>CM077219.1:11198641-12643641 GCA_039654775.1 Spinibarbus caldwelli | reverse complement strand
ATGCATGCCTGTACAGTGTGCCTGAAAGAAAACAATTGCAACCATAACTATTTATAAAAAGAAAAAACAATTGATAATTGCAAATTAATTTTAGAAATGAAATTCAAAATGAAAGACAGGCCTAGGCTAGGTTTCCCTGCTGACTTTGTTCATATTGACAGCATTTCATAAATGACTAGTTATTAGTATTATTCGTTAAACCACTGGCTTCAATATACTTTAATATGTACACTTACAATAGAAAGCTAATCAAGCGAGTTACACTGTCAAGCAGGTCAGTATCTGGCAAGGTTAACGGTTCGCTTCGATAGAATTACAGTATTGAATTCAACACAGTACAATGTCAAAAGATACAAGGGACAGCGGGACAGACAGCCCCAGTCTGAAATGGGACTAGCACCATCACAGCAGGTCAAGCAGTCAGAATGGTACAGCGCTCTTAAACGGAAGAGAGAAAACATGCTAAAATGGCCTTAATTTTACCCAAAAAGGTGTTGAATGTGCATTTGAAGGTCATTACCATGTATGACAGACATCTGCTAGCTTGACAGCCTCCATCTGAAACATGACACTGATTTGGTACTATATTTTAACCTTTGAATCAGAGACCATATGTCCAGAATTAATAATGCAGCTCCATCTTTCACATACTACAGTTTATCTTAGTGCTTTTCTCCTTTTCAATAAAAACATTTGTTTGCCCAACAGAGTAAAAGGAGATTTAAAACAAACTCAATTCAAAAGTCCAGCATTTCAATTCTCGTCTGTTAGAGATAGAGTTACAGGAGTTGCTTAGTGAAAAATAAAAACTAAAACATCTCGCTGTGTAAGACTGCACATTTAATTCCTAGCCGAACAGCAGATAATGGTAAACACTCTGCTGGTTATGAATAGAAATACAATCGATGGGAACAACCCGCAAACAGAACGTCGGATGAAGACAGTGAACCTAAGCAAGGCATAACGAACACACAAACAGTATTAAACAAAACAAAAAAAACTAAAGTTAAAACCTAAATGGTGAATTCAATTTATACAAAAGCGGTGCTGGTCCTGACACGCGGCCTCCTCGTCCTCTGTCAGCTAGGAGCGAATCTCCTCAGCAGGATTTCTGCTCTGGTCCTGACAGATAGGAAAAGATCAAAACACAAATCAGCAGCTAACAATCTCTATACATATCATGTAAACTGACAATCCTTCTATCACACTTTAAAAAGGTAAAAACGAATGGATTGGTCATTTCTTCTATAATGTAACTGAGTATTTGGCCCTTGCTGTTCCCTTTCTCTCACCTGATTAATAAACTGAACATAAGTAAAACCATTTCTTTTCCTGCCAGTCGGTAGGAAGTTTTTTCCCCTCCTTCTCAGGATTGTTTTAATTATTGCTGTAATTTATGTGTATATTAATTATATACACACATATAAATGACTTAAATGAGTATATATAGTGTATGTGCACACATATAAATATATGCTTTATCTGTGTTAACATGAAAATAAATGTTAAATTGGTCTTTCACAACTACAGGCAGCAACACTCACAAACGATGGGTCAATCGTTCTGTGTTTACAGACTAGAATGCTTTTTAGCATGACTAATATTGCTCATACTTCATCTTTTGAAAAATGAAGACATCTTTGAAAAATGGAGACATTTATCAGATGGGAGAGCTGAACAAAAGACAAAACCCATGAATGAACAGCGCCAAAAATAAATAAACAAATAAAGCTACAATAAAAATTTTTTAAAAAATGCTAGTAAAAATTGCTAGTAAATTACACACTAAGTAACACACTGAATTAAATGAGGATTTTAAGTAGAAAAACTGAAATTACTCCAATAATAAACATACTCCCCCATACCAAAAAAATAAAAACAAAACAGCACAAGTATATAGATAATTGAACAAATTGTTCAATTGGTCTGTTCATTGTCTCTTTTCTTGAAAAGCAATATAAATGTAAACTGCACTTATTGAAATATTGGCTGATACAATAAGCCGATAAATATTTTCATATGGTCAATAACTGATAAAATTAATAAAATTCTATACTATTTTACCTAAAACAAAACTTTTTTTCTATTTTAAATGCTACAAGTGAATTTAGACATCGCAACATTATAATGTACAGCCACAAAATAGATATTTATTTAGAGATTTACTAAAGATTACGTTAACAGTGTCAGAGTTTTGTTTAATTGTTTATTAATTTTTTTTAATGCCATGTTAGCATCGTGGCTATTTTACGGCCCTATGAATCCATTTTATTTTTCCCGAAATTCAGTCTTATTTTTTTTTCCGCTTTAATTTTTCTGGATTCCGCTTTTTTCCATTTTAATTTTTCTTGACTCAGTTTTAATGGTTAAATTAAAAAAAATAAATAAATCAAAAAGCATGTCTAATTAATTGAAATGATGAAACTTACACAATTTAACAGCAATTTACTAAAAGTTTAACCAACTACAATAAGGCGTCTTAATTTAAATTATTAAGGTGCGTCTGCGCCATTCATTCACACAGTGGCTACGTTCACACTGTCAATTTTTGGGACTGACAACCACATTTTCTTTACAGGTGTGAGTCTCCAAATGTCCCGTTCGTACAGCAGCTTACAGCTGTGTTTAGAATACTGTCTGTATGAACGTGCAACGGGAGTCAAGCCCGTATTCCTTACCAGTAACCTTAGCGACACTGAACAAAGTAAAATCAAAGATGGTGACGATTATCACTTTCTCACACAAAAAGTGTCAAATCGAGCCGCGAGTTCATCCGTCAAATCTTCAGTAACTGACAGCAGCTTTTAAATTTGGGTGGAGCGGTTCATTTGAGTCGCGTGCAGAACACAAAACTGACGGGAGTGGCTCCAGTGGAAAACTGACGGGATCTAAAACTTTCAGATGACACACAGCTCATTTCTCCGTCACTGTAAGCAGAGGTGGGTAGAGTACCCAAAAACTGTACTCAAGTAAAAGTAAAAGTACTTTAAGAAATATTTACTCAAGTAAAAGTAAAAGTAATAGTCTGAATAATTACTTGAGTAAGAGTAAAAAAGTATCGGATAAAAAAACTACTCAAGTAGTTAGCTACTAGTTACTTTGGATCATATACTGAAAATAGTCTATTTTTATTTAGATTTATAAATTTTATCTAAATATCTATATATCTCTATATACCTCTATACATATATACACACACTGCCATTCAAAATACTTTTAATGTTTTTTTTTTTTTTTATGTAATTTATTTCAGTGATGCAAATCAGAATTTTTATCAGCCTGATTTATTATCAATGCTGTTCTTTTATAGCTTTCTATTCATAAAAGAATCCTGAACAAAATGTCACAGGTTCCAAAAAATATTAAGCAGCAAAACTGTTCCCTGTTGGAAAAAAAAAACAGCTTTTGCTGGTAAGGTATGTTTTGAAGCATGGGATGCTGGTTTGAGATGATTTAAGCTGGTCCTTTGTTGGTTTATGCTGATCCTTAGCTGGTTTAAGCTGGACATGTGCATGACCAGCACATGACCATCTTAAACCAGCTAAGGACCAGCATAAACCATCATCCCAGCTTCAAAACATACCTAACCAGCAGATGCTGTTTTTTTTCAACAACACTGATAATAAATCAATATATCTGAATGATTTCTGAGGGATCATATGACTCTGAAAACTGGAGTAACAGCTGTTAAAAATTCTGATTTGCATCACTGAATTGAATTAAATTATATTTTAAAGTATATTAATTATGTATTATAAATGTATATGTTTATAACCTCTGTCACGGAGAAGAGTGAAAACTCCTCACATGACCGCTACTGAACATCTGAACATAACGAAACAAATACACATTGACGGATCTTCTTCCGTCTGTTCTGCAAAATGTAAACAAATGCAGCCTTTATTTCTGCAAGCGGAAATATTGTGAAAATATCAATATTAATTGTGTCTAAGCAAAGGCATTCCTCCTGGAACTAACGCGGGTTTGGCGGGTGTTCATTTCATACTCTGTGACAGCTTATTTAATGAATAAATTATACATTGTGTTTAATGTGTAAGGTACACGTACAACAAACTGGTAATGTCATAGTGGTATCGTGTACTGTAATCGAATCTCTACCTGTGGAACCGACAGCACACGCGGTGTTCATCTAATAAAGATCTTCATAGCTAGCAAACCATAGCCTTTGCAGATTTGCTTTCAACTGACTGTAGATCCAAAGCCACGTCTTCAACGCTCTTGATGTTACAACTCTGAGTGAGAACCGATTCAGACGATCAGCGCGTGCGGCAGAACTGAACAAATCATTCAAACTGATTCACGAACCGATTCACTGGATTGCCAACTGGTTTGATCAAGCCTTCGAACAGAATTGACTCAAAAGAATGAATCATTTGCGAACGGGCATCGCTCATTGCCCAGAAAAAACTAGATGGCGCGTTTGGAATAAATTGAAGGATTTTTAACTTGCATTACATTAAGGTAACGAGAAGAGCGTCGCCCACAGTAACGAAGTAAAAGTACCGTTTTTTCACTAAAAATGTACTTGAGTAAGAGTAAAAGTACCCATTTTTACATATACTCTAAAAGTATTAGTTACCCAAAAAATTTACTCAAGTAAATGTAACGAAGTAAATGTAACTCGTTACTACCCACCTCTGACTGTAAGTTACTGAAATCACACATGAAAACACGGTAGACGCATGTTTGTGAGGCAGAGCGGCTCTCTCTAGCTCTGTATGACGTGACAGACAACTAGTTGTCCAGTCCTGTTCTGTTCGCACAGTGTGTGTGTTCCGAGAATGCGGTTGTGAGTCCTGAAAATTTACAGGTGTGAGTTCGGTTACAGAATGCAGTTGTCACACCCGTAAATACCCGAACTGTGTGTGAACGTAACCGTATTAAGGACTCAAATACAGGACTGACAACCGTATTCTGCTGCTGTGTGAACGTGGCCTCTGCGCAGAACATGCAGGATTCATATTTATAATAGTATTTTTGCAGCTTAATATTCCAAGACACTAGTCCATTTCGTGTTTTGATTTAAGTGTACTGACCTACTTTTCATTTATTCATCCCAAATTGGACAAATTCCATGATATTCTGCATTTTACAGTAAATTCCATTTTTATGACCGTATTCCGCGATTCTGTCCGCATTTTCTGCATCATGGAAGTCATAGGACAATACTATTTACATGGCAAACACAAGGTCAGCATCATAATCCATAAAATTTTACATTATATAAAACATTTTAACTTGATTTATGACAAAATCTAAAATGCATTCAGGTGATATATTCCACTTAAGGAAAAAATTCCACAAACATGCTTCTGAATAAAAATGTTTTCTGTAAGTATTATAAATATTACAGTCCATCAAGGTATGTTTAACAGTCAAAGGAACTTGAGATGAGATACATAAAGGAGGAGCATCAACTATCACTAGAAAATTAAATTATTAGTGTTTTTGAAGATTAAATTTAAGGGATTATTAGATCACTGCATAGGTCAACCTAACCATAATAAGAGAGATAATGAAAACAAACTCTAATATAAGGAGGTAACCAATATGATACTGATATTCTGTGCATCCCTAATATTCAAACAACCTGCCTGATCTCTCCTGGCTGAAAGTAATGAAAGATATAATGTTTAATTATGCTGTTACCTCAGGAGGGGGAGGTCTGACTGTAACGGGATGAGAGGACCGTCGGGGCGGGGAGCGTTTGGGCTGAGCTTGCTGATGTACCGTGTCGTAGTACGTCACACCACCGTAGACCTGTGCCTGTGCCTGAAGAAAGAGACGCACAGAAGGAAGTCAAGCATGTAGAGATGCACAAAAACCCTGTGATACTCACTACTGTACGTCACAGGATACAGATAACACTTATTTAACAGGCTCACCTGGGGGTTGGGGTACAATGGAGGTAGCGTAGCTCCAGCAGGGTAAGGGTAGTTGGTGTTCCCAAAGGTCATCACGCCTGGAGGGGGGTAGAAGGGTGGGGGTAGCAGCTGCTGTGGAGGCGGTTGCCCAGGTGACATAGAAACGGGTGGGGCTGCGTAAAGAGCCGGATTGGGAATGGGCCCTCCTGACTGGTGCGGGTGCAAGCCTGAAACAAAATGCAGCGAAATATTTCACTGGTTAATGTTGATGCAACATCTGGAATGATTAAAGTCTCAAGAAAACTGAAGTAGCAACAGATCTTTTCTTCTTTATTGCAATGTGCATCTGCAATGGATTATCCAAAAAAAAAAAATTAATAGAGGAACTTGGTTGTTGGAGGGATGCAGGCTTGTAGTCAACTGCAGACTAAAGTACTGTATTTAATATCAAGCAAAATCAATCTTTTTTTTTTTAACGCAACATGCATGGATGAATCAATCCCTTTTATTTGACTACTAAAAGTTTTTTAACTTTTCATTCTTGCACCCCCACTCATTTAAAAAAAAAAAAAAAAAAAAAAAAAAAAAAAAAAAAAAAACATTTGAATTTTAGGGGACAAGTCGGAAGGACTGTCAGGGGCTAATGATTAAGTCTGCAGATGTTCACAACTCACCTGGGTGTCCAGGGTGGGTGGGGTGTGGCAGGTGCATCTCAGGCTGAACAAGCATGCCTTGAGGGGGCAGGGCGGCTGGGCTGTCCCCGTGCGTGTAGATTGGTCCCTGGAAAGACACTGCATGTGGAAATACAAGTTATCTTGGATGTTCAGCAACAAAAATAAAAATAAGTATGACATTCCCTAAATTAACAGCACTTGAATTTTCAAATGAAGGACTAACTATAAGTGTATCTATTTAATAGGTGATTTTAGGACACATTCCCATGACCTATTTAACTTAAAACTGCCCTCTATGGGCAGAAAGCAGAACTGCACTCACTGGGTTCATAATAATGGCCCTCCATGACTCCTATGTGCATGGGTGCAGGCTCAGGAACTGCCCTCTGGCGCTGTGATGAATATCGCTTAGCCCGGCCACCACCAACACCCTGATAACAAGAAATAACAGATGAAACGCAAGGTTGTAGCTTACAATTTTCATCAGCAAATTCATACACATTTGCTAAACTGAGCATTACTGAAAATACTTTTAAAGTTTGTTGTTGAAGTCGTGATGAAACTGCGGTAGCAACAGATCTTTTCATCCATATTGTGACGTACATCTGTGTGTAATGAATTTTCAAAAAATAAATAAATAAATAAATAAATTGCAGGGCGGGGACTTTTATGCATCAGTTGTTGATTAGCTTTTCAGATGTGGGCACTGCACTCTAAATCAGAGGCAAATGAATGTGAGAATATGGATAGATTTAATCCAATTAAATGATCAAATGACCAGAGACATTTTGATTAAATTAGAAGATCAAATTTGTTATTACATGCTGTATTTCCAGAAAATAAGTCGCAATTAAAATGGGGGGGGGGGGGGGGGGATATGTTGTGGTGTGTAAGTCACATTTTACTATATTCAGAAATAAATAACTAAATAAAATATTTACAAACATTATAAACACGACAAACGTTTATTTAGTTCCCCTCACTCCACAATTAAAATCCTTTATATTAAACAGCGTTTAGAACAAAACA
The DNA here is from genome assembly GCA_039654775.1 of Spinibarbus caldwelli. Taxonomy (NCBI): domain Eukaryota; kingdom Metazoa; phylum Chordata; class Actinopteri; order Cypriniformes; family Cyprinidae; genus Spinibarbus; species Spinibarbus caldwelli. The sequence continues at coordinate 12,636,053 of CM077219.1, read as the reverse complement.
AAAATAAAACAAAACAACAAACAAATTATAGTGGCCTTAATGAATTTAAGTGAATCTGAAACTATCTGCATGTGGGAAATGCGCTACACAAATAAATGAATAACTCATCTCGACAAAAAAAGCCAATATATTTAACATTGACTGCTTTATATAAGTATAAGTTGCTTTGGAATATAAATCTCAGAACATTTCAGATGATAAAAAATTTATACATTTCAGAAAATACAGTACATGATTTTAAAAAATAAATAAAATAAAAAAAATCACAATAACATCTAAACTTGCATTTGGAAAATATATATGGTGATTTTTCATGTTTATCACTCAGTATTTGGGATTTTCTTCATCTATATAGGCAATTATTGATGGACCGGTTGACTCACCATATCCTCCATGTTTCCATATTGTGGAGGGCCTCCTGCCATGTGCATTGAGCTACGGATGCCTGTTGGGGACAAAAATGCAGGAAATATAAAGCAACTTTTCAAAAAAAAAAAAAAAAAAAAAAAAAAGGTTGTAAAACAAACTAATTACACAAAGATAGAGATTTAACGGTATGAAAATTTCTTAACATGATTATAGTGTCCAAAATTATCACCGTTATCATTATCATCACGGTATTGTTAAAATGTGTTGGAAATGTTCAAAAAGTACTGACAAATCATTTCAACAAGTTTTATATTTAAAATCAAACAACAAATAAAATGACTTTTGTTTGCATAAACACTAAAACAATAACATTACCAATGATGTCCACATTATAAATGACAACATGACTGACAACAGTTTATTTAATAACATGCACGAAATGTTCAAATATAACTTTCAAAAGGCTTCATAAAATGGTAAACCTCACATTTCAGCCTTTAAATAAAGAAAAGGGTTATGTCAAAGTGATAATTGATTAATAAATGATTATATGTACAGTGGTGTGAAAAATAGTTTGCCCCCTTCCTGATTTGTTTTTTTTTTTTTTTTTGCATGTTTGTCACACTTTAATGTTTCAGATCATCAAACAAAACTTAAATATTAAATCAAAGATAACACAAGTAAACGCAACATGCAGTTTTTAAATGAAGTTTTTTATTATGAAGGGAAAACAAAATCCAAACCCATATGGCCCTGTGTGAAAAAGTGCTTGCCCCTAAACCTAATAACTGGTTGGGCCACCCTTAGCAGCAACAACTGCAATCAAGCGTTTGCGATAACTTGCAATGAGTCTGTTACAGCGCTGTGGAGGAATTTTGGCCCACTCATCTTTGCAGAATTGTTGTAATTCAGCCACATTGGAGGGTTTGAGAGCATGAACCGCCTTTTTAAGGTCATGCCACAGCATCTCAGTAGGATTCAGGTCAGGACTTTGACTAGGCCACTCCAAAGTCTTCATTTTATTTTTCTTCAGCCATTCAGAGGTGGACTTGCTGGTGTGTTTTGGGTCATTGTCCTGCTGCAGAACCCAAGTTCGCTTCAGCTTGAGGTCACGAACAGATGGCCGGACATTGTCCTTCAGGATTTTTTGGTAGACAGCAGAATTCATGGGTCCATTTATCACAGCAAGTCTTCCAGGTCCTGAAGCAGCAAAACAGCCCCAGACCATCACACTACCACCACCATATTTTACTGTTGGTATGATGTTCTTTTTCTGAAATGCTGTGTTACTTTTACGCCAGATGTAATGGGACACACACCTTCCAAAAAGTTAAACTTTTGTCTCGTCAGTCCACAGAGTATTTTCCAAAAGTCTTGGGGATCATCAAGATGTTTTCTGGCAAAACTGAGACGAACCTTTATGTTCTTTTTGCTCAGCAGCGGTTTTCGTCTTGAACTCTGCCATGCAGGCCATTTTTGCCCAGTCTCTTTCTTATGTTGGAGTCATGAACACTGACCTTAACTGAGGCAAGTGAGGCCTGCAGTTCTTTGGATGTTGTTCTGGGGTCTTTTGTGACCTCTTGGATGAGTCGTCGCTGCGCTCTTGGGGTAATTTTGGTCGGCCGGCCACTCCTGGGAAGGTTCACCACTGTTTCATGTTTTCGCCATTTGTGGATAATGGCTCTCACTGTGGTTCGCTGGAGTCCCAAAGCTTTAGAAATGGCTTTATAACCTTTTCCAGACTGATAGAGCTCAATTACTTTCTTTCTCATTTGTTCCTGAATTTCCTTTGGATCTCAACATGTGTAGCTTTTGAGAGGATCTTTTGGTCTACTTCACTTTGTCAGGCAGGTCCTATTCAAGTGCTTTCTTGATTGCGAACAGGTGTGGCAGTAATCAGGCCTGGGTGTGGCTAGAGAACCTAGAGAAACTGAACTCAGGTGTGATAAACCACAGTTATGTTTTAACGGGGGGGATGTTGTGTTTACTTGTGTTATATTTGATTAATATTTAAATTTTTTGATGATCTGAAACATTAAAGTGTGACAAACATCATAAAAATCAGGAAGGGGGCAAACTATTTTTTCACACTACTGTATTTTATCTGCTCCATACCTTATACGAATTGTTTAAATGAGTAGAATCCATAAGTTTGTTTTTCTTCAACTGGTCAAAATTTACAGCAGGGCATGCAAATTTGGTCTTTTTTGGCCAAATAAAAACTGCACACAGACTGAATGTAAATGTAACTCTCTGTAAATCCACTCTCTGACACTAAGAGGGGCTTTTGGAACGCAGACAGCTGTTTCCCCGTAACCTCCGTGGACAAAGCAGCATTGCGATTAAGAACACTACTTTATTAGGTATTACACACAACCTGGTCTCATGACGAAAACATACTTGTGGGAACTTTTTCGCAAGACCAAAATACATACCGCCATGTAGGTTTCGTGACATATTCGATGTTAAATGTCCACTGCGTGCCGCTAAAAGTGTGTTCGTTTTTTTCCCCCAGAACAGATGAACGTACATGTGGTACATTTTATGTGATGTTAGTTTTGTACGTGTCACCGCAGTTCTGACTTGAACTGTCCATTAGGTGGCGCTATAAGTCTAATGCACCGTGACGTTTTAAAACAACGTACCATCTGCACTACACCTAAACCTACCCGATAGTATGAACAAAGGCGAATGTGATGAAAAAACAATCGCAAGCATGCCGTTTTAGCTTGTTTTTCGATCTCTCATCTTTCAGCTCTTTCATCTTGAGTCATGTTTTGCAAGGGACGTATTTAACGTCTTGCGAAAAAGTTCCCACAGTTACGTTTTCATCATGAGATCAGGTAGATTATATGGAGTGAAGATGAAAATAATATACCATCGAATCTTTTCTGAAGACAGTCAGAAACTTCAGAGGTACATTCATATAATTATAATAATTATTAATAAATAAATAAATAAATAAATAAATAAATAAAATATTAATAAAAAAAATATATCGTCACAAAATGTGGCGCTTGGTGATTATTCATGTAAACCTTCGTCAGTTATGTCTTAAATGAACAAATAGTTGAGAATGAAAATACGTGTGTAACAGTATATTGGATCCGTGCAGCTCTTAAAGCGGCAACAAGTAATATTCCTTCTGCCATCTCTGTGCTTAACGTTAATCAAACATAAAAAAAAAAAAAAAAAAAAAATCACTCATTGCTCTTGAATGAAGGACTTTTGTCAAAAATAAAGCATGTTTAATTCCTATAGTGAAGACTATGCTGTTTTATTTTACATTCAATTCATTACATTCAATTAATTACATTAAATTTCTGTATAGAATACTTTAGACTTGTATAAAAGTATTCAGTATTTTTTTCCAAAAAAGCACTGTTTGTTTCATTTGTATCTTTTTTCTATTGCTATCTTTAAATTAATCACTAATATAAAGTTTTGGACCCACTCATAATCGTGTTAAATAATCGTGATTACAATATTGACCAAATTATCGTGATTATGATTTTTGCCATAATCGAGCAGCCCTAATATATATAATTTATTTATTTGTTTAAATCCCTTAGCACTCTTTTAAAACCTCCCAGGCTAAATGAAGCTACTCTGCATGCTGTGCACACATGAGACTGTTACTTAAAACTGTGCTTTATGCTGTTCAGTATTTATTTGTTGTTCAAATCATGGTAATCAAATACGGCTTTAATGATACTTAAAATATAAAATGATACTACTAACCGATGGGAAATTTATCATGATTTATTGTCAAACCGGTAATCGTTACAACCCTACTCAAAGATTAAGTATTACCTCTCATCTCAGCCTGCAGGTAGGAGGGTGGGCTTTGGGCCCAGTTTTGCCCCGCCAGGCTGAGTCGGGCCAGGTCCTGGTCGAGCCCTGTCAGACCACCTTGTGTTCCAGCATCACTCTGCTCTTGCCACGACTCGCTCTTTGCCGCTGCTGGGGGTTGCTGGACCACGGGCGAAGACTCATCTAACGACGCCTGCTTACCGAGATCAGACGGTCGTGTTCGCGTCGCCCTCCGCGCAAGAGAGTATGACTTCTTTTCCACCGGCCTCTCTTGAGGAGGAGACGATTCTCGCACCTGAACGGCTGCACTGCCCCCTTCCATGGCTGGGCCCGACTCTTGTTTTCGAGGTGATGGAACCCTCTCTCTCTCTGACTTGTAGTGGTGAGCGGTATATGTAGTTGTCGCTGTTGGAATCTCACCCTCCTCCTCATCTTCCTCACTGCGGATGTCCTCCACCACCATGACCGGGCTACGATCAGCATGAACAGCATGTGAGCCACGGCCCCTGAGCCTCGGGCCCCTCTCACCCTCTACAGGCTGTGGGCGCACTCCTCGAGGTGGAGGGCCGTCTAGACTGGGCTTTGAGTGTCTTTGACCTTCTGTCCTGTGGGGGGCTGATGGGGCTCGACTGCTTTGGAAGCTGCGCTGGGGAGGCTGAGTCGAGAGTCGGCCGGAGGGTTTCGGTGCTGCAGGGGGGGCTGGATGTGGACCTGACTGTAGGGTAACGGACTGAGGAGCATTGCGGTGGCCAGGTGGAGGCGCCTGCCATGTTGTACGCACTGACTTTTCACCATCACGATGGCGCCTAGGCTCTCGACTGGGAGAACTAGCATGTCTGCAAAGAAGCATGGAGATATTAGTGGGTAACTCATCGCATATATGGACGTTACATACATCTAGGGAATAAGTATGATTAATAAAAATGTGGCCTAAAGTTTGTGGTCAGTAAGATTTTTTTAATGTTTATGAAAATGTTTTATCATCACTAACATGCTTGATTTGATTAAAAAAAAAAAAAAAAAAACAGTAGAAAGAGTAATAGTGTGAAATTACTACAATTTAAAATAACTTTTCTATTTTAAAATGCAATTTATTCCTGTTATTACTCCAGTCTTCAGTGTCACATGATCCTTCAGAAATCATTCTAATATGATGAACTGGTGCTCAAGAAATGTTTCTTATTATTAATGTTGAAAACAGTTGCGCAGCTTAATTTTGTGAAAATAATAATACATTTTTTAGGACTGAATTAAAAGTTTAAAAAAAAAGGCAGCATTTATTTGATGCTTGATCTGATGTCTTTTCTGTCACTGATCAATTTGACACATTAAATTAAAAATGCATGAATAAAAACTCCAAAAAGTCTTACTAATCTCAAACTTTTGATTGGTACGGTGTATACAAATATATGTACAGTGGGTACGGAAAGTATTCAGACCCCCTTAAATTATTCACCCTTTGTTATATTGCAGCCATTTGCTAAAATCATTTAAGTTCATTTTTTTCCTCACAGCACCCCATATTGACAGAAAAACACAACTGTTAACATTTTTGCAGATTTATTAAAAAAGTATTCAGACCCTTTGCTCAGTATTTAGTAGAAGCACCCTTTTGATCTAATACAGCCATGAGTCTTTTTGGGAAAGATGCAACAAGTTTTTCACACCTGGATTTGGGGATCCTCTGCCATTCCTCCTTGCAGATCCTCTCCAGTTCTGTCAGGTTGGATGGTAAACATTGGTGGACAGCCATTTTTAGGTCTCTCCAGAGATGCTCAATTGGGTTTAAGTCAGGGCTCTGGCTGGGCCATTCAAGAACAGTCACGGAGTTGTTGTGAAGCCACTCCTTCGTTATTTTAGCTGTGTGCTTAGGGTCATTGTCTTGTTGGAAGGTAAACCTTCGGCCCAGTCTGAGGTCCTGAGCACTCTGGAGAAGGTTTTCGTCCAGGATATCCCTGTACTTGGCCGCATTCATCTTTCCCTCGATTGCAACCAGTTGTCCTGTCCCTGCAGCTGAAAAACACCCCCACAGCATGATGCTGCCACCACGCTTCACTGTTGGGACTGTATTGGACAGGTGATGAGCAGTGCCTGGTTTTCTCCACACATACCACTTAGAATTAAGGCCAAAAAGTTATCATCAGACCAGAGAATCTTATTTCTCACCATCTTGGAGTCCTTCAGGTGTTTTTTAGCAAACTCCATGCGGGCTTTCATGTGTCTTGCACTGAGGAGAGGCTTCCGTTGGGACACTCTGCCATAAAGCCCCGACTGGTGGAGGGCTGCAGTGATGGTTGACTTTATACAACTTTCTCCCATCTCCCGACTGCATCTCTGGAGCTCAGCCACAGTGATCTTTGGGTTCTTCTTTACCTCTCTCACCAAGGCTCTTCTCCCCCGATAGCTCAGTTTGGCCGGACGGCCAGCTCTAGGAAGGGTTCTGGTCGTCCCAAACGTCTTCCATTTAAGGATTATGGAGGCCACTGTGCTCTTAGGAACCTTAAGTGCAGCAGAAATTTTTTTGTAACCTTGGCCAGATCTGTGCCTTGCCACAATTCTGTCTCTGAGCTCTTCAGGCAGTTCCTTTGACCTCATGATTCTCATTTGCTCTGACATGCACTGTGAGCTGTAAGGTCTTATATAGACAGGTGTGACTTATATAGACAAGTCCAATCAGTATAATCAAACACAGCTGGACTCAAATGAAGGTGTAGAACCATCTCAAGGATGATCAGAAGAAATGGACAGCACCTGAGTTAAATATATGAGTGTCACAGCAAAGGGTCTGAATACTTAGGACCATGTGATATTTCAGTTTTTCTTTTTTAATAAATCTGCAAAAATGTCAACAATTCTGTGTTTTTCTGTCAATATGGGGTGCTGTGTGTACATTAATGAGGAAAAAAAAATGAACAAATGATTTTAGCAAATGGCTTCAATATAACAGAGTGAAAAATTTAAGGGGGTCTGAATACTTTCCGTACCCACTGTATATAACGTAAAATATAATAATAATAATAATAATAATAATAATAATAATAATAATAATAATAATAATAAACCTCTAATATGTTGCTATATTTAAATATATAATTTTAAACATTTGTATGTTTTTAATTTATTTATATTAAATCAAATTCAATTTAAATCAAATGACCAAATAAATAAATAAATAAGAACAAATAAATAAGAAATGCTACATATATTATATAAAAGTAATCAAATGTATGAAAACATGGCATATTCTTCACTGTGTAAAATAAATATATATTTCTTCTTATTAAAGTTACAGAAGTGATTTAGTCAAGAACAGTGAGAGATTTCTTGGGCGTGTGTATTTAACCATTCAATGCCTATAAAGCAGCAAAAATAAATACTCCTGCGCTCTATGAGCACTGTCTACAGTTCTCTTTTGCTGCTGATTGCATTTCAACAGCTTAAAATTACATGTTTTTAAAAACGTGCGCAAATGATACATTTTCATGACCACATAGCACAGCAAGAGTTCAAAATCTCTACCGGTTGACAAATTTCTACTGGTTCATCGTGTCTACTGGTATATCACCCAGCCCTTCTGAAATTGTTTATTATTTATCAAAAACAGAAAGCAGAGGTAACATTTCTAAAATATATTTTCAACATGGCTAAATATAGCTGATTAATCAACCTGGATAATTTGTCAGTCCATTACTAGTACATACGCATACCTAAAACCATAAGTACAACAACTAAAGTTATATTTCACCAATAACACTCAAGAGCAGACTGCAAAGAAATAAACATGGGCCTCACCTGGGTTTTCGGGAGCGGTACGAACGTCCATCACTCGGCCCTGTTCCATTGCGGATGTCATAACCATAAAAAGCAATTAGCTCTTGGCGTGATTTTGGCGCCTGCTCCTCTTCACGGAACTTGTCATGTTCCCATCGGCCCTCATCCTTCCACAACTTCCTGTGCCTGCCTTTAGGCCTGACGACAGATGGACAAACAGGGGGAGGAAGAGACAGCGTAAAATGAAACTATGAACCACAAGGCTGTGTGTCAGATTCAACACTTGAAACTCATCTTCGACTAATTACATTAATTAAAATATGATTTCATAGTTGGAAAGGGAGTTTTCTCTGGATGAAAAACCCTCATGTCTCTCACCTCTCCTCCTCTGTAGCCTGGCCTCTCACGTCATGCTCAAAGAAAAGGCCTTTTCGGGGGATGTAGGCTGGATTCTTCCTGTCCTCATCATCGTCCAGCTTCTGGCCTTTACTGCCTGATTTATTCTCAGGGTCCTCTGTGCTTTCCTGTAAACATTTAGAGGTTTCAACTTCAGTTTTGGCTTAAAAAGGATTTACAATTAAGCAGTGTGATTTAGCATTGTCTTAGTCCAGAATGTGGCATTCTGGCCAACTGCTTTAAATCTGTCAAAGGATTGTTTTAATTATTTGGGATTGTTTTAATTCAAACTAAGTGTTTTCACCAAAACAAAGTGTTTAAATGTCAGTCCCGCCACACAAACTGAACTTGGGCCCTGCCATATATTTAGAGTACTAAAAGATGCAATGTTCTGTTCCTCCATACCTGTCCGTCCCCACTCTGTCGCTCCCCAGCTAGATTGCCCTTCTCATCAGCTTTAATTTCCTTGATCCCTCCATCTCTCTCCTCCTCTTCACCAAGCTCTTCTGTCGGGGCATCTGCAGGGGGTTTCGGTTCTGTGGCAGGACGTGAGGCCTCTTCATCACTGAAATGCTCTCCCTCCTCCTCATCCTCTCCTCCCTGAAACAAACAGCACCAAATAACAAATTCTTAGGATAGAAAACACACAAATCAAAACTGATCACATCAAATTTCATTCCTATAAAGCACATTTAAACAAATTTTAGAAACATAAATGTAGCTTTATTGAAGCTCTTCAAAAAAAAAGCAAGAACAAATGGTAACACTATTTTAACAGTCTGTTACATATTACATGTACTTGCTATAGTAATAACAGTAAATTATGCATAACTAACTATAAGTAACTAACCCTAAACAGACACTGTAACAAAAAAAATATAACCAAACAAATGTCAGCACATTTGAATCAGAATAAACAAAAAAAACAACAGCAAAACAGTTGCTGTTAACTATTAAAATAAATTAAAAAAAAATAATAAAAAAGTTAAACAAATAGAAATGTTGCCATGGCAGCTGACTGAAATAAACTGTACTGAAATGACTAAAGCTGAAATAAATAAAGCTAAATTAAAAATTTAACAGTGACAATTACTAAAATAAAAAAAAAAATTAAAAAAAAAAAGACAACTGAATATATAAAAAAATAAAAGCCATTTTAAAACATTAATACATGCTATGATAAAGGGGTGGGCAATATGACCAGAATCTTATATCACAATATAAGTAATTTTATTTCATGTAACGATATATCACAATATAGGTATTTTTGCTTTAAATATGGTCTTTATGATATCAAAATTTTGATACCATAGAAATTTCATAATTCTAGTCACCATTGTCAATATCAACACAAGCCTAAAGTAAAAAAACAAAAACAACTCAAGCTCACTAAAGACAAGTAAACAGTCAGTGATTAAATAAGAAGAAACTAATTCTACAAGCATACGCATTATGCTTAAGAAACAATAAAAAAAATAACTACAGGCAATGGGACAAAAAAAAACACAGTAGAAAAAATAAATAAGAAATGCTACATACATTGTATAAAGTAATCAAATGTACGCAAACATTGCATATTCTTCACTGTGTAAATTAAATATATATTTCTTCTTATTAAAGTTATAAAAGTGATTTATTCAAGAGCAGTGAGAGATTTTCTCTCTTTTGTTGTTTGATTAACATGAATGACAGACAGCAGGAATATTAAGACTGCTGTCACTTTAAGAGCTGCCCGGATAAAATATACTGTTACATGTGCTCTCTTTTTTAGCTGTTTGCTTTCACTTAAGACCAAATAAGATTACCGTGTTTACATGGATACTTGCAAAGACATGCATTTTAACACATTTTAAAAGTCTATTTAACTGTTCAAGGCCTATAAAGTGGCAATAACAGCTCCATTCGATACTCCTGCGCTCTATGAGCAGCGTCTTCACGTGTGCGTGCCTCTCTGACAGCGCTCAGAAAGTCTCTCAGACAGCATGCATATAGCGAAATAAGTTCTCTTTCACTGCTGATTGCATTTCAACTGCTTAAGTCACGTTTTTAAACCACAATACTTAAAAACATGCGCAAACGATACGTTTTCACGACCACGTAGCACAACAACGTCACATGAGCGTGTAACCGCGATAGAGATGATAGTCCAAAATCTCTACTGGTTGACAAATTTCTACCGGTTAATCGTGTCTACCGGTATATTGTCCAACCCTACTATGACAGTATATGACAGTAAAATAGTATGGCAGGAATATGTAAATCTTTCATGAGAAAGACTGGCGTCAACTGATTTCACTACATTAAGAATAGGGGTAGACAGTATATATATTATTTTTTTTCATGAACTTAAATCAGTTTAGCAAATTAAATATTACAAACTAAACATTCTTGGTCTCATTTGGTTATTTTCACTATTTCCATACCATCAGCTCAGCAAGACAAAGTATATATGGCATTACAAAACAAAAACATGTCCAACTTAAAAAATAAAAATAAACCTTTTGGTTGTTCCAGTTAGGAAATCTGCTTTAGACCGCATTTTGAAACTGTGAGGAGACTCTGCTTGCCTGCAGTGAATTAAAGCCAGCTTTACGTAGGTCTGAAGTGTAAGGATGGCATAGAAAGTGTTGCTAGGACACCAAACAATGTGGAACATCAGCAGCCAAGACAGGCCAGACTGAACCCGATGAGCTGAGAAATACAACACAAGCGATGAACCCCAGCGCTCTCTAATATGCCTAAATTACCTGATCATCCCGCAATCATCAAAATGCTACTTTCATAAGGAGGAAGAGCAGCAAAAAGTGCGGATAGTGCGTCATGTCTACTAAAATTAGATACGGACTACAGATGCACTACCAGCATGGGGCTCGGCATTGGCAGTACTCATAATGCCACAAGAGATGAGCAAAAATATTCTTGACACAATTTCAGCAAAAAACCTTCATGCAAAATTCTCCCCAGTTGAGTCTTGTTTAATTCAGCTCCTAATTCAGCATTACTTAGGGAGGTCCATATTGAGCTTCAGATTTAAAACGACTACATTAAACCATAAACACACTCTCAGATCCACATTCTCCATTAAGATAGGGCAGCACTCTCACAATGACTGAGCAAAACACAGTTCGGCTGCAATGGAGACATTCTGTTCCCTCTACACAGCAGCAAGCAGTCCGACAGCCCAGTCTGGATCTGTACCGATTTATCACGGCATTGTCTTTAACAAAACTGATTGATTTCCCAACGAGCCCCATAAACGGCGTTGCCATAGAGACTTACCTCCGTGTGCGATCCATTCTCCTCCAGATCAGCACTGTCATAGTCTGATAAGACTGCTGAAGAAAAGAAATCAGCCATTTTAGCAGGTCTGTTCACATTTCTGAGAGCAAATAACATATGACTCTAGATCTGGTCATCAATAGTAACAGCTGATAACTATTTAACTTGCTAGCAGTCATCTGCACTGAAGTGAAACACATCCAATCACATAAAATTGGTGTAGTTTGTGAACCTGATGGACTACAGGCATAATTTTGGTCTCTTTTGAAAGTAGATACAACTGAGCTTGATGTCAAAACTGAAGTCACAAAGAAAGACAGCAGCAGAAAAACAAAATATAGACTCACCTTCACCAACACCATCTTCACTTTCCTAAAGAGAAAGAGATCAGAATCAAATATTCACCCAAACAAGCACACTTAATAAACAAGAAGCCTCGTTTAAAAATGCATCTAGATGTTCAAAAACAACAAATCAAAATGCAAACTTGTAAACACAACATGTGGCGCATTCAGTTTAAAACAATACCGAACTTCCTCTTCACGGTCAGCAGATCTTTCTCTTCCCATATTACAGAAAGTCATCGTCAGACGACAGATCAGATATCAAACACCTAAGAACCTCAAATGTCATTCAGTTTGCTTGTCAACAGCCTAAATATCTTACACAACATCTTTACACTGACCAGATACGCTCATCATTACACTCAAGAACTAATTCACCTTCAGTTCATGCAAGTATCCATGTTTCTCAGCCCTGTTTCTGAAGGTCCACCAATGCATTTTGAGTATCTCATTAATCTAACAAACACAATTCAGTTTAAGTTGCCTGTTTAGGAACCCTACTGAGCTGACCAGTTGAATCATGGGTGAAATATAGAGGAGACATCCAAAATGTGCAAGACTGGGGAGCCTCCAGGACCACGATGGAGAACCACTGGGTTAGATGATGAAAAGCAACGCATTTTAAGGTCAACATCGCATTTATATGAAAGAAGAACAACAGACACAACAGGAATTTTACCTCCCTGTGAAGTAACTATAGGCGCCTGTTACACACTTTAATATTTATCTCAAGGGCTACAGACAAAAAACGCACATCACATGAAACATCTACTCATATATCACTTCTGAACCCGTATTTAAATGTTGTTTAGCCCGTGTGAGGCACTAACACGCACACACTCAGATCTGCCCTCCGATTATAAAAGCAGATTTATAGCCACACACTCACACACTCGGACTCAGCGCCGCTTTTGGCGCAGACGCGCTCCGCGGGCACCTCCAGCGGCTCGGGCTCTCCCCCGCGAGTCTTCCGGCCGCCAGACGCCGACTTCCCGCTGTCCGAGCCCGAGGCAGACTCGTCCTCCTCCTCGCTGTCCTGAGAGGCGCGCCGTCTCCGTCGCCGCCGGTCCGCCATCTTAACTCTCAGGGAAGGGAAAGCGGATGTGCGCGGGGAATTGTGGGGGCTCGTGCGTTCGTCATATCCTCTTGTTCTCTGTTGCGTCAGAGGTGGGCAGCTCAGTGACGTGCGAGGAATTTATTCATCTGCGCGGTTTCGTTTCTGTGAACCCACGGGCTGTGATGATAACAACAAACACAATTCAGCTCTGACTAAGTCTAAAACCATGTTACATTACTGTTTTCCATATATATATATATATATATATATATATATATATGAAGAGTTTGGTTCCAAAACGCTATAAATCCATTTTGATTAATTTGAGTAAAAACTTGCTTTCTTTACCAAGAAAGTGGCAAGATGAAAACCAATATTTTCTGTTTCAAACTTTCACATAGCATCTTTAGGTTATAATAGCATTAAAAATTCAAATCCAGATTTTGATTTTCACAGATTTATTATAAAATTGTATTTTTTCCCCAAAATGCAATAAATCCATGATACGTTTTTCTTTTTCTTTTTTCAAAATGCAATAAATCCATTGAATCAATATAAAAGTTATTTTTCATATTGAAACTGTTGAAAATACACAACATAGTAAGTTGATCCACACATGACAGCCTCTGAACTTGGTCATAATCTTATATACAGGCACTGGACTAAAAATACATTCATCAGTCATCGCTCCCAAAATGAATTCAACGGGTCATCTTGTTTGCTATAAATTAATTACAACAATAAAAGAAAATTTCATCATGAACAAGAACATGAACAACATCACATTAGACCACAGAAATTACAAAATGACATTTCCCTTACATTCAACTTCCAAAAGTGCATTCATCTTTAATGTTACATTCATTTAGTTGACTACGTGCTATATGCTGTATAAACAAAAACATAAATGGCTTTAATAAAAACACTAACACTTAAAAGCTACGCAAAAACACATTCATAATCACATGCGATTTATCGTGCAGCCCTTGTTTGTTGATCACAAAGTACAAAGTAGATGAGGAAAACTAGGATGCCGTGTGTATTCAAAGCGCCTCCATCACTGTCTGGAGCGCGTGGAATGGAGCGCTGTGATTGGTTGAGCGGATTTATCGCGTTCTGCAGAGAAAGGAGACTGGCGTTTGTCGCGGTTTGGGAAAAAAAAGGGAGAAAACATGACCTCATAACTCGGCGGATATCGCATTTTGCGTAAAATTAAAAATTGACTTTTCAATACCGACCAAATACAATACTGATTTTGGTGGAAATTTTTTTTTAAAATGGCGTTTATCGCGTTTTGGAACCAAACTCTTCATATGAACCTGGACTATGGAGGACGAGAAATGACTTAAGTATAAATGAATAAATACATAAATCCAGAAATAAATAAATGTAGAAATACATAAATAAATAAATGAATAAATAAATATAGAAATAAATAAATAATTAAATGCTGCAATAAATAAATGTAGAAATACATAAATGAATAAATAAATGAGGAAATAAATAATTAATTAAATGCTGAAATAAATAAATAAATAAATAAACGCAGATATGCATAAATGAATGAATTATTTTGTCAAAAGTGTAATTTTTAATCGTACTATTTTTGTATCATTTGTGTTATCCTACATTTATTTATGTATTTCTACATTTATTTATGCATTTCTACATTTCTTTATTTATGTATTTCTGTGTCCGTATGTTAATCAGGTAGGCGGTCCTAACCTCTGTCGATGCAGGATTGGTCAATTAGGCAAACCAGTCAGAACAACCTTTTCTGTTAAAAACCAGAGATAGCAATTAGCCTAGTTAGCCTGTTAACTTTATTAACTGCGGTCAAGCCAGCCACGTCTTGAAAATACACGAGTCGTTTCTCAATACCAAGTACGCAAATTTCGGACTTTGCAAGTTCGACTCGGGAGAGTGAACTAACCGAGGATGGGAGGACGCAAGTCCGGTGTTCCTGTGAATTTATTTCCCCTGTTTCCCCCTCACAGCGCATGCGCAACTTCAGTACGAAAATCGTAGCATCAAAATCTGAAATAGCAGAAAGTTTCCTATAAGGGGTAGGTTTAGGTGTAGGGTTGGTGTTATCCCAGATAGTACACGTACGTCTGCAAGATGTCTGTTAAAGATCTCTTGATCTGGAAATTATCTGCGGTCTACAAACCTCTGACAGACGTCTTTCAGATGTCAGTTTTACATACATTCTAAATCATAAACATCTTAAAGACATCTAATAGACGTCTATTTGACATCTAAAAGGAAATGTCCTATAGACGTATTGCAGATGAGCAAACACTCTAAAAAATACGTCTTGCAGATGTAAATGCAGACATCAAATAGACGTCTCCGAGATGTACATGTGCTATCAGGGATAACATCGTTATGACAGCGTCTTTACATCCATTTTGACCGCTCCCAGCACCCACACCGTAAGTGCGCGATTAGACATGCAAAAAATAAAAACTAAATAAAAAGTGCGGCTGGCTTGACCATGTATTTTCAAGACACAGCTGACTTGACTGCAGTGTTTCGAGCGCATGTGAAGCTGGCCTGCTGCGTCTTGAAGACCGGTGAACAAAGCTGGATCAGTGCTGATCCATATCAGCACTGAGCTGATAACTAATTAATCGACTACACGTTCCAAACGAAACAGAAGGTAGTCGCTTGGTGCATGATCTACATAATTTGCTATTAAACGCAAATCACAATGGTAGTATCCACCGTAGTACAGCCGTAACGATAACGATCCTGTTTAACCAATCCTGCATTGAGAGAGGTTAGGACCGCCTACCTTATTAACATATGGACACAGAAATACATAAATAAATAAATGTAGAAATGTAGAAATGCATAAATAAATGTAAAAATAAATAAATGTGGAAATACATAAATGTAGAAATAAATAGATGCAGAAATAAATGTAGTATAACACAAATGGTACAAACACAGTACAGTTAAAAATGACACTTTTGACAAAATCATTTATTCATTCATTTATGCATATCTGCATTTATTTATTTACTCCAGCATTTGATAAATTAATTAATGATTTCATTATTTATTTATGTATTTCTACATTTATTTATTTATTTATTTATTTCTGCATTTATGTATTTATTTATTTATAGGCCCACTTAAGTCATTTCTCGTCCTCCATACTGGACCACAAAACCATCAATTTACATCACCTGACATGAAAGCTGAATAAGTAAGCTTTCCATTGATGTATGGTTTGTTAGGATAGTACGATATTTGGCCGAGATACAACTATTTGAAAATCTGGAATCTGAGGGTGCAAAAAAAATCAAAGTACAGAGAAAATCGCCTTTAAAGTTGTCCAAATGAAGTTTTGATATATTTACAGTAGGAAATTTACAAAATATCTTAATGGAACATGATCTTTAATTAATATCCTAATGATTTTTGGCATAAAAGAAAAATCGATAATTTTGACCCATACAATGTATTTTTGGCCATTGCTACAAATATACCCCAGCGACTTAAGACTGGTTTTGTGGTCCAGGGTCACATTATATATATATATATATATATATATGTGTGTGTGTGTGTGTGTGTGTGTGTGTGTGTGTGTAAGGGATAATCAACGGCTAGCCGTGCATTAAAGGATTTAAGGATTTTAATGGAGGTAAAGAACCGCCCGACGCCAAAAAATCCTTTAATGCACGGCTAGCCGTTGATTATCCCGCTTATTCCAATGTCATTTGCCAAATAACAGACAAGTTGTCTTGCTCTTTGCAGCGCAATATTTGAACGAATGGGTAATAATGAGAGTTATTTTCGTTAATAAATAGGTTAATAAATAAAAACAGTAACAAAATGTACAACGGTCTTAATTTGGGCTGTTGCCATGTAGTACCAGGATAGTAGTAGTAAATTGGTTACACTTTATTGTAAGGTGTCCTTGCTACAGTGTAATTACACATTTAACTACTGAGTAATATTAATTAACCACATGTACTTACTATATGGTTAGGCTTAGGGTTAGGTTTTGGTTTAGGGTTACTTGCATGTAATTATGCATACATTATTATTATAATAGTAAGTACAGGTAATATGTGTAACAAGGACACCATAAAATAAAGTGTTGGTGTAAATTTTCAGTGCCATTGTATTTCCATTATTTTTGAGTACAGCAAAATACAGTGGTACGTAGTACCATGCTCTTTTTGACAGGTGCCATTGTGTTCTTTTGAAATACTTTGGAGCACCAAACTAAATACAATATGGTATATTTGTCTTTTTTAAATGTAGGACCATAACAGCACAAACAAAAATATGTTTTTTCATATGTAACAAAGTGGTACAATGTACAATTTTGGACATTTTTAGGACTTGTCACAATCCATGGTACTTTTTTTTTTATCTAAATGTCTCACAGAATGTATAGGCTAATACTATTAGAACTGATGACTGCAGTGATGTAATTTGTTTGCATCAAATACTTAGGACACGATGCAGCACTTTGAACCAAGACACTGCAACTGAGTGAATTGATTTGTAAAAACATATTTTCTTCTACATAATTTATTACCTGAAGAACAAAGGGTCTTAAACTACAAGAATGAAAAGAGGACCCACGTCACACCTCTTAATCTCACTCCAGTTTCCTGGTTGAGTCCTATTCCAATACACTTTTTTCTAGCCAAACATAAAAGTCAAGTAGAATTCTGTGATTTGGCATTCAAAACAATTATTCATTAAAAGACATGAAAACATTGTTTATTCATAATATGGCTTTTAATATTTGAAATAATTTCTTTAGTTACAAGTATCTTACACATTTCCTTTGAACAAAGCCTTATGTTATAACAAATGCTTCTGTAACCGGTTTTCATCATATTTCCCTTTATGTGACTGAGAGAACTCACACACCAAAAGCGCAGCATGTACAGTTTTGTATTTTACGGCAGCTCTCAATGTTGTACGGTAGAAGCTTTGGTCCATACTGCTCAAGCTAACCTGCAAAGTATGATGCAAACGTGAACACTGAAGTGTTACACTCGGCACTGTGATCATGGGTGTGTTGTTGGGAGAGCTTGTTTCTCAGACATTACAGAGCAAAACACAGTTTCTCATGGATACCAAGCAGGGGACTTTAGGAAGATCCAAAATTCACTCTTCAATCTGCTTCTGAAGATCCAAAGTGCAATATAGGTGTGTACAAGAGATGAGACCACAAGGCTAAGATTTTGCTTCAGCACACAGGATGGTGCGAATGAAGGAGTTTCCTTGTGACAGTTTCATTTGCGACATGTCCGATGAGGCGTCCGTTTCTTGGTCACCTCTGTTCGACAACGACTACGCTCATCCAGCCAGGGCAGGTCAAAGTTTCTGTTGAAATAAATACATATGTATTACAATCATGTCAAAATTTACATTATTAAAATTATGCAAAAATATATATTGAACTTACTGCTGTTTCAGGTTGGGAAGAGATCTTCCAAAAGCCACCACTGGCAGGAAGGGTGTCACCATAATAGACTCCACTGAGGATAAACACAGAAACAAGCCATTTAAAAGCGCAGACCAAATACTTTTAAGGCACATGGGAACAAAAGCCATCTGCTGACATACCATCTTCAGGGTTTGGATAGAAAGAGAGCAACTCTGGTTCGCTCTCCTGAATGAACTTCCTCCTGTTCATCCTCTGCTGCAGGCGCTGAAACATCCTCTGCTCACGAATACGCTGGATATCCCACCTGGAAAAGAGAAATGAGATTATGGGACAGATTTGCAAATGCTCTAATGTAATGGATGCTATATAGAAGAAAAATAAAACAAGCATCACCTCTTCCTCCTCTTCTCATCCAGCTCAAGTTTTGAATGTCTCTTCAGAAAGACATTATCATCTAGACACTGCACAGAAGAAAGTATGAGCATTTAAATGCATCAAGGTGGAACATTTAATTGAAATAAAAACAAAATTGCGATATGATTATCAAATTGCAAAGGCTTTTAATTAATTAAAGGGGTAGTTCACCCAAAAATTAAAATTCTGTCATTAATTACTCACCCTCATGTCATTCCAAACCCGTAAGACCTTTATTCATCTTCGGAACACAAATTAAGATATTTTTGATGAAATCAGAGAGCTCTCTGCCCCTCCATAGACAGCAACGCAACTACCATGTTCAGTGGTTCAACCGTAATTGTATAAAGCTACGAGAATACTTTTGTGCGCAAAGAAAAAAATAACGACTTTATTCAACAATTTCTTCTCGTCCGTGTCAGTCTTCAATGCACGTTTGTTGGAGTCTTTATTTTTGTTTTCTTTGCGCACAAAAAGTATTTTCGAAGTGTCAAAAAATTACGGTTGAACCACTGATGTCACATGGACTATTTTAACGATGTCCTTACTACCTTTCTGGGCCTTGAACGTGTCAGTTGCATTGCTGTCTATACAAGGTCAGAAAGCTCTTGGATTTCATCAAAAATATCTTAATTTGTATTACAGGTTTGGAACGACATGAGGGTGAGTAATTAATGACAAAATTTTCATTTTTGGGTGAACTATTCCTTTAAATAAATATATATTTGCTGCATGTTTCAGAGTGTAGTAGCATCTCGGTACACGGAAAATACAGCTCTACACAAACTTCTCATCTGCTCTGAGTCTGGGTCGCTTATAAACGTGGATTATCGAACAACGCGCACAAACCATTTTCTCAAACTTGTAATGAAAAGCACTTATAAACCAGTTTTTGTCAAAAGTCATCAAAAGAAACTGGGACAGGCATATAGAGTACATTCGTATTGTAATTTTACAGTTGTATAATCCAACAGCACAATTTTTGGTCTAATTTTGCAGCCCAACAAACAAGTGGAGCAAACCTGGAACTCTTTAAAAAAAAAAAATGCAGCATTGCATCTTGGGGTGCTCAAGAGTCTTACTAACCTCAGGGATGTCCGACGCCTCTTTCTGCCCCAAAGGCTCTAAGATACTCTCCCGCCAGGAAGGAACTACATATGGTGAACAGTGATCAATTTGAGGATCTTAAATTTTCTTCATAAAAAATATATGATTAAAATCATTAAAGGAATAGTTCACCTAAAAATGAAAATTTTGTCATCATTTACTCACCCTCATGTCGTTCCAAACCTGTATAAGTTTCTTTCTTACGCTGAGCATAAAAGAAGATATTTTAAAGAATGCTGGTAATCAAATAATTGATGGTCCCCATTGACTTCCATAGTATTTATCCTTACTATGGAAGTCAATGGGGACCAACAACAGTTTGGTTCTTCAAAATATCTTCTTTTATGTTCAACATAAGAAAGATATTTATACAGGTTTGGAATGACATGAGGGTGAGTAAATGATGACAAAATTTTAATTTTTGGGTGAACTATTCCTTTAAAGGGGTCCTATTATGCTTTTTCACTTTTTGAATTTTAGTCAGTGTGTAGTGTGTATGTTTGGGCATAAAAAGATCTACAAAGTTACAAATCTCAAAGTCCAAAGGGAGATATTTCGTTTTTAAAAAATCCCTTTTCAAGAACTACAACGAACGGCTCGTTTGGAAAACAAAGTTGTTTTCCTATATTTGTGACATCACAAAGTGGCCCATTAGAATATCATTAAAATAAATCCCGCCTCCGGAAATGCGAATGCATGTTTCAAAATCGGAACCCGGTGCGTGTGTTTTTATATCACTGTATTTCTGATGGAAACCGACTGTCTTCAGAAAATTATGGATGTCATTTTCATTTCATCTTGCATATAATGTCTGATAAAGCAGCTTTTGTGAGCAGAGCTCTGCTTTGTGTACAGCGTTACCGGGGAAACCTCGCTCTCTCACGCTCCAACAGCGCCTCCCGCTGGCAGATAATTAATTTGCATATATATATATGCCGCCACAAATAGTGTAACTCTGTGGGACTATGGTATAAATAAATTCCACTGTATAACAGTTTCACTGCAATTCATGTTATAATGTTAGTATTAAAGAACAATAAACATAATACATATTACCGTTGCACTTATCTGTACATAGTAAATCCTAAGTACATAGTTGACATCCTATCTAAAATGTGACTTAGCCAAAAAAATAACTTTACCACTTTAATATGTCTTGCAATATCCATGCGTGCAAAGGTTCTGCGCGATCCTCTTGTTCAATATTCTCGGGATTTGAATTGATATGGCAATATTGCCAAACTTGCTGCTTTGGCAAGGGGCGGGGCAGTACTGAAACACTGTCTAAGCTGTTCGCCAATCACAACGCACTGGGACAGCTAACCAATCACAACACATTTCATTTTTCTGCAGGCGGGCCTTCATCAAACCCGGAACTAATCGAGTGGTTGGTGCCAGGCTGGGGAGGAAGGTATTGTAATAATGTAAATTATGTGAAAAATAATGCGATTTTCGAACCACCAAGCATGAGAGCATGTTCTAGTACACTCCCAAAACAAAATCAAGACTTTGTAAAAGAGCATAATAGGACCCCTTTAAGAGAGAAGTTACATTAATTTCTCCCAACCTGCAACTGTGTCCTCATGCACAGGTGAGGGGTCTCGCCACGGTGATGGAGGTGGCTGATGCCAGCGGCAGAGGTACATCTCTGTGGTAGTCAGATAGGGCAGTTCCTCCGACTGAGACTGCAATTCGGTCTCTGTCTCTTCTTGGGGTTCCTCCTTCTGAGCTGGGTCATCCTGTGGTGGTGGTGGTGACCTGGGCTTCCCACGTCGTGACCTGCTCATCCGGGAGTCCTGGAAAAGAAACCTCCTTTAAGAGGGAGAACAAATGGAACATATTTAAGTGTATCAGTTCTCAAAATTTCATTAGCCACAGCATATTAGTTTGAAATAATGGGGATCGCTCACCCACAAATAGGGCTGTCAAATAAAAATTCGAATTTTGAATATTCCTCGAATTTAAAATAAAAATCCACCTTTGAATGCAAAAACGTTGCATTTGAATTTTAGGTGTCCGTCAGGCAGCTTTATCAGTGGCGTACGAAATGTAGGTGTCGTTGCTTTTTAATGTTTTTGTTAGCCTATCCAGTTGAACACACTAGATGTGGCGATGCTGCATTGTTCATTCAAAATACTGCGGAAAAAGAGAATATCAATGTGGAGATGATGATGTTTACGTCAAAACTGAAACCAAGCCGTTCACACAGAATGCATATTTTGCGCATTTTCTAGAGGGACATCTATCACAGTTGCACTAGCATCTCGCACAAGAAAGCCGCATGTTTAGAAAGCCATGTAAAATTAATGTAAGTTCAACTTTAAAAAAAAAAAACATGTCTCGAGACTTTATGCCGTTTTTTTCCATCCCACTGCATCTCATATTTTTAAATGAAAAAAGTACTCTGTGTGATTGCCTTTCGTCTCTTTGTATTAAACTATGCATACATGATGCTGTTTTGTTTATAATTAAGCAACTTAATTATATTTGGTTTATAAACATTCTGCACTTTTTCACCCATAGTCATGTTATTTTTTTTTTCTGCTTTAATAAATGTGCATTACTAATATTAGTAATTTAATTTAGTAATTAATTAGTAATATAATTTTAAGTGCAAAATTCGAATTTAGTTTTTCGGCCATTTTGACAGCCCTACCCACATCATTTACACACCCTCTTGTCTTCTTTTGCGTTCCGCAGAAGGTCAGACATACAGGTTTGAAATGACATGAGGCCAAGTAAATGATGCTGAATTTTTGGGCGAACTATCCTTGTAACAAATTTTTATATATTTAGAAAAAAATTCACGATCATACCTTCTCAGGCTTTTCCCTCTGCTTCCAAAGTGCGTTTGTTTTGGGGTTTGGACCCGCCCCTCAGATTGCTGGGCGTCATCTGTGGCAGCAGTCTCAGCCTCAGGTTCCTTACGACGAGGAGTCTGAGAAGGACGGGATTCTGTGCCCTCTTTTTTCACCATCTGCAGCCGACGCTCCATGCGTTCAATTCGTGCCATTAGCTACAAACACACACCTGTGTTAGGCTGTGTATTAAACATTAGGTTCAGATGAATAAGTGAAACAAAAAATAAGTGTTATAAAGTTACAAGTGGGAAACTGTGAATGCGCCCAGTTTAACATCAAATAGACCCATCATTTAACATTTCACTTCATAAAAGGAGGAAAAAAAAGTGTCAGCGTACCATCTCTTTTTCAGCTTTGAGGTCATCAATCTCTTTGCTCTTGTTGTGCAGTTGCTTCTGCTGCTGTTCAATCAGTTCCAGTTGCAGCAGCAGGATCTGTCGGATGCAGCTGGTCTGCGTGTCCACAAGGCCGGAGCCTTTCCTCACGTTCCGACGCTTCCCATCGGGACTGTTCTCCGGCGAGGGGACCCCCACGACCGCCCCCACTTGCCCTCCGTCTCTCCTCTGATTGCTGCCATTTGACACCATGGGATCCATCTTCCCCACGTGGTTGTGATTGGCCTGACAAAACAGTGATTTGCTCTTGACCGGGGAACCTTCGGCCCCCATCTGCTTGGTTGACGGGAGTGTCAAGGCCCCCAGCGTCTCCCAGTTCTCCTCCTGCCCGAGGTTCCCTGCTGGAGGTTGGTCAGGGCAGCTCAACACGTTCTGACGGCTGATATTTGCTTTGCTGTGCAGGTGATGCTTTTGATTTACACTGTTGTGGATGGTGCTCAGCACATGGGTGGCAAAGTCGCGGCTTTCCTTCTTCAGGCCGGCCAGGGATTCATGGGCTCCTGCTGGCTTCTTGCTGAGGCTTGTGTCCAGTCTGTGTCCTCCACTCGTGAACACAGCGGATCGCATAGTCATTGTGATTTACTCCAGTTGGAGATGTTTTACCAACACCCACCTCTATAGATGAGGAGGATTTGTGACAGGCTGAATGTGTGTCCTTGAGGCCCCTTTTCTACAGCCATTCTGGGGGAACAGAACAAAATCTGGAATTTTATTGCAGAATTTGATCATTTATTTTTCTTAGTAAGGCAAGAAATCTTATTTCACAAAAGAAAGTGGTTGTAAAGCAAAATTAAAAGGTAGGCATATGGATATGACTGCTATGTGTTGTTTTACTTGTGTTCTGAGACTTGAAAGCACGTGAATCCAAGAGCAAAAATGTCATTTATAGAAACATTATGTATGATCAGATTTGCAAAATCATGAATATGGCTACGCTAACTAACCTTCAGTACCCTTCCCATCTGTTGAGTGTGCATTGGTACCTATACATGCAATGCATGTATTATATTTACTATTTCAGGAAGGACATCGTCCGATCACTGTTTATATGCATGCAACTGGGAGTTTTTAATCTCCAGAGTCATGCAAGAGCCATCGTCTGGGCACAGGCAGCGTCCACCATTTTAGATATACAGCAAAAACAATGACAATGATTTTAGCAGATCCCTTCGTCTGCTCTTGAGGGACGATGACGCCATTTTAAGTCATGCAATCATGCTGTTTATTTAAATACTGAATGAAGCATATCGCAAGCACCGACGAACTCGTTCTTCATCATTTTGCATCGACATGTTATTTAAATTTCCCTGACCCCCGCCCGAACTCACCTATCTCCTTCCTTTGGCCCACTTTCCGATTTAGTTTGAATCTGCGCACACTGCGCATGCGCGGAGCGCTGGGACTCTGATTGGACTCTTGCGGAACAACATTTCGTGGCGCGCGCGTCGGTCTTGAGGTGTGACATCATGCAGAGATGCACTGAAGATGAACACTCAAGTTTTAAAAGCATTGCAGTAAATATGAGTAAGATCATGAAGATTTCACAGACGAATATAACAAATGTTTATTAGCACAATATTAACAGTTCTAACAGTTTTACAAATAGGCTACATAAATATACAGTACCTGATTAAATACATACTGAGGAGTTCTGGAGGCTGATTTGCTGGCAATGCATTCTGGCAAACCGCCGTGCTAACAGCCTACACTGCTGGGTGTTCAGACAAACTTGGCATTAGAAGAAACATGGTAGACACATGCAGTAATCAATATTTAAACCCAAAACAAACTTTTTTGTAAAACTTACAAATATTGTAAAACTACTGAAATATTCAATACTATAACAGACCAAATATGTATGTGATAAGACTGTAATTGTTTTCTTAAAACAAGAAAATAAAACATTGCCAACCTGTAAAATAAATGTAAAAATACAAGTAATTAAAACATATTCTGTTGAAAGAAAAGTATTTTATAATACTCAATAATTTCTCAAGATGTTAGCATATGTTTAGATTTTTAAATACTGATTAAACTTTTTCAGTTCAGTCATTCAGTCAGTTTATAAATACAAAATGTGTCCAGTCTGTAAATGTGAACAGATCATTTGGTGCTGAGGGGAAATAAATAAATAATGGTGCTGTTAAATGATTAATCGCGATTAATCGCATCCAAAATAAAAGTTTTTGTTTACACATGTATGTGTACTTTCTATATTTATTATGTATATATAAATACACACACATACAGTAAATATTTTGAAAATATTTACATGTATATATTTATATTCATATATTTTATATATAAATATATTTAACATATATTTTTCATAAATATATACATGCATGTGTTTGTATTTATATGTACATAATAAATATATACAGTATACACACATATATTATGTAAACAAAAACTTTTATTTTGGATGCGATTAATCGCGATTAATCTTTTGACAGCACTAATAAATAAGTAAACCCACATTAATAAAAGCTACATTTTTAACTTTCTTAATAACAAATGCATAAATATATCTGAGGACAAACCTGAGGCAGGTGTGTAGATGATCTGCAATGTGAAGACAGAAATACAGTTACAAAGCCTGGCCAGCAGAGCTTATGCCTTATAACTCGAATCTGATGTATTAGTGAAACAGTGAGTGTATGTATACGTGCTCAGGCTGTGAATATCTCCTCCTCCATACTTTAAAGGCAACCAGAATTCCAAAAACACCCAGCAACAGAAGTACAGAGGGAACTACAGTAACAGGATCAGGACCAGGTTCTAAAAAAATGATATACATATGAAAATGTATATATATCTAAGCTTAAACTTGCCCTTTCAATTTGAGATAGCTATACTGATGTCAAGCTTGTTATCCAGGCTAAGGTGAGTCACAGTACAAGTGTAGGTGTGTCTTTCTATTTGCTCTTCAGCACTGAGGTCCACACTCTTCCTCATCTGATAGGTTCCATCAGGGTTGAGCAGCAGTTCACCTCCTATGATCCTCTCTTCATTAACTGGCTGGCCGTCTTGAAGCAGGGTCAGATTAATGTGACGTGGGTAAAAACCAGTTGCCAGGCAGGTCATCTGAACTACACCTGCCTCCCTACAATAGAGTTTAATCACTCTCACTCTGGGCTTTACTATCAAGGAAAGAGTGAACATGTTGAGCGGGAAACACATCATTAATGTTTTCCAAACCACATAGAGTGCATTTTTTGGTGGTTACATTTTTAGATATTTCCTAAGCTGGCTAATGCACAAAGGGCGGTAGAAGTGAGCATAGAGCCATGCGTCGTACTCCAGCTGTGCCCTACTCTTTATGACAGGCCATTTCCAGTGAGTGTGCTGGTATCCTTGAACGTTATAGCGTCGTTCAAAACCACTCTCACCATTAAAAGCCTCCAGTGTCATCATTTGGCCAGGGTCATCACGGAGAAGTTCACATCCAACCAGCCTCTGCTACACGTGAAGGCCTTGGGATGAAATACAGTCTCAGATGCACAAATGTAAGGATGGATTTCACAATTCTGGTTATGACATTCACACACAGTTCACAGAGTGCTAAAAAAAAAAAAAAAAAGCAGAACTTCATTTTGCTGACAGCTAAAATTACTGACACTGTCACAACAGTTCACTAACAATAACGTGATCTGCCATTCAAATGGTTATTATTATTATTAAATTTAAATAAGTCTTTTATGCTCACTAAGGCTGCATTTGTTTGATCAAAAATTACAGTAAAAATAGTAATATTGTGAAATATTTTCATAATTTAAAGTAACAGTTTTCTGTTTGAATATATTTAAAAATGTAATTTATTCCTGATGACAAAACAGAATTTTCAGCATCATTACTCCAGTCTTCAGTGTCACATGATCCTTCAGAAATCATTCTAATATGCTGATTTGCTGCTGAAGAAACATGTCTTATTATTATCCTCAGTGTTAAAATTAGTTGTGCTGTTTAATATTTTTATTTTTTCAGGATGTATTTTGACTGTCTGCAGTCAAAAATGTAGCAAAGACCCATAGCGAATGCGACCCTGTGAGAGATCAGAAATTTTTGAAGTTCATAAAAAGGTGATTGCAAAACGTGCAAATGACAAGCAAGCAAGTCTTATGATGATGTTAGTTATTTGACAATATAATGAACTAGAATAGCAAAATATGTGATTAGTGTTGTAAAACTAGTTCTTGCTTATCTGATTCAGAAAACACAGTATGTGTGGCTGACAATATGTACACTAGGCCTACAAAGATGAATTAAAACATGCCTTTTACAAGGTGTTAAAAAAGGTTAAAGGTTTGTTTTTATTACAAAATGAGAAACATTAGTCATAGTATCTATTTTAATTCCCAGCATGACAATATTCTCGTAAATCTTTGATATGTATAATTCAGCACCTTACTAACACTTCCTTATTATTGTGCATGAGGTTACAATTCATTCATTGGAGGTGTGGTTTCAACACGCGTCTTCGGCCAAAACTGAATGTGGAACCTTGGAAGGTGTATTTAAATTTTTAAAAACATCTTAAACCAGCTAACACCAGCAAAACACTTTAGGCTGATTTAATTTTATTTATTTATTTTTAGAAGGGGAGCTGGGAGTTTTAGACCAGTGGTTTTCAAACTTGTTCCTGGGGACCCACAGCTCTGCACATTTTGCATGTCTCCCTAATTTACACACCTGATTCAGATCATCAGCTCGTTAGGAAAGAGCTCCTTGAACTCAAATGAGTGTGTCAGATAAGGGAGACATGCAAAATGTGCAGAACAGTGGGTCCCGAGGAACAGGATTGAAAATCACTGTTTCAGACCCTGCGTGCAAAAACAGAACTGTAACTATCTTTCTGCTCCACTAGAGTACACTCTTTGCATTCGAAACAGCTTACTCAATGAGTAGGTACTTAATTTCAATAAGTACTTATCAAGCGCTAAAAGAGTAGGTACTCTACAGCCAAATCTCGTTAAGTATGAATGCGATCTGGACTTCATCCGCCATGTTGACGCTATCATGAGTGATCTACGACATAAAAATGTTGATGAAATTTGCTTATTTTGTGGTCTTGTTGAAGAAACAGCTGCCTTTTTATTGTGATTGTAGTATAACCAATACAGTTTGGATTGATTTAAGTTTTTATATTTTTTAACACTATGACCCAGTTTAATCCTTAAAGATATTATTTTTTATTATGAAAACCCAAAATCGTTATCTCTTGAATATGTTGTTAATTTCTTTATTTTAAGTGCAAAATTGTTAATCCACAGGCAAAACTGGCTTAAATCTCCTTTGTTTTCCTTTGTTTCATGCCTCAGGCTTATAATTAACAAAAACAAACAAACAAACAAACAAAAAAAATGCAATTTTTTCATGCATTATGAACATATGAATATGATTATTCAAAGATATTTAAGCCTAAGCCTTTTTCTGTATACAATATCTCATACTATGATGTACGCAAACCCATTATATATATATATATACATATATATATATTTATTTTTTGTCATTATGATTGTTCATTGTAAAAGATTCAACCATCTTTCCCTGAGCTTGTATGTAATTATAAGTTCTGCAGTAATAATAATAAAAAAAAGATAAGAGGAACAGGTGCACTAACACCTCATAGCATCACTAACACCACAACCCTACCTAGTACGGTTTTCCTTAGCGTTTGTAATATCTGCACAAAGGAGATGTCGGGCAGCTGCTTTAAGATCTCGCCTTTGGAGAAGACTGTTGATTTTATACTGGAAAAATGTAAGTATTACTTACTTAAAAAATAAGATTACCCCAGAATGCATTGCTAGCCCACCCCAACACTTATGAACAATAATAATGATAAATGCTGACCAATAATTAATTATATTAATATTGTGTTATATATATATATATATATACACACACACACACAAGCAAAATGTAATTTGTTTTTTCATATGCCATAGCTATGCATGAATTCACTCTAGACAAATGCAGCCAAGGTGGCTACATCTGCATTTTCAGTCAAGTAATGAATTAATGCATAAGTTAACAATTATATTTTATTTACTGACAACAACAGGAAGCATGAATAAATGAGTAAAAGAATGAATAAAAGTAATCATGACAATAAATAAATACAAGTCAACAACACATTAAACAAAGCTTTATTCAAACATATTCTGGCAATCATGTATTTACAGGTGGTGAACCCCCAACCCTACCGCCATCTCAACACAGCTGTGCCAATTCTGCAGCTGACCACCGTGTCCAGCTTCACTTGTCTCTGCTGTCCATCACGACCCTCACTGCTGCAGTCAGACTGAATCTGATCATGGATGAGAAAGGGACATCGAGGCTATCGTTGTCTGAGTGCACAGAGAGGATGAGGAAGACCATGATGACGCCCCTGAACCACACAATCATGAACAAGAGCAAGAGAACGTGTGGGACAATCTGGCTGCTGCTGTGTCTGCTCCAAACATCTGTGTGCTGCTCTCCATGAGCACGACTCCCTGTAAAACCTTTACACAGAGTAAAACATTGTACATCTCATGTTGTCAGCATTCAGATCAAGGCTCTTTTATCCAGGTAGCTGCAGGGGGATTGGGGGTCCCTGTAATAAGAGCACTGTAAGTCACTTCAGATAAAAGTGTCTTCCAAATGCATAAATGCAAATGTGATTTTTGAAAATACATTTTTGTGTCTTTGGCACAAATTTCTATTTGGGGCTTTAATGGGTTCATCCAAACATATAAATTCAGTCATTATTTACTCGCATCCATGCTGTTCAAACCTTGTGTGTGTGTTTTTTTTTCCAAACACAAAAGGTGATTTTGTTCAAGTTTGTCCTGCTGGTTTTTGTTCATACTATATCAGTCAATGCAGCCTGACTTTCAGATTCTTCATGAAATTATTTGACGATGATTTTGAAGCTTCTGAAATGTTTCCTTGACTGATGTTGTATGAACAGAAACCAGCAGAACAAACTTGAACAAAATTACATCCTCCATGTCCATCCTTTTTGTCTTTCTCTAGATGTTCTCGCTGGCTCTGGGCTCACTGAGGATGAAGAGACCACAGCAGCATCCGGCCCAGATGAGGCAGTAAGGGCAGGTGGAGTGATGGAGGCTCTCATCCATGACACTGGACCATTTCCAGGATGCTGCTGCTGACTTCTCCACCCTCACTGCACACAGCAGTCTGTGGACATTTCAGATCCTACAAAAATGCACAAATGTTATACAAAAGCAGTCATTTTAACAGCACGTCATTTGATTTCTGTATTAGAAGTAACAAAATGATTTCTTACTTTTTCTTAATTTATATTTTTGTATCAGATTTTCCTTTTTTTTTTCCACAAATGCCGCCGTCACCTGCTCCACCACAAAAGCTCTGCATCAAATGTACAGGAATCAAGAATCAGAAAAGCGCTGTAATATCTATGTTTGAAATTACAATAATTAAAATAAACTATAACTTAACATTTAAAAGATGTTTTATTGATGTCTGTAGTGTACTCTCTGAGAGCCTTTCATGGCAGCATTCCTTCATCAGACACTCTTCACCAGATAAACACACGTGTGTCTCATCTGTCCCTGTAACATCCAGACAAGATTCAGTGACCTCTGCACAATACTGCATTTACATGTTGAGGTAGTTGCTGATGTGTTAACTCACTTTTTATCCAATGTTCCTCAATATATCCACAAATGCTAATGGACAAATAAAATAGGTAACTTATGTTTAGTTACTCCATGTAGATTTCTTTATGTATATTACTTACATTCATCTAAGGCAGGGTTGACAACAGTGAATTCTACATAACAGCACACATACATCACTCACTCAAGATGTTTGTTCATATTGTGATGTGCTCATATGCAATTCTTTTAGAATATTTTCCTATCTCATGTTAAATAGACATTTAGTAATCATCTTTAAGATGTATATGGTTGCACTTTGGAGACGTACGTGTGCTACGGGAGCTCCCCTGTACGCTATACTTAATAAAACATGTTTTTACAGCAAAATCACAAATATACTGTAACGTTGCTGTCTAGCGTCTTTACACCTTAAGCAAATCAACCGTTTACTATACAGTAGCTCAACAAATACGATTTGATTTATAATACTCACATTTGTAAACAGCCTCGTCGCTGTTCTCAGTCACGTTCGATGATGACGTATTGATCTCCCGTGGCCTTCTGGGATAGAAAAGTATCCATCGATGAGCACTCAAGAATCTGGGCAGAAGCAGTAGGACATCCGGGAACTTCTTGACTACTCTTTTATGAATACTGAGGTTTCGGACTTCGCTCGCCTACTGCTTTTCCCCTACTATATAGTAGGTAAGTAGGCATATTCGGACACACTTTAAGTAGATGCACGTCCGAATGTCGTGAGAATTAGAACGTCACCCAGGTAATTCTCGCCTACTCTTTTATGAATACTAAGGATTCGGACATACTTCTTCGCTCACCTACTGCTTTTCCTCTACTATATAGTAGGCAAGTAGGCATATTCGGACGCACTTATACACTCATTTCGAACTGGAATCATGGCGGAATATCCGGTGATGTCCACTTCGCAGGGCTCTTACGGTCGAATACAACAAACATCGTACGTGATAAGAGATACATATGAAATATGCAGAGCAGGTGGGCGCGAGGACTGGGATTGGGAAACGCTGGCCTACACTGTTCTCAAATAGGGCTCTACTTGATAACATGTGAACAGTAAGATTTTGATTCATTATTTTGAAGATAAGGTGCACAGATTGGTAGCAATGTTAATAATTTATCTGTTTTTGCCTTCTAGTAGGACAATGTTAATTTGTAACTTCCCACAAGGTAATTAAGTAAATATGGGAGTGGATGAGAAATTCTAGGAATAGCAGCGATGCCATATAGTATATCATGATAAGACTTATCAATTTTTTACTGCTATATCATGCAAAACATGCAAGGTCAAGGCCAGTAGGAGTTCAGTTAGGCCCATGTGATATAAATGACCTGAACTACATAGAGAAACATCAGTTCTGGAATTTTATAGATTACTATTCAGAATTTGATTTCATAATGTTTGGTTTATAAAAGTAATGATCTCTTCTCATACTCTCTTGCTTTTTTCCAGCTTTACAACACTGAGAGAACCAGTCAAAACCAGAACTACCCATGGTCTGAGTTTCCACGTTTGGTTTGTGGGTTTATTTCAAATCTGGAACTGAAACTTTTCATATCTGCTTTCAGGTCCAAATGCTTCCACTCTTTTTCTGTGATCACAATGGTGGGTTAGTTGGCCATCTGAAGGTCCTCTGGGATCTTAGCCTTCTAAAGAAGGCACATCAGTGTTTCTAAGGAGCTAAACGATAAAAGCCACTTGAATGAGAAGAACTAGAACATGTTTATCATCACGTAGCCTATGCTTTGACAGTCATCAGATATCCAAACCACATAGTAAGCTAAACATGAGCAGACAATGAAGTTCCTGATTCTATCAGTTGTAAAGCAAGGCACTAGGACGTACACGAGCAACAATACTTGTTGACAATAAAATAGATTGTTCTTTGAGCCCACCACAAAAGAAAAATGTTATTTGGAAATCATTTATATAAGAATTAAATTGCAAACAACAAGTCATCTAATCTTCCCTGCTGGAAAAAAACAAACAAACAAGAAATTCTAATGGTTTCCACTACAAATACAATCACAAACATTACAAACCAACTTTTAACCATTAAAAAATGGTTTTCTGTAGTGTGTTTTGGCGCATATTCCATTAGGATTCAGTGGTTTTAACAAGCCACCAATAGAAAGCCATAATTTACCAGTAGAAACCCCACAGGGACCATTACAGTTTCCATTAAAACCAATACAAATCCCATTATAACCAGTAAAACCATTACAAATTCTAGTTTCTAATTTTTTTTTTCAGCAGGGATGAGCAACAATACTTGTTGACAATAAAATGGATTGTTCTATGAGTCCACCACAGAAGAAAAATGTTAGATGGAAATAATTTATATAAAAATAGTAGTAAGTTATAAACAACAAGTCGTCTATAACGCGAATACAGTACCTACTATACAAAACATGTGTGTCTGTATGAATCCACGTTTAAATAGAGCGACAACCCAATTACCCGGCTTTTGTTTCCCTCAGACCGCTGAGATGTTTACGTTAGTGGTTGACCGACACTACCCGCTTTCCGCGAAAGCCGGGTCGACGCCCACTTCACTGCTCCACTTCAGCGCTGAAGTTGTAACAGCAGCCCCGCACGTGGACCTGCCTGGTGACCGCGCATCGGTGAGGACACACCCCTATCACGCTCCTGTGCGTGCAGCGCTGTCCTAGGTGCGGGACTCACATGGCACACGGGGACCCTGCGACTGCAGCGAGCAGAGAAACAGGGAAGCGTGTCTCTCTGTGCCGCATCGATGCATTAAAGAGGTTTCGAATATCGTTTATTATATTTGCTCGAGGACTGAAACGGTCCAGCGCGAGCAAGAGAGGAAAATAACCTGTCGCTATTTGAATTAAGAGATACCTTTGTTGTTAGAAGACGTTCAGTGGCTGCTGTTAATAGAATTAGAATTATTTAATTCTAAAAGCAGGAAATGGCGGAACTTTGAAAGTTTTTGCTACAAAAATTTGACAGAATCGCACATCAGCCTTAAAAAGGACCTCGTGAGAAAGGGTTAACTCGACCACCAGATATCTCGAAATGAAGCGATTATTTAAGAATATGCGAAGAAAGAAAGAGCTAGAGAAAGAAAGAGAGTCACGCGGACAGTAGGTTAGGAGGCGGCTCAAGTGACCTAGATTCATAATGCTGCAGTTTAGTCTTCGCATTTTAAAACTTTATTTTAATTATGATAGAGGCTTGTTATAGTAATATACAGCGTTTGTTTCAAGTGACCGTCTGTTTGTTTTCGGAATTTATAGGCAAACTTTACAATACATTTGCAGGGCGCGATCTGTTTAGATTCATCTCGCTCGATCAGAATTATTTTTTACTATCTTTTATATAATAACGATAACAAATAACGTCTATAATAGTGGTAATAACAACATTTTGTTAAATTTAGTCTAATCCTGAGAGAAGCGCTATAGCAACCCACTGTTGCTATGGTTACCTCCTCAAATTAACCCTTTTAAAAAGTACTCATTTGTTACAAAATCATATGTACTTTTATGAGAGTCAGCCCCCCCCCCCATGTTAGTTATTTTTAGAATAGATATTGATTAATCAGCTTTGTCAAGAATCCCTATTCTTCTAAATAGCTCTCAATGAATCAGTCGTGTGGCTGATTTGAAATGCTGTTTGTATTCTGTATGTCAG
This sequence comes from Spinibarbus caldwelli, assembly GCA_039654775.1. NCBI lineage: Eukaryota > Metazoa > Chordata > Actinopteri > Cypriniformes > Cyprinidae > Spinibarbus > Spinibarbus caldwelli. Next base: position 12,601,494 of record CM077219.1, on the reverse strand, counting down.
TAATAAAAGACCAAGTGCTATAATGTCAGAATATACTCCCGCTTTGCTCATCCTTCAGGAACGCGTCAATGTTTTACCAGCACGTTTAGATGGTCTTGGCTGTCCTGCTGCCTTTGGTGTTCCCAGAAGGAGGAAAACCGCAATGATGAGAGGCTAATGAGTGTTGGCTATGCAAAGACTTCCTCACGTTGTGGAGCACGGGCGCTGTTGCGCCAGACAACACAAAGAGGACAAAATAACACGGGCATAAAACTACAGCAGAACAGTTGAGATATACAGCTTTGCCGCTGTGAGTCCAGTGCTGATTATCATGCGGTTGCCTACGTTGTAAACTGATCATCGTTACTAAAAATATGCACTGCTGACAAGGTGTGGCGATTTCTGGAGAGATTATTAGCTATTAAGGTTATTTAAAGAACTTGTAAGGTTCGATGCGTCACCTCTATTTAAAAACAAACAACGCGTAATAATGTCACAATTAAGCATAATAATACATAAATGAGATTAAGGAAAGCTACTGCAATAGTTTTCCAAAAGGTGCATCATTTAATACCATGGGGTTTGGACATTGAATGTTGTTATGCTTTTAAGTAGGAGTAGCACGAAAAAGAAAACATCACCCGTAGGCCTACAAATAAATAAATAAATAAATAAATAAAATTAAAATATGGTATTGCCATTCAAACATTATAGGCTACCATACAGACAACACCACTAAGGTTCCAATTAAAGAACCTTTATTTCTAAGAGCGTATCTTTTCTAAGAGCAACCCACATACATTAAAAGCTCAAATTTACAAGGCTCATGAAATCTCTGATGGACTTAATGACTTTTAAAACATTTTAAACATTACTTTAAGATTTACTACTGCAACTAAATCTTTAATTAGTAGGCTACTGTATACAAGCGCATTTTTGAGCCCATGCTCATTCAACATGGCTTTAAATATTTTACTAGGGCTTGTCAGAGGGGCGTTATATAACTTCAAAACTAATACATAACTTGTACATAACAAAAACTTGTCAAATAGCTCTCTCGAAAACAGAAATCTAAAAAAAAAAACTATTTCAAAATAACTCAGTTAATTCATGCTCTTCGTTGCAGCATAACAAAATTCGAAGTTAGAAAAAAAGGGGGACCTATACTGATATATTGAAATTTTTGTTTCAGTTGGGTTTCTGATTACCAGATTAGTTTCACCTTTCAGTCTAGCACTGACCAAGATACTGTGCGTCTGGTAACAATATAAACAAAGACCGTGCTGGTTAGATTGTACATGTGAGGTGTGTGTGCGCTCACAGAACGGGCACGGTGCGTGTAACGCGTACGGAGTATTTTTGCATGTGACAACTCAGCGATGTGTCAAACGCAGTCGCGTCTTTGCTACAAATCGCGGAGTCGATGCGTGCGCAGCTAAGTCCACTCAAGCGATTACTTGGTGCGCGCGCCCGGTCTCATGGGGTTTGGTCCAGGTAACGTGATGTGCAAACGTGACGAAAACTTTACCATCTCGCTTATGCAGGGGCACTGTTATTATCCGTGTCCGCGATAGTCTAAACAATCAGCGCAAAAATTCAGACACTTGCCATAAAGATACAGTCCGAAAATAGAAGCAACAGGCGTTGTCAGTTTACAACATCAAGAAAACAGTTCTTCGCCACACCAAGTGAATCATCTACGTTTGTTTTCCACCCGCCTGTCACATGTAGCGTCACGCACTGTTATACAGGTGAGATCGATTAATCATTCCTGCAATAAGGCGCCAGAGTGATTCACGTGAATACAAAGGCTCATGCAGTGCCATGGTCAGTATAATTGGTGTTAGGGATGTGACTCCTTTTATTGCTGCGAGATGGTCTATTTTTACTTTTTTATTTATTTTTTTTTTTTTTAAGTAGTACGGTTTTGTTCTCAGGCACGTGCCTGCCGGAGCCCCAAAACAGGATAATGGTCTTCCAAAAGCTGGAGAGCTTTTCTCTAAGGGAGGCGCTCTATCTGGGACACAGTGGAAACTTATTTTGGGGGTGAACTGCTGTTTTGAAAATAACCTTAAAATAGCTTCAAAAGCTGAAAAGGCGCAAAAAAGTGCCAAGATAACTAAAATAACGCCAAAATAAATCTAAACACACGACTTTAGATGTTGTGCATCCTAAAATCCTGTAACTACATATACTATAACCACACACACACACACACACACACATAGAGAGAGAGAGCGAGAGAGAGAGAGTAAGATAGGGGAAGAAGCCCCCCTTAAGAACAATGTCCATGTACTGATAAACACATTTACACATGAGTTTAGCACGTGGAGGAAGTTTACAGTATAGGCTGTGGAATTACTAAATAACAACAACTTAAATAATGAATTCCAAAACACACAAGCATACATGTTTACTTAGCAGTCTAAATGTAGACATTCCATAGACTTTTTCCTGTTTTTATACCTACCAAAACATGGTATGTACACATATTCTTATATTACCCCCTCCCCCATAATACTTTTCCCTCAGACTATTTCATCCTGAAGTGGAGTTAAGCTAAAGTTAATGCCAATTCACTCTTTAATATTTTATGTTTAACATTTTCAAGTGACCTATTATTCTGGGGCAAGATGTCCCCAGGGGCCTTTTGCCACATTTTGAGGGGGCCATCTTTTCTTTCCCCAAGGGTACAACTTTAACTTTATATTTAAGAAAGAATGAATGAATGAATGAATGAATAAATAAATAAAATAAAAAAAAAAAAAATATATATATATATATATATATATATATATATATATATATATATATATATATATATATATATATATATATATATATATATATATATATACACACTGTTCTAATGAGATCACTCTGACAAATTCCATTGCTCAGATGAAATCTGGGTGGTCATACCCTATATGTGTGCACTTATTTTTATAAGTTAAAAATTAACTCTCAAAAACACAACTTGACATTAACACAACTTGACATTATGATTTTGTGCATTGTAAAAGTGATAATTTTATATAACTATATATAGTTAATTATTATATATATATATATATATATATATATATATATATATATATATATATATATATATATATATATATATAAAACATGTTGGTAATGGCACAAGAGATATGATCTGTAAAATTCGCTTGCAAAATCTTTCATGCATTATAGCATTATTTTTGAATAGCGAGAGCAAAGATCTTCCACCAAGAGCCTGCCACATTCTGAATAAACGTTAAAGGAGTGCCGACGGTGAAACCCGTTTATTTACTGAGAAATCTACATCCCTTGCGCTGAACACTCACTAAAAACTTCCCCTCATTCAAAAAGACGCAAGCACAGAAACCAGATAGCCTAGTCATACAAACTATTCCTTTTCAAGTCAAAATTGCCCGCAAGGGATCTTAATAAAGTTTGACTTTACTTGATTATTCCTTTTGACATCAAGTGATTTCAGACTCTTCACATTAGACTACATTTCTCAATACCGAGGCAGCCACGTGCGCGGGGATTTTTAAAATTCGCACCGAAATGTGTTCTGGAGAAACTGTGTCACTGGGCCACGAGGCTCACGGGGTCACATGGACACATTTCGAGCCTCGTGCAACTGCGCGCCTGCGCTCTTCTCATCCATGCTCCTTGGAACGAGGCAAAAAGTAAAACCGGGCCGACTTGACAGAACAGTTCAGAGCGACACAGATTGGGCGAGTGACAGGCGCACTGGCGTATGATACACTATTACTGAATGAACCACATTTCTCTGACGTCTTTGTGCAGCATTTCACATCTTTTCTCAGCATCTAGCGGATGCGCACGCATTTTATGCGGTTTTAGGACGGTCATTTCGTGACAGTTATGACTTTATCGTAAAGAAGAACCGATCTGTAAGAAAACCAGAAGTGCATCTGAGAGTGCATCTTCTCTCTGGGTGTTGCATTGGAGATTCTGTCAGAAACCTGCATGACTTTACTGGGGCTCAACATGACGACAGCAGTAGACACAAACAACACAGGTAAGACTTTATGGATGCTTTTAGAAACAGTCTCGTTGATCATCACTGTCAGTTTATATCAAGCACTACTGAAAGTTGCGCAACAAAGTACATTTAAAAGCATAGTTTGGTGCAGTAGAACGGCACAGATATCTATAATACTTCTCCTTCCGCACTTGACAGTAAATCGATCTAGCGGTGAGGCTCGCCGATTTACCTCGACATTTTGTAATAGCCTATTTAACAATGTGTGATTCTGAAATAAACAATAGAAATATGTACATAAAAATATGTTGCCTACATAATATCTTTTAGCATGTGCAAATACTTCATTGTGCCTTCATAAAACTTAATATGTGTGAAATAAAAACTGCTGTTAGAGTATGCATGCTTTTAATGTTTATATCGTATTTAGCGTGATAAACGTTCTGTATATACATAGAATGTAAATACCCATCGATGACAAGGACATCACGGGTTAAGGCACAGTGTTCGTGAATTTCGGGGAACTAGGTCATAACTCAAAAGTCAGGTGTACGGACATCCCTGTGATGCAGGCGAGCGTCGAAGATCCTCGCTCTGTTCACATGGACCGCCGTGCCTAGCCATGTGTATTTTGTTTTCATTCTCGGCTCTCCGCCTACAGCCATTGCTTAGCTCAGCTCAGGCGCTCATTACATAATTCCGCCTCGCGCAGTGTTTGCCCTCCCAGCTCGAACCCGTGTGTGACGCCGCAGTCTGAGCCATGTGCGCGCTGCCATTGGACCGAACAGCGAAGCGCGGGGCTGGACATCACGTTAACCCGTGTTCGCTTCAAAACTGGGACATGAAATTGATCCAGTTTAACGTAACAGTTTTTTTTTTCTCTCATGACATGAATACAGCGTCACAAAATATCCCCGTCTCTGCCTTTAACAGATTATTTCTTGGATTTCGCATAGTGTTCAAACGTACTAAACAAGCGGATTATGGTGGCTAACTTTAGTTTATGATACAACCGAGAGAGGAAAATGTTTTGAATATATATATTTTAGAATGGTCAATGGATTCGTTTGTCCTGATATATGTTTGTGTATCAATTCTGATCGGATGACTCGAGTTCGAAACCGTTTGAATTTAAAACGCTGATAGACTGCAAATTCGGAATAAGCTTCTTATCTACATATTACGCGGCTGGAATACTCGATTGTGATTGGCCAGTCGTTTATTCAGAAGTCAAATATTTTTTGAATAAGGACTGTTGCCCTTATCCTACACTCCCCGGTAAACAAGAAGGCTAATATATCTATGTTTATATTTAACGCGGTGTTGCTTGGCAACCGTTACTAGCATATAGTTAACCCAATAAATTATAGAACGTAAATCTTTAGAAGGATTTTTTAATGTTTACTACTTATAGAGCCTTACATATACCGTTTTTAAGTTTTTATTTTTAAAATCACGAACAAGGGGTTTTCCGGTTCTTAAAACACACTTTACTTGACTCAGTGGCTTGACAAATATAATGAACCCAACGGAAACACTGACAGCATTTATTAATGTAGAGTGTAAAAGGCTCACTCATTGCGTGTAGGCGTAAATGAATGGTGAAGCTTTTTAAAACAGCGGGTGTGTTTTGAGAGGCGTGCCTAATGAAGTGAGTCTCGTTGAAAGGCTGTCCTTGTGTGGCGCACGTGGAGGGGAGGCGTGCTTCCCCAATGATACGCTTCAACAGCTCACACGCGCCCGTGTTGTGCTTACACGAGTATTTCCTTTGCCAGAATGTTTAGGAACATCCAAGTGTTTGGATTGAAAAACAGTTAGGAGCCAGAGAAAGCACGTTTTGGAGCATAAGCAGGGAGAAGATCTCAAACCACTCTTGCCATGTAACTATACCAGAAACATCCACTCACTGCAGGCTAGTGGACATGCATTGATAAATCTAATGCGGGACAAAAGTTTTGCAGGAGCTTTTGAGGCAAACCACAGGGGAGTCAAAGCTACAGCACATTTCTGTCGTGGCTCCACCTGACACAGTGACTTTTTCACCTTTTGTGCTAGTGTCCAGTTGTAATGAAACCTCTACACCAGTTCACCTTTGACATTTTAAGTGCTGTAAAGATAATACTCACAAACACTTCTCAAAATAATTCTTTAAAATTGACCTGTCAACTTCATATATTGTATAAATTTTGGTCTCTCGTATGATACCACCAATTTTTAGCTAAATCTATCTATCTATCTATCCATCCATCATTTAGGAGAACAACATAAGCACAAATCTCCCCAAAATGTGATTTCCATCATGCGGCTTGATGAGGTGTGCAGGAGGAAACTGTAAAACGAGAATGAAGTATACTGTGTTTATCTTCAAGGGACCAAAGGTTAGGAAAGGCAGGAGGAAGTGTCAGACACTAGGGAGTCGTTTACATGCTAGAGTCAATGCCAAGGTGTAAACTCTATCACACTGCGCAGTTCCTCAAGAGCAAAGTTGACTAGTCGTATCTGATTCGAACTGATGGATGTTAATGAGAAGGATGTAACTCAAGAAAAAACAAAAAAACAGTTGCAAATATCATGCACATGGTTAGGCATGTGCTACTGACACATCATGCAAAGTTGTGCATTTTATAAACGGAAATAACATCAGACGAATGTGGTTTGCTCACATGGCATACTGGTGCCAGTGAAACTATAAACCACAAGCTCTCAGAGGCACAAACTCAGGAAGAAAGGAGTGGTCGCTGTAATTTTTTTTTAATGTCCTCATGCAGTTTACAATAACAGTTCCTAGAAAGTATCTCTATTTTCCACAAAAACAGATTCTCTTGGTCCCTCAGCTCCCTTGTTTCCATAGCACAATCTGTTTCAATTGCTTTTGTAGTGGAGAGAAGTATTTATGGGAACATTTTAACGAGGATGGACTGTTTTAGGGAGGAGAAAAAATACCTGAGAACATTTTCAGCCCCTCTCAGTGGGCCTCTCTCACTTTTTGTGTTCTCACAGTGCAGCGAAGAGGACTGTTTAGTAAATGTGGCTTTCTTTTTCATCGCTAGGTGGGGTAATATCATACATTGGATCGTGCGGAGGCTCTCCCAACCGCACCAGCCCTGTATCCATGTACAGTGAGAATTCCAACAGCAGCCTGCAGTCCCTTACACAACCCTGCTTTGGCTCTTCATTCCCACCATCCCCCAATGGATCCCATGATTCCTCACGTATGTACACCAGCAGCAGCAGCAGCAGCTCGAGTTCAGGATCAGGAGAGGAAGGAAGCTCATCGTGCTCTGGTGGATCCCCAAGAGGCCGCGATGATGGTGGAAGTGCACGCAATTCACCCAACAAATCAGTTGCCACCCTTACTAGTAAGCGATAAGAAACATATGTTTACCTGATTAGTGTACAGTATGGTATCCAGGAGAAGGATTATAACATCTGTCTTTCCATCCAGAGCTGAATGGAATGGTGTTGCTGTGCAAAGTGTGTGGCGACGTGGCTTCCGGATTTCACTATGGCGTCCATGCCTGTGAGGGCTGCAAGGTAAGACAATAGCATTGATTTACATGTACATGCACCATTGAAATACTGTTGATTGCATTTAAAAAATAAATAAATAACATTTAAGTTATCTGCTTTTTCCGCAGGGTTTCTTTCGACGCAGCATCCAGCAGAACATCCAATACAAAAAGTGCCTGAAGAATGAAACCTGTACCATTATGAGGATGAACCGGAACCGGTGCCAGCAGTGCCGTTTCAAAAAGTGTCTGTCTGTGGGAATGTCCCGGGACGGTAAATATCTATGCAACCAAACTTAGAGAAATACAGAGAAACAGTTCTAGAAAAGTTTAGGGATGCACTGACATTAAATTCTGAATGATACCAATATACCAATATTTTTTTAAATGTAATAAGTAAATAAATACCAAAATGTTTCTAAACAGAACATTAACATACAGCATAAATATGATGAATTTGTGACATTTTCCATCCTTTCTTAACCCCTAGCTGTTCGTTTCGGCCGTATCCCGAAACGCGAGAAACAGCGTATGCTGGCCGAGATGCAGAACGCCATGAACAACATGGTGAACAACCAGCTTCAGAATGAGTTCCAGCTGGCGAGCATCACATCCAACACTCCCTGCTCTTCTTCTTCATCCCCATCCACCTCTTCCACATCTCCGTGCCCAGGGCTTACAGTGGGGCCGCAACCCCAGCCCCCCGCAGTCCCCATAGCACCATCCCCTTCCCCTCCAACCCCAACCTCCCCATCAGTCCAGCCGGCTCAGAGTCCCCCATCTCTGACTTCTTCTCCACCACCGTGCTCCAGTCCAGGTGTAGATAAAACCATCGCTGCCATAACCAGAGCACACCGCGAGACCTTCGTCTATGCTCATGATAAGTTGGGTCCAGCGCTGCTTCCTCACAACGGCGAGCTGGACAACCGAAGCAACAACCGCTGCATGGCTGGATACCACCTCAACGGCCACAACACCATCTACCACCATGATAATAATGTGGCTCATCATTGTAACAACTTCGAGGTGCCACCAGAAAATGGCCTCCATTTTCAAGCCTCCCAAGCACCCGGACAACATCAGCAGCACAATAACAACGGTCAGCGACCTCCCAACAGTAACCTCTTTGGCGTCCACCAGAGTCAGGAGATGAACAGCAGCTCCCAGGGTCAGAACTGTCCATGGAAAAAACACAAGGAGATTCTGCTGGTAAGACCTTTGATATTTAAATGACTCTATAGGTAATTACCAAGTAAAGAAGACTGATGATGATTCCCTTTTTTCCAGGCTTGTCCAATGAACATGCATCCTTACTCAGACCCCAACAAAACACCACAGGAAATTTGGGAAGACTTCTCTCTTAGCTTCACCCCAGCAGTCAGAGAAGTGGTGGAGTTCGCCAAACACATCCCAGGGTTTAGCACGCTATCCCAGAATGACCAGGTCACTTTGCTGAAGGCTGGAACTTTTGAGGTAAGTCATTGGTGTTTTTGACTTGCGTCAAGGCCACAGTGCCAATTATGCCTTAATGGTTTTACTTATTATTGAATATCTCCTGCAGGTCCTCATGGTGCGCTTCTCCTCTCTGTTTAACGTAAAAGAGAGGACCGTAACGTTTATCTCAGGCACCACCTACAGCCTGGAGGCCCTGAAAAGCATGGGCATGGGCGATCTGCTGGGAACCATGTTCGACTTCAGTGAAAAACTCAACGCATTAGAGCTCTCAGCAGAAGAACTGGGACTCTTCACTGCAGTCGTGCTGGTGTCTGCAGGTAGGTTGCATATTAGCGTTAAAGCTAAAAAAAAAAATTAAAACTGTCATCATCTACTCACCCTCATATTGTTCCAAACCCATAAGACTTTGGTTGATCTTTGAAACACAAATTCAGATATTTTTAATGAAACCTGAGAGGTTTGAAAGTCTATGTAAGCAAAACTTAGAAGATCCAAAAAATCTTGAGAAGAGATTTAATCACTTTATATGATGGTTTATGACCTTTTTGTGCCTTTTGGTTAGCTGGAATTTCAATGGAAGGACAGAAAACTCTCAGGTTTCAAAAAAAGTATCTTAATTTGTGAAGATCAACCAAAGCTTCATGGGTTTGAAACAACATGAGGGTTGGTATATCAAATGATGTTATTCCAAACAATCAAGACTTTCTTTCTTCTGTGGAACATGAAAGTTACCTTAGTTTGATCCACTAATTAATTCGGTCTGTCATTGTTTGTTTCTGCATAGACCGTTCTGGCATTGAAAACGTGAATTCTGTGGAGATGCTTCAGGAAAGTTTAATCCGGGCTCTCCGAACCCTCGTCAGCAAGAGCGCCCCTAACGATGCCTCTCGATTCACCAAGCTGCTGCTCAAACTTCCTGACCTGCGCACGCTGAATAACATGCACTCAGAGAAACTGCTCTCTTTCCGCATTGACGCCTGAGGTTGCAAGAAGCTGGTGAAAGTGGGTCACCGCTGGCTGACTGAAAGACAGAACGGGTACAAACGTTAGAACTCTTTCCAAGAGAACCCTCCAGAAAGCAAACTCATCCCTTTGGCACTTAAAAGCACTTGATGACACATTTAAAGGGACGCTTTGGTGTCTAATAGTCGGTCAGTAGCCTTTATGGCTTGATAACCATATAGGGCAGATTAAAGGGTCCTTGAGCCACTTTCAGTATTTACCTGAAATGGGTGGTATGATTAAGCTAATAATAAAGCAGACAAAAATCACTCACATTTGGACTGCATCAACATGGGGAACAAGTGCAAAATGCCTCTTGCAAGGAGTCACAGCCAGGCCAGAAGGATCTCCAGGCCAGGCCACTTCCAGAGGGGACAACAGCAGAAAAACATCAAGCGTCTCCTCATACCCAGTCCGGCCTGGGTTCCTGCTATACCCACACTCAGAGAAGATCATGATCGTTTTAACTATACTGCAAATGACAAGCTATAAGTGGTATGAACATTCACACATGATCACATCCCTGTGACTTTGTAAAATATGTGTAAATATGATACATACTTTAAATGTTTTAAAATGTATAATATATATATTTTTTGTAAAGTTCACATGCTCAATGCAAATGATAAATCTATTCAAGCTCAGACATATAAGTAGAGTGTATGCATATTATAGACATCAAGACATGTATTTCAGTTGTCTTCTTCATAAAGGCATTTTATGAAAAAAGAGTGGAGTGTGTCGTTTTTTTCTAAGTAGATATCTGAAAAAAATATATATCTCTATGTAATGTTTTTAACATTTTGGTTTATCTGTGTGCTGAACATGTTTATTGTAAAGAAAGTAAAAATGTATAAAATACTAACTATATATAGTACGTGTACTAAAAAGCTGCTTTTCAGTGTCAAGAGAGCACTAGGGAAAATGTATCATCGCTGTCCTCAATAGTAAAGTTAAGTCTGTGTCCTCTAGTGGGAGCTGACGTGTGTACTAAGTATGGAAGACAGGAAATGATGCCAGTTCTTTTCCATAAGCTCTGCCATTGAACAGGACTGGGAAGTAAACTAGTACATTATGCATGTTTAAAAGTTTGGGATCAGTACTACTTAATAATAATAATAATATTTTCAACAAAAAGAAATGTAAGTGATCAAAGGTGACAGTGAAGGTGACATTTATAATTAAAGGATTTCTATCTATTCTTGGGTTCCACAAAAATATTAAGCAGCTCAACTGTTTTTAACATTGATAATAATAAGAAATGTTTCCTGAGGAGCAACTCATCATATTACAATGATTTCTGAAGGATCATGTGACTAAAAACTGCAGTAATGCTGCTGTAAATTCAATTTGCCACTACAGGAACATTACAAAAAAAAAAAAAAAAAAATACCAACCCAAGCTACTCAAGCATTTGAATGGTTATGCATATACATGAAGTAAAATACAGAGGAATATTGAAAATATTAATTATTGGAAATTTACATACATGACATTCAATAATATTCAATGCCTAACAAACAGAATCAATATACCTAACACAGGAAACCTTTAAAAGTTACTGCAAAAAGTTGCAACAGTAAACACGAGTAATTAGAAAACAATGAGCAAGTGAGAGAAGAAAATGGGGAAAAAACACTATCTACTTTTCATTATAAATCTCCTCATTACAATGACTTGAGTAAATACTACCAATAAATAATTGCCACTTTTTTTAAAATGACAAAGTAATGTGAAAAGAATAAAGGAAAGTATGTTCAATTAGCTATGCAAGCAAATACTGACTACAAGATACTACAAATTCTGTATAAGATCTTTTAAGACTTTTATTACATACACAAAACCACATTTTATTCAGGATAAACAGAGGGACAGAAGCAATAGTTTACTGAGACGATTATGAAGGACTCAAAGGTCAGAAGTCATTGTTTGCCATGCTCTGTCTTAATTTTCCCCTCCGGACATGGAATCTGATCTACAGAGACTATTGTCAAAGCACATCACATAGTCCAGGCCTTTCTCATTACAGACACCAGAATAAGCAGAGAATATGTGCAGTGCTCTCCACACACATGGACCCAGAACTGGGTCATTGTGCCCTCATAATCAGAGTTTCACAGCTCCCTATTGGCCAAATCCAAAGCAAACCTCACATCTTATTTGGCCAATGAGAACAGCTCCTGTTGTGTAGTGCCTGAGGGCGGATAACTGGTACAGAAAGTGGAGTCATGCTCCAAGTGCCAAGTGGAGTATGTCAGAACAACCATGGGAAGAAGAAGAAAAAAAAAAAAACGAGTGTGAATTTGATCTCGTTTCATAACAAGCTCGGGGGTGGCCAGAAGCCAACGTGATAGGAGCTTTTCGTGGCTGACATGGAAATATATGACACTTCAGAAACAAAAAATGATTCTACACAACTGTTGTGTAGTAAAAAAGGGGATTAAATAAGCAGGCAGCAGAAGAACAAGCTTGAGTCTCCAGATACAGTCTAAATTGTTACCTAACCTGTTATGTCAGACCATAGACTAGAGGATGGAACAATATGCATGTGGTGCTCGTCACAGGAAGTGCTGCCCTCTAGTGTGGAAAAACAAGCGCTGACTGTAAATGTAAAAGAGGAAAGTGAAAACCAGTTGCCGCTTAATACATTTTAGATTCATTTTATTTACCTTTCTGTTTTTTAATAGACACAAACATGCTGAGAGATGTCATTTAACCTGCATTTACTAAGTGAACAATGCAGAGCTATTTGCTACTTGAAAACATATGAGTCTCAAATTGAAATGCTGACTCTTCCAGTCCTTTGGCACGAGTGAAGAGCAATTTTATGCAAATAATAATGTTAATTATAATAATAATGACAGTCTGGGTTGGTTAGATAAAGTCTGAAAGTACTTTATGACTCACAATGCAGACACAACACAAACATTCATTTGTATATATCAAGAATACAACTAGAACTGTACAATGCAAATGGATGATGTGTAATATAATAGACTCTGACTCAGGACATGACATAAATGATGAGGTCTAACCGGAGAATCAGGGCTGGAGTGAATTTTGTGATGTCAGATGTTCGGATTGGAGGAGAGAAACTCAAGCCACTCTGTCAGAACAGGATGTTGCACTGGGGGCTGAGAACAGTGATTTAAATGAACAAACTGAATTGAAAATTGATATGGAAAAACAAGTTGCAAGGATCTGAGCTGATAACATCTTGACATTTTCAGAAAATGCTGGGTCACAATGCAGCATGGCAGTCTCTCAACTACGCTCACTTCACATGCGAAAAGACCTAATAAACACGCATTAAAATGCAATTCATTCATTCAATGACTTGAATGCAGCTCCTCTATGAGGAACAAATGATGTATTAATATTTATTTTGATATTTTTGGGGGAGCATTAAATAAAAATTCTACAATTTTTCTAATGTCACAAAGCAATAAAAAATAATAATAAAGCATAATTAAATGAATGAAATTCATAAAAAGAAAACATTAAATAGTTTGGCATAATTTTATACTACTATTTATTTGGGGGGGGGGGGGGGGGGGGACTTATAACAAGGCAAGGTTAGTTAGTTAGTTCAGAATGTAAAATGTAATGAGGGGCAGCTCCTCAAAAGTGTAATGATATGAATTTATAATTCCTGATATTTAATAAAAAAATTAAAAAAAACATTTTACATTGAAAAAAAAAACACACTTGAAAATGTTTTTGAAATTAAACACTCACATGCATTAAATGTGTAAGGAAAATATTTAATCATATGGTGATTAAATTAAAACTTCTTAAAACTTTTTAAAACTTTTCAAAAACATATCAAGCCAAAATAAAAACAACTAGTACAATTTATAAGAATTTGGAATAATATTTATGAAGTTTGAATATGGTGCAAATTCGGTGCAAAAATCTGCAACAACATGGATATTTGCATGTTTTGATGCTTTAATATGAAAACCTTTTCACTCTTCCTCACCTGTAAATCGGTGATATCAAGCAGATTGCCGTCTTTCCTCACAGACAGGAGAGTAGCTCGGCCGTGTGATGGGTATCCCTCCTCAACCCTCAGGTGACATACAGTGGTCGCAGTCTTGAGAAAGATTAGAAGCTTTTCAGCAGGACACCAATCAATCGCAAACCTGACGAAACAAACGAAAAACTGGATATGAGATACAGGGGGTCAATTTTTTCATAGTGTAAAACAAGTTTCCCATTTTTTGCTGCACAGAACATAAAGCTCCAGTGTTAACTTAAATTAGAACATTTCTCAGCAATTGAGATCCAACAAAACCATAAAAGATGGTAGTGAACGGGTTACTTTAATGATATATATTATTTCAAACTTGCATGGTGTAGTATTAAAATAATTAAGCTAAGCTTTTTAGCAATAAAATAAATAAAATTTAGCAATAAAAAAAGACTATGTGGCTGTCACAACATTTCAAAGGTTAAAGAAAGAAGATTTTCAATTTTAAAACATGAGTTTTATAGTGTCTTTGGGTTTTACAAACCTTTTTCTTCATCAGTAATTTGTGATGAATCTGACCTTTACTACCATAAAATATAGAAATGATTATATGATTTATGAGAAATGTATGTATAAACTGTACCTGGAGTGCAGAGCCTGAATCTCAGACAGCATCTCTCCTTGACTTATGTACCGCTCCATCACCTCCACAAGGGCGGCGCTCACTTGCCTAAGACGCCCATTCACCGCCTCCTCTACAAGGCCAGCAGTTCCCTGAAACACCTGAACGAAAGGAAAAAGACATACATATACAATAATGTAATAAAAGAAAATGAAAACCAGATAAGGCTAAAAAGAAACATACTTCTAGAGGAATATTAGCTCTAAGTACTCACATTATTACACGTACACTACCATTCAAGTTTTTAAAATACCAAATAGTAACAATAACTGTTGTTTACATTGATAATGTCTATATTGATTATTGATTTTTTTTTTTAATAATTAAATACTATTTTGGCAGTATCATTCAAAAGCCTAAAATTGTTTTAGTGGTTCCACGTTTTGGTAGTATGAATAGTGCTGTAGATTGTTTTTTGTACTCTTGTCCTATTTAATACAGCATTATAAATTAGAGTATCATCATAACAATGTGAGTGAAGTGTGTGTACATATGCATGTACAAAATATATGTTTTATAATTTATAAGCATGTTCCTTCTTTGGCAATTCATCACTCACTTCATATATCACAGCTCTCAGCATCACTATAAGGAAATATATGCTGAGACATAGTACCTGAAGATGAAATTCATCACTGGTTGTCATGGAGATGGAGACACGCAAGGGTTCAAGTGATTTTTCGGCAGCACGAGGCAAGAGCTCAAGGCACAGCTCAGAGGAACTGACTGACAACAGCCTGTACTGCATGTTTCTGTGAGTCACTGTGACCAAGGTCTGCAGCCTGAGAGACAAAGAAAATAAAAGGAAGAAAAGGGGAGTTTATTGTGTTCAAATATTTTTATAGCAAAAACACATATTGAGTGGGGGGGGCTTCAGTGTAATCAGTCACAGCAACACTATGAAATTTAAAAATCAATCTAAGAAATACAGTGTTACGTGATCATGATAAAATTACATGATCTAGGACCTTTAAAGAGTAAAAACCAATGTAGTCTGTTCCTCACAGCCTCGTTTTTTTTTTCCCACGTTGTATTCAATATGGTGTCTAAACTGACTAAAATCTGTTTCTCCAGGCTACAGTGTCACATGATCCATTAGAAATCATTCTAAAATGCTGATTTGGTGCTCAAGAAACATTTATTATTTTTCTTATTATCAATGTTTAATATTTTTGTGGAAACGGTGATCCATTTTTTGTGATTTTTTTGAATAAGTTCAAAGCAACAACAGCCAAAAGAAAAATAAATAAATAAATAAAGCGTACCAACCCAAAACTTTTCAAGAGTAGTGTATGTACAGACTCACCCGTCTCTTAATATTGTCCAGTCACTAATTCGAGCCTGCTGTTTTTCAACGTCATCCTTGAGCTCAGAAAGACGCAAATCACACGCATTCATAGCGTTTTGGGCTGCCTGGAGGGAATCTTCCAACTGAAAGCTGATTTGTTTCTGTGTGATAGAAAGGAGTAAGAATTCAACTAATTTGATTCAGCCCGTTGATGCTGTTTTTGGTGAAGTTCAGTGGAAATTATTAGTGCTAACTATCCAAACCAGGAAGTCTAAAGCAAGTGGATATCTTACCTCAGCTCTCTGATTTCGTTTAGCTGTGATTCTCTCTTTCTCTTTGCACTCCTCTTTCTAAACAAGAATGAGATTTCATGTACAATGCAACAGTAAGAATATGCAAGTGTGAAGTTACGTTTACTTGTATAAAACAGTGTCATAAAAGTGGTCACTGTTTGAATTCATGAGACTAATTCCACAAAACAACCTGAAACAACAGCTTTTTATCAGATTACCCCAAAAACCGTATGTGTTTGATAAATCAGATAAAAAGCCTTTTTTCTGAATGTATTGATGGGAAAAAAGGTAGAAAAGAAAAGTTTGACTACCTTTATCTGCAGAGTAGATCGTAGAGTCTCCAGTGTCTTCCGTTTCTTCTGAACCTCCTCCATGCGAACCCGAAGAGTGCTGATTAACTCCTCCACCTCCTGAACTCTCTCCTGATATTCGGCTTTTAAAGCCTTCCATGCAGAACGAGCTTCATTACCTGTGTGCCAACACACACGAAACAAGCCACCATTTCACTGTTTAGCAAATGTAGCAATGAACAGTCACATACAATAATCCATGATGTGTGTGTCACCTGGGTTTTGGGGACGTGGCTCATTCAGCAGCTGATCCACTGACTCTAGACCTGCCAGCAGCTGGATCATATCGTCCACCACACACAGCTGTCTGAATATATGCTTCTGTTTTCGCCTGCAGTCCTACACAAACAAACAAGGTCATAAGTCATCAATATTTCAAAACATTTCATAATAAATTAAAATAAAAGTCAGAAAGATTCTAAAAGATTCTTACATCATTTGAGGGAAATCCCAATTTATTTTTAAATAATGGTGAATTTTTAAAAGTTAGTTATTGGAATAAACTTAACAAAACACAAACCTACCATCAGATAAGGAGCCATAATTTCTCCCTCTCCTGTCTCCTGCAGTTCGGTGGTGTTGCATGATTTCAGGAAGGAAGGGTCAGTCCTTTCCAGAAGCCTGAAATCAGAGAATATTGTTTAGTGTTTATTAAATCTTATTTGTCCATATGTCCTTATAAACAAGGACTATAGTACAACAACCATCAGTCTGAGAATATTTGAGTCTCTTAGGTCATTCTGTTTAATCCTCTGATGTAAATTAATTAGATAATCACAAAGGGAAAAAGAAATATAATATTTTTCAACTTCAAAACAAGAAGAAAACAATCCCTGTAACGTTACATACAATAATCTATCAGTTGCAGTGCATTTTGGGTTGTCACACTCACGTGCACGTCAGTATTGTATTAAAATCTACAAAATATAAGCATTAAAGTTTAAATGTCTTTAATTACTTAATTAACATGTCCTTGTGAAAGTTCATCGGTGGAGTATTTCAAACAGTGTTGAATGTACACTGTCACAAATATAAAGACGACAGTCATACAGAGTTATGCGAACGGGTGGTTTGGGTGTAACACCAAACCCTAACGATTTAAAGATGCATCAGAGGGTTAATGTAATCACGGTGGTGACTGAACACGGAGTGACCGCCTTTTTATTGTAATATCAATAACTGTATTGATGGTATTTTAGCGAAAACTACAGTTACAACGGTGACTTGAGGTAGACACACTTTCAGCGTTCAGCTATCACCATCCAAATAATGACATGTCAGCGAACTAACTTGATTCTTATAGTCACAGAGCATTTTTAACACTATAAAGCACTATAAAAACAATTCAAATATTTTATTAATACCACATACGTCTTTATAGTTTGAGAGACAATACTCACGCTTCAGTTTGTTCCGTCGCCATTTGTGTTTTGAATCTCGCCGCCTAACGCTGATTGGTCAGAACCCTGACGCTACGTCACAGATGTCCACCAATCAGTTATCTATAAATGAATGAAACCTTTCGATGTACTTAAACATGAATTTACTGCTAAATAACAACATATTAGTGTATTTAAAATATAGTTATAACATGACATAAATACATTATTTATACATAGTCCTTAACCAAATTCATATTTTCAGTTATCAATAACAATATATAGTTTCTAGGTTGAGTTACTTCTTTTATATTTAATAGCCTATATTTAAATGTAACCTAGACTTTTACAAGAAAAACAATTTTTATGCGTACTTCATTATCGTTTAATATTAAGAATAAAGCTAAGCGGCTGTATATCAGTCGTTACTAAAATGCATATACATAAATGCGGTGTAAAAATAGGCTAATTATAAGATGAAGCAACAGTCAAAATAAGTTAGTTTGCAACCAAACAAATAAACACATTACATAAATACAATAGGCCTACAAAATTAATTAACAGTCTTCTTATTTCATTCCTGGTGATTTATAACGACTCTTTAAATATTTTTAATTAGCCTAATCCTCTTCCACGATTTTACCTGAGAGGAGCAGAATTTCATTGCTTCCTGGAATAAGACTCTCAGAACTTTTTAATTTTTTTTTTCCCCCCCTGAGGAAAATTATAGTCAAGGCTTTCTCATTTTTCAGATTATAGGGAAGACATTGATCATGGGAACCTGCCATATTAGACTTTTCAGCTCAATTTATACAGTAAACATATGACACAAAACAATATATACTTAAATTTAGATATTAAAAATCCGATAAAATTGTATCGACTTATTAATGAATTACATTTAACTAAATTAATGTATTCATTTATAAGGTAATTTTAAATTATACAATAAGTCACAACTTTCTGACCTGTATTTATGAGAAATATCATTATCTTGAGAATATAGGCCTACCTTTTACTTTTTAATCTGCTTTTCACTATAGTTCCATTGTGTTAAAATCTTGAAAACCAAAATACAAAACTATTTTTACAAAATATATTTGTGTAACTGAACTTTTGACTCAAAGCCTTATAGTTACTGAGATACAGATATAGATTAGTGACAAGAAATTCTGGTCAAATAAGTTTACATTGCTCTCGTAATCACATACAAAAATATAATAATGCCAATATCTGCATTAAAATTATATTGAGTATCTAATGATTAAATTCACTGCAGAACACAAGCAGTCAAAATTACAATTACACACTGTAATATAAAGTAATTTACACACTCTATATTTATAAAAATATAAATTAGTATGAAAATCTAAGATGTGCCAAAGCAGAGAGAAAAACACACAAATACAGTCCAGACACAAGACGACACCGGTTTACTCATCTTTTATTGTCACATTCATATCTATGCTCTGTATTCTTTACAAGGAGTTCAAAACAATTGTGGATGAGAATCAAAGAAAAACAGGCAGGCAGAGGCTGAAAGTCTTGATAATGTCTGTGGCACCTGCTGTAAGAAGGGTGAAGGGATAAAGGTAGTCAGGTAAAGGTAGTCTCCTTCCTCTCTCATCCTCCTAAAATGTGCCCCATTTAATTCAACAGACCTTCACTCTCCTGTTGCATCATTACAGGTGAGATGAAACAATAAAAATGAAAACGATTTCAACATCATGCTGCTCTGTGCGGCCTGAAAAGATACTATTATGTTGCGGTTCACAGAGAAAGAGAGCAGATTCTATTGCAAACATAAGAGATACAATCCTATGTCACTTTTAAAAAGCCATCAGAAATATAAATCGAATAGAAAGATGAAGAATTTGTAAGTTAAAAATAAAGTCAGTTTAATAATAATGGGAAAAAAACAGATTGGATAGTGAAATTGACGTTTATTTACCTTCCCACATTTCCATTTAGTCCATTTCCAAATTCATCCTAAACAATTTCAAAAACAACTGAAGAAAAATCATCTTTGGAAGTAAAAGACTCCTATGCACTACAGTATATGGAGATGCTGCTACCCAGTTGCTTAAGTCATTTATTATTATTATTATTATCATCATTATTATTGATTCATTAAGCTTAACATTTTCAAAATTAACTTTTTGTGTCCTTTTTTAGTTTTACGATCTGTTCTATCTGTTTGTCTTTATTCTAAGAGGTAGATCAACAAAAAAAGAAAAAGAAAAAATTAAAAACACATGGTTACAGGTGTCGTGCCTTTCGATTCAGGCCGTGAAGTCATAAAATGGCTGGAGGACAGAATGTTAGTAGAAGCTCCGGGCAGAATGTGCCATTTTGTTGCAGATTTAAATCTAGTTTCACCAAAAAACAAAGAAGGTGAAACCATTTTCAAGATCAGCGAGAAAAGGGCTTCTAAATGGGGAGGGTTGTACTTGGGGTCAAGGCTGCATGGCGTGGAGGTAGTGTGGTGCTATCGAAGTGGGAAAGGACACAGAGGAAATAGCGCAACAGGCACAGTTGTGTGTTTCGTCTACAGAGGTATCGTTAGTCACTCTACGAATGCTGGCCTGGTTACGTTTGTGCCATTAGTTTCAAAATAGTCAGGGTTTATGGTGCGTTCAAGTCCTCCAGGGAAGTCTGTATTTACGAGAAGCCGTAAATAACAAGTAATCCACAAAGTAAAGCAATACTATAGATAGTTGACTCATATTTGAAGTTAAAACATCTTGATGGATTTGTTTCTTACTTCACGAGTGGATTGCTTGTTGATTATTGAGATGTTTTTATCAGCTTTTTGGACTTTCATTCTGACGTCACCCATTCACTGCAGAGGATTCATTGGTGAGCAAGTAACGTAATGCAGCTAAATTTCTCAAAATCTGTTCAGATGAAGAAATAAATCTTGGATGGCCATTTTTGGGTGTACTATTTCTCCTAACGACTTTGTGGTGGCGTTCATGTGCATTCAGCTCATAAATACGATCTTTCTGATGTGACTTGAATGCACCACAAATCACAACGTATAGGGAGAATTTTAGCTTAATTGTGCACGAACAGAATTTCACAGGTTTTTCAACGTTCCTCCTCCTGTGCAAACCATCACACCACACAAATCAGTTTCCTGTCCTGCCACCTCGCCCCGAAAGAGTCCCAGCTCTAAGCTGGAGTATTCTATCCAAACGTCTACAGAAATGAAGAGCTAAAAATAAATTAAAACTCAAAAGTAAAATGTAACATGCACTTTCGCTCTCATCTGCTTGATAAAAACAATCTTATGGCTAAGTCTTGAGGTAGCGTTCCTAGTTATGTGAGGTTTGAGTCGTCATTTGTAGCACCCAAATGTTTTCCTTAAGGAGAGGCCAGAAACTAGCATGGTGAGATACAACAGTGGCATGCAACGTCGATATGATGATCACACCCAACCAAGCTGCGATTCAACCTGTGGTCTACATGTAAATCTATGCACTGCAATGCAACTTTTCCCAGTGGACACTTAACAGTCCGTGTGACAAACGACCGCCATTCGTTTGACTCGTCACAGAATTGCATAAGTAAACAACATACTATCTCTTTTTGAAGCTCAAGTATGCTAAACGGTTCTACGGTTTGTTCAAGCCCTCGCCACCGACAACGTGCGGAGGACCTTGAAATAAAAAGGAGACTAGAAAACACTTCCAAGTGCCAAACAGGAGGCCGACTCGCAGTACTCAGGGAACCGTGTATCTATATGAGCACTGCATCCGTTCCTGACTGCGAACAGTCTTAATTAGTTCCTTTTTCCTGGAGTACAACAGCAAAACACAAAGCGAACCCCAGTTTGGCACAGGTATTATGTGAAGAATGAATTCTTTGTTAGTATTTCAAATGAACTAGTAGCAGTGTAAGAGGTGTCTGTGCATAAAGAACTCTGATCGAGGAGAAACCTAGCTAGAATCCAAACTAAATGGAAACAACAACGAATGAGGAAAAACAAATCGCAAAGAAATTCAACATCGAACGACTGAACTGAACAGAGAAAACGGTCACAAACGAGGCCAGCGTGAGAGAGGGCGTTTAACTCCAGAAATGAAACGACACGTCGCTCGCCAAGTCTCTTTTGAATCGGATAATACGCAAAACTAAAATGAGCGGATGAAGGTAGCGAGTGGTGGAAGGGGATGAAAAGTGAGAACACGTGGGGAAAAGGAGGAAGGGGACAAATGTGGCTTTGAAATATTTACAAAATGTCCACCTGTCCATTGAAACTGTCCAGGGCATCTTCCTCTCATCGATTATACCTTTCACCCAAAGAATACTAATAAAAGAGACAAAATAACAAAAAATGCAATTTCAATAATATATCTACTATTTCTGTTTTCTTCTTTGTCACAACTATGTTAGTTCTTGGAGATCTGCTGTTATGTTAATATTTCTCGCTCACATATTTTTTTGTCTTTTGTTGATGAAACAGTTCGCAACCAGATGTCATGTCCAAATAAAGCTTGCTGTCAAAAATAAAAAGAAAAACGTAAAAACAAAAAGGCTGCTGCAGTCTGAACAGAGCAGAAGTGTGTGAGTGTGTCTTGACAGAAATCTATGGGCTGGAACAGGACAGACACTTCTTTCCTGCCTGAAGAGCAGTATGTATTGTGTCTCCCTGGAAATGAGTCATTGACAAGTTCAACCCTCAAGCAGAAAACAGAAAACTGCCATCTAGTGTGAAAAAGGGAAGCTTAAAAAAAAAACAAAAAAAAAAAAAAAAAAAACCTAAAACAAAATAAAAGACCTTGAGTGTTAAAGCACATGAACATGCTAGCAAACCCTTCTTCTGAATGGAACCTGAAAAGGATGTGGTCTGGCAGTGTCCATCCATCTTTAACGGTTAAAAGTCTTTCCGTCCTTTATCCAATTTGTATTTTATTCTAAAAAAAAATACAAAATTTTTTATCCGATTGTTCCGGTGAACCACTTATTTACAGGTTTCAATTTGAGAGATGTGAATGTTTTTATATATTATATTTTTTGGCTTCCGTTTTTCAAAGGTACCTTTTATGTTCTCAGTCAGTTTAAAAAAATGAGTATGACCGAGGACATAGAGTGTTTTTCTATGTTCCTGCCTTTTTAAAACACCCAAACCACTTCCCCAACAAAAAAAATTTAACACTTCAACTCAATTAGAAAACACACTCGCGCACACTTGCACAGGACAATGGGGAAGGACGAGACTCAATCCAAAAAAAATGGAGAGAGATGTTGAACGGTTCACATTCAGTGTCTTGGGGCCGAAGATTGTCGACATGCTGTCGTTTTTCAAGCCCTTTCAAGTAAGTCATCCAATGATGTCAAAATCCATCAGTGCAGAATGATCAAGATCACACCACAGGTGCAAAAACAATGGCACAAGTTAGAATAAAAAGCCATTTTTAGATTCTACGGTCAGCTTGTATGACAAACAATCGCATATGCGTCAAACTTAAAATCCTGTGGTATGGCAACGTTCATTATGCACCAGTAAAAGATGGTATGATCCGTCCTACGTCCCACTGAACAGTGATTTCAAGTGCGACTCTCCAAGGACCCCCAGGCTGGCCTAAAGGCTGCGAGAGAGACCACCAAAACAATTCATAATTTTTCCTGGGAGTCCTTTTGAGCTCAGGTGAGGACAAAAACCCTCAATTACACTCACGCATACAGTCATACCAAAAAAAGAAAAAGAAAAAGAAAAAAAAAAAAAAGTAAAATATTTCTTCCTTAAAAAAATAAAATATTCAAGACTATCAGCTTTTATATAAAAACACCAGCAAGCAAGCAAAAAAAAAAGAAAAAAAAAGAAAAAGAAACAAGAAATTAGGAATACTGAGGTAACAATACCCTGAGGTAGGTTTTTTGTTTTTTTTCTCTTAATTTCATTTTATCTAATCTGTTCTAGGTTCAGTGAGAAAGGCCAGGACTCTGGCAACCTCATCGGCAAATGTCAAACAAAGTGGGCGAGAGAGAGCACAGAAACCATTTTGCGGTCACCTGTTCTTGACCTTTGACCTAAAGGCAGACTTGTACCCTGTCATTTCAAACCTGGCATTCCGGCCGACTGTCCTCACTTGATTCTATCTCTGCATATTTATTCTCAGGAAAAACACAGAACAATGCATCTGAATGCCAGGTTTTTACGATTGCTTTTTAAAAAAATGTGAATATGTAAATCACACATTCCTAAAAGAGAAAACTCTAGGTCACGTTTTCTGAAATTGCGGTACGCTCGTTTTCATCGTCTGCCTGCTCCACTGCAATGAGGGGCCAGGTTAACTCACATATCATATATATATAATATATATAAAATATGCCGTTTGGGTGTGAGCAGCGCTGCAGCGATCATCGCCGGCGTGGTTTAGGACGAAACCGATGGGTTTCCGCACATCAAAGCTGAGCCACTGCAATACAACTGCAGAGGTCACCTTTAGCCCACACACTTACTGAACTCTCGCCGCACGTCCCACCGGCCAAACGGCACGCGGCCTAAAAGGGAAGCTTCAGAAAAGCGCCACAACCCTCTTAAGCCAGGTACGCGATTGCCGACAGTTAACATGCAGCATCTCAACACAAAGTCATGAAGATTATATTTACAACCTCATTTTTTTCATCTTTTTTTCCATCTCGTCACGTGGGGGACTTCAAGAGCAGTGTTAACAACTTTGGCCCCTCCCCTCATCTGTGATAGGTAGGGAGAAGTCACCTGATTGGTGACCCCGCCCTCCAAAAATTGCGACGGATTCTCTGCTCTCTCTTTCCCATCTCTACCTCACTGCATTTCATTAATAATACCTCTGAATAAACATTTCTATACATATATCTCTATCTTTAAAAAAAACACGGTTAAAATTTTGAAGTGACTGCTGATGGCTGAGGGTCCCGAGTAGCTCGAACACCTTCATTACGCCCTATTCCTAATAAGCGGCTATGTAAAAAGCTCTCACCAGAGGGCGCTCCGCTTTGACGGACCTCCTCGCCATCCTCAGTCACTCCACCTGGCCTGGCATCTGGTCTCTGTTTTCTAGTTATCTCTCTTTTTTTCCAAAAAAAACAAAATAAAAACAAAATTACTCTTCATTTTCACTAAACTTGCTTCCTCACCCTCTCTCAGGCATGTTTTTTTTTTTTTGTCTTTTTTTCTCTTTTTAATTCCCTCTCAGTTCGCTGCTCATTTCTCCCTGTCTACCGCTGGGTCTGTGTGTCACTCTCTCTCTCAGTCAGTCCGCTCGTTTGTCCTCCCATTTGTCTGTCCGTCTGACTGGGTAGCGGCCCGGGCCTCTCACTTCCTCCTGGGTTCTTGTGCCAGTCCCTGAGGGGTCCCCAGCTCAGACATGCCTTGCGGATGGGGCCCCTGTGGACCTGCTGTACTTCCTTTCTGCTGCTGCTTGACTTGTGTCAAAATGTCCCTGATCTTCCTCTGTGCCAACTAGAGAGGAGACAAAACAAACAGCACTCTTTGAGTGTCCACTCCTAACTAAGCAAAGTACGTTTGGGAATACAGAAAGATAAGCAACTGACCTGACTTGCGTAGAAGTGGCCGATGATTTTGACGATGACCTGGTCGTGTTCATCAGGGGTCTGCTCTCGGGGAACCACTACTTCAGCGGCGGTGAGGTTCTGCAGTTCATTTACCTATGATGAGTCGTTTAAGCACAGAGAATCATTTAAATCAGCAGTCTTGATCAGCACATTCCAACAATTTGTTTTAATTAAGTTATCATATGTAAATTTTTGCTTGATTTTATGGGTTTGAGAGTTTGACCATTACATACATATTATTCAGCAAATATACATTTCAACTGATTAAAAGTGACAGTGAATACATTTATAATGTTACAAGAGATTTTTACAAAGATTCTTAAGGAATTTTTCTATTCTATTCTTTCTAAGCATCCTTTATCAAATCTACAGGACACTTAATTTCACAAATTTTACCGGCTCCAAACTTCTGAGCAATTTTAGTAGTTTATGGTAGTATACAGTAACAGTAGTATCACTGATATACTATTATAGTTTCAGGGTTTTTTTAGATTTAGGTTTTTTATATATTATCTGTTTTCAATTTAATCTTAGTTAATGTGTTAATAATTCTGTTGTGTGTCTGTAATTAAAAGTTTTATTTTTTAAAAATGTCTATACAGTCTCTTAATTTTTATTTATTAGTTTTAGTTTATTTAATTATTTTAGTACTTCAAGTTAAACTAAACAAAAACGAGAAATGTTTCCTTGACAACTACCTCAAATAAAATGTTTAATATTTTATTTCAGTTAATGGTTTTACCTCAAGTAAAATTTTTTACGGCTTCAGTTAAGTAATCATCCATATAAACATTTTAACATAGATGACTAAAAGAGGTAACTTAAAGGGACAGTTCACCCAAAAATGAAAATTCTGTCATCCTCAATTACTCATCCTCATGTCGTTCCAAACCTGTAAGACTTCGTTCATCTTCAGAACACCAATATAGATATTTCTGATGAAATCCGAGAGCTTTCTGACCCTCCATAGACAGCAAGTGTCCTACCATGTTCAAGACCCAGAAAAGTAGTAAGGACATCGTTAAAAAAGTCCATGTGACATCAGTGGTTCAACTGTAATTTTATGAATCTACGAGAAAACTTCTTGTGCGCAAAGAAAACAAAACCAAAAAAAAAAAAAAAAAAAAAAAAAAAAAGGATTTTATTTAACAATTCTTCTCTTCCTGGTCAGTCTTCGCCACCATCCTGGGTCAGCAACATCACATGCATGCGTTGTGATACTCTTGTGAATAGCAGCGAAGACCGTCAGAGAAGAGAAGAATTTTTGAATAAAGTCGTTTTTTTGTTTTCTTTGCACACAAAACGTATTCTTGTAGCTTCATAGCATTACAGTTGAACCACTGATGACACATGGACTATTTTAATGATGTCCTTACTACCTTTCTGGGCCTTGAACGTGTCAGTTGCATTGTTGTCTATGGAGGGTCAGAAAGCTCTCAGACTCATCAGACTCGGACTTAATTTGTGTTCTGAAGATGAAGATTTTGGGTGAACCATCCCTTTAAATAAATCATACTATAATAAAGAGTACCATTTGCTGCTTTCAATATTAGAGAAAAAATAAATAATATAATAAAATTTGTATTATTATATCAATTGGATTGACACAGTAATAAAAAAATAAATAAAAAATATAGCTGCAAGCAGCGATTACCGGGGTTCGAGCCTTAAGACAAATTTTCTTGCAGATATAGATATTTGAAATAAATGATAGGTGACAAAATACTTATTGCAAGTATTCTGTTTTTAAGAGTTCATATGTTATTTTCAGGTTTCACTGTAATCATAATCTGGCATAATTGTAAAAACTGATATGTCTGTATGAACTAAATGGTAAACTTTGATTTAATGTGATTTTAATTGTTGTAACAGTACTGTTCATAAGACATTATAAGATCACTGTTTTATTTAGCTGAATGAGCCCATTAGTGGTCTTCCACTGCCATCTAGTGGCAATAAATTGCAATTTCTCATACAACACTCTGTTTTTAACCTTTGAGTATTATAGTGTTATTTTTTGCCCGATCTCTCTTAAATTGTGCATGCTTGTTTATGTCAGGAGCCTGCCCTCACTGTGTTGTCTGTCTTGTCTTTGTTTCATGTTCCTATGTTTGTTTTCTGTTTGAGCCCATGGCTCTGTCTTTGTTGTTGTCAGCCATGTGCTCCTCCTGTCCTGCCTCCTTGTTACTTGTTGCCACGCCCCCTTGTTTAGTCCTCCTTTGTCTGAGTTCTGTCACCTGTCTCTCTCGTTCTCTCTTGTTTGTCTGAGTGTTGTCACCTGTTCCTCATGTTCTCCGGTCGCTTTGTATTGTTCTCTTTTTCCTTCTTGTTTTATGTTTGTCCAAATGCAACCCAGAGAGCAAAATTTGTCTGGCCCACCTCTGGGCCACAACCTTGCTTAACTTCTGGTCCTATTCTGGCTGGGTCCCCGGCCCAAAACTGGCCCACACACTGAAAACCGACTCAAACAATTTCCTCTGGCCCAGATGCGGCCCACGCCCTGTAAAATTACTCTTATTTATTGATGTGCCCCAGATCTGACCCGCATACTGTAGAGTGACTTCTGTCATTTTATGTGGCCCAGGTCTGGCCCAGACACTTTAAGACAGATCTGGCTGAGACTCAGCTTGGTCCCCGGGCCAAATGTGGCCCAGAAACTGCTAAATGTAATTCAGCAGTGAAACACAAATGCAACCATTTAAAAACATTAAAAAGGCTTTAATTATAAAATTACCAAATACTTTAATATAAATATATATTAACAATGAACAAATGCACTACAGTAAAAACATTAATACACTTTTTAAACCACAAAGTAACAAGTAAATTATATTTACTGTATATTATATATATATATATATATATAAAACATTGTGTGTCATAATTGAGTTCAGTTCTTATCAAATGGCGTCAGTGCAGTGAAGTCAATAATATTGCTGAATATTAGCAGTCTTCAACTAAGCAAGACAAAAGGCAACAGTGACGAGGAACCCGAACCCAAACCCAAACAAGATCAGGCTCAGTCAGGAAACCAGTTCTTTTTTGACCAAACGAATGAACGTGGTGTGATTATTGCCGAGACTGAGCCGACAGTGCTGCATTTCAGCCAGAATCGGCCCGAGTGTGCTTGCTATCTGGAAAATGTTCAACATCTTTTTTTATTTGGTAATTATTGCCCTAGAGAGTGTAGAGAATAGTACGGCACTTTTCTCACAGACACTCACACACACACACACAGAGAAATGAAATGGTGTGTGTGTGTAAGCATGCTTACTGATTATTAATATGATAGATTAACCACACACACACAGACACACACATACGCGGACATACATGCACACACATTTTGTTGCAGATATAGATATTTGAAATAATTGATAGGTGACTCAAAACTTATTGCAAGTCTTCTCTTTTTAAGAGTTTACATGTAATTTTCAGGTTTCATTGTACTCCTAATCTGGCAAAATTGTTATAACTGATATATCTGTATGAATAAAATGGTAAACTTGAATTAAATGTGATTTTAAATGTTATAACAGTGATTTTATAATAACTCCATAAGAAAACCTATTACTGTTTTAGAGTTTAATAAGCCCATTAGAGGTCTTCCGCTGCCATCTAGTGGTTGTAAATAGCAATTTCTCATACATCACTGTGTTTTTATTCTTTATAACAATTATATTGTAATTTTTTGCTCAATCTCTCTTAAATTGTGCATGTTTGTTTAGAATGAAATTACGCATCATTTCATCATTTTACACAGTTTTGAGAGACGTTGAAGGATGTTTTTTGAATTTATAGGCACCTGAGTACATTATGTAGAGAACATATTATGAAATGACCGGTTTACAGTTGTTCAAATGCAACCCAGACAGTAAAATTTGTCTGTCC
The DNA here is from genome assembly GCA_039654775.1 of Spinibarbus caldwelli. Classification (NCBI taxonomy): domain Eukaryota; kingdom Metazoa; phylum Chordata; class Actinopteri; order Cypriniformes; family Cyprinidae; genus Spinibarbus; species Spinibarbus caldwelli. Next base: position 12,572,130 of record CM077219.1, on the reverse strand, counting down.
CACCTCTGGGCCACAACCTTGCTTAACTTCTGGCCCAATTCTGGCTGGGTCCCCGGCCCAAAACTGGCCCACACACTGAAAACTGACTCAAACAATTTCCTCTTGCCCAGATGCGGCCCACGCCCTGTCAAATGACTCCTATTTACTGATGTGGCGCAGATCTGGCCCGCATACTGTAGAGTGACTTCTGTTATTTTATATGGCCCAGGTCTGGCCCAGACACTGACCAAATGAATGAACGTGGTGTGATTATTGCTGAAACTGAGCCGACAGTGCCGCATTTCAGCCAGAATCGGCCCGAGTGTGCTTGCTATCTGGGAAATGTTCAACTTTTTTTTTTTTTTTTTGATAATTATTGACCTAGAGAGTCTAGAGAATAGTATGGCACTATTCTCACAGACACATACACACACATACACACGCGCACACACACACACACAGAAATTAAATGGTGTGTGTGTGTGTAAGCATGCTTACTGATTATTAATATGATAGTTTAACCACACACAGTCACAGACATACACGGACATACATGCACACACATTTTGTTGCAGATATAGATATTTGAAATAATTGATAGGTGACTCAAAACTTATTGCAAGTCTTCTCTTTTTAAGAGTTTATATGTCATTTTCAGGTTTCATTCTACTCATAATCTGGCAAAATTGTTATAACTGATATATCTGTATGAATAAAATGGTAAACTTGAATTAAATATGATTTTAAATGTTATAACAGTGATTTTATAATAACTCCATAAGAAAACCTATTACTGTTGTAATGGTTAATAAGCCCATTAGTGGTCTTCCACTGCCATCTAGTGGTTATAAATAGCAATTTCTCATACATCACTGTGTTTTTATCCTTTATAACAATTATATTGTTATTTATAGCTCAATCTCTCTTATATTTTGCATGTTTGTTTAGAATGAAATCATGCATCATTTTACAGAGTTTTGAGAAAGTTTAGGGCTTTCTTTTAGGATTCATAGGTCTTTGGGTTCACTATGTAAGACCATATTATAAAATAAAGGTTTTTTTGTTGTCCAAATGCAAATGTTCAAATTTTTGTGATAATTACTGACCTAGAGAGTCTAGAGAATAGTTCTGCACTGATTTTATTGATTTTCAGTTAAAAACTGAGGGCTAGTTCGTAAAAGTAGGTATTTTAAATAATCTGAAATATTTAAAGAACAGTTTGATTGACAGCAGTGATCCTAGAGGAAAAGTTGCTCAGAATGAGAAAATCTATCGTATGATATGAAGATATAGTGTATAAGTGAATATTATGAACATTTTATTGCAATTTGAGGTCTTTTTGTATAGAAATTTTGTGATTTTGCGGCCTTTTTAACTGTTATAGCGCCACTTAAAGTCCGATCTCTATGAAACTTTGCGTGCTTGTTAAGAGTCATCTGACACATGTTTTCACCAACTTTCGTAAAGTTTCGAGGTTTCGTTTAGGTTTTATAGGCTTTTGGGTATATCTGGCCACTCCCCTTTAAAAATGAGCCAATTATAGCTAACCAAATGACAAAATTCAACATTTTTTCGATAATTATTGATCTAGAGAGTCCAGAGATTATTACTGTGGTGATTTAATCAAGATTGAGTGAAAAACCTAGGACTAGTTCGCAAAAGTAGGTTTATAATATATTTGTGAATATTTAATGAACGATTTGATTGACAACATTACTCCCAGAGGCAAAGTTGCTCAGAATGAGGAGATCTATCATACGATATGAAGATTATGTGTTTGTGTGAATATAAGAACATGCTATGCAATTTGAGGTCATTTTCTATTGAAATTTTGAGTTTTTGAGGCATCTTTAACTGTTATAGCGCCACCTATAGTCCGATCTTTATGAAACTGTGCATACTTGTTAAGAGTCATCTGTCACATGTTTTCACCAAGTTTCGTAAAGTTTTGAGCTTGCATTTAGGTTTTATAGGTGTTTGGGTATATTGGGCCACTTCTCTTTTCTAAAAGACCCCATTATAGCTAACCAAAGGACAAAATTCAACATATTTTCGATAATTATTGATCTAGAGAGTCCAGAGAATATTACTGCAGTGGTTTGGTTCCGATCGGGTGAAAAACCAGAGACTAGTTCGCAAAAGTAGGTTTTTTACATATTTGTGAATAATTAATGAACGATTTGATTAACAGCAATGGTTCTAGAGGCAAAGTTGTTCATTATGAGGAGATCTATGATATGATATGCATATTGTGTGGATGTGTGAAACACCACGTGATTACAGAGCCAAAAAACTCGTTAGCGCTAACTAGTGGCCGATTTCTTTCAAAATTCTGACAGACCTTTAGGGCCATGAGTCAAACATGCTCACTGAGTTTCGTTCCGATCATCATCCGTTAACCTTGCCAAATAAGTGATTAAAAGTTTTTGCGCAATGGCGGCCATGTTTTTTGAGATACGCCAATGTCCTCATAGACTCGTGTTCCATTTCAGACGAAGATACTGCAAACCAATTTTCAAGTCAATCGGACAAGCGGTTACTCAGTTATAGTTTTCTCAATCTTATAGCGCCACCATCTGGCAGATCTGCGAATTTTTTTTTGATTTGACCAAAGTTTAAGCTCATTCTAATGTGTAGCAAGTTTGGTGAAGATATCTCATTTCGTTCACGAGTTATAACCTTTTTAGTAAAATTGGTCCTCGACTTTCGAACGTTTTGCCGCCCCATTTCGACAGTGAGTCGAAATTTCAACTTTTTTTTGATAATTATTGATATTCACTGTCCAGAGAACATTTCAGCTGTGGTTTGGTTACGATTGGGCAAAAAACCTAGGACTAGTTCGCAAAAGTAGGTTTTGGACATGCTTCAAATTTGCGGAAAAACGAGGCCTCCTAGACCCCAAATCAGAGTGACCGTTTATAAATTCCGGTGACCCAAGGATTCCAAAAATGTAAAATTTTTGAGTCTACGACAAGCGGTTTAGGAGTTATGAGCACTTTTGCGTTTTTGATCGCTGTAGCGCCCCCCGTAGGCCGATTGGGCTGGTTCTTTGCGCCTGAGTAGCGAGCCAAACTACTACCTTTTGACCAAGTTTCAGCTCTCTAGGCCTTACGGTTTGGGCTGCACGATCAGTTTTAGGGCGGAATAATAATAATAATAATAATAATAATAAAAAAAATCCTAACAAATACAATAGGGTTTCAGCACTTCGTGCTCGAACCCCTAATAATTTAAAGCCATAAAAATAATTATTACCCATACTGTCACTGATATATTGTGCACACCTAATAAGTATCTTTCTCTGTAATAATCTCTTCAACATTTCATGAGGTAACTTCAAAGAAACTCTTTGTTGTCATCTAACATTTTTCAGCCATATGTTAGTTAATGATGTATAACTTACAGTTTTCCCGCCCTTTCCGATGACCCTTCCTGCTGCTGCAGCTGCTACTTTGATGTGCGTCTCCAACTTCACTTCCTCTTTGGGGCCGAAGAAGTTCTCCTCCTTCAGCTTACCATATATTCTGCCTTGAGCCTAAAACACACAGGGCTTCTTAAGTGACTTGGGTCTTCCTGACAGCAAATTCCTCTAAAATATTTTCTGAAATTAGTTTGCAGAACATGCAAACCTTGAATTGGGCCTCAGGTGGTCCTGTGACAATGACCATTCGCATTTTTGAGTCTGGAGCCTCTGCTGGTGCAATCTGAGGAAAAATGCATTTGAGAGTGGAAGTCATCTTGACACAGCTATGTACTTCAGAAAAAGAGAACATGAACCTCAATACTTTAAATGACATATGAATACAATATTTGATTTGAGATGACCTGTGTGATCATTTTAACAATAATGTCACCCAAAGATAAAAAAATTTCCATCATTGACTCACCTTCACGTTGTTCTAAACCTGTAAGATTTACTTTCATCCGTGGAAAATATAAGGAGACATTTAACACAATCTTTAAGTGTTTTTCAATACCTTTTAAACGTTTAGGGTCAGTAAAGTTTTTTTTTTTTTTAATTAATACTTTTATTCAAGATTGATCAAACTGATCAAAAGTGACAGTAAAGACATTTATAAAGTTACAAATATTTCTAATTCAAATAAATGCTCTTCTTTTGATTTTTCTTCATCAAAAAAGTCAGTCTCCACAAAAATATTAAACTGAACAACTGTTTTTAACATTACTAAGAATAAACTGAGTACCAAATTAGAATTAAATGATTTCTGAAGGATCATGTGACACTGAAGACTAGAGTAATGATGCTGAAAATTCAGCTTTGCACCACAGGAATAAAGTACAATTTTTGTAATTTTTGCAATTTTTTTTTCACGAATAAAGAAAAAATAATAATCTGTTCACAAACTGAAAACACTGCAACAGGTTTGAGAAAAAATTAGGGTGAGTAAATAAAAAAATTTCATTTTTGCGTGAACTATCCCTTTTAAAAGTAAATGCTATTTTTTTTTAAAGCATTGGAAAATAAAGAGATTACCCACAATACATTTTCATAAACGTTACCTTAATAGAAGCTCCAGCAAAACGGCTTAGCTGCTTGATATGCTGTCCTTTCTTGCCAATAAGGGCTCCTACGGCTTGGGCGGGGATGTACACGTGGACGGTCTCCTGTTCAGAGGCCTGTGGGGAGACACAAAAAATGAATAACCGGTTAGACGTCACACCACAACATATGGTGAACGCCACAAAAGAGAACTGTGTTAACCGACCATAATAAGCTAATGATGCCGCAGAGGCCTAGTTTATGTGACATCAGTCTCTATGATTTTTAAAAATAATGAAGAGTGACAAAATTGGTTGTACCCCAATAGGGCCATAGGGGGGTCCAGGCATGGAGTTTGCAAGGGCAGGAGGCGGAATGGCAGAGGATGGTGGGAAGAGGCCGATTGCTCCCAGGTTTAGTCCAGGGATCAGGTGAGTCTGTTGCTGGATGAAAGCGGAATAGATTTTCAGATTAGGGTTAAAATTCATGCTTATTGGCCAAAGTAGTTATACTTCTCTCTTTGTGTGTCCCTACACATTTTTCTCTCTCACACAAACTCACATTCATGGCAGCGATGTCATTGTCGTATGCCTCCCGCACTTTCTTCATGATTTCCTGTTCTGCCAGGCAACACGCTTCGATTGAGCCCTTCACTGTAATTGTCCTCTCTGGGTTATAAAGAGTCAGATCCTGCAGTCTGCATTAAGAGACATTCAGAAGATTCACGTTAAGAACCCTCAGTAGAAAATTAAGCCACTGGTTTAGTTTTGTGATTGTTTTCTTTTAATGCTTACGGTGAAATTGTGATCTTGGTATCAGTGTCTTGTTCCACTTTCTTCAGGTTGCGTCCCTCTTTGCCAATCAAACGGCCAACAAAGTTGTTGTGAGCAAGAACCTTCAGAGGCACCTCATCAGCACTACCAGAAATGACAATTCAAAGAACAGTAGGTTGAAAAACTAAATCCAAAGTGTGGGGTCAGAAGGATTTTTTTTGCTCAAAAACACAGTAAAAACAGTGATATTGTGAAATAATATTATAAATTAAAATAACTTTTCTATTTTTATATATTTTAAAATGTAATTTATTCCTGTGATGGCAAAGCTGAATTTTCAGCAACATTACTTCAGTCTTCAGTGTCACGATCCTTCAGAAATCATTCTAATATGCTGATTTGCTGTTCAAAAAACATTTATTTTTATTATTACTATTGAAAACAGCTGTGCTGTTTAATATTTTTTGTGGAAATTGGATTTTTTAAACAAATATAACATTCAAAAGAACAGCGTTTATTTGAAATACAAATCTTTTATGACAATGTGAAAGTCTGTCAGTTTTAGTGTTGTGGAGTAACTGGTTACATGTAACAGTGTTACGTAACTTAATTACAAAATAAATGTAATTGTAATCTGTTACAGTTGCTGAGAAAAAATGTGTACTTAAATTACAGTTATGTATGAAAAAGTTAACGATTACAAAAGAGGTTACATCTGATTATTTTCACACACACATACAGATTTGATTTCTTTCCCAGTTTGCAATATATTTAACCTCAGAACAATCTCAAAGTAAAAAGAGGTGCTGAAGTCTGATTTTGTGGTGGCTGTGCTTTAAAATTAAATTATTATAATCTTAATTCAAGTGATGAAGGATTTTGAAAGACAGTAATCAGTGTTGAGTCCTACTATAAGGTTAATCCTGCCTGCTTTAAATGTTTCAAACTGATTAATTGTTTAAAACATTCATTAGAAATGTAGGAAAGTAATTAAAAAGTAATCAAATGTAATCAGTTACATTATTTTAATAAAGTAATTGAAATAGTTACACTACTACATTTTAAATAGGATAACTTGTAGCCTATTAAATCTGTAACCAATAACATTTCCTAAGTAACCTTCCCAATACTGGTCAGTTTTGATTATTAATGAATAAAAGTACTAATTTATTAAATAAATAAATAAATAAATAAATAAATAAATAAATAAAGGAAAAATTACAAACTAATACTAATAATAACTTACTGACCCCAAACTTTCGAACAAATACAGTGGACAATATTACTTATATATTTTGAAGAAAAATCAACTAGTGTAAGGGATGACTGTTTTTGTTGTGATTGTCGTTGACACTCACGTTTTGGTGTCCTTGGCCTCCTGGTTCATGATTTCCAGGATCATGCGGCAGGCACCTGAACAGCCCTCTGGGGTAGAATGGATACTTATGGGCTTTTCAGCGGCACCTGCGTTCTCTTTACGATGCACATCAATCCTGAGAGATGAGAGGAGAAGAGAGGGCGGTATCGTAAAGGTTATGTAATAAACAGTGTATAAAATATACAAAAGGCACAAGGAAAATCCAAAATGATCACTCAAAAAAAAAAAAAAAAAAAAAAAATTACACAAGTTTCGAGCGACATGAGAGTGAACTATTTATAAATTAATTGGTTTCTGTTCCATTCCACCTCTTTTACCATTAAATCAAACTTAAGAGTCAATCACTCACTTGCTCTGAGTTTGCTTGGTGATGTTACGGATGGTGGCGCCCTCCTTGCCGATAATGGCACCCACGTATTGCGTGGGGACCAGCAGTCTGAGAGGGATGTCAGCGTGCTGATGTTTGCTGGGGATTCCAGAACCAGGTGACATCTGACGGGAGTTCCCTCGCGGACCGTATCCGGGCCGTCGGCCGTTGTCTGGGCCTCGTTGAGAGTCGACATCAGAGTTTTCATCGGGGATGTATGAAACACGCAGGGCGTTGTTCTCAAACTGGTAACCGTTGAGCTTCTGGATTGCTCTTTGAGACAAAAAGCATGAATGATTTTTATGAATGGTTTATAGTAACTGACAGTATCTTGGGGAAAAAAATATCACTGTGGTGTGGATGAATGCCGACTGATTAAATGTACAAAGACTAAATCACATGAATAATTTCACAGTTCAACAGAAGAGATTTGCCTAAATGGTTATTAAGCAACATTATGAATTAATCCGATGAAGAATCCAGGCTGACAGATCTCACAGTTAGCTAACCTGAATAAAGCATGCAAAGCAGTTGAATCACCAGTAGGTGTCAGCCGCAAACAAGGAAAAACCATAACGAGAGGACGAATGCTTTGTGGTGAATGTTTAGTGTGATATTACAGAAAAACAAGCGATTTTAAAGCTGAAATGAGTCATTTTTAATTTAAAATACTTTAACTATATACTATTTTATTACATCACAATATGCACATACAGTCATTTTTAGAGGTTTTTTTTTTTTGTTTGTTTGTTTTTGTAAAATAGCACTTTTAAACCATTGAGAATCCAGAACAGCCCAGCACAGCAACATAGTGTGAGTTTGAGGAGAGGATCTGTTTGTCCAAACAATGACTTACAAGGGAAACCTATCTGACAAAAGTCAGTATCTTTGTAATTACATTTGGTAAAACTAGTGAAAAAAAAAATGACACACTTCAGCTTCACAATTAAGGTTTCAGGGCAAAGTTCACTCACCGTCTAGCCTGCTCCCGTGTCCCATATGTGACGTTCACAACTGCGGTCTCACTGTCTGTATTCACTGCGGAAAAAATAAGAACGGAGAAAGAGAGTGTAAATAACTACAATTTTTGAATCTCCTTGATTTCTTTTTATGCAACAAAGCACACGCAATATTTACAGGTCTTCGGTATGCTTTTGATGTATCTTTAGAACATAAGTAATACAAATTTTTGTACTATTTTTATCAGTAATGCATAATTCAAAACATAAATCAAACTATTTACCTTGTTCACAGTTCTCAACAGTTCCATACTGGGCAAGCAGACCATCAAGAACCTACAATGGATAAAAGAGAATGAATGAAAGGGGAAAAAAAAAAAAATTCTGATTGTGAATTTATTACAGTTGTAGCAACAAAAAAATGCAGCAGCTGACTGAATCGGTTTCACGCTAGAAGGGCCATAAGTGTATATTTCATTTAATGTAGTTACCCAGGATGCTCTCTTCGAAAATGACAAGTTTAAATCAAAACTTTTTTTTTTAAATTAATTTTATTCTGTATTACAGAAACATCCTAACTCAGAATCCTATCTGTTTAGTAACCAAGCTAATTTCACTTGGGAACTTAGAATTTTTAAATCTTATGTCAATAATTAACATAAGAATTTTCTGCAATGTAAAAAAATATCGAAAACTCATTTTACAACTTGTCCCAAACTAGGCATGTAATTTGTGTATGATAGTAGGCTTCATTTCTCCATACAAATCTTTTCATCTGTCAAACTGAACTAAGTTTGACCCATTAAAACCTGGTTGGCATCTGATTGGTTTTCGCCACCAAGGTGTCTCCTCCTAGTGGTTGAGGTTGGTGCATGTGGCTGGCAGAAGTGGGGCCTGCTGGAGCCGTGCCAAGAGAGACCCCGCCCCGCAAGAACAACAGTCAGCCAGTACAACCACCATTGGAGAAAACACACACTGTGCCACGCCCGCGCACACACACACACTCACACACACACACACACACACACCCAGACGCTGTATGTTGATGGTGTAATCTCATAATCACACACAGATCACCAAACCTGAATGACATGGATAAAACTTGGAGTTTAAACCAACACAGGGCACTGCCCTTGCCAGAACATGTAGGGAAAGTTCAAACTTTGCTATTCAGAGTCAAATTTAACAGACGCATAGCAGAAATTTGCACCGAATCTGACAGAATTGCACAGAAATTATTATATAATTATTATGCTTCAGTTTTTCTATCCACATAAGTATTAGAAAACATTTTTGTCGTGGTTTTCTTTTGGAAGAGGCTGAAAAAATATTGGTTTACATTTTAAAATGGCCTTTTAGTATACTCTTTTTCCCTTTTTTTGTCAGGTTTCTTTTTGGAAAAGGTTTTAAAAATGATAAATTTATGTTTTAAAATGGATTAATTTTTTCTTTTTGGTCATGTTTTTTTTTTTTTTTTTTTTGGAAGAGGCAGAATAAATAATCATTTTGATGATGTTAAAATACATTCACTTATTCCAATGGAACATGCAGAGACAGCAATAAATGAGCCATTTGTAGCTTAATTTTCCCTCCAAAATGTAAACTTTCTAGCAACTCTGTAGCACTATTTAAACAAATCTGTTTGAGCATGCCAACCAAAACAAAACAGCAGCATTGTTTTGCGGCGAGATAATCTGTGTCTGGCTAATGTAAAATGAAATTTTGCAATTTCTGTTTTGGTGATGGTAAAACTCTAAATTCAGGCTGTTTTCTAGGTTAAAATTAAGATACTTCCCTTGCTAGAACATGTAGGGAAAGTTCAAACTTTGCTATTCAGAGGCAGATCAAATGCAGAAATTTGCACCAAACTGATAAAATACAGATCTAATTATACAGTTATTACACTGCAGTTTTTTGTCAACATAAATATTTGAAAATTTACATTTTAAAAATATTAAAAATATACATATATATTTTTTTTATGTTTCTTTTTGGAAGAGGTTGAAAAACATTTTACATTTTGACTTACTTTAATACTTAATTTTTAATTAATACTAATTTTCAAAAATAATTTTGTTGAAGTTAAAATACTCCTCTTCCGGCCAAAAATGCAATGAGATTTAGGAGATCTTTTAAGTAGCTTAATTTTCCAGAAGAAGAGCAAAATTAGTACCTCAGTGGCACTATTAAAACATCTATTTTTGTTTTTCGTTGAGATTATCTGTTTGACCAATTCAAAATTTTTGCAATTTCTCTTCGGTGATGCATAAACATTGACATCGGGGATGTTTTCTACATCAAACTTAAAATAATGTCTGAATTATCAAGTACACAATAATTTATTCTAGGATTATGCTTTAATCAATCTAAAAAACATCCTTAAGAGCCACCCATACTCAGGTGAAGACCATCATTGTGTTGACTGAGAATAACTGAAGAAGTCTTACTGTCAGAACAGACATGGACACACCCAGACTCACCTCCCACTGTAGGTGTGGTGGAATGTTTCTGATCTGGAGTTTTCTGGTCCTGTAGAAGGAGAAAAAAAAAATTAAAAAAAGAGAAATGAGGTATAGAAAAGGTTCCCTCACCAACTTTGCTTCCTGAAACAAGAGCCTTCAATATATCCTATACAAAACTAATGAGAGTAGTGGTTACAGCCGCAGACATCTTCAACAAAAACTACTCAAGTTTACACCCACAATCACATAAAAACTAATTACACTAATGACATCCAGCATCATCCAAATGCTGATTTACACTGACAGCTAGTGTTCAGAAAGGTCCCAGTCTTGTCTATATCTAAATGATGTAGAAAGAGATGCATGGAAAGGTGAAAGTCAAAGTCAGAACAGGGATAAATCCACCTGAACGGTAACTTCCATCATAAATGGTACTTAATTTTAGCTCCGATATTAAAACTTTCATCCTTTCACATGCCATAAGAGTGAATGAATATAAAACAAGTTCTTGAGGAAAATTTTAACATTGCAATTATGTGCAGGGAAAAAAATCTGAATTTTTCAGAATTTAAACAAGTTAAAAAAAATTTGTGCTATTTTTGTGTATAGATCAACAGCCTATGGATAGCATTCATATTAAAGAAATGCAAAAAAATATGTTTAAGTCTAGTTTAAAACTTGTCAAGTCTGTACCATTTTTGGTGTAAAAATAATAAGATTTCCTTAAACCTTGAATGTGACTGTAAAACAGGAATCTCAACACACACTGAAACATCATCATCATCATCATTTCCAAAATGGTTTGTAATTTTTTTTTTTTCCCTAGGTAAATTCTTTATTTCTTTTTAACTAAATTAAACAAAATTAAAAACTATTATTGAAAATAAATAAATAAATAAATAAACTGAAATTGAGAAATTAAAAATGTGTGTAAAAAGACATTCATTCATTCATTCATGTAATTGCATTTAACATTCATAATCTATTTTTAAATGACACAAAAAAAAAAGACTGATAAAATATATAACTTGAATGCACTAAGTCGCTCTGGATAAATGTAAATAAATATAAATGTTTGTTTGTGTTTAACGACATGCCAGCTTCAATTTTCATGGCGAGACAAACTTATGGCTGAATTATATCAGGTTTTTACAATTTGTTTTCGCTAAAACCTCTAAAACTGTATTTAATAAATATAAATGTAAACAAACATCAGATGTGGATCAGTCCAGAACTTTGACATGGTGTAACACACATACAAGCTATTAACAAGAATGTGCTGATTGTAGAATCATTCAGATAATTCCAGTGCAACATGATTTATGTTCATAAATTAACACCATGTATCATTTCAAAATTGAGGACAGGACCTGTGAGGTTCGAAAAAAAAAAAAAAAAAAAAAATCTCAAAATGATCTGGAAGAAGGTATTATTTATAGGTAGATTAAACATCGTGAAGATGCTTGGGCACATCCGTTCTGCTCGTCGGAATGGCGGAATGGGCAGAGGAGAAAGAGAGAGAGAAGAGACTGAATGGGTATATTGAAACTAGACACTGATGTAGTTTAATGCCAGCTGCCCCGGAAGCATCCAAACTCATCGCCCGAGAAAGAGAAAGAGAGAGAGCGAGAGAGAGAAAGAAAGAAATGCAAGTAACTACAGCAATGTCCAAGCAATGCAAGGCTTGGGGGGAGAAAAAAAAAAATAAAAAAAAAGGAAAAATGAGTGAATCGACTATAAAGTCCAATAGAGAACTGCAGCATGGTATTGTTCCACAACCATAACAATGACACAGTTATAAGCAGACCAGATAACCTACACAAAGCTGTAGCACTCTGGAACCTCTAGAGGGCGTAGCAGCAAACTTCTGACGCGATGCATGTGTTTAGGATCAAGGAGGGAAATGAGTGCCAGGGGTCATGTGGGAGGGGCAACCCTCTTCTGGTGACAGAGCAGAAACCCTAAAGACCTCTGAACTCCGGAAGGTTGACGCCCACCGGTTGACAAGCAGAGAAAATGGCGCCGTTTGACCGCTTTCAAGCTCCCTTCATGCAAATGGCGGGCAAAACAGCCAATCAGGGAACAAAGAATCCTGCAAGGGTGTTTCACGCCACAAAGATCAGCAATACGAGCGTGCCTAGGCCAAATGAAACCAACTGAAAACATGCATTGTCCAATCTTGAAAATGGCCGTGCATTTGAAGGCCTTGAAGCACTTATTTTTTGTTGGCTTCCAAGATTATGTACAAATCAGGAGAAATGCAACACGACCTCCTGCGAGTTTTAAGTAAATTAAGACCAGGAAAGCACCAAAAGGCACAACAAAAGTCAAAGGCCACACAAACATGATGGGCGAGACCACCAATCTGTTCGCTCTCCCACTGATCAATCACCTCGTTCCCAAACCCATCCCCCAACCTGACACTTCCACATCCCACCCACGCTCGCCCGCAACAGAGTTTTTCATCCCCACCCCCACTACTACAAAAACATGCCTCTTGTTTGGCACCTTGGAATCCGTTTAAACCCATCATGTCACGTCCCACCAAGTCTCTGACCACTTTGATTGGTCAACGGCATGGAAATCACCTCCAGATGAAAGAGGTGACCTTTTGGTCTCTTTTTCCATTGTTCAGAGATGAAAACATGCTTAAACTTTGCGTTACTCAATATAGCTGTTGTGAAGCAGGCCTTGCGTCCAGCCGTGGGGCAGTGGATGGTGGGACACCAACCACAGAACCAAATCTGTTAACATGCATGCTCACATTCTCCAGAAAGAGTTGCATTGGATTTCTCTGTATTTTATGGGGTGGCAAATAAAATCTATGTTTAGATTTGGCTTTAGTTAAAACGGGAAACTCAAGACACACTGAAACATAGAAAGTTCAATCACACAGCACTAAAAAGACAATAAAAATGCAAATAAAAGACCAAATAACAAGAACAGAACAGAACGAGAACAGAGAAGTGTGAAAGAAAAAGAAGAAGAGAGATTCACCCCTACAGGGGTCAAAGGTGAGGACTCTATAGGCCAGCGTATAGCATCGGGGGAGGGTGTGTGTATGTTAGGGTGAGGGTTGGTATGTGGTATTGTCCTACAGGAGCAGTATGGGTCAGCGGCGCATTATTGAAGTTTACTACCATCTTGAACTTGTGAACGTGAAAAAAAAAAAAAAAAAAACAGTAGAGATATGACTATATGGCTTGAGATAAGATTTACCAGAGACTATAGCAGGAGTTTGCAATGTTGTTTTAATAAAGTAATAGTAATAAAATAATACAATATTACAATCATAAAAATTATCCATAAAGCGCACTCTTTTAGTAAAGAGAATCAGCTTGAGCGTCTAGCTGGCAAAACCCATTCATTCAGTTCCTCCACACACCACATAGACATGCTGAAACACAAACACATTTACTTTGCTATCTAAATGAGAGCATACAAACTACCAATCAAACATTTGGGGTCAGTAAGAATTTTTCAAAGAAATTAGTACTTTTATTCAGCAAGGATGCATTAAATCACAGTTTCCTCAAAAATATGAAAGAGCATAAACATTTTCAACATTGATAATAATATGAAATGTTTCTTGAGCAGCAAATCAGCATATTAGAATGATTTCTGAAGGACATGCGCTGTAAAACAATAAAATAAAATAAAATAAAAAAACACGAGTGTAATTTTAACTGTAAAATATTGTAAAAATGTTCATAGGTTATACTACATGCTACATGCAGGGAAAACCTATAAAACATCTAAATGGACATTTCATGCATTTTTTTTTTTTTTTTTTTTTTTAAGTAAAATACTATTAAATGTAGTTATTAGAAGAAAAAAAAAAAAAAAAAAGGCAAATCAAATAATTTACAATGAAAAATTGTAAACTGATATTCCTAATTCCCTGCATGACGCTCCACACTTGAAAGCATTTTGTTTAAATAATCATGTTTCTTAATAGTTTTTATTGTCATTTCTGTACATTTGGGTTTTATGTTACATCTGTTGTTTAATGAATGTTTATTGCATTAGTGTCATGTGTGTTACCATGATGGTGTTGTGTGTTTGTGTGAATGGTTGCACCTTCTGTATACTAGTACAATTCAGATTGTGGAAAAAGCTACTTGTGATGAACTTTATCATGATTCTTCACGCAGATTTCTCTTTTACCATCTGTATTATTATGATAGTTTTCAGTATATGTTAAAGGTACAAAATAGATTTGAACTGTTTTAGTTTTCTTGTTTGTAAATTACAGGTCTATAATGTAAAATTCACAGCTTGTTCTGTAAATGTGTTTAAATTTTTAATTGTATTTTTTACAGAATTATTCTTGCAACCACAGCTGCCAGGATTTTTTTTTTTCAGTGTGTGACACTGCAGACTAAAGTAATGAGATGAAAATTCAGCTTTGCTATCAAAAGAATGACATTTTAAAATATTGTTAAACAAAAAAGTTATTTTAAATTGTAATAATATTTCAATATTACCGTTTCACTGTATATTTGAAAATAAATGCAGCCTTGGAAATGGTAAGCATAAGAGTCTTTTTACCAAAAAACAAACACACTTTTGAACGGTAGTGAATATATATATATATTATATAAAAATATAAATATATGCATATACATCAGCATTTACTTTAATATTTTTATTACATTAATGTTAAAATCCAGTTCAATTTTGATGTGTTAATCCGTTTCAAGCTGGAAATCTGTGCACAAATACAATAATTTGTAAATATTGCTATATAATTTTTTATTTATTTTAATGTATACAATTAAATAATTTCCATTTAATAAATGTGGGTTAATAACTACTAATAAATTAAAAAGGAGTTACATATCACACAATATCACATATCACACAATATCACACACACACACATATAAAGCAGGTGTACCACCACTCCCTTTGCTAAACATTAGCAAGCTCATCCAGATTCATGATGGGCCAGTCTCAGCAGGCTTGGAGGAATCAGCAGGGCTTACTTAATCAGATATAGACATATGCCATATCTTATATTCACAAACACACTCTGAAACACTGGCATGTGGTAAAAACAAAAACTCTTATAATACACTAAACTCATGTACATTGCCTGCTGACTAGTTTGCGATAAAACAACAAAATTTAAGTATTAATTAAAATTAAAGTATAACAGAATTGACAGCGGTATCTAAAACGTCTTTAAACAGATTACGAAAATTATCGAGTAATTAGCTAAAATGCTACTCCCATGTTCGTACACAACACACACACTCACAGTCTAAACATTCAAACAAACAACCCCACAGTGCAGGGAACAAATGTGTCACAGACATTAAACACACAGGCAGACTCCTACACCGTCAGCACTACACAGGTGCATGCAAACGTAAGTCAGTACGAAACACGCTAAAATCCACCAAACCACTTCTGATGAGCGTAGGCCTGTCAAAATAGAAGAAAAGACAAATCTGGAAGACAAATGCATGTTGTCGAGGATAATAAACGTGCTTCCCAAAACATCGCTCTCCATTTAGTCTCAACGGATACACTGTATTAAAAAAGTGAACTGTGTCTGTTCTACAAGCTTTACCATGCCATCTTCTTAAAAGCTTTAGACACTGGGAATTCTTTTCTGTCGGCTGTGCATGTGGGATCTTTTTTTTTTTTTTTTTTTTTACGAAGTAACACTTGTTGGAAAAAGGAGCTGGGAGAAATGAAGAAATCATTGAAGACGGTTTGAAGTAAATACAGGGAGCTTGACGAACAATAGTCAAAGGAGATAAAATCAAAAAGTTAATGCGATTTGTAGTTTACATTAGCGTATATTTAGGTCAACGTCTCCATTTCAAAGGGCAAGAACGAAGTGGCATTTAATTATGGGACTTTAAACTACAAAATGTAGTGATCTAATGCTAATTAACTATTCGAGGCCCACCGTACGAGAGGTCCAACAGGAAACAGAGCACACACGAAGTCAAAAATCACCCCTTAGAAGTCACAACCCTCATCGAGCAACTTCCCGTCTTGCTTTGAGCTATTGCCACCTCAGCCAATCAGAGGTGTAGTTGATTTAAAAACGGGGGAAGGGCAGATAAGCAGAAAGAGAGAGAGAGAGAGAGGAGGAAGAGAAACAATATGCCAGCGAGAAAAGAGCATTCACTTACATCTTTAACCCCTCCTCCATGACTTTTACATTCATTCACCTCACACACATACATTCACTGCTGCACCTCTTTATATATATATAGTATGGGCTGCAGTGTAACTCTTTGCAAAGCACTTGATTATAGATTACAAGCTTACAAAATATTTTTTGGAGCTACACAACAAGTGTAGCATAAGATACACATAATGGACATTGTTGACCAATAAATCAACCTAACTTTCCTCATAATTTATTCACATATTCAAGTAGCAAAATATCAGCTTGCACTTGCATAGTAATTCAATTGCATTTGGGCATTAGAGGGATCTGAAATTAAACTGCATCCCAGATTCTTTCTAAAACATTTAGGAGAGGCTACAATCCTCCAAATGAACCATGTGTAACTCATCGTGAATTTGCTCATGCAGGTAATGGAGTCAAGTTCAACCAGTTTTGCAATTTGGAGAATTTATTAAAAAAAAGAATTTTATTAAATATAAAAGCAAAAATCTAAATGACTTGTGAAACCTATAATTTGGGCTAAAAAGACTCTTGGTTTGACTACTACTACTACTAAAGTTAAAAAAAAAATAATAAAATAAATCAAATAAGCTATGATTTGCTAAACAGCCAGGCTGGTTCACATAATCACACTGTGCTGAATTTTATATATTCCTAGCTACATTTTTAGTAAGGTAAAAAAAGTTAACATTCCTGAAAATAAATAAGCAAACAAAATTTCAGTCAAATGTTTCAACCATTTTCAAACAAATTTTTTTTTTTTTTTTTTTTTAAATATACTCTTTATATATTCAAATACAAATGCAAGATAAATAGATAAAAATATATATACAAAAAAAAAAAAAAATGTAATATTTCTTTAATATAAACCAAGCAGAAAAAGGGAAGCAGACTGGGATTACTCAGCACAGCAAAGTTTATATTTATAGCTTTGCAGAAAGGTTTCACACCAAGAAGAGTTTGCTAGACATCTTACTTAAAGAAAAAACAAAACAAAACAGAAGTGTCATTTTTACTAGGCTAATTAAACTGATGTAAATAAAGTAACATATAATAAAGTAAAATATTCCTAAACAAATTGAGATGAATAAAGAATCTTTTTTCAGCCATTTGTCTTTGAAAAGCCATTCTTTCAATAAGCAAATCTTATTTTACACGATATAATTATTGTATTAATCAGTCACATTTAAAAATCCAAATCTAATCAGTCTCCGGAAATAATATTCAATACCACTGAAGTCAGTCACAAAACTGCATGTATAAATGTATACACAGCCCAAACCGAAATTATACAAAGCTAAACCACCTTTCTAACATGACGCACTGTGACAGTGGTAGGCAGACGAAAGACACAAAGCAGAACTTCAGTCAGTAAACTGCCAGGGGAGCTTCGTACAGCAAGGCCTCTGCAGCCAACACTGAAAATGGCGGGTAAGTGTGGGAGGGGATGGGGCGGATCCTAAGGTCCACACACCTCCCTTTCCCGCTCTTTGCGTAACAACGAGTCCACTGAGGGACGGAGTAAGCTGCTTAAGGTCTAGATGGATGTGGAGGTTCGTCACGTCAATGAAAACATCCTGGTAACGGAGTTAAGGAGTTCAGCTTGGTGGCCGTGTAGAAAGCTATGGGTGCCGCTGAAGATACCCTCTCGCCCGGGGGGACCAGACGCGGTGGTTCCAGGCGCTGAATGGAACAGCAAGGGTTAAGCCATAAATCAAAGTAGTGTAGCGAGTAGCAGCGATGGTGAGACAACTTCACCAGAAATAACAGACGTCCCATCCCCCCTTTTTTCTGCTTTCTTCTCACTGTTTCTCGTTCCCTCTTTCTACACTCTTCCCTGTGGAGCTTTCTGCTCTGCATTACCTGATAGGCCTTCCCTCCCCCTCGCCGCTCCGCTTTTTTCCCCTTGCCCTATTCCTCTGAGAGGTGAAAGGTCACTCCCCGAGCTTAGCAATCAACACATGCTGATGCAACCCGTAACATACCAGAAGAAGAGAGCGAGGGGCAATATAGTGCTTACTGCCGGCCCCAGCAATACAGTCGTATAACAATGAAACCAATAGAAATAAATCTCCCGCCTCTAAAAGGTGCCTTCTGCCACTGAACACTGGTGTTGGCCAATAACATGGCAGTAGTGGACACCGGCTGCATTAAACCGTCAAATCTGGGACTTGGGCCTCAGGCATTTTGAGTTAAGTTACTGATCTTTTTTGTATTTTCATTAAAAATTTAAGTCCTGAATTAAATAACGGCTTATATAGAATAAAAATGTCCTCTAAAACTTTTTTGTCTTTAAAATTAAGAAATTATGATGAGAATATGAATCCTGTAAATGCAACTGAACATCAATGAGCAACTGCAGGAAAACGTGTAATAATACATTCAACAAATGCATCATTATAAACACATACATTCATAAATATTATTTATAATTAGGCATACACACACACACACACACACACATATTAAACTCAGAGTTAAGCTGTGTCAGAACAAAATTCATCTTCATAATGTCAGATAACTTTGATAGAAAGATATTTAACAAAACATACTCAGGTCAAAGTGTCAAATCTAATTTTTGGTCCCACATTTTTATCAGTTTTACTGGTAGTCCACTGTATGAATAATTTTTGGGTATAATATGTCACAGTTTACTTTCTTTTGCTATCTTCACTTACATAAATGAACTATAGTGTCCTGCACCCACTAGTAAAAAAATATCAAAAATTCATTTCAAAGATATCTGGTGTCTGAATTTTTTTTTTTTTTGTGCTACACTGATCTGAGACAAATTGTAGCTTCTCATAGGCTGCTATAGAGCAGTGACAGTAAATTTTTTATGCTACTGGCAAGCAGAAAAATCAGAGTAAATATTTCATAGTCCATGCAAAAGTGACCAGTGACTGAACGTGTGTTTCTAAAATGGATTTGACAAACACAAAGATTTGAGAAGCAAGGTCAAACCTTCAAAGAAACACAGATCTAAACAGTTGCAAGGATGTAAGTCAGATGCGGTGCTATTAGATGTATTAAAATAAATCAAAATTATACAAATATTATTGAACACTGGCTTTAAAAGATGGATAAAGTGAGAAAGACAACAAAAAAGAACTGCTTTCATTACAAGCTACATCACAAGATTATGTCATTCTCTACATAAAGTAACATCACTGATTTTAAAAAAAGAGAAGGAGAGAAAGAGAGAAATCATTTTGTGAAGGCAGATAAACTACGATACTTTTCTAAAGTTTAGTCTGAGGCTTAGACTTCTCTAATGAATTCAATTCACAGTTTATGGGGCATGTTTTACAAAACTCTTACTTTTTTTTTTTTTTGCTTGATACCAATAGGAATATTTTTATTATTTTTGCCTAAATTCTGTTTTCTCACAGAGAAGCAGAGAATTGCAATAAAAAAGTGTTTAATTAGGAAAATAATGCCCTCATTGTCATAAGCAAAAAGCATTTGAATGCTAATTGAAAATTAAAATCTGCTAAAAAATACATGAATAACAAAACCAATAATTAATCTTCACATTCTCTTTCTACAAATGATCTTAATACACCAAACAGTTTAGCAATGATTTTAAATTTATACAATCCAAGTTTAGAATCATTAGGCAAGTAAATCACAAAGTAAATTCCAAATTATTTGAAAATGTTTTAGAGTTTAGAACTAAAATTATTTTTGACTTGCATGGGCCCAGCAGCACAGGGAAACCACTCTGCCTTTGAATGCAAATTTTTAAGCATGTCAAAGTGTGCAGGGAGCGACATGCTCAGCTGAGGAATGCAAACGGCCTCTGAAACGGCAGCCGGTGGGGGTGAAGGGAAGAGAACCTGAGGTCCTTTCCCGCACATTATCATGTGAAACACCCCTCCCTCTCGTCCGTCATCTTCTCTTTCTCTCTCTCCCCTGGCCATCTGACTGAGACAGAGAGCCATGGGGAATGGAGAGAGAGAGAGAGATTTCATCTTATCAACAAAGAGTTTTGTCTGCAAGTAGTTCTCAACCTTGCATCTCAACCTTTGACCCCAATGTGGATGGGGAACTCTTTGGCCGGGACTTTAAAAAGAGCTGTAGGGCAGGGCAGGGGACTGGGGTTACTAGCAAACAATTGAACTTTTCAAAGAGGCCGCAGATTATGCTGAGGTATGGCGGCTCTGTTAAAAAGGGGGAAGGGATTGCACGACATAAAACAGCAAATATTAAAGTCTTCATTAAATTTGTGTGATGCACTGCAAAAAAAACACAATTCAAAATACTCACAAAAAAAAATAACTTTCTGCTGAACAGGCCCCCAGGAAAGTGCTTGTTAAAAAGGGGCGTTGTCTGAATCATAATTCATCAGCAATAACAGAAGGAATTGTCTAAATGTTTTATTAGTTGCACACACACATAATTATAGCAACTAATCTCTTCTCTGCTTGTACGATATTTACGTAAACAGTGCGTAGCAGAGAAAAGCGCTCAAGCACTCGCGTGTTTGCGTCTTTCTAAAAACTCCATATGTAGCCTATAGGTATTTCCCCCTCGGGTGGGGTGGGTGGTATGTGAGAAACAACTGTAGAGAGTAACAACTACGGGACCCATTTAGTTTACAAAGGCGATATGGCCATGGTTTGGGTCAAAGTTCATGCTTCGCTCTGCTGTGCCCTACTCAGAGCAGAGAAGATGGAAGCGCTCGTGCGCCTCCATTTTGTGACTCAGGAGCAGAACACGGGACAGACAGCATGACTGACTACAAACTGAGTGAAAAGACAAACTGAGCTCATTATGACCAAATGCATTTGCATTATGATTAATTCACACACAAAGTTGCTTTACAAAGAACAATCACACGATTTAAGAATAAATTAGGAAGACTGACGCTTAACTAACCGAGGCATAATTCTGACAAGCATCTTAACAGGCTGTAAATAAATGTCCGGAAGGCCTTTGTGCGTCAATCAAGTTTCTAAGCTTATCAACGATATAAATTACCCTGACATTAGTGTTTAACTTATGAGTTTTTAATAAATCTGTATAGAAATATTCCTCCCTCCCCCGTCTCATGAAAGCCAAGAGTACAAGAAGAAACGAAATGGCAGGTTGCACTTAAAAACACACTTGTTCAGCTTCAAAAATCACCTTTGAGCTGCTTTTGGATAAAACACATGCTTGTGATTTAATCAGATAATCACACGTGTTAATTGATTTTTTAAGTTTAATTTACTGTCACTCGCAGTGGCGGAAAAATAAACTTAAAGCGGTTTAGTCTATATGTGAATTGCTCATATTTAGTTTACATTTTAAAGTAGTAAAAATCTCTAAATATTTTTTATTAAGTGTGCACAATTCCTAATGTTTTACATATGGCAAAGACAAAAGACTAGAAAAGTTCAACAGCTTTATTTTAGTTGGTATCCAGTTACGCATTTCGCATGTGAAGCGCGTTTAAAAAAGGAAAAGATCACCCAATTTAATTAGCTTTATTTAAATGATAAAGAGAAAATAAATATAGGCCTATTAAAAAAAAAAGAAAACAAGACAAAAAAAACAAATGACAAAAATAACCTTAACTGTAAAAGTTACCAAATTATTTAAACACATAGTGAATCATGAAGCACACAATAACTATGGGCACTAAAACACTAAAATGCACACACCCGGCATTTATTTAGGCAATGTCTTTTGTTGTGTGGTTAAGCTTTTAACTGTTTCATTTCCTAATACTATTATATCCAATGCGCACAGGTACGCGAGGATGTTTATGTGAAGCAAACACGTACAATTTGATTATCTCATAGCACAACAAAACCAGCCGGAAATTCTTGTTCAGAGTGAGTAACATAGGCCTGGATACATCTCAACCATGCGGGCCAGCCTGCGTTCAGCCATCTTCCACTGACAACGCCCAATTACCACAATGAATCTCAATCACATGAGCAGGCGCAGAATGTGCCAGAAAACTATAGGTAAGGTGTAGGAGACGAATAAGCATCCATGTCAGCACAGAGAGAAATGTGGCGTGTCCTAAGGCTGCTATTGCAAAACGCGTAAAACAAAAGGACGTGCATGTTGTATATGATTATTATTTAAAGGTCATATGTAGAACTATCCTGAAATGACTAGCTTGCTATTTTATTTGATGCATTCAAACTCTAATATCATCCTCCCCTTTTAAACCACATTCTAATTGTTGCACCGTATAGTGTCTGCTGTTATGTAGGAATCAACGTGCATAATAATTACATTATAGCTACGAGCTCATCCAGCAATCAAGCACTGTATTCCGCATTAAACTCCATTCACCAGCGCCTTCATTTGAGCCACATCGAACTAATGATGTCTAATGTGAGGGTTTGCCTTTAGATGACTGCCTGCAGCGCAGCAGGCGCAAACGCTCTGGAGCCGATTCTTCGCGCTTCTCTGGATCACTCCCCTTTACGCACGCCGCGCTGTGGCTTCAGCTTCTCGCAGGCAGTGAGGGGGAGACCTGCCTTCATTCATAAAGTCACCGGGCTACCCGAGAGTACTACAGCGCCGTGAAAGAGGCGGTGCGCACAGTCACTGTACCGCCCACCGCCGAGGAACGGAGGGGGTTGGTGGAGAAGAGGAGATGTGCGCGTCGAGGAGGAAATAGGGGGTGTGGAACGGAACAGAAACGGTCTCGTACAGAACCGAGCATCCACGCTAGCCACAATCCAGTGCACCTGACTCAGCACGGTTTAATAACGATTTTGTCACGATTCGCACTGCTTCCAGTGCTGTCCTCTTTAAGAGCTCAGCTTGTAGACTATGGATTTGGCGTGCTCTACCATAAAGATGAGCAAATGAATAGTTTCCATCATGTTCTGGTAATAAAACGCGCAATAAAAGCCCGGGAATAATTTCAAATAAATTATTTCGTTCCATTCGGAACTGATCATGAATATCAGCTCATCTACGATTGTAAATAATTTATTCTTTCAAACTCAAAGCAGCACATCTGCTTAGAGTTGCAATCTATATATCACAAGATAGCTCACATTGTTGGGAAGCGTCACATTTTAAGCACAATGACTCATTGGAGTGTCTAAAACACTGCAAATGTGAATGAACATGCTCTCTGTAGGGAAAAGTCTGATATTATCTTGTGCATACATTTTATACATATTTCGCAAGGCCAGCTCATTTTCGACCCGCATGAAGCATAGTTGACATTTTTCTCTCTCAAATAGGCTAAATAATCATCTATTTCGTAAAACGATAGTTCAAGTCAAATAAGCATCAACGTGTGTTGTCACATTTCTAGTACTTTGCCTTGTTCACACATTTGACTTATATAAATTAATAAAAATTAGCAGTTTATGAGGCCATCATATCAAATAAATTTCTCCTTTTTAGGCATGCACAGACTAAAAAAAAAAAAAAAAAAAAAACATTTCTCACATCTTAACAAAACTGAAGAAATAACTATCAATTACAACACAGAGATATCTACTTTTTGCACATTTAAAAGTAACTTGGTTCAAAGCCTCCAGCTTTCTTAAGAATTTGAACTAAAAGAAATGCAAAGAAAAAACAATATTCTCACACATTCTCAAGACAAACACAGTGTTTCTTAGTTATTTGACTAATACATTCAAATCGCTACTTTCGTTGATCTTTGCATACAAGTTTTTTTTTCCTCCAAACTTTGAATTATCAAAAATTTACAAAACATATAACATAGTCCAACAAATTAAATCTTTTCGATTCACATAATATTTATTGCTCATACTTAATTGCATTATTAGAAACAAAACTTTTAAATGCAGCAAGTACACTTCAGACTTCACAAGTTTTGCTTTCCATTTAAGCACATTTCACAAATCTGTTAAATTAAAACAAACAAAAAAAGGAAACATTAAATTTAAGCAAAATCAAATTTATTGAAAAAATTAACATTTCAGTCAAAAAATGAAGGACTCTGAAATGCTGCTGTACAGTTCTTTTTAATGCAGTTTATATATACACATCTAAAAGCTAAAAATCCAGTTTTCTCTCTGAATGCTTCCCTTCTCAGTATTTTACTCAGACAGTAGTTATACGTTTCAAGCGAAGTTTGAAAAAACAAATACTACCATTTTAAATTGGAAAAAAAAAAAGTTTCAAAACAACATTCTACCACTAAAAAAAAGTAACAAATTTTTAAATTACTTTGCGAATGTCTAATAAATTGCTTCCTTATTTTTCCAAACACTTTGTCATCCTTCTGAAATGTAAGTAAATCTAGCAAATGTGTCTTGAACCCATAAAGCCTTTCTTTCAGAGCCTGTTTCTTCTTTTGTTACAAATGAAGGACCTTCTTCCTTGCAAAGTATGACGTCAGCCCGATGTTATTTTTTAATCTCCTATCACTGAAAGTAGACAACACTCTCCTCTTACCTGTCTTCATTATCTCTCCTCTCTCTCTCCTTTCTTCCACATACTTAAAAATAATGACAATTAGAAATTGCAGTTTGTCTTAGACCGTGGTTTCTTTCTTTTGTGGTTTCTTTGGAGAGAAAACGGTCTTAATTTTTAAATCATTTGGATAGACTTAAGTAAAAAAAATGCTCAGTAGTCCACAGAACAGCCTCATGAGTAAACAAAATTATACTGTCAAAAAGATTTCATAAGAAACCAAGTCCAAACCAAAAGCTACAGTAACAAATTCAAAATGTGAACAATTTGTTTCCTAAATAATACTGTTTTACTACAGTAGGCTAAGTAATTAAAAAAAAAAAAAAAAAAAAAAACTAGAACAGCAATTTTTTAAACAACTTTCTCCTGGCTGTATAAAAATAGCATAAAATGCCATCAAATCATCTGCAAACAAGACACAAGCGAACACAAAATTGAAATCAATTCTCCTGGTCAGCTCTATTTCACAACACCCTTTGTACCAAGTTATATCAATATCTGAATGCACTGTTTGATTGCACAGAAATGATCAGGAGCATAAAGTCCAATGAAATGCTGCTCTGAATACCATCACATCTAATTGCATGCAATCTGAAAATATCATGGATATATATTATATATATATATATATATATATGCGCGTGTGTGTGTGTGCGCGCGTATACACACACATGGCGGCTCTCCTCTGCCTGAGAAGGCCTTCGCTCTATGCTGCAAGAGGAAGGTATGACTCCATGTAGGGGGGTGTTGCCAGCCCCTCCTCCCTTTCTATGCTTTTAAAATGCATGTGTGTGTGTGTAAAGGGGGATAGCATGACCATACCAGCACATGCCTGTTACGAGGCCATGTGATCTAGAGGCTCCATTTTAAGTGATTTGGACTCGTAAGGAGGGAATTGCAATGTGGAGGAAGAGAGGGAGGGGGAGGAAGAGGAACACAGAGAGAAAATAGCATAAAAAGAGAAGAACAGTGTTGACTGATCTCTATGGCCTCACGAAGGGGAAAGGGGTAAAGACGTGAACAAGCCATGTATGTTCCCTATCACTTTCATGCTTCCACACCTATGGTGAATTTTCAGCAAAATTAGACAATTAAACAACTGCAAACTTATGTTTTTGTTCATTTATACTGACAACTGAATGCCAGCTGTAATACTGCTAAAAGCACTTAAAAAAATATGCAGACCTCACTAATGAATGTTTTTGACAGAAAGTAACTCTTCCTCAGCTAATGAAGTAACACGCATTGAATGTAACAGACAGTGCAAATGACAAATAAAAATCTTAACTAATAAGCTAATTCTATTTAAATGCAAATAAACATTAAAGTTGAGATGTAATTGAAGTATTGATCAATCTTTTCTTCCCTATGTCATACATTCAAGTCTAACGATTTATCAGGAAGTTAAAAAAAAAAAAAAAAATGTTCTGCCCATCGTTTGTTGACTGGATTTTGAAATGTGACCGTTGAACTCAACTTGCAGGGTTTGAGTGGACTAAATGACTGGAAATGTCACCAGAAAAATATGACGTTTCACTGATATTTTTACTAAACTTATTTATTTTTTTTTTAAATGAAACCTATGCATGGATGAATCTTAAGAGTAATAACATGCACTTACAAATTAGATGGTGAATTTGCATTTAATGCTGTTTTCAAGAGTAGAGTTCAATTTAGGAAATGTTCTGTTTATTCGGTGTGAACAGCTAGCAATGGCGAGCCATCATCCAATTAATAATTTGCTGTCACACAGCTCTCTAAAACATACATTACATACATGCATACATTATAAAAATGCATACATTATTTATACATACAAAGACAGAGGGGAGATGGTCACTAAAGAGAAAATAAGCTACATCTTGCCTGTTGTAATACGTGGTGTAACGTTCTTGTGATGATTAATACAGCAGTAATGTGATTCTGTAGGACTTGACTCATATCCTCATTTTTAAATTTTCTGGGATCTTTCTCCTTTTGAATTATTAATGTAACCGAGAGAAAGAGCTTTCAAATAATTCTCCGTTTCTGTTACGTTGCAATGTACGAAAACAAATGGAACCTAATTGAATATTAATTTAGTTTCTAATTATTTGTAGGTGCAAGGAACAATTATATGCTCAATCAATTCACTAAATAGTACAGCTATTAATAGCAGCTTGTATGATAGAAAAGTTGTTTTTTTTTGTTTTTTTTCCCCCCTCGGTGCTGGAAGATGACACCAGGCATCACAAGAAATTATTAGGAGCCACATAAAAATGTCACAAGCCTAATTTTCGCCATCTTGTGATGGTGGCCAGTTTTCTTCTATTATAACCCAATTCCACAGAAATGCTACAGTAATGTGTAAGTCAGGAAATACTAAGGAAACAGGATTGCTTTGAGTGACCTGTATACCTTAATAAAGGCTAACCGCAAAAGCAAAGTAGGTATGAACGAGTCAATAAAGAGAGCAGGCAATCAAGAAGTGTGAGATTTGAAGACATTTCTTGAACATGCTGTTCAACTAGAACTACCATTTAGAAATACAAAAAAGCACACAAAGTTAGGGGGAAAGCAACAACTAGCTACCCATTATCTTTCAACAACTTCATTTCAGTTTTAACACTATTCATTCAAATATATACCAGGGAAAAATATAAAATTTGGTCAATATGTAGAATAATAAACATTTTAATTGCTGTGCTTGTTGTGCATGAGTTTGTTTCACCCAAGCAGGATCAGGAGCACAAATAGCAGAGGAATTTAAGCCAGCAGCATTTTAACACACACATCCTGCGGAAGAACAATGTGCAAAATAGCTTCATTATTTACAGTGCAACAAAACCAATTTGGAACACACTCATTTATTTCACTCCTAAACAAGCTGAGCATCCATTTAAATATGCAATGAGAACTTGAATGAATATTAATCAGTTCAAGTCGCTTGTGTCAACATTCTGTCAACATCATATGTATATGACCCAGGCACTCAATACATGTTCAGTGGTCCATTTGAGGGGAAAAAATTAGAAAGAAAAATGTAAAGAATTTTCAGTTCAAGGGGCACCCCCCGTTAGGGCTGGGCAATATGAGCAAAAAAAACATATCTCAGTATTTTTTGGCTGATTTGCGGTATACGGTATATATCTCGGTATTTTGTATTTGGATTAAACAAATAAAGTGAATGTAAGCATGTAGGTATCTATTATGAGCAAAAAAGGGTTAAAATCACATTACATTCTAACATTGCAATCTAAAAATAAAAATAATGCTTTTAAAGCAGAAGTTAAATTTACTAAACTAAAAATGAAAATAATAAAGCACAGACTAATTGAGTAAAAAGGCTATTTTGATTACCCCATTACACTTTACAGTTAGTGCTATCATACAAATACACTTACTTATAGGTTTAAAATGCTACATATGTCACACTTATTGTCCAACTACAAATATTTCAGCAAAATGTATATTTTAGTCAGAGTTATTGAGCTCCTATTTCATTGCGCTCTGTCTGTTTGGCGAGCATGCGCGCGGCTGCGCTCGTTTTGAATGAAGTCTGTGAAGTTTAGCGGAGAATCGCAAAGCAAAAGCTCATGCACTTCTGACAGCAAAATGGAAATATTTCCATGGCTTTCTAACATTTACAGATGGAGAATATACCTGTGAAATGTAAGTTGTGCTGTTTTCCTTAATGCATACCTCAAACACATTAAACAGCACGAGTAGCATCTTTCTGTCAGAACATCTGACGGGGCGAGCGCGAGCCGCTTTAAACTGAAACTATAAACTATAGGCTACTATATCTTTCCAGTTTTTTTTTTTTAAAGCCCTTCATATAAAGCTTGTAACATTTTTAGAACAAACTGTAGTATGCACTTTCTCCGCAGCAGTTCAGTCTGTGTCCTCCCTAGATATTTTTTTTCAGATGCGCTCGTATCAAACTACTGTATATCGATATTAACGGTACCGTATTGCTTATGAAGAATATATCGATATATCGTACAAACTCGATATACCGCCCAGCCCCCCCTTCAGAACGGCCTGTTCACCAGAGAAATAAAGAGTCATTGGGGGGATGGGGCAAACGGGGCCCATAATTCAGAGGGGTAAACCACCATGAACTTTTTTTCCCCTTGGGAAACACCCCTAGTCTCACATCCCTCCCACACACACACACAGAGACTAAAAAAACAAAAACACAAACCTACACGCATATCTAGACTGTCACACTGCACTGCATTGTAGAAATACCCACAATGCCATCTGAACATTCAAAAGAAAACAACAAGGTTAGGTTAAAAATTCACACTTGAGAATTCACAAGTAATTCTCGTCCAGGACGTCAAGCCTGTCAAAGAAGCTCAAACAGCACTATTTTTTGGAGAAAAATCAACAGTTTGAACACAACGTGAAGTTATTTTATTTGCTACTATAGATGTCAAATGTATTCAATGTTTATCATTTAAATAAATATGTAAATATTCTAAATCTGTGCCAAAATTAAATAATTTTACTTTTTAGATATGCTGCAAAAAAATGAAGAAATCTGAATCAGGCAAGACCCTGAAACCCGTCCCACAACAACTTGGGCAGCCATGCTGCAAAATGGCGCCAACCAATGATTTGAACTTCAAGCCAAGTCCCATCCACCTGTTCACGCTGCCTTGTGACAGCAAGCCTCTGCAGTTAATATATTCATCTTTCAGAGAGGGTTTCTGAAGCCTTATGTCAAATGTTATCAATGGACAAGAGAAAGAATGTTCTTATTCTCTATCACTAGTTCATTGACCATAGAGTGAACAAGAATCAGTTCTTAGCAACACTATTGACCCAACTCTCAACACACACCAAAAATGCTTATTAAAAGACATATCTCAATTAAACAAACAAACACTCACTTTTATCGTGTATTGTTGCTAATTTTTGTGTAAAAGCCCTTGGGGGTGTGAATGTGCTTGTGGTACTGAGTGCTAGTCCAAAGCTGAGGTAAAGGGACTTCGATCCTATTCAAAAAAAAAAAATAAAACGGCACAGATGGTTCAAAATAGGGAAAGGGGGAGAGAAGAGGACACATTGCTAAGGGGTTAAAATGGGAGGGGTGCTCTTAAAGGCACAACGCACACTTAACTTCCACGTTTTCAGCATGTCTACGTGCTATGAAGATTTTTCCCTTTGTCCCTCATCCTCCTATTTTCCCTGTTCAAAACAACGGTCGTTTTGAGAAAATCGCTCTCTGTAACAGCAGAAAAAGGGAAGCCCACAAGGAAGTGCTGCCGTGCATTCCCTCCTCAATCCCCACCCCCTCCTCGCCTCTTCTCCTCTTATCTCCTCTCTTCTTTCCTCCTCTCCTCCCTCTTCCTGCTCAGGCAAGCCCTGCGAGTATAGGACGTCATATGACCGAACTGACAAGACAGCCTGCACGTTCTGCAATCCTGCAAATGTGGGAATCAATCAAAAATGCATGTCTCACAGCAGCAGGAAAGACAGCCTTTGCAACACAGAGGGACAAAGAAAGGAAAAGAGCAAAAGAAAGAGACAGACAGAGCAAAAGTGCAAGCCAGGAAAAGAAAAGTGAAAAAAAACTGCATGCAAGCAAGCAAGCTGCTGGGAGAGAGAGAGAGAGAGCGAGGAAGAATGAGAACGAGGTTGCCTCGCGTGCAGCACCGTCAACAGCTTCTGAGAAACTGCACACAGGTGCTCCTGGCCCCCGATTGGTCGCACCTCCTTCTTCGTAAAAACCCCTCCCCCTGCCTTCTGTAGTACTACAATCACAAGCGGAGATGGAGAGAAAAGGACAGAGAGAAAAGGAGGGAGGGAGCAAGAGAGAAAGGACAGAGCAGGCAAGTGTGGCTTCAGACTGCCTGAGCATGCAATCGCAACACGCTCGTTTATTTACCCGGCGAAACGCCGTGATTCAATTCAAAGCTGAGGTTTTTCCTTAAGCCAAAGCATTTGTTAGATATTGGGTGAATTACTTTGTATTTAAAAAAAACCACACATACACACATAAAACAGGCTATTTACAGCAAGTTGCAAGACAGCACACAATCCATTTTTTGTTGCTCTTTAAAAAGATATTTTTGATTCATTAAATCACAATGGATCTGACAGCAAACATGGGTTGTGGTAAATGAGGAGCTCTAGCTTCCTCCAAAATTGAGCAAAGAACAATCAAGACAATATGGTCATGATACAGAATATCATGAGACAAAAATATTTCAACAGGCAGAAACTACTAACACTACACACACACACACCTCAACAGGTCTTTCCCTTTAATCAATAAACCTGAAGTCAGGTTTCACTTTTTTTTCACAATTTTTTCCCCTACTACTCACAAATATACACATATAGTCAGATGAGCGGCTACATTATTTTAGACTGCCATTTTAGGGAAAAAAAAAATCATTCTGTTTTTTCACAGTCATTTTACTTTACATTTGCAAAAGTATTTCTTCATTGCAATTTTTATTAGCATATTTAAAATAAATATTTCTATTGCAGTTCAATATCAACGACTTGCAACACACTGGCCTCTTGCACTACTTCTATACTGCGTTATTCAGTTCACAAAGAATTAGCCTCTGCCACAATCTGTCAATATACATCTTTATTCTGTTATAATGAGATTTTTTTTTTTTTTTTTTGACAGCAACAAAAAACATGTTGCTTTCTGGACCTTGATAGGTGCTTACAAGGGGAAGGGAGCACGCAGAGTAGCATCTGGGAGAAGGGGGAAGGGCCATTGTTACACTTTTAACACCCGGTATTGTCATAAAGGTGTGGCTCTTCCCCTTGTCTCTAAATCTCTCCTGCCGAAGGACTTCAAAAGTGGCCCATCAAGCCATTGCAAATGGCCCCGTCACACCAATGCAACATTACATAAAGCAGGGAGAAACTCAAGGCGTGAGAGACATGGAGCCGCCCACACAGCTCTATGCACAAAACATTATGGCTTACTCACTACACCCTCTATGGTCTTCACTGTATTCTTTGCACACATTTAACTTCAGTTTTACCAAAAACTACTTTACATGCATGTTACTTTAAACAACTGAATAAAAATGCTCTTGATATCAGCTATTGGTGGCCTTGGTGTTTTGACAAGTTTTAATTATTTGTTTATTTTCAACAATAAGACATTTTCAACAAAACACATTTCTAATTTTACTTATAAGCATCACATAAGAAAGACCCAATGTTACCAAACGTAAGGGGTGTGCACAATAGGAAAGAAGCTGCTCTGACCCCTCCACCCCACCCCACCCCAAATCTTGTTACTCATCCTGCATTCACACTTCTCCAAAGCAACACATTAAACTTCAAGCAATTGAAATGTGTTCATGCACAAATTAAGCAAAATAAAAATAAAAATAAAGTAAAAAAATAAATAACATAATTATTATACACACACACACACACATCTGAATTGGTCAGAGTCACAATTCCACCAGCACATACACATACAACGTAACAAAGGGTCAAATCAACATATATGCTGACCTGGGGGTGTACGGTGCTTTTTAAAGTCCCGCACCTCAGAGACCAGCCCCACAAAGACGTTTATCAAAATGGCGACGAGTAACAGTTCCACTCTATTTAACATTTCTAATGTATTTTCTACAACTCTGGTTTTGTTTTGTGTGTGTGCGCGCGTGCATTCTGGTTACTTGGAATTTTACAAAAGAACCGCACAGCGTCTCATCAGAGCAGACTATGAGAATTCTAAAATTATCATACACACACAGGGAGAAAAAAGTCCCTTAAGTATAAACGTAAATGGCAAAAAAATATGAGTTTAAGCGCAAAACGTATTTTTAGCCAAAATACCTCACCTAGCAATTATATTAAGGATTAGTTCACGGATTAGAAATCTGTTTACATTGCGCTATCGAATGAATTTGTAAATATGCATTTGCATCCATTCATGTTAATGCCCCAGTGCTTTCAAATGGAGCCTTCGACAGAGGGCTACATTGTACGCCATTTTCTCAATTGCTGACATTGGTTACTCTTCACACTGATGGCGACCACGTGTCATACTATCAGTGTACCGTTGGCCTCCCAACACTGATCACAACGTGTGCCATTAAAATCTATTAAAAACGTGTATCTGTTACAAATTAAGTCATGATCATTTTAGGTAAAGTATGCTTTATGAGTATATACGTTAATCCTCTGCATCACAAATATGCAAAAATCCAACAACAGCTATATCATACGTAATGTAATATCAAGTATGCAAAACGTACATTTTGTCACAACACGCCTGTCAGTAGTAAACAGATTTGTTAAAGCGCGTAAACCAGGTGAACACAGATAAAGCGCTGGTTCAACTGGTTAGAAAGCGGCCATCAAAACAACGTAAATTTTTCAACTGTACCAACCACACAATTATTGAAGCATATGTGAGCAACAGAATTTAAAATATGAGCTGCAAGTTATTTATTTATATTATTTAGCACACATATCGTTTTACTATATAGATTCTCCACGGGATGCAATGTTTTAAAACACTATACCATCGAATTATACGCCAGGTTAACAGGTGTAGCTCGAATGGTTGTGAAAAAATGCGTTTAGGGTGTAAAGAGGTAAGAAGGAGAGTTGAGTTGGGTGGAGACGAACGGGGAGACATTTTTGTTCCACATAAAGAGTCTTCTGCGCGCCGTGCAAACTCCCCAGAACACAAATAAATATATTTCTGAATATAATTTTAATTTTCAACAGCAAAAGTCACGTTCTGATATCCACAATTACTCATAACTATCTGCAGAAATACGGATAAATGATAATTTAGAAAACAAATCTTTCAAACTGTACAGTTTATGGAACATGTATATAGGCTATGCTTTGTTCCTACAGCGGCGTTCCCAACAAAGTCTACATTTTTAAATATCCGCACAACAGTACGATGGTGTTCCAAAGTAACAGCAGCTTTTAAAACCACAGCGGGCTAGAAAACTAAATCTGTGTTGCATGAATTGTTTAAACGAATCAAGCACCGAGGCCTAGGCCTTGCAGTAGGCCAAGGCCTAATCAACAGGGAACCAGTGATTGAAATGACACAGACCAGCATTGTTACATGTTTGACAAATATGCAGGCATATGCCTAACGTGGAGACGACTGCCATATAGCGCTGTAGTAACTATGAATGTAGCAGCACGTGGTGTAATGCTACTAGCATATGCCACTTATCACATCCAAGCACTATAACATCCGTCACGTGAAGAGAAACAAAGAATATTCGCATACAGAGAGCTAGACTCTTAAAAAGTAACAACAACTTAACTGTTACAACCAAACAGATTCACAATTTAAGCACACAGCGAGATCCTGGTTACACAGTACACATACTTGTACCACCGCCACGACATATATACATTCATCTTTTATATAGTACAGTAAGCAAACAACTGTCGAACTATTCAAGAGAAAGCAAATACCTCTGCTTCTTAGGGACAGAATGTTCGACCTCAATTCGTTTGCCGTGAAGTTCCACCTTACCTGGAAAAAGGAAAGAAATTATTTTTTTTTCTATTTTTTTTTTTTATACCCCACTCACGAAATGAGACCACATGGCCCTCATAATCTAAGTCAACTTTAAAACTAAAACAATAAATGTGAGCCTCAAATATTTCTATATATACTTCCCTGTGTGAAGAGAAACTGTGTTTTTAATGTATAACTTGCTTTGCGAATGGCCTAAACGAGCTTTTGAGGTGTTGGGATCGCAAGGGTGGGTGTTAATAAAAAGTAATTAAACTAAAAATAAAATAAATTAGTTGGCACTGGTCAAATGACAAAATTCTTAGGACGCTTTCAAGGTTCACTGCTCAGGGCTACACAAGCTATTTGCGTCAACTGTATGACAGAATCCATATGTGTAGGCTATTATTTGTTGTTCGTGTCTAGTTGAGACCTAAGAGGCATATAGCGATGAAAATAACAGCTGAAGATGAATTAATGTTGCCGTGACTTCATGTGGTGGATAGTTTTAACTGGATCCTTATCGCATGGCGACCTTCGTGCTATATAGAGCACACATGCTACATATGTGGAGAAGCGAGGAGAGACATATTTTGTGGTCAGTGGGACAGATGCAGTGAAACTGCATTGTTAAAGTCAGCATATGAGAATGCTACATGGTCGGATATGTTAAAGACATGAAGGTAGCCCTCAGTATTGTGCCTGTTAACTCAATAGGGGCTTCACGAAACATGTTTCATTTTAGCTCCAGTGGCCTATTAGCCAAAAGGGGAGGGTGAGACCTGATTCTATAGCTGTGCCGGGTAGGCTGGACTAAACCTAAAGACTGAGTTTAGGAGAACTACGTGCTACAGTTTACAGTCTGAATGACGCTAAACGTATAGTCATTTGCTAAAGTAGAATACACTGCATGTTTTAAACCTGTCAGAGCAAAGAAAGTAAAGTCGTGGTTGATGTGTGCATGAATGCTTTTAGTGTCTGCAAACCCCTCTGCTCTTAAAAGTTCACTATCTCAGGCACCTTTGCACTATAGAGCCTTACATTGCCCTGACTTCAATGGCAAAAAGTAGAAACATTGATTCATTTTCACAATAAACCCGAGATCTTCAGCAACAGAGTAGAATTTGAATTATAAACAAGCAAAACACTTATGGGAGGTGAACCAGGGTAAGTTACGAGAGAAAACCGGCGAAGAAGCAAACCGGTAACGAAAGGCCCATTAAAATCAATTTACTCACCAGAAAATGTTTCAATCGCTTTCATTGCCCATTGGTCGTCCGGGCAATCAACAAACGCATAGCCAGTTTTCATGAGAAACTGTCCAGAGTATGGGATCTTGTAATCTTCAAAGGTTTTAACCAAGTCTTCTGCGGTCACGTTTTCATTGAGATTTCCAATATATAGCTTGTTCATCGTGAAAAACTGTAACTCTCCCCCCCCCCAAAAAAAAAAAAAAAAAAAAAAAAAAAATAGAAATGAAAATAAAACTTTTCGGCAAAACGCTCTTAATTTTGAAAAATGACTAAGACACCCGCAGATTACAAAATCATGTAGATGTCAGCCGGTTGGAATAAAAAAAACGGGGAGAGAAAAAAAAAATCAAACTGCAAGACAATCCAAAATAAAAAGGGGAAAGTTCGACTAAGAGTAACGTTGTAGTCTGATTAAGTCCTGCAGGCGAGTGGTAAATATTCTTCACTGTAGCAACCTTCGCGAATTCCCAGCGCGGTGTAGAAATGATATCAGTTTGAATTAAGCTGATGTTTGTTAGGATGGAATAGCGGTGAGTATATAGAGCGGGATCGGGAGAAATTCTTTCCTCTCGCTGCCCCTCAACCTAAAGCTGTACCCTGCACTGTCACACAGATCCTACCGCTTGGCGATGGCACCGCCTCTAAAACCGAGTCGAATTTACTCATTTTTTTTGTTTGCAAAGAAGAAACCACGTGGTCTCAGAGTAGCTAGAGAAGGGGCCGGTCCTCCGCTCTCTCTCTCAAGCTGTGTTTGGAAAGACAGGAACATTTTCTGTACATTGCATCGTATGCTCTGCATACACACAGATTCATACTAGCCCACACATGCTCCAGTTTTACTTATGTGCTCAACGTCACGTGTCCTGTTTTCTTCTAACATTCTACATTTGCAAGAATTTTTCGGAATTCGACGAGACACAATTTACAGGACAAAAGGCCATTTAGTGTTCATAGAGTCTACGTGCAAATGAAACCCCTCTGTGATGTTGCTCGGCTGATTTTCCTTATCCCTGCCCTTGTCTGCAGCCTTACGCAAGTGGCTAAAGTTGACCATGAAACGTATTTCGACCACTGAAACCAATAGCCTCGTGACATTGTTAGCTGTGGGTCACGACCAGGAGGGTGAAGTAAAATATTTAATTAGAGTAGTTTTACAACCAAAGTTTATGGCAAACATTTTTGAGGTGGAGTAAATACTTAGCAGTAACACACATATTCAATGCATGGTTTTATTGAAACACTGGACTATCCTTTTTAATTCGGCCTTTTTAAAAGCAGGGCCTAGCGTCTGGGATACCGCCAGCAACAGGAAGTGAGCAACTGTTGCATTGCTTATTGTGTGTGCACGCTGTGTATGATGTTTCATTGCGAGGATTTTTTCAGCTGTATGCTCAGGTCTGAAAAATGCGACCTCAAATCCCCATTCAAATGAGTTAAACGCAAATCAGATGGGAATTTTCAAGCGGTTACTTTTGTTACGTGGCTCTCAAATTGTACACGTGGCGGCAGTACACCGGCTCTCTGTGAGAAAATGGCTTCCCGTCCATT
Source organism: Spinibarbus caldwelli (assembly GCA_039654775.1). Taxonomy (NCBI): domain Eukaryota; kingdom Metazoa; phylum Chordata; class Actinopteri; order Cypriniformes; family Cyprinidae; genus Spinibarbus; species Spinibarbus caldwelli. The sequence goes on along the minus strand of CM077219.1, from coordinate 12,534,875 downwards.
ACAGCAAGAGTGAGAAGTGATTCACGTCTCGCAAGATCTCCATAATGATGGTCCGCAACGATGCGTAATGAAATGTGTTTTGACCAACATGCTAACTGAAACCGGCGCGGATCCCGTTTCATGAATTCATTCAGCTTCCCGCATGTTTAAGGATGTCTTCATTCAAGAATGATTACGATGAGTTGACCAAAGACGCGTAGTTGTGTGTATATCCGAATTGTGCAACACGTCTGTAGTGATTAATCACCCTGTCTTGTTAATGTCTGGATAACTATAAAGTATTCCCTGATGCGCATCTTGAGGTTCTCTCGCGCAAGGTTTACTACAGTGTAAATAAAGGCTGCTTTGAGGATTACTCTGCTTATTTTTTATGTTCATAAACGTATGTTCTTTGTCGTGCCTCAAGGCCATTCGTAGGTAATTCATTCTGTTTGGTGTAAATGAATTTTAACAGATTGAGCATTCAGTTGCACATCATAGCTGATGTCTCTGCTGCAACACTAGCTGACATGCAGGGTCAGAACTAAGAACTAAAGGGGTCACTGATCTGATGGCCTCTGTCTAAACACTGTTGTTTTTTTGTGAGTGGTTGTACAGAGTTAGCTTTAAAGTTACTAGGTCAAATGCACATGTAGCCTATATTCTAGTAATGGCAACAGTAAATGTGCAAAACCGCAGAAAGTCATCATCTCTTGCGTTGCATCAGATATGAATTTCTTTTCATAGTCCTGTTACACTTAGTAACTGTTGCAAGGGGGTGCACTTTGTGGTCCTGTGAAGGAATTGGCATGTCAATATAACCCCCTGTGAGTTTAAGAGGGACTCTGAGATTTGAGATTGTGACCTGACCACACACTGTGAGGGGGATGAGGAATAGCTGGTGTGGGGGTAGGGCATCTCTTTTCTGGGTGAGGGGGACCACAGGCATGGAGCTCCTCCAGGACAAGAAGGAATTTAGGAGTTTGATGGTGCATCAATGAAAACTTTCTTGCAATTCCTTACAAAGTGCTATGTGTATTCTGCTAAATTATTTTATTGATAACAGTGGATTTAGATACTGTAAAATATGAACATGTGCTTTGTTTTTTTGTGTGTCATGTTGCATTTACCAATAAGGCTCTGGATCAACTCAGAAGAACAAAGCAAGGTGGGAAGGAAGTTCTGAAAAGCAGCAAGAATGACTCTAAGAATAGTGTTACAGTGTACATGCTATTCAGTTGATTTCAGTAACTTTAGGTTACTTTTTGGAGAAAATAATGAACAGCGTGACAAAAAAGTAATTCAGAAAGACACAAAGTACACAATTAAACCTGAAAAACAAAGCTGAAGTTAGTTTTGGTCTGGGCCCATATAGTCCAGGATTATCTGATAGGCATGCATGCCTACATATGTAATTCTAAGGCAAGTTTCTGCTGTAATTATTAGGATCTTTTCAAACAGTTAATATTTGGAAAGCAACATTTGCATATTGGAGACCAGAGGCAAGGTCAGTCTTAAACATGGAAATGGAAGACTGTAGCTGAAAAAAAAAATCGTAGTTAATCATTTTTTATATAATCGGTGGATATGCATTTTTAATCAGCCTCTTTACATAGAAAAAAAGTGAGAAATGTTACATAACTACGAAAAACCTATAGCCACAACAAGACTCTGTGTCATTGTGGAAATGCAGTCTAGGGACAGGAGTACAACATTACTGCATGTAAATTACGTTTTTTATTGTATGATTATTATAAAACAAAATTAGACCTAAAGTTTTTTTTTTTTTTCTATCACAAGAAAGGCAGATTAGTATGCATATTTGTGCAACCCACATGATCACCTCAAGGCTTTTTCAGAAGAAGGTCTAAGAGTGCAAGAGGTAAAGACTTCATTGCTTATGTTTCAATATTTGTTTTCTTGCTTTTGTATCTTCATGCTTGCATCTATAGGCAATTCTCATAATGAAAGGAAATACTGATAGATCTTTACAATCTTTATTAACTTTTTCTTTTTTAATCAGTTCTAAATAAATGTAATAATAAATTGACTGAATCTGAAAATAAATAATTTTGATAATTAATCTGAATGATTATAAATTAATTAATTAACTTAGAAAAAATACCACAAGTGTCTGATCATTTTTAGATAATGGATAAAGTTAAGTAGCACTTAACTTCTTTAAAATAAACAGTTTACAGAGAATTTAATCCCTTTTAAATCTGAGTAATTTTGGTTATTTTTCATGCATGTACAAATACAAGAACACAAATGTTACAAAAAGTAATCCAAACACGTTGATTTCAGTCTTAGTTTGAGCAGTTATGTGCATACCGTCTTCTCTTTTATTTCTATAATATGTATAAACACATATCTAAAAATATTTCCAACTTGTCCAATCTAAACTAGATGTCTTTTTTAAAAATAGAAGAGAAAGAAAACCTGTTGATCCAACCCACAAAAAGACATGTGGGTTTATAAAAATGTTTGATTTAAATGCAGTGTGCAAATAAATAAATGTAATTTATTTACATTATATTACAAGCAGTGTTATATTTTACATGCAATTCTAGTGATAAATAATTAGTATAGTTGATATTAACCAGCCCCTCCCAATAAAATATGTTTCTCAAGTTTCCCAATAGTTTCTCAAATCTAATACAATTTGAATGCACTAATCTCCCAAGTCACTAAAGTTAGATTAAATAAAATGTTTCTTTCTCTTATAAATACATAGTGTACAAGTTAAGTGTGCAACATAATTGAAGCCTTTAGAAAGACAGTCATTTCCAACAAAAACAAAGTAGTTAACAGCACAACACAAAAGCAAATTTAATTATTTTAAGTATGCAATTTAAACGCATAATACAAGCATTTATTAAATAATTAAACAGCACTATTAAAAATACCACTGCAGTATTTATTCATGCAAGCCTTTTTGAAAAATAAAGCATTGTTAACAAATGAAAGAAAAGTGACTTTGACTTACAAATGTTTGACGTACAATAAGATAAAACAAGACAAGATAAATTAACAAGAAAGAAAGAGTAAAGGCATGATCATCATTCAATGCACACGCTGTTGTTGAACTACCTGATTCATATCATCACTTCCTCTATTGTATTAAACTTCTCCATGATAATATATTGAATATTCGATATCCGGTTTTCGAACAACAAAGAAGCAGATTTTATGGCCAGCAACTTGAAGTTAATATGCGTTTTCTCACAAAATGGAGAGGGAGAGGGTGTGTCCAATCAGAAAAGTGTTTCGCCTCTAAACTGTGACGCACATAACACACCCCCGCATGTACAAAGTGAACAATTATAACTCACCAGTTGTTGTATTTCCCTCCTTTGTATATATACACCACAAAGGTTTCAGTTCAAGTATATTGAAGTATATGTTTCTCTTCACAATCTGAAGTGATGTTACCTTACTAAACGTCTGAACACAATAAGCAATTTTATTCATTTAACCGTGTCTGATTTATAGAGAGAGAGAGAGAGAGAGAGAGAGAGGGTCTTTGGAAAAACAAGCTGTGGTTGACTCTCATATCAGAGACCTAACTTATCGACAGCTCTCCTTATCAATTCTGCAAAATGCAAACTATATTTAACACTCAAAATGAGATCTAGAGACCGTCAGCTGTAAGATGTTGGTGTTTTAAGTATATTATGCCCACTAGGGCAATGACTTGCACGTGGCTGCTTCCACCAAGCGGGCATTTTGAGATAATGCATGTTCTGAGACGCACAGAGAATTGTTTGTTCACTTTAAGTTCATTTTAAGTGCATATTGTCATTTAGTTCTTGCTGTTGATTGCATGCACCATATGAAGCTCCATTAACTGAATTAATTTATTTGACAAATAAGGTCTAATATCAGATTTCAAGCGAACATAATGACATTTTCATTATATTCTGAGAGTAAATCTTAAACGGCTGATAAAGATTGTATATGTGCTAGATTACAAACCATAATGGATTTCGTTTAGTTGCAGCTTCTGCCAGATTGATGTCACGTGGGATATAAAAACTGTGTTATTTACCAGACATTTCATTCATAATATGCGACTTGGATGTGACAGATATGTTGCAACAGATTTACACACGATTGATACTCAAAGTTTGCGTAGGCTGCATTGATTTTATTTATTTGGTCAAGTGCACAAATGCTAACTTACAAAGACATAGCTTTAGAGATGTTCTACAGCTTACACTTACACAGATTTTCAACGCGACAAAACTGAAAATAACTCTACAAAATAAAACGATATATTGTGTTAATACTGTGTGCTTAATTCGTATGTAATTTCCAAGCATAGCTACACATTAGATTCTGAATCTTTTCCCAGTTGCTAAGATTGTTATTTACTTTCAGCACGTTTAAAGAAAACAAATAACAAAGACTAAAAACGCTTAAAATGGCACACTAAATTATATACATTGCAAGTTAAATAAAAGTTACATTAGGTTATACCAACCTAGACCGTATTTAATGTGTTTAATTGTGTTCTGCGTATTTAACGAGTTATTAAAATGTTTTAAAATGCACAAAGTCAGTCTGTTACAACAATCAAGATGTTTAGCTCTTTGTAATAATTGTATGAATTAAATAATCAGTTTGCTATAACGAAAGACCAAAGTCTTTCAATCAAACGACTGCTCAAAACTGAATTATGTATCTTATGATGATGAATGAATGAAGTGAAACTCAAATTGTTCAGAACGGGTCGTTTTCATTAATAACAATTTTGTAGTTTAGATAACGCCTTCATATCGCACATTAAATTGCATGCTTAATTCTTTAAAGTACCATGCATAAAAAGTGAACAACTTTCATCTGTTCAGTATCTAACCTCTCCTCATGACTTCCTCTGATAACTTCCTTTTAAACGGAACATGGGCTGTTGATTACTTAAATTAGCCATAAATTCGTGGTTTCTTTGTCATGCTCAACTTTTGCGTTAGGCTGCATGATCTCGTTGGTTGTAGCCTCTGTTGGTTAGATTTCTGATGAATTTACGCAGGAGGGGTGTAGTGACGTCATGAAACGTCACCTTTCACCACCCCTCCCCTGAAATTCAAATGTCATAGTTGTACCAGTCACACTATTCATAAGACAGTCATGTGACAAAATCAAAGAAACAGACGCTCCACCATATTTATGATGCATGTAGGCAAAATATGTCATATAGAATAAACGGTATTATGACAGCATGTGTGGATATCCCTTTGCAGAGATACGAATTTAAAACTGAATTCGAATGAATACTCGAAAGGCTGAAGGGTTCAAGTTTTCTAAACCGAATCTTGTAAAGACAATGCATTTCTGTTACTTTTATAACTAATAATCTTTTAACATTTAGCAGGTGATCCCTAGCCTATATGGCAGTTCCTTCAAAGAAGATTCATGTTTGAGATCAATTTACCTGCTTCACCTAAAACTATTTGTTTCACATACCAGAACAGGTTTGACCAAGGAGGGCACAGAAAAAAACAAACAACTAAATTTAAACGTGTAATGTCTGTGACATAAATGTCATACCTTGTTCTGTGGTGCTTATCAATGTGTTTATTAGTAATTTTATGGTCACTGTTATTTTGAAGAGTTTTTAAGTGTTTAGTTAGGGGATGTTACATTAAGATGTTTTAGCTAGTTCTAAAGCTGAACATTTCCACCAAGACAATTTCAATCTTTGTCAGATTGTCAATGATCTTACACTCTCAAAAAAAAAAGTTACAAAGGTGTTACTGGTAAGCTAAAAAGTACATCTTTGCACCTTATTTACCCCTAAAGATACATATTAGTTCTTTAAAAGTACATATTAGTACCTAAAGTGTACATATTAGTAGTTTTGAAAGGGTACCACCCTGGTGACAATTTTGTGCTTTAAACATTTATTTATTTATTTTAATGGTCTCGTATTCACATAACTATTCTACAAGGTTTACAAACAGAAACTGCATCTGTAAGTACATCTAACTATTTAAAAATCATCAACAGTTCAGAACTTTGGCAGTTTAATTCCAGTCTTTCACACTGATTAACAGTTTTTTTCATTATGATACAGCTGGTTCAAGGTCTGCAGTGAGAAAATCTACACACTATCGCCCCCTAATGACAGTTCCACAACGTTTTAGCAGTGTCCTTATACCACAAGCATTGTATTTCATTATTAAAAGAGCTCATTTCAGGGATAAATGTATATTTTTATTATGGTTCGATTGTGCCAGATCAAGGAGAGTTTAAAATAACACAAGGAATATTTTTGTGCCCTTAAATGTATATATATTTTTTTAATGTTTTGTTGATGTAATGTGCATGAAACAGTTGCACTCAAGATATTTAACTTAAAATCCAAATGAACTCTATTTTCAAAAACTTTATTTATTTTTTATGGTTTTTACAAACCCTGTATAAAATTATAAAAGTGTAACTTATAATCCCTGTTTTATTAAGCATCTTTTATATATAATTCATAAATGTTTATGTTTTAGCGCTTTTGTAGTTTAAGGTGATCTCACATAGAGCCAAGTGGATCAGTTAGACAATAGAATGTATTTACTTTCTAAATGTAATCATTAACATCTAATCAAAAAATTCAGGAAATAATAAACACATGCAAAAATAGCTATTTTGATTGCATCTGAAACCCCCCAACCCCCCTCACTCTCTCTCTCTCTCTCTCAAAAAAAAAAAAAAATTAAATAAAAAAAAATTAAATAAAAAATAAAAATAAATAAAACAATAAACTATGGACTTAGCTTACAGAAATAAATAAATACACATAAAATTAAACATGTGAACTTAATATGATTACAATATGTGACCATGGACCACAAAACCAGTCATAAGGGTCAATTTTTTGAAATTGAGATTTATACATCATCTGAAAGCTGTATGAATAAGCTTTCCGTTGATGAATGGTTTGTTAGGATAGGACAATATTTGCCAAGATACAACTATTTGAAAACCTGGAATCTGAGGGTGCAAAAAAAAAAAATCAAAATACTGAGAAAATCGCATTTAAAGTTGTCCTGAGCAATGCAGATTGCTAATCAAAAAATAAGTTTTGATATATTTACGGTACAAAATTTACAAAATATCTTCATGGAACATGATCTTTACTTTTTTGGCATAAAAGAAAAACCGATAATTTTGACCCATACAATGTATTTTTGGCTATTGCTACAAATATACCCCAGTGACTTAAATACTTGTTTTGTGGTCCAGGGTTACATATTGTGTGCAATATGAAAATATACACTCCCACTGCCCCTGCAATTTTGAATGATTAAAATATTAAGTTGAGGAAACAAATGAAATCAAAGAGAGGCACAAGTAATCAGAATCAGATTTATATATATTTTCTTATTACAGTTGCAACTGATCGATACATTAATTATTTACATAATTCATACTCATTTTGCTAACAAGGGAAAAGCATTAGTACATCACAAAGTCAAACTCATAGTCAGGGAACTGTTTCCTGTTGCAGGGCGTTCTAGAAGAGAAACATAGACCCAAGAGTCAAATTGTTCATTCAAAACAAACTATCAAGCAACCTAACAGTGTTGTCTTATCAAAATATGATGTCCTAGACCAGGATATATTCTCTCTCACTTAAGAGAAATCAACTGCATCAAAATTCTAGCACATGCAAAAACCTCAGAACTGTGTTTGGGCCCATCGGAGAACGCAAAACTTTGTTAAAAGACTTGTTTTGTGGTTCACTTAATAGAAGACTATATGTAATCTGCTTGTATGTGAATAAAATAATTGTACATGTATACAAAATACTAAAAGCTGCCAGTTTGGTTGTGTTTAGCATGCTGTGGAAAACTACATGCCTGCTATTTAAAGGGATGGATTGCAATAGATTTTTGCTAAATATTTAGGAGCATAGATAGTCATGAACCACGGTGTCAAGTAACGGTTGAATATCATCCCATTCCTCTTCCCCCAATCTGTATTAGGCAGCTTCATCCTGTTGCATATGAGTACACCAGTGGCCACAGTATCCCCGGTAAAGAGAAGGACATTTGAAGCAGTATCGAGGGACACTTTGAGCGGAGGCTGGAGTGGAATTGCTGTCTAAGCATTAGGAGTAAAATAACCAAGAAAAGTGAGCAAAAGTAAGTTTCTAGCTTGTTGAAAATTCGAGGTTATTCCCAGAACGATAACAGAACAGATGTCTCATTTGACACTCAACAGCTTCACAACTAAAGACAGACTGAAGTTCACCAAACGAAACTGTATTTCCAACAAGTCGACGACACTCAAAAGGCAACCGTTCCTATAAGTGCTTGGCAGGCTGCTGATACTTTTACCAGTTCAATAGCATTTTAAGAACATTGAACATTAAAATAAAACTTCTCCATGAACAATTATATATACATTTTCTTTTTAAGTTGCATCCGTCTTAAAGTGTGGTATACAATTCATTATGAATTTGTATCTCAATTTATGTTTTAAACGATTTTGTGAGTGAAATAAAATGTTTTAGAAACAGAAGAACAAAAAGACCAGGAAACTCACAAACTAAGTGTGAAATGTGTGTATTTTGGAAGTACACTGGTTTGTTTTAAGAGTGATTTTATTATCATCATCATTAATTATTTGACTTATTATGACTTCTTTTTTTTCTGTTAGCTCTACACTGGATGCAGGAAGGGACAGAGAAACATGGACTCAAAAAGCTGAGGCTGTGATGAACTGCTGAGGAGCCGGCGTATACATCTTTGTCACTTACAAATGTACACACGCACACATACATCTATACACCTCAGTCCCCCTCCTGACTGAAGCTCTTCTCCATTAGGGGGGAAAAGAAAAAAAAAAAAAACCCAGAAAAACAAAAGGCAGTCATTGGCCAGCACACAAGGAGCAAGAGGAAAAATATTAACCAATCGGATGAGACAGAAACTCTGTCTTCTGTCAGTAGAATCTCCAGGTTTTTCAGCTCTCCTTGCATCTGTGCTCGCTTGAGAGGAGTCCGGAGCTGCAGGTAAAGGGAAACGATCTAACCTTGCTCGCTTCGCACCCCAACAGAGGGCACTCTAAGGCTGTGAGCTGCCCTGACTGTCCGGATCAGTGCCGGAAGAGCTGGTGTCCGAGTCAGAGTCGCCATTGTTGTCCTCTGGAGGGCACTTTTCCCGCAATCGCCTCTGGATGGCTCTGAGACGGGTCAACAGACCCTGGTAGTCGAAACGACCTCTCTTCTCCCCAAAAGGATCCTGCAAGAAATAACAAAATACAGTCATACCAAAAATTATTCAGACACCAGATATTTTACTAGTGGGTGCAGGACACTATAGTTCATTTACGTAAGTGAGGATAGCAAAATAAAGTAAACTGTGACATATTATACCCAAAAATTCTTCATACAGTGGACTACCAGTAAAACTGATAAAAATTTGGGACCAAAAATTTGATTTGACACTTTGACCTGACCATGTTTTGTTACATACCTTTCTATCAAAGTTATCTGACATTATCAAGATGAATTTGTTCTGACACAGTTTAACTCTTGAGTTCTTGTCATATTTTATTACCATTTTCTAAACTATAGCGAATAAACTGTGATAATGTGAGAAATATTGAAGGTGTCTGAATAAATATTAGTTTGAGTGTACAAAACAAAAAGACAGGAACATAACATTGAGGATATAAAATAAAATTTTGGCTAACAAAAAAAATTCATAATTTTAACTATTGTTATATAATAAATGCACTACCATTCAAAAGTGTGGGGCCAGTACTGTTTTGAAAGAAAAGTATAATTTAATTCAGCAAGAATGCTGGAAATAAACTGATCAAAAGTGACAGTAAAGACAGTTACAATGTTATAGCAAATTTCTGTTGTTCTTTTGAACTTTTTTATTCAAAGAATCCTGAACAAAACGTAGGGTAGAGTGGGGGAAAACACGCCCACTCTACCACACTTTGTTCAGAAAAGATTTTATAGTTTTAGTGGCAATGACATAAATTATAAACAAAGTATAAAAAATGTCCAGAATTTTCATGTTATTAGATTTTTAACAAAAATTTAATTTATACCAAGGGGGCATTTTACCCCACCTATGGGGCAAAACGCCCCCATGGGTGGGGTAAAATGCCCCCCAGTCTGATTTACAGCAAAATCAGAGTACAGGCAGTTTTAGCTTAAAATTTAAAAGAATGTAATCAATAATTATGAATTACAAAATTATAATAGCCTATTTGAAACATTTTGTTAGCTGATGCTAACTGGCTAGCTAACTAGCTACCTGATGCTAACTTAAGGTAATTTTTAAATATGAAATCCAAATATTTTTATTCAACCAACTAGTTAGAATACATTTTATGGAAAATGTTCAGAACAGAATAACTACAGTAATTGCCCATCGCCCCCTGGGGGGCGTTTTACCCCACTGATTATGTTTGAGAAAAAAATTATGTCATTCTGAAAATATAATTTTATTTTTATTAAATAACATATACTATAGGCCTTACTGTTCTCATATCATATATAACTGATGTTTTACAAAACAACAAGCTTTAAAATGCTTTTTTTCTTACTGCTGAAAATTAGATCATTTAGGCTACTATGAAATCTGTTTTCTCTCCGGTACATCACCAGTGTAAGCTTCATGGTGAAAACTTCTACATCACTCTTGCCAACGTAGTCCATAGTTACAATAAAAATGTATCTTGATTTTATCTTGTGGTTATTTTGGGAAAAACAGTAGGGGGCGTTTCCCCCCACTCTACCCTTTCCGTTTTCACAAAAATAAAGAGCACATTGATAATAATAAATGTTTCTTAAGCATTAATTCAGCATATTAGAATGATTTCTGAAGGATCATGTGACACTGAAGACTGGAGTAATGATGCTGAAAATTCAGCATAAGAAACTTCTTAAAGCATAAGAGAATTCTTTAAACCCCCTTTATAAAATGTAAACGTTACAATCACTGATCTATAATAAATCATTTCTATAGATCAGTGGTTACAATACAAAATCATAACACTATAGAAAAAGCAAGCACAAATCACACAAAGACAAAAAAATTCAATCACAGTCTGAACAACAGCTCCACTTAACTATGTGCGACACGACTACAAAATGCCTGAATACTGATTCATAGCGTGACTTGAGGACAATAATAACTCTGGAAATCCCACAGAAATGGCTGCTGGCGAATAGAGGCTGTGCTGAGTGATTCAGCTCGAATCTTTACTAGGAGGTGTGGTAGTACATCAAATTCTTTGTTCCTGCTGGTCTTAAATGCTGACATGAATGACTCACCGCAGCAATCAAGAATGTTTGTAATGTCACAATGTCCAATGTTTGCATAAGGTTATACTTCTAATGTTACAATGACAATCAAAATGACAAATAATAAGGTGCGATGTGAAATGTAGCAAAGCATATTTGAAAACAGTCATTACCTGCATGTTCTGTCCTTGGAGATGCAGACGTTCTTTGCAGACCCCCTCATAGAAATCATAGTACTCCAGGAAGGATTTCTCCATCACGCTCCTAGTATGGAAAAACAATGCTCTTATAAAAGGGAGTTGAATAAATAGTAATTAGCAATGAACTTTTTTACAGAAATCAAAATGAAAATAAACGTTATTTAAAAATCAATCAATTTATTTAATAATAAACATTCAAATAAAAAGTTACATAAGGGAGTTTTTATGCCAACTTCTTAATACCAGAATTATGTTTCAACTCCGATTTGTTGTTGAAATATAAACATACCAATGGTGGCCGTAATGAAAACTTGTTTTCATGACAGATATATTAAAACATAACAAGTTAAGTAAAAATATAATGAATATGCATTATAGTGTTTTTAAATGTAACATTGTAAGCAGATGTACTGACATATTTTTTGCTGTTGAAACACTCACTGAGTGATTACCTAAGGCAAGATACATTTTGATGTTCATCTGATGTTCATTAACATTTATTTTGTGCTAGTAAAGAGGAAGGAGATGATCAGTTCATGTTCTGCTTAAACTGAGGCACCTACAGATTATAACCTATAGATTATAGTTTTCTGTATTAATGATAGTCAGAGATATCGCCACTGACGATAGCTAGACAATTCTTATTATTATATTATTATTAGCAGGCTAGTAATACTATCTAACTAATATTAGGGCTCATTTGTTCCATCATGTTTCTTTTTCCGCGTTTTTACAGTGTTGCGCGTTATAAGCAATCACACACGATTCCGTTGAGTTTATGAACGCAATGGCCAATCAGAGGTGTTCAGATGAGTCATCGTTGAAACAGCAAAGTTTTGTTGTTCAGTGTGCGCTCGCTGACTGAATTCAGCTCTCTTCTCATGAATTCTCTCATCATAAACAACAAAGTGCAGACGTACGTGCGAGTGTGTTTTTTAAAGTGTGTAAACTTGCGCTAGACTGAAGTCAGTGATGATGTTCTTTGGTAATGTAAATGTTCTTTGCTCGTTTTCTGTAGCTGCTGTTTGAATAACTGAGGAAATGTAAGCATTATAATTAAGAACTCAGAATGTTTCTATTAAATTGTTATAATGTTAAATACTAATTCAGTTGTATTAAAAAATTTTGGCTGCTTTTAGCCTTACACTGGAGTTGGTTTACTTTCCAGCAAAGAAACTAAGTAAGTAAATAATTAAATAAATTAGCATGACAATATTGTGTATCGGCTATCTCACAATAGGACGATATGACAATTGAGCGTATCGCCCAACACTACACAGCGATCTTTGTGGTTCTTGTGGATCTTTGTGGTCACTCTACATTAAAGAGTGACAAAAATCAGTTTTCTTTTGTATTTCATGATAAAATTAACAGAATTTTAAAGCTGTTCATTAAAAACGAGAAATCAATATTGTTAATCCAGCACTAACATCTACACAGCTGACATATTTACCTGTTCTAGTTTACGTTGTGAGCACAAAATAGACACTGAAAACACAGAAACTGAAAATTGCCGTTTCGGCCAAAAATGATTGGTTGCCAAATGTGAGTGCATCACTAATAGTAACACTTAGAAAGGTTTAGTTTGAACTAAAAGCCCTTTAAAAAATAACCCTGATTATGCAAAATGTTCGAGGGATAATCACTCACCACAATGCCTCAGGACATGGCACTTTTCCCTCTAGCATATCGCACACTGCAACTCGCATGGTCTCGTGGCGGATACACTCGTTATAGTTTTTGCTGTCACCTGGATGCCTTTCCTAGCAAACAAATGACAGTGCAGAATAAACTATAGCATTCACTGTGGTCAAAATAAAATCACAGATTACAGGAGGACTGCATCAAGGCTTTAGATACTAAGAATGCATTGTGGGAGCTGTAGTACCTGCTCAAAGCCTGGCTCATTGTGGTAAGGGTTCTCTGTCATTAGGGACTGTATGGAGATGAGAACAGAGGAGATGCTCTGGGCGGGACTCCACGCTGGACCAGTCCAAGTGCTGTGGAAAGAAACAGCGATCAAAATCAGGATCACAACAAAGATGATAAAGCTAGCTTTAATGATAACTGTTAACTTTATTATTATCGTTCATTCACAGAAAAAAATAAAAAACTGAAGTGATTTCTACAATATTGATCATGTCTCGTTATCGTTATAGACGTGGTGTGGACTTCTCTATTCTCACAGAATTGGAATAAATATTAAAACTTATTGTCCTTGGTGTAAACAGGCCTTAATTTCAGAACTAAAAGTGGCTACGTAAAATATATGTGGGAATCCAATCACTAAAAGAAATCATTCTTACCCAAGGATGCTGAGGCAAACTTTGCCGTTGCGGTAGAAGTTGGGGTTGAAACGAACAGTGTTGTGTCCAGTAGTGATTAGTTTGACGCGTGGAGGGTGGATGGGATAGTCAGGAGGACAGCGGAACAGGAAGAGGAAGAAGCCACCCTCATATGGTGTGTCGAAGGGGCCAGTGATGAGGGCATGAATCTGTGGAGACACAAGAATGAAGATGGTTTATTCCAAACCAGAGACATTCATTCACTACAGCAATTTCCACTACTTTCTGCAACATTGTCCAATACTTCTAGCATTTGTTAATTTAGCTTAATGTTAATTTTTATACCGTTATATACTATTGTTCATTGTTAATTCATGCTTGTACATAAAATGTTAAAAACATATTAATAAAAATTGAAAAAAAAAAAAAAAAAGAAACCCTTATTAAACTACCGTTTATAAGTTTGGGGTCAATTCAACATTTTAATGTTTTTTAAAAAAAGTCTCTTTTGCTTACCAAGCCTGCATTTATTTGATCAAACATACAGTAAAACCAGTAATATTGTATAATTTTACAGTATAAAAATAACTGTTTTATAGTTTAAAACACTGTGAAATTATTCCTGTGATGGCAAAACTGAAGTTTCATCAGCCATTACTCCAGTTTTCAGTGTCACATGATCCTTCTTTATTCTACATGCTGACTTTGTGTTCAAGAAATACAACTTTTATTCAGAATTCTTTGATGAACTGAAAATTCAAGTGAACCGCATTTATTTGAAACGTTATTTTTTCTAACAATGTAAAAATCTTCAGTGTAGCTCTTTTCAATTTAATGCATCCTAGCTGAATAAAAGTATTCATTTCTTAAAAAAAAAATAAAATCGTACTGACCCTGAATTTTAGTAGTGTGTATGTTGAAATTAACATTATCTAGAATGACAAATACTGTAAAAGTATTGTTCATTGTTAGCCCATGAAATCTAATATAAGAATAGAAGAATATAATAATAGAAGGAAGGATCGAGGGAGCAGAGAACAGAAATATCACCATAATTGTGAGGGAGAAGTGTGCTGATGCTTACCTTGGTCATGTCATGAGGATCAGGAACCACAAACATTCCTGGAGGAGGTTCTTTATAAATGGACATAATGTCTCTAAATGAAGGAAAGAAGAGCAGGGTATAAGCAGAGAATCTTTAAAAAAGCAGATACTTCACTAATATGAAGAAACATTGGTCTGATAATGCACCATTTTTGTCAAAACACGAGGAGGAAGCAGAAGTCGCAAAAATACTCAAATACTCAAGAAAATCATTAGATCACTGAATGCCTGGATTAAAGAGACAAACTACACATAAACATAACTGACTCATTGTAACCAAGTGCTTGTGTCCACATCTTCATTATTAGTTCTCCAGGGACATCTATCACTTTATGACCAGGCCAAAGTCACTGCCAAGTGATAATTCCCCAGAGTAGCAACATTGTGTCTTATAAATACGGTCGCCTATGACAGATTGATCTGCTTGCAACATTTGGATGGAAAATATTTCAGTATATTTCACTGCGTTCCTGTGGCTCAGTGGTAGAGCATTGCGTTAGCAGCGCAAAAGGTCGTGGGTTCAATTCCCAGGGAACACACATACAGATAAAAAATGTGTAGCCTGAATGCACTGTAAGTCGCTTTTTGTCTGCTAAATGCATAAATGTAAATGTAATGTAAATGAATGCCAAGGTAATAGAGACGGACTGGTTATTGATTTCAGCAATATTTTTACAGATATTCAATAATTGTTTCTACTTAAAAAATTCCCTGTCCTACTGATAAATGCCATTATCTGTTGAGTTTCTAAAGAAAACGAAACTACCAAACTACACTGAATTACATTACATTCAACAGAAAGTAATATAGCTGAAATAAATGTTTATGCAACAGGCATCAATTCTCAAGAAAAAAAATGCATACCTAAAATGAAAATAAATCATAATGAAAAACAATTTAGTGTGAATGTAAAAAATAATAATAGTTAAACTATACATATGAAGAGTTTATTTGCAAAAACATGTTTTTTTTTTTTATTCTGCATTCCAAGTAATACCAATCAAACTGCAGTTGGGTTGTTTTGATTAAATAATAATAACTTAAAAATGACAGCAAACTAACACAATAAAACACAATAAAAACACGATAACACAATAAAAAAACATGATTTTTGAAAATTTTTAAAAACGGAGATATCTGTTTTTGCAAATAAACTCTTCAAATATTTCTAATTACCACCTATTATGTGCCGAAAAGCAAGCAACAAAAAAAAAGAAAAAAGAAAAAAATGAATAAATAAATATTAAATCGGAAGTTTATGTTTATTCAGCCTTCTGACACACACAGCCTACTTCCTCCACCATATGTTGAAACTAGAAAGTAAATAATGCAAAAATCACGCAGGTTAGCTTAAAAAGTTGTCTTACATTTCCCAAAACAAACACAGATCCTGTCTGACAGTCCAGCATTACCTTTTTATCCGAAGAATACACTGCTGAGACGCCTTCTCGTTGTCCCAGTCGGTGCTTAAGGTGGGATCCCAGGAGGTGGCGTGAATTTGGGACAGGAGGCCCGCTCCGCCCGGGACTCCCGATCCGATACCGGGCGCCAGGGTCGGGGGAACGGCCACCACGGGGACCGTGGGCTCGACCGCATGGCTCAGCACCCCGAGTCCGCTCTCCACAGCGGGAGTCACGGCATGAGCGACCACAGCCAGGCCGGTCTCCACCGGAGGCGCTGCGGCTGATGAGTGCCCCGGTACCGAATTACCCAAACTCGCGGACAACTGCGCTCCCTGCGCCGGTCCCACAGAACCGTTGGCCTCCTCCCCAAAACTATCGGCCATCGTCGCTGAGACCGAAGAAGCCGCAAACCGTCTGAGCAGCTGTCAGATCGACCCGTTTCTAAAGCAGTTTCTGTTTCTCCTCGCTCGGAGGCAAGTGGAGGAGGGCAGGAAGAGAGAAATGACTCATAACAGTTACATATTCTCCCTTTCCCTCTTCTGTCCTCAACTGTAACAACTAATGTCGAAACTGCGCCGGTTTTAACGTTTTATCCGAAGTAGCTGAGCTTAGAGAAGCGTTTAACATTCGCATCAATGAGTAACTGAGTCTAAACGCACGTAAACGTAGTTTCTCCTTGATCGGCCAGGCCTGTGTCTCGGTGTTGTTTCATTTCTGATCACTTCCTCCTCGTTTGGAAGGAAATCGCGCCATCTAGTGGTGTACTCCTGGAGGAGATTCAGGAGTATGCATTCAAACGATTCTTACATTATCTGGTTATGACAGAACTCTAAATAATGTGTTTTTAAACTACACGTCAACTTATCATATAAAAACAGTCCCATACAGTAACCATTATTGGCTCCTTTGGAGTCAAACAGTAACCTGAGGTTCAGTGAGTCGTATTAATTCGTAAGTGTTTGATTCATTAAAAAGAACCGGGAATCGGATCATAGTGGTCGTTCTATTTATTCACCGATTCATGAATCGGTTCATAAGAGTCATTTGTAAGAGAATCGGACTACATTAGTTGCGCTCTATTTGATTGTCTAAAATGAATCAGTTCATAAGAGTCATTCGTTAGAGAATCAGACTACATTTGTCGGGATGCATGTATTTGATTTCACTACACTGGTCGCTGAAGCACATTTAAGAACCGTTAATATAATCAACGAAATAATTAAGCTTGGGTATTTTTAAAAGAAGTCCATTCTTGGTTCCCCAGCACTAACAAAAAGAAAACGGTTTGCTCATGATAGTTTGGAAAGCTCCTCATATGACAGGATAACTTCAAAACTGAGTGCCCACAAAATATTTGGGAGGTAACCTTGGCTACCGACAACATTTCTACATTTGTTACTCTAGAAACAAAATATGAGATCTCCTTCAAACAAAGAAGCTTTGAGAAACTTTATGACAATGAGTTACTACAGATTTACAGTAATACAACAAATTAAAGCATAGGACATAATGGACATTACTTAAAATTAGCATACTTATTACACACATTCTCAGTAAGTAAAGCTTTAAACTAAAAATCTGTTCAAACCAACAGACTAGTTTAAGCTGTTTAGTAGAACTGAGATGAAAGGGGAAAAAAGTAACATTTGTTAAATTGTATGAAGTGTCATTCTGCATGAACTTTTTAGTACTTTTTCCTCTTTTAAAAACACAAAGTTGCAACCTTTACTCAATGATTGTCATGTATTTTTGCATCGCTAAATATTTCATTAAACTAATCTGGGGGGTATTAAAGGGATAGTTCACTGAAATGAAAACTGTCGTCATTTTCATTTTTGGGTGAACTATACCCTTAACTTTAATAATGAACAAACTATAACACCAGTTAGTGAGAATGTTAGCAAATGTATATACAGGTGCATCTCAATAAATTGGATGTCGTGGAAAAGTTCATTTATTTCAGTAATTCAACTGAAATTGTGAAACTCGTGTATTAAATAAATTCAATGCACACAGACTGAAGTAGTTTAAGTCTTTGGTTCTTTTAATTGTGATGATTTTGGCTCACATTTAACAAAAACCCACCAATTCACTATCTCAACAAATTAGAATACTTCATAAGACCAATAAAAAAAAAAAACAAAAAAAAAAAAAAACATTTTTAGTGAATTGTTGGCCTTCTGGAAAGTATGTTCATATACTGTATATGTACTCAATACTTGGTAGGGGCTCCTTTACTTTAATTACTGCCTCAATTCGGCGTGGCATGGAGGTGATCAGTTTGTGGCACTGCTGAGGTGGTATGGAAGCCCAGGTTTCTTTGACAGTGGCCTTCAGCTCATCTGCATTTTTTGGTCTCTTGTTTCTCATTTTCCTCTTTACAATAAGGTCTGATGAGTTTGCTGGCCAGTCAAGCACACCAACACCATGGTCATTTAACCAACTTTTGGTGCTTTTGGCAGTGTGGGCAGGTGCCAAATCCTGCTGGAAAATGAAATCAGCATCTTTAAAAAGCTGGTCAGCTGAAGGAAGCATGAAGTCCTCCAAAATTTCTTGGTAAACGGGTGCAGTGACTTTGGTTTTCAAAAAACACAATGGACCAACACCAGCAGATGACATTGCACCCCAAAT
This sequence comes from Spinibarbus caldwelli, assembly GCA_039654775.1. Classification (NCBI taxonomy): domain Eukaryota; kingdom Metazoa; phylum Chordata; class Actinopteri; order Cypriniformes; family Cyprinidae; genus Spinibarbus; species Spinibarbus caldwelli. The sequence goes on along the minus strand of CM077219.1, from coordinate 12,516,007 downwards.
CATCACAAACTGTGGAAATTTAACACTGGACTTCAAGCAACTTGGGCTATGAGCTTCTCCACTCTTCCTCCAGACTCTAGGACCTTGGTTTCCAAATGAAATACAAAACTTGCTCTCATCTGAAAAGAGGACTTTGGACCACTGGGCAACAGTCCAGTTCTTCTTCTCCTTAGCCCAGGTAAGACGCCTCTGACGTTGTCTGTGGTTCAGGAGTGGCTTAACAAGAGGAATACGACAACTGTAGCCAAATTCCTTGACACGTCTGTGTGTGGTGGCTCTTGATGCCTTGACCCCAGCCTCAGTCCATTCCTTGTGAAGTTCACCCAAATTCTTGAATCGATTTTGCTTGACAATCCTCATAAGGCTGCGGTTCTCTCGGTTGGTTGTTAATTTTTTTCTTTTTCCTTCCACTCAACTTTCTGTTAACATGCTTGGATACAGCACTCTGTGAATAGCCAACTTAATTGGCAATGAATGTTTGTGGCTTACCCTCCTTGTGAAGGGTGTCAATGATTGTCTTCTGGACAACTGTCAGATCAGCAGTCTTCCCCATGATTGTGTAGCCTAGTGAACCAAACAGAGACCATTTTGAACTCTCAGGAAACCTTTGCAGGTGTTTTGAGTTGATTAGTATGTCACCATATTCTAGTTTGTTGAGAGTGAATTGATGGGTTTTTGTTAAATGTGAGCCAAAATCGTCACAATTAAAAGAACCAAAGACTTAAACTACTTCAGTCTGTGTGCATTGAATTTATTTAATACACGAGTGTCACAATTTGAGTTGAATTACTGAAACGAACTTTTCCACAACATTGTAATTTATTGAGATGCACCTGTATATTTAAATATTAGAGTGCAACACAAATCACTACAAGGAGTCTTAAGTTGAGTGACTTTTGGACAAACTATTAGAGACAGCATGGAGAGGCTCTGAATACAAGTTAAATTCAATTAAATTATTCCCCTAATCCAATATTAGTTTTAAAAACACCAGGCTAGTCTACCTTTCCTCAACAACCTTGCATCTTCAAAGCGGAAAAACAAGAGCAACAGCAAACAGACTTCAACCATTTATTCAGATGGTCTTATGTGAAGTGAGTTCTTACATAAAACTTTCAGATAGAGAAAAACAGTACAGGGGAACATAAAAAGGGAGTTTCTTGTAGTTTTGTTGGAATGGCGGTGCCATGGCCTAAGCTGCGTGTCAGTTCCAATTTCAGATCAAGGGAGTCGAACCGCGTAGAAGAGAAGACATCCAAATTACATGGCGAACAGGATGAGGAATGCCACCATCAGACAGAACAGACCCATGGCCTCAGACAAAGCGAAGCCCAAAATGGCATAGGAAAAGAGCTGCTGTTTCAAGGAGGGATTCCTGTAAATGGAGAAAAAGCAAATGTAGGCACAAGCTACACGTATCACAAATAAACCAAGTTTAAGAGGCTAATTACCTAGCATAGCCAATAATGAGGCTGCCGAACACTGTCCCGATTCCAGCTCCTGATCCGGCCACACCCACCGTGGCAGCACCAGCACCAATGAACTTGGCTGCTGTGTCGATATCTCTGGATACAGCGCTGGTCTGGAACCCCCGGGTTACATTAAGAAGGGTAGCTTCACTGACTGGCAACAGAGCAGCCTGAAAAAGAGGGCAAGAAAATTAAGTATGTGCAAGAGAAGCCGCAAATTACTCCGGAGAATTCACATGGAAGGCACTTTTTATTTTTTCACCTGTTCAGTTCTTGCTTCAGGTCTGCTGAACACCACTGAAACAGGCCTGGCCAAAACCCTGGATCCTCCACGGACCTGAGGAAGGAAGGAAAATTTTTTTTTTTAAATATCAGAATGAGAACTAAAAGAATGCCAATATATGTTTTTCTATCAACAAAATCTTAAGGTGATGATACACGGGGAAACTTTTTTTGAGCAACTTTTTTGTTGCTTCTATCTGGATACTTTAGATCTGTCGTGGGCCCTATGCCTCACCTGGTTCCCAGTTGATGGCAACATTGCCCAAAAATTTGCCACGTGTATCATCACCTTTAGAAAGCATGTTTCTGATAATGTTATCAACTTTAACAACCCTAAACCAATACATTTGCAGAGAAGAAAAAAAAGTGTGCATACTTCTTCCCTGCTCTAGCTCCTTTCCTAATCTAGCTTCCGAATAAACCTGGCATCATTTACAATGAATTGTTACCGCTGTGAAAAATTCCTTATGTTCCTCTATTGCAAGTCGCTTCGGATAAAAGCATCTTCTAAATTCATAAACATAAATTTAATACAAGCCTTTAAATGCATGATTATAAATGTGGTTAGAACTAATATTAATGTAAACAATCACTTCCATGGAAGTTAAAAAGTACTCCTACAACATGCCTCTAAAAAAGAATGGCATTAAGGTCATTTTCTGAGACAGTCAATGGAGTGTAACTGGAGTGTATTTGGGCTTGAATACATACCACAGCAGGTGAGGTGACAAACTTAGCACATGCGTACATGTTTGAAGCCTGTGGAGAAGAAAGATGTTAGACAGGTGAACGAAAAGCCCAACTGTAATGTACAACATGGGATGAAATTTAGTGTTCATCACGTGTTCTTTAATTATGGTCTATACAAAGTGATAGAAAATGGACAAAAACAGGAGATGTTTCTGCCATCAAGACTTAAAGTTACAACTCACTTAGCAACTAAAGAGACTTCCAATTTAAGACCAAACCATTCAGAGAAAGCAAATGAGACATTAAATAAGAGTTCCGTAATTTCATCAGCATCCAAATCAATTGACCCCTTATAAGCACACAGACCATCTGTTTAGATCTGCTTGGATAAGTGAACCTCCAACCAAAGGATGCATGACTGTTTCAGCCCAAGAGCACATCACCTGTAGGTCAGTGGTCAAACATGGCAGCATAGAGGTCAGGCGGTGGATGTTGAGAGTACGGTAATACAAGTTTTTACACACAATAAAATGAGATAGATTGGAGGGATGGTTTAAGCCATCAAATCTGAGGTTATTAGATAGAGTCTGTTAAATGGTCCACATTGGGACACCAGAATCAACTAAGTACAGTCATAAATTCTGTACTCAATATAAAGATTACTCAGTATTTTTTCCTCTCATGCAAGCTCTCTTAATTAGATTTAGGCTATTCATAGTTACCTAGGTTGTCTATTTTGACTTCTCATTTCAGGTCACTGTATGGATAACCTTTTGAACAGCCTGAGAATAAGGCACATACTATTCGTTTCAAAATACACTGAGTACAAAAGGACACTAATAATCTTCCCTAAGATTACTTTTGAGCGCTAAGCGTGAGGTGTTGAACTTGCCGCAAACTGCTTGCGCGGACAGGCTGGAGACTGAAGGTCACTAAAAGCTTTGACTGGTGTTTTATTTATAACTTAAAAACATGTAAACGGTCATACAACACGAAACAGACATAATTTATAGTTGCACGTCATTGTAGTATTAAAATACTTGCAGCTGAATGGTTCTGGTGCATCGCTAGCTTTCAGGCTGATGAGGGCCCAGCGCGAGTCAGACATTTTGCAAGTGTCACAAGCAATGTGTGAATAAAACATCCGTGCTTTTAAAAAAGCAATATAAATCTCGAAGCTAAGGAGCTTTTGTGTTATTTACCGGTTGCTCTTCCTGTCAGGGTCCGAAGACGTGATCGCAAACTGATTCACTCATTCATTCACATGAAATGACTTTGACAAGCGGCTAGCAGAGCTTTAGCAACGCGCTTCTCTGAACGGCACCCGAGAGCCTTAATTATCTTAGCCGGGTCAACAACTTCTGCACACTATCACAGATGAAAAAAAAATTCCTCCATTATGTATCTTTACACGAAGGCAGAGAAAACCTGACTCACCTATTAGATACAGGTTACAGGGACAAGCTGCAGCTAGAGGCAATGAGTACGCCGTAAAACAGTCACCTTGTCATTTATAAGCTTCGGAACTACGTCCTCGTTTGTGATTGGGCAGAGGCGTACGTATGCCTCTTCTGATTGGCTACAAGGTATGTCAATACATAAAATATACCCAATCATGTGCGTTGTCAAGAAGGCGGCTTCTCTTTGATTGGTTTAAATGATTTAAGGAAGAACGCTGGGAAAGTTTTGAATCGCATCCAGTGTCCCCTGTTTCTATTGGATGCTCTGGGTGGAAATCCCGCCTTACAGATTTTAGAGGACGGGGTGACTGCAGCTGAATTGCAATAGCTGCTGAATATCTCCAGAGGGCGAGCTGTGCTCGAGAGCAGGTAGCAGGAGAGAGCAGGGATAACTTGGGGGTTTTGTTTGTTTAGTTAAAAATGTTTGCGGATGTGTTATATATTGACTAAATAATACTTTGATTTTTTTTTTTTTGCCTCAAATATCTTTGAAATGTCAGCAGTCATTATCCATGCCAATTCAATTTGTAACTTAGTCGAGTCAGTAATGTCATATTCATGACACCTATTTAATTATAAAGAAGGTAGGTGATAATCAGTGTTAATTTTGACAGGCTTTTTTGATTTAGTCTTAGTCTTGAGACGAAAATGCTTAATAGTCTTACTCACATTTTAGTCAAACTGCAGTTACCAACATTTATTTAGGTAGCTATTTTATATGTAGTCTTCAAACAGAAATAGTCATTAATTCTTCTCTCTTTAGACCAAATCAATTAAGCTCATGAGAAATTTGAATTAAGGATTGAACTTGGAAAAACTGGAATAAATGATGACAATTTTCATTTTTGGGAAGAGATACAAATTAAACTAATTTTTCAGATACAGTAGGTTTACTTTACATGTTTACATTTATTTAACATCTTTTGTTGGTTAACATTAATGACACAGATAGGTATTTAATTAAGAATGCTGTCCCTTTAAGACGGAAGGCATGCATGTAATACTGACACATTCAGTTTTCACCACCTGTTTACCTCCTTCACTTAACCTCTTAACTGTCACGCCCCCCTTTTTGAACATAGACTTGAAAGTGCACTATTCAAACTTAAATTATTATAATTTATGAATGCTTTTGAATACAGACCTAAGGTTGGTCTCTTTTTAAAGAAGACAATCAGCAGATTATTGCAGACGTGAAATCATTTTAAAAAATTAAAGCATAAAAAAGTTATAGAAGTTTAAATTTACTGTAAAGAAAATGTACTGCACTATTTTTTATTTTATTTTATTTAAAATAAATATTTTACAAAATATGTTTTAATCCAAATTTGATATAAAATTAAAGCCATACGTCTAAATAAGTTATATTCAAAATTTGAAGTTGATATATATATATATATATATATATATATATCAACTTGTGGTATAACGCCTAAACAAAATTTCAAAGGAATCTCTTATATATATATATATATATATATATATATATATATATATATATATATATATATATATATATATATATATATATATATTTCAAAGGAATCTCTTTTTTAATATATATATATATATATATATATATATATATATATATATATATATATATATAAAAGGTATATATATATATATATATATATATAAAAAAGAGATTCCTTTGAAATTTTGTTTAGGCGTTATACCACAAATAGCCACCAGATGCCATTGAAACTCCATTTAATTTTTTTTGACGCATTTGTCTACACAAAAAATGAAATTTCTCTCTCAGTATTACTTCTGTCACCAAATAACCAACAAATATGGAATCTTGAGACTCAGACCTTTCCGATGATATTTTGTCAAGATTATAAAAAGTTTTGATTCCAAAAGACTGTAATACATTTGAAATATGACACCCCGCCCTAAAGGGGAGGAGCCCTCTAAAATAATTTAAAGTACCATTTCTATGGTAACGCAATGTCCGATTTTAAAACGCTTTTCAAATGATGAATCTTGAGGTTTTAAACTTTCAAATGATATATAATTTATTATGATTACTAAAACATGTGATAGGGAAAAAGGAAAGGACAAAGAACAGAGCTCCTGTTATGGTGTATATGTTCTGAGGTGCACTCTTGTGTAAATTAATCTATTACTGCTCCTACATAATTTTTAACAGCAAACAGTGGTAAAATATCTATTCAGGAGTCTTAGACCAATGATATATAGTTTGTCATGATTACATTAGGATTTAATTGTAAAATAGTGAAATAAACGTAGGTGTCCCTTATACGGGACGGTGACAGTTATTAAGGAATAACAGACTGTATTTACGTGAGATAGGGGAGCGCGGGGCACACAGTAACACGGGGTTAGTTGTAACACACGTGGTTTAATTATTTCCACACGTGCTAGCATAACCAAATTTACAGTATTTACTAGTTACCATATCAACATTATATAGAGAAAAAAAGTGCGCCAAAATTGAAAAGTCTTTTGAAGATATCGCTGAACATTTATTTTACCATAGTAAAATTATATTTCTCGCTTAAGTAAATTTTTCATCTCAGTTTTTATTACTCACTTAAAATAAGACAAATCTGCTATTATTTTAATCTCCAATCTGTTATTTATATATATATATATATATATATATATATATATATATATATTTTTTTTTTTTTTTTTTTTTTTTTTTTTAAATTTATTTTTTTTTTTTCATGAGATCAGATATTATTTTAAGCTGTCATATGGTAATGTTACAACGTGCCCCTCAAACGTTACAATGTACCCCACCTACGAGGCATGTTGTCTCATTTCACTTTCAGTTTTTCAGGATAAATAAAGAAAAACGTACTCACTGTAATTATGAAACAAAGCGACATATTTGTACTAGACAAGTGTGAAATTACTGTGGATCAAAAATTATACTCTGAACCCCATGTGGATTACTAAAGTGTTACTTTGTGCCCCGCTCTCCCCTACTCTACATGATAGACATCTGGACTGCTGTGTGTGTATTTGAGCACTGAGCACTGATCGCGCGCTGTATGAGAACTGAAGAAGTGGAGCGTGAGTGAGAGAGAGCATTTCTATCAGAGCGATTCCGCCTCTCCCGCCTTCACTAACTTTACGTTAATCAACAACGAATTGTGATTCCCGAGAAAAACGGGATGTCTGGTCAGCCTATCTCTAACCCTTTGGTTGCTGAGGCCATTGTTTCAGATCGCTAGTTCGCATTTTGGTAGCCTATCTGTCCGATACTGAGACTAGATATGCAAACGCCCCTTGTCTGATTGCAATCCAATGACAGGGACCACATTTTGAAAGACAAGGCAGTTAACTTAGTCCTCAAATAACATTCTAGTCCCATCTCCTCTTGTTAAGGAAGATCACACAATCACACACCCTACATAAGCTTTGGACTTCCTCGTTCTAATCACCGAGTGTTGTTCTGCGTTTATCGCTCTCCTAGTGATAGCTGCGATACAGAGCCTTTCCGTGTTTTCTTAGTCTTAGTCCTCGTCTAGTTTTCCTGGTTATTACCTGAGTCATTCGTGTTCTGATCCTAGCCTGTGTATCTCATTTCTCGTCTGTTCTCTGCCTGCTCTGAAGTTTATAGCTTGCCTTGGATTTACATCTCTCTTGTCTCATTGTTCGGACTCTGTTTGCCCCTGCCTGGACCATTGCTCGTGTGGATTACCCCTCTTGTCAAGCCCTCTGGATATTGTTCGCCGATGGAAGACTACGCCTGTTTACTTGAGTACTCATCTGTCTTGTCCTCAATATACGTGTTTGCCATTTGTTCGACCCTGCCTGTGTTTTGACCATGTCTATTAATAAAAGCTTGCATATGGATCCGCACGTCTCTTGCCTCGTTCGGCCTGTTACAATCAGATATTAGTTTTAGCTCGTCAACTTCTTAGTCACAGAAAAAATGTTAGTTAACAAATATTTTTTGTTGTCGCCTTCGTTGACGAAATTAACACTGGTGATAATTCTAACAGAATGAAATAGTATATAATTTTTTTTATGTAGGCGATAATCTGATGTAGTCTAGTCAATTCAAAAACCATCCACAAAAATATCCACATCCTGAGATTATGAAGGACTGACAGTGTTGGGGGTAATGCATTACAAGTAACGGGAGTTGCATAATTAGTAAAGTAACCCATTACTTTTTAATTAACAAGAAAATATCTGAGTTACTTTTTCAAATAAGTAGCTTAACGCCAGTTAGTTTTTTCCCATTTATTGATTGACAGCTCTTCTGTCCCCATGTTGAGAGAAACTGTAGATGTTACTGTAGTTCTAGAGTAATGAACATGCATTAATCCATCTCACTCGCAAAAAAACAAAACAAAAAAAAAAACACAGATTCAGTACTATTCCTCAAAATGATTGAAAACAGTGAAATGCAACTCAGAATATGACACAAACCTGCAATAATAATGTTAAATAACATAAATATCCTTTATGTATTTAATCATATTTTATATAATGTCTTTGCTGCTGACCTTTGATGATGTAATTCAACCATACTTATAAGCAAAAATTACTCTATATAAACATTTGTGCTTCTTTTTTTATTGCTGAAGTGTTGAACTGTCTTCTGCATTCTACTGTACAGACGTGAATTTACTTTCCCTTCAGCCTGAGGCTTATTCATTTCACTTTTGGTGTAAAAGTGTTTTTACGTTTGCCAGAAATAGAACTTTTTTATATTAAGAACAAACAAGCAAGCCCTGACTAGATTTAAAAAGTAACGCAAAATAATGTAACACATTACTTTCCATAAAAAGTAACTAAGTAATTTAATTAGTTACTTTTTTAGGGAGTAACGCAATATTGTAATTCATTACTTTTAAAAGTAACTTTCCCCAACCCTGAGGACTGAATAGTACCATCAGACTAGCCTATACGTAAACACAGCAAGAAAGACAAACAAGTTTATATGGAAAATGCATATTTTACTACAAACTAATAACTTAATATGAATTATTATTTAATTAGAGTAGTTAATATATGCTCTGTGTTTTCATCATGTATCATTTTCAGCAGAACTTGTACTGGAGTGGACCCACATTTCCATGCACTGGCCTAAAGGAAGGTGATACATTCATGCAGGTAGGAACTATGCAGATTCTTTTGTAACATTGCTATCAGCTGCTTAAATATGCTCCAAGAACATTTTGCTAACATTCCTATTAAGTTATGAAAATGTTATTTCTCTGCTCTTTCAAAACTTCCAGTTTTTTAAATGTTTTATAAACGTTTTTTTCTTGCTTATGCAAATGTTAAGAAAATGTTCCATTTTATAGTTTTGCAAACATTATGGAAATTTACTTTTGAATGTTCTCTAAACATTCTGAAACAAGTACATTAAAATTATTAATGAACATCCAACTAAAACGTTTCGGGGGGAAAAAAATCCACAAACAATGTATAAGTAACATTTTTATACTAACGTTTTGAGAAAATTATTAAAGACCATAACTCTGAACGAACATTCTTCAATGGTCATAACTCTTAGAGAACCTTGCCAGAACATTAGCCAAAGTTTTGAGAGTGTTCCCTGTTAGCTGGGGATGGATGTATTGTAAATAACACTAATTCTGACAACTGTGAAACATTTCAAAATAGAATAAATATCTGATTTTTCCAATTTTTAGTCAAGATCTACTTAAGAACTTGGAGAGGCTCCAATTATAAATTAAATAATACATTTTATGTGTAATTTATATAGATATATTCTGTTACAAGAATGTATTCTATTACAATTCACTGAGAAAGATTCAAATATAAGCTGACTGTGCCCCCTAAATGTGCCATGTGTTTGTGTCTTATTCCATTCATGTGATGTGCAGTATACCTGACAGCTTCTTTTAGTGGTTGAGACTTGCATACCTTTGTCTGGTGTGAACTTCACCTTTCTCTATATAAGTTTCCTTTATACTCACCTGTGTGTCTATATCATTTTAACTGCCTGTCTGAACAAGACCATTTATGGATTATGGGCATGATAAATCAAATCAAAATCGTTCCTCTCTACCCCTAAACCTAAAAAAAAGAAAAAATATTCACCCAACATTTTTCATCTGGTGCCTGTATCTATGTATGAACTCACAGTACGAAGCTCCAAAGGCTGAATTGTGAAGTTTTGGAAACCTGCCTTCAGAAGCATGTTTATGGTGCACAATAACATGCTTTTTAACTGATTTATGATGATGAATGAATGAACGAATGAATGACTGATGAGAATGAATATGTGGTTTATTAGCCTATTTGATATCTAAATCATTAATGCATAGATAGGCTGTTCATGCATATATTTTGTGCATATAAAAAGCTCATTTTTGCTTTACTGCTGTCATTCATTTCAGTTGGCAAGTTATACCATTTTTTTTCTGATTTTCATTATACGCCTGTTTGTTCTTAAAATGTTAATAACTGAAATCGTCCTAGATAATACAATCTCACAGTTTAGCCCTTGTGTCACTGATTAAACAGAAAATGAAGCAGAACACATCCATCAAGTAAACGTTTCACTGCACAATAATTCATCCAAAGCTTGCAGAGATTTTTAGCATACTTTGTAGAAATTAGATACAGTCCGCAATTCATCAAAGGTGTAAAAAAAAAGATAAAATGAAAGATTCTAGAAGAATTTCGCCTGAGGTTTTAAGCAGAAAGGATTGTTTCATAAAAGCTTTAATTTTATGTGCGCACAGAATTGAAACCCCTTTAATGTTGTAAATGAGTAATTCATTTTTCCTGTTGAAATAAACTGGAAATTGAATTTGAAGCAATAAATACATTTGTTGAGAAAAATGCTGCAGTTCTTCATGAAAGTATTTTCTGAATATTCCAGAAACAGACCCTTTCTAAGAGTTTAGACGCTCTCTCTCAGCAGGAGGTAGATTTGATAAGTTTTACAGATGACAGGGGCAATAAATTACGGGTCTTTACAAGCTAAAGCTGGCAAGGTTTTCCACAAAGAGCCGCAACTGAAGCACAGACGTGGAGTTATATTCAAGATCTGCCAATGGGCACATTCAGAGGGACATCCGTAGTAATTGTAATTACACACTTCACATGTCAAGTGCATTATCAACATAGCAATGAGTTTACCTGTACACATTTCAGAAATGAAAAAAGTCTTAGTATGTGAACAGGACCATGAACCTGTGTTGGTTTATTTTAGAAAGATGTGAATGCCTATAAATACATATGCTAAACAAACAAAATATTATCATTTACAATACTGATTATATGTTATATTGCAGGGTTTTTCAAACTTTTTAATGCCAAGAACCCCTAAATTCATTGCCCTTACTGTTATATATTTTCTTGTATAAATATACTTACATATTTCTGTTTGGGAAAATATTCTAATAATATACTATAATATTATATTATATAATATTAATGTTTATATTAAGTTTTTTTTCTAAATAAAAATAATTGGCTAAAAATAATTGTCATGGCACGAAAATAAATAAATTATTATCTTGAATAGAATAATCACTAATTATCTCTAATGTCTGACCAGTTTTTAGAAATCAGAATGAAACATTAAATAAAAAAAAATAATAAATTGAGCAAGCATGTAAAAAAATAAGAAACTTAATAATTTCACTTTATGGAATAAAACTTTTTGTAAAAAGACAACAACAACAACAACAACAACAAAAAACGTACTTTTGCATCCTCTTGCAGACCACTATGCCAGGAAGTTTGAAAATATGTTTAATGCTTCATTTTATTTTATTTTATTTTTTATATAAAATTTAATGTGATTTTCTTCAGTTCCCTATTTCTGCCAGTAAGGGGCGCCACTGTAATACCGTATTATTTTTGAATAACTCACTTTGCAATAGGCTCAAAAAAGTACAGCACCACGGAGGCCTTAACATTTCCAAGTGATATTTCAGGCTGTTTTACACACATGTAGATTGCTACAACAGTGTGGACATGAAAAGTTTGATTTTGATGGGGTGCTAAACAAAAACATTGCAGAATTTATCTCAGAAGGGGGAGTTACTGAGATCACAGACCCTACTACTAACTAAGGTACTAAATCCCTGTTTTTATCACTCTGGATAAAAACATTCATCAAGAATTTGGTGCTCATTTTATAAGATTAATGATAGCAATAATGCAAAAATCTAATGAATTATCATGTGCACATGTCATGTTAAGAGTTTGCATATGACCACATTCTTGTGGATGTGTTTATAAATGACTGACAGCTGACACTAACAGGACATTCCGGTGAACCAAAAGATGTGCCAGCTTGGGGTGTCAGATTCCCTTCATCCCACCCTGACAGTAATTCATATGGAGCTGCAGAGTTTAAGAGGCTCTTGTTGAACTGGAGCAGCATGCACACATGAAACATGTATCATACAAAGGGAAATCCTATTTTACAGCATACATCACTTTTTTCTCATAATTATGAAAATTTTCCTTCGCATTACATGAGAAGTGAAACTGCATTAATTGTTGTTAGATTAATAATTGTTAGAATGTATCTTTAATAGAACTATACTGGCCTGTCAGATTTATCACCTTAAAAAAATAAAAATAAAAATAAATAAATAAAAATAAATCAAGTGAAAAAATGGCCAAAACAGATCTTACACTTACATTCAAGATAAAAACCATGAAAGTAATATGTAATCCACAGAGCTGGGTAGATAACTAACAAATTGTAATCCATTACTGATTTGTGCATTTCAATGTGTTTGAAAGGCAAAAGCCTTCTAAAAACATAGTAATACATGGATAAATAAGCTACAGAGTGATAATTCATATATAAATTAAATAATTTTGTAAATCTAGTGGTCAAATGCTGTGTAGTCACCTGACTAGTGACAAGTCTTCCGGTTTTGTAAACATCTACAAAACTAGAAGACTTTCTGAGTGTATATAAGTGGTAGACTATTTTATAAAGGAACATTTAAAAGATGAAAAAGAGGAATTAGGGAGAATCACTACGTTTTGCCTCTACACTATCCTCAGTATCCTCTGACTGTAGGCAGTGTAAAATCAATAGGCTCTTAACAGGCCAGCTAGTCTTATTTCCCAGCCTCATCCTTGACAAACGAGGCAGTGTTCTAATTGATCAGCACAGCCTTCACAATGGTCTGTGCGTGCCACTATGTGCGAATCATCCTTTAACACGCGCAGCGAGCATGTAGGGTTGATCACTACATCTGCTGCATTGAGCCAGCTCTTAACACATCAAATCATGTCCATGAATCATCTTCATGGGACAAACTGTCGATACTGAAGGTAGTATATAGGCAGATCATTCTGAAAGAGATGGTGACAGAGAGATGCACGGGCTAATTTTAGCACAAGTCTCAGCTAGTCACGTTAATCTTATACTGTAACAGTACATGTCACGTGACAAAGGAATTGTGACTGCTAAGGTTTTACTAAAAAAAACAACAACCAGTCATTTTAGTTTACTTTAACTTAATTTCCTTATAAATTATACATATGCGTAATCCATCATTTACCAAAAAATTTACATACGGTTAGCAGACAGCAGGGTTGTGCAAAATTCACAATTGGTCACTTTTTATTCCATGAGTGCCAATTTGAATATCCGCAGGAAGTTGAATTGGAATTTACCAAATGGAACACATGCAATGCATTATGGGAAATGTAGTTGTTCTGTGACCCCAATCCCCAAAACTGCATTTATCAGATATGACGGAATACTGTATAAATACAAATTTCAATAAATATAGATATAAATTTCTATCTATCTATCTATCTATCTATCTATCTATCTATCTATCTATCTATCTATCTATCTATCTATCTATCTATCTGTTTTGTCTGTCTGTCTGTTTTATTGTTCTATCATTAACAACATCTTTAATAATTCTGCCTTTCTAGTTAAAATATTACAATTACATGAATTCATGAATTTCTACTGTCTTACACATTCAAATTTAAATAGCAATTCTTCAACTTGTTTGCTACCTTAATTCAAATCCAAATTTTAAAAATCTGTGCGAACATTTTAATTGGAATTTAAAAGGTGTTCTCAGTTCAGAGTGGCACACTGATAAAGAGTCAGCATCTCAGGTGTCTGCACTTTCTGACACCAAAAAATAACTTACATTTTTCCAGATTGTAAATGAAAGTGTTCTTCCACACAGATGTGGGATACATTACATCATATTTGTTGTACTTGCAGTAAGAGAATTGCACACAGGTTTGTTTTGCTTGATCAGATTTATGATGATGGTTGTTCTGTTGTTGTATCTCTCCTTATGGATAACAGTACAGACAATGCTAGCTCTGAATGTGTGTGTGTGTCTGTGTGTGTGTGTGTGTGTCTGTGTGTGTCTGTGTCTGTGTGGTTTTTTGGCTTTAGAAAAAGAAAACCTTTTGAGCTCACAGACCAGCTGCTCATTTCTGGCCAGAGAGGGAGAGAGAAAAAGAGACCGATGGGGGAGGGAAGCACTTGGTTACAGCTTCTTGTAAATAAAGCTCATCCCATCCTTTTGATGTTACACATTCACACACACATGGACACACACGGACATCTGAACATTAGATACACTCACTAGCATGAACGAAAATATCTAATGGAGGACTCATATGACAGGTTTGTTGGGGATCCAGCAGCTTCAAACCTCCCAACTGCTGCATTCAGGAAATATCTAGCCACTCCATAACAGCACAGTAATAATACACAAAAACCACATAATCAATAGAACAAATGCTTTGATTCTCTCCACAACCATCCCCCACAAACCTTTTCTCACAGACATCAGCTTCATCTGTGTCAGCACAGTGAGCAAGTGCTTTCCCGAGGAGCTGCTGCTGTTTTTTTAATGGGCTGAGAGGGATGTGAAGAGCCCGAGCAGTCATTCAAAGTATTATTGCACTCCTGGGCTGCGTACTGCCTGCTTGGCCCCCTTGCTGAGGTCGTGGAAGATGGATGGCTCACTGGAGCGGCAATTAATAATGTTTTTACAAGAGCATTGGAGGCGTGCGCGAGCCATGGACGGATTGGGCAGAGTATTGAAATGTGCAGGTGAATTGATTGGCCCTTCTGATTTCCTGTAGAAATCATTTGGATTAATTGAAAGCACTGGGAAGGAGGAGGGAAGGTGCGGGCCGTGTATTGATTTATAGGTCTCACTCAGAAGAAGAAGAAGAGTAAGAGAAAATGGCCACCTTGCTCCTGGAGACAGGATGAGGTGGTTTCAGGTTGGCTGCCATTCAACATTCATTGGTCTGTTGTTAGCATAGAAGCTCATTTCTCGCCACAGGATGGAGAGTCAAGTATTTCATCAAGTATAACACTCTTAAAAATAAAGGTGCTTCACGATGCCATAGAAGAACCTTTTTGTCTAAATGGTTCCATAAAGAACCTTTAACATCTGAAGAACCTTTCTGTTTCACAAAAGGTTCTTTGTGGCGAATAAGGTTCTTCAGATTATAAAAAGGTAAGCAAGAGATGGTTCTTTAAAGAACCTTTGACTGAATGGTTCTTTGTGGAACCAAAAAATGGTTCTTCTATGGCATCGCTTGAAGAACCTTTTGAAGTACCTTTATCTTTAAGAGTGAAGGATGGTCTGCTCAAATACTGCTCATGATCTCAACTTCCTTCCTTTACAGTTTTCTTCATTTGCAGTCCCATTTGCACACTAAGGCCAGTGCTGACCAGATGTACCATCACAACAGAGCTTCTTTTAGTTAGTTACTCAGTACTGCCCCCTGTGGTGTCCATGTGTTACTAAGAGTCTCAAATCATTACTTCTATATCTTATTCATCTATTACCCCTAACTTGCATTATCATTGCATTTTATAGTACAAATAAAAAAGATATAAAACATGTAAATAGTTTAAAATATGCATAAATAAAATAAATAAATATGCATACTTTGCAGTATATATAAAACATACATATTTTTATAATCCTACTGTATAAAGACAACAAAATATTACATGCAAATAGAACTAATTCAAAATAGAACTAATGATGTAGAACTAATGAACCTGATTTATTAACATGATTTTTACAAGATTAAGCCTTGTGTAAAAGTTGTTTTTGATCTGTTTTGTTTATAAAAAATATATTTATTTAATTTACAGAACCAGTTTTTTTTAAATATGAAAAAAAAAATCATCAGAGCAGACGAATAAAGGTCTTAAACTGCTGATAACGTTTACTTTTACTCTGTAGAGTAAACACGAGTGAATCTTTATTGCCATCTCTAGCAGACAATGTGATGAGGCAAGTTAAAGAATAAACTACAGTGGCACCAGCTTTTGTTAATAAATGCATCTAATGTTTGCTCACTAAGCTAAATACAAAATAGGATCTGCCTATTCGTACTGTTCATTTGGAGAGAACAATGTTCCATTTCCCATATAGGTCCTGAAAATCATCAAACAGTTCCTATTTTATAGGTGTACAAGTAATATAAATATGCTTTTTAAGGCTTTGCGTTTTCCATTCACCTCTTGATCTAGGGGGCAGCATTGCCTCCTAAATAAACCAACAACAAACCCTCTTTTTAGAACTATTTTATCAGAATTTACAACAATATAAAATTATGTGTGACTGGTTTTTATAATAAAGATCGTACAAGTGTGAAATTTTTTGAGTTTTATTGTATTTATTATTATTATTATGATTTTACTTGTATAGGGACAGTACAAAAACATAATCATAGCTAAAACATGCAAATTAGCTTTTCATGTCCCTAGAAATGCTTGAAAATAAAATAAAATTAAATAAAATTAAATAATAATAATAACAAACACTGCCATTCAAAAGTTTTTCAAAATAAATGTAATATATATATTTAGCAAGGATGGATTGATCGAAAACTACAAGTACAGACATTCGTAATGTTACAAGATTTCATTTTCAAATAAATCCTGAAAAAGCATCACAGTTTCCACAAAAATATTAAACAGCACAACCGTTTTCAGCTGTGATAACAGAAAGAAATCATCAGATTACATCATCATATGCAGAATGATTTCTGAAGGATCATGTGACGCTGAAGACTGGAGTAATTCTGCCGAAGATTCCGCTTTTCCATCACAAAATTAAATTATATTTTGAAATATATTGAAATAGAAAAGAGTTATGTTAAACTGTATTAATATTTCACAATATTACTGTTTTGATGTATTTTTTAATGCATTCGTTTACTACGTACTAACATTTTTTACTAAAGGGTGCATATTTCCAAGAAAGGCCTAGGTGAAACTGGGCTGTCTGGCTTTGTTGATCTCAAGCCCTATTTCTTCACCAAAATCTCAGAAGACTTTATGATGGCTAAAGTTGTGTGCGTAAACCTCAAATTTCAAGAACTTAAAAAGTTTGTCTTTTTCTATAATAACTCAATACATGCCTTATGTTATTTTCATTTTTGGAAAAATACATTGACACACACTGTATGTTGGTCTGTTGGTCTAAATCACCATCTATCCCTGCTTTTCTCAAGCCAAGGAACAGTGATTGTGTGAATGAGGGCGGTTGTGAGCAGAGGGTGGTGGGATGTGATGCCCAGAGGCAGGCACTGGTTATGGCCAGCTGCCTGTCTGTAAAGAAAGCGGGTGACGCTGAAACAGGCAGGAGCAGTGCTCTCCAGTTACAGTACCTGTCTATAAAAACCACTCCCGTGTCCAGCATCCCTCTGCTTCCAGACCCCCCAGGGTTCCCCCCGAATAGTACCAACGATGAAAGCCATGTCTTGGGTTGCAGCCTCTACAAACCTGGCCTGTTTATGAGCCCTCGTTTGATGTCTGCGCCTGGCTAAGGGGTGCTCGCACCCAAATACGGGTGAGTTGCGCCTGGGTGGTGCTTGGAAATTTGCACAGAGACGCTTTAACTCATGGGAGGGCCTTTAAACATATCACTCAGCATTACAATAGCACTGTTTTTCCAAATTTTGATGTGCAAGGTTTGGCCAGTAGCTCAATCATGTGGATTAGAAGCCAGTTCTATGGAGATTATCTTCCTTTCAGAATGTCTTCATACTGTACAGCCATCAATTACAGCATAAGCAGTTGTTAAACAGAAGCTCCATGCAGCACAATCTCAGCTGCAAGTTTGTCTCCTAAGGGTTAAGATCATCTCTTTGCACCCAGCACACCAGCTCAAGCCCTGTTAAAATATCTCACATTCCCCATGACATTCAAGAGGCTGCTGAAGGACTCTGAGTCAGTGGAGTTAAAGATCGGGCTCTTGTGTAGTTCCAGTGAAGGCGGTTTATTGCAGATTTCTTTACTGCACGCTGGTGCACACCTTTTTTTTTACAACGCAGAGAGAAGGCTTAACGGTTGGGGAACGAGTAATAAGTGGCATGTGAATGATGCAAGTCGGTCTGAATGAGCTCCCTCTGATGCTGTTTACAAGAGCTGAGCCTTTTTTAAGACTCTTCCCCAACCGCAAAAAGTCAGATCGCCCTCTTGCTTAATTACTATCAGGGTGTATGATTTTTACGAGCAGGCCAATCACAATTCAATGCAATCCTGCCTCTTTTATTTTGACAGCTTTAGGAAAGCATAGCCGGGTTATTTATTTATTTACTTAGTTAGTTGGTCTTCTGAAATTTTTTTTTTTTCAGTCAGATCCTCACCAGTGAGGACAACAAAGAAGAAATACGCATATTTATTGTCTTTGTATTATTTTTTATTCTGTCAGACTCTTTTATTCAACATTCAAATGAGGAGCATCACAAACAACTTTTCATCAGTCAACAATATTTGCAGTATACAAAACAAGTTTCAAGCTCAAGCAAAAGCAAAATTCTGTCATCATTTACTCACCCTCATGTCTTTCAAAACCTGTATGACTTTTTCTGCAGAACACAAAAGAAGATATTTTGAATAATGTTGGTAAGCAAACAATTTTAGTCATAATTGACTTCTACTTAATGGACAAAAACAAACAAACAAAACAACAACAACAAAAAACACCCAAAACATTTCTTAAAATATCTGCAAAGAAAATAAAGTCATACAGGCTTGGAATGACATGAGTTTGAGTAAATGATTGCAGAATTTTCATGGGTGAACTATTTCTTTAACTGAAACATAATTTCTTTTGTTTTACAATTTTAAAAACAAAGGTTCCAAAATTATAGTCTGATGGAACTTTTTCTCTTTTAGAAACCATTACACTGATCTGAAGAGCATAAAGAACCATTAAGAACTTTTTTAATCTTCATAAAACAAGCTGAAGAACTCAAGAACCCTGTGCCATCGAAAATGCTTCTTTACTGAACCTAAGAACCTTTTTAAAGAATTTTTAAGAATGTTATGTTGTAGTAAGTAACAGTATTTACTAAGGTGTTCCAGTGTTGAAAGAACGCAAATGTGCAAGAACCAGTTATAAAAATGAATGTCATGAAAATAATTTGTTTCCAGAATTTTTATGCATTGATGTGCTGTACTGGATGTTACAATTTCTATGAGGTAAAAGGCATGAAATGAAAGCTAAGATAGTGTCCCATTTTTAGAAAAAACAAACAAACAAACAAATAAATAAATAATTATTTTGTCAACAAATAGGGATATTTATTTATTGTTTGTTTGTTTGTGTAAAGAGGTTTATTATCAGACAGACAGCAGCATAATAGGATAGGACAGCTGCTGTTATAAAAGGCTTTATCTTCAAAATTACAACATTGTGGAGCATCTTGTCAGGCATTAAAATCCCCATCAGGATGTGCTGCCACTATGGATAGCTTGTGAGGCAGGACTAATCCATAACCTTGCCCCAAACTAAAGTATTAAAATAATGTGCGTGTAATACGGGAAGGAAATGAGGGGAAGATCATATTTTCAGCACACTCTGGCTCACCGAGAAAAGTCTCAATGGTCTTTTTGTAATTATACTGCAATTTGTGAGAATAATTATATAGTCTGATAATGATCTCAGATATCCAAACATGCTTGCAAGGCAGAACCTGATTCCCTGTGTGTTGTTGACCAGTAGGTGGCATGAGAGACAGTGTGCATAATGGACAAGTCTTCTGGGTTTGCTTCATTTTTTTAACCACCATTATAAATCAGAGAATTCTGCTATTACCATAATTAAGAGTTTCGGGCAGCAAGGTATATCTCTGAAAAATAATTACACTGATTATTTAAAAATCAGCACTTCATTAAGCTTTGATCTGGCCTGATATTTAAGACATTCCTGTCACAGCTGAGCTTAAATTTTTGTATAGTACTAAAATTAAATAGTATTATTATACCTATTGCTAAAAACTCAAAGATGAATGTCAAAATATGTCTGCAGGGATAAATAGGCAGACTCCACTAATACCCAACAAATAGCAGTTTCTTCAGACCAGCACTGCTAAATAAATCAAATCACAAAAATTCTTAATCTGTAAATATGATCTGGGAAATTATGATTCTTCACTGTATGAGATACAAACCAGACAAAACAATCCTTAGCAAATACATGTCCACTGACCACAATCTATCCATAGAAAAAGGCAGACACAGGCAAAACAGACTTCCAGAGAAGGACTGTGCATGAGTCACAGTGAGACTGGGTTGATACAAAAACACACTTTTTCATTCACTGTAATTAACGAAAGACAAATACCTTAAAAAAAAGTGTAAAACTTCATTCCACATTTTCATAAACAAACTGAAATCAGTCATTTGCCACAGCAATTTAATATTTATTGTCTGTATAGGTCTCAACATCTACTTCATTCGGGTCTATTATATTGTATTTTTATTATAAGTTATGTTATTATTTTCGTTAACAGTACTGAGAAACATTGTTAATATTTTCTTTACAACCTTTTTGTGTCATCATGCTTTGGCAATATCGCATGCATAACACTCATGCAAATAAAGTAGGCTATACTGAAATTAAATTTAAAAAAAGTACATTCTCATAATGGATTTACCAAAAAAGTACAGTTTATATGGAATTTTCAAATCTGCTTTAGAAATTTAATTCTAATGTTCATACCTGCACTCTCAAACTATAAGCTCACAAGCGCAAGAATCCATTTAAAATCTCCATACAGAGAAATTCATTTTACCGAAAAGAAAACATAAACCTTTCAAGACAGAAGAATTTGATAATATAGAATATGACTCCACAGAAATCATAAGCAAGAGTGATTTCAGCTTCATGAATAAAAATGTGTTTAACTGCGAATCCTTGTTGCAATTATAACCAACCAGAAACGTTCTACATTGAAACTGCAATAGCTGCAACAAATTCATCGTCACCGCCCAACTATAAAGAGTTCGAGTTCAAGGTCTTGATCTAAACTAACTCTGATATTAATTACAACATTTCTGAAAGAAATAAATGTATATGAAGAGAGAAAGAATAATAATAACTAGATAAAAAAGTTTGTCAAGACAAACTTTAAGTTGGCTTGAGAAAGCTGGACCAGAACTGACTGTTGCAACCTAGGCTCATTGGAAATACGTGCCACTACATACATTTCTGCAAAACTGAAAAAACGTACCTATATGTACGATTCACTGCAGTTTCCAGTTGAAATCAACACTAGAGGCAGTACAATTCCGACAACTTTTATTCCTTTTCACACAAAGTATGATTCACAGGTACAGAGTTTTGATTAATAAAGGCTAATTTTCACACAGTTACTCGCAGAATGTTATGTTATGACTTAGAAACAATTTTAGCATCCTGCACGATTTGAAAACTGATACTTTTGACCGTTATCGTCACATATACTGCATCATATGTATGGGTTTTCCAACCTAGTAGATTTACTCGGTAGCTCACGTGACGGCGTTACACTTGGGTGATGAAGAGCTCCGGTACGAATCCCGTGAAACTACGGTTCGATAAAACAGCTCAAATCCTCATAAGGAAGTTAAAATAGCATGCATCAGCGAATACGTTTTTATATTAGTTTTGTATTTGTTAACACTATCGGGTAGGTTTAGGTTTGGGCTTGGTGTTGGTGATATTTCCAACATGATAGAGCATTAACCTTTAGCTACACTCACCAGATATTTGAATCCTAAATGGTCGCAATACCTACCTCAAGCAACATAATAAAAACGTTGCAATACGTGCTTATACCAACGTATTAAAAACGTGCCACGGTCACGTATTAAACGTGTGTTTTAGCGCCACTCTCTGGACATTTCACTTTGAAACTGCCGTGAAACATGTAGCAAGGTACATAATTACGGTGTTGCAGAAATGTGTGTAGAGGCACGTATTTCCAATGAGCCTCTCTCGCCCCAAGCATTATGAATGAATAATAAACATATTTGTGCCTTTCACTGCCGGCATATTTGTGCCTTTCACTGCCAAAAAAAGATTAGATAGTGTTATATATATTGCTGTTTTTTGTCCGAAGTAGCTTGAAAATATTCAGTAAAATAAAATATATTATGTACTATATATATATATATATATATATATATATATATATATATATATATACATACATATTAGAAGACAATGATAAAAACATGCCAAAATAATGTAACATTTCCTTGTTATTTATGTTTAAAATATCTTAAGTCCCTTATAGGCTACATAAAAATGATTATCTCATGACTCCATGGTTATATACCAAAATGTGAGTTTGACCTGAATGACCAAGGGGATGCTTTCATGTTTATTTTCTTTTGATTACTAACACACCATTGTTTTACTGATGAATGTTTATTGTTAGAATATGTTGTTCCTATGTGTTCTTGCCACAGATGTCACACTATATTTGATCTGATTTTTGATTTATGAGACTCTGCTCTATAGCCATTTGATTATGGTCTTATTATTCTCCATGTCTTCTTGCTGTGGCATGGAGCATAATACTTACGATTAAGCATTAATTTGAAGGAATCCATGTCAGTATAGAACTAGGTATGAATGTAAGAAAATTATCACTATAGTCAACAAAACAAGAACTGGTGCATGATGTTCCTATTAGATCATGTCAATTCAACAACTTGCTCAGTAAAGGTCACTGAAACAATGTATCCAGAACAAGAGTCAATAATCTTTTTAAAGAAGCTGATCTTAACCGATTTGTGGTTTGGACGAAAAACACTCCTGAAGTTGAAGACATAGCTGAAATGGTTTATCAAAAAGTCTTATATTCATAAGATGTTTCTTTTTTAAAATTTCATATGTATTTTAAAATGAGATGGAGAAATTTTCACCATTTACATCATAAGCACAGCAAGAATGAATTTCCCCAAGCTACAAGCAGCAGAATTTGCAGACTCTAGGACCCTGGGAGATCTTCATGTTCTCTGAAGGCCCATAAACTTGTGGCATGTCTCATTGGCAGGCTCAGTGTATAAGCAGGCTGCTCTCAACTCAGTGTGCTTCCAGCTTACCAGTTCATAGCACACACTGATAACACAGAAACCATTGCTTTTTAACACACATCAACATCTGTAGTACACAACCACATCAGTTGACCTACAGCATTCCAGACTGTGAAAATACCCACTGACATGCATGTCTTACAATTTATGTGAGACCATAGACATTTTATCAGACGCAGATAAGGTTGTGGCTACACTTAAAAGGTTGACAGAAGTCAGACATATCCTGTCAACCACAGGACACAACCACAACTCTGTATGCACATTAACCCACAAATATATTGTAAAAGGATGCAAGCGACATTAGCAAAAACATGAATTTAATCTGTTTCCCAACCATTAATCAACTCAGCATGAAACTAGACGCATATAAACAAACATTTGGGACTTATTGCTAATAACATACCTCCTACTGTACATTAACCCTATAAAACCTACTGTATCATATTTGATATACAGATTTCTGGCCTCTAAAGGATCGATATGATCAATACTTTGCTGAAAAACTTGCTGTACATATAGTGTGTATGGTTTATACTTTTTTTTTAGCAAGTAAAAGTCCTTTTATTATCATTGTGAATACCATGTTGTGGTACACATTTCTTTTTGCTGTGAAATCTTTACTGATTAAATGTAAGAATAACTTTTATATTGTCAGTAATATTTGAAGATGAACACTTACTAGATAAAAGCAACTTATGTTTTCTTGATTATCTATATATCATGAAAAATCATGTTGAAATGTATCAAATATGGTACATAAGGCTTTTGAGGAACATTTATTTGTACCTCTCTCAATCATCATTGTATTGCATTGTATGTTTTGCCAAAAATGAAAACTACAGATCATAAAACTACCATTTTACTAGACATTATTCGTAGATATGCGACATCTTATATTTACATGCATTTTATGTAAGTGGTCTGCTAAACTGTTATAAAGATCTCATTAATTTACATTACAAGTTATCAGAATTTCATCTTACTTTTTGCCCATATAAATACCAGCAACTGCACCAAATGGAATATGATAATGCTTTTGATGATTTACTGTTTTTAAAGCAACAACCAAACTGTGACCTTTAACAATCTTATTTTACATTTATGTTATGGAAAACATGAGAACAATAAAAATAATTAAATACATATATACATACATACATAAAATCTGATCTAGCAGAAACCATTCAGCTCATGCAACTATCATGCCCTGCTCAAAAAACAATGAGATGTTCCTAATTTGCATTCATGATTGTGACCATTCTGTTTTCTTTCAACAGTGCGATGCAAAAATACAGTATGGCCTGAAGGAGGCACTAGATGGAAAAAACTGGACCAATGAGAACCATTGAGGACCAAGCTGTCCTCTCCCTGGAGTGCCATATTAACAAATACAGCTATCAGGTTAGTCAACCTGTTAGAAATCCACTACTGTGCTGGTAAATTTCCCTAAAGCTATGCAATACAGCTGTGAAAATTATCAGCTCACTGATTTAAACAAGCTACAGGGGACTTGGTGACACAGATTTCATTTTAATTTGATTGTTTACATCTATGTTCCACGATTTTACTATTGCCCTGAAAGCTGAACAAATCAAATCTTCTCCTTACTTGAGATTGTTACAACCTGTTCTAATCCCCCCTCTAGCAGAAAAACCTAATTAAACTGTGTCAGATGTTGTGTTGATGTTGTGCCCACCTCTGGAGAAGATTATCCGAGATTTTTTGCTGGTCAAAAACATTTAAATGATGGAATATTTCCCTAAAGAATATCATAACTTCTCTAAGACCTGGTACGCTTGTAGTATTATACAAGTTTATTGCTTTTTCTCCACGTTTGTATTTTTTTTTTCCATCTGACAGACCAGATGTTTTATTATAAAAACTATTTGTAGTGTTGCCAAAGTTCACCACATTATGAGTTTTGACGAGTTAATGATTAAAAGCAATGTATCTTTATAAAAATGTTACAAGTTTTGCATTGTGTATTCCAGCAGCATCCACCTCAAACCAGATATGTCAGTAATTTGAGTTTTGATACAGCAGTTTTAGTGGTGATCTGGCTGCTATGACCTTTGTGTTTTTATAACAAGTCTAGAGAAGACATTCATGAAGGCGATATCTTCAGATTGAGATGAAATGCAAAACCCCATTGCTAATGGACAGTGATAGGTTATGACTCCCAAACAAGTATAGTTTCTACCCGAAGCACTGGAAGATTAAGTTTTCTTTGAAAGTTTGTGCCTAAAATACAGTTCAAGCTTTTGTGTGAAATACAGTAATGTAGTATTTTTTTTCCCTTTAGTGATATTGGATATCAACTTCTATCACTGGGATTCACATTATGGATATTGACAATAGCATCTTCAAACAGTATTGCAAATTTCAGAGAAAGTGATTTGTGCATTGTGTGGCTGCATTGCTAAAAATGTATTTATTAAAGTAGCTATTTGTGACTATCTATTGAAAAGTGACACAGTGGAGTTGTTATTATCAGTGCAGCAGTTCAGTCTTTCTCCTCAGAGTAGATGTCTAAGCTTTGAGGAGCCTGATAGTCTGAGAGAATAAAAACCGTTGCAGTCTGTTGGTGTTGACGTGTGCACTGCGGTAACTGCGGTTTTGTGCTGGTAGAAAGGAAAAGAGTTTGTCCAAGGGTGGGTGGAGTCTTCTGTGATGCTGTGGGATGTTTATGGCAATTGTCTGTCATGGGATAGAATGAGGCTTTAATAACATTTGATTTGGTGGATGATTTTTCTGACAATCATAAGGAATAGAAATTGTGGTCATTTTTTTTAGACTAAACTTGAGAATTTAATTATTTTCTTATATTTCTTGCTCATGCTGGCCATTTTGCATCTCAGATGTTTTATACATATTTACATTTTTATTGTACTTTTGAATTCAGTTTTGACATAGTCTTTATTTTTTAAATCTGCTTGCATGACTATTACAGCAAATATACTTTATGTTGTATGAAAAGCATGCAATGTTGTGATTGTATGTTTGTGCATGTCTTACCTAAAATGCAATGCATTTGCATCGAATTTGTATTCAATTTAGTATATTATGGACTTATATTATGTTTTGCCCTTAAAGTCTTCAAAAGGGCTTCTCTAAGAAGACAGAAATGTTCTCTGACTGAATCATCATCACTATTTAACTTTTTACTCACTCTGAACAGACAGTTAAAAGAAGACAGACTACTTTGACACAGACAGATTTCATCACTCTGTCTCTATATCTGAGTTTTACAGTATTTAAATAGCTTCAGTTGACACAGGCCAAGCCTGT
Source organism: Spinibarbus caldwelli (assembly GCA_039654775.1). Taxonomy (NCBI): domain Eukaryota; kingdom Metazoa; phylum Chordata; class Actinopteri; order Cypriniformes; family Cyprinidae; genus Spinibarbus; species Spinibarbus caldwelli. The sequence continues at coordinate 12,489,485 of CM077219.1, read as the reverse complement.
AGATTTTACTGCTGCAATAAAGCTCTGTCCTAGCAACAATATAGAAACATCATACGTACTCATAACTCTCTGGCTTGCTCTCCTTTGCTTTTTCTGTCTTAGAAGGATGTCTGCATGCAGGTGACTAATTATGTTATCAACTGTACAAAATTTGCAGAAATAAGAGCAGTAGAGAGGCTATAGAGACAAGGACAGATTTACATTTGTTCAGGGACATAGAGGATGATGCATACAAACTGTGTTTGTTGGTATTTGTTTAGTGTTCATCTTAAGAAGTTAGTTGGATAATTTGTGGTTTATATAAATGAATATTGCATTTTATGGACAGACAATTGTTGTAAACCATGGAAAAACTACAATATTGGATATAGCTTAGTGGTTAGTGATTCTGGACATCAATAATGACTGTTCCTGCGAGTTGTCTTTGTTCTTGCAACTGTAAGATACTTCGGATAAAAGTATCAGCTAAATAGTAATTAATAAATATTGAACAACAATTTTGTGAATTTAAGAGATTGTCATAAATTTACAGGTTTGTCTCTCTACAGAGAAGTTCTTTCATTAGGTAATTGCTTCAGGCAGCTCCAGACGATCATTTAGCCATAAGACGATGCAGCTGTGGTTGTTGGCACATACAGCAGCTTCTCAGTGTGGCTGCCTCATGAACAAAGCTTTTCGTACCCACCTACCTACCGCTAAACTGCTCATCATACTTTCAGCTATATCAATATGTGAAGCTCATGAGTGCATATGCTTGATTGTATGAAACCCATGGAAATGTTTCACTTGATTTTGTCACTTGATTTTTTTTTTCACAAGATTTTGGCTATTACAGCTGTTAACAATACATCTGTTTCCCTGTATAAGCCTGGTTTCCCTGAAGTGCTAATGCCTCTCTGAGAGTTCATTTTCCTTAATTTACTTCTTAATTAACTTAATTTCCTTTTAAACATACTGTGGCTTTTCCTCATCATGTTTCTCTATATAGTGATGAAGTGTGTGACCCACAAGATTTAGAGAAGAATGTAACGTCTTTTTTAAAGTCACTCCTTTCACTCCCTTTCTTGTTGCTTTTGGCCCTTGATGTTAACGTAGACTTGACTGTGAATATATGTGAATATCTAAAGCTTAGCACATTTAGTTTTAGGTCTCTCATGTTCAACTCTCAGATGAGCATGTTTGGTGCTTTTTAATAAACCAAATCGCAGCACATTCACTTGCATACTTGGTAACTGATTATCATTAATATCATTTATATATATATTTTTCTTTATAAATAACTTCATTTTGAATATTTGGTACCACTTTAGTATAGGCACCAGTTTTCGCTGTTAACTAGTTGCTTATTAGCATGCCTATTATTAACATATCGGCTGTTTATTATAATTATAAAGCACATATTCTGCATGACCATATTCTACATCCCTAATTCTACCCAGGCACGTGCACAGGTAGGGCTCAACCTGTGATATAACAAATTAAATAACACAAAATAATAATGTCAAAAGCTTTAGATTTATTCACTATTAATAACAACCATAATAATATAGTAGATATACAGGGTTTATTTAAATCTAATTACAACAGCAATCTTCAAATCAGCAATCAAATAAGTCAAGTATTTTTGCCAAACTATTTTGAAATATAATTGAAATAATTATGTCCAACACAATTCTAGTCAATCAATCAATCAAGAGATTCGTTCAAAAAAAAAAAAAAAACTGATTCATCCAGTAATGAAATAAGTGAAGTATTCATTGAATCATTCATTCAAACCATGTTTTCATCATTTTAATATTAAAATTGGTCTATTTTATATATTATATTTAAATAATATATACATATATTATATAGGCTATTAAAATGTTTAATAATTCATTCAAATTAATTAAAAACTTTTAAATAGACTGCAGCAATTAATATTTTGTTACACATTATTTTGTTTAGTTCAGAATCGTGCGAGAATTGTGATCTCTATTTGAGACAAAAAATTGTGATTCTCAATTTATCCAGAATCGTTCAGCTCTTTTATATATTATTACATTACATTCTGCATGATAAAATATAAAGCATATAATACCATTTTTTGGATCAAGAATACAGTAAAAGCAGTAATATTTTAAAATATTATTACGATTTAAAATAACTTACTTTTTAATACATTTTAACATTTTATTTGTTATAATATTGTTAAAGCTGATTTTTTTAGCAGTCATTACTCCAGTTCTTGGTGGCATTCAGAAATCATTCTAATATTCTGATTTACTGCTCAAGAAACATTTCTGATGATTATCAATGTTGAAACTAGCTGTGCTGCTTTATATTTTTGCACAAACTGTGATACTTTTTTTCTAGGATTCTATTTATGAATAGAAAGTTCAAACGAACAGCATTTATTTAAAACAGAAATATATTGTAACATTCACACATCAATTTAATGAATCTTTGCTGAATAAAATTATTAATTAAAAATATTTAAAAAACAAATTAATGTGCTATCTGCAAACTAGTGTAAAATCCTGTAAAACTGCTGCAAATGAGCAATATAATAAATAATTTGCTTGTCTGAGAACTGAAGGGAACTTTTCTCTACTTTTTATTACTTCTGCTTTAGCTTCTGAATTACTCAATATATAAAAATAAAAAAAAAACAGATTAATCTGAATTGGCACATGATCCATTTTGAAGCAGCTTCCTAAAAAATCATAATAAAATAATTTTTAAGACATGTTCATGTGTGGCTGCATTGATTACATGCATAGACTGCAATTTATATTTATATGTATATGTATATTTTTATACTGAAGGTGGAAGAGGAAGGTTTATGGACAACTTGCAGTCATGTCAACCTGTCCACCTCTGACTCCCTCAGGGCTGAGGCAGTATTAAGAGCAGGAAGTTGTAAAAATCACACGGTAGTGCTCTCCAGACAAAAAAGGATCCGCTACTGTGTGCTCAATCGGTGTTCCCACAGTCACCATAGAAGAGAATCTCTTTACAGTCTGTCCCAATTTACCACATCACTCGCAATTCACAGTCGTTTTAAGCAGTCGTTTTTTTACTGTCATTTCCCACCTATTGCCGGGGCTTTACTGCAGACGTCACCCATTGAGTTATTGTCAGACTCAGACAAGGGTACTGCAGACTATTAGTCTCTAATGATCTGAGCATCCAAAGTGTTGGAGTTTACACCTCTAAACATGAGGAGATGTGATAGCAGTACATGCACTGCTACATAGGATACATTTTACTGTGTAGGCTAATTTTTATTATTTTACAAATAATAATTGTTGTTAAAGGCATTATAAAGTAATGCTATGACATTTCTTACAAAAAAAAAATCATCCATATGAAACAGCACACTTTTCCCTGTAATTTTTACAGCACAGAAAATGTATTAGCAGCCACAAATCAGACTGAATCTACAGCATTTAGCTCGTTTTCTTTTGAGGGTTATTGTGACACAAGCCAGACGAGGTTAATTTATGCTGAGACACAGATTCAGCATGCTTTCAACTAGAATTCACCTGTAGCAGGTGGAGGTAAAATAAACCAACACACCTGGATATTCAGCAGGTGCCTTCATTCACATAACCTTGGCTATAATGCTGTTCAACTTCTCAACAGCTTAATTCCTAATGCGGTGTATTGGAAACAGGGCTGTCTGTCCACTTTTGGCTGTGTGTATGTGGTTTTAAGTAGGATATTCTTAAAAGTCATGACTGTGTCATAATTTCATAGACAACGGTAGCTAGAACTCATTAGCCTTACAGTGAATTTAAACACTACCATTTAAAAGTTTGAGCCTGATTTATACTCACCAAAACTGCATTTATTCAATCAAAACAGACAGTAATATTATGAAATATTACTACAATTTAAAACAACTGTTTTCTGAAAAAAAAAAAAAAAAATCTTATATTTTATATTTTTGTGGAAACTGTGGTTTTGGTGAATAGAAGGTTCATACGAACAGCATTGATTTGAAATGCAAATCTTTTGTAACATTTTTTAACTGTATATGTATGTACTCATACATTCATACATTTTTAAGTATGGCTTAATTCTATTTTGCTGCCACTGTCGTATTTTATGCATTAATTCAGGCTTTTGACATGCACGCTTGCAGACATTATTTATTAGAGCAAGGTCTGTGAGGCTCTGTAGTTTCAGACACTCCGGTCCACCTGTTGATGTTTTGTCTGGTTACAGGCTGTTTGATTTTAGATTTTCAAGATCATAATTCAGCAGGTTGTGTCTAGGATGGAGTATAATGACAGGAGCTTTGTGTCTGTAAGTTGATAAGTAGTCTTTTAAGATTACAGTGCTGTTTGGTCAACAGGTTGGTGTTAAAAAATGAAAAAAGTGTTCGGTGTGAATTACTAGAGTCGTGTCGGCTGTACAGGATGTTAATGAGTAGAGCATTAATTGTTTTCTGTCCTTCTGTAACATTATTATTATTATTATATATCTGGCAAAGAAAAGTCAGAAATACATGAAGTAAAATGTTTCCATAAATATTTTTTAATAGTCAAATTTGTCATATATATTTTTGGAAAGCATATATGTACACAAGTTCATCTACCACAGTGTTCAGGTGCAAAAATGTCAATGGATGAAAAATGTTTATGAACAGACTTCAAAAGATCAAGTATTTTATGAAAGTAAACAAAACTGTTATGTATTATGGGAAGATAAACAACAAAACAGCTCTTCATGAGTGATGATATCTAGATTCTGAATAACTGTACAGCTGCATAAATACAACACCCTTAAAATTTCATAGAATGGACAAAAAAATCTTCAAAATATATTCTTTTGTGTCCCACAGAAGAAAGAAAGTTATACAGGTTTAGAGCGACATAAGTGTGTGTAAATGATCAACGGATTTTCTTTTTTGAATAAACTATCTTTTTAACATGCCAAAGATGCCACTGTTATTTTATCCTGAAGCACTGCCAAAGGTTTTGGGCTGTGTGGTTGTCCTAGCTCCCCCTCTAGCTTTAAGCAGATGGTCTGATCTCCAGTGCAGGCAGTGAGGACAGTGGCATCCTGCGGGATGGTGCATTGTCTGGACGGGGGAATAGAGAGCCGGCTGTGGAAGTCCGCTGAGCCAGGTGTAGGTCGAAGGAGGGAGATGCAAAGTGTCCACTGGCCTTGTGGTGGCACTGTAGGGGTTTGAATAACCTGAGAGGCCACCCATGCCCAGATGAGAGTACAGATGAAGGGGCAAGCGGGGCAGCAGTGGGTAGGGGAGTCCAGCAGCCGCCTGACTCACCATGAAGGCACACAGGTTTGGGTCCAGTGGGTTTGGCCAGTTCAGACTGTGACGCTGCCTCTTGTCCTTCATCCTCCTGTTCTGGAACCAGACCTATAATGAAACAGAGGGATAAATGGTCTTAGTAAAGGACACAGTGGGATTAGGTAATGGTAGATGTACAATAAAATTTTCAGTTTCAGCAGAGATGGAGATCAGGTGTCTGATTTTATGGTTTCTTGGGTTGACTCTAACCCATAGCCTCACAAGACACACAAACAATCCTCTCTTAAATGAACTTAGAATTAAAAATGGTACGGATGCATTAATGAATAGCAGAAGTTAGTCTCAAAATTCTTTTTAAATGAGCACTTTTTAATGCACTTTAAAAACTGCCTGGGAAGCTTTTGTTGGGCCAGAGGTTGAGTGTGGCATGAAAAGGTCTGCATCGTGAATTACCTTTATTGTGGTCTCGGGCAAGTTTAGCGCTGCCGCCAGTTCGCATCGTCTGGGTCGAGACACGTAACTTTCTTTGCAGTATTCTTGCTCAAGACGGGTCAGCTGCTCCCTCGTGAAAGCAGTCCGGTGCCGCCGACTCTGGTCTATCCCATTCAGCAGTGAAATACGAGGGCACTCTTCTTCTCCTTGATCACTGTCAGCATGAGCAACAGTAGACACTGGCGACTCCCTGCCCTCTGCTACTGAAAAGTTTATTTCACATTAGCCATTCGTTTACTTTGCGTATAGCACATTTACAATCAGAAAGACGGGGTTTTCAATAAACTCCCAATTTCCTAAATGAACTCGGTACACAGATGTTGATTTTGCACTGTAGGCCTATATAGTTGACTTAAATGTCACAAGATATGAAGTACCGGGCGCATTTTCTTAAAAAAACGTGTTAATTCCTTCCCAATGCCTGCTGTTAAAATATAAATGTTGTAGGCTACTTACGCATTTTATCGTTGATATCCACGTCCGCAATCCAAATATTCCCCGAATGGATTTTCACAAGCTTCTCATAGTCCTCAAAACAGTCCCAGACCAGGCCCTCCCCAAAAAAGGAATTCTCTCTCGTCACTGCTTGTCTTCCGAGCCAACTTCGTTTATGAAGGGAAAGATGAGTTGTTTTTGTAGTCGCTGTCCACCCCCCTCCTCCCTCACCTCTGCATCTTTCAGGTCGTCCCATCTTGTTACTAATGAGAGACGCGCTCTATCCGCTGAGGCGCCGCCGGGGCGCGCGGACAGAGGGAGGTGTTAAATTGTCTTTGGTCTCCGAGCGGCCTTTGTACTTTTTTGTTATGGAGAATTAAGATCGACCTCCCTTTGCGTACTGTCACAGTGGCTTCCCCGTCGAGATAGGCCAAGCCTGATTGTTCCTTGGCGTTTGATGTTTGTATTTTTGGAAGTCAATCATTAGAATCCTAATGTCCCTAAATTGCAGAGGGCTACAGTTTATAATAGAGATGAAAGCGTTTCAGGAGCCGTATAAATATACGTAAGGTAAAGATTTGTTTAAAAAAAAAGACAAATAATTGGAAAATAGTTGGAATATTTGAGCATCAACTAATTTTATAATAAACAAACAACGTTGCCAGACAGACTGGATATGCTGCCACTGGATAATGTAATAAACGCCGGACTAAATTTTATGAAGTAGCTATGAAGCCTTTTCCTCAAGGATATATTACAGAAAGCTCAAAGGTATAGCTCATCCCCTAAAAAAAAAATCTGTCGTTACTCATCCTCATGCAATTCCATACTTCAATGCATTTCTTTTTCTGTGGGGAAAAAGTGTATTATTCAGTGTCAGAGTCCAGTGTTGTTTAGGATCATATTGACAGTCTATGTTCTGCAGATGAAAGAAATTCATACATGTTTTACAACGACATGAGGATTAATAGTTGATGACAGAATTTTAATTTTTGGGTGAACCATCTCTTTAAATGCATCGTTATAGAAGCTGTCGGGCCCAAAGAAATTTTCGTAGTATATAAGTTTATCTCAACACGAACTGGTGCGAGTGAACTTAAGCGAGCCTGCTGAATATTTTCAGTGTACTTTACTGATATATTATCATGGCTTTGCTAAGACCGTTTGCTAATCAGAAACGCCAATGATACGTGCTTCAGTGCAGGTGAGCCAGGATAAAATGTCATGTGACTGCACTAGACGTGGATCATTAAGGGCTTCTATATTTACCCATGTGGTTTGATTGGACACCTAATCTTAAATTAAGTCTAGGTGTCCTTATTTCACTCAGATATTTATTTGTTTTTTTTTTTTAAACTTTTTTTTCATTTATTTATTTAGGTTTCATATTTCTTCTGAGTTACACATCAAAGTATATTTATAAGTATTTTGTCATTCATTGTGTTCCTGTTTTAGAAGACTAGTTTTTGATTATGAGTAGAATAAGGTTTGTGATTAACATTACTCAAGGCTTTATTATTTAGCAACCAAAAAGAGCTGCTTTCTCTTTCCCAGTGACGCAGACTGTGGCATATCCCGTATTTATTACAGCACCTCGAACATATGCTTCCATCCGTGGCGCTTCAGATTAGCCTGATATCAAACTGACTGACTGTTGTATTGTTATACACCAGTGCTTTGATCACTTGTCAGTTAAGAGGAAGGCTCCACAGGGCTGCAGCCTGTACCCGGAGACTGGCGCAGATGTCGCGTAGAGGTGACAGAAATTGCTCTTAATGAACAGACAAACCTGTGTGTGTCTGTGCCACTTTAAAAACTTTAGAATACTCAGTTTGGCTGACTAAACCTCATATTATCTGTATTGATAATTGTTGAGAAAGAAGTCCCTGTTACTGATCAGTACACAATGACCAAGAAATGCACTGTTTGTGGGCGTGATCATTTGGGTGCATCGCATAAAACTGCAGTAATCTACATAATCTCAGTAGACACTGCATTATTTCAGACTCTGTTTATTTGTTCCCTTGTTAATTTGTAGCCTAGTTTTGCTCATGGTACATTAAAAAGAGACCTACGTTTTTTAGCTGTTTTTTTTTTTTGTGCTTTTGGTATTGTTTTGAAAATACTTTGTTTTTAATTTACAGTAAATTTCGACTGTATAGTTGAACATTAGTGCTCTTTTTTTCTGACCTTCATTGTAGAAAGTACATTTAATTATGAAAGTCTATCTAATGTTTAGATTTCTGCATTAATACGTTTATTTTAAATGTTATAAATGATCAGTTGAAATACTGAATGCAAATTTCTTGTCTTGATACTTGGCTGTACAATGAAGGACAAAAAGTAATTTAATTAAAATGTCGTCTTCTTCGTCTTCTTATATGCATAAGAAAACCGAAAGTTTTTTTTAAAATGAGGATATGTTACATGGGTGCCTTTGCTCTGCAGTCTGGTCCTTTTGCTTTGTTTTGCCTCCTCTTCATCTTCATCTTCCTCCTTTAAAGGTTTAAACCTATTTGCTTTGCGCAGCAATGCAGCCACGCTTTATTATGCTATATTATGCCTATCTGTGCTGTAGTACACATAGGTGCACCTGAACAAACCGTTAACGGACTGTTAGCTCTTGACTCAAAGGCACATTTAAAAAAAACAAAAACAAAAAAGAAACAAACAAACAAACAAATATCTATACAGCGATTTGCGCTGGTTCAGATGTGTCTGATCTTAACTGAAACTTAAACTGTACACAAGGAGCAGGATAAAGTTAATAATAATAATAATAATAATAATAATAATAATAATAATAATAATAATAATAATAATAATACGTGTTATGTACATATCTGAATGCCATTTTTGACTAAATATTTGTTTAAAAAAAAATTCCACAGTGATCCAAACGGTCTTTTTGAGCTTTTTGATAGGCTATTCCATGAATATATTTCGTATCGGCAGTGCTCATTATTTCAGCTCAGAAGTATAGTATTATAGTTTAAACTTCTCTACAAGATGTTCCTGTTGTCTGTTGAACGCTAGAAAATCAAAAATAAGACATTTAGCCTACTTGGTTATTGGAAATCTCTGTGCTATAGGCTATGTATAATTGAATAACTATTTATACAAAACGGATTATCCTTTGCAAAACTTATGCACATAATGCACATCTTTAACTGCACATATCAATCCTAAATATGTCTTGCACTTCAATTAATAGTTTGAAATAAAAACATTTCAGGATTAGAAATAGATAGAAAAAAATATGATCATCTTAAACTCTCAGAAAATACCCTCAAAAGGATATCTTTGTACCTTATTTAACCCCTAAAAGATCCATATCAGTACCTTAAAGGGATAGTTCACCCTAAAATTAAAATTGTGTCATCATTTACTCAGAAGTTTTTGGTAACACTTAAGTTTCTCACTAACTATTTGCTTAGCATTACTAGCATAATGGCTGTTTATTAGTACTTATAAAGCACATTATTATGATGACATTAATGACCATATTTTAGATCCCCTAATCCTATCCATACCTAAACTTAACAACTACCTTACTAACTACTAACAACAAATTGGGAGTTCATTGAGGCAAAAGTCATAGTTAACTAAAGTGAGACCGGGTTTTTTATTTTGTTGAGCACAAAAGAAGATATTTTGAAGAATGTTGGTAATCAATCAGTTGCCGGAAGTCATTGACTTCCATAGTATTTTTTTTCCTACTATGGAAGTCAATGGCTACCGTCAACTGTTTGGTTACCAGCATTCTTCAGAATATCTTCTTTTGTGTTCAACAGAAGAAAGAAAATCATATAGGTTGGAATAACACGAGGGTGAGTAAATGATTACGGAATTTTCATTTTGGGGTGAAATATCCCTTTAAGTGTACATATGATAAAGATTTATAGATGACATGATAAAGATGACAAAGCCTATATATTTCAACTTTACATGTTCATCCTAATGAAGCTACAGTGATGTGCTGTTTGAGGTATCATGTAAATACATAATGAACAAATAGCACTCTTAGCAAGCATGTATTGCTTGCATGTGAAGAGCATTTTTGGGAAATGTGCATAAAGGTTGAATGTTCCCACACTCTCACCAAAAGATTGCCATTAAGATCAGTCATTATCAGAAAGATGTGACTGTTTTATTGTCTATAGGAAGCTGCTTGGATGTATGTGATTTTATGATATGTTGTCTAATGTATTTAGGAATTTTGGAAGCAAATTAACAGCAGTCATATATATCATTTATGTATTTATATATTTACATTTTTTTTTTTTTTTTTTTTGGAAACCAAGCAATCTGCACAGAAGTCCAAGGTTGTGGTGGTTTCAAGAGGGGCTGCGAATTCACCTTGCATAATTGCATTTAAGGCTTAACATTCAGATAATTTGAACCAAAATTGTTTAATATTTTCCTAGGTATATCTTCTCTTTTCCACAGAATCAGTCTTTTTTCTACCTTGCCACAGTAATTTGAGGCCCATATCCCACCAACCCTGGAGAAATTGGCTTCCATGAATTATTACTGAATGCAAATACTTTCTGGTCATAACAGCAGAGGTAACTTTTCCCATCTTTCTCGCTATTCTTTCTTATTCTCTCTGACTTTATAAATACAGAAAATCTGTCTATTTTATTTATTTGTAAGGTGAATTTTTCACAGTTATCACTGTACTTAGATCAGTTGCATAAGGACATGTTTTTACAGGCAGCCTGGTGTTCTGTAATTCATATCCAGATGTTATTATCAAAAACTCAGGGACTATTCTGATTTAATTAGGATGAAGCATACATTGTCCTCACATCATCACCACTGTTCTTTCAATATTTACTTGATATTTGTCATGTCTCTTAGATAATAATGCTGTAACAAACTTTTAGTCTATGCATTTAACTTTTAGATTTTTATCATTTTGATTTCATCTCTTCTGGATTCTGACTATAGGTGAATATATTAACTTAAATTCTGACTTATATACATCGAACCAATTGGCCTTAGATAGAGATGCATACAGTATCTGGTAGTTTTTAACTGTGAAAGATGAATACTTTGACTTTTGTTTTTGTAACTCAGTGTTCACAACTATAATGTGTTTGGGTTTTAAAACTTCGCTATCGATGTAGAAGAAAGATCCAAGTAAAGGCACCTCTGAACAGATTGAGGGATGCGGCGGTGAGAGTAGGAATGAATTATGTAAATGGATGGAATTCTTGATGGGAGCTCAGTTGTAAACTGTGGGTCTATAGTAGCCATCAGTGGTGTTGCTTGGACACAAAAAATACCAGTATTAATAGGCGACATAATTCTTTCTTTTCACTACACAATTATCAATTTTGCCGTCACCACTGTATTTGATTTATAGGTGGATGTAACATTTTGGATTCTACATTCAGCCTTTTTAACGTAGCGTATTTACAATGATATTTCGGAAACTGGGACTAATTGAAACTATAAATGTAAAAGTGATTAGATGCGATGTGAATTATTATTATTATTATTATTATTATTAATATTCTATTGTCCTCATTTGTAAGTCGCGTTGGATAAAAGCGTCTGCTAAATGACTAAATGTAAATGTAAATGTATTATTATTATTATTATTGGTATTGGTATTATTATTGGTATTCTTCTTCTTCTTCTTCTTATTGAAAGTGGCTTAATAATTTAGAGTTGTGCAGAACAGTAATATATTTATGCACATCAACATCCGCATCCTCACTGCAGCGAATTGCTCCATATGTTACATATGTAAAACTTTTCTTAGATCAGGTTTGAGTGGTCAAAGCATTGCTGTAACTGTCATAATTATAAATATGTAATATGTGACTGCCATGCTAAGGACTAGGTTAATAGAGCAGATTTAAACCTGACATCTGAGGAAAATGCGTGAGGAATGTGATGAGTGGGAGCCGCTCACTCACTTTATTCATTTATTTACAATATGAAAAGGGTGTATCATATTTCATGTGAATAATAATACGTCACAATTTAATATCGAATATATATTTATAGTTTGTATGCTTAGATAAAGCATGCTGTGAAACATGATGTAAAACATGCAGTCCATATATGTACAGGCTGCGTGCTATACTAACGTTTTATTAAATTGTTTTGGTGCCCCAGCCAATTTAATTTATGTTAAAATCCTGTGAGAGACATTACATCTTTCAGTTTTAAATAATCAAAAGTCTATATTACAATAATCGGTATGCAGCTGGTTAAAATTACCCTTTCCATAAATAAACATTTTGCTATTTAATCAACAGAATTCTTTGTTTCCTTAAACGTTTTAGACACGGTTGAACCAGTAAAGGTTAGTTCACACAAAAACGAAAAATTCTGTCATTTATTCACCCGCATTTCTTTATTTTGTGGATCACACAAGAGTATATTTTCAAAAAATATCTCAAGTGTGTGTTACATACAGTCTAAGTCAATTGTCCATTGTCGTTTGGACCCCAGCGTTATTTAAAATATCTTCTTTTGTATTCCACAGAAAGTCACAGAGGTTTGCAACGACATGAGGGTGAGTACATGATGACTAAATGTGTGCTCAGTGCTCAGAGTAATATATAAATGACAATGACTACAATATCTATTGTTTTTCTAAGATATGTATTTTACTGTAGCTACGACCGCCTATACAGCAAATTGCACAATGCACTCTAATTTTCATGAAGAGATCACGTTGTAGCCTATATCGTCGCTTTATTGAAACATAATTACATTGAGTTAGTGCAGAAAAAAGTAAAAACCGTGAAAAAAAACCAAAAAAACTATACAGTATTTTTCAATGTGAAACGGCTGTTTTTATCGTTATAAACATTACCAGCTCACTAAACGGACGTAAACCAGTTTTCATATATCTCGAGCGTATTAATTAAACTTAAACTTAATGATACTAAAGTTATTCATTTTAAACCATTCACTGTAGTGTTTGATATGTATCAAAATTGCGATTTAGAAAGAGAAATGAACTTGAACTTTTTTTTTGTAATTTCATTTAAAATTTGCACAGAAACGTTCGTAATATTTTGTATGTATGTAATTATGCAACAACTTACGCGGTTCTCCTTGATCTAAGCGTGAACCATCTCATTAAGTATGCAGTCATTGACACTAGTGTAAACGTAAACTGTTTGGCAAAGAAACGCCGCACACATCATCTGTAGGGTACCCTTTTGTTATTGCTTTTGATGTAAATCACTACATCGGTTCCCGTGAAACTTATAGTCAGTTCATCTAAAGCTTACAGAGCCTGTCAGCTTACAACGCAAAACTTAGCTATTCATTTCAAGTTCGCGTAGCGCACTTAGTACTCTTCATATATGTATTCTTTAGCTATCATTTTAACTTTTTAGCTTACATTACGTTGGAACTGTTTTTAATGTTGTATTAATATGATGATTATCAAACTTACCCTGTCCATAATGGATACATATGTGTCTGTCTTCTGCAGATGTAAGTTTATTCATGCTGGACGAACTGTACACACAATTTCTTGTAAGACCCCTTGCACGTGGGCAGGGCGTTTTACAATAAAACCATTAAGGCATTTCCTGGGTACAGTAGCTGCCTCGCACAAGCACAACGTGTTGTGAGGCTGCTCAGCTCTGACTACAAACATAGAATGGCTCGTGTCTTGAGCTCAGAGTAACAGCTGTGCAGTGGTAATGGGAATGCACTGATGATTCACAGTGTTTAAACAACATGAAAATGGGTAATGAAATATTTTCGTCTTGTTTTTAGGTCACATCAGTTGAGTTAAATTACATTCTGAGTATGATTGCTTGAGTAATTTCTTTGAAATCTAAGCAATGTTGTTTACCTGCAGGCTGCTTTATTATTCCAGCTCCATTCAGAGACCTTGAACTTGGATAGTTTGCCTAAGGAGGGACAGCGTCTATCATTGCCTCCTAAACAGGCCCTTCAGGGAGGGCTATACTCATCCCTTTAAACTTGGCCTTGACCTTGAGGGCCTTTCCTGACCTCTATGTAAAGACTACAGTCTGGGGAGGTGTGTGTGGGAAGGAGGATTAAAGGGGAAGGCTGTTGTTGTTCCCTGTACACAATTTTCAATATTGATTTCCATACACAATGACATGTCCTTTAATTTTTTAGCCTCTGAAAAAATATTTCAAAATATCAGTATATATATATATATTCACATCTAACATCAGACATTTCTTATGGTATTTTTGAGGGGTGAGGTACAAAATATCTCGTTTAGGAACATCTTTCTTGTAGTCCTAAGAGGTTTGCTTTTTGCTTACGGAGCAAAATCTCATTCACACGCATCTGGATTTATACGAATTTGATTCTTGATTGTTTATTTTGTTCGTAGGATCACAGTTTCTATTGGTAAAATACCGAGTTTTGGTTGAAGAAAAAGGGTTACTGGTTTTAGTCATTTGGATTTTTAAAAATATGTTTTTAGGGGAAAATGTTCAGTCACTGATAAAATGTGACACTAAAATATGCGCACAAGTTATTTATATATTTTTTAGAAACCCTCCAACACCTTGCAAAATCTGTAATGATAATTTCTATGTTTTGTAAAGCTGCAAGTCGAAGACCATATTTTTATATTAAAGCTAAGAATGCTAAAACGCACCAGAGTGGCGATAGAGACATTTGAGTCACAACTGAATAGGGAACCATTCTGAAAGTTTTTTTGCCTCTATATTTCAGCGGATTATTTCAAGTATGACATTTCATAAAATGGTACGAGGCGTTGTTCAAGCGTATGTATGAAACAAGTTATGATTTTTCATTTTTTATGGTAATGATAAATAATTTATACATTTGGCACTGCTGATTATGGGCCTTTAAAATGTCTGTAATGATTTAAAGGCATTCCAGCGTGTGCTTGGCCAATGTGTAATTAAATCCTAAATAAAAAGTATGAGCCATTTAAACATTTCTATTGCTTTTTGCAATGATATGTTGGGAGAAATCGTTATAGCATTTGATAATCAACAAGGGAGCTCACACGAATTTATCTATATAAATTATATTATTTTCATGTAAGTACGCGCATCTCTTCAGTTCAGATGACATATTCAGTGCGGAGGATGACACATGAACAAGTATAATAATTTTTTTTTTTAATAGGCTGTTATCAACATATTTTTGTTCATATTTGTTGAACGAAATAATTAAGATTAAAATATATCTTCTTACAATGAATTAACATTAATATAACAAATAGCAGCATGTGTGTAGAAGTTCTTTTTCAATAAACAAAAACAAAAACAAAACAATGCGATTGAATGCTCAGTGAGTTAAAGAAAAGGAAGCGTATAGGGTATTAATGCATAAATGCAATGCAACAATAAGGCAGTATCTGAAGACTACTTTTAGACATTTAACCCGGGCTTGTCAAAAAAAAAAAAAAAAAAAAAAAAAAAGATCTTTGACATTCTTCAGTCAAGGTTTATTTTATGCGTCACGTGGTACAGCTCTCATCCAATGAAGGCACTGCAATGCAGACTGAAGTCCATTGCGTCAATGCAGCTGTACCAATGTAACCGAGTGTCCTGCTTCGGACTTGAGTCTTTGCAACATAATTTTCCGTCCGAATGGTGAGCGTGCTATGACCACCTCCCTGGTCCTGAATCCTCGCTGGGCGGACACGGTTATGTTTGTGTATGAAAACAACTTGGATGAGCTGAAGAACATGGAGGGTCTGGTTGGAAGCGGCAATTTTGCGGCCAACCAGTGCAGGAATCTGATGGCCCACTCAGCTCTGAGTGGCCACCCATCTAGCCTCGTCCACGGCTCCAGTTATTCCACTATGGACGTATCGACTTCAAGTTCAACAGAGCCGGGCAAGCAGTGCACACCTTGCCCAACGGTTCCACAGGCCTCGTCCACCGGTCCCATCCCGTATGGCTACTTTGGCAACAGCTATTATCCTTGCAGAATGGGGCGGGGTTCCCTCAAGTCCTGCACGCAGCCGAGTGCACTCAGCTACACTGCAGAGAAATACATGGATACCCCGGTCACATCTGAAGAATATCCTAGCAGGGCTAAAGAGTTCGCCTTTTACCACAGCTACCCCAGTCCCTACCAGTCCATGGCCAGTTATTTGGACGTGTCAGTGGTACAGACGCTTGGAACCGGAGAGCCGCGACACGACAGTCTCCTGCCTATGGATAGCTACCAACCCTGGGCTCTGGCTAACGGATGGGGTAGTCAGATGTATTGCTCCAAGGACCAGAGCCAGGCGGGCCATCTCTGGAAGTCTGCATTAGCAGGTACGTTTTAAACCATTTTACGACTGAGATGGGAATATTAAAAATAAAATTCTTACGCGTTAAGGTATAGCATAAGCTCTTAAAAATATCCAAGGAAAATGATAGACTATTGCTCTTCTGGTCAGACAGAAGACAGATTTTTATTTTAGACACAAGTTTGAAATTTCAGAAACAAGAGCACCAATGTGCCTTCGTTTTCTAATGAACACAAATACAACACGTTTACTACATAAAAAGTAGCAATTTACTAATCAGACAGCGTCTAAAACGAACTGGTAATTAACTCAGGAAATCTGCAAATGTAAAATTTGTTGAAATATAGTTTAGTTAGAAAATGAATGAGCCCATTAATAATAAACCTTTTTGTTATTCGTTCCAGATGTTGTGGCCCACCAACATGACGGGGGCTCATTCCGTCGCGGTAGAAAGAAGCGGATACCGTACACAAAAGTACAACTCAAGGAACTGGAGAAAGAATATGCAGCCAACAAATTCATCACAAAGGACAAGAGGAGAAAGATTTCAGCGGTAACCAACTTGTCCGAGCGTCAGATCACTATTTGGTTTCAAAACAGGAGGGTTAAGGAAAAGAAATTCATTGCCAAAGTTAAAACCAGCGCGCCATAGTGCAGAGCTGAATCTTTGTTCTTCTCGGTGACTTGAAATTCAGAGAAGCAAAAAGTCGTCGCGAGGACTTTTCTTGGACTGGGGCTGAATGTTTTCTTTTCCCAGCGCATTTACACCAAACAAATAAATGGATGGACTCAAAAATAGATAATCTGAATAAAATGGAAAAAAAACATGAAAGGACAAAATAGCTTGTAAATTACGCACGTGTCTGCCTATATGTAACTGTGTTTGTTTGAAGTCTTTTTGTCCTCTTTAGCTTGCATTTAATGTTAGGTGTATCAGTGTTGTTGTTGTTATTGTTGTTGTTGTATTAGTCTTATAGCTTATTACCCAATATCTGTCAGTACTTATATACTATGTTTATATCGCTTGTAAAACATAATAACGTATATCACAAACTTTAATAAATGTGTTAATTCCATTCAGTATTTCTAGTAAAGTAAGTCCGGTTTTTTTATGTATTATTCTTATTGAGCGTTGCGTAACGACTCTTTTTAGTCTTCTGTTGCCAAATCACTGCTGTCATTGATGACAATGTGAAAGAAATCAACAAACAGTTTCTGCCATTATTCTAAAATTGTTTAAATTGTTATTGATTCCTAAATAAGCAGCTGTTTGTAGGCTACTTTAGTTTAACACTTTTAAAATGAAAGGTGCTTCATGATGCCATAGAAGAACCTTTTTGTCTAAACGGTTCCATAAAGAACCTTTAACATCTAAAGAACCTTTCTGTTTCAAAAAAGGTTCTTTGTGGCGAAAGAAGGTTCTTCAGATTATAAAAGGTAAGAAAGAGATGGTTCTTTAAAGAACGTTTGACTGAATGGCATCGCTTGAAGAACCTTTTTAAGCACCTTTATTTTTAAGAGTGTATTTCGAAAGCTATGCATTCATTTGAGGCAATGTAAAAAAAAATGTATTTCTCTCTTGACATTTTATATCAGATTTGGTCGTATGATTCAGCAGACATATTGCTTTTGTTATTGGAGCCTTCGGGAAGTTAAGTCCTTTATTGTTTTACAATGTGCTGCGTTTGAGCAAGTAACTCAAAGCGCCTTAGATTTTTTGTTAACATTTTAAATATTTTGTCATGATATTTTATAACAAAAAGTTAACAGTCGCTGTATGTATCCTAACAGTTTTCATATGCATTCATAAAGGATGCACACTGGTTTTTAAACTTAACGATATGAGATTTCCTCCTCACGGTTAGAGTAGGAGCGGTAGTGTTTTGATGTTGGCAGAAAAGGAGGGGGCGCTCGACTACAGAAGATGTAGACTAAATCAGCCCTTAACCTTGACCTTGAAAGTCACATGCTTAAAGATAAGAAATAGCTTTTGTCTTTCCCGAAACTATGAATATTCAAGAATACCTATTCAAATTGCAACCTTCCACAGTTTGTTTGGGGGCTCTTCACGTTTGAACGCAATTGTCTGTCAATTCCCTCACGCCAAATGAAACGCTAGTGATTTTATAATAAGCCCGCATGCGTTAGTGTAAACTGAAAATATACTCTGGGTGCCTTCTTATATACCGCTATATAATAACTCTTGAGCTCAGAAATATAAAGTTACCTCTTTCCTCACCATTCCTAGATTTATATACGATGATCTCGTTTATAGTCTCCAGAAGGCCTAATTTACGTTTCTGCCCAAGTCGAAGCAGTTTAATTGTTAGACAGTGAACAGAGCCGCAGTCTATTGCCTTTGCTACCTGCACTTAATGTCAGTTTAGTGAGCTTCACGTTGTCACCTTCGGCAAGCTCTAGTCCACATTTAAGTTGTGCTCTTCCTTCTTTCTTTATTCAGTCTACATCCACAACTCTAAGGGGTCAGCACAGAAAGGTCCTATTATATTCTACTTGCATCAATTTAAGTAGGCTAAAGACGAATTGATGCTGATACTTGTTAGATTTTTTTAATGGAATGAATGGATGGTAACGTTCTGCGGTGGTTAGTTCTCGTGGTCACGGCGTAAAATTGAAATGCACAGTTTATAATTTCCATATCTCATCAGTAGGCTATATGCGCAGTAGTCTGCGTTTTGCAAATAGATTTTGAACATTAAGCTTTAGCATAGCTTCCAGGTGACGTGATTTGGAATAAATAACGTTCTATCAAACTGCATAGCAATATATGCACAGGAGGCCGTAGCTCCAGGTGTTATTTTGTGTCGATCTTTTTGTTAAATTTTGATTTTTAATCGGAGCATAGCATAGAAGCGCACAAAAGTCTGACAGTTTTAGGAGTTCTGAATCAATAAAACATTGTCAATTCTGTCGAACGTCAGAAGGCCTTTATTTATTTCACGATCTTTTCTAATTATGTTTTTGTCAAAGATAGTAAAACGTTATAAGAATTCTAAAATTATTTTTGAATTATTACATTTAACTCCTACCTTCCTCAGACAGCCCAGGGGGTCATAAAATGTCCAAGTCCTTCCTTCCACTTCTAGTTAACATTGAACTTGACAAAAGCTTTCAAACAAACGGTGCGTCTGCTTTTAAGTTTACATTGTGATTTAATGGCGACTCCATTTTCTCTTTTGAAAACGCACAAAGCGCAGAGCTTACCCAATTTCAGGACTAACAATAAAACTGCCACTTTTGTTAAGAACTAAAATTCTTTCTTTGTTGTCAAGTAAAATGGGATTTGTTTTCTGTGAGGCCGATGAAGAAACCAAACAACTGGAGACATGTCTAAATTTCGCCTACGATGAAGTCACTGCAATAAACTGCCATAAAAAGTATGTACAGGCCGCTGTGTAAGAGAAAATAAAATGTAAAATGAGTATTTGAATACTGAAGTTATGTTTCATGAGGATGCTGTAGGCTATGCCTTATATTCCATGCATGCAGCATATACACATATGTACATGTTTGTGTTTAAATGAATAATAATAATAAAATGCGACAAGACAGCGATAAGATTTTGCAGTTGCTGCCAGGCCAGCTATTTGAGTGAGGAATGTCAGACTCATCTCCCTCAAGTTCACGTCCAGATGCCCTCCCCCAAGTTGTCTGTTGCCTCTAGCCCTAAAACAACTCTTCCCCCACGTCTGCATTTCGGACAGGCTTTTGTTAAGCGGCGGACATCACAGTTGAACTTGAGACATCTTGTAAACAATAAGTAGTCTGGACCTTGTCTGGCCAGAGGTTGTCAATAGACCTGTAGAGTAACGCAAGGCCTCCGGAAAAAGGGGAGAGGAAACGACTTCACACGAAAGGCCCCCAACGACGGAGAAATGTTCACGGTCATAGGACATTCTGTGCGATGATTGATATATTGGCAGTGTTGTCATGATACAGTTTGTCAGCACTTAGCCAAAGCTGGCTCGCATCTTTGCATTAAAGGTCAAGTTCAATGCCTCTCTCAATTACGTAATTAATGCAACTTATTGGCAGGTTTTTCTAACAATCTGGCGTTCAGAGTGGTCGTAAATATTGAAAGGAATTCCTCTTTTTTCTTTGCTCTGTTCTAGTTTTCCCGTAATTCCTTTTATGAAATTGATATTTCCACTATAAACATAACAAATTTAAATGGGTTGTTTCAATACTCCCTTTGTAGGAATAGCAGTCCAATCCACTGTGAAAAATGGTAACTTGCAATTGTTACGTCAAAGAGCTATTCCCACTTGATCTTATACCCTCAAATATAATTTTGCTGGTGTAACCTAATTTATTTAGGTTGATTCAGTAAGCTATTTTTTTTTTTTATTTGAATAAAATCAATTAATTTAGATGTTACCATATGAAGCACATTTTTTAGGTTATACCTTTTTTTTTTCCAGTGTATGGAGGGTGATGATATCTTCTTTGCAAGTTTCATTTCAGAATAGATGCTCACTTTTAATCTTCTGTGGTATATTTAACTATTTATTTCCTAAGACAATTACATAAACACAGCCACATTCCTATAGTGTTAATATTTAAATACGAGACTATTGGAAAATGGTTGACAATTTTTAACATGTCTGGAAGAGTTAAAAAGATAGGAATATCAAGCGATTTTTATCGAATAAAAATTTAACTAAATAAGAATGAAAATTTAGATATAGCGATATAGCAATTCACTGAAAGGTACATTTATACTATGTTTACGTTGAACAAATCACTCTCTTAACATAACTGAGACAAAGCATTGCGCTAAATTGCACTCACTTTGGATTTCCATGGCAGGTTAAGCTGTATGTTTATTTACGTATTTGATGTTAAGTTTAATGATCATGTTTGTGTAGTACAAAACCTAAAAGTCTACTGACTTAATGTTGTTTTTTTATTAACGTTTGATTATATATTATTAAAGTTTACAGTGAAGTGTACAGCGTACAGTTAGCGTTCACAGACGCCTGCCACATGTAAGCAATGTGTAAGGAGTCTATTTTGCTATTTTTTTAACATTAATAACATTTTTATTCCCGATTTTTTTCTTTTAATTCCACCTGTTTTATCTATTACTTTAGAATTAATTATTTTATTTGTAATTCAGTAGATTCAGGTCGTTATTTGCTCGGGTTGGATGATTGTGACGCGATCAGTTAGTGGTACACCATCTTTTCAAATAACTGTAGGGTAAAGTTGACGAAACCAGTGTATTTAACATATGTACTTGGGTAAATGTGCATCAAGTTGTAACTACTGCCCGAACAAATTCAAATACCTCACCATCAGCAATCATTTTTCGTTACGCAGTGGGAAGCTTAGTTAAAATAGCAAAACAAACTCTCAGAATTTTTCAATGTAATGAATTTAGAAGATTATGAGGCTGAACTGATCCATCTGGCTAAACCAAAAGAAAATCTGTTGCATTTGTTATCGCTATATTGAGCACTCTTTAGTGTTGCCAACATTTCCATCTAATACGTAACTTAATTTTCTCGGTCTTGAAGTGATGTCAACAACAGAGCCATTTACGAGCCCACTTTTCCATTCATTCATTATCGATACAGCTGGATATGACTTAGGCCAATTAAGGTTAAAGCATTAAAATTCCGAGAAATGCTCTCTCGCTTAAATAAAATCAAATAGGCCTACCTGTCATATATTAAAAAAAAATGCAATGCAATGCATTTTAGTTTTTACATATCTAGAGAGTTCTGAGCACGGCTCTGCTACCAGGAGAAAAAATGGACATGTTATTTGATCAAGAAAGCATGATCCTGGCAATGGCCTTATGATGTCTCATTGTCGCAAACATTCATGCATTTATTTATTTATTTAGTTTCAAACAAACTGTGTAATAATCAACCACACTTTTCATTTTTTATTTTCTTCAAGTCACAGAGTTATCGTAAGTGAATGAAATGATTGCCAAAACAATTGTTCAGGATCGTTTTTCACTTTAAGGCTTTGAAAGAAAATGAATTAAATTAGTGATTATTATCTTACACTGAACACAGGTGGATCTTGGTCATAGCTCTTTTCTTGGTGGAGAGAAATGCCAACCCGCCTAAACAGACATTAACATAACTGTATGGCAGTAAAATAACCAAATGAATTGGCATGCAACATGCAACTCATGTGTGAAATTTTACAGGGCCCTACAATTATGCTTACCTTATAAATAGGAGTTTTGGAAGAGACAGAGTTCTCTGATACTTTGAGTTCTAATTTATTCCATTATTTTCTGTGACACTGAAATAATTTACACTTTTATGTCGAGCTTTATATCGTAGCGCACAATTGTTTTAGAGATGTGATACACCTTAAATATCCATTCTCAGACGTTTCGGTTCATTTGTGTGAGATTTAAAACGCATTTTCTTAGTTGTGGTATTAAATGCGAAAATGTTGTGAATTTTGTCATTTTTGCGAGACTTGCTGAGTTGAGGTCCAATAAATTTATCATTTAATTCTAGACACATATCTCCATATCTTAGCTCGAAGTTCAGACTTTAGAACATCTGGATGGTTGTGCGGGGATTTGTAATGGGCAGCTGCAAAAGCCCGTTGGCACTCCAAGGATGCGATGCAAATGTGACCATCCGCGCGCTTATAGCCCATGACGGAGCCGTCTGCAGTTCAGTGTCGAGGTAAAAAGCAATGCCTAATAGACCTCGGTCCCATTTTTGTCATGTATTTCAGCACCAGTGTGTTTCAGGATAAACACGTGACCTGTGTGTACTGTGTATATATGTGCCTCAAGATGAAATTAAACCACCGTGCGTTTATCTTGAGCTGCTTTCATTCATTTATATAAAAACTTCAAATCAATATTTATGAAACTATTTCATACCAAAGCCGTAATTTTTTTTTTAAATTCATAAATATTTAACTTAAACTTTTAAATAACTTTAGGGCGTGCAGTTTTTATATATTACAGCATGTTTGCAATATTTTCGCGTTGAGAATTTGGGTCATGTGTAGCCAATACTGACATATTCAAATATTTGTTTTAGTTTCATATTGTTTCTTATTGATCGGTCATTTGTTGAAAGTTTTTTTTTTTTTGGTCAGCTTATCAGTAAAATCAAGTGAGAGTAAATATTAAAATTAAAAAGCTAAGTATGTTTTTGATTTTTCATTATATAATGTTACTGCTAAAAAATGAATAGCAAATGGGGTGTATTTTCTCACGCAAGAACTCTTGTCTGCATTTGGATTCAGTGAGATTTTATTCTCTACATGGCGACATAACAATACTACCATTTTATTTTATTTTATTTTATTATTTTATTTTATTAATATTGTGTCTGATAAACATGCTAGTTCAGAATGTTACATAATTAAAAGAACAACAATTTAATTTTATTCTTCAATACATGAAGCCATTATTTTTATAACGAAACACTGATTGCAAAGTGTTGTATCTCGGGATATGCGGAAATTTTGGCATAAATTCAGCTCATTTGAACCTGACAGCTCCCATAGCAA
This sequence comes from Spinibarbus caldwelli, assembly GCA_039654775.1. NCBI lineage: Eukaryota > Metazoa > Chordata > Actinopteri > Cypriniformes > Cyprinidae > Spinibarbus > Spinibarbus caldwelli. The sequence continues at coordinate 12,465,528 of CM077219.1, read as the reverse complement.
ACCACTTAAAGGGACACCTCCAAATTAAAAATGTAATCATCATTTACTTTCCTTCTCTTTGTTCCAGCTCTCTATGCATCCTCTCTTCTATGAAACACACATACAAAAAGATATTTTGGAAAAATGTCTGTTTTTTCTCCATACAATGAAAATAACTGGGTTCCAATACCGACGCTGTTTGGATCCCAGTGTTTTTCCTAAAATATTTTATTTTGTGTTCTGCAGAAGACAGAAATGCATACAGGCTTGGAACGACATGATAAATAATGACAGAATTTTTTTATTTCAAGGTCTATTTAGTAACACGTTATATATGATGTCAGTTAACTGTTTGCATTACTCTTTATAATTGCAGAGTGGTAAAACTGAGGAATGCACGTTGTTGGTGAGTTTGCATGAACATTGCTGACATCTTCTGGCGGTAGGTTGTTACTGCTTACAACTCAGAGGTTGTCCCATTCCAATTTATTGAACACGCTTTTCTTTGTGTTGTGGAATGCAATGCCCCTTCTTTTCATTTTTTTTTTAAAGTAACTTTTGTCTAACACTGTAAGTTGTTTCTGTCGGAGAACAGAGAGAGAGTGGGAGGGAGAAACGCACAACTAAAGTAGTCAAATGGTGAATTCTTGGAGGTTTGCCCTTCACAGTCCAGCAAGGTCACTCCGGATTTCATTGTGGAGCCTCTGATTTGAACACGACTTGAAATTTTACGATTCTGAAAAAGGCGCCCAGGCTCTCTATGACGACACCCACTGCGGGGTTTACGGGAAGCCTCTTTATTGAATTGTTCTCGCTCTGATAGTCATCCAGGACATTGGGCGTGTGTTCTTTGACTTAATTGTCTATTGGCGGCTGTAAAGCGTCACTGAAATACACAACAATAAAAAATTCACCCATGTCCATTGATAGAGATTGTTTGTTCGCATATAAATGAAATATTAAATTCGAAGCTTTATTATAAATGCATTTTAAAAATAATTTTAACTTCGTTTACATTATCAGTTTAGTCTGTGATCAGGCCTGTTGACTGAAGAGTTCGTTTTGCACAACTCCGCTTTTTGTTCACCTTTCTGATATTATCGTTTTCATCATCGATAAATTCAGTAGCTAATGAATTAAAAACACAAATATGAGATTCAGGCTATTCATAACATTGAATTGTATTAAATGAGTTCACGTGCCAGCAAAAGTTCAGTGAGGTCCCATGTGTAGTGAATTAAAATTATGACAGCATAATGCATTTTGAGAAACATGCTGACAGGAAATATTTGCTTTCTCTTATTTTCACTGTCTCTGTTTCCGTCTTCTTTGAACTAAACTTTAGTGCAATGGCTACACCTGGTGGTCATTATATGTAACGACACCACTAATTTTTCGGGCTGTCATTCATTATTAAGGTAGTCATTAGTTTCCTTTTTTTGTCTTTGAAGCTTCAAGCAGACGTATCGCTTTTTTTTTTTTTCTCAAATAAGATAGTGGATATAAAATAGGATTTTTTTTGAATGTTTCGACTCCAATGGTTGTTGTAAACTGTTGCATGTGCCAGTGTCTTAAATATTTACTTATTGAAACATGTATGTATTCATTTCTAGCTGGAAGAAAAAAATCTAAAAAATTATAAACACTGCATATATAATGTCAATAATAATTCTTCAAATAACTGCAAACACATCTGCATAGACTAAAAAGTTTATCCGCTTTGCATGCATTTTAGCACATTGTTTTGTATACTTAAATATTTAATATTTAATCCGGTCATCCACAACCAGTCCCTTATACATTCAAATTCTGGTGCAGCACAAAGTCGTGATAATTGCAAAACTGACATTACTTGTCATATTAATCTTTGACAAGAATGCAAAAACTTACTGACATAATAGGCAGACTATCTGTGTAAGTCAAATTAAACTTGATTGCATATAAAAACACAGAAAATATCTTTGGTACATTCTAAAGAATAACTTTTAAATGAGTTAAAAAGAGCAGTTACCGTATCTGGTAAAAAGCTTAACACATGAGTGATGGGGTCTAGGGAATGTCTGCACTGGTCACAGGTGGCGCTAATATGGAGCAGAGTTTAGTTTCTCTTTGGCATATGGATATGGTCTGCAGCATCCTAAATCATAAATATTTCGTATCCAGCGGAGAGGGAGGCTCTCAGTGCATTTCCCCCACTTATGTCAATAGAAGGTATTGACTGGCTTAATGCTTGTTTCCCACAAACTATTTAGCACCATTCAGTAGTTTGGCAGCAACTCAGGGTGGTATATGTTATTGTTTTATTCTATGGAACAGTGTCCTAAAATATAGAAAGAAACAGGACAAGATTTGTTCACTCTCTTCAGACATGACTTTATTGGAAAATTTCCAGTCGTTTTAGTTCAGCGTCATGTTCACATAATATAGTTTACAAATGAATCTGGTTTTAATTTGTGTTTGGCTATTGATTATTCATAATTTTATTTGATGTTTATGACTGGGTTTCACATTACTTTGAACGCATAATGCACCATGACACACAAACACCATTTTTAACGATTTTTTTTTGTTCATGCTTATATTGTTTATGCACATTTTAATAATAATAATAATAATAATAATAATAATAATAATAATAATAATAAATACAATAAAATAAAATATTTCTCTTTTTGTGATTACGCTGCCTCCTACTGGCAAAAGAAACCAATATAAATACGCTTTGGAGATGAATAGCCTACAATCATAGGATGAAATGAAATGCAAGGTATCGTAAACCAGTAGGGCAAGGTAACTGTTCTTCCTGACTCCAAAGGTCAAAAAGATTGGCAGATAAAAAGGGTATGATGTATGAGAAACACATTTAGGGAACGCCTCAATCTGCAGCGCATGAATTATTTGGATTTTACAGACATCTCTTGAGTAACATTATTATTATATTATATTATTAGTATTACACTACTCATTATTGCATTTGCTTCAGTTTTAAAAATTAGTCGACTTCGATAGAAATCAGTATAAATAACAACAGAATTGTTCTCTCTCTCTCTCTCTCTCTCTCTCTTTTTTTTGCAATAAGTTACATAATGTTAATGTGAATCTGAATGTCTGTGAATTTAGAAAAAGGCTAGACTTTTTTGAATTGTCTTCTGACATAATAATTTGGTTCTTAGACATCTGTGCACTAATTCCAAAATGCAACAATGTTTTTAAAAATCCCTTAGGCATTTTATTACAGTTGACCCAATATAACAAGCAATCTTCTCATGAAGTTTAGTTATTTTACAAAAAATAAGTTTTAAATACACCATTAAGATTTACAGTAGCAAACTGTATTTGATTTACAGTTGCAAACTGTACTGTTTTACAGTAAATTACTGTAAAAATGATCAAATTCATCAGTATACTACTGTAATTCATTCATTTTAATATAGATTTCATTAGATTTGATCATATTATATAGAATTCATTTTATTTATACTCTACATAGGTACTACTGGCATTCAATTAAAACAGACACAATAATTACAAAATATCAAATTCTTTATTGTATGTATAACACTTAAAAATACAGTCTTCCAATGCTGGAACAGTGCATCTTCACCATTTCTCCTGTCTTAGGACGTTTTGCAGTGCATTATATTGTATCCTCTGGATTTATCCTCACAAAAATGCATAGACATCTGCAGTAATTCTAAGATGGCGCCGCAGATGGCAACTACAGTGCTTTGCTCTTCAGTGTTTGTTCTGTTTTTGTTTGTTTTTCCTGTTTTTTGTTTCTTAAATATGATCAGTTTTACCAGGGATGACCTGCTGAACATTCGGCAGAACACACCACAAAATCTTTTACCGGTTTTTGATTATTCAGACATTTTGCTGGACATTGTAGTTGGCGGAGTCGTATCTCTGGTCAAACGCTTCAGGATGCGCAGACGGGGGAAGCGAGCCGGCGTGCTCGTGAAGCTTCGTCAGCGCAGATTTAGAACGGTGTTGCCTAGCATCCATCTGGCGAATCTCCGCTCTCTACCCAACAAAACGGACGAACTCCTTCTGCTCTCCCGGACAAACAAGGATTTTTCAAACTCTGCTGCTGTGCTCTGCTGGATCCTGGTTTCAGGAGTTAGGGTTGTGGATGAGGTTTCAGAGGGGTGTGAGGTGATTGGAATTGAGGGCTCTCACAGCCTGGGGGAAAAAGCTGTTGAGCAGTCTGGCGGAGCAGGCTCTGATGCTCCGGTACCGTCTTTCTGATGGCAAGAGCTGGAAGAGACTGTGGGAGGGATGGGTGGGGTCTTTCACAATACCGGTAGCTTTACTGGAGCATCGTGCAAGGAAAATGTCCAGGATGGAGGGGAGAGGGGCACTGAAACCTGGTTGAACGACGCCGTACCGGACGTGCTACATCTGCCTAACTTCCAGTTGATCAGAGCAGATTGCGACGCAGAATCAGCGGGGAAATCGCGCGGCGGCGGGACGTGCTTTTACATCAATGAGAGGTGGTGTACAGATGTAACTGTGTTAAAGAAGATGTGCTGTTCTGATCTAGAAACGCTCCTCATTAACTGCAAGCCATTCTATTCTCCGCGGGAGATTTGTTCGGTCATTCTCGTGAGTGTCTACATTCCACCGCAAGCTGCGTGAGCTCAGCTTTACAGAAACTGATCAGATCAGATCACAGACACAGAACAGCAACACCCGGACTCTGTCTGAATCATTCTCGGGGACTTTAATAAAGTAAATCTCTCCCGTGAACTGCCAAAATACAGACAGCATGTTACATGTCCCACCAGAGACAGTAATATATTGGATCACTGTTACACTGCCATAAAGGATGCATATCACTCTGTCCCACGTGCAGCTTTGGTTCATCTTATACTGACCTACAAGCAAAAACTTAAATCTGCTAAACCTGTATTAAGAACTGTTAAAAGATGGACTAATGAAACAGAGTGGGTTTTACAAGCCTGTTTCGACCTTACTGATTGGACTGTTTTTGAAGCTGCTGCAAACGATCTGGACGAGTTCACAGAGACTGCAACATCATATATCAGTTTCTGTGAAGATATGTGCATTCCTACTAGGACTCATTTAACCTGCAACAATGACAAACCATGGTTCACTGCAAAACTCAGACAGCTCCGTCAGGCCAAAGAAGATGCTTACAGAAAGGGGGATAAAGTCTTGTATAAACAGGCCAAAAACACACTGGAAAAGGAGATCAGAGTGGCAAAGATGAATTATTCTAGCAAGCTAAGGAACAAATTCTCTTCCAGTGATTCTGCTTCAGTGTTGAAAGGTATGAAAGATATCACCAGTTACAAGACACCATCCCCCAGCACTCTGGAGAATCAACAACTGGCAGACGATCTGAATGAGCTCTACTGTAGGTTTGAAAAAACACCCCACACCCGCCCTGAACACCTCTCCACTCAACCATTAACACCTCCAGCAACCCCCCTCTCCCCCACACCTGCAATTCAGATCAGTGAAGATGACGTGCGCCAGGTCTTCAGAAAGAACAAAAGAAGGAAAGCACCAGGCCCAGACGGTGTGTCACCAGCCTGCCTAAAAACCTGCACTGACCAGCTGGCCCCCATCTTCACACAGATCTTCAACAGATCACTGGAGCTGTGCGAAGTCCCCTCATGCTTAAAACGCTCCACCATCATCCCCGTCCCAAAGAAACCCAAAATTACTGGACTTAATGACTACAGACCTGTGGCTCTAACGTCTGTGGCCATGAAATCACTTGAAAGACCGGTTTTGGCTTATCTGAAGGCCTCCACTGAACCCTTACTGGACCCTCTGCAGTTTGCCTACAGAGCAAACAGGTCTGTGGATGATGCAGTCAACATGGGACTGCACTTCATCCTGCAGCATCTGGACAGACCGGGGACTTATGTGAGGATCCTGTTTGTAGACTTCAGCTCCGCTTTTAACACCATCGTCCCAGACACCCTTCAGAATAAACTAACTCAGCTCTCCGTGCCCACCTCCGTCTGTCAGTGGATCACCAGCTTCCTGACAGACAGGCAGCAGCTAGTGAGGCTGGGAAAATTCTCATCCAGCAGCCGTACGATCAGCACTGGAGCTCCTCAGGGCTACGTTCTCTCCCCACTGCTCTTCTCCCTCTACACCAACAACTGCACATCTAAAGACCCCTCTGTCAAGCTCCTGAAGTTTGCAGATGACACCACACTGATCGGCCTCATCCAGGACGGTGACGAGTCTGCCTACAGACAGGAGGTTAAGGAGCTAGCTGTCTGGTGCAGTCTTAACAACCTGGAGCTTAACACGCTCAAAACTGTGGAGATGATCGTGGACTTCAGGAGAAATCCCCCTGCACTCCCCTAACTCACCATCATGAACAGCACTGTGACTGCAGTGGAGTCATTCAGATTCCTGGGCACCACAATTTCTCAGGACCTGAAGTGGGACAATCACATTGAGTCCATTGTGAAAAAGGCCCAGCAGAGGCTGTACTTCCTTCGCCAGCTGAGGAAATTCAACCTGCCACAGGAGCTGCTGAAACAGTTCTACTCCACTATCATTGAATCTGTCCTTTGCACTTCAATAACTGTCTGGTTTAGCTCAGCTACCAAATCTGACCTCAGAAGACTACAGAGGGTAGTCTGGACTGCTGAGCGAATCATTGGTACAACCCTCCCCACTCTCCAAGAACTGTACTCATCCGGAGTGAGCAAAAGGGCTGTCAAAATCACTCTGGACCCCTCACATCCAGCACACTCCCTCTTTGAACTGTTACCGTCTGGTCGACAACTACAGAGCTCTGAGCACCAGAACGACCAGACACAGGAACAGTTTCTTCCCTTAGGCAATCTATCTCATGAACACTTGACAATAAACGCGGAACACACATACCACACATACTTTTTTTTTTTCATTTCAAATTTGCACATATCACAACTGTACATACATAATTGTCTATATTATATATTGTGTTTGTGCTATTCTGTACATTGCCTTTTTGTATATTTGTATATTATTCTTTTATTATCTGTGTCCTGTCCTGTTGCTGTCTTTCTGTTGCACTGTGGAGCTTCTGTCACTATAACAAATTCCTCGTATATGTAACATACCTGGCCAATTAAAGCTCATTCTAATTCTGATTCTGATTCTGAAAAAAAAAAACCCAGGTGCTGCTCCAAAACGTGGCCACCACCTTTGCTCACCATCCACTTTGTTAGTGACAGAAATGTCTTCTCTGAAAAACAAGAAGTAGAAATGATACACTTTTAAAAGGCAAACCCCATATAAAATACACAAACATTTAAAAACCATAGTTGTTCTCTTACCATGAATTATCAGTCTCAGGGTGGCTGGCATGCTCATGTCTTTCTTGATGCTTCATTGCAGTTGCCTTTAAAACACAAATACAAAAAAATGCAGTAAATCTTAAATTCTATTAAAAACTATAACAAACTAATTCTAAAACTAGAAAGGTAGCTAACCATAAAACTTGTTTAACCTAGCTAACATACGATTTTATTTTCTCAATAGTCTACTTGCCAACATTAACTACTAATACCTGAACAAAATTTCACATTAGTTAACTTAATGTTATAAGATAAGCTTTGCTTGTTAAAAATAATTTTAATGCGGTAACTTAATTCAATAACCTGACAAAAGTCGTTTTTACGACAGTGCAGTTTACCATAATAAAGTTTGTTACCGCCATGTTGTCGGGTAAATGTTTCTAGGTTAAACTGGTGTGCAAAAATATGACACAAACACACAGACAAACGTACACATATTTTTACCTTGCTTGCTGGTCTTATTCTCTCGTAAGGTGCATCGACACACAGCGCAGATGTTCTCCGGAACTCTTCCACACTCGCGGGTTCATCCCTGGGCAAAACCCGCGCTTCCGTGTCTTCCTCAAACGCGAGTGGCGCGGCGCGGCGCAACTCGAAAAGCCAATATAGAACCTATTATACTATCTACAGTAGATGCGGACAGTAAAGTGATGCCCCTGTATATTTCTGACATGCAGATGTACTCCAAGCGCTCCCACTGTTTCTGACATGAAGGACAAAGGGATTTTCCAATCATTACAAGGGATGTAACACGTCCAGTGTAGTCAGTCTCAAGCTGTTGCTGCGTTGTAGAAACGGTGTTGGGCAAATCATGTCAATCCAAATGTAAGAAATGAGGAAAATAAAATTACCTCAATAGAATGGCACCAAAGAGGCCGTTACGGCAAATACAGTAGTATACAGCAATTTTAAAAAAATACAGTAAGTCTCTGTATGTGGGGTTTGACATCACAGAAAATTCCCATGATGCAAAGGGTATTACAGTTATTTACTGTAAAGGGAATTTTCAGTATTATACTGGGTGATATACAGTAAATAACTGTAGAAATTACAGAAATGTCTAACAGTGTACTTCATTGAAGACAACAGGACGTACATCTGACTTTCATAGCTGAAAACATCCTTCTCTGATCAGATATGTAGCTTAACGCATTTGAACTTGTAATTGCTTGCAGAACTGGCATGGATCCTTGCAGGGGCGTCATGCACTCATTATTTTTGAGGGGGCATGAGTTGGGGGGGTCGGTCGTCATCTGACACACAGCAGCCACAACAGCACTTATGTTTTATTAATTTTTTCCTTTTTATTCGAAACATTCCCAAATGCATTAACTATATCATGAAATATCTTGATTCTCACCTTTATAGATTATGTTGATCTATAGTGGGTGATGGTCAAAGTAACCTAATAATGTAATCTATTAATAAAAACCTGTCTGTTTATGGGTGTCATGACATAACATTTTTAATACGACTGACTTTATATTTTATGTGAATTTAACATTGAAAGTTAATGTGAATAAAAACATTGCAAGTTAGGCTACTAATCATAACACTTTCATGGTACAGAAAGAGAGCAAAGAACATTTACATTATCAAAGAACATTTTCACTGACAGTCTAGTTCAAGCACTCTCAAAAACTCCCATTAAAACCACTGAAGCTGTTTACACTATGAAATTAATATCTTACAGATTCGTTCACACATTTGCACTTTGTTGTTTCTGACGAGAGAATTCGCCAGAAAGAAGTATTCAGTCAGCTAGCCAGTGAAGAAAACACCAGCATTTTATCGATGACTCATCTGAACGCCTCTGATTGGTCAATGCAATCATAGCTCAACAGAATCGTGTGTGATTGGTTATAATGCGAAGTGCTGTAAAACGCGTCTGTCTCTGGCTCAGTGCTAGCCAAAGTGCCTGCGCAGATTTGAATTTAGCAGCTGATGATATGACTCACTGAACGATCTAACCACACCGGTGTGATTGTATTAAATATAGAAAATATTAACTGGCTATATTTTGTCTTTTGGAAGCTGCATTCAAAATCCATCTGGCTCAAAAATCTGAGGGGACACGTGCCCCCTCACTTTGAATGGGCATGACGCCTCTGGATCCTTGCACAGTTGTAGGTTTGTCTCACCGCCAAGATATTCGCTACACATCTTTTGGGAATTACATGCAAAGCATTAATGGTGAGCGTTTTGCGCACAGATGTTTTTGAAATTATGTATTTTGTGATTAACATTAACAGATCCTTCCTCGCATAGCCAATTCTTCTGTGGCGAACATTTTTAAGACTCAAAAGGTAACCGTTTGTTTTATATTTAAAGTAAGTATGGCTGACGGAACCAGTTGCCAGGGAGGTTTATTTATTATCCAAAGCGACTTACAAATGATGCAATAAAATCAATATTTATAAGATTTTCTAACTAGATCTAATCATGCACTAATATGCATCAAAGTGCAGGTTATATAAAAAGACAACAATTCCACAAAAAATTAATGCATGCCTTAGAAGTTCAACATCTGGCCCTCTAGTCAGTCAGCACACACAGCATGTGCATTTGTTGAAAAAAATAAAAATAAAAATAAAATAATAAAATTCTTTTTGTATAGTCCTGTTGATCTTTTCAGTTCTTGCTACACCTTAAACAATTTCTGCAGACTAGACCAACCTATGGAAAGAAGCTGTTAATTATTCAACCACAATCTTGAACTTTAAGAGAAAAAAAGGAATTAGCTCACTTCCCTCTCCTCTCCACACCAGACACATGCTATTTAGAGACGGCTTGGCAGTAAAACTTTACAACAAATGGAGTGGCTTAGTTGTCATGCCTACAGTTATACGAGTTTGACCAAAGATCCTCTCACCATTTGGAAGGGGCCAGCCATTCTGTTTGTGATTATAAAACTGGAATATGTAGAATATAGGAAAATTCTATCAGGGTTGCTTTTCTTTCTGCCTATTTGTAAGTGAAAAGGAGTCGAGGAAGAAAGGCACACGGTATCTGGGATGTTCTTGAAATGCGTTAGGCATGCCAGTCAAAAAAATGTTAAATAGCTTTAGTGAAGCACGCCAGACAAAAAGTAAACAATTGCTCGAGACAGTTGATGTCAACGTCAAATCTTTACTGCAAGCAATCATTCGTGGGACGTCGAAGGCCAAAGGCCTCTTCGCGCCGAAGCTATTTGGATTTATGAAAACTTATTCTATTTTTACAGTTTTTATTCCAGTTGTGAAAGAGGGTCGACTGGAGAACAATGTAAGTGTATATTACATTTATACATGCACTGATTTGTAAATTGTTTATTTATCACCATGTGGTTTATCCAGGTTATCCAGTGATTAAGATTGTGAGCATACTCTTCTTCTGAATTAAACATCCAGCTATGTACCTTTTGAACTAAATACATTTGGCAATGAAAAAAAAATATGATGATATGTCAGTGTTGGACATTTGAGACAAGTGCTTATTGTATCATATTCATAAGATTTGTTATAAACTTTATTTTCTTGCATTATAATTTTTGCACTGGAACAATTACAAAATACAGCATTGCTTTACATGCTCGGGAAACAAAGATAGCAGAATATTGTAGTATGTAAGCTAAAGAGACCTAATTTACACCCAATATGTTTGCTTTAGAGAGTATTAAGTAATTTATTTAGATTTTAAAAGCTGGACACTGAGCGCGCACTACAGTTATCAGAAAAACGGGTTTCACCCATTCAGAAACTATAATGAAATATTAATTTTGTCGTCTAATATCTAGTGGATTATTTCATAAGCAGATAACTAATTTGGTCACAAAAATCCAATCCTGCAGTTCAGGAAGCACGTGGTTTGGCCCCGAGGTTCACGTGCTTGTACTGATAAAAACTAAATGCTCAACGTGAGCAGTCGAGGCCGATAAATTCGCAATGGTGCAGGCTTCGACTTAAAGTTTTTAGCAAATGTAACATTTGTGGATTTGTGGCTTGATGTTAATTTTATTCACGATGCGTTAAAATAATTGTTTGTTGTGTATCAACATTATTTTTACCGTCTACAACAAGACTGAAGTTAAGAAAGTCTTTAAATGCCTTTTATTTTTTTTTTAAGTTCACCCCTCGTCATATATAAATAATTAATTTAACAGTTTATCTACAGAATCTAGATAACAGATTATTAGGACAAACCCATTTTTCTAAAACTTTTTATTGAAGATCTATTTCACAGAGTGCTTGCTACTCCGTTAAAATATTTGTGCTCTCACTCCTATCTTGTTTTTCTGAAACAAAACATACATACTACATACTGAAACCTTTAATATTGGTACCTTTGAAATATTTGACTAAAACTAAATTTTACCAAAAAAGGTTGCTATTTTACTTACGCATAGAATCCGTTTTATCTTATATAAAATAAATATTGTCACAAGTCAAAAATATTATAACATTCAAGTTAATAAGAATACTATAGCTGCAATTATGTAATGAACTAAATTAATTTATTATTGACAGCACCTATTATAATAAAAATAAGAACTATGTTATTATTATTATAAAATTGTGGCAGCTAATAAATAAATTAATTTGTACTGTGAATAAAAACTGCGTCAATTTAAGTATTCGTATTGCTTTCTTTAGACTCTTATCATCAGTGTTATTTAATATCTATTGTTCTTTTTTTTTTTTCTTTTTTTTACTTTTAATGTCAGCAAATTTAATTAGTTCATATTTTTGGTGAAATGTTTATTAACAACATCAAATGCATCACGCAAAGCCCAGTGCGCAGTCCAGTATTTTTGTAACATGTATGGTTGACATAATTTGCAAAGACAGTGCTAAACATATATAGTTCACCTTGACTATAATTTATTATTATTATCATCATTTTTAAATCTTCAAATCTTCAATAAGATATGGGCTTTCATTCAGACATTTGACTATAATCTGGTATAGTACTGACTTAAAAAAAGGCGAAATCACAATTATTTGGGATGGAAGCTTGATGAAGCACTTGAATTAAGCAGTTCTGCAAGGGGAGGAGCTTGCCCGTGAACCCCAGTCTCTATTGAGCTCGCAGCAGAAGGAAACGAACGTGCGCCATACTGGTTGAAAAGACAATAGTAAGGGACACTGTTGCCTTGGCCCAAAATATGCTCCAGCAATGTCATACTCCGACAAATTCTCTGCGGTGACTGTCACGCTGTCTGAGGGGAAATCTTTCGATAGCTCAGGTCTAAAGGATCCTTTGCGCGGGGCATACGGCGGCTCACGTCCTAAACTGGACTGCCAAGTCCAAAATAGCGGGACCACCCCAGCGTATTCGATCGCGCTCCAGACAGTAAAACAGATTCAGAAATTCCCCTGTTGAGTAAGCCATGGCTTTGCGTCACCATTTTCTCCATGGAGCTGTGAACTGGGATGGAGCGCACTTGAGTCCCGTCCAGGTTTCCCATGTCAGCGCGTGTCCCATCAGCGCTTCAGGTCGAAAAGAGGACCCCTTCTATTTTTCTCTGGATCCGACAGGGCAACCCAGACAGCCTCTCGACATCTCCGCCTTCAGCAGATTCATGACAGATATGGGCTCTCTGAACGGTACTGACAACCATCGTCCAGAACCGCCTTTTTACTCCGGACACAAACTCTTATCACTCAATACTGACACGGATCCAGAGAGTCCGTCGTACTCTTCCCACTCAGACTCCCAACAGTTGCACAGTCTTTCTTTCTCCGCGCCTTCCTGTTCAGAAACTGACAATAAGCCCGATACGCATTATTTAACGATGGAAAGCACTAAATACCCAAGCCAGTGGAGTGAAAGCAGAACCAACGGGAGAATCATCACCACATTGAGCATCAGTCAAAGAAGTAGAGAAGACACAGAGCCAAATAATCTCCAGACAGACTTTACCGGGAGCGATAAAACTCACAGAGAAAGAACGCAAGGTGGGTAAACAAGGTTAAAAGAGACAGCAGTGGGTAAAGCAAGCCCATCAAATACCAAGACCAAGATTTTATTTTTTTCTTCACTTTCCGAAAGCGATTGAAGGGTGTAGCCACTGAAACGCAAAGAGAACCAGGGCTTGAAAATGAATTTATTGCACCGAATTACCCCAGACAGACTAAATTGCACGTCGTTTCTCAGAACATCAAAACAGCGGAAGGATCCATTGTCAGCTGGAAACCTTAGTGTGGGCCAGGTGTGGCTTTGCTTTAGGACACTTTTATGGATATGAAACGAATAAAGTCACTTCTGGATTCAGAGCTGGCGGTTTAGTACCGAGAAGTGTGTGTGGCATAGGCTATATCGAGGATGTTAAGATAAACCAACGTTAGCAGATTGAGAACAGCCACGTAAATATAATTATTATTATTTTTTAAACCAATACACGCGTTTTAAGGACTCTGATAAACGTGGCAGAGGCCTAAAATTTCTAAAAGTTGTGTGTGTGTGTATTTAGTTTGCCATTTTCCCTAAGTAGTCTAGGCTATATCTTGAATATTCACTTGTGGATTTTATTTGTTTATCCCGAAATGTGCAGTACTTTTAAGACATTTTTTATTATGCTAAACCTATAACAAAAATAAAAATACTAATAATTTAAACGATTGAAAGTAGCATTATAAATTAGACAACTTTCAAGGTGACAAGTAAATGACTTTTCAGCCTCTGGAATGTGAGGGACAATATTTTTTCTTCCTTTTTTCCTTTTTCTTGTTATTTTTCTTTTCTTTTCTTTTCTTTTCTTCGTTGGTTTCGTCCATTTTATGAACCAGTTATTTGCAAAATATAAATGGTTTAATTCGCTTTAGTTAAGATAATATTTGGAACATGTGAAGTACAAAATGTTTATTGCAATTCATATCATGCATCGTTCTCTCCCTTTCTCCTCGTTAGTTTTTTCCCCCCTTCTCCCCCTCTCGCCGACCAACACAGACACAGTGCGTAGTCTGTGCTGACATTATTTTCTGTCATAAAATGTCGGACACAGCCAGGTAATGGCCGCGAGAGTCAAGCTCAGAGGCTATTTGCTCACTGTGAAGGGCGACTGTATAATAGCCTTGTCTCTCTTTCTCTTTCTATCTGAAGACGTGACTTTAGAAAACGCTGCAGATGGCTGGCTGTCGGCGAAAGCAGGGAGGAAGAAGCGATGTCCTTACAGCAAACACCAAATCTTAGAGCTGGAAAAAGAATTCCTATTCAACATGTACCTGACTCGCGAGCGCCGCCTGGAGATTAGCCGAAGCATAAATCTCACCGACCGCCAGGTTAAGATTTGGTTTCAGAATCGCAGGATGAAACTGAAAAAAATGACTCGAGAGCACCAGACAAGGGACCCTGGCACAAGTTTCACTGTCTAGTTTGCCATGTAAGACGGTTAAAAATACCGAACTCAGCGCACAAATCACTGCAGCTATCATCCGGTGCATGTGGATTGATGCAACTGCTGCTTCTGATGGATTAACGGGAGGAAACGATCAGTCAAATCCTACTACGGTGTTTCACAATATGTGTTCTATAAGGCAAATGTAAGGGAGATAAATTTAATACCTCGCATGAAGATGAAAAGAAAAGTGTAACGAAATGAGAAGACACATCTTTGGCTAATCGATGTAAGCTTGTCATATTCACACAGGCCCATGGACACTGTTTATTGATGTCGTTTAAGTTCTGGTCAACTTTTCAGCGACCTAATATTTTGTAATTTTCGATAGTATCTGAACAATGTTTTCCTATTATATGAGGATGATTCTTTGTTACAGTTTATGAGTGTTACAGTGGTTGTTTTTTTTTTTTTTTTTTTTTTTTTTAGAATGGGCATAGTATTTAGCCTATACCTATCTTAGGTAGTTAACTGTGTGCGGACACTCCCGAGTTAAAAAAAAAAAAAAATCCTACAAGGGAATCCAAAATCAGAGGAGCAGTTACATCAAGCACAGGTACTGTTGTTTTGTTTTAAATGTTGTTTGCTGTCTTGTCAATTATATTGGCTCGAGTGAAAAGGCACAGATTTTTTTCTTCTGTTGAAGCATGGTTGAATGTATAACTTAAACTGTAATTCTTAAAATCTCTGTTTTGAAAAACAGTGAATTTTTAAATAAAAGATTGCACTCCGTGACCATAAAACGTTTATTCACTAGTAAAGTTGCCTTTGAAAATGACCTTATCGGCAGTCTTCTAATCTAATATTGTGACAAGGCGTTTTGAAAAAGTAGACCTATAATGAGCAAATTTAAAGGTGTAATACAAGTTTCAAATTTTAAATTAGGCCTACTTGTTTTTTCATTTTTGTTTCATACAATTCAAGAATTCAATTCATGACAACCTATAGCTTGGAGAGACGAAGAACCTGACGAAGAAGCTTTCTTTAGTCTTACAATTAAAGGAGAAGGCATTTGCTAAATGTAACAATTCCAAATGTTTAATAGCCGTTTTAAGCTGATTGTGAACTAGCATTTATTTTATTAGATATATAAATGGATTTTGGCAGATTTTGATTTTGGGTTTAGAATAGATTGTTTTAGAAAAAAAGACATTTGAGTTTAATTTGAACAAAACCATTTGAAATTCCATTTGATTAATATAATCAAGGATTATATAATTGGAGTCGTTATCTTAACACTCCAAAAGAAAAGAAAATATATTTTTATTATTATTTTTTTTTAGGCTATATAATTTTTAACCAGAGAGATATGTTATAAAACATTCAATGTAAGTGCATCAAAAATACAAGTTATGTTGTCTCTGGAATTATTATTATTATTATTATTATTATTATTATTGTTGTAAATTCAAATAGAGCTATTTGAATTTTAGAAGTTAAGGTGAAGTTATATTTACCCATCTGGATCCATTTTACGTTCTGCTTTCATCTGCATCTCAAATATCTCATGTTTGCATAACTAGACCTATATTTGAATGACCGAAAAATATTGTGAGCGCTTTCTTGAATATCTTAAATATGTGCACTAAGAAGAATTAACCGGATATAATGGTAAAGCATGTGCACGTTAGGTGTAGATGTTTGAAACTTTTGTATATTAATTTGCACTGTGAAGGATTTTTATTATTAAATTTGTATTGTGTTATGAGAAGTGCTATATTTTTGTAGGCTTCATTTAAGTAAAGATGAAATGTATCAGTTGCTTACTTTTTTCCATTCTGTCCAAGTGTTTTCGGCGCGTAAGAAATAATTCTGAACATATGCTGATGTTGCTTGACTTGTTACAGTTCCTCCTCTTTTGTCTAAGCGAGTCTTTGCTTTGGTGAACCGCCATGTTGAGATGGGACAATCCCCAACGTCATTGGCCAGGCCAGGCAACACTCTTTTTATAACAGGGGGCAATAGACCCTTTTATTGCCGACAGTCTGGAGAGAACCGGATATGCTTGTGAACTTAAATTACTTTATTTCTAGCAACGTCTTTAAACAATTCTCGCTATCTCCTTTCCCCGCAGTGGGTCAGAAATGTTCCAGTGGATTTCTTGAGATTGTAGCTCTAGTGCCCTCTAATACGGTTCCTCAGTTAAACAGTGCTCTGTTAAAGGACACAGCACTGAAATATGAGTGCTCATCTGGTTCAGTACTTTTGGACGCTAGACTGCTGGCATCCTTTCAGGTCTTGCCTTTGAACACGGAGAAGACCAAGCTGGTCTGTGATTTAGGTAGTTTCAAGTTGTTGGGCTGGACTTTTAATTTCACAGGAACCTGAAACTGCCTGAATTGCTCCAGTTAAACACACCATTGTCCGTTCAACGTGGAATGAGGATACACTGTCACCTTCATTGAAAATACTGATTTAATCCTTGTAAATGAACGATTCTTACAGATCATGCTTATGTTAGGCTATTATTGCAGCCATTACGTCGTGCTGTTTCTTTCTTTTACATATTACTTACACACTCAGTATATCTGGCATATGTATACAATATTCTTTATACATTTTTTTTAAATTATGAAAACTTGGCTACAGGCAGTAGTTTGTAAATCTGTTCATCAGCAACACTGCATTTCTTCGATAGCTTTCCCCTTCATTTTCAAAATGGCCTGTTTTTACTCCGCGCCGGTGAGTTGGCAGACACAAGTCCTGCACCATTTTAAAACACATTTCAAGTTTTAAAAATTCCAACACAATGCCTCAATTATATACTAAACTATTTTATAAATATTCAAATATTTTAGGACATTTAATGTTAATCAGTTGTGATCACCTGTAAAGTTTTGCAGTTAGAGCAGAATAAACACCTTTTCATGCTGTATAATGCACACACATAGTCTACATATTTCATTTTTTTATTTATATAAACACATTATCTATGAAAAATTCTTTTGATCTCATTCGTGTAGAAAGTTGGTTTTATATTTAGTGTTGTGCTAGGTGTATTGTGTGCATTCCTAATGTAGTCAACTGAGCAACTGCTGTCTCTCTGGTTTAATTTGTGCATTTTCACTTAAAGCTTTGTGTGTTACACGTGACTAGCCTGCCAATGTAGTTTTCAACAGATCGTTAAAGATCCAAGTATTTTTCACAAATTCACATTTTAAATACACAGGGAGGAGTAATTTAGCTAAAACAATAATAAATTGAATAATAAATGGGTTGCATATTTTTAGCCTCAACACTGAAATATTTAAAATTTGCAATAGGTTTATAAATAAAATAGCCTATGTTTAGAACATATATCATCAGTTCGGTCGTTTTAGAAGTTGTTGTGTTAAATAATCCACAATAAGTGACAAATCCACAACAGATTTTCTTTGTCATATACGCTTTATCATATAATAAATTTGATTAACTGTGATATTTCTTTAGGACAAACTCATTAGAGATGTAGAAAACTCAATAAAATTGCATTTGTTGATGATCTGAAGTATACACTGTGTGGTAACGTTTGCAGAGTGCCTACTTGTGGTGGCTAATAGCGTGCAACAATATTGGTCAATATGCTATTATTGCTGAAGTCATTGGTTTACCAGCAAAAAATATGGCGAAATCGTAATTTTAGAAAGTTTTATCCTTAAGAATAAGGTTATTTATTTTATGAATGTTTGCAACATGTAAATTAACATTACAGAACTAGCCCACTCGATACAAGAAACTCCATATTGAACTCCATACTCCATAGATGTGCAGTTTAAACTTTCAGTTCAGGTACACACTTCTACACTGAATAAAATAAGAGACGATTACTTACAAATAGATATGAAACGGTGTTGATATGAAGACATTTTAAATTTTGCCTTGAAAAGTTTTGACAGCGGATCAAGCGTACATTAATCTCTTTGTTGCTTATGCCTTGATTAGGCCTACTCGAAGAAATTTCATGCTAAAATATCAAACATAGCCAGAATGTGGACAAGGAAGATACTGAGTCATGCTCTACAGCTAAATGAACCTAACCCTATAACGATTTTAAAAAAGTCCTACAAATGACCTTACTCTTGTTAATAGATATTTATTTGCAAATGCGTGTGCTGAGATGCATCTCGATGATTAATATTTGTTTGAATGAAATTTCTTTGCTCACAAGATGTGTTGTTTCTTTATAAACAGGAATATGTTAATTAAATTGTATTTTCTGTGGTCATATACGGCAAACAGTGCTTCTCTAAACAAGTTTCACTACTAAAATAAATACTTTAAACTTGTATGCCTGACAGTGTGCGTGTTTTGTTTATTTATTTATTTATTTATTCTAAATAGAATATCACATCATACATTTTAACTAGCTTGATAGTATGTGGCATGTTCCATGGTATGCTCTTATTCATAGTACAGAGGCCTGATTTTACGTAAGGAAATACGATCCAAATCGATTACAATGTAGGATTAAAGAATAGCTGTCGATACACATTTTTGAGATTATGTTTCCTTTTCTCTGTGTAATTCCAACAGAAGGCAGAGATTCTTGAATTCATAATGTGAAGTAATGCACCGGTGACGGGTTGATTTATTTACAGGGTGTTGTTAAATGCCTTTTAAAACGGCTAGGTTGTGATTTAAGTGAATAGCCTTTTCCTGGTGTAATTAATTAACATTTTAGTGGTTTTAGAGATTCTATAGCGCAACGTATTGCACAAATGTATCTTATTATGCAACATGCCCTGTTTACCGTGGTTACCGGTGTTGTTGATAAAACTAGCACGAAGCTAAGTATGGGCTATCTAAACTCACATGAAATTATATGGTAATAGTTGCTTTAATTGTCTTTTTTTCTGTGAACCCTACAGTAGGCTACCTGTAATGACTTTGTACATTTAGAAACATAATTTGCTATTGTCCTTTTGCTAAGGCACAATAGCATCATAGGCTCTATTCGTTCTTGTATTTTAGGGGCAACTATTTATTGGGCAGGGCCAAGACACACAGCAAGTGCTGAAATCATTGTTATATTGTATTACATTGCATTGATGGCCCAAGACATTCACCACAGACAGTGAAATCCTTCCTGAAAATGTTGCCTATTTGCAAGCTTAATTCAGAATTTCTGTTTCAAAATGTTGCAGAGAGAGCAGAATGGATTGGTGTGTATTTGAATAAAGTGATAAAATAGAAAAGAACAAAAAAATCCTGTTTATTTGTGTGTGTGAAATGAGCGACTGGATGAATACTACAGCGGAGTCGTTCACGGTCCTCGCCACAGGCAGTATATCAGGCCTATAAAAATCAAAGCTGCCTGATGTAGTATTTTATTATAGTATTAAACGACCAAAAAAGTTCAAGTAGTTTCTTCCATAAATACAAGGGGATTGTCGCACGGTGGTGTTTAATACTCTCGTTAACAAAAAAATGATTGTTAATTTCCCAATAAAGCTGTTCATTATCTCAACGTACTCCTATTACTCCAATAAGGAAGAGGTTTGACTCCTCTGAGGTTTAGAAGTTTAAACACGTGGGGGTATAAAATATTTTAGGGAAAAAATCGGTTGAGTAAACTTTATAAGCAGACGACACCGCCTTAATTTGGTTTTTGTGGTGTCTTTCTAAGTCCTATTAAATATCTCGAGTTATCTATATTAAATAGTTGTCATACATTTTATCAAGCAAATATGATCAAGCTCCTATTCAGAACTTATGCTGTAGATCACGATATAATGCCACATCAATTCATAGACAAAAATGTTCTCTTACTTATTATTGTGGGCCATTGCCCTGCATATGCATTTTTTTAAATATATATATAATGTCAAAAGGTTTCATAATTTAAGTTGACATTTTCCCGACTGCTTGTAGATATCTGGAGATATATGGACACGCTCCCATTTTGCATATTGCATAAACAAGACAATTTATTTAGATGGGAAATATAGAGAGCGCAAGAGGAGGAGAGCTCCGTACAGCCTCTTGGCGGATTGATTTACACCCCGTTGACGCTTTATCAGGCTCGCGAAAAAAGTCTGACCAATCACTTCGCTCGGAGCGCACACCACAGCAGCCCGGCTCTACTTCGTTGGCGAGCGAGTAGAGAGGAGTACCGTAAAGAGGGGAATAAAGCACATTTTGTACATGTTTTCCCTTTAATGAACAGTACGTTATATAATGTCCGAGAATGTCCATTTCTGGAACTCTAAGCAACTACTATGTCGATGCTATCATAAGTCATGAGGGAGAAGATCCGAACGCGTCCCGCTTCTCCAATGTACAGTACTCCAGCGCTAGACAACCGGGACCCGGCGAGCATCCCGAGTTCCCCTCTTGTAGCTTCCAGCCCAAGCCTCCAGTGTTCAGTTCGTCATGGAGTCCATTCAGTTCCCACGCGTCCAATGGCTTACCCGCGGTCTACCACCCGTACATACCGACGCAGCCAGTGCCTTCAACGGATACCCGATACCTCCGCACATGGCTCGACTGCGCACCGAGAGCAGAGCCTCTGCCCGGGCAAGGACAGGTCAAGATGGAGCCGCTCCTGGGACATCTCGGGGAACCACCGAAACTAGTTGGGCAGCACGAGTATATCTTGGAGTCCTCTACAGCACGGGAGATGAATTCTAGTCACAGCGCCGGGTTTGAAGACAATAAGGACATATGCGAAGGCAGCGAGGACAAAGAGGGACCGGATCAAAGTAAGTTATAAACCTAGGAAGTGAACACTCTGTAAAGCGTTTAATGCTGTCATAAAACTAGAACAAAGCAACGGAGAGCAACAGACACCTCGCGAAGCCAAGTATGATCATGGAGCATTCTGAAGTCTTCGCTTGCATGTAGGTTTTTTTTTTAAATTTTTTTTAATCGAATCTACATTTTTACACAGATATGTAGGATTTAGCCATGCTATACATAGCTATATAGCATCGCTGAGGACTGTTTTGCTTTGCCCGGTTGGAGTCACGTAGAGGTTTCACACATTTATAAAACAAGCTTTTATTTTCCCATCATATTATTTGCGTTTATTTCATTCTTGAGCAACTTTTAGTATACACGTTCTCTTTCTGTCTCTGTTAGAGTCCCTTATTTGCGCGTCAGTGCACTTTAGTGCACCAGCCAGTTTTGGGTCGGCTGTAAACAGCCTTTTTTTTTGTGCAATGACTTTCCAAACCGTCTCTTAGTTATACTAAATAGTGCAAATGTATTGAAAAAAAAAAAATAATAAAAAAAATAATAGTGCAAATGTTGGTCTTATGTTCAGTGGCTCTTGGTTAGCAAAATATTATAAGGTTTATTCGCTTTTCATCTGAATCTTTATTTATTTGATCTAATTCTATTTTTGTGTAAATATTATTGACTGTATATAATCCCTGAGGTCAGGGTGTAGTTTGAATACAACAAAATAAATGTAGTACTGCATAAATATGCTTTTAATGGTAAATCTGGCTGCTGGGGGGTTTGTATGTTTTTCCCTGACATGTTTGCCTGATCGTGAGCTCCCTCAAGAGTGGGTTTGAGCCGGTGCAGAGAATTATCCATAGAATAATTCCAGCTCATAACCATGTAAGATTGCTTATTGCCAAAGTATTCCAACAAGTTCAGAAATGCAACTTAATTCTTAGGGATTTGTTCAACGATCGTTTTCGATTTTATCGCAATGAATTTGAAAAGGCCATTGATTTTAATCCGTGAAATAGGCTGCAGCACTGTGAACTAATGGAATTGTGCGCAATAGAAATCCCCAATGTGCTTCCCCGGGCGGCATTCCAGAATAAACTGTAGGCAAAGGCAATGATGTTGGGAGTTACACGTCCCGCTTTGTGCTCATGGCTGCCCATGAGAAGGAAAAAGTTATAGCTTTCAAGACTATTAAGTTATCAGAGGAGCCAACATCCCCATTAATCGTACGTGAGCTCTTTGGGATATGTTGCGTTAAAAAAAACAAAAAAAAAAAACAGAGTAAAATACGATTCAATCCAAACATGGGCAAATGCAATAATAAGCATCCTAATATCAGAGGTCCATTGTCTTTAAAAGCGTCTTGATCAAATTTCCTAGAGGCGATAAATTAAATTCTAAACTTTGTGGATTTTGATTCATTTTTATTAATGGAAACACACGTCACTTTCCTCATCATATAGCATGACCCTCTTGTTAGGGATCACGTCTCGGTCCTGTCTCAAGTCGCAAGGTATACAGACGTGTTCGCGAGGCCTCTAGTTGACATGACACACGCATTAATCATTTTAGATGCTTGTATCTCATTCCACCATTATGAAAATACAATTGCGTCATAAGATTTGGGATATCGTAGAAAGCTGATGTGTATGTCTTGAGGCTGAAGCGATGGAGTTTCAACGCATAGGATGGGAAACAAAAACAAATCTACAAATACGTGGCTTTTTCTAACAT
Organism: Spinibarbus caldwelli; assembly: GCA_039654775.1. NCBI lineage: Eukaryota > Metazoa > Chordata > Actinopteri > Cypriniformes > Cyprinidae > Spinibarbus > Spinibarbus caldwelli. The sequence goes on along the minus strand of CM077219.1, from coordinate 12,442,446 downwards.
GTTAGCACACGCCTCCAAACTGCCTGAGCCCCTGAAAAGTGGAGTTGTGTGCCAAACGTTGAATGTTTTTGAACTAGTATGAAGCATGGTAGAAATTTTCCCTTGACGTCACTGAACCCACACAGGTACGGAAGACGTGCACAGGTGACATCAATTTCGTCATCACAGTGAATCTCGAGCTGCTGTAACATTCAGCTTCTCCATGTGCATGTTAACAAAAGTCAGCACAACGGAAATTTTTCAGCCTCCCATCTGCATTCCCGACCAAACCACTGAGGGAGAAGAAGTCTCGTTAGAGATGCTCTTCCTCCGTAATTCATCCCACATTTCTCCCTAAAAAGGAGATAATCTCATGTCACATGTGACCACATTTTACAGTGCATTCCAGTATGGTTAAAATCCCTGTAGAGTTCAAAATTAAACCTTTCTTCCCCCTCAGTCCTTTTCTTATTTTTTTTCCTCATTGCTTTTACATTCTCCGTTGCAGGGAGATGAATGACATGGATTATCACAGGTGAACTTAGATGACCTCTTGTACAAAGTTGTTGCCTACTGGTGGTGGTACAGTTTAAGCGTGGAAACAATATTATTATTTTTTTATTATTATTGCGTCTCAAGTTAATAGGATGAAATTGCTTTGCTTTCCTTTCTTTTATTTTCATCAGTGTTGGTTTTCATGCATTTGTAAGTGATGGCGCCCTAAAGCACTTTATTTTAATAATATTCATCGTCTTCGCGAAGGCTGTAACATTGAATGCATTGTGAAATGTGTTTCCTGCTTCATTTTGGAATCTGTGCTAATATTATGATCTGCTCTTTTTGTTTTTGACTGTCATTTGCAGACGACCCATCTGCCAACTGGTTACACGCTCGGTCATCCCGGAAGAAGCGATGTCCATACACGAAATATCAGACCTTGGAGCTAGAGAAGGAATTTCTGTTCAATATGTACCTCACCCGAGACCGGAGACACGAGGTAGCTCGCCTGCTGAACTTGACAGAGCGACAAGTAAAAATATGGTTCCAAAACAGAAGGATGAAAATGAAGAAAATGAATAAGGACCAGCCCAAAGAATAATAACGCAGACTGGTGCAAGGCGTTCAAGCCTTTTGCAAAGAGTCTTTATATCTGGAAGCTGATGCAAGAAGGTTTAATGCATCAAAAAGAAAACGCACACACGCACTCACACACCATTTTCCGCATGACTGGACAGTGTTAAGCATATAGAGTATAAGGAAGAGGTGAGATGATGCAGAGAAGAGGGAAAACGTCGTGCCATCTCTCCCTTCTTTTATTGCGTTTTATGACTTGTGCGAAAGAAACACTTCATCAGGAAATAAACAGGTGATAAGGAACTGTTTCAACAGGCTAAGAACAGCTGAAATATTGTGCTTTTTATAAAGTTGGTCTCTATAATTCTGCATTTTTCCATCATTCCTTTTGTCATAGACGTGTGCTGGTATAAAATGTATTTAAAAAAGCATAAGCCTCATTCAATATACAAGGGAAGTTTTGCTTATCTGTAAAGCATGTTCACGTGTTTGCTGAAGACGTGAGCTCTCTTTTACAAAATTATTATTATTATTATTATTATTATTATTATTATTATTATTATTATAAGAGCGGAATAAAACAGCCTTTAGTTCGTAGTGTCTATACCATTTGTGAAGCGGTTATTGAAGTGTGCGTATGCTAACGGTTTTCAAAAACCTTTTGAAGTTTACGATATTATAAATTAGCTCCTTTTGACATTTACTTATGCACAGAGATTTGTGGTAGACGCACACTTATAAAATCTCTTGGTTGTTTCGAATGTATTAATAATAGTAATAATAATTTCTAAATTTGCTTTCAGATCTTTTCTTTAGGCTATAGCTTCTACCATAGTTTCGTTCAAATAGTGTTTGTATCATTTGGGGTCAAAATCAAGAATCAAATTGAAGTAATTAAACACGAATGAAATTAGTTGTTTTACCTACAACTTTTTTTTTTTTTTTTTTTTTTTTTTTTTTTTTGCGTTCAAATATCCCAAAATAATCCTTTTGAAAATTAGAGTGCAGGTTCCGAGTGTATGTATTTGTAGCGTGCCAGTAACCATAGAATTAATTCGTGCTTAAATGTATAACAACTTTTAACACAGATTCGGTCGCAGTTGTTTACATAAATTTGCGCATGCCTCGTATTGTGTAGTTTTCTTATGGACGTGTTATTGAAAAAGCTAGTATTAATTCGAAGCTGTTTTATGTGCGGTCTAAGGATTGTTGTTTTAATTTATTGTAAATACGTTAATAGTTTTTTTTTTCTTTTAAGTTGAATGTTTTATATGTTGTAAAAAGAATTTCAAAAAATAATTCATACTTGAATGAGCTGATACATGTAACCTTTTATTTTTCCTATTTTGTTTACACGTTCCATGTATATGTCCAGGATCATGTCCGTTGTCCATTGTCAGTGATGTTTTTCTGTATTTGCTCGTTTCTTCATATTGCTTTGTTGTTTTAGAGATTTGTTTTATGTTTTTGTGATTTGACTTTACAGAAATAGAGCGCGGCTATCTTCAAATGTCAATTACTCCTTAAATTGTTAGTTTCAACTGTTTCTCACTTTCTTTCGCTCGCGCGCCACGCACGCACGCACACACACACACACACACACACACACACACACGACATATTTTACGAGGTGGCTAATTCGTACGAATTCGTACGACCTCACTCGTACAAATTCATACGATTTTTTGCAAAATCGTACGTATTTTACAAGTTGCCAATTCGTATGAATTTTTACGAATGACCTACACCTAACCCCGCCCCTAAACCTACCCGTCACTGGGGTTTAGACAAATCGTACAAAATCATACGAGCGAGGTCGTACGAATTCGTACGAATTAGCCACCTCGTAAAATACGTACGAATCGGTCGTGAGATAGCGTTGTATTTTCCAACACGCTTGTTTCATGGCTTCAGTACATTTATTAAATGACAAATTATTACATCACCAGACTTTAACGCGCAGCGCAAGGTTTAAATTGTTTTTGTGCACGACTGCTCTGTCTCTTTTTGTGTTATTGTTTTGTGTTGTTAATCTGTGCAATTGCACTGTTGATGCTGGACTCATTAAAAGTTTACATATAGACCACACACAGGTATTGTCATTCCTATGAACAGAGCTAATATGCAGGTTGGTGAAAGATACATACAGTATAATCTAAAATGTAATATTTTTTTCCTTCTAAATGAGTGCACAGTCTGATGTATCACTGCAACAAAAACTCTCTCGAAATCTAAAGGTTCATCATGTAATTAAAATAAATATGCGTGGCTGTGCATGATGTGTTTATCTTTGTGTATGTGTTATCGATACTAGCTCGAAACATTGATATATAGATACATTTTGGTGAAATTGAAGTCTTTGCTGCTTTTTATCATTACCATTATTATTATTATTATTATTGAACATGTCAACTCTTTACCTTATTTGTAATGCTTGCCAATAATTGCCCTTTATGTTTTTGATTGTAAACCAGCCCAAACTTTATCTCATCCTTTTGTGCTGTAGCGAAGGACATGCTGTAGTACTCTACTTTAATGTTTACTGCATTTTATAATGAGAGTCATATGCTGTAAATATGCTATCGTGCGCTCGAGCATTCATCTTGAATCGGAATGAAGAAACGTGCAGCTCATATGTGGAAAGAAGAATTACTGACAATAACCATGACTCATCTTTGCTTTGGCTCTCTTCTTAACGTATTATTTGATTCCCTTATGATATTTGTGGTGTTATATTTGGCTATACCGCATCCTCCAGATGCAAGTTATGCATCAAGAATCAAGAAGGATATTTTGCCTACAGAGGCGATGCATGATAAATTATGCAAACTAAAAGGGATAAGGTAGGTCTAAATGTTTCAGACTCTGAAGTTCTAGACACTCAGTAATGTAAGACCGGAGGCCCACTGTTAGCAGAGGAAATGTGTAGTGTCAAATGCGATGGCAAATATGACCATATGTATTTTTATAGGATTAAAAAATAGAATAAAACAATTAAAAATACAATGATTTGACTACTAATTTAGACGGCCAAAATCCTACTAATTATGTAATTGATGCAATTGAAAATTAAAGGAGGAAAGGAGACAGCTTAAAAAAAAAAAGTTCTGCATTCAACAGATTGTAACAATTAAATATTTTTGAAGACATTGCCAGTTGTCCTGGCTCACAGATGTGTGAACGAATTCAGTCTTCGTCACATACTAATTCAGCATAAGTCTGTCCTGGTGATTCTAGGGCTGAGAAGATATTTTGAATCCTGCCACACCATTAAAGCCCTTTATTTTGGTGTTTTGAAAGGAAACAAACTGCAGAAAGGATGTACGCTCGATGTTCGGAGGAAATGGGAAGTCGACTGTCATAAAAAAGAGAAAGAAATTCAATGTGGTGTGCCGCAGTAAAATAATATGACTGTAATAAAACTTTATAGGGTATAAATTTCTGAAGGTTAAGAACTAAATGGCTGTAAAGCAAACACTACGCGAGAAAAAAAATGGTAGAAAATGTGAAAAACATTTCAGGATTCTAATAAATGTAAGGCAAAATAATTTGCGTAAACACTGTGTCCCCGTTGGGGGAGCCTGTTTTTTTTTTCTTCCCCTTTCTCGCATTTGTCGTTTATTGTGTACAGCGTTTGTTCTTTCGCAGTCCAGATTCCTTACAGAGTAGGGGGTCGGGATGGGTGAGATCTGGACTTCCACATGAGAGCCCTGAGTCCAATTCAATCGACGCCCACCCTTTGTTCCATTTCCGAACGCACTACAGTCCTTATAGCGGGCCATAAACTGCCACAAAAAAAGGATTTCTGGCGAGACGTCTGGGATGACCAACGTTAATTTGTTTACAGCCTTTGGGACCAGGCTCGACTTCGCCATTTTGTGGGTACACATCCGACTGTGTCTTGGTGATACAAAGGCCGGTTGCTAAAGAGAAATATTTAATTCTCTCAAAACAAAACCACACATTACATTAAATTTCGCAACTATAGATTCCCTAAAATGTAGCCATAAGTTAAATATATTCGTTGTAATTTATTATCTTAGTTTAACATTCAGTTTATTAAATCTGCTTTATTGTATATATGAACAGCAAATATTTGTTAAGAATTATGGTCAAGTCGTGGTGTGTGGTTTGGTGGTGTAGAGTAATATAACTACCTACATTATCAATGATGTGAATAATAATGTTAAGCTTTCGAATAAATAGTAATCTGAATAATTTTCTTTCTTTCAAAAAATGAATCTCTGTAATGGAACTCTGTGGTCAGAAGCTTAAGGCCTGTCAGTATCGACAGCTATCAAAAGGAAAGGCAACATCATAATGATGATTACTAGTAGTATTTTAGTGATGCTGGTGATACAATAGTACACAAAAACGCAGCCCAAATGAAAAATGGTAAGTAAGTATTTATGCATGGAAATGTTGCCTGAATATTTTTTTTTCTAACAGTGTGCAAGTAATTAAACATAATACTAAATGCCGCTAGCATCAGCATATTATTATTAGCCTGTAGTTGTTGTTATTAGCAGTAGCAGCAGTAGAAGGTTTGGTGATGGTACTTTTAATAGCAGTAATAGTAGTAGTTGTGCATTAAAATAAGAAAAGTGTAACCCAAATAAAAATTGCATATCACGGACGGAATGCTACTGAGCCTCATTCTAAATTTTAAGCTTAACACAGTTAAAAATGTTAACAAAATACTAGTAAGACAGAAGTAGAACTTTATTTCATTGTTTTTTTTTTTATAGTTTAACATTAGTGTTAGTGTTCCAGCCCCTACTTTTCTAGATATGATGAAAAACACAAGACTAATCCTACAAGGATCGGTTTTAAACGGATTCCTTGTTATAGAGAATGAAAATAAGTACTTAACATCATTGAATTTGCACTTACTGAGCTGTTAATTCGCTCATTCTGTTTTTATGTCCGTTGTTTATAGAACCATTAGCTTTTGAACTTCCGTCTCATTACAAGCGAATTTGCTCTTGGAGTAACACACAATTGCCGCTTGATGGCAATGTTGTTCCATCAAAAAGTGACTGGCTGGCCACCCTCCACCCCCAAACCGGAAACACTGGGGCCAAAACATTTGCAGACATGTGCGGTATTACACTTGACTAAAGTAAGGTTCACACAATTTCCCTCTGTTACAGCGGAGCTTTTGAAAGAGACGAAGAACATTAACTTCAGAGGATTCTTCAATCTATGTGATAAAGATCCTGAGAAACAAGTAGACCCTTTTTACCTTTTTTCCTCTAATAAATGTATCTTTAAATGTTAGGATACACAAACTAAGGATATCATAATAATACATTTTTTTGTAGCTAAATATGTTTTAACATTTAATCTTAATAAAATAGATTATTAAAAGTTTTCAGCTCGGCTTATTAAAAATTATTACAGCAATGTTAAAAGAAAGTGAATCAGTGTACTTTATCTGCTCCATTTTCTATGAGACCCAAACATTTTGAGATGTGATGATTCAGTGATTGTTTTAAATGGTAATAGGACGATTAAGTAGCATAAGATAGAAAGTCACCACACAAAACTTGGGATAGCAAATGTTTTATTGACAGCAAAAAAAAAAACAAACAAAACAAAAAAAAAAAACACTTGACTACTGCTTTGCAGTGAATTTATAGAAAATGTACACAAACCACACACAAATAAACAAAAACAGACAATAAAGTGACGTTCTCTGACACCTTTTATTTCATTATTAAATTCACTATATACCCACATATTTATGTAATAGAATGTCAAATTACAGAAATGTTTTCAACAGAGTGTCTGTCATGCTTATGCATTATATTTTTACTTTTACAGCAGAATTTAGCATGTGAAATTCTATGTTTGACTAAAGCCGAATCATAAGCTTTACTGGTCAAACGGAGAGATTCACGCTTGGTGAACTCCTTGTCCTTGTTAAGAGATAAACGTTTAACAAGTGTAGAACTACCGCTGAAGACTAACCCGTAATACAGAAACATTAACATTGTACATAACTCACGTGTTGAAATATAAATATTCCGTATGACTATTCATAAAGTCAACATAAAGCTTCAAAAGGATTCGTCACATTGAGGTGATGATTTTGGGAGAGACATAGCAGTAATTTATTACAGACGCAAATGAAGCACCACCAGCATGTGTGTGATGTAGATTTAAAAAATAGAGATTTTTTTTTTTGTGCGTTAGGTGAGCATTTTTATTCAGTGTATGCTTACAAAGGACAAATACAAATATTGGATGTTACAAATACCAAATGACAAAATCTTACATTTTTAGAAAATATGAAAAGCGAAGTTATATAATTCTATAATCATTTTATAATTAGAATTCAATATTTTTCTCCCAAATCAGAACGAATCCAGAAACATTTTAAACGGCTACAAGCCTGTAAAATATGTTGTTTGTTTACTCATTAATTTGAATTCATTTATTTACTGATTTTTGCTTTTTTACCATTAGAAAATTCCACGCACGGTACTTTTCACCCCTCGGATTTTATAGGTAATGTTAATCAGATTTACTCATGCTAAATACAATGGCAGACTGTTATGGAAAACAAAACGAAAATGACAATTAAAGGACTTACTATTTCTGCATGGATAAAATCCGGAGTGAAGCATTTACAGCACCGGTCGTCGAACCTCATAAAAACCTAACAGCTTTTTGATGCACTACGTCAACAACAAACAGTAAGGGCGTTTATTGCATTTTATAGTTTGTTAAACCATTTACAACCACATTTGCCATTACACCTGACGTGCAGGTTCATTTTCAACATCCTCATATCTCTGTAAATATATTTATATAAATACAATTATCAGAATATTAAATATGACCACCTCGCTTATTTTCGATGCGCGCGCCTTGGTCGCTGCAGAGGATGATTTTGTAAGTTTAAGCGTTCTTAAAAGGTTTATAGGATGTATTTAAACTGATGCCAATTAAATCGTGTACCTTTTAAAATTGGCCGTCTCGACTCTGACATTTAAAAAAAAGGAGACTCGACCTCGTTAGAGATTTGGAAATTAAGGGCTAAATGTGCATCACTTTAGGTTGTCTGTGATGAACATGCAAAAAATCAATCGTTCAAAGGGGTTTGGAGTGGAGAAGTTGAGTGGGGGAGGGACAGAGGCTATGCACTTGATCTGATGCAAAGCGGCAGATTTCTCATTAACTTACACGCTTGAACATATTAATGTGCATATTCTCCCCTCCTCTCTCTCCCTTGGCCCCCCTTCTCTCTCCTGCTCCCTCGCGCTCTCTCCCTCTCAGCTCTCTCCCTCGCTTTCTCTTTTTCTCTCTTTTTCATTCTCTCACTCCCTTCATATCAGAATCGAGCAGAGCGGTGTCCGTGTAGGGATGCGAGAAACCAATGGAACGAGGATCCGATAGAAGATGCAAATGATCGTGAAAACACACAGCAAAATATGAAACTTCTCATTTGCAGCCGAGTAAATCATAGAAAAACTGGTTGGAAACTGGCACCCTTCACCGGAATTGTGATGCTGGAACTCTACAGTGGGAACATGCCTATGGAAGCGTTAGATAAGTTGTTTTAACAAAGGTATACAAACGCAAACCGTTCAGTCTTTGGAAATCGAGGCTTGGCTGCTGCATTGTTTGTTACCTCAGTAACTGTGAAACTGACAACTCTCTGAAGCGACTGCGCTGATATAAAGACATTCAAACGCAAACTCTTGAACAAAATCAGCACCAACAACAACATCAAAAGATGAGCTCATATTTCGTCAACTCTCTCTTCACTAAATACAAAAGTGGAGACACTCTGCGGCCAAACTATTACGAGTGTGGATTTGCTCAGGACCTAGGGACGAGACCCACCGTCGTGTACGGTCCAGGCACCGGGGCCACTTTCCAACATGCCCCTCAGATTCAGGAGTTTTACCACCACGGCGCATCCACGCTCTCCGCAGCTCCTTACCAGCAGAGTCCCTGTGCAGTAACCTGTCACGGCGAGCCGGGTAACTTCTACGGTTATGATGCTCTCCAGAGGCAAACTCTTTTCGGTGCTCAAGACGCCGACTTGGTTCAGTATAGCGACTGCAAGCTCGCCGCGGGGGGCATCGGAGACGAGACGGACAACACAGAGCAGAGTCCGTCGCCCACGCAGCTGTTCCCGTGGATGCGACCTCAGGGTGAGCCACGGTAGACAGAAAAGCCGGCCAACTCGCGTTGTGTGTGTTTGTGGAAGTGACATAAACCTGGGTTAGCCACACGAAAAAATCTCAGTGCAATTTAGGTTTAGAATCGCATTTCCTGTGTGCACGAGAGGAGGGGGGACAATAGCCGTTTTTATTGTTTTATGGTGTTCAAAACTTGTGAATCACTTTACAATTTAATGACCCTGCCATAGAGAGTGGGAGAGAGAAAAGCCCCTTCTCTTCTTGCTGTTTCCATGTGTGAGACTTTGCCCCACAGCTGATCTCTCACTTCTCACCCAGGTCAAAGTTTTACTGCAGCCTTTAACGACTTACAGTGAGCCCTGAGTTTATTTCACTAGACAGTGGTCGTTTCACAATGATTATGTCATTTATGGCTGTGCCTAATCCTTTGAGCATGTGAAATAGTATAGACTGTTTTTTGACGACTCAACTGCGAGGTTAGTGTTGCTCATTGTTGTGTATTAGTGTTGTGGTACTTATATTTGCAATGGCGGAGCTTTTACATTAATTACTGTGTTAGGCTGTGGGGAGTCTCCATGGTACACTAAAAGCCCACCCATAAACTAATAATGTATCGCGATTATGTACTGTAGATGTTCGTTTCGCGCGGAAGTTGCCTTTGTGGAATGTTGGTTCACAGATATGTTTGAGCTTGGTTCTAAAATTACGATTTGGATCGTATTGTGAGCTCTGTCTAACATCTGTAAACTTCTTTATTGCCAGTAGCTGCTGGACGGAGGCGAGGCCGCCAGACCTACAGCCGCTATCAGACGCTGGAGCTCGAGAAAGAGTTTCTCTTCAATCCCTACCTAACACGCAAGCGACGGATTGAGGTATCACACGCTTTGGGACTGACAGAACGACAGGTCAAAATCTGGTTTCAAAACCGTCGCATGAAATGGAAAAAAGAAAACAACAAGGACAAGTTTCCAAGCAGCAAGTCTGAACAAGAGCAGATTGAAAAAGAGAAACGGGAGAAAGAACAGGCATCCGAGACACAGCCAGCCGGCGAAGACTGCGACAAGGCAAAACAAATGTAGAGCGGATGCGTGTGTGTGTGTGTTTGTGTGTGTACGTGTGTCAGTCAATCAAAACGGCAAAGAATAGATAGGGAAAATAAAACAGACAATGACGAAGAGAATAACGGTGTTTGCATGGGAGGTTTGTCTCACAGAGACATTTTAATCAAGTCGAGTGGTTACATCTTTCACTCGAGGAAGGAATAGAAAAAAAAATGACTGGGACTAGACGAATGACTACAGGCTACACTTAATGTGGCGACCACAGAACTTCAGGAAGACGAGGGACAAGAGGCATTTCTGCTTTTTAACTGTTGTTCAGAGAGTATGATAGTGTTAAAGCTAGTCTCATTTTTTGTGAAATAATTATCGTGAAACTTAAGTTTCTATTGTTAGGATATTGTCATTAACAATTACCTTGGCAGCTGTATAGTTTTTAAGTTAAATGGTGCACTTTTAACTGTTCTCACTTATATGTTATGATGATGACGTAGAAATTAATGACTTCCAACAACATGAAACTGCCTATTTATGCCGTAGAATCTCTTTTTACACGTCTTTGGTTCTTCTTAAATCGATGGTATTTTTGTTGTCTTCCTTTCATGGGGTAAGCATGCGCACAGTGGATTATAAAAATGAATAAACATAATAAAAAAGAATTTTGAAAATTATGTCATGTGACCCATGTTTACTATGAATCCAGTTGTTGTCGTTCACCTTTACTGAAATAGTTTATGAGATTACTATATGTTTTGTTGTCATTCTTGTCTAAAACTGGAAGAATCCGGCAGAAAGTGGACACAATAAAGTTTACAAGCGACAATCCCTGACACCATGCATCCTCGACATCATTTCTCGTTAATGTGCGGTTCCAAGGACCGCTTCAAATCAAAAACTTTTAGGTTACCAGACAAGACGTTGTTTATGTTAAAACATGGGCCTTAATTTAAAAAGAATCCATATAAGCACAAACATGGAATACTACAATAAAACTAATGTTTACAAATATGTAAATCTCACAGAAAAGTCATGTAGTCTGGTCCTATGTTTGATTTATAGTTAGATAGCTACGTGAACTAAAAGAGAGGCGGCATGTGAAACCACAACAGAAAACCCTCGACCAACACTGTAACACAACACGATATAATACCCCACTAAACAGAAACAGATTATGTATTATCGTGAATGTGCATCAAAAATCTCTTAAAACGAAATTTCATCTTGCTGGTATTTGTTTAATGTGGGTGTTTGAGTTATGGGAGCACATCGTGTCAGGTGAATTACTGTCGTAAGAGTATGTGGGCTTCTCAAACATTCGGAGAGTATAAGTTCCACGACAAGATTCAGAGCTCTCGCGTGAACATGTTTGCTAACTATGTACAGGGAAACTGTTTGAGGTGCACGGAACCAGTCCGTCGTCATGGAAATGGCTAGTTGGTGGTGACTATTCAAGCTATAGGGATGCTTTGAAGCAGAAACTAGTAAGGGCCCGAGTCATCATGCTCTTGACAAGGCACACTGTACAGATTGCATTACAAAAATGTAGTGATGAGATTGGGGTATGCGCAGGACCGGTAACAAGAGGAAATAGTGATGAAAATCAATACAGAAATAAATAGGTTTCTTGTTATTTGTGTGGTGGCCTCCCAAAGAGGAGCCACCTTCCTAAATCTGGACAACCTGAACTCATTTATAAGTTTGTACAACCCACAGTTATTTATGGCTTGGCACGGATTTAGGTGATTACAGAAACCTTCTCAATAGCCTATCGATTTGTGTGTTCTCCCGTGCGTTTGTGTTGACTGTAGGTACCTTTGGCTGTAAGTGAATAATTTAACAAATTTATGTGGATGGTCAGCTGCGAAGCCCTTCTCCACATTAGACGGGGCTCTGGGAAGACGCACATCCATTGGAGGATATTTCATCACGTGCTGCCCATCACGTGGCCCCAGAGGAAAAAGGGGTGATTTTTGGTGTAAATCTAGACTGTAATTCTGTAATATATCACTGGACCTCGTAAAACCGACACTAAAACTTCTTGGCATATAAATCACTTTTCAAATTATGAGTTCATTGTATTATGCGAACGCGTTGTTTTCCAAATACCAAGTGGCGAGTTCAGCCTTCTCTACAGGCGTGTTTCCCGAGCAAACTTCTTGCGCCTTTTCGTGCAGCTCGCAGCGGGCCAGCGGCTACGGCTCGGCTTCCACCGTTGCACCGGTCTCCTCTACAGCTTCTGTCTCCCTGTCGAGCATGTACACTAACGGCGCTAGTCTTTCTAGCCAGACTCAAGGCATGTACCCCACTGCGTATGAGCTGGGAGCTGTTTCGTTGAACATGCACAGCTCTCTGTTTGACCATCCGAATCTACCCATGGTGAGCGCTGGCGATCTCTGTAAAGCGCAAAGCAGTGGTAAAGAAGAGCAGAGGGGCTACCATCAAAACAACGAAAACAACCTCCGAATCTATCCGTGGATGAGGAGCACAGGTCTGTGAAAACTGAATATTTCTTTAGGACAGGGGTGTGCGTCTGTATGTCTGAGGGGGAGGGAGACAGGTTAAGGGGAGCAACCAAGTCATTTCAAAACTTGTTCTTTTCCTCAGATCTTTTTATGACTAATTAGTCGCCATAATTCAAGACACCCTAGAACGTAGTATTTCGTGTTTGTGGAAAAGGGAGGGGACGGCATATGAGAGGTTTGGATGAATTATGTTTAGCTTTAGCAAATATCCCAGATTCTGCTGAGATTGTGTGTCATGGTTGCATATATTGCTGCGTGTACACATGAATCCATCTTTAAGTTAGTATGTTGGCAATCACTGGCGTTAAAAATCCGCATGTTTTCCATACAGAGGGCGGGGCCTTGTATTTCTATGTTACAGCTGCGTGGACCTTTGTGTTAAATTACTGTCAGAAACTTAAGTGTCTGTGCGTGGACGTGTGTGTGTGTTTTTATTTATATGCTGTAGTACATGTATGTGCATGCGTGCGGAAATTTCACAAAACATACTCAAGATCTACGTCCAGTTCCGCGACTAATTACAGTGGTTTTTAACAAATCGTCAACTTTTCGTAGCAATAGCACTTTTCTCATAGTCATCACACGTCCTGGCTGACGTATTTGAAAAGGAGGTCGACAAGTTCTCTTTTAATGATTTTCTGCGGCCTCTCAAGACACTCCCCACGAGCACCGACGTTCCTATCAGTCAACTGTCAACCTGGGGCGCTTCTTCTCTTGTTAGGTCCCAGAGTAAAAATACAACAACATAAATAGTTTTGAAACAGATACCTCATTAGCGAAGTTGTTGACATTTACTGGCAGATAGTCCTTGCGCGCCTTTGGTGTATACATTTTCGTTCTGCGTCGTAGTTTTGTGTGAAATGCCAATGTCATTTAAAAATAATGCATTGGTCATAGTTAACCAATTTTACTGTCATTGTACAGAGAGATGTGGCATTTTAAATCATTTTAATAATATCCGCAACCAATCGACCGAATTTCGTTTGTAAACAAGATTAAGCCTCTTTCAAATAGGGGAACTGTATTTTAAGCATTTTATATTTTTTATTGTTTTAAGAAAGATCAGATTAATCCACTGATGTCCTGCCATGTCTGCTGTAATGGCCACATATTTGGTCTTATGATACGCCAAAACTGGTGTAGACAGATGCATAGAAAGAAGTCGGGCCTTTCAACAAACATACACAAGCATATAAACGCATATAATCACAAGACGTAATCCTTTTGCTCCTATACGTTTTAACGTATCAGACACATATGCTGGGCCTTGCACCTCCAACCACTGGGGCTTGTCTCTTTATTACTATAGGGCCAGCTGCCTTTTCAATTGATTTCGTGCTTTGATATTTCACATAGACGGTCTCTGTCCCTCGCTTTATTGCTCTTATTCACAGACAGACACATTCACACACTGACCAGAAGAAATTCTGTTTCCATGTCTATCATTCGGGAGCTTGTGTACGTCGGAGACCCTGCACAGTGACCGAGTACAATGCTCTTCCTTGTTTTAACTCGTGTAAAAGCGTTCGTTCTGCGAGGACACATAATTTATGCACTTAATTTATACCTCTTAAAGAACGAAACAGCTGCAACATTTTTATGGATTTCAGTACTAAACGTGTATTTCATTCTCTCGATTTCTCACATTGCTTTTGCTTTTCACTCAAATTCTTTATGCTTTTGCACAGTTTGTGCTAGAGTAGTATCAACAAGAAGTGACACGGTGTTGCCGACAAGACGGAAGTAAGATACAAACGACTGAAGAGTGCAATAAAAAAAGTTCAAAAAGCACACGAACTCAAAGCAGTCCCCATTTGTCGACAGTCTGCTGGAAACGGAAACGCAGGGACAGCAGAAGTCACTGACCGTGCATGGGCAAGGTTGTGAAAGTCTAGTTAGATTTCTTCTCTTTAAACGTGCAACTAAGAGACGAATGCTTTACGTAGATGGCTTCTTTTTCTAGATGGATAGACGAACACTTCATCGCTTATGTGTAAGGGAACTAGATCACGTTGTTGACTTTGGTCATGTTTAGAAGGAAGTCTGAACGCCAGGGCTCCATTAGAGTCACGGGAGTGTGCAAGTCAGAGATTTTTCTGTCAGAAGGGTATTAATGTACTTTCATTTTGCTTTTGAATCACATTCAATTTTTATATTTAAGATACATTTTACCTTTCAAGGTTTTGATTTGCTACTGTTGTGTCTTAAGCTTAATATAGAATTAAAACTTAATGCTTAAATAGTGGTCAAACGCATGCTTAAATTAAATGTTTCGTTTTGCTTTATTTTTTACTATAGTTTGTGACCTAAATGTAAGAAATAAAAATACAAAAATAATTTAGAAGTCTTCAAAACATTTGTGTTTGATGCCGCTTTTTTAAAAAATTAGGATTTAATAACTGCTTGTTATGTGATGGTTTTTCGCCTAGGCACTCTAGGCGAAAAGACTCTAAAAAGTCGCATCTAAATATTTATAGTCACAAATCTCAATTTGTGAAAATGTGTTTGTATAATCACTGGTTGCTTTGTTTATGGTATAACAGTAATACACCTACAAGCAGCAGCATGCGTGTTGACTCTTTTTTCCCCAGTGTGCAATATTGCTGAAAATACTAAAATATCTAGAATTTCTCGTTTTACATTCACTCATTGAAGTGTAAGTTTTTTTTATTTTTTATTTTTTTTTTACCTTAAATGTGAATGTTTTTTCGATTACTATATTTCAGTGATTTTTAATTGAATTATAATTCTTTAATTTTCATTCACACCAGTGCGGATTCACCCAGGCTGGTTTTTATTTATTTTTTTTAATTTTAACTACCGAAAAATCGAACACTTCTTATTCTTTACTAATGTTGTTGGTATACATATATTCATATTTGTTATGCTTTCTGATCCTCCTTTCACATTTCCACAGGTGCAGACCGGAAAAGAGGCCGTCAGACATATTCCCGCTTTCAAACATTAGAGTTGGAGAAAGAGTTTCACTTCAACCGTTACCTTTCACGACGGCGGCGTATTGAGATTGCACACGCCCTGTGCTTGACCGAACGCCAGATAAAAATCTGGTTTCAAAACAGAAGAATGAAATGGAAGAAAGAGAACAAATCAATGGGCCACTGCTCTCCTGCTGCTGACCAAATCGGAGGCGACGAGGAAGAGGAAGATGATGAGTAGCCACGCAAGTGGAAAACATAAAAAATAGACTACACTATAGACTATACTATCAATTCAACCTGCTTAATTTCGGGATACACTGAGTTGGAAAAAAGACATGTTACTTACAATACTGTAGGTAAAATGTGACTGTCGTCTACCTATGTAACTTGTGCTAGAGGTGTTAATGTGTTAGACTGTACTATAGCAAATATAGTAATACAAGTAATTTTAACATTTTAATATACGTTTAATACTCCTACTGTATAAGGAGCCTAAATTATATATATAGGATTAATATTAGTGTTAATAATACTGATCATATATTTCATATATTTGTGACTCACATATTTGTGACTTGTTACGTTCGGCCTAGTCGCTGTGGGGTCAAACACAGAAGGGAGCAAGCTATTTTTTAATGATTTCATATTTTGATATATCCCTATTATGTATCTATGTGTAAATTTCTGTCTGCTTAATAGTTTTTTTCCCTGTTATATTTTGCGCAAGTGTTAAAATAAACGAACTGCACAGCTGACTACAAGATGTTTAAATTTTTGCCTCTCGGGGATTTTTCTTTTCTGTGTTCTTTGCTTGCTTTTCGTTATTAATCGAATTAAAATCACAATGTTGAGCAAAGATCCCTGAATGTGATAATACCACGAGCATTTATTTTAATAATTTTAGAAAGACCCATGCCTTTTAAAATGCTGCTCTAAAAAGCTACTCGAAAATCCACCTCTGCTTAGTGTTTTATATAATAATAATAATAATAACAATAAATAGAAAAGTCATAAAAACGGAAGCAACCTCGCCTGGATGTCTGCTTTTACGGTTTTTCCATATTAGTTCATTTCGATTCACTATCTGGTTCAAACATCTTCGAAATAAGTTATTTTATTTAAATTAACAGTTACTAAAATGTTAGTAATATACTTTAAAAAAGCTTGTATATTAATACTTTTACATGATTTGGGAATTACATTTTTTGTTGACAAAAGTATGCCATTACAACAGTAATAATAATAAACATTTGATTTTTTTTTTTTAATATATATGAATTAACAAAAATTTACAGTTATTTAATGTGGTAGATTTAGTATTGATGAGTGGAATGGAAATTATTTCACAAAGTATAAAGCACCAAGCACCAGAGCACTGCTAGTTTTATTCTATAATATAGTGACATGGTCGTTTTTCGTCAACATTAATACAACAGTTTTCATTTATTGTGACTTAGTTTTTTCCCCTTAGGTCAAGCCGAGTGCTTGTAGAGAAGTGATAGTGTTCTGTATCGTGTGAGACCAAAAGAAGGCGTTTATATTATGGGGTTGTAAACTAATGTGTTTAGTGCGTCAATAAAAAAAGCCGGAAACGCCATACAAGGGACAAAAAAAAAAAAAAAAAAATCTGCAGAATGGGAAAACTGTTGGTCTTTTCTTGTTTCAGATCTTGTAGCAGTAGTTAAGCTTTTGGCGACAATACCTTTTCCGATTTAGAAAAAATTGTAATATTATAAGTGACCCTTATTTTTAATTAATGTGGTTATTTTATTTAAAGCAAATCTCCAAAGTCTTCAATGCTATTCGCTTTATTGTGCTTTTTAAAAACGTGCATTTTGTCGCAGTGCGAATTTTTCGTACATCTATAGTTTAGTCCAGTGGTTATCTCGCTTGAACTGTCAGGGTTGAGCATTGCACTATACTGCCATAACGTGACAAATATTTTCGACCTACATCTTTCATTCTGAATTTAATAAATTATAACAATTTTTCCACTTATATGCCTTTCTGTTTGAATCGAGATCCAATATTAATTAATATCAAAAATTCATTTTAATTATTTTTATTGGCTGATTCTTTTTTGTTTGTTTTGTTCATATTACTGTACGACATTATGGATCTGCTTTTAACGTAGATAATACACAGATCGAACATTTCAGAAATAAAGAGCAAACGTGGTCTCTTGAAGTTGACGTTATTCAAAAAAAAAAAAAAAAAGAAAAAAAGAAAAAGTGACTTAGTCACTAACCAGTTTATAGCACCGTAAACCTATAACATCACTGTAGTATCTCTGATCTCCTTTCATTCGCGACATTGTTCTGGGTGGCTTAATTTTATATTAAGGCTCGTCCGTGCTAAATTGCCTTAAATTATGAAAGAAAAAAATCAATCCGCACTGAGGTTATATTTCGGCTTCAAAAACACAAATATCACATGTTCCAGCCTATTATCTTACACGATTGACTAATACACTTTTTAGTTAGCCTAATATCAATGCGTGAAAACAAGTACGAAAATAGATTTTCCTTGCGATTGTATAGGGAAAAAGATGGCGACTGCAGAGCTACTGCTGTTAAAACAGTCATGAAGAAATGCAATAAATTCCTTGTTGTTTTATGAAAATTTACAACTTTGTGATAGAACTTTATGAGTGCCTGGGTCCTGGGATTGGCCGAGGATGGTCATGTGGACAAGTAACCGTGAACATGAACTTTTTATGATTTCCCAAGTGGTTATATTGCAGCATTCTTTTGGCCGCAGCACTTAATGTAGCTTCACTGTGCTCCTTAAAGGTTCTTGCTCTGTTTTTATAGTATATTTTGACCAACACTGAAAATGCACACAGTCGGAGAGCATTGTTCAGGCTGATATTCTCAGAATGAACAGGGAGAGAACAGCCTCCTCTCCGCTCTGCTATGCTAATGTGGCCGCCTGTGATTGGGATAACCACTGCGATGGAGTCTTATTGAGATCTGGACACGCAGTAGGGTCTCATCTAATTTTTCATGCGGGGGTCTGACTCCCGTTGGCTAAAGCGGGTGAACGGATGGAAGCTGTGGTGCCGCTGTCATTTTCACTGCTTCGCTCTAATGGCGGGACCAAGAAGAGCAACAGGACTTACCGAGCTCGAGCTCGAGGTTTGCGCCTCTCTGTCCTGGTGCTGGGTGACGAATTATCAACAAAGGTAAGTCTGTCATTGTCTCGCAACCGCATCGTTTCTCTGAGGTAAGAGCTCGACCAAGCCTAATCATGCGCACTGGATGGACTTACTCTACTTCTAAGCTGTACGTGCGCGACTTATTAGTAAACACATTATCTAAATCCAATTATTCATTTCCATCTTGGGTGGAGCAGACACGAGCGGTTTGGTGCCTTTCCTTGTGTTTTCTTCTGGTCAGCGTTGGGGTGTTTAGACCTAATGCATGGTGTGCATTTACAGAGATTCAGATGTGCTGATTTCGGGTTTTTCCACTGCATTACTGTATTTATGATATGGAGCGCAGTCATGGCTGCGGCGAGAGGGCGAGGTTTGAAGAAGCTGCTGTCTTACCAATCGGAATTTAGCCTTATATCCTTGGGTCAATTATTCAGTGAAATGCTCGAGATATTATTCCGTGCCACATTTAAAGTTACATTATACATGTGATAAAATGAAATGCTTATCGCCCTAAATCACAAACTAATAATAAAAAAACCCAAATAAACTAAAAATAAATAAACTAAAAATATATAATAATACTTGAAGGCCTCACTTGAATCATTAGAGTTATGTTTAGAGTTCCCCAAATACCCAAAGGTCTCCTTGTGTTTTGCATAGACGTCTTTCACTTCCAGATCAGATGAACAAATCTTCCAGGTTATTCTACCGGCTGCTGTGAGAGGAAGGAAATGATTTCTCGCGGATCTGCTTGACATAGGCTATTTTCTCTCTCGGTTCTCATGCATTCATGCCGTCCAGCAAATTTGTAACGATCCTAAAAAAATCTTGTCCATTTATTCACAGGCTTATTTTCTATAACACTGAATGGTGTAGACTGTATGGAGTAAGGATAATGTGGGAAATGAATGTCTGTCTGTCTGTCCGTCCGTCTGTTTATCTATCTATCTATCTATCTATCTATCTATCTATCTATCTATCTATCTATCTATCTATGCCTCACAGATTTGTTTTAGGTAAATTGTATGTAATTAATAAAATGCTTGGAATATATCTCACGTTTGAGAAATATAATCTCTCTGTATTTTAGTGGCAGTCTCACATAATATCCATCCAATATGAACAATGAAATATTAAGTATTTTTATTTATCAAAAACTTATAGCTATATGCATTAACCTGGTCGGTATTTTCTAATTTCATCTTCCTAGGTGCATGAATCTGGTCAGCTTCTTGTTGTTGAGAGCTGCTGACACAAATCCAAAGCGCATAAGCCATTTCCCTCGCTATCTGGCGCCATCTAGTGTTCATTCTTGCATTTCGCCAACACAGGCTACTCAGACTAGAGGGTGTGTTTATTGCACTGGGTATGTGTGTGTGCGTGTGTGAGCGCGTAAGAGAGAGAGGATTTATTACAGTGCGCATTTGTTTGCTGTATTGTGTGTGTGTGTGTGCGCGCGCACGCCAGCGCGTGACGTTTTATGGCAGTGTGAGAATGTGTTTTAGTGTTCTTCTAAAGCACGTTTTATTGCTGTGTGAGTGTTTGTGCGACTGTGTGCGCGCAGTATCTTTTCTTCCTCTTTTATCAAGTCACACCAGCATTCACCACTCACCAACAGATGTGTGCTTTAGCTTTTAAATATTAATAAAACCTCTTAAATGTTGTATGCAGTAAAGCACACATTGCAGCCGCAGATAACAGGAAAGACAGGGAGGGGTTCTCAGCCCGGTGTCAGTGAAACGTAAAAGAATGTAGGGGCTGTAAATTCTCCTAGCTGTTCTTGCTGCTCTTTGAAGTGTCTGCGTTTGGGGAAGATTTGTGGCATACACACACACACACACAAAATCTGAGGCCTGAAGGGCTTGTATTCCTTCTACTCTGCTCTCTTGCTTCTTGTAATACATCCAGAATATCAGGATTTGACGACTCCTAGGTTATTCCGTTGTAAAGGGAATGAAGTGCGTCGAGGCCTGAGTGCGAACCGACCTGTGTGCGCCCTAGCCAAAACCTACATCCTTCGCCAGTTTTTAAAGTCAAGCTGACCTTTTATTTCTTTGGCGTTCTCTCTTAAGGAAGTACATACTCCAAGCAATAAGTGTTTATTTGGACTGGTAGTGGGCATAGTAACCGGAAAGAAAGAGAGAGAGAGAGAGAGGGAAAAACGAGAGGGAGGAGGGACTGCTTGGAGATTGTACGACTCCTGTTTAATGTCGTAAAGAGCGAATGTGTGATGTGGTTTGTCTCTTGGTTTTTGTGTATATTTGACGGCTCTGCCGTTTTGCACCTTAAGTACTATAATTTGTAAGCAATTCCAGTCACAAGACACAAGTTTCCATAATGTAAAAAGTACAGGCACTCTCGTTTTATTTGCATAGCTCCCGCATTTTTGACTTCAATGATTTATGGTATTTCAAAACATGGATAATTGCAGGGCAGATTTTAAATTATTGTTAACATAAATATAAACGACCTGTTTAAAGTAGCTTAAAGTAAAATTAAAAATCTTATCTTTTATTCTTTTAAAGTTTTATGCTTTGATCGACCTAACAAATACAATCATCATTATTTTTGTTGAAAACAGAGAGCAGTTGGCTTTATAACAAATCACATGCTCAGAAATCCCTTGTTATGAGTGGCTGACAAAGCTTCTGAAAATCAATAAGGCTTTTATCCGTTAGGTTCATGAAGTTAGTGAAATCTGATATGGATATAGAAATACATTTAAAAAACGGGCTTTTCAATGATTTACTAATTTATAAAGACATGGACAACTCCATTTATTTTTTTGTATTTTGTCTAACATGCAGTTCTCGCGCTTGTAGGTCTTAATGTCATGTACTTATTGTACTTTGACTTTAGCGTGTGTGAGAAGAGCTTTCATAAATTAACTTTGGGGTACACTTTAAGACAAGAGTTTGCGGATCCCCCTCTCCCCTGACTTTTTGACAGGAAAATGCATGCGCGTTTGTAAATGAAACTTGATTCACCAGCTGTATATAGTATCCTAAAATGTACAAACAGCACATATAAATAAAATATATTACTCACTGACCTTCCGGTATTTAGGGGAGAAGATAAACAGTGAAACCGTGAGCATAATTATCGTGCCATAAATACAAAGCGCGAAAATAATGTACTCAAATGAAATTAAAGCATGTCAAGGCAGCATATATGATATAAAAGCGGCAACCACAGTCTTACCGTGAATTTAAAGGAAGCCTAAAAGAACCTTAATTTATGTTAAAATATATTGTACACGAAGGAGACGCGGCATTTAGCCTAGTGTAAAGCCTGTATGACATTTTAACTGTTCAGTTTCAAGAATTAGAAATTATAAAAAATATCTGACACCAGCATTCAAAACAGTGAACGCGTGAGCTCTTTATGTATTTTTTTTTAATATGAAACTGCTTTTTACAGGTTTAAATCCATGTATCAATTTTAAAAATCACAATTAAAGAAAAAAGTCAATGAAAATATGTTTTTTTCACATATGCATTATATAAACAGACTAGAAAAGTTAGACACACGTGTATTAATAATGTTCATTAATGCACATTTGACATACTCACATATGCTCCACACTCGGGGGAATTTACAGAACGTTACAGAATACTTGACAAAAAAATTAATATCAAAACATGTAACTCCATATCCAAACTGGGTGCAAAATTGTTCACTTTTACTCCTTATCACTAAATAAGTGACTTCCGCAGATGTTTTCAGAAAAGTTGACATCTATTAGTCCATTGCTATCCAGTTGTCTCGCTTTATTCTGTGGTTCTTCGACGAAAGTACCTGTAAAGATAGAAGAAAAATAATGAAATTAATAATAAAAGATGAGCTTTTTGGAGAAAGACGTATCACGCTTGTATTTTGAGTTACATTTAAATACTGTGCTATCACAAACTAAGATGTCTTGGTTAAAAATTTATAGAACCTGTAATGGTAGTTATTGCTCATTAATAATTAATAAACGTTGACCGGGCCCTTCTCCCCCTTGCTCATTCCTACAAATGGAAACACAATAGATGCTTTCCGTTCGCAGAAAACTATGCAATGCGAAAGGAAACGCAGCATCCTTGTCAAAGGAAACCTAAATGAAAGTAAAATGCACGCAACCCCCCGTGCGCCACCTTTAAAAATATCCACTTGTTGTGCCGCAAATGGTTTATTGGTCGTATAGCGACAGGATACCCGGCCACCATAACTGTACTTTTGGTTAATGAAAAACACACACGCTCGACCAGTGCAGCGCAACACCGACAAAAAGCTAAAGCACTGTTGAATTATTTGCTGCCATTCTCAAACCATTAATTTAAGCAGAGGAGGAAACATCTTGTGCGAAATGCTGTCAAAAAAGTCCGAGTCTGTTTTATACTCATAAAAAATACATTTAACAAAACACTTTCTATAGATTTCTACACACACACACACACACACACACACACACACACACTATATATATAGGGCCAATATATATATATACACACACACACCAAAAATTGTGCACAGCACGTGTCTTTCAAATATGTTCACACATATAGTACAGTATAGTTCACACATATTTGTACTGTCATTATGTGTCAGAATTAATACTTAATAATTTAGATTATAAGTAATTATTTAAAAAAAAACAGTTTTGGATATACACCAACATATCTGTTACCTATTGGATTTTGTTGAGTAGTTTTGCTCAGGCTCATTTACTTTGCACTGTTTATATACAGGCTTTGGTTTTCTTTAACACGTCGTTTACCATTTATAAATCACTATGAAATTACAGTGATGAAAAAAGCGACGAAGCCGCGATCATCAGTATGTCATTTTATCTATTGTGACCTACTTGTGCGATAAGGCCTAGTAAATTACCTATCTGAAATATAAATAAGGAAGGATGAAAAATGATCAAATGTTGTACGGAATAATGTGTGTTTGGAAAATCTGCTACTCCAGGGCTTGTATGTTGACACTCTATTCTCCAATGGTATGATAGGACCAAAGACGACTGTATGTGGGGGTACAAAGTGTCGATGTATTCAATTTAGCGTTTTAAAATTCCTATGTGATTCGTATTGTGCAATCTCACTGGAAGGTACGGAAAGGGAGAAGGGATTAAAAAAAAAAAAAAAATCTAGCTCTCTGCTCCGGGGTCCCCCGGCGCGTGCAATCACAGCCCCCCTCAAGGGTGCTATTTTGCAGGCACGTCCGCTCGCTATTGGTCAGTGGCTGGTCAGATGGTACGGTTTCCCTCTGTCCCGCACTGGCACATAGCCACCCAGAACACCCCCCCACCCCCCCCCAACTAAAACCCAATCTCCGATAAACTACTAATAGCTAAACCACTTGGACTATAAAACACAACAAATCATAAACCAAGCAAAAGAGCCGTACCCTCCCAATGAGTTCCTATTTTGTAAACTCAACTTTCCCAGTGACTCTGCCCGGAGGACAGGAGTCGTTCTTGGGACAGATACCGTTATATTCCTCCGGATACACAGACCCTTTACGACACTATCCCGGTGCTGCTTATGGAGGCTCCAGTGTCCAGGAGAAGGCGTACCCATCCTCCTTTTACCAGCAAGCGAACGGTGCCTACGGCAGGGCAACCGCCGCCGGTCCCTGCGATTATGCGACAGCAAGCTTCTACAGGGAAAAGGACCCTGCCTGCGCCCTCGCCAGCATAGAGGAACACTCGTTCGTTCTCAGTCAGGATCATCGCAAGCAAGACTGCACGGGGTCGACGGGGAAAAGCATCTACCCTGAGGCCGACGAACAGAAGCCGTCAGCACCGGTTTATCCCTGGATGCAACGGATGAACTCGTGTAACGGTAAGTTCATGTTGTCTTTTTCACCCTTCATTTTTCTCATCGCTAATAAAGACGGAGCTTGAGCGTGCTATACGTGACTTACAGCTTCACT
Organism: Spinibarbus caldwelli; assembly: GCA_039654775.1. NCBI lineage: Eukaryota > Metazoa > Chordata > Actinopteri > Cypriniformes > Cyprinidae > Spinibarbus > Spinibarbus caldwelli. Next base: position 12,417,639 of record CM077219.1, on the reverse strand, counting down.
GTACAATGCCGGAAGCCCATACAGTGCAAATACGCTCGTCTCCACCATAGTGTCATATTGAAAGCAAAGCCACTCCTGTAAAGTTCTGTGAAATCTCTCATATGTACTGTACTCGCTTTTGAGGGAGGACATTTAGAAATATGTTCGCTGCAAGGCTCGTATCATTTAAATCACTGGAGAAGCTTGTCTAATTATAAACAGAAGAGCTGTTGCCTTGCCGTATGTCTTATTGCAAAATGACCATTGTTGTTTTGACACATCTGTTACTGTTTGTGCCTTCTTGTGATACGAACAATGGCGAGTAACAATGGCAATATAAAAAGCACGAAATATAGCCTATGATTAGACTATGCAATAGTTCATGAAACAGAGAGGAGTACAATAGAAGCTGAATGCTCTGTGCATTTTCCATAACTTGATTTTATTCGCTGCCCATTACTAGCCCTGTCGGTTAACAGTGGTTTCATATTTAAATATAAAAAAAGATCAGCAATTTGGGCATCTTTGTACACGTAGACGTTTCAGTCACAAACACAACTTTGACAAGTGCTCAAACTATTACTGGACGCATTGCATATATGTTCAGATATAAAGTTAGATATGAAGCATTTAAATAGACTGGTATCTTTTGTTTATATCTGTCATGAAATTAAGGAGAATCAGATTTCCTCTGTATTTTCCCCTCATCGCAATAAAACTGTTTTTGACCTCTCAATATGTCTGCACATGGTTTTAAATGAGGACAAAATAACTAAAAATCGCCATAATAAACATGTTTAAATATGGTAAAAATGCAAAATAGCATAAATGTGTGATATTGTGGACTGTATTGTAGGTGTATAAATTTCACACTGCCCTGAGTGTTTCTTGTCATTATGTCACCCCTCGAGTTGTTTTCTCCGGACGCATTTATCATTGTAATAAACACGCTCTCGGTGTTAATGTTTGACTTTTCTCTTTTGTCTCATGGACAGGGACTTTCGGTAACGCCGGCCGAAGGGGTCGTCAGACGTACACTCGCTACCAGACGTTAGAATTGGAGAAAGAGTTCCACTTTAACAGGTATCTGACCCGAAGACGCCGCATCGAGATTGCGCACGCACTGTGCCTGACAGAACGTCAGATAAAGATTTGGTTCCAAAACCGGAGAATGAAATGGAAAAAAGAGAACAAATTAATCAACTGTTCACAAACCAGTGGCGAAGAGGAGGAGGAGAAGAGGACAGAATGAAATTTTAAACGATAAAATTCCCCCCAAAAAGAAAACTATTGCATAGAGGGCACCAGACACCACTCTGTAATAACACAAATGAAGACTTTTTCCATCATGTTAGCAACTGTAGCATTCCTGTTAACTCATAATTGTAATTTCTTTTGTGATTTATTTTTCTTTTTTGTACATGACGTTTAAAACGTGGTTTTGTGCGCTCTTACTCTGACTTTAGATTTGCTCTTATAACAGAAATGTCCATGTTGAACGAAGCTATTTGAAATTTGTGTCATATTCGTGTTTATATTTAAGCTGTGTAAAAATAAAAATAAATTCCCATTGTACGGAAAATGTTTTTCTATCTTTCATCTTTTGTAAGGTAAGCTTTTAGACACTATATGAGCTAATTTAGTGAGACTGGGTAAAAAGCTGTTAGAGATTCTAGAAAAAAAACATACCAGCCACACAGCAGTCATATATATATATATATATATATATGATATATGATATATGATATATATATATATATATGTGTGTGTGTGTGTGTGTGTGTGTTTGTATGTATGTATGTATATCACATACTTTACTTTTTGTTTGTTATTCAATAAAACAAACAAATCATTCCGCTTGCTATGCTGTACCTATATGATGACGGCCGATCATATGAAATGACCAATCCTTTTTGCGGTACAACACCTGTATGCTTTCCCTGTATTCTTTTTATTTTTGTCAAGAAAACTAGTTTAAACAAATTCACGGTTGACCCATAGGTGATGTAATGAGAAATACAGCCTTTACCTCAACTTTAGTCTGTAGGGCAACGCGATAAACATGCACCCTTCTGCGTAACTAGTATAAAATTTCAGTACCTGCGGGATAATATGTAAATATATGATACATTTATTAGTGTGCATATGATATTTTAGTACAAATACTGGTCACGTGTTTTCCTGATTTCATTAGACATGTACAAAGCCCAAAAAAGTTTGAGTTAGGGATTTGGTTTCGCTTTTTGTACTACTCAGAGGCCGAACGTTGCCCACTTGGTTCCAAAATACTTCCTACAAAGTGAGAGGCGAGAAGGTTCAGCAGGTTTTAATAGATAACCAAAAGAGAAAGCTGACCTGTCGGCGCTGGTCACTCACCCTGAGAGACTATGCAGCCTGGAGGGCTAAGCGACAATAAACCAAAATTTTCAGGTGGAGGTTTCTAATTGCCTCTTCAAAAAAATTTAACCCCAATATCAGACATAATTTACATAATAGAAAAAATAAAAGTAATAATTCATAAGTTTTCTACAGACAAGCAACGTCACATTAAATTAATATTTATATTTGAAAAGCAGAATAGCCTATACATACATCTATGAATGAATGTGTGTTCACAGAGCACAATGGAGGGACTTCATGCTTCTTCGCAGCCTAGAATATTGTAAATATGTTACTTGTTAAATTCTGCACTTTTCCGAGCATCAAAAATACTGCTAAAATGTCAGTGTAAATGTTGACCTGAGGTATTTCAACGGTCCTTTTCCGGCTTTAACGTAATCAAAAGTGTATGGAAGTTTAGTACAGATTTACATCATGCACATACATGAAGCAGCAATTGGCGTTTTGTCAACAAACCATATATCATCTTGGAATATAAATCACGATCTCGCATTCCTTATATTCATTCCATAGAATTTGTTGTGTGAGGAGCTCATCTTTGGAACGCGTCTAGTAAAAAGTCACATCGCTTCTTGTGTTTGAAAAAATACATCTGCGACAAGACTAACGATGGAATATGTTGGAAATTAGCGAAATATAATTGGTTTGAATTTCCCCTCTTTAAACTGGAATTAATATAGTATACATATTTCATGCAGTCAATATTATCAGCAATGCTTATTATAACTTGACATAAGGTACAATTTTAAATTACTAGAGTAGCCGTAGGGTTTCACAACATTACAAACCGTTATAATTTGAAGAACTGAATCTTAATATGTTTTCTTAACATGTTTAAAAAGTAATTGTTTTATTTCTTTTTCTTTTTTATCCGGAATGATGTGACAGTTAACAGTATATTAATATCTGCATATCAAGTACGCATTATAGTTTCTGCGCAATGTTTGTATGCGTTAAGGTTCGATAAATACACTCAACGTTATTAATAACACAACAAACTACAAAGAAGATCAGTTTTATTCCCATTTAAAATAGATATAACTAGCGTTAAACTCTGAAAATATCTTTCCAGCGTGCAATAAATTTTATTCCCAGTAGGTGACGCTGTCCGCTTACATGCAGCAAATCCCTGCAAAGGGAGGAACACGTTGACTTGAGTCTAACGACTCCCCGTCTCGTCATCATTTGTAACCATAGAGCATGAATTACCTCTTGAAGTCATCAGTGAGAATTTACGACTGGTCAACAAAAGCACGTGATTCTCAAACGCACCCCCACCCCCATATTTGGCCGCATACATAGCAAAAACGAAGTACAGTGCATTGCTATAATTCATTAATACATCATAAATCGTGAAGCACAGCGTTATAACGACCAAGATCTACAAATCAAGCCCTCTAAAACAACCTAAATGAGCTCTTACTTTGTAAACTCGTTCTCAGGGCGCTACCCAAATGGCCCTGACTATCAGTTACTAAATTATGGAACTAGCAGCAGCGCTATGAACGCCTCGTACAGGGACTCCGGCACCATGCATTCAGGCTCTTACGGCTACAACTACAATGGAATGGACCTAAGCGTCAATCGTTCAACCAGCACTGGCCACTTTGGGGCGGTTGGGGACAACTCCCGGGTCTTCCAGTCTCCAGCCCCGGAGACGCGATTCCGGCAGCCGTCAAGCTGCTCGCTCGCGTCCCCGGAGCCGCTGCCTTGTTCCAACAGCGAAAGCCTTGGACCCAAATGCTCTTCGCCCCCTTCCGACCAAAGCACCACCACTGCGGGTAATAATCTAACCAACAACACACATTTCACAGAAATCGACGAGGCCAGCGCTTCTTCTGAGACCGAGGAGGCGTCGCAGCGTGCAATAAACAACTCTGTACCCCGGACACAACAGAAGCAAGAGACCACGGCAACCTCCACTACCTCGGCGACGTCCGATGGCCAAGCTCCCCAAATATTCCCCTGGATGAGGAAACTACATATTAGCCATGGTACACACGTATTATGTTTACGTCTCTTTGTTTGCTAGCGAATGCGTATTGTGTTCAGTTCTGATTTTAATTCACGTGTGGCGTCAGCAACAGCCTTTATTTTAGATTTCTGTGAAAGTGCCATAAATCTATCAAGAGTGGAGCCTCGCAAACTGTAGAGGAGAGAATGGGAGCGGGGTGGAAGAGAGGGCAGGAAGGTTTACAAGTTGTTGTTTCTGTGAAAAGTTCAGCTTTATGGTGTGTGGGAATGTGATTAGTTTGGTGTTGGAGAACCGGTAATAAAACGGAGAGAAAGAACACGGGATAAAAGGCGAGAATAGTGGGATGGAGCAGCGGGAAAAAAAAACTGAATACATGTAATAATTTCGAATGTTCGCTGCTGTATCACATCTATAAAATATTGAGGTTTTAAGAAGTAAAACGAAACAAAAACAAACGCCATGAGCCTACAGTGAGGCGCTGTGCAGTGTACAATTTTGTGATTTCCCTGAACGCATTCAGTTGTAAATCGTGTCACTCATGTGTATCTATAGCAAAAAGTTGTTGGAAACTGTTGTTGAAATGATGAAATGCAGGTCAATTCTCGCTAATCTTTATTCCCCTTTGCGTTTTGTCCACATTATTCAGATATGACTGGACCAGACGGCAAAAGGGCCCGAACCGCATATACCCGCTATCAGACGCTAGAGCTGGAAAAAGAGTTCCATTTCAATAGATACCTCACCCGAAGGAGGAGGATAGAGATAGCCCACGCTCTGTGCCTCTCAGAACGTCAGATTAAGATTTGGTTCCAAAACCGGCGGATGAAATGGAAAAAGGACAATAAACTGAAGAGCATGAGTCTGGCTACCGCCGGTAGCGCTTTCCAGCCATAGTTGTATCCCAAGTCCTACTACGTGGTGTGCAAAAGAAAATCACGAGGAAAACGAGATGAAAAATAGGTCTCAAAACATTACTTATAGAGTACTGTACATCGCGGCACCTTTCGGCATGTTATGGATGTTTTAGGCATTTTAAAATTCTACTGTGGTACTGCTATAATGAAAAGAAAATTAGTGTTCATATGTTGTTCTTTTAATACTATGGTGACTATAATTTTGGCAAGTAAATAAAACTGAAGGGGAAAGAAGCTATCAATATAACGCCTGATGTTCTTGTTATTAATATTGTTTATGTGTCAAGTGCTATGTTAATGCTTTCTTGAGAGTTAGCATGTGAGCTCTTAAATGTTATAACTTATTTACCTATACACGAGTATACCTTTTGAGTTTACAGCTTAGAAACGCATCTGCCCTTGTATGAAGTGAAGCTCTAGTTTAGTGGTGACTGCAGTAAATTTAGCAGAAGCCTCTGTATATTTCATGGTTCTCTGTTTAATCATTGTCTAAATAATCACATTCAATTTGTCATGTGTTCAAATTCTTCTATTATTTTTGAGAAAAAAAAAAAGGAAATGTGTAAATAGTCCTCACTAGATTCTTGTACCCGTTCATACGTGTGTATAGTTGTATTCCAAATATGTAATTGTATATTACTGGATCATGTTTATGTTCCAAAAAGGATGTACATATTGAACATTTTTATTGTGATCAGTTGGTTATTTGTAGTAGGCAGAATGAACGGCAAACGTGTGGAAAACGAAAAAAAAAAACAAAAAAACAAAAAAAACAACCCTGTCATGTCGACCTGCCTGTTAGCATTTTGCCAAAAAGCTTTTTGTATTTGTTTGTAGTTTAACTTGGAGTAAAAAAATAAAAAAATAAAGTTCCTCATATTCAAATCTAATACATTTCTTGACAATTCTTCAATTTACACACACTCGAGACAACAAATTATTGTCAATGGTTGACAGTTATCGATTACATACTCATAATATTCTCTGAAAATCAAAATACTGCACGGTCCTTTAAATGACTGAGAAACGTTTTGCTACGCCACAGTGCAGATCCTTGAACTGTATACTGAAAGTTCACACTCAACTTGGACACTAATAGCAAAAAGCTAAAATGCCATTATTATTAAGCGAAAACAGACATTAGGAGAAATATTCACCAAACCCTGGCGTGTAGCCTATATGAGTTAAGACGTTTCTATAGTCCAGCTAATTCTAAACAACACACATTTTTCAGAATGTTATATAATTTACAAACGCTCTACTATGTATTCCCCTGTATTTCCGCGTCCTAGTAAACAAGCACTGAACCTTTAAACTTACCATGCGTGCCAAACTCTTCTCTACCTCTAAGTTTTGAGAGCCGAGTGGAGGTCCCCGCAGTGTACTAGCGGCCACTTGCCTTTTGTAATTTTGCTTTTCCCTTTGCCCAAACTATACAAAAAGTAGCTATGACATTTACATGTCAAACGGATGAGCGTTTTATCTTGAAGTTAGATCGTAAAAATCGCCCAGGCCACAGACAGATACCCCTTACTGGCTCTCAAAAGTCACGTGGGGTCCATAAAGTTAGTTTTATGGTTTTGGGGAGTTGACAATGTACTATATATTTCACATTCTAGAATGCAAGTGACGGTTTAACTGCTTCGAGGGGATTCTAAAGGGTCAGTTGTGAGAGGAAGAGCGTACCAGTAGGCCACTACAGTGCCAGTGTCTAGTCGGTGCAATGTCTCTCCGGTTCTACTCATTTGGAGGCGGAAATATGGACCGTGCAGAGTCAAAGTAAGTTCAATTTAAGGCTGCATTGGCCGGTGATTTGATCTAGGAAGATGTGGGTAGGAAAGGAGGGGTATGTCTCAAGTAGAAGTGTCAATCATTTTCTTTCTGTGAATGCAAGAAGAGGTCCTTAGATATTAGTTGTTTCATATGCTAACGCGTTATCACAAGGGTTAATGTACACCAGTACATAAATTGGCATATGAACTTTGGTTATCTTAATTTGTAAAAAATTCGTTAAAAAGTTTTTCTGTAGTGAAAGACTTTTTATTCGCTCTATTTTAATCATGTATATGTAATCGCGTGCACACACACACACACACACACACACACACACACACATATAGCCCATCTCTCTCTCTCTCTCTCTCTCTCTCTCTCTGTGTGTGTGTGTGTGTGTGAAAATAATGGATTTAAGTTTTATTTATACTTTACCCTTTTGTACTGTTTATTTTGTTTTATTTATTTATTTATTTATTCTCGAAAGGTCTTAATTTTTAAAAAAAATTTTTTTATAGTTGTTAGCTGCACATTATGCAGAATAATTTTTGTGAAATAGGTGAAAACCATCTCCCTGGATCTCTCTCTCTTTTTCACACACACACACACACACACACACACACACACACACACACACACACACACACACAGACAGACAACAATATGACAATATGCCTCCCTAAGGTTCTACAAGTAAATCTTTGTTCCTTCCCCGCCCCTGTATTTTCAAGGGAGGAAGCGCGTAAGGAACACCTACAGTTGTTGTACATTTAAAAAAAAAAAAAAAAAAAAATGGGCAACTGGAGCAAAGTATTTGGTTAGGCTATGATCTAAATATATGTTTATCACAGACAAATAGCTATGATAATATAGAAACTCCTGCAGTATAATTATACTTTCTGAATAAATATTTTTGATTGTTCTGTCAGAGCACTTTTGTCGCCTGAGGTCAGTTCGAGTTCAACTCAAGTATACAGTTTGAGTCTGTATATCATAATATTACACTCAGGGCAGCGCGAATGACCTCTTGCTATTTTTTTATTTTACCTTTCTTTTATCTGTAGCAACAGAGAAACTAAGACTTTACTGCTGCTAGTAATTGTTATGTTCTGTAAATCCCACCAAACTTTGCCGTAACTACAGTTAGAGCGTGTAACTTGACTAGGCTCAAAGCGTAATTACGCAAAACGCTGTGGTTAACACTGATTTTAAAACGTTAAAATAGTTTCCTAACATCATTTAATAATCTTTAATAATCTATTTAATTATTTATTGGATATTAATACGAGTGATATTTTAGCTATTTAAATTAACCTCTAAATTGCGTATTATTTCATTACAAACGGTACTTAAAACACACAATATGTTGGACATTGATTTTCTGGACCGGCTTTTGGTTATTTTGGACCTTAACCTTTATTAGAAAACACGTTGTAAATTAATAAAAAATGAAATACTTATGCTTATTTTTCTTATCAAATACGTGTTTGGTTCTTTCCTGCTCCTCTGCATTTAACATCAACATTACCTCCAAAATAATAAATGTTAAACTTTCAGGGTGTTTTACAGCCTACTTTCAATGAGTGTTGCAGATTTTATAGCCCTCCATTTGGCATTTCTGTGTGTGAGAAAGAAGGAGAAGGAGGGAGAGAGAGCGCGCACAAGAGAGAGTAAAGGAGAGTTTGTGTGTGTATGCGTGTGTGGGTATGCCCGAGCAGCAGAGTTAGGAAGTTTCAGGCCGTAAACAGGAAGGCGAAATTGTGGACGCGAGCGTGAGTCGAGGGCTACTGTTTCATTTTTCATCAGCTTCCTTTTTAATGATGAGTGGGGAGGGCTCTGGCCTCCATGAAAAAATGCGCGCATTCCTCTTAAAAAGTCACTTAAAAAGACAAGCGTCCATACAACCACAGTCGAAGTCAACCACAATCATAAAGTCCATACTTATAGCATACAATGGAAATACAAAACAATGCAAAATGAGGAATAGCAATTTCCCTTGAGTGTTTATATGTGCTGTGAGTCACTAAGGCGACTGGGCGTTAATTCTAGGTGTGTTTGTAAGTCAGAGAAATATTTGCAGGGTGTGTATGATACGTTTTGACACAAACTCAGGGGATCAAGACTACAGTCTATGAATGTGAGCTATGAAAGTTAACCCAAAGACATGTACGACTATTTGGTATTACTGTACTTTTTATTGATCTAACGAGGTTCAGAGAAATTATTTAACAGGACATTTCAATATAAAGTTTCCGGCATTCTCTGTCCATTGAGCATCTGGTACTAAAAATCAATTTCTATGATTTCCATGAAGCCTCTACAATGTAGACGCAGCAATTTCGAACGTTTAAATAGCAATTTTAAGACTAATGCGTTTTGCATATTGATAGGGGCAATCTGCGAGCATATCTCATCCATAATGCATAGGGACGGGATCATCCAGGGGTCAGCAGACGGGCACTGCTGCGAAGGCGCAAGCGCGAAACAATACAACTAGTCCATAAAGCAAAATTACGTTTTTTATGTTTGTCCTAAAAAATTGGGCATCTTGATTGAGAATGTTTTATACAATTGTTTCTTTTTTATTTTTAACATTTGTGTTACTTCTTCAATTCAATTTAGAGCCAAGACAAAAAAAAACAACAAAAACAAAACAAAACAAAAAACAAACAAAAAACAAACAAAAAAACAAACAAACAAACAAAAAACATCTTACATTTAAGTGGTGTTTTCTGCATGTTCTGCTGGCCTTCTTGACACTTTCTACACATAGGAAATTTAGAGAAGAGGAGGAATAAGGGTGAACAGGACTGACAAGCAGAATTTGAACTCGCGTCGCCCGCTCGCCATATCCGGGTTAACCACTAAGCCACAGACTGATTATTCATATAACCCGTTTAAGACGTAGCCTAGCCTATTAAAATTGTCCGAATTCGATAATACAAAAACCCTGATTAGATATTACAAATTCTCCAAATATTTAGGCTGTTCAATTATGAAGTTTATATAGTATAATAAAAAGTATTACTTTACGTGAACAATTCTTAAACCGTCTCGTTATAAGACTAAAAATTTATTTTGTTCAAATGTTTTACATATACATAAATCATAATTAGGCTATAATAAATTAACAAACATAAAATTACATAACAAACAACACATTTATTATTGTTAATATTGTCATTTGTAATAATAATCTCAATATTTGATAATATAAACATTTAATTGGGAAATAATTCGAATTAAACTTTAAATCATAACTAAAGTTATGATTATAATTTTATCAAATTTAAATTAAATTTAAAGTAATATTTATGACAAATAAGTCAAATATAGATTTTTTTTCATTTTATTTAAATGATCAGCTAGCGCGAATATATATTTACGTGTCTTATTTGTAAGTTATTCTATGAGCAGTTTTTTTTAAATAAATGAAAAAAATGCATATCATATATTTTCTCCTCCTGACGTTTTGCTCAAGTTTGATTTTTCTCAGATGTAACTCTCCTCCATCGCCAGCAGAGCCCGCTTTAGACCAAGATCATGATGTCTGAGGCTTTTGGTTTCTGCTTGCCATCCTGTTCTAAGGACTAAAGCTTATGAAACATTTAGTAATACGTGATTTTAATTGTCAACATAGAATACAATCCTAAATTCCATCCGATAGATTTCGAGGTCTTTTTTTTCGTGATCTGAAAAGTTTTTTGTTAATAGAAACTCACACTGTGAGCCAGCCTAGTTCAATGCTCTTGTCGTAAACCAGGAAGCCTAAAGCTATGGTTTAGGCACAAGATTGGCTCGTTCTCCCTTCTCTCTCTGTCTACGTTTAATCCAAAGAAACGAGATAAGGTGAACATAGTCTCGTTAGAAGTGGCGCGAGATTTGGCGGGGTCAAAAAGTTCAGGGGTCAAAAGTTTACGTAGTGCGTGACTCGGTTGTTGGCTGTCGACTCACTGCGCTTGACCAATCACTGGATGTCAATGGCAAAGTGGGAGAAGGAGAAAGAGGGGGAGTGAGGGGTTTCAGACTGTCTCTTTTGAAAAGATTAGAAAAATGATAGAAGGAGCAGAGCTGAGAAGACCGACTTTGTAACAAAGCACGTTCCCGCGAAAGGGTGTGTTGGGGAGAAAAAAGACAATCGATTCTTGAGGTTTAGGGCATCAACGAAAAGGCCTGATGTTGCACTGCAAACCTTTTTAAAATGTAGCTTATTCAGAGATTAATTTTATTTATTCCATTGCATTATTTTATTTATTTTATTTATTGCATTCATGCATTTTGTAAGAAGGCAGCTTGTTTATTAGACAAATAAGGCCAGACAAAGGCAAATATAACAGATCGTTAGATTCATTTGTGTACGTTAGAAACGTGACTCTCGCCTCGGAAAAAAAAAAAAACTGTAGTAAAATTAAATTACATGAAAATCAGTTTGACAGTTACCTGTCAAAAATACAACAGTGTTGCTGTGTTTAAGGTTGTGTTAAACAATACATTATTTAAAACACACTATTTAATTGTTTATTCTATACTTTATTACTTAGCTAATATTTTAAGTCCAAAACCGTTTATGTGAATTGTGTAAATTTCCTTGTCTAACAATCATTTTAAGTTTATAAAGCTTGCATATAGGGTTTCTGACGAGCATCTACATTATCATGTCATAATATTCACGTGAACATAAGAAATAAGAAACTTATATCTATACATTTTATAATAGAAATAACAAGCTTACTGTTCGTGACTGAGCTTGTGATTATGAGTGCGCCGAACAACGCCACACAAATAAAATATTTTCTGTTTCTGATTTCGAAAGAAATAAAAATTGGTTAAGCGACGCCATTCCTTTTATTCTGATATAAGGCCTATTGTATTCCATGTTTTTGTTTGTTGATCACATTCACCTCGTTCGAAACGGAAGACCACCTGCGGCATTTTGTTTACATGTTTAAAATGTAGACAAGTTGTGAATAAACAAAGGAAATTTGCTTAAGAAGCACATTTCCCTTTCTTAGGAAAGTCTAATTTAGAGCCATCATATCATATCCCACCAATCGTCATGACTAACTAAAAAAATAAATAAATAAATACCCGAAATAAATAATATTCATGAAAACAATAGTAATTAACACTAAATCAATAGAATAATTTAATTTACTATATATATATATATATATATATATATATATATATATATATATATATATATATATATATATATACATGTTCAAATGTTTGAATCTTCACTTTTCACAAGGCGAAAAGATTGAGAAATTGGCTTTAGATCTAGTTTGGTTTTCATTTTATTAGATAGATTAAGTATTGATTTTAAAGGCGTGTTCGGAATATGTTATGTTGAAAAAGCGCCGAGAAATTGATAATTTGATCATGAATATTAATTTTTTGGCTCGAAAATTTGGACTAATGGTGGTGAGTCAGGATGATGTGAGGCTGAACGACTTGGTATTCTCAGAAACAACGTACGTAAGTGGTGAATAACGATATTAGAAAACTCGTCCCATTTGGAGTTCAGCTAGAGTTCACTGAATTAATTTCCATTCCATCCTAACATGTGCCGTTGCTGGGCAGTGTTGTACCCTCATTATATATATATATATATATATATATATATATATATATATATATATATATATATATATATATATATATTACTTAACAGTTTTCGCTTTTCGTTAGGCAACATCTAACTCTTTAAAAATATATTTAAATATAATTATAAACAAATATATAAATAAATGATTTAGCCTACATAATTTATTTTTTAAAATGTGGATCGTTTTATCAGAGGCATTTGTCGTTACCCTTTGAGCAGTTTAACACACACAATGTGTTTTAATTTTTCACACGCAAAAATATATTTTATATTAGGGTATTTTTAGTTAACGAATTAACGAACTTTTAACGTTGTATAAATTGCATAGATGTAGTTCTCTCTTCTAAATGAATATTTACCAATGTGTGTAATAAACAGTCGTTTTTATTGTCTGGACTTTTAGATACACGCTGAGTATCTCCTTCTGTGTTCTGAATACAACTAGGGAAATAAAGAATCGCTCTATGGTTGAACTGATTTGTGGGTTATAAAGCCTTTTTGAATGACCCCCTTTCTCGAGCCATTTTTCTTCAAAGTAATGACCTGGGCACAATTCAACATGAGCGAGCAAACTATGCATGCATTACTATAGAACTTTAGAGTGGGAGAGACCCAGAGAAGGGGTGAACCGGAGGTCAGCGCGTCTAACAAATATTAAAATGTACTGGGTCTCGTGACACGCCTCGCTGTTTAACAAAGACTGCCAAAGTGCGAGATTAATATGAAAACTTGAGAGTCCACAACAAAATGCCTTATATCGCCCAGTGGTATTGTAGAGCTCACAGCGGCTCGAGGCTAACGTGCATTTTATTTTTAGTTGTTTTAGGACAGAGAAGGCTGCTTTGTGTGGGGAAAGCCCCTTGTTGTTGCCAGCAAGATAAAGCGTCAAAACGACAAATACTGCGCGATGACTCCTGCTGTCGAAGTTGGTGGCTCGGTCCTTTTTTCCTATTATTGCTTTTTCTGAGCTCTTGACTCGGTTGAAGATTTTCTTGGATGTTTTAATGTCCGCCTCAGCGTTAGCCTCTCTGTTATCGTCGCGTGATGTTAAAGAGGAGCCCGAGGGGACCCACGGAAATGAGAGGGAGTTGAGCACACAAAGGTATCACGGCGAGGTCACGGGCTAAACCTGTGGCTTTGGAGAAAGGAGTGAGGGGGGGTTCAGACGGAGGCACTCGCAGGAACGGTTGAAACGAAAAGAAGGGCTTAGGAGCGGCGACAATCCCTTGCAAAGACCGTGCACGGCAAAGGAGAGAAGATATGGGCGAGAGACTGCCGAAAGGAGAGGTGCAACGCTCAGAGTCAAAAAAGTAAGTAAAGAAAAAGGCGCTTCATTTGCATATCGCCGCGCTCTCTTCTGCAGGTGTTTGCTTGGGCGGACCACGTGCTTGCGCGCACTGTGGCGAGAGTACGGGTCCCCCCTCCTATCATAACGGAGTTATGACTTTGAATTCGAGCCCCACGGAGTTGCACTGTTGCGTGTGTGGGTTTAATATGGTGAATATTTACCTTGGCTATAGTCTCTGAGCCGCGGCTTTGAATGCCTGTCGGTGTACACATTAACCCCATAATGAGGCAGATGGCTCGAGGTCCCCATGGCTTTTAGAGGGAGATGGCTCACGGGGGTGAAGGCGAGGTCGGGGACTTCAGGGGGTGAAAGGGTTAGAGTGGACACCAAGGCTGAACTTTCTCCTTTGCTGTTACATTTGCATCGATAAAATGTGAAACAAGGTGTATAGGTTACATGTGAAGTAAAAGCTGAGCCATCTAAACATTAAATTATTAGCCGTTTTCATGTTTTCAACTCGGGCATGGATGCTAACGTGCTTTAGTGCAAGAAGGTCGGTACGATTATTACCGGGCAGAAATCAAAATGAATTGAGAAAGAAGAAAAGAGTCAGGCAAGTTGAAAAAAGAGCTGAAAATGTCAGAGGCCCATTTGAAAAATTGCCAGAGCTTTGACTGCCAAACGCTAGGGGTGCTACAGATTTCTTTGATATGATACTTTTTTTTTTATACACATTCAAACTGCTCAGTGAATGAAAAAAGATTTCCCCTCGTTTGAGAATATTTCGATACTATTCGATACTACTTTGATACAAGCATTAATACATTTCTTTCGTGTATACTCTGGAGTCAATTTATAATCTTTAGTACATTTTTGCCTGTGCCGCAGTAGAACAAAGACTCTCCGGAAACCCTCCAGATTTAAATGTGCAATATTTAAATGTGCATACACACACACACACACACACACACACACACACACACACACACATATATATATATATATATATATATATGTGTGTGTGTGTGTGTGTGTGTGTGTTTGTGTATTCATTCCTTATTATTACAATATCATTCCAATATTTTGCCATTTACTAAATCATTATTTTAAATTATCGAAAATATTCATTTAAATTGTTAGCTGTTTGGCATTGTTTTAGTGCTCAACGGAAAATTATAGCGAATATTACCGTGTATTGTGTTAAGGTGCTTGTTAATTTGAAATACTGGTACGCAACGACAATTTCGTTGGATACAATATTACTTTTACTATGTTTATCTAGTGACTTTTTTTATTTTTTACTAGATAACTACTAACTATAGTAACTTGCTTCTGGTAGAACTTTCTTTTCGTTAAGGTATGAAATGTGGCAAACGGAGCGTTATGTAGTTGCAAACAATTTTATGTTTATCCCTCATTTTTGTGTAAATTTACTGACGTAACATAATGCTTGCTGCTGTAATAAATCGGATACGGTCGATGATTTTAAATAGCAAGTAAACTGCAGTACCGAAAAAAAATAATTATTTTTCGTTTTTTTTTCCACTTTCCCCATTTTCCTGACTTCTACTGTAGAATTAAATAAGGAAATCTTACCTTTTCTGTACATCTAAAACCCAGCCTTGAAATATCGGTGCATCCCCAAAACAAAGAGAAACTCCTTAGAATGAATTAGAAGTTCTTTATTTCAGAGCGTTTTTCATGAAATGAGTGACAGAGTGTTTGGTGAGAGAAACGCTTGTTTAAGGAGTCATAAAATGTTTGCTCGGTGTCAGGGGGTTAAAGAACTATTGGTATTGTCCTATGTGCATATTTTATTGTTTTATACCCTCTCACCTCGCTATTTATTTGCCGTTTGACTGGTGTTTGCCGGCAACAAACAGAGCTGACCTGCCATAAAACTCACATGTTTTATTCCAGTGGCTGCTTCAGCTTGCTTTGTTAAGATCAGTCGCAGTCGCATTTACTTGCTGGCCTGTACGCGCTTTGTGTTAGATTCTAATGAATTATTTTAAAATTCATGTGTGGCATGAATAGATGTTATATAGTTGTATAAGTCTTAGCCTGTAATTGTATGTTTTAATCATTTCCAACGACAGTCTATTTTTTTCCTTTCGGATTTTAAACATTTTTGACAGAAAATTAGCACACCAGACGACAAAGGTGTATGCTTCGACGGTTCAGTATATAATGAAGAGACGAAGAGTTTGAGTTCGAGGGTAGGAAAATGTTGTTTCTGGGCCATAGGGTGGAAAAATGTCCATTTTCCTCTCTGAAGTTGTGTGTTTACTTTCTATGTAGGGGAGAAATGTACAAGAAAAACTCCAGTGTTTACCACAAACCATTAGCAAAGTTTATAAAGGAAGCACCGATCCATTAAGTGGCGAGACAGACTGCTGACATCCTTAGAGGCAGATTGTTCCAGGTGCATCACTTGACACTGTGAAGGCACTGTCAAGGTGAGCAGGCTCTCTCAATACCTGTCAAGAAGATACCTGTCATCTATATATACCCTGTAGATCCGGATTTGTGTAAACAGACGCACAGTCACAAATTCGTATCTAGGGGAGTATGTAGTTGATGTATAGGCTACATTTCAACTTCAACGGGCAAAGAAGATGACATTATAACTTTCGGTTTGTTTATTAATGACTGTTTGGTAGTGGAATATTGTAGCAGGAACGAAAGCTATTTTTTTCCCCTAACAACTACATTTTTTTTCTGTAAATTGTGTTGTAGAACTGAAGGGCGTTCATGATGTCACACATATTTTGTGAGACTTTTAAAGAATTCGAAATTTGGAAAAAAAAAACCTAAAAAGAATTCGAAATGAGCAAAATATAGTTTGTACACTGATTAATGATTATCTAAATGCAGTGATTTGTAAACATTATTATCAGTAAACATTGAGAAATAGTTGCTGCTGGTGTTAATAGTGAATTGATCACATATATTACTATTCAGTGTGTAGATTTGGCATAGAGGATAAACGCGCTGTTTGGAGGGGAATGACTGCAGACTCCGTTTAAATGCAGAAGGTCTCCTTTGTGATTTAGGAGGCTTTGCAACCTGAATTAGTTGATGAATTTTCTATCGATCTTAAACAAGCCCAGATTCATCTCTGACACGCTGCTCACGCCACGACCATTCTCTCACCGTTATTTGCGAGTGCATTTAAGAGCTTGGCCAAGGCGAGCTTCTTGCATCACTTTCCCCTGGTACCGCTTTTCATGAACACTGGCCAAAATTAAGCAGGATTTCTGTTCGCCAAATCTGAACAGTTCTTTATAGAGGTGTAGTCATGTTCTCAATGTGCAGAAGAACTGAGAGAGACTGGGGGCGTGACTTTCTGTGGGGCTGGTAGAATCCAGCATGCCTTTTCGCAGTGTCTGCTTTCGCTTGTTATTGTTTTGATTTACTCTCTATCTCATCAAGCGCATAGCAACGTATGAGAAAGTATGGAATTTTGGACTATTCCGAAATGCGAGTTGATGAGCGCTGTCTAAACTGACTAATCCCATTTCCTTATCCGGGAATCGCGAAGATCCACGCCATTGGCTGACGATGTCACATGGACCCTTAACTTTGTTCACTTGACAGAAAGTAGGAGGGTTCTACGAAACAGGAAAACGAGTAAAGGGATACATATAAATTTTAGTATATTTTGTGTGCAATTCAAAGAAATTAATGGCCATGAGTTCCTATTTGATCAACTCCAACTATGTGGACCCCAAGTTTCCACCCTGCGAGGAATATTCCCAGAGCGACTACCTACCCAGTCACTCACCGGACTACTATAGCGCCCAGAGGCAAGACCCCTCGTTTCAGCATGAGCCGATCTACCACCAGCGGTCGGGCTGCGCCGACCCACCCTACATATCGTGCCAGGGACCGGGGCAGCCTGCCGCGGTCATCTCTCCGCGAGGTCACGTTCTACCCACAACCGCACTCTCGACCCCTCTCCCTGAACCAAGCCATCACTGCGACTCGGTAACTCCGAGCCCTCCGCCTGCCTGCGGTCAGACTCCCACTAGCCAAAACACTTCAACGGTCACTTCAAGAAAAGATCCCGTGGTATACCCCTGGATGAAAAAAGTCCACGTAAACATCGGTAAGTGCAGCTAAACTTCTCTTACTAGTGTTTCCGTGCGCAGACAGCTCAGCCACTTTAGAAAGCGTAATGTCCGGCGTTAAATCTATTGCTCCCCTTATGAAGTTGCCCTTGGTCGAGATTTACGATCGTCTGTTTGCAGGGCAATATAATTACACCCTCCATAAATTTTTATTGCACTCCTTCTTTAAGCTCTTTCGGGGTCTGTGCAACTTTCTCGTTCTAATTTCTTCCCGAGAAGAGGTTTATGAGTTCTCATGTAATCCATAAGTTAAGTTTTATGTTTTAGTAATTTGATTTTAAGTGACTGGACGGATTAATGTGTACTTTGCACTGTCACTTAACTACTGTTAATAAAAAAAAAGTTTTATGGGAGCTAAAAAATTAATAGTTATGAGGACGATAATAAAACATTAATGGCAATACAAACAGTCGGACTCTTTTATAAACTATTATTCCGCGATAAATAGCGCTGTATTCAAGCTGCCATGGTGTGCGCTGAAAAGGGGGCAAACTCCGTGTTTGCAAAATCACGGCTTAACATTAGTCGCCCATAGCCAACTATAGATTTTGCTGTTCCCTCTTAGTGAATTGCTGAATATGTATTTTATTTTTTTATGAATTCTTATGCAAAAATATAATATCCCTATTGTTTTATCCTGTGCTGCCATTACTGACTTATTCTGAGCAATAAAGTCTGGAAATTAGTGTCACTGTCCCGAGACTATGCAATCTTAAATAGACAAAGGCCACTTTTTTTGTTTTGTTTGCCATTTTTGCATAACCGAATCTTTAAACAGTCACATTGTATACTTGCAAATACGAGATAGACAGATATATGTTTTCATGTTTAAATACGTTTATTACATTATATTATTATAGTGTTTGTGCATCTGATTGTTCATGAACTGGAGTGTACATGTGAATGTGTGTGTGTGTGTGTGTGTGTGTGCGTGTGTGTGTGTGTGTGTGTGGCTGTCTGTGTGCTCGTGTTATACATTTTTGTAACGTGTAGCTCTCTGTATCCCAACAGTGAGTCCGAACTATTCAGGGGGTGAACCCAAGCGCTCACGCACAGCCTACACGCGGCAGCAAGTCTTGGAATTGGAGAAAGAGTTCCATTACAACCGCTATCTGACTCGCAGACGGAGGGTGGAGATTGCCCATACACTTTGCCTATCCGAACGACAGATTAAGATTTGGTTTCAGAACCGGCGCATGAAGTGGAAGAAGGACCATAAGCTTCCTAACACCAAAATACGCAGCAGCTCTGCCAACACTAATTCAAGCAGCGGCCCGACACTGGGCAGCAATCAGAACCGAGCAAGCGGACCTCCGCCAAGTCTATAGCCCTCCACTGTTGCCCAAAACACGTACAATTATAAAATCTAATTTTCTGGAGTGTAGAACGTGGATTTTACCCGCGTTGTGTCTCCCTACTCTCCTCTGCACTCTAATTACAGGGATAAAATACGAGGAAGATGTGGGGGAAAGGAGCAAAGAAAATGTTCATCTTTTTAACCCTAAAAATGGGTGAAGACTCGAACTCAAATGCTACTATAGATGGGTTGCCTTCCAAGTCTGGTTCCCATTTTTATCCCGCACGCCTCTCCTGCTCACTCGTCCCTTCCATAAGCACAGAAGGCGGCAGATAGTTTTCAGATTTGGTGAAGATGGATCCGTGTTTCATCTTTAATCACGCCAAACTCGGCCCCATTTGTCATGTTTACTCTGTGGTACAAAGGATGAACCGTAGGCCTGCCCATTACCTCGACGTCTAGCGTTGTGCTTAATAAATGAGTCGCTCTGTTTTGTCAAGAAGCCTTTTCTAACTCCCTTTATTCCCCTGGCTTAAAAATAACTAGCCGAGTGTTTTTCAACTGATATGAAGTTTTGTATTTTGTAGCAATTAGGTTATTTTGCATTTTATATTTGCATTTCGAATGCAATGCCAATGGGACTGAGGGTTTATTGTGCGTGTGGTCCATTTGTCGCTCATTAAAAATACAGGGACTTGTTTCACTCGCCTGTTTAGCGCATTTCAGTTTAAGAACAGCAAATTACCAATTAGTTGTTTTTCATATTATATATAATATAAAAGTTCAATGAAGCTGGACGGCTAGATATGCATAACCAAAACCGGTACAACGCAAAGCATTTTAATGAGAGCACTGCTAAGTACTATTTGAATTACCTCAACTGTATTTTTTTATGTTTTATTTTTTGGTCTAGTTTTATGAAGGGATACGTTTAAGTTCTTTGGACTTAATGGCAAATATCTGCAATAGCTAATCTCAGCATTTGTAAGTTGAAATGAAATTTCAGTTAAGTGTGGCCAGGTTTGTATAGAGAAAGGTGCGTATATTGCATGAATAAACACACTATATTTTCGTTTATTCTTTATTATGTCACTACCACCCTCGTTTTGTTATACATAGACATGTGCACATACCACATTTCGCATTTTCTTTTTCTTTCTTTCTTTCTTTCTTTCTTTCTTTCTTTCTTTCTTTCTTTCTTTCTTTCTTTCTTTCTCAATTTGATTCATTTGTCATTTTATTATTATATTATTATTATTATTACATTCCAAAGATTAGTTTTCTTGTTGATGAATTGTAAATTTCTCCTCTTACATGTTTGTATTTTGTCTTCTTTCTGCTTGTACCTTTCACTGTTTACCTTTGTTACATGTAAATAGCTCTAGAAATTTAATAAATGGCGGAAAAGTATAATCTTTCTTCATGTGTCATGTCTTCTTGTGGATTTTAAAGCTAGATATGCTTATTTTAAATATATATTTCTTGTATAGGTGGATACAATCGCCCTCTGTTTTGCTAAAAACACAATTTAATTGAATTTGGCATGCCACTGCGCATTTTCGTTAGCCTTGTAGCACTCGCCTGTCTTGAAGATCACTGCATATCTCTCTAGTGATTTATATCGCTGCATTGCGAGTAATCCTGGTACATTACGCCTTGTAATCTTATTCTAAATCACAAAACCCTTCCTTTCTGTCTCGTCTCTCCTTAATTTAACGGTGCACAAACCCTCTGCTCAACGATGCCGTGAATGCGCCTAAAAATATGGATCCATGTTAGAAAAAAAAAACAAAAACAGAAGTTAAATAGTTTCTCGGCTCGTGGGCTTTTAATGCTTTAATGAGTGTAATTCTTGCACAACAGTTTCGCGACTGTTTGCCAGCGCAAGCTGTGTGTTTTTTATATTACAAAGGAGCGGGTCGGTGCCATAGCTCAAACCCTGACAACCAAATAGATAATCAAGAAGACAAATGGCTTCTTTTGGAAGGCGCAGCCCTTGTATTAATTTTCATTTTCTTTTCTCAGAGCAGGTATTGAAAATATAGAGCCGGAGAAAATAACATTCCGTTTGCTGGCGTTGAACTTTACACAAAAGTATGGCCTTAAATTGGTCTTCTAGCATTCCGTGGCACCGAGAAGATTTTCTATTACTTGCTTGTTGATATCAGAGAGGCCTTTCCGCCACACAGCCCACTAAAGCCATTTGTCTGTTTTCTCTCTTTTATTTATGAAATGCTTTCTGGACATAACGTCAAACACTTCAAAAAGCAAAAAAAAAAAAAAAAAAAAAAAAAAAAAAGTGAGGCAGTAAAATCATATGAGGAACATTGTCTAGTTGAAAGTTGAAATAGTTAAATGTACACAATTGTGTACATATTTGTGTGTTTTTATTAGCTAATACTGATTGCAGTGGCATAAATATTTAAGATTTTTTAACAGATTAATATATATATATATATATATATATATATATATATATATACACACACACACACACACACACACACATATCTACATACATACATTTTTTAGACCCTAATCTTACACCCAACTTAAATGTATTTGTGTCTCTCAAAAGGTACTCTAGAACTTAAATAGATGCATTTGTGTGGCATCTGTATAGACCTTGGAATCCTATTGTTGTCACACATATTTTATTTTCTTTAAAAAAAAGAAAAAGAAAAAAAGCCACACTGATTTGAATAGGAGTGAACAGATTTCTTTTGAGGGCCTCAAAAGTTCACCACCATTATTTGCAGACAGAAGCCTAAAGAAAAATGTGAGAATTATACAGAAAAATCATTAATCACCGCTTCTCTTTAAACAAGTCTTCTTTCCTATTGTCATTCGGCAGCACAACTGCTCGGACCTTCTGCTAGGAGGGGAGTGAAATCTTGAAGGGCACTTGAAGACATCCCCCCTCCCTCCTCTACCATCTTCTATTCACCAAGTCATGCCACAAGAAAACTTTTTTGGCGAGGGATGTCCCATGAAGAATCTCTTGAAAATGTTAGCGCGAGTGAGAATCTTCGCAGGACGAGAGATGGCAGCGTTTAAGGTACAGTACTTTTGTTTTATTTGCAGCACTTGTAGTGTTTTGAGTTTTATTGCTTTATGGCCTTCTCGCAGTTGGGTAGCGAGACACATTTGTCGTGTTGCGCCACGGATGTCTTTTATGGCTGCTTTGACAGAAAGGGTAGCTTTTGGGAACCGGTTGTCGTGTGTTTGTGATAACTTCTAGGTGTGTGCCATCACAACTGAAATGGTAGCATGTTTTCCTTTTCGTCTTGGAGTAACACATCTGTAGCATTGTTAAATGGTGTATTTGTGGGTGTCGGTGCTAAAGTAGTATGGAGTGCAAAAAAAAAAAAAAAAAAAAACGTGCACGCCAGCGTCTGTTTGTCCCTTCGTGTGCGCGCGCATGTGTGTCTTATAACACTGTGAATATGCATGAGTTGCAATGAGATGCCACATACACATGCAATATGTAAGACACCTAGCAAGTCTCCTATAGCTGCGAATATGACACGCTGCACTAATGATTGTTGTTAATGGCACTTTATTTCTTTTGCATATCACGTTGTTTGTGTGCGCGTCTGTATGTTTCCACCCCCTAAAACGCCTTTTTATTCCATCAGAGCTTGGGTGGCACACAGGTGCAAAGTGGCCGGTTTATTCGATGCTCTGTTGGTCAGACAGGAATGAAAAGCACCGAAGAGAATGTCTCGAGAGCAACTATTTGCCTAAAACAAACGACTTATAGCAAATTGCTTCAATTGGATGTTGTGTGCTTAGATGAGCACCAGTGCCCTGAAACGGGCTCACCGCCATTTAACCCCTGCGAATCAATCTTTTGTGCGTATTGGAGAAAAGGCCAGTGGTTCTGGTTTACGACTTTCGCCTCCCTTTGCGGACCTGTGTAGCATGAAGCGTGGCAAAAAAAGACAAAAAAATATAGAAACTGATATTGAAGGAAGTTGAGGGATGACAGAAAAGAAAAGAAAAAATCGATTCTTGCAGCAGGCAGGCAGAATGGCAGCAACGGGTTCAGTTAAAGGACACGTTTTTCTGACCGATTAGGTCTGTTGCGAAGGCTCAGACTGACCCTTCTGAAACCCTTGACCTGACGCGGACAGGACAGCGCTACGTGTTACATGGTCAACAAAACCCTAGGGCGAGTTTGTCATAACAGCGCGGCCGGGGCACTGTAACCCGAGGGCACCGTGCTATCTCTTCCCTCAGACAGTCTAGTAAACTATCGGGGCCCTTAAAACAACAGCAGCCGTGGCCTTGCAAAGACCCATCCTTAAACATCTCTCCTCTCGTCTTGGTTTGCGCAGCTTGTGAAAGGCCCGAAGAGTCACCATGCGTGTCAAGACCTGCAGAATACACACCGCGAGATTACTTTACGATTTCCTTTATATGTATTTCAGTAGCTGTAACACTGTGAGTGAGGCCAAGAGGGCCTTCTGCTCCAGAAATATGACGGCTATTTTGTGTGACAACGCCTCGCATTGTATCATGTAAGCCCCCTCCTTCTTGCTCTCCTTGTTCTGGTCTCCACTCCCTCCTTCAAGGTTTGTTGGAAAGCTCACCGCTTGGCCTTGTAACGCTGATGTGATGGTGTGGTGCCTGTTTTAGCTCACGCCGCTAATTGCGAAACAAATAGCCCTTGCACATTGCTGAATTATTATTGTGAAAAGCCACGGAGCGGAGGTCAGCACCGCATAGTCACAGAGATATATGGCCCGCGCACGCCAGCTTTGTGGGCCTGGGCTGAGAGCCTGTGTGTGTGCGTGTGCGTGCGTGTGTTTGTGTGTTTTAAAGAGACACATATTAAGTAAGGCAAATCACCATTGTTAACATTGCTAGCAAAACGCAACCCCTCCCTTTTCTTTTGCATTACTAATCTACTATTTCATCAATATTACTGTACTATTACCGATCTCTATGTACACACGGTCTACTACAACTCTTTAGTAAATATGTTTAATCTCTTGTTTTGAAAAATGCAGATTAGGCGTGCATTTATTTCTTTAACTCTCCGTATCTCTCCAGCCGGGCTCCTCTTCATTCGATATTAATATTTAACTAACTGAATGGTGGCTGCGATACAGATTCCATTATTTCCTGAGATAGCGAAGAGTAATGAGTGTGCTCACTAAAGAGGAATATTCAGGTGCTTTATTTGTTACTCTTGGCTTCTGAAAACGTGACTTCTCATTTAATGTGCAACTAACAATTCGCGCATGCTGCAATTATTCCTACAGCATATTATAGTCATAATGATTAGATAGCACGTGAAAATATAATACATTCTTATTTTGAATTAAAATGATTGTTATTGCTAATAATAATAATAATAATAATTTAAGACGCTACATTTTATACATTTGGGTTAATCTAAATCATTTCCCTGATTGCAGTTTAATAACAAACGAACCTGACACATGGAAAACGCACGTTTACCTCAACAAGCAGCTATACTGCGAGTCTCCCTATCAAAGAATTTTTTATTTTTTTTTGAAAAGGCACTACGCGTTCTGCCGCTTTTGACAGATTTACAGTCCCCAATAAAAGAGGGTATGCTCAGTGTCGTAAATCAATCTCCGCCGCTCTGTATAAACCTAGCCTTTAGCCAAACGTTCTGTTTACTTAAGCGCCTGTAAAATCTGGAATATTCATTGACTGTTTTTTTCTTTATAATCTGAGCTCTCTCTTTTCAAATAATAACAATAATAATAATAATAATAATAATAATAATAATAATAATAATAATAATAATGTTTTGTTATCATTACTGTTGATCTTGCTGATGCACGTTTAGTAAATTACAACAATTAAAGAAATATCAAATGCATTTATTATATGCATTGTAAAAAGCTGGCGATACAGAATATATTAATAGACAGGTCTCGAATTTAATATAATTCCTAACCCATTTTCCCCCGTATCCCATTCGGTTTCTAGATGCTTGTTATTTCGTTTTAACTTTGCAGATGATTTGGTCACTAACTGAAATACGGATTGTAACTCTATTCCCGCATTGTCCTAAAAAAAAAAAAAATAAAAAAAAAAATAACGACATGCAAGAACAAAACAATCGCATTGTACATTTGAATCATTTTTATTATTGGGTATTTTTTTTTTATTTCTATTGTGAGCATTACTAGCCTGCATGCATTTCCAGTTTTTCATTGTTTTTTTTTTTCTTTTTTAATAATTAAAAACTGAAATATAGAGCTTATAATAACAATTTTTTTTATTAAAACTGAACATATATCGTGATTAATTCATAAAGTCATATTTCATATTTTAAAAGCACGTACAATCGTTATGCATTTGGGAATCATACAATTAAATTTTATTCTTACAAAGTAGTCAACACAAAGCCACATACATACATGCTTTAATCTTGATAGACAGTGGTGGTTAATGTTAACATTTATATAATTCACATATAGTTCATCACATGTATTTGTTTGTATTTACACCGCCACAGCTATCTTGCAAATGAGAAAATGCATGGACTGAATTGCACTTTTGCGAAGAAAATTGCAGCGGTTCAATTGCACATAAAGCTTATCTTTATTGCATTTACATTCTTTGGCAAATAGTCTAATTGGATTTGATAAAAAGTGCTGCGAAGCTGGCTACACTTTAATCGCGCGTCTTATTCGTTCCTTCGAGCTGTTTTGACTGAAATTAGCTATAGAAAAGACGGTGCAGATTCTTTGCCAGACTTCTTCGAAGCACACAGCAAGTCAGCCTATTGTTTGACCTTCAAAGTCTCTGTACTGCTCCGTTTCTTCTGACTCAGCCCCAGGTCTATTGTTTCCGTTTTTCCTCAGCGCTGTGCAGAAGGGCATCCTACCATTGTTGCTTAGGGCTCGCGGCAGGGTCTCCAAAAGAGATTTTCCCCCTTTATCTGTCTCATGCTACCTGTCGTTGCACAGCCTATAACTCCAGAAAATATTAATAATAATAACAATAATTTAAAAATAATAATAATAAATAGCAGCTTGATAACTGAATGTGGATAAATTTGGGCTAAATCAAACATCTACAAATCTACCAACTTGTTACAAAGGTGCTCTCTGCATTGGAAATGTTCAAACCGTTAAACTGACTTAATTTCGATAAAATGTCATAAACGCGTGGTTGTAGTGTTAAATAAGCTGGCAAAGAATCAGTGATGAAAATTGGGTATGTGATATCAGTTGTAATGCCAACAGCCATTCATCAGAGTGCTTGTTATCGTAAGAATTTCTTCACAGAGCGAGAGAGTGAGTCTCTTTTTTATTTATCATTATTTAATGTAGGCCTATATTCAAAGTATTGTTACAAAGAAATCAAACAAGACATCAACATAACATTAAGGACAATATTTTGACTTGAAAATTATCGCAAAGTAGAAAAACTAAATGAAATACGAAACGCTGATTACAAATGTAGGCTATTTCATAGGAACATGACTGAATACGGAACTAATATGAGTTAAAAACAATTTTTAATAACAGCAAAAAAATAAATACTTAGGCGTATAAAATACAGAAAACTTCCACGCAAATTAACCCATTATAATTATCTATGCACACCATATAGGTTATCATTTACCACAAATAGGCTACGCTTGTGCCGTAACAAACTTTCTTCTTTACCTTTGTCCTGAACAGTATGAAGAATTTCATTTTACGAATAAAAAAGGACAGAACAGCATGTAGTGTAGCTGTGGAGTGTTGGGTCATAGTAATCCCGCGAGCGTGCAAGCCGTGGTGCCCCCATCCCCCTCCTGGTCACGTGATTCATTAAATAATTAATGCAGTGGTTGCAGAATAGATATGTATTCGTCAGGAATATCGCAGACATGGTCTCCTAGTGTCTGACGTGAAATTCAACTGTCCTTTTAAAAACAAGCCCTATAGCGGAGCGAAAAAAAGCACAGGCAGAGACCCTCACAGAGGCTGCAATAAAACTAATTTGGACGGGGGAGCGTCTCACCGTGTGAAGCTTGTGAGTATACGAGGAAACGGGGAACGCCACTTCGACCGCCGCCACCGTTCTAGGCTTACCCGACTCCTTGCATTTATTTGCTGTTTTGTGGTGCTGTGGTAAATATCGTCCAGAAATACTCATCCTCGCCATCCCTTGTCATCATGCATGTATGTCTCACAAACCCATTCCATCGTTTGAATTCAGCTGCCAACAGGAGTGATGCGACATGTCATAGCATTACACCGTGCTCCATTCATATCATATATATATATATATATATATATTTTGAAAAGCAGCGTGCTACTCTTCTTTTCTTCACCGTCCCGCATAAACCATCTTTCTCCTTTCCTTTGCATGTCCCTCTCCCTCTCCCTCTCTCTCTCTCTCACTCTCTGTACCGTCTTTTCAGCCAGCTACTTCGCTTGATTTATAGTGATATGTGTGTCAGCGGCAGCGGGGCTGCCATTGTGTATTTGTGAGGGAGTTGTGTTGTTTATGGCCGTCTGCGCGATAAATCATTTCTCTTTGAAAATGATGGGCGAGCGACGATATGCGGGAACGAGGAAGAGATTCCCCGGATTACCGTTTAGGCTCGCCGACTTTCTTATTCGAAAACGGCCCGCAAACCCTTCGCTTTTGCCCTCTCCCTTCATGTTTAAGCCCCCCAAGTTGATTATCGCCAACGATTTACGACAATGGATCAGCGACTAATATGAAGGCTAAGTAGCTGCAGGTCTTGAGTTACTGAATATGCAATTACCAATTAAGGGAAGATTTGTTTAAATTTGGCAAAACGGAACGCCTCGTCGCCTTGTAAATCTCATAAAAGTGTCCGCGCCCGCCAGCAAACTCATAGCCAGGGGTCTCATACCTGGACTGCAGCTGTTTTTCTTCATGGTGTAAAAACCTAATTGGAGTACTTACTGAGCAGAAAGGGGTAGCTACTGCTTTAGTTTATTCTTATCTAGAACATTGACAGAGCTTGAATTGCCTTTAAGCTAAAAGAGGGTCACGGACTAGCCTTTCAGACACAAAGATCATCTTTTCCTCCCCCCTGAAATTCCTTTTTATGTGGGACAAACTTAATATTGCCTGATTTAAGAGTAGGCTTTTCTGATTTGCTTGAGTACAGAAGGCTTTGATAACCTTTTTTTTTCCCCTACAAGTGATTTGAATATTGTGAAAACTGAAAGAATTGCACAGAAATCTGCCTCATTGGCTGGCATGCTATTTGAACTGGATTCCCCCCCTTATCTGCGCACGAGGAGGAGGCTTGTCAAGTGAGCGACTTTACCTGTAGTAAATCTTGTTTATGACGTGTTAATGTTATTTCGAAGAGTTGGCAATAATTGTGCAATGCACGTGCGCCGCTGAAGAAGACGACCACAAACAAAGAGGCTAATCGATCTTTATTATTTTATTCACACAAACATAAAACATGCATTTATTGTTTTCTATGAGCTTAAGGTCAAGATAAAACTATAACTGTTCTTGTTACTGTTATTTAACAAAAATAAATGAGCAGCAGGAATAACAACAACAACAACAACAACAACAACAACCCTTTGCTTTATAGCATTGCCATTGTTTTATTCACCTCCTCTCCACCTGGGTAATACAAACCTTTGTGTAGCAAAATTAGAATAACTCCTCGGCTCCTATCAAATATTAATGGGCACACCGGCATGGCGAGCACGTTCAAAATGTATAATTCCAGCAGCGCTCCTTGTTGCCGGGCGCTGTGTCAAAAACAATATCCGAGCTCATTTTGGAGGATGCGCAGGGGGCGAAAAGATGGGACATTTTTTCGTGCAGGGACTCGCCAGGCGGATCTCATATCTGATTTCACATGTTTAGTGACAGCCGAGGTTGAATAAATGATTCAAAATGCCAGTCAGTTTGGATAGACATTAAGAGTCCCTATATCTATGCAGAAAAAAATAGTTGTTCAAGTGTAGTTCCACAGTTAGGTTTAACACAAAACTCAGTGATATAGATTAAATAGTATTTATGCAATATAAACTTTATATGTATTAAATAATTATTAAATTATTACATTTATAAGTGTTACGTTTTAAATCTTAGTATGCCAGCCGTACAAATAACGAGTAATGTTAGTATCAGCATTAAAATCGTGGAGTAAAACCATTTAAATGCTCATAAAAAAAGTAAACCCAGATAACTGTATATCAATTTATTTTGCGTTTTGATAATTCTATGTAATGGATAGGCCTCTATATATAACATGAGATGCTTGTTGGCCTTTTTGTTTATCAGACAGTATTTCGATACTTCATCATAACTAGCAAGTTTCCTTATTCTTTGGATTGGATGTCGGCCATATTGTCCTCTTATTGCATCCAAATGTACACTAACAAGATGGAGCGATGAATAAACTAAGCTGCCGTTTCGCAATTTAATCTTCAAACCTTCTATCATTTTGACTAATTTAAAGCAAACATTCCCACACTTGACAGAGCAGACATAAACGCAAGACAACCCAAACGTATAATAATAATAATAATAATAATAATAATAATAATAATAATAATAATAATAATCATCATCATCATCAAGATATTTCGGCATGGCTAACTTAGAAAACGCACACCGTTTTCTGAGAAATGTTAGATATAAGCAGTAAATAAACATACATAAAATGAATCTCGTCTATTTGTACCACTAAACGATCATAATTGGAATGTTCAACGATTATAGATGTGTTTTCACTATCACTAAACAATCATAGCCAATACACAACTATCACTAAGCATGGTGGCTTAATGCAATCATGTTTTGTGTCCCATACGAAATCTTGCAGCCCTTTTGTCTCTCATTGGATTCATTTTATTAGGCCAGCAGTAGCAGTTGTATGTAGCTACGATTTATTTTATGTTAGCTTAGGTGAGTTTTCCAGGTGTTTCCCCTGTCTCCTAATGCACAAAAAATTACCCATTTGGAAATAAATCAATATCAAACCTCTCTCTAATTCATAACGGTCTACACAGAGCAACGATTGAAAGCACATGAAAAATGAGCTGAGAAACGCTATCCAGAGGCTACATACTGGATTTTCATCCATTTGAGGAGCATGGGGGAGCGCGATAAGAGAATTCAGCCGGAAATGTTCGAGCCAGCGTCTGCCTTTTTATGCAGTGGCTAAGAATAGCATGGATACTATCATCACGCTTTTAAATAGTTATAATTGAACTTCCGTCTATGTCTGCTCGGTGTGTGTGAGCGCACGAGCGTGTTGTTTTCTGCTATCTCTGCGTGGGTAGTGTACAACCTAGCACACAAAAGCCTCGAAGAACAAACGCCAAGTGCAGTGACTTGGAGGTTTGCAGTGCAAGGCTATTGAATGCAAGCAATGTGCATTAGGACAAAGCTAGCAAAACAAAACCGACTGAAGCTACCACATTAAAGACTCGAGAGAAAAAGTAAGCATCGCGCTTCTGCTATTCATTGGAATTTGGCATCATTCCCTTAAAATGAAAAAAGGAGACAAGAAACGTGTTGGATGTCGACAGGGAAGGGAACAATTATCGGAATGAGGTTGACCGTGTTCGCCCTTGCCGAAGCCTGCAGGTTGCAATAACCATATGGCCCATGTGTTGGCCCCGTAGCCGTGCAGTCCCCTATTGGACAAACGAACCCCGTTGGCTTCTCCACCCTGTGTGTCCTGTCAGTCCACTGGTTCACTAGTTCACCGTGTCAATCCACCCTGCTCCGCGCAAACAGCGAGAGGCGAGCAGACAGCTTGAGACTAGAGGTGGAATCTTTCGCCTGCTGGTGAGTGGTGCTCCAGAGCAGTCACGCCAAGACTCAGAGCCTGGGGTTCGGCTGAAGGAAAAACGAGCTCCCGGAGTATTGGGGTTGTGGACGCCTAAGTGGAGTGCGCGCGCATTAGCAGTTCCCAGCGCGCCTATGAACGATTTGATCCACAAAGTAGCCTCATTTTATTTTATGCAAACGTTTAAATCGATAAGGAAGCTATAAAACGTTACCTTCTCGCATCGAGCAACCATTTATATACACCTATAAAACAATCCTTGCATGGCAGTCAATCGGTTCCGTCGTTTTGCGTAAATATTCCAAAAACAAAGACCCATCTTCGGCGGAGAGATCGGGAGGAATGCTGGATGTCAGGTAAGATTTGCAAGCTTCGAACGATGCCGCATGCCTGGACTCTTCCTTGTGTCCCGAGCTCTTCTGCCGACAAGTCATTAATTATCCGTTGTGTGACCTAGAGTCATCCCTGGGTGTGCCCAACTTCGAAAACTTTTTTCTTTGTTTTCAAACAACCGGAGACACTTGCCGTCAAATTGGTAACCGACGAGGGCTAAAAGTTGGCTCATTCCCCACATACCTCACTGCTTTTCTTTTATTAGCCTGTGGTTCTGTATTTTATTTTTATTATTATTTTTTTTAATTTAAAATTGACGTTAAACCCCATAAGTTTCCTCATCAGTTAGCTTAATTTCTCAAACGCTCACTGATTGGAAAAGTGTGGAGATTCGCGCAGAGGCCTGAAAGAGTAAAAAGACGACAGATTTATGACCTAAACAGAGGACTGCTTATTCTACTAACAGCTTCTAATTTCGACCTCTGCTTTGCTCTCCACTGAAAGCGCCACAGGCATCCCAAAATGGCCTTATGGCCATTTTGTCTTGTTATTATTTTTCAATTTTACTGCTTGTAAAACGACTGGTGTCCCTAAAACCTACAGTAGGCGCAAGCTGTCAAAGGTAATAGAGGAGCGGCTAATAATTCAAATGTGGCCTCAAGGTAGACGGCTATATTGAAACATAATGTCTCCTCTGAGTTCCCAGCTCCTTGGTCGTTTAAACGTGCACTTTTTAAGGAAAGAAAATAAATGAATAAATAAATAAATAAATAATTGAATAGCTCGTGCACAGTTTTCTATCGCCAAACCGTGTAGCGACTTTCATAAATTTTAATAAGTGATATATATATGTGATAATAATTAATTGATTTACGAGACTACAAAAAAGTAATCATTTAAAAAAATATCTCGCGTAAAATGTAACACTTTCGTCTATTATATGGTTTATCCTTTTTAATGAATGAAGGCAAAAAGAAATTGTTATTGTATATAAGGACAAAGAAATAATATAATTAAATGTCAACAAACTTTGACTATAAATCACTTAAAGGTTCTGACACAAATGCTTGACATCAAACAAGTGAAAACTACATTGTCTCTTGCAGA
Source organism: Spinibarbus caldwelli (assembly GCA_039654775.1). Classification (NCBI taxonomy): domain Eukaryota; kingdom Metazoa; phylum Chordata; class Actinopteri; order Cypriniformes; family Cyprinidae; genus Spinibarbus; species Spinibarbus caldwelli. The sequence goes on along the minus strand of CM077219.1, from coordinate 12,385,041 downwards.
CATATACGCCAAAAGGTACTACAAGCTCAGAAAACAGCCCTCTGAGTCAATCTGCGTGCTTTGACACATTCTGAAAAATCTCTTCTCTAAGTAGTACTTTTGGTTTTGTTGTTGTCTTGATGGTCGTTAGCCCAAAAGAGAAATTGTGACCAGCGGTTTCCGTGAACTAGCGTACAGGTCTGAATAAAACCACAAAAGTCTAAGTGGATATAATTTAATTGATTTTATCATAAATCACTGACAGTACAGAGAGAGGATCAGTTAGAGAGAGCAATTTAAAGTACAGTGCGACTGTCAACTAGGTCATGAAGCTTTTTTATGTATGTATATATATTTTCCAGTCTGAACAGTTTATTGCTGTCATAATTATCACAGTCTGTGTTTTTCATGGGCACCAATGCAGCAATGGTGTGTGGAGTTATGCAGCGCGTATTTAAACTGCGACCACAAAAAAAAAAAAAAAAAAAAAAATCTTTCAACAACTGTTTTAACTTATCTTTTACTCTTAAAGTTAAAATCAGATCCAACTGCAACTGTTTCGTTTCTAGCAGGGTGCAATTTTATTTTCTCTGTTCATTTGTCAGATTTGTGAAGTTGGCAGTTTTGGGGACCCTGGGGGCATGGGCCTTGGTTGACCCAAAGACCCTCTCTCTTCCTCAGTCAGTGTCTTCATTCAAAAAAAAAGTTAAACATTATCCACCCTATGCGCAGATGGTCCTTAAAAATTAACTTTGTGGTGAAAAAGCTGAAAGTTTCACTTTTGATATAAGACCATCTGAATGAGTACTATTAGAGCAAGGAGGGTTACAGGGCGTTGCGCAGTAATACATAATCTTCGGGGTTTTAGTTTCGTTTAGTTAGCCTTACCAGTAAGTCCACTTGGACGATATTTTAATCAAGGTTAAGCTTTAGATCGGGTCAGTTCTACAATATACCATTAAGCAGTACAAACATAACATTTACACAAAGAAAACCACCTGACCCCACTCCTAAACAATAAATAAAGATTAATTCGCATATGAGAAAAAGTTCTTCCCGGTGCGCGTCTTTGTTGTGACCATTGCGCACAGGTCAGAAAGGCGAACCAGAAACCTTAAATTGATGCTATATGCGTGGGTGTCAGAAACCAAGCCCCCTGCCCATTCACACAGCCTGAGAGAGCAGAAACGCCTTTAATCGTTCAAAGATTGGCCACAGAAGGCCTAACGTATCCAGCGGCCTCACACTGAAGTTTGTGGTGTTGAAAGTTGGATGTCATCCGCCAGACTGCAAGAGAAAAGAAGACATAGTTAGCCGCTCCCAGCTTAAAACAGCCTCCTCTCTCGGCATTTGGGTATGCTAAGCGTTCGAGCTCATTACTTTTCAAAGCACTGGAATCCAACGAACGGACTTGATGAAAGCTCACCATTTCTGTGATGGGGAGGCGATGTCAGTGTTTTTTGCTGGGTGGCACTCAAGAAAACGAGGCAGAAGTCACTAATTGCGGATTCTAAATGAAAATGCATGTTTTCTTGTTTTTGGATTTATTAGACTAGAGACTTTAAAAAGACCTTCTGACGCATGCGTGTCACGTGAACGAAGGATTCGGGGCATTATTTTGGATTTGGAAAGAGGGCCCTTAAGGTTTCGCCCAGTCACTACTAACTCGCCAGTTCACAACCGCCTGGTAAATTACACAACAAATGGGATGAGGTCGGCTTTGCGCTGATTTCCAGAAGGTGCCATACGTGCTTCTCAAGAGCCTGTGGACGTACAGGACGGGAGATTAATGCATAAATATAAGACATTACAAGGGGATTCCAAAGTACCTCTGATTGATCATTAATCTGGTGAGTTATCGCACCTCCGCGGAAAGGTCAAGCTGCAAACCCAGTGCCAATCTGTCAAAGCCAAGCCATGCGCCTCTTTTAGTTTTTTCTCCCATGTTCGTATGTACGTGTTGCATGCATATTTTTGAAACGAAGAACTATATTACAGATGGGTGATGCAATATCCGAGGGTGAGAGGGATAGACAAGAGTGTAAATGAGTTCACAGTGTGAACTGTGCAGTGTAAAAGTAGCTTTACTATATTTAAACGGTTTGACAAAACGAACACAATCTCCCACTGCCCGTGCATCCACTTAATATGCATTTATATAAATGATGCAGGAGTCCTTTGTTGCAAAGCCCGCAGTAATGAGCGCACGTGAATCCGGTTGTTGTTGTTTCCTTCCGACCCTTCGATAGCCTGAACAATAATTATACACTCCTGGAACGCTTTCCGTGCAATAGAGGAGAAGCTGGTTCTGGTTCGGCTAAGCCGTTGCTCTCTGGTTGCTTTCTCTTCCATTTTCCTCACTAAAAATTGGCTCATCAGCTCTTCTGGCTGGGAGCTGCCTCCTCCCTTTGTTCTGAGAGCAGCAGCGTTCCTGCTTGCTGGGGCACGAGCACCCTTCACTTTATAGGTAACTTTAGGTTAGTCCAGCAAGGCTGCGGGTCGCTGGCGTGTTACCGGGGACGAATCGACCCAAAAATACCCGGACAGCGGTAGAAACGGGCCCGGGTGCTGGGAATGGAATCGAGCCAACGGCGTGCGTAAGTGCGGGGATGCAATAAATAACTTTATAGCGCTGTAGGCCGCAGAGTCGGGGAGGTCGGGGGAATCCTCGTTTTGATTTATGTGTTTGGGGTAGCTGTCACGAGCCGGCGAACGAAACCGTCCAACGTTTTTATTCCACTTTTAATAAGCCCTGCTATGCAGACCAGCAAGGCCATTTCATTCCATTTCTGTTCAGGCCATCGCCTACTGTATATATCCATTTTCGGTCCTCCAGGGCACCCGTTTGGATTAAGGACTGTGTTTATCAAGTTTATGGGCGGATTTTATACCAGAATGGTGGGGCTCGCGCTTCATGATTTTCTCAATGGTCGCCGACCGTTGTTGCATGTTGTTTCGTAATTTGTATGATTTATATGATGATTGTATTTTAAACGTTTAATGCTATTTTATTATTATAACTAATACTGTTGTTATTATTAGGCTATTATTATAATTATTATTATTATGTCCTTATCTGTTTATCTGTATTTTAATTGTCTGGGGATGTTATGTAACTATAAATTATTAAATATTGCAGAACAGAAAAGTAGGCCATTCTTTTTCACAAGGCCAGGAGAACTTGCTATGCTCTTAAACACTGACGAAATAATGCGATTTAACTACAGATTTTCAGTATCACGTGATTATTCTTTTATTCAACTGTATATTTTCAGTGTTTGAATAAGAGCGCATGTATGGTTTGGATTTTCATATTACCCTTCCTGCTGTCAGTAAATCCGTTAGGAAGGCCAAAGGTTCTGTTTTAAATTAGAAATATCATACTTAATTCAATACATGTTGAAAATCAATAGAATCAAGGGACTTTGGGATACAGCGTAAATATTTTCGTTGGCCTCGAATTTCTCTCTGTATTCCCGAACAGAATTTAAGGTTAACATGTCGGTCAGCAGTGGCCAACCATCAAATTGTCTTCGAGGTCAATTTCTCTACATGAGGTCTGATGTTCTCTATTGGATTTTTGGCGACCCCGTTTTGATCGCATCTCTCCCTTTTTCTGTTCCTCTACTTACAGTTCCTTCTCGTTATCAAGAAGTTGTATCCTTGCATAAAAGCTAGAAGTGATAAAGGACAATATCTCGGTAAGTGATTCAATCTTTTTTTGCAGTTGACAGTGATTTATACCCCTTGGTTATATGTTTGGGGAAGAGACTTTTTTTTTTTTTTTTTCAATTTCGATTATTTTATCTTAAACATTGGTATTATTATGAAATCTGAATTTATATTTTTACTGATTCAAATAATAAAACAAATTTGAAGATTCGCATGCTTTATTAAAATGTTTTAATTTCAAAGACATTTTCATACAATGCAACATCAGAACTCTAGCTGCAATAGCATGTAATGCAGTACCATACAAATGCATGTTTGACTGCACATAATAAACCCAATTTTGATGGCAATTATACCGTTCCATACTGGGGGAACAAATTTCATAAAATTTATAGATGCGCATTTCGTGTATGCTGCATCCACGTTGTTTTTGAAATGTATACAAAAAATGTTGTCATTAAAGAAAAAAAAACACTTCATGTTTAACTGAGACAGTCTATTAAATCTGCACTGCAGTGATATAGCAGTATAGGGATTTGGATGGTGATTACATACTTTTTCATTTTTGGGGCTGCTCATGCGTAACATTTATTTGCAGAGTCTTTGAAAAAATCGTTTGACACTTTAAATAATTGCTAAGCAAACGGTGACTCGCAACTCACAGTAAGTCACATGCTAGAATAACATTCTCAACATGTTTTTGCCATGTAAATAAACATCCAAACAACAACATTAACAGCAGTTCATTAATTGTTTGCCAAAAGGCTACTGGAGCTATTTGCTGTCTTGCTGTATGCCGCATATTAATTTCAGCGGGACAACAGTCTGAAAAAAATATATAAATAATAGCCATTAATTCCATCCAATGTTCTATTAACGTAACACGATTTCCTCTTTAAATTGTTCATACAGTACTAATTGTAATTGACAATGCAAAACTGTAAAATTGTAATATTTTTTTCACTTTTACTTTTCATCACTGTTTTTTAAAAAATAGAATTTTGTGGAAATGTATAAATGACGTAGCACAAAGTAAAATACTCCATACAGCTGCGTAGAAAATGTAATGTTTAATCTATACAATTTTAATACTTCTTTAATGTCCTGTTTCAGCATAGACATACATTAGACTTAAAATCCTTTTAATCGAACTCATTAATTTTAATTTTAAAAAGGAGTATCCAGGGATCCGCGTGAAGTAGGATAGAATGTCCGGAAGTGTAGTTTTGGTCGTGGTTTCTCGAGATGTACATCCATGGAAATAATGCAGTGAGGCTGCGGTTGTCTTTTTTTTTTTTTTTTTTTTTTGGTATTCCATTGGAAAAGAACGATAAATGTAACATCCATCCGACGACCTTTTTGAAAATTACCAATATGATTCCAGTCCATGAAAACAAGCATGCCATAATCCGAACTGTAAAATTCGACCCACTGTCTGAACAATAACAGTTTGTTAATGTTTATATCACAGCTGAAAGATGGCGAAATGGAAGAGTAGAAATTGTATTTTCTGCATTTCGTTGCCTCAGCCCACGTGTTAGTTAATTAGTGCCCTTTTAAGTGGCTCCCCATTGGATCCTTTTAGCAAAGGTTGCAAAATAAGGAACAATGCCGTTTAGTAAAAAGTTGCAGACACCTACATTTTTGCCTTGTGCCTTCCTCCCACACCGTTGGTGATGCTCTCTATTCAAGCACCTAGAAGAAATGCATCTTTTTAAAGTTGCCTGTTTACAGCTGCCTGTGTATGGTGGAAGTCATAAATCTTACGTAGCCATAAACGACGGGGGTAGTGTCCTGAATAATAAAAATAGAGAGAGAGAGAGTAAGAGAGAGAGGGAGACGTGGTGTTTGGCTTAAGGAGAGAGAAGTAGCAATATCTCTTGAACACCTTCGTGGTGTTTTTTTTTTTTTTCTTTTTCCATTTTGTTCTCGCGCCGGCTTTCTTCCTCGTTTCCTTTTCGCGTTTTTCCATTCTGTCCTCCATCCTTAAAGGATATGTTGATATTTTTGTCCTTTTTTGTAGCCTACCGCAAAAACAGAAGAAACTCTCTCGTCTATTTTTAACGTGCACGCGCCATCCATGATACTCGCAGAACTTGTGTGACCAGGACTCGACAGAGCTTCTTAATGTTAAAAAAAAAAAAAAATCTTTCTTTTTTCTTTTTGGTGATTTGTTTTCACACCCCTCCCTCAGGTCTCAAGTCCGCCTGTTGTCTGTTCTCTTGTTCTTAAACCCCCACCTCATTGTTTTTTTTGTTTTGTTTTTTTTTTATATATTTTGCGCATAAGTTATTATACTAGCTGGGTGCGTTGGCAGGGTTGTGATGAAATATTAACAATACAGATAGAATGTTGTTTCTGCTTCAAGCTAGAGGCAAGCTGGCGCTGAGAACGTACTTCCTGGTAATTTAATATACACCGGTAGAGTAAGAGAGGGAGAGAGAAATGTGTCCTCTCTGCTATAGTTACCTATTAAACAATGTTAGCATAATAGTTAAACCACACAAGTGAAAGAGACTCGGGAAAAAAACAAAAAAAAAAAACAAAACAAACAAAAAAAAAATCTCTTCAGCTTCCGTTATAGACCCTTATCTTGTCCCGAGCGCCTGCAATTAGCATAAGTTTTCACTGGTGACGCTGTTTGATGGGGATTAACGCTTGCGCCTCTCACATCCAGCCTGCTCCGTTATTTCCAATAGCTGGAAAGGCCTGGTGTTGACTACATACAATAACCTAGCAAAGACGAGCAAATAATACCAGCAGAGCCCGGGCCCCGACATGAGACGGGGAGATGTTACGGCGAGTCGGGAGCCCACCTCGGATTATGATGTTCGATTTTGCGCCGTGAGGAAAAGGCAAGGGGAGATTGAAGGCGAAATCTGAGGCCATTGTTATCTGCGAGCAGGGCGTACCAGTCGACAGGGCGGCCAGGAGCAGTGCTGCCTGTCCATTTGCAGCCCCCCTCGCATACCTCAGATCTTTCATGCTAGACCGTCTCCCCCTTTCGCGAGCCGAGGGGAATCGTCCAGCAGCGCCCGCACTCTGGCGCGGGGCAGCCGTGCTCGAGATACCCGGCGTTTGACGCGCGCTGTCTGGCTGGAATATCGAAACTGGTATGAGCTTTGGGCTTTTTTATTGATTGCAGCGCGGCCGAATGTGGAAAATATGATGCCTGCACGCGCGTCTCTCGTCAGAGGCTAAGGTAAGCTGGTCTGAAATAGGCTATCAGTTTGTGAATGGCGGTATGTGTGTCCTAGTGATTTATGACCGTATGACTCCAAACGCGGTTCAAGAAGAGTTCACAATGCTTTAAGCTTCCATTGAAGCTGGAGCTTTCTTTCGCTACCTCTGAATAAATGCAGCCCAGATTGTGTTATCTAGTCTAATTTCGGCTTTGTTACATAACAAAGGAAATCATTTTTGGAGGATGTTTGTTTTCATATATGGCTTTGGTGGAAAAGCGTCCGTTTCATTTTTCAAGACTGAGTTGGTGTTTTTACGAGAGCAAATAACATGCGGTGGTTAAACGTCGGTATGAAATATTCAAATGATTTTAACGATTTCGATTGGCACCAAGTTGTGTTTTCATTTGATATTGAATATGCACGTTCAAGGCCTATTCTTTCCAATGCAAAGACTGTGGGTGTCTCTAATCGAAATATTTACTTACTATATTTTTGGGGTTTGCATGTAAGCTATCCTTTAGAAATTGACATAAATATCAGGTAACTTATTTTCGAATAGCAAAGAGGCGCCCAAGCAATGTTATGTTGTTTTTGTTGACGTTTGGATTGGTCCTGCTCCTACTACGTCCGCTCTCGACTCCGTAATTGTGTTAGGGCTGGATCTACAGAAAAGTTGGTTATTGTGTTACCGTAACAAGAGGGCCAAGACATTACGTGTTCCATTTAATGGAACTGCGATATGATTTCATATCTATTATGCCTGTTTTTATATCCCCCTCTTCCTCTCCCCTTTCTCTCCTCTGAACAATTCCTTAGAGTAAATGATTAGGATTCCGGCCGTCCTCTTCGAAGATAAATGACCGACATTTGTGACGTGTTGAGACTGAGTCGATGTCCAAAAGCTGTAGCTCATATTTACGCTTTATACAACAGAAACACCAACCTCTCCTCAATATTTACAGATTTATTTCTAAATAAGAGAATATTAATCGTAGGATTAGAAATATATAATGCAGGGAAGTACATTTTATAGTTAGAAAGAATTATCTTCTCGAGAGAGACAAATTCACCGACTATTCCAGGTCATGTTAACAAAGGATTTTGTTTCTTTATGAGTTGAGCTTCTACAATAATGCATTCATGATCCATGAAGCTTATAATGTTGGTTCAAAATGTTATGGCAGCTTTCAATCGCTTTTCGTTTTGTTTTTAAACAAACAAAAGAAAAAAAAAACAGATACTGTTTTAGAACAATATAATGTCAGGATGATTAATTCTGATAGTATTTCAAAACCACATACGCTATTTTGTGGAACACTTTACTATAATAATAATAATAATAATAATAATTGTTATTATTATTGGATAGATAGATAGATAGATAGATAGATAGATAGATAGATAGATAGATAGATAGACAGTTAGATAGATAGATACCCTTATATAAACCAGTATTATTCTTTACTTTATCAAATGAATCATTTTTCTTTTCTTTTCTTTTTTCTTTTCTTTTCTTTTTATTTGATTTTCGCAACGAAAGCAAACAATTAAATAAATTAATAAACAAGCACAAGACGCTAAACAGAGTTTATGTAAAACAGGCCTTCGTTACATTTGTCATGTATGTGTATGTATCCAACGAAATATAAGACAACATTAAAATACCAATTTAGTCTTCCCCGTAATTCTAGTACATTTATGTATCATTTATGGTAATATACACATAACTAATTTTAAATTTCCAACTCAGGCATACAATTTGTAGCTATGGAGGAAGGACACGAAATAATTACAAAAATCTTATTGCCCACTGTGAAGTAAAATTGCAAGTATCTGATAAAACAAAAGCCACAGTAGTTCTCCTAAAACAGCTTACGCAATCTCTTGGCTTCCCCTTAGTCTTTTTAATAACATTTACTACCCAGGCGAGTGAGTGAGAATAAATGCCAGGTGCCTATAAGTGTTTGAGTGATCGTTTTCGCCCGGTCCTCTCAGCAACCCCAGAGCCAAGCTGCGAGGTCTTGAGCTTTTTAAAGGGCTGGATTTGTCTATTTCGGTCCAGCAACCATTATGAATAACACTAACCGAAGCTTCCGGTGAAGCTTTCCCTATGCGTTCATTAAGGCCAGAACAAAGTTAAAGAAACACAATGCCGGTTCGTCAGGTTTTAATGTTGCCTAAATACGTTTGTTTGTAACTGGAGAAAGCCCTCCAAAGATGGCCTTTGTGTCGGAGGCAAGAGCTCTCATATGTCCGCAGAGCTCGCCTGTATTGTCCATATTTGTTTTTCTCTTTTAATAACGCTGTACTGTTTTTTATTGTGTTTATTCAGTCATGTTTTAATTGCAAAAAAGGAAATATATATGAAATGTTTTTACACAATATCAGAAGCTCAGAATGGAGACCTAGTGTCAGCAATTATCTACCTAAAACACATCTTGGCCAGTGATTTCTAACATCTTCATTTTCATAATAGGAGAGTATTTTATTTATTTATTTATTTATTATTTCTTAAATACTTGCATATCAGTAAGAACAATGACCACAACACAAAACATTTATTTAAGGGACAGAAGCATGTTAAATCTGTAATAAAAAGTACAATTTAAATTACATACAATAGAAACAAAAATTTGATGAGACAATTTTGATGAAATGTAGTCCTCCATTTCCAACCCTTATGTGTGGTTTGTTATGATGTGCAAAAGAGAGAAAGTGAGAGAGAAAGGGGGGGAGAGAGAGAGAGAGAGAGAGAGAGAGAGAGAGAGCATCTGCAGGCTGCGTTGTGGGAACATGCTATTCATGTCATGGCGTCTTTCAGTGCAGTAAGATGGATTTACCTCGCGCCCCTCTTATAATGTGCCTCTTATAACCTTTCAGGTCAGCTTCCAAGAGGCCATTGGAAAGAGACCGTCACGTGACATCTAGTGCCAATGTTCTTCCAGAAGGTCGTCAGGACCCTGGTAGCCAGTAACTCGATTTTTGGAAATGCAGAAAACGACCTACTACGACAACTCGACACTTTTCGGAGGATACTCGTACCAGGGGGCAAACGGTTTTGGCTATGATGCCCCGGCACCAGCCTTCCAGAACTCAGCGCATCTTGAGGGTGACTACCAAAGGTCTGCATGCTCCCTACAGTCGCTCGGCACCAGCGCACCCCCACAGCCTCAGCATGCCAAGACGAAAGAGCTTAACGGCAGCTGCATGCGGCCCAGTCTGCCACCTGAACACCACCCACCCCCCCAGGTTTCCCCTCCTCAGAACGTTGTAAACGTTGCTGCCTCAAATGCCACCCAGCAGCCAGGCGGCAGTGGGGCTGGCAGCGGGGGCACGGCCAAATCGTCATCCAAGTCATCCTCTCTGGCCCCAAATCCAGCTCTCACGAAGCAAATCTTTCCTTGGATGAAGGAGTCACGTCAGAACACCAAGCAAAAAAACAGCTCCCCTAGTGCAAGCTCAGCTAACGGTGTGTTTGCCAAACCCCCTCTTCTCTTCTCTTCTCTTCTGTTCTGTTCTATTCTCTCCTCTTACCCTTCTTGACCGAGACAGATGTTGGTCAACATTATTAGCTTGAAATGGGATACAATGGGGGTGGGACTAAATCAGACCATGACCATTTCAAATGTTTTTTATATTTTTTAGCGATTGGATGTGTAACAAGGGGACAGGCCGGTCTATTTCAATGCATTGTACAACCAAAATAAGCCTCAGAATTGTGATGATTATATGATTACACTCTCTGAATACCTCTGACTGTAAAAGCGTCAGAAAAAAAAAAATCAGTACACAAAGATTATTGTTCAGATTTTAGATAGCAGCAATGCCACATCACTTGTCATGCATAATTATCGTGTCCAGATAACAGAGGATTTATCCCACAAGCCTCCGAATCTGCATGTAAAGGTTTCTATCGTCTTAATCCTCCCTGTAAACCATTCAAAAGACAAACCATGTAGCAAACACACCGTTGCCTAGTGCACAGTATGAATCTGGCCCTGGGCTTTAGTTGTAATGTGATTTACATACACAAGGTCAATGTTAGGGCATGCGTCTCTTAATAAATGCCAAAGTTATGAAGTGTTGACAACCAATATCAGGGGGATAAGTTTTTCATGGCCGGCTTTATTAGTGGGAACGATGCATTCAATTTCCGTGTGGAGTAATTATGTTTTATTTCATTCTCACCCCAGCGGAGAGCAGCGGTGGTGAGAAAAGCCCTCCGGGTTCTGCAGCTTCCAAGAGAGCACGCACCGCTTACACCAGTGCTCAGCTGGTGGAGCTTGAGAAGGAGTTTCACTTCAACCGATACCTGTGCCGGCCAAGGCGCGTGGAGATGGCCAATCTGCTCAACCTTAGCGAGCGGCAGATCAAGATTTGGTTCCAGAACAGGCGGATGAAGTACAAGAAGGATCAAAAGTCGAAAGGCATCGGCTCGTCCTCAGGGGGGCCGTCCCCCACAGGAAGCCCACCTCTCCCAATGCAGTCCTCAGCTGGTTTCATGAACTCTATGCACTCAATGGGCAGCTATGATGCTCCCTCGCCACCATCTTTTAACAAGCCCCATCAAAATGCATACGCCATGTCAACAGCCTATCAGAACCCAATGAAAGGTTGCCCACCCCAACAGAAGTATGGAAACACCGCACCGGATTATGACCCACACGGGCTACAGGGTAACAGTGGTACCTACGGGACACCAAACATGCAGGGTAGCCCCGTGTATGTGGGAGGTAGCTATGTTGATGCCATGCCTGCCACTGGGCCTTCTCTGTATGGCCTCAATCACCTACCACACCACCAGACGGCAAGCATGGACTACAACGGTGCCACACAAATGTCGGCGAACCAGCACCATGGACCGTGTGACCCACATCCAACATACACGGATCTGTCTGCGCACCATCCTTCTCAGGGTAGAATCCAAGAAGCACCCAAGTTGACTCATCTGTAGCAGGTTTGGACATTAAAAAAAAACCCAGAAAAAAAAAACCTGGGAAAATAAAGAGAAAAAAAAAACTCAAAGGAAGACAAAACGAAACAGACTAACCCATGGGGCGATGCAATGGGGTTGAAAAAGATGATCCAGTGGTTTCTTGCCATGACTAGAACACCGGTTAGTGTCAATGTTGTCCTTCCATTCATACAAGAACATACCTGAATTTAGCATCCATAGGTCTAAATACCCCTTTAAAATGACACGCTTCATGAACAGTGGCTGGTTTATGCCAAGGAATAGACTGTCTAGCTGTATGACCTCATTACATCATCCTAAATGTTTGTGTACTTCTTCAGCATTATCGCTGCATTCCTCACTCTTTGGAGGGCGGTACGGTATAGCTTACATTTAAACTTACTGGTGCAAGAAAACCACTGGATTGTTTTCGTCCACCACCCTTATTTCACATACCTCTTTTTTTAAACGTCTCAAAAAAAAAAAAAAAAAAAAAAAAAAAAAAACAGTCGATTTTTTTATTAACTTGTTCCCAAAACAGCAGCAGACTGGCACCTTGTCTTTAGCAAGACACGGTGATCAAGATACTCATCTCTTTCAAGTCCGTTTTACACTATGCTACCTATCACTATTAATGAGAAGTAAGTAGAATTTTGGTATGGCTTTGACACAGGGTAAAAAATAAGAGTTGAGAATACTAGTAAATTAAAGTTCATTCCCTCGTCCTCAACTCGCTGCCCCTCCCTCTCCCTCATACTCCTTCCCCAGTTCTTTATCTTTCCCAATCTTTGGGTTCGCCTACATTAGTCCAAACTAATATGAAAGGCCCACATTTTCTCATATCTTGACTTAACGTGGAAACAGGGTATATTTGAACAAAAATGCATGTCCGGGAAACCAAGCTACGGCGCAGACGTCTTTGTTTACGCCTAATGCGCTCTCGTCTGGGCATCATTGTTGCACTTAGAGTTTACATTTAATGGGTGAGGAAGAAAAGTAAATCTTATTTTGAATCGGAAGACCTTCAATCAGCGTCTTTCGCTAAGTGTGTTCAAGTGAACATTCATAAATATATATTTATTTGTTATAGCCAGTTTAAATACTTTCTTTTTTGTATTATTTATCCCCATGTATTTATATCGACAAAAATGTACTTTTTTTAGTATCTACCTGTTATAAAAAGACGCTGTGTTCTTGTCATTGTAACAAATTAATTTTTAGTTCTTGTATTTTAGAGATATGTAGGTTTATGTTACCCTTGTATAAATAATGTCTTGACTTGTACAGGGGGCGCAAGAACGGAATCAAACCGTTCCCGCATAGTCGAGATTTAGACGAAATATAGCGAAACATTTTGAGAACTTCATTTGTCCTTTGTAACTACTTTTATTTCCTTGTTAAGAGTTGGTTGTTGAACAATTCTTTAATAAAATGTTATGTTATTCATTTCCACTCTAGAAGTTCATGAGTTTACCAAACAGACTCACACGGGCATACAGCCAAAGACTGAAGGGGGTGGGGGTGGGGGTTCCTCAAGGCCTGTGAAAGAGCCCTGGAGGCCGCGCCTGCAATGGTCACGTGAAGGGAGTCCAATAAAATCGTCGAACACTCTTCTTACTGGTTATGGAATTAAAACAAATGGTTACAAATAATCCCAAATTTAAAGAAGAAAGGTGCAGATAATATATGACTAAACTAATACGGATGGCTAATATTGTTGCTTGTTGGATCTCGTTCGATTATCGTTGGGAAAAAAAAAAAAACCTGCGTTGCTGTCTGTGCTCATTTATTAACAACAGATTTTATTTTAGCATGCCCAGGTTTTAGACAAATCTAGAAATTCGGAACCGTGTGAATACAAAATAAACAAATTAAATATTACAACAACAGTGATAACCTGAAAAAAATTCCATGCACAAAAAATACACCAACGCGGCGTTTAGCAGTTTGCGATTACCTATGATTTTTTTTCAACATGTTTTTGATTAAACGTTTTATACCATTACAGGCATTTATACTACCTTTATGTGTCTAAATATATAATAAAAAACAACAAAGCTGTTATCAGAATAAAAAAGGGCACAAGAAGCAAGTTTTTGCATTTTAACAAAATACACAGAAAATACAGTCACATTTGGACGTAGTGTACGAACATAAGATATCAAACAGTCGAATATTCTTTCTTTTTCATGCATATAGATAGATAGATAGATAGATAGATAGATAGATAGATAGATAGATAGATAGATAGATAGATAATTACAACACAGGATATATCTTAAGAAATGAATTAAAAGCCGCTGTCCTCAGATGATATAAATCCCTTTAAGCATTTAACGCAAATAGTTCTTCAATTCGTCTCAGAATTTCGTTATTTTCCTGTGGGAAAAAATCCAGTTGGAAAAAAAACAACAACAAAAAAAAAAAACATCACTTGACAATTGTTTATGCTAGCACTGTCCGAAAAAGAAACATAAAAACGCACAAACTATAAATAAAAAGAGAGATTATCAGTGCGTCCCAGTCCCTCGCAGTCAGCTCCGTTCTGTAAGGAGGGCCTTTTAGATTGACCCCTTTCCGAAGTGCCCACGGCCCACAGCTTGCTTTGTATTTCCTTTAAAATTCCCGGACACCCACACAGGGCTATAGCCTATCTGTTCCCACTGTTCTTTTAGACGAGAAAAACGACGAAACGAAGCTCGGACTGCAAATCCGAAATACCGTGAAGTCAATTTCAGGTTACAGCTGGCTGCAACACAGTTTAGTTTTAATCTCTAATCCTATCGATGTGACGCACCAATAGAATGTATCCAATGCAGAAAAAAATAATTCTGGGGGAAAAAATCCACAAATCTACGAGGGAATAATAGGGGTTTTCTTTGTTGTGATCTTGGAGGAAAAAGGCGAATTCTTGAGGGTGGCTGCTGTCAAGCGCTTTGCCGGCGAAAAGATTGATCACCCTTGCTGCCTCTCTACTCCTGCTCTAAAAATATCTACCCCCTTTTCCCATTCGTTTTAAACTTTGACGCAACCAATTTTGCTTAGTTTTTCATCAACTAACATTATATTGTTGCTTTCTTCGTCCAAGGTGCAACAGAAATTCAACCCAACACACATAAGCAATTTCCATTCGTAAACGCGACCTCACGATGAACTTTTGGTTGTCACAATCAACAAATGTTTCACACACACCACTAACAATTTTTCGTGTGGTATTATACATGTCATCTGCATCTTCATTTTATTAATAAATAAGCAAAATATTTATAGAAACATTATTTGACAATTCTGTAACCTGGATTTAGTGCAAACTTACGCGCTTAAGGTCCCAGTTTTCAGCAATTCTGCAGAGGCCGTGTTAAAACATAAATAAATAAATAAATAAAAAATCTAATTAAAGGTAAACCCCAAAAGAATTTATTTGTATCGTAAAGGTTGGGAATCTCCTATTCGGCAAATGTGGTGGACACTCTCACCATCACTCTTGTACATCCTTATTTATGTGCTTGATAAAAGAAATATTTCTACATCTACATCTCTTGTCTGTTACTCTTGTCAAAACTTTTAAGATTAATGACCCTTGATTGTAAATACGCAAGAAGCCATATTGTGGATGTGCTTATCAGGCAAGGCCTGTGAATTACATCACCGGTAGTTCTGCATTTGGATTGTTATTGTCTAGCATAAGAGGCCCGCACTTTACCTTTCACGACAAAACAGGAATGTCCGAACACATGACAGCTGAGAGCCTTTTTTATTATTATTTCGTCCATGTTACAATAAGAACTGAATTACAATATCCTGTTGTATTTTTTATCAGTTCAGACAAATATTGCTTTCTTTTGCCACCAGGCCCCGAATTTTGATTGGCTGAGATGAGTCATGTGACCAGGAATTGGCTGCAATTTCGCCCATAGTCTTCAGTTTAGTAGACCCTGGTCCCCATACGCTAGTAATATCACCAATATACACAATTATTAAAGCCCGCAAATGCCGTCATAGCAGGAACGCAAAATAAATCCTAGCCTTTTGGATGTTATTTTTTGCGTGTGTTGGTGTCGCTGGACGCCCTTTTTGCCCAGGCGAAGCGATGAATTTTGAATTTGAGAGGGAGATTGGGTTCATCAACAGCCAGCCTTCCCTTGCAGAGTGCCTGACGTCTTTCCCCGCTGTCCTGGAGTCATTTCAAACTTCATCAATCAAGGACTCGACAGCAATTCCACCTCCTTTCGAGCACACCATCCCTAGTCTGAGTCCCTGCACAGGCAACCAGGCGCGACCGAGGAGCCAAAAGCGAACTGCCTCCAATGGCCTCCAGCTCCGGACACAAACAGCAACGCCGACGCAGCACCAGCAAGGCCCGGCCCCGCTGTCGGGCGGCGCGCCCCTGGCCCACGAGTTCCCATGGATGAAAGAGAAGAAATCCTCGAAGAAGTGCCCCAAGCCCGGAGCCACTGCAGCAGCAGCAGCAGCCTCCCCTTCTCAGGCATCCTCCGGCTACACAACCGCGGGACTGGAGTCCCCGACAGGTACGTTTATCAAAGCAGTGAACGCGTTTGTTCTGCATTTTGGGCATTTTCCCCTGAATGATTCGTGACTCGAATAGATGTCAATGTAGCTAAAACTCTAAAGAATTCAATTGCCTGTTATTATAGCATAAGCAGAATTATTACAGTGTGATTTCACATGCTTGGAATTTTTATGCAATTAAAAAAAAAACAAAAAAAACTGTCCTTTGGAAATTGTTCTTTGTCCTGTTTGTATGTGATGTACGGCATAACCAGCCTGCTTTGGATGGGCTAGCATTCGAGCTCTCTGTATTTAGGAATAATTGTGCAATTTCATCTGATGTCTACATTTCAAGCACAATTAAGCATGCATGATTGTTCTGCAAACACACACACACACACACACATACATACATACATATATATATATATATATATATATATATATATATATATATATATATATATTTAAATCCCGTTCCAGTAATGTATTTAAAAGATAAAAAAGGCACCCCTCCCCCATTTCTTGGCACATATACAACACTGTACACATTCTGAAAGATTACGTTGCCATCCTGCAGATAGTAGATCTTGATCTATAATAACGATTTAATCGCAATTGATGTCAGCTGAGCCTCGATATTTATTCATAACCATGTTTCATGGCTTGGGGAGCCATTTTGGAGATCAGTATATATTGTTAAAGCTGTGGAACGCTACAAAATATGGGGCTTGCTGAAATAACGCTTGTACTCCACGCTGGTCTATTACCACAAGACATGTCTAACCATTGCAGTCATTGCTACATGACAAGCCCAAACCACAGAGCTGTTCTACACTGGGGTTTTATTGTCGTCTGGATAATTTCTCACACGAAGTTCGATGACTTCGCCTTTTGTATGGGACTTATTTCTGTTTTGATTCTTGCAGAGGCTCAAGGTGGACTGGATAATGGCAGCGGTTCACGGAGGCTCAGGACCGCATACACCAACACGCAGCTACTTGAATTGGAGAAGGAGTTTCACTTTAACAAATACCTCTGTCGGCCCCGGCGCGTTGAAATAGCAGCACTTTTGGATCTAACCGAGCGCCAAGTCAAAGTGTGGTTTCAAAACCGACGCATGAAGCACAAAAGACAAACTACGCACCACCGGGACGGGCAAGAAGGCGAGCCCAGCGGTTTCGAGCTCCTGGAGGGAACCGACGCTGCTTCGCCGTATTCGAGCCAGTCGTTGGAAGTATCTGGTTCTGGCTCTGGTTCGGCAGCAGCCTCCGAGAGTGAGACGTGCCCGAGAACTGCCTCCTACACGAACAGCGCGGACAAAAGCCAGCCCACGCCTGAGGAGGGCCAGGCGAACCAGTCTGAGCCTGCATCTGCTCCTGACACAGCGGTTCACTCCCCCCCGTATCCAACGCCTACTGCAGATAACCCCAGTACAATGGCTGAGGGCCGAGCAGCTGGGCCGGAGCATTCGTTCACAGAGCCGCAGGATGCCACCTCTCTGCCCGATTTGAATTTCTTTTCGACGGACTCCTGCCTACAGATTTCGGACGCTTTATCGCCGAGTTTGCAGAGCTCGCTGGACAGTCCAGTTGACTTCTCCGAGGAAGATTTTGACTTGTTTACGAGCACCCTTTGTACTATAGATTTGCAGCATTTACAGTTCTGAACAATTATGACATCAAAGCGCATACGCAACATTACTATAATAAGACATTACAAAGTGAAGAGAGACATCTACCTTAACAGTTTTTTTTAAAGAAAAACAAAAACAAAGGCGTGAAACAAAGCCTAGAAGGAAATAAATTGTCCATTATTTTGAAAATACGATGATGTAATCTTTTTGAATACACATCGGGATGGCCCCTGTCGAAGTTTCAGGTATTTTATTGCCTTTTGATTCTCGGATTTTAGTTTATGTCGAACAGATGAATGGTTGCGGACTTTTTCAGTGAAACTCAATCATTGGAATCTCAGGAATTGTGTCAGACATAAGGGTAGTTGAACTGCTTTTAGGAATTCTCCCAAGGCGGGCGTTGTCCCTACTGAATAATTTTAGAACTAGTTTATTTATTGAGATTCTTTAATAGTAAATTTCAAATTTATTTATTGTACGTTATTTTCATAGTTGAAATAATAAAAAATAAAAAAAAAACACATAACATGGTGGAGCGAGTGTGATTGATCCTCTAAGCTTTAATGAACTCTTTCATTAAAACGTTTAATATTTTAACATAAATCAAGACATTAATTTAAAGAATTTGTTCTTTCTCCTTGGTATTGATGTATTGTGATGAAACTACACAATTCAGTCCGCAGCTTGAAATAATGTTTGAGGAACGTTATTAACAGTATGTGCAAAGATTATTTTTTATAATACTAATTATTATTATTATTATTATTATTATTATTATGTTACTATCATTATATTGTGATGAGTGATATTCTGTGTTATTAGTATTCGTAGGAGAAAGAGGTGGGAACTGCTAAAGAAAAAAAAAGAATAGGCCCAAGCCACTAAACTAGTAAAATTCAAAATCTATTTTCAAAGCACAAGCAATAAATCGACGAATCTTTTTAAACAATGCAGCACAAACAGTGATTTTCATGAATTTGATATGAAAATTGAAAACAATATAGACGATTCTTTACAAAATCGGCTGTGGCTGATAACATTAGACGTAAAGGGCAGCAGCACGGAAATTATTTATTTTTAGATGGATGTTTAAACGTGCAAAAAAAAAAAAAAAAAAAAAAAAAAAAAAAATATATATATATATATATATATATATATATATATATATATATATATATATATATATATATATATATATATATATACACATATATATACATATAAAAAAGCCACGGGATAATCTGCAGGAGTGTCAAGCGGTTGACTGGGCTGTGGGCTCCCATGACTGCACTCGCCCTGATGCAAAATGGCGCTCGAAACACAATGAAGGATATGAACAATAAAGCGGCAGCCATTATGGATAGTTTAGGCTGCAGCTGCGAGCGGGATACTCCGAGCTGGCTCGTTGTCAATTGAAAACATTTTAGACAAATTTAGACAAACACAGGCCAGAACTGTAGCAGTTAAAACAACGATTCTTTAATTATTATTATATATTTTTTTAATATCTTGTAACAAATATTGGACACCTTATTTAACAGTTGGATCTGAGCCTTTATGGAGGAGATCATCTTACAAAAACACGGTGGTTAAAAATAATAATACTAATTCTTCTTCTTCTTCACATCCCTACTTTAAATTAATATCAGACTGTCAGAGTTAAACCTTAAAACACTACACTACATAAGGCACAAAAGTGCCTTGATAAATGCTATTGCCTATGTTATTATTCTTATTTGTCTTTGACCCAGATAGAATATACACAATGTTTCCCTCACTCAAGTCAGACTTCTGTTATCTCTCTGTTATGAATTTGAAGCAGCAATCAAAACAACATTTCAATGCAATTTAAATATCTGAATAGTTTTTTTTTGTTGCTTGGTTTACATGAGCAGTACAAGTAAATGACCCCTGTGTGCGTTGAACAGGTGCTCTGCTCGTATTACTGGAAAGGTGGATCTGGTCACAGTAGCACTACATGGCAGCTAGGAGTTTAACACTGTACAAGAGCCACACACTGAATTAATACACTCACCTGCATTCCGCAAAAATGAGGACAAATGAATGATATCCAGTCTTAAGCAAAAGGTTAAGTTTGCTGTAGAAGTGTGACATACAGGTGCATAAATAAAATGACAGATGTCTCTTGTGCTGATGAGTAAAAAGGAATGTGATTTTGGCCAGCTGGCTGGCATCTATCCCTAATTTCCAGTGTCCATTTCAAGTCATCAAGTTTGATTTCCATTATTCAGTCATTTCTTGTTTAGGTGCTGGTTTGGGATTTCTTAATTTCCTGATGCCTGCCTATACAGCACTTGTTCACGCTCTCGTTTCAGACATCTGCCCTACTTCTGTTTAATTCACCTGAGACAAGTGAGACTTTACATATCAACATATCTCCAAACAAGATAAACAACTTCTTCCTTGCCCCGAGGCCACACAAGTTTGATAAATATTATTTAAAAAACTCTAGCGGTGATTTTTTTTCCCCCATTAGTCTGATAATTTGAGGTGTGGCTGGGTCATGTTTTATCTCAGTCCCTATGCTTTGCTTGGTGGCCTGCCAGCTCGTATTTATCAGCACAGCTCTTTCTGTTTATAAATTTCGCAGAGTACAGTACTTTGGGACAGCGAAATCTAAAATAAGGAGAGGTGTGGTGGCATAGGGATTTTCTCACATGAGAAAATGGGCCAATGTTTACAGTGGTGCATCCTGGGTAATGCTATGCCTGAAGCAGTGGTGGGACCAGCCAAGATTAAAGTGGAAATGTCTCCTGCCCTATTTCAGTCAAACCACCATGAAGGCTCAGTTTAATCACTGAAGTGGTTAGGAAACCAAAGTACTTTGTCATTGAACAACAACAATGACAATGGTAACAGCAAAACATTATCTTAGCTTATTTTAGAATGGCCCTATAAGACTTTACGGTTAGCAATGTAAACACATCGTATTGGATTATGAGCTCTGTAAACAGCTCCCTTTGTAGTAACTCTTGCATTCATTTGTTTAGCAAAGACTCTTTGTTCATAAAAGCCTGCGACTACACAGCTACTGGTCATATGCATATCAAATGAAGCATTATGGCATGAATGTGGATCAAAACGGTAACTGCCAATTTAAAAAGAACCCCAAAGATATTAATGCAACAATACCACTAAGATGTACCACTTTGTGCTCTGAAAACAGACAAAATCTGAGTGATTACAATGCCAACACATATATGGGCATTTCAAATGCATATAGACTATTTGATAATCATTATATAATGTTTGATAACAACATAATAAAGAGTTATTATAAAGTTTTGGTCTCTCTATTATATCTCTTCTAAGTAAAGAATGCTGACAAACAGTAAAAGGAAACTGTACACACTAGAAATACTGAAAACAAAGCCTTTGTGGCTTGTACACACAAACCTAATTATAGCATTAGCCATGTAGCTATCTGCTAATTACTGCAACTCTCTAAAGGAAACAGAAGCTGTCAATGATAGGTAAATAAAGTCAAATAGCAAGTCAGCCAATGCAATAATATTAATTGTAATCAAAAAACTCAATGGTTCACATTATCATTTAGTCTGATCGCTCACTATATTCACAGAAATAAAGAACACACAGTTTTGATAGCGCTGAACCTTAAAGGGATAGTTTACTCATGAATGAAAATTATGTTATCATTTACTCACCCTCAAGTTATTCCAAACCTGTATGAATTTCTTTCTTCTAATGAACACAAAAGAAGATATTTTGAAGAATGTTAGTAACCAGAAAGGTGTTGGTCTCCACTGACAGACTATGTAAGTCAGTGGGGGCCAACAACTGTTTGGTTACTAACATTCCTCAAAATATCTTCTTTTGTGGTGAGAAGGGAAGAAACTCATACAGGTTTGGAACAACTTTGAGTAATGATCACAGAACATTGATTGTTGGGTGAACTATCCCTTTAAGTGAAACTGCTAATAAAACGAATACACTCTCATGGCAATTTGTAACTAGCTATTTTATGTTTGGGTAAATTGGTGGCTAATTCACATAAATTTGCATTTCATTCATGTTTTTGTACACTCTGCCGCAGGGTTAGAGGTGGATTGTCATGCTTACTCCATCTAAAAATCATGATTTCATACTAATTAAATTGTAAAAATTCATACAAAACCACTACCTCGTAAATAGTTTTCTCACGAGATCAGCAGCAAAAAAGTCTAACATCAGGCCAAGTTAAAATAGTCTCTGATAGACATCTCTTGCAGAATTCATTCCTTTTCACTGTTTAAACAATGAAAATAAAATGGTAATCCTTCAGTATGTTAACATTAGCAGTACGCCAAGAAAGCTCACTGAAAGCATGGTATACATTTCAAAATGTTTTCAAAAGACAGCAACAGCTGGTGATGCACAAAGAATGGGACGGCCTGTATATTGGCTCAAGACCTTGCATGTCTTTCTGCACCAATTTAAAAAAAAAAAAAACCCAACCCTGTTAAATATAAAACTGCTTTTGACTCTGATATGCTTGCAGGGTTTTAATCTGGGAGTACTTTGTTAGTCTGTGATTTTTGCCTGTTGATTCAAGTCATTGATGTTAGCGCACCTGAATTTTCAATGACCAGAAGTCTTAATAAGATTAATTAGAATAAAGGTTTCCTTGGAACTTAAAAAAAAAAAAAGACAAAAGCATTTGGGGAGCAGCATGATATGATGCTGCTGGAGTTAATGGCATGCTGATCCCCCTCCTTCAACAGCAGAATCAGAAACAGACGAAAGTATATGAGCTTTTGTGTGCTTGAAGCAGACCCTTCAGAGCTGTCCATATCTTCTCAGAGGGTGAGGGGGCATTCACTAACACTTGTACAGTATCTAACAGCAACACATTTTTACCCTTAACCCTGCCAACAAGAGAATGTGCCGACAATACCTTGGAGCAATCATGCTCTGTTCTGCTGCTATAGTAGACAAGATGACAACTTCAAGTCACCCAAAAATGTAATGTATCCAGTGACATTCCACTGAAGGCAGCACACAGGCCAAAGTAGGTGTGTACTTCATGCTTTCAGTCTTTGCACTGATTTACAGTAATAGTTAGTTGTCCATTATTTATTTTTATTTTTTTAAACACTGTAATTAGGATTTTAGGTTAAACAGTATATGAATGTACTAAGCGAAGTGTACATCTTTGCAGCTGGTCACCATTGTTAAAAACCAAGTTTACAAATTTTTTTAAATGGCCCTGAAGTATGACAAATGATTATGAAATATATATATATATATATATATATATATATATATATATATATATATATATATATATATATAGAATTTTAGCTAATATTAATAGAATAAAAAATATGATTTTTTCAGAAACAGCATTTTTAAATAGAAATGATTTGCAACACTTTAAATGTCTTTACTGTCACTTTAGATGAACTGAATTCATTCTTGCTGAATTAAAGTATTCATTTATTTTAAATATTAGTGTATCATGGTTTCCACAAAAATATTAAGCAGCTTAACTGTTTTCAACGTTGACAATAATAAGAAATGTTTCTTAAGCATCAAATCATCATGTAAGAATGATTTCTGAAGGATCATGTGACACTGAAGACTGGAGTAATGATGCTGAAAACTCAGATTTACCATGATAGGAATAAATACATTCTCAAAATATATTCAAATAGAAAACAGTTATTTTAAATTATAATAATACTCTACCATATTACTGTTTTTTTTACAATATTTTTGGTCAAATAAATGCAGACCTGGTAAGCTACATATATAGTAAATCTCTGCAAAGACTTTTTTTTTTTTTTTTTAAATTGACCTTCAGCTTTCTTTGGTTTTTCTATGGGATCGAAAATTGCACCGCATTAATGCAATTTTCAGTCTCTTCTAAAATGTGGGAGATGGAATATCCACTCAGAGAGTGCCTATCATATTCCATTGCTTTCTGCACAGACAGCCAACCAATACAGTAAAGAGGTAATGAACAACATATAGAATGTCATGTGACCTCCTGAAAGCTTGGAATAGAAGCTTTAGTGCTTTAGCCCACAGTGAGTACAGTGTACTCACTTATCATATTTAGCTGCCTACGACATGTAAAATTCACAATTTGTTTCGCCTCAATGAGCCACTGCAAATGTCCCAATCACACAAAGTAAATAATAGACTTGAAGGCGTTTTATTGACATTATACAAATACGATGATTTGTAATCTGTAGAGATGCAATGATAAGCATATATCAGTCATGCAGAATGAGAGATAAGAGCCCTGGATATATTTTTTTTAATATAAAATTCAATTCATCAGAGCAACAGCCGCTGAGTAAGCAGCATTACCCTCAGGCCACTCCATAAAGCTGTACATTGTGCGTATTTACAATTTTGCAAATTGTTTGTGTATCTGTGTGCACACCAAACACACTCACAATGTATATGTGGTAAGTTATCTCATTTCTAGTATTAATCACGTAAGCTGTAAACCATAAATGGACACCACACATACCAATTCATCTTATAGCAGCATCAGTGGTGACTATTTGTCATAAAGAGGCATACATTGACCTAATGTGTGACTTATCAATAGCTTAAATAGTCAAACTCAAGCTTTAGATACTGTAAACTACAAAATCAGTTGACACAACATGGTCCATCTACATACATACTTGACCCTTATATCTCAGCTGTCAAAAAACAGGCCTGTGATGCAAAATTTTAAGCAAAACGTGCAATGCATATAAAACAAAGTATGAAATACAGCTTTTTGGGACAGTGCATATTACATCTATCCATTAACGATCAGCACGCTAATAAGACTACCATAACTTTTCATATCATAATGTTGGCTGTATGAAATGTAGAAGGGTCTAAAAATGGAATTTTGTAAAATAAAATGTAAACGTTTGAAAACCATTACTTTTACCTTCTCAGAAATCATTTTTTTTCTTTTTTTTTTTAAAGTTTGATGTAAAAAAAAATCCTCATAATGATAATAAATACAACAGAGGTCTTTAATGCAATAATGCATGTTAAATGCTACTCTAAATGTCTGTGACCCCATGAAATGGCATGAAACTTTAAACCAGTGACTTTATGAAAATGTGTGTGTACATATCTAGCAAAAGTACTTAAGATTTAGTCACACATGGGCAACCTCCACTTTGCTACTCAACCACCTGGAATGACAACACCTGCCCAGAAAGTTTACATCCGATTTGCATATAGTTGACAAAGAGAGAGTGCCCTATGACAGATTTGACAGCGAGAGGTTAATTTTACATAGGCACATGGAGAGAAATACTGGATAGTATGCGTATAATGATGTGTTGTGAAATACATGAATAAAAAGAGACAAATAATGTGGATACTTCACCGCAAAAAAAAAAAAAAAAAAAAACTTTATAATTGCTGTTTTTGACTTGTTTTCCAGTTAAAATTTCTAAAAACAAGATCATTTTAGTTGCTTGAGAAGCAACACTACAAAAGATATTAAGCCTTTTCAGAGGATGACTCACGAAACTATAAACAAGATAAAAACAAGTGTATAAATCTATTTCAAATAAATGCATCTTTTTATTTGATATTTTTTACTGGAAAACAAGACAAAAATAACGATTAGGAACATGATTTTTCTGTGGTATTGTTTAGATAGAAAGCTAACATACTGATGACAAGTTTCTGGATTTATCTTAAGGTGGTGAAAAGTTTTGAGAGGCTTGAGATGGATGGAGCAATATTATAAGGTAGAACAATAGAATGATAGAATGACAAATAGAATGATAGAACGATAGAACGATAGAACGATAGATAGATAGATAGATAGATAGATAGATAGATAGATAGATAGATAGATAGATAGATAGATAGATAGATAGATAGACAGACAGATCTGGTGAAAAGTATGAAATATGTGATTTCAGGGAATAAACATGATATGACTTGACTGAAGCATTCATTTGATACTAACCTGAACGGGGTCAACCCCTTACACATCAGATTGTGACAGTCTAAACAACATCAACCTACAGACCTTGCTTGGCCCCATGTTGTCTCGGTCTGACAAAGAATAACAGCATGATTTCACGCAAACTCTCATTTTTCTTTTTAGATACACCTGTGAAGTACAGTATCTGAATCATGTCAGCAGATCTTTTGCATAGCTTGTCTAAGAGGACATTAAGATGAAAAATTGCACCCGCATCTGCTAAATATTTGATTTATTGAATGCTATGGTAACATGTTTGCACTGGCAAATTAAGTGTGCACACATATTTACACAGAATTTCTAAAAAGTGGAAAAGAGATTCAGACGAGACAGCTAGAGAGACGTATAGATAGACAAAACAATAGAATGACAGAACAATAGATAGAACGATAGAGTGATATAGATAGATAGATAGATAGATAGATAGATAGATAGATAGATAGATAGATAGATAGATAGATAGATAGATAGATAGATAGATAGATAGATAGAGCGAAAGACTGATAGAAAGAACGAACGATAGAACAATAGATAGATAGATAGATAGATAGATAGATAGATAGATAGATAGATAGATAGATAGATAGATAGATAGATAGATAGATAGATAGATAGATCTAGAAATTTCATTTGAGCGCTTAAGTCGAGTAAAATGGCAAAAACCAAACAAATGCCACTGTTTTAGTGCTCCATCACCCTTTGGTTGTTTGCATCAGTGGATTAAGATAAATTATCTAGATCACTTTGGAAGTTAAATTCAGACAATACATGTCCTAAGTTTGGATAACTTAAGCAGATGGCTCATTTAACCTCTGTGCAGCATATGAAAATAAGGGCATGACTGAGTTTGGGTAGGTGTCACCCCACAAAGGATGGATGCAGGAGGAAAATCGTTTATTTGTATAGTGATTTTCTTAATATCCCACTTTACATGTACAATGGAAATACCTTAATCTCCGCCTACATGCATAAATTATTCTGCAAAGCCAGTGTGTGCCAATACTCTTACTGCACATCAGCTACTCAAGTGATGACAAAGTGGAAGGGTGGTGGGAGGACATGAGCCAGCTTTCAGAAGTGAGAATATTAAAAGGCCTGAGTTGACGACCTGTAAGAGGAAATTAATAATAACAAGATTTCAGTTGTAATCTTAAAGTTAACATGTAGCTTAGTGTACAAACTCTCAATGTTTAGCATGTGGTGTGGAATGAAGAAAGAAAACTACATTTGAATGGCTTCAAGGGCCATTCATTATGCAAGTTAATGACTTGGACATGCAAAAAATCAAAGGTAGTTATGATGGGAGACCCATTACTCTCATCTGCATTTTAAGTTTTGCCTAGCAAAACAGGAAAGGAACTGCCAAAATATACAAATTAAATAATAAAAATTATTTCAGTTTTAAGGTTTTATATACCTTAACCAATAAAATTCACCATTAACATAGCAATGATCACATACATTATTTACAACTGTTAAATAATGTAGTATCATAACATTCTTGTGCCTGAGTTTCATTGGTTAAAGTGTATAAGCAATTTTAGTCTACAACCTGGTGTGTTCAGAAACATTAAGCACGTGACATGCAGTGAAGCCATTTAGACCCAGCTAGGCCAGGGCTACGTTACAGCTCAAAAATGAATCTAAAGTTAGATTGTTTTATTCAAAGTTGTCCATAATATTAGGCTTTTTTTTTTTTTTCGTAAAACGTTTTAGTATCTAGACCTGAAATGTTGCTTGCATTTCGAGCTATTGCGAACAATCCCATCAAACGACCGCAAGACATCGGGCTCGTGACTATCTACAAAATATTAATAATAACAATAATGACGTTAAATAGCAAGAATCATTTCATATTTAAAATCATGAAGAGTTATTTTTTTCTCAAATCTGTTTATAGCTATTACGATTACTTACGCAGGAATACAGCGAACCGCGAGGGTGCGCAACGCCCTTTTTTTTTTCGTCGGAAGAACTTTAAGTTTATGCAAATAATAGTTAATAGCTAATAGTTGAGATGTAACAATAAATTACTCACACGGCATTTAAATAATGTCAATTTATTTATTAATGTATCAATTTTATTGACAATAAAATTATTATTATTATTATTAATATTATTATTATATAATTTATATATTTTAAATTGTTATTTTCCTTGTATTTTCTGGTGTTCTTTTCCAGCTATAAATGGAGTTATTTTATAAATATTTTATCTTGTAAGCTCTGAAAGGAAATAAACTTTTTACGTTATAATTACCCAGTCAGCAAATTTCTTTTGGCGTGGATCTGCCCCAAATCAACAGCTAAAGTGTGGCCCATATTAGTTCGTGTTCGCTGGCCCAAAACTGGTCCATATCTTTTTAGCCAGAACTGAACCAAAACAGTGCCATAACCCAACGCAGAGTGAGCCAAATAATAAAAACAGACGTGGCTGATATATGGACCTTATATGATATTCTTATATGGCTGAGTTTTGTAAAGGGCTGACGGCCCTTATGTACCCCACATGGCTGATACACCAAAAGCCATTATTCAACCATATTTACACCACACCTATCTTTTTAATTTAAAATACCCATTACACAGTAAATCTTAAACACATCTTAAATACAAAAATGGATTCACACTCATTTTTTAAAAATTTTTAGTATTTTAATAACATAATTACAATACATAACATAACATAACATAACATTACAGAAGTGCACTATTTTGTAAATGTCAGATAAGTGAATAAATGTGCAAAAATTGATACTTTTAGTAAGTCTTGCCAGTCTTTTTCACTCACAGTCTGTCAGGAAAAAGAAGAGAAAAAGACCATTAGTATATCATAATTAGTATCATACATTAGATATTATTTGAAGACAAGCACATCAGTGACTGTAAATCAGCACTGCACACATTCTTTTCTACCCAAGACATGAGTGCTGCTATGAAGTCTCTTTTTAAATTTTAATTTTCTAAATTAAAAAAAAAAAAATAGCTACTTTAATAACAGGCTATTTTTAGACATAATAATAATATACATAATATTAATGAAAACATTAGGGGTGTAATGGTACCTCAGTTTTGAAGTCACAGTTTCAAACATTTTTGGTACAGCAGGGGGAGAAAACATACAATAGTTTTTTTTTTTTATTTTTTATTTTTTTTTTTTTAATAAACGGTGGTTTACTGAACAATTTGTGTCTCTGCCTTTAAATAAACTCAATTATAATTACAATTTTCTTAAGGATAAAAAATCTATCTCAGCTAATGCTATACAATAGGAAGCCCTATTAGAGCACATTACCAAAATATTAAATGCTGTAATTAACAACAGAGCCCAATCTATTAAGTTCAAATATTTTAGATACAATGACCAACACTACAAAAAAAATAAATAAATAAATAAATAAAATAAAAAATAAAACTAAAAAATAGTATACAAACATATAGTTTGCACATTGAAATTTTCTAGCAACAAGCTGTGGACACTGAATGACTTGCCTGAGGTAAAGACATTGCTGTTTTATTGGCATTTTTCCGCGGTTGCAAAACTGATTGAGATTAAGTGACATGAGCGTGTTTATTTCGCGTTATAACCGGTTGTAACTAGTAGAAAAGAGAATTAAAGGAAAGGAATGATCGCGTTCACGCGCTCTCCGCGCTTCCGCGTGCAGCGGTCTGGTACGCCACATCAAAGAGCGTCAAAACGGCATTTATGGATTGAATTTCCTGATAAAATAGACATAATTTTAAAGAGGAGACTTTGTTTCTTATCGAAAAGAACAAAACACAAACCTTGTGATTACAAGATGTAATGTATAGCCTAGTAATAATGTATAGTGAGGATTGATTACAGATATGAACTGAAACGGATTAAGTTCCGCACGTGCAGTGGTTAAAATGACACTGTTTGTTCGGTACAGTTTTCTGTACGAATAAGTGTACCATTACACCCCTATAAAACATTTAAAACACCAAAACTGCACTTACCTGAATAATATGTGAAGACTGTGGTTGTAAATAAGGAGCTTTTTCATCATCTTCTTCTTTTTAACGGCGGTTGAAAGAGGATGCAGAGCGGGAAATAACGGATAAATTTTCAAAATTTCAGTGATCCACCAATAGGAATAAGAGAAGACACAAAGCAACCAATAGCATTGTTGAATGGGCTGAGATGTGGACTGCCACTAACCTGCCACACATGACTATAGCAGTTTACATGTGTTTTTCCAAATAAAAGCCAAATGTTAACCATAAGTTAACACATTCCATGGTGTGCCATACCCAAGACATATATGGCTGTCATTTGTGTGCTGTCATCTGGACCATATACCTCAAAACATATTGTCATCCAAAAGAAAATTCCCTCCAATTCTAAAGCTATGGCAAAAACATATATGGGGAAAGTTTGGCCCATATGTGCTCAGCGATGCCATACCTAGGCCAAATGTGACAGCTATCAGCCACATTTGGCCCAAACGTTCTTGCTATCTGGGTATCCTCTCTCACATCCATTTCAAAATATGCGCATCATTACTGCTTGCATATCCCTCACACCCCTATTATAATTTTAATAATTTTTTGCGCTGTCATTTGAAGAACCGTTGAAACGAACATCAGATTCAGAAATATTAGGGTTGGCAAATTCTTAATTTCTTTCATCAAAAGACACTAGCAAGAGTAGTTGAATCTTACATGACATTAATGATTCGTTTGTGATCATTAGAGACATTAACTGTTATGGTATGGTATTTTCGCGCAGTGCTGAAGTTGGTACTCGCCTGTATAAAACATTGCAACCAATCAACTGATGGATTCGTTTAAAACAACCGGAAGACCAGAAGCCTCGAGGACTCTTGAGTGTAGGGCAGAGCTACAACAGTACTAACAAAACTGCTCAAAGTAGTTTGGAATCTTTGACTGAGCAACCAGACAATCACTTGGCACGTGAAACGACAGATAACAAATCACTGTGGGCGTTATATTGTTACCCTTTCTTGTACCACCATGTACTAATGAGCAAATATATTCGAACTTCTTCAGCCCCCCTATATTGATCGTGGGCTTTATATGAAGAGGAAGACTTGCTCAGCATTGTCATCTTAATTAATTATTAGCTTCTCTCTCCTCCTGCTGTCCACCAACGCCTGTCAAGCAATCCATGGTGCAGACGAACTCATTAGTTTGACTTATAATCCTGAAGTTTGGGAAGTTAGGTTTAGAACGCGTGTTTTATAACCTACGGTTTAAAACGAAAGTTACAAACTTTAAAGCCTTTCTCACTTTGATCTGCAGTTGAATTCAATGGAAAAAAGCTTGAGAACAATTCCAGGCAGCAATGCAGCAAGACACGTTTCCAAAGGCTGTGAGAGAAAAATGAACTCGTTGGCGTTCTTTTGCTGCTCGTTTGGACTCAACAGAAGGCTCGCTGTCGACCTAATTTCGTTTTGGTAACAGATCAGTTCAGTGATTCAATTAGACGGGTCCATAGCCAACCCGGACCGATCTGTGAACCGTGGCGTCACTTCCAATTCAAGTGTTAAAGAGATTTCCTTCCTAAACATACATAATGAACTCTGCGTTCGGCTAGTCTTATAGGCAGCACTGAACATTACTCTTATTAAAGAGGACAATCACCTAGGCCTACCTCAGCCCATTACAGTACGAAGATAACGCATCATTCACTAAACTCGCACGATTAAAACTAAAAACAACTAAATGCGGCTGGTAAGTGATAAGAGGAGATGAAGAACAAAATCTCAATTCGAAAGTCTGAAACGTTCTTTCTTTATTTCTCTTTCTCTCAGCCTTTCACGCAGGGTTTGACATATTCTAGCTGTTATCAGATTGATGGGCTAGTTTGATTGAAGTGGCTTTGTCATGCAAATGTCAAGCGCCGTGATGGATGGTCGCCGTGCGCTGACAAACTTCTGGAGGTCCCCTCACCATTGGCGCCGTGACGTCTCACGTGACCAGCAGCTGAGGTAAAGATGTGTTATAGGGAAGCACGAGCAAATACTCTAGAGGTAAGCATTTCCCCCCTTCCGCATGACATACTGTTGCGAGCTTGCAGGACAGGAGGCTCTCCCGATCTCTCAGGTTGACCCTCCGCCATTAATTGCATGCGCATGGACAATTCCAGAATGAACTCTTTTTTGGAGTACACAATTTGTAACCGTGGGACGAACGCCTACTCGCCCAAGGCTGGATACCACCACTTGGATCAGGCGTTCTCGGGCCCCTTCCATACCGGACACGCAAGTGACAGCTATAACGCTGATGGACGACTTTACCTAGGGGGGAGCAACCAGCCAGCAGCAGCAGCACAACATCAGCACCAGAGCGGCGTCTACGTGCATCACCAGCACCAAACTCATCAGAGTGGCATTGGCCTTACCTACGGTGGCACGGGGACTACGAGTTATGGGACCCAGGCCTGCGCCAACCCGGACTACGCTCAACACCAGTATTTCATTAACCCCGAGCAGGATGGGATGTATTATCACTCATCGGGCTTTTCAAACTCGAACGTCGGTCCTCACTATGGCTCCATGGCTGGTGCGTACTGCGGGGCGCAGGGAGCCGTTCCAGCCGCACCTTATCAACATCATGGATGCGAAGGCCAGGACCACCAGCGAGGCTACTCACAAGGCACCTACGCCGACTTATCGGCCTCCCAAGGGAGGGAAAGGGACACGGATCAGTTGCCACCTGGGAAGACATTCGATTGGATGAAAGTCAAAAGGAACCCTCCTAAAACAGGTGGATAGATTTGCCTCTGTGACGAAAATATCTATGTAAAACAAGACCCATCATGCCTTCCTTAAAGCAAATAACATTGCAGGTCACCAAAATATAACATTAAGCTATACTCAAATTAGAAACGTTTTACCTAAGATATCTAAAGACATATAAGTTGAAAAAAAAGGCCTGTTCACTTCAGTTTCAACCCGTCTCCCTCTGCGTTAATGCATCGAACAGACATGCTTTCGTTCTCCCCAGGAAATGCACCAGCAGTGTTATCCTTAGCTTGTCTCCGGTTCTCGCCGCGTAACATTCGTTTTTGTTGGCCTCCATTGTGTTCTTAAGCTTTCGTCTCTTGTCCCAGCAGTATTTGCCTCACAACGATTTAGTGCACCAACTTCTACGCACGGAGGCCACCATTTTGACACACTGTACAAATTGAGTGGTCATACAGCCATCTTTGGGGAGTATTGAATTGCATGTATTCTATATACCCCGTTATGAGTTTTTTCAAAATTGATAACATATACAAACGGGGGAATTATGGTAAGGTTAACAAAAGTTTGCAATACCTTTCGACCTGTTGAATTTCTTGCCTGATACTGGAATTTAAACAGTCACATCTAATAAAGGTTAGGAATACGAGCACACTTGATTGTTGTTGGTGTTTTATAAAACAAGCCAGTGAATAATGACTATTGTATTTTATTTCTGTGCTCAATTGTTTGACAAACAGCCATGTAACTATTCTTTCTTTTTTTTTTCTCCCAGCTAAAGTGGCCGATTACGGACTGGGACCACAAAACACAATCCGGACGAATTTCACAACGAAACAACTCACGGAGCTCGAGAAAGAGTTTCACTTCAGCAAGTATCTCACGCGAGCGCGGCGAGTCGAAATTGCTGCCACGCTCGAGCTGAACGAGACACAGGTTAAGATATGGTTTCAGAACCGCAGAATGAAACAGAAGAAGCGAGAGAAGGAGGGACTCGCGCCTGCTTCGTCCACCTTGTCTAAAGACCTCGAGGATCACTCTGATCACTCAACTTCAACATCTCCAGGAGCTTCTCCAAGTCCGGATTCCTAACCGAGGACAATGATTTCGGGTGCATTGAACAACACAACAGATTCGAAATATATCGTAAAGTTTATTAATTTAAGCATTCCACAATGTGCCCGAAAGACCTTCTCGTTTTTTATTTTTTTATTTTTTTTAATGATAGACAATTCGTTTTAGGAAACCGAACGTCAGGCGATAAAGTGAAGAGCAAAGAGACTTTTAGCACAACAATGAACATAGTTACACCGTCTGCTAGAACAAAATTTCCAATACTTTTTGGAAACGTTTGTGTGTGTTATACAGGGTATTTCTACTGTTATGATAAATATAATGCACTTTCACAATGTTTACAAGTCTCTAAACGAACCTAACTGACTTTACAGTGAGCTTATTGTGTTCTCAAAATATGTATTGGTGTTTTATTAATTTTTTTTTTGTTGCGTTTATGAAAATGTATTTTTGATTTGATGTATACATTGCATATATTTGAGTTTTGAGGATTGTAGCTATAGGGGTTTTCGGACTCCTTGCACTATATGTTTACAGGGTAAGCCTTTTCTGAACACCAGCACAATTTTCCTGGAATATGTGAACGATTTCTTCTCAGTGTGCACTGTGATATTCAATTATTTGTCAATTTACAGCGATTAAACTTGAATCTTGGGAAAGTTCTATTCCGTTTGTGGAAAAAAAGGCAATGCAGGGTGTTTAAAATGTACTTTTCTTAATTAAAACATTTAATAAATTTGACCTTTTAGCCTAGTATTTTTTAAGCGCAGACGAGCTGAGTTTTATTAGTTACTGTCTGTATGATTCCGTAATCTAAATGTCTCAATCAAATGCTTGTCAGTTCTTCATCTACCTCAAATAAAAACAATATTTTACTGAACCAGTCTCTGCAAACAGATTACATATATATGCGTGTGTATGTAATATCAGAAAAATATAATAAAAAATAAATATTAAAAATAAATAAGAATAAGAGGGGAAAAAATGTTAGTATGGAATAAATTAGGCTGTGACAAAGGTTTCATAGCTCTGCTCTTCACTTGGAGGGTGAGAAAGCGACCACCAGTCAATAGTGTTATAGGATGCTCGGAGAACAGAACGGAATGTTGTTGAGCAATCAGGGTGGTTAAAGATGACCTTTTTACCTCGGTGTGCTTCTGGGATATCTAAACATCAAAACAGACTCTCTCAGTGAGTGTTTCAGGGGTGGCACAAATAGCACTGAGCCTGAGCAAATTAAAAGAAAGACAAGCTTCCAAGAAACGCAACAGAATTGTGGGCGGTGCATTTGAGTTATTGAGTGTTGTTATGAATGGGCTTCTTATTTACTCACTGAACACATTAAACACTTTCAAAACAATACATCTTTAGAATAGTCCGCTACATGCATTGAATTATCATCCTCGAGTGCTCAACAACAAATAAACTATTCTTAAAAGTGAAAAATATCGACTTTTTATTAGTTCTCAAATTCTGACGGTTGCTAAAATATTATTGTAATTGACAAAGACATTTTAAGTCATTAAAGAATCCGTTAAAATTTTGTCATGGCAGACATGTTTGGTCTTTGCAGCAGCGTTAGCATTAGGTCCACTTCAGAGGAAAACAATGCTGGGTTGCAGTGGCATTCACGCACACCAGCTCCCTGGGTGGTTCTGTTACTGAAACGCATCTCTCTCACCAGGCCAGTGTTTTTATGGCAAGAAAGACAACACATATTGTAACAAGCAGTTCCCTTAAGCGAAGGCAAAAGCTTGTGGTTTCTGCATCAACGTTAAAGAAAACAAAAAAACAAAAAAAACATTTAATATATTTAATTATGATTGAATATATGCTTTATATGACTTCAGTGTGACTATACTACTATAGGATTCATTATATTCCTAATAATATAAAAGTACCTTTTTAGAAACTCTTCCTCAGGAAAAAAGTTTTTATTCCATAAAAAATGTTGCATTTAAAAGATAATTAATTTAAAAATATACACACAAATAATCTAAACAAATATAAACGACTTGGCCCAACATGCAACTGAAAAAAAGACGATACAGCAATTGTTCTATGATTCTCTCTCAACCATCTGCTGGGGCAGATTTCAGTCACGCTGTTCGGGGCGTTTGTACTGTACCCCCCTGAACGGGCCTTTGATCCAAACGCTACCCCCGCGGTCAACATCCGTGATCTGCATTGAAATGTAAAGTAATGCTTATACAGTAGGGGGTTTACATGGAGGTCATCGTTAACTTTACCTGAACTTTTTGGCAAAAAAAAAAAAAAAAACTGGACGAGTCTTCTTCAATGTCCCATAGCAAAACAATCATTAAAAATGATTTTGATTAATTGAGTCGCTGCTCAATATAAAAAAGTCACCTTAAAAGAAAATCTCATTGAGTAATGAGCATCTCACATAAGTACACGAGCGCACACATCTGCTTTCTATCTGTACTCTATTGACAGACTTTCGTTAAAGGGTCATTCTTCATTTGTGGTGGCAAGTGGTGTCCCTCTACTTTACAACAGTTGGAATAAACTTTAAATACCAATAAATCATAAAATGTTTGCATGTTTGTATTCTGTAGGGTAAACACAATTTGTGCACTGTTAATAGTTACATTTTTTTATTGTTTTAAAATACGTATTTAATTAAGTTTTAGAGATTGCATTTGTAACAAAATATGGATGTTCTAACGCTAGAGAGGTATCATGGAATGTAATCGCAACAATATAACATTTTTAACACAAATAAAGTGGTTATATTGTGAATATAGATTTTATTTAACATGTACAATTTTATTAAATTGTTTTAAAAAATACATATTTTGTTATATTTAAGAAAAAAAAATTGTGTCCCCCAAAGTCATGTCTGTGGTGTTACAACAATGGATGTCGCCCCTTTAAGAAAAAGGAGAATTCTATTTGGACTACTTCCTGTGTTTAAATGTCACTGCAGGTGCTGGTTGATCTGAGGGGTGCAAGAGTACATTCTTTCTTATTAATTTTCTTAAAGTTAGCTAAATGATGTGACAATTTCATGTGTCGCACTTTATTATTGTCTGTGGTGTTATGTTGATAACTTGCAGATCTGACATATTTTAATGAACATTTTGATAAATACATACTTATTAATATTTCCAAAATGTCCCC
This sequence comes from Spinibarbus caldwelli, assembly GCA_039654775.1. NCBI lineage: Eukaryota > Metazoa > Chordata > Actinopteri > Cypriniformes > Cyprinidae > Spinibarbus > Spinibarbus caldwelli. The sequence goes on along the minus strand of CM077219.1, from coordinate 12,348,176 downwards.
TGATCTTGAAATCATCATGATGGCAGCCTCCATTTTAGAAAAGTCTGGATTTAGGCTGATTTGTCTGTGGTGTTACTGTCTTTTCTGGTAACACCACAGAGCCTATTAACTTGCAATATAAAGTCTGTGGTGTTATATTACGTCTGTGGTGTTACTTCAAAATGAAATAGACATAAGTGGCTGTGTCACCAGTGTTTTATTGAAATTATTTAAAAATCAAAATGTTCTTAAGCTTTTATTTGAATGAATATAGCATATTAAACTAATTTTAAATGCATACACTCTAAAAAATGCTGGGCTGTTTTAACCCAATTTTGGGTCAAATATGGACTAACCAAACTTTTGGGTTAAAAATTTAATGTAAAAATTTAACCCAACAGCTGGGTTAGTCCATATTTGACCCAAAGTTGGGTTAAAACAACCCAGCATTTTTTAGAATGTAGCAATACATTTTATTAGAATAAGACAAAAACATTTTTACAAATTCTGCCTCTCATTTGCCGCCTCAATTGAAGAATGACCCTAAAATTAGACGACAGATTTTAGGAACTCTCGTTTTCTTTTGTGCCACCTCAAAAACACATGCGGAGCAAAGCAGGTGAGCGAGAGAGGGCAAACTCCGGTGAAAGAACTGGGGGAATGAACTCTGAGCTGGAGGGTGCTGACAAGTGGTGAAGAGAACTAGTGGAGGGGGTCGCAAAGTTTTTGGGGGTCGTTTTTCGAACATTTGAGGAAACGAGTTTGCCTAACTTTTTCCCCCCCTTGTTCACTCTCTTGTGGCCTCACCTCTTCCCCAAAGTTTACGCGGGCTTGACAGTTCCATTTCATCCACGACCCTCTGACGGACTACCCCAATATTTGCTCAGGCGGACAGGTTTGCCCTGGGTCCTGCCTCAAACATCCCCTGACTGCTTCTCCCCTTGCCTCGGTTCACGCAGAGTTCAGGCCAAATTAATACTTGAAATAGGCAGGTCAGCCTGTCAGGAGTTGCGGACGGGCTTCCATCTCGCCGGGGTCACGCGCGGGTCTCTCCCTTCAGCTTGCGCCGCGAGCACCGTTCTGGGGCTTCACTTTGTCTCTCGTGAATTTTTTTTAGCAGTTCACCCGTATCTTCCACTCTCCCTGGTCAGGACCTTTGATTCCACCATCTTTCCACTATACTGTAAACGCACAGAGAGAGAGAGAGAGAGAGAGAGAGAGAGAGAGAGAGAGAGAGAGAGAGAGAGAGAGATTTGTTTATTTAATTATTTATTTATTTAAATTAAAAAGCTCCAGAAGGACTTTCGATTTAGAAAGAAGTAATAGGCTAGCTATTGCATATTGTTCGGGAATTAGAAAACAACATTAATATTAAGATGTTTTAAAGATCTACAAATGTTAAAATTGAGCTTCTGAATGGCTTAAAAAATACTAACATTTAACATTTAAATTATTGACATTAACATATAATCATGGTTATAAAATTATTACATTGAGTACAAGTGTTTAATATGGCAGGTGAATTAACGAAAAATCAATACATTATCAAGATAGACCTATACAATTCAAACTGTTGAAATGTCGGGATCTTTCAGTTAAAAACATATTTGGAGTATACCGAAGATGAATTACAGTAACTGAGGAATTTTCTATTTTGATCTGATAATGTAAGCACATGTGCTTTGTATCACCATGAATTAATTATGAAGGCACCCGTGCAGATTTTCTCTTTTTCAATTTTCTGTTTTACTTTCAATTGCATTTATTATTAGTGATTTAGTTACAGAACTCTTCTAAAGAGCTGGAGGGAAAACGTTTATTTAATAAATCCTTTAATTAGTCTTAAGTTAAAGCTTACACGCAGTGTTATAGTTTAAAAATACCTACCCAATATTTCTAAATAAAAATCTAATCTATTTTATTTTATTATTATTAACAATAATAACCTATGCTTAACAGTTGTTGTTATTATTATTATTATTATTATTATTATTGAATTAATAATGTGGTTGATACTGGATGTAATGGCTATTGACGTTTAGAAAATGGCTGCGTAAAGATATTACATCCCATCATTGAACTCTGTACTAAGTTTCTTGACCGTTTGCCTTAGTTAGAAATGGTGCAAGACCAACTTAAAAAAAAAATAAATAAAAAAATAAAACTTTTCACAATCCATCAAAAGTGGAAAGGAGCGCAACCCACTCAGCAGGCCGTCAGGGTTCATGCAACTGAATGTGTTAAAAAAACGCCGGTGAACTTACCATGACCCTGCTGACCAGACGCAAAGGAGAACATCCTCGAACGAGAAAAGAACTATTGGAATCTGACGAAAGTTGCGCAAGTTTTGCATTTATCGGCTTACAAACGCATTAATAAGAAAATATCAGTCACGTGGAATTATTAATACATTCGGAAAAATATTTTACGATTTAAAAATTAATCAGTTTGCTTGCATTAAAACAAAATGTTAAAACATCACCTGGTTATTTTTAGACAACAACAACAACAACAACAACAACAACAATAATAATAATAATAATAATAATAATAATAATAATAATAATAATAATGTCGAATCAGGTTTTTAATAAAACGAATAAATAAAACTATATTTAATAACATTCAAGATAATGAGTTCTGTTCATTTCAAAACTGTTGAGAATAGAAGGGAGAACATCTATTCTGTTTATTCTCACATTCTTGGCTGAATTCAGAGCAAAAGGTTATCTGAAAGAAAAATTCCTGTCTCACGCTTGAGGAAGGTCAGAGAAAAGGCCAGCAGGGCACCAGAAGCAGGGGAATCTTCTAATATATCACAAGTTACACAACGCTTAACGCATTTACCAACTCTTGTATAGAGACGGTGATTTTATAATATTGCATGTTTTATAAAATACAACCACGTTAATAGTACGTGCAAAACTATAAATTAATATAATTTACAATGCTGTTATAATGCAACTAAGTCTTTGTTTAGATTCCAGTGTCAAGTGCACGCAAACGGACAATACATTACTTTAAAAACAGATTAATGCCTGTTTAGTTCATTCGGGATTTAGTTTAATTGCCTAACATCTAAAGCATCAGATATGTGTTAATAAACCTATCTGAGGCCGTTTTAGGAATGCGAGTCATTTACGATGATATTTTGCATGTTTCTTCTGCCCCATTTTTCTATTCTGTCACTCTTTTGCTTGTGGCATCCGATTTTAGTGCGATTAAAAGAGTAACTACATCTCGTCTCTTTTAACACACGCAAAGTGTTGAATGAGATCTGCACAATAGCCCTGTTTACCTCATACAAACACAGCAAGTTGTCACAAGGCATTTATATCTCAAATGGAGATTAGAAACTGAGAGTATCTCTCTTTCACACACACATACACTCTCTCTGTCTGTATAGAAACAATTCTATACAAGAACTGTGGCTTTGAAGTTAAGTTGTATACGGACTTCAACCTGTATGCATATACAGGTGCATCTCAATAAATTAGAATGCCGAAAAGTTAATTTATTTCAGTAATTCAACTCAAACTGTGAAACTCGCGTATTAAATAAATTCAATGCACACAGACTGAAGTAGTTTAAGTCTTTGGTTCTTTTAATTATGATGATTTTGGCTCACATTTAACAAAAACCCACCAATTCGTTATCTCGACAAATTAGAATACTTCATAAGACCAATAAAAAAAAAAAAAAATTTTTAGTGAATTGTTGGCCTTCTGGAAAGTATGTTCATTTACTGTATATGTACTCAGTACTTGGTAGGGGCTCATTTTGCTTTAATTACTGCCTCAACTTGGCGTGTCATGGAGGTGATCAGTTTGTGGCACTGCTGAGGTGGTATGGAAGCCCAGGTTTCTTTGACAGTGGCCTTCAGCTCATCTGCATTTTTTGGTCTCTTGTTTCTCATTTTCCTCTTTACAATACCCCATAGATTCTCTATGGGGTTAAGGTCTGTGAGTTTGCTGGCCAGTCAAGCACACCAACACCATGGTCATTTAACCAACTTTTGGTGCTTTTGGCAGTGTGGGCAGGTGCCAAATCCTGCTGGAAAATGAAATCAGCATCTTTAAAAAGCTGGTCAGCAGAAGGAAGCATAAAGTGCTCCAAAATTTCTTGGTAAACGGGTGCAGTGACTTTGGTTTTCAAAAAACACAATGGACCAACACCAGCAGATGACATTGCAACCCAAATCATCACAGACTGTGGAAACTTAACACTGGACTTCAAGCAACTTGGGCTATGAGCTTCTCCACCCTTCCTCCAGACTCTAGGACCTTGGTTTCCAAATGAAATACAAAACTTGCTCTCATCTGAAAAGAGGACTTTGGACCACTGGGCAACAGTCCAGTTCTTCTTCTCCTTAGCCCAGGTAAGACGCCTCTGACGTTGTCTGTGGTTCAGGAGTGGCTTAACAATAGGAATACAACAACTGTAGCCAAATTCCTTGACACGTCTGTGTGTGGTGGCTCTTGATGCCTTGACCCCAGCCTCAGTCCATTCCTTGTGAAGTTCACCCAAATTCTTGAATCGATTTTGCTTGACAATCCTCATAAGGCTGCGGTTCTCTCGGTTGGTTGTGCATCTTTTTCTTCCACACTTTTTCCTTCCACTCAACTTTCTGTTAACATGCTTGGATACAGCACTCTGTGAACAGCCAGCTTCTTTGGCAATGAATGTTTGTGGCTTACCCTCCTTGTGAGAGGTGTCAATGATTGTCTTCTGGACAACTGTCAGATCAGCAGTCTTCCCCATGATTGTGTAGCCTAGTGAACCAAACTGAGAGACCATTTTGAAGGCTCAGGAAACCTTTGCAGGTGTTTTGAGTTGATTAGCTGATTGGTATGTCACCATATTCTAATTTGTTGAGATAGTGAATTGGTGGGTTTTTGTTAAATGTGAGCCAAAATCATCACAATTAAAAGAACCAAAGACTTAAACTACTTCAGTCTGTGTGCACTGAATTTATTTAATACACGAGTTTCACAATTTGAGTTGAATTACTGAAATAAATGAACTTTTCCACAACATTCTAATTTATTGAGATGCACCTGTATATAATCAAGCAGTATATTTTTTTATTAGGTGTTTCATATCAGGAATACATAGAGTCAAGCCAAAATTTATTCAGACACCTTCAACATTTCTCACATTATCACAGTTCATTTGCTATAGTTTAGAAAATGGTAATAAAATAGGACAACAAATTCATCTTGATAATGTCAGATAACTTTGATAGAAAGGTATTTAACAAAACGTGGTCAGGTCAAAGTGTCAAATCAAATTTTTGGTCCCAAATTTGTATCAGTTTTACTGGTAATCCACTGTATGAAGAATTTTTAGGTATAATATGTCACAGTTTACTTTATTTTGCTATCATCACTTACATAAATAAACTATAGCGTCCTGCACCCACTAGCAAAAAAATATCAACAATTATATCTGGTGTCTAAATATTTTTTGGTTTGACTGTATATGTAAAGAAATATGACCGCATGATTTTTTTTCTTTAGCATTGCTAGTAATTGACAGCTGTGAGAAGTTATTTCTCACAAGCAATTTGTAACATTATAGTACAATATTAATGCATAGGTGGGGAACAGTAACAGTTATGAGCAGTTATGATCCACATATCAAACACTAGACTGACTGACATGTGTTTGTAAGCATTCACGATGACCCCTTTTCATTCTACTCTCTTATTTATCATCTGATTCTCTTTTCCAAAAATAAAAGACATGTTCCTCTTAGTCATTTGTTCCTTCTGCCTATAACTATCATCACTGCAAACTCTTCTCTAACAGCCAGAACACAACCTGAGATCAGGCGTACATGTGCCTCTGCGTGATTTAATTGGTAACCAAACGCTAAATGAGTCAGGAACTGATGCCCGTTCAAATACAGTGTGAAGATGGACAAATGCTTAGTCTCATATAACAAGCAAGAAAGACATTTCTAAAAGAAAGCCTCCTGGACTGTGCCAGTAAAAAAGTGCCATTCAAAGTTATTGAAACCTATTCTCATCTCAAACTATATGTTAGCGTTTGTGTGCACGCCAGGATTCTTGAGCGATCAAGACCCAGTGAGGCCTTCCTTTCATGAGACATGTGCGACTCTTCAGAGCTGTCAGAAACCAGAGCAGGGGTTCAAGAGGCAGTGGAGACTGCAGATTATTTTTGTGTGTGTCTGCACAGGTGTGTGTATGTCCAGAGATCAGAGGTCCGGATGGGATGGTGTGGACAGGGCAGACATGTGGAATATTTAAACCAAACCAGAAACTGATGACCAAAGATAGAGTGTGTGTGTGTGTGTGAGAGAGGGGGGCTTCTTATTTTCAGACGCTCTGACATTCAGTATGTAGGAGTGTATTTTTGTATATGAGATAGCGATGACCTGAAGACAGGATGGAAACCCAATCTCAAACAAGAACTGTCTTCAGTCCATATGTACGCTCCTCAGAATTGTGTAGATATCATTACCCGTCCATCACAACAGTTCATATCGAGGGCACACCAACAACCTTTGACTTCAACCACATACACACACGTCTTTGCATCTTGTGCTGATCTAGAGTAGGTCTAGCGCTGGAGCGCCTGAACTCACAACTATCTGAACACGCCATGCTTTTAGCACAACCAATCCAAAACCAGCTTGCTGTTGAGAAGTAATCAGAGACTCAAGGTTACATTGGCACCTCACTGTCAGCTCAAAAAGACACTGCATGTGACACCAAAGGTCAGAAGTGTTTTTTCCCCTCCCTCCATCCTTATTTCATCCCTACCCCCACTGAAACAGGCCAATATGTGTTACACTGATGACAAAAGTTGTTATATATGCGTGTATGACTCAAGGTGAGCATTGCCAAAGAGGTCCTGGAAGTGTGAAAGACTTGATCCAGATAACAGCTGTAGCTTCTCTTATTTAATGTGATGTTTGTGTTCCATCAGTCTCTCTCCCTTACGTATCAAATGGCATACAAAGCAATTACTTCGATTTCATTTGATACAGCCTTTCTCCTTTCTTCCTTTTTTCATGGGCCACTTGTATACATTGATTTGTTTCTCTGTACCTTGCAGTCTATCTTATATTGACAAATTGCAAATACTCAGATACTTTGAATGAACAGTAAAGTATTGAGGCTACCACCAGAGATAAAATTGCAAATAGAATTCATTGGTCAGCCCAAAAATTTTATATATATATATATATATATATATATATATATATATATATATATATATATATGAACGAATGAACTGGAAATACAATAATACAACACAATATAATAACAATATGGGATAATATAATATAACATTCCAGGTTTTAATTGCAACTAGAATTCATTATGCTTGGTTAGCCCATTTCAACTTTATGACACACACACACACACACACACACACACACACACACACACACACACACACACACACACACACACACACACACACACCCCATCTTCCCTTCCTCACTGCATTGACATTATCCAGCTATAATGTCTATAGCTGCTAAATATATATAAATATATAAATATATATATATCCTGCTAAATGTTTAGTATGAAATTAGAGCTAACTGTTTTGAAAATTCACCATTTATATAAAAATTTCTAAGCTCCAAATATTTGATCAGACAAGATGTGTTCAGAGCAGTTAAAAAACTTCACACACAAAATTGAGAACACAAATCAGTTTAAATCTATATCAATGTGCTAAGAATTGCTTATTGTGATTATTAATCAACTTATGGAAAATTGGTGTTTTGCATCACACTAAGCAATAAAAAGCAATATGCCTCATTTCTTTTGCCTCGATGCTGTTCATTAGACTTTTTTCCCTTCTTCTCTTTCCTAGTTCATCTTCTTCATAAGTGTGCCTGTATTATCCTACAGGAAGTGTGCGGAACTGCAGGTTTCCAGAAAGGCTCTTGTCTGGATGACAGGAAAGGGAGGGGTTACCCACACATTCGTCCTCTTCATGAGCTAATCAAGTGAAATCCAATTTAGTTTGGGAAAATCAGGGCATTAAAAATTTACAGGAGGAAAGGAAGTAGAAGAGAAGGCAAGAAAGATGGATTAAAAATGTTAATATTTTCTACATGCCTCAAAACAGAGTCTCCGTTTGTACATATGTATGTGCCGTGTTAGATTTCACATGCTGTGATGTTCTTGGCAGTAGGTCTGCTGTGTCTGGGGTTCACTGCAGCAGAGTGAAACCAGGTTAATGTCACTCTGGGATCGGCTCATATGGTCTGAGGGAGGTTCCAGTTGAGAGCTCAGATTTACTTTTGTCTCCCACAGCACACTGCCTGGATCTCAGTGACAGCTAACCTCTGACTGAACCCTCACACACACACACACACACACGCACACACACACACACACACACACACACACACACACACACACACCATCTTCCCTTCCTCACTGCATTGACATTATCCAGCTATAATGTGCAGACTTTATAATACTCATGGCTAGACATACACAATCGTCATGTTGAAAACATTTGAAAGGGCAAGTAGTATAGAATAAATTAAAAAAATTGGGCAAAAATGCATTAAATATCATCATTTCCTATAAACATTTAAAGATATTAACACATCAGACTCAGCATCAGCCTGAGGAACCACCCAGTGTCTGTTCAATTCCAAGCTCTAATCTGATTGGCTGACTTTACGCATCTTCCCGTGGGCACACAGGTTTTTTAATTAGTCTGTATGGAAACTAAGTCATCTTTATAAGGTATCGAAGGTATATATATATATATATATATATACACACACACACACACATAGTCAAACACCAGATATAATTTTTGATATTTGTTTACTAGTGGGTGCAGGACACTATAGGTCATTTATGTAAAAATAGCAAAATAAACTATTAGCAAAATAAACTGTGACATTATACACAAAAATTCTTCATACAGTGGACTACCAGTAAAACTGATAAAAATTTGAGACCAAAAATTTGATTTGACACTTTGACCTGAGCATGCTTTGTTTTATACCTTTCTAACAACGTTATCTGACATTATCAAGATGAATTTGTTGTCATATTTTATTACTATTTTCTAAACTATAGCGAATAAACTGTGATAATGTGAGAAATGTTGAAGGTGAAATGTAATATGTTTTGGTTTGACATATTATATATATATATATATATATATATATATATATATATATGACCCTCTATCAATTGCATATTTGTTCTCTAACTGCTAGCTTTTCTTGAAAAACTAACGCTAGTTTTCTTTTTTCTATTCTATCTACTTGTTTCTTAAAAAAAACAACAACAACAACAAAAACACTAGGTTTCTTTGTTCTATATTCTATCTACTTGTTTTCTTAAAAAAAAAAAAAAAAACCTTGCTACGTGTACTGTGTTAGGCTAACCGAGACTTGTCATAACACTTGCATGTTGTTGCTCTTTTGTTGGTTTTGATTGCTTCTATTGTCCTCATTTGTAAGTCGCTTTGGATAAAAGCGTCTGTTAATGACTAAATGTAAATGTAATGTAAATGTAAATATACAGTGGGTACGGAAAGTATTCAGACCCCCTTCACTTTTTTCAATTTTGTTATGTTGCAACTAGGGGTGGGAATCGCAGGGTACCTCACGATACGATATAATCACGATACATGGCTCACGATAACGATAATATCATTATACAGCGATTCTGCGATAATCGATATATTTCTAGAAAATCCTATAATGATATATCGCGATATCTGTCTAAACAAAATGCCTGTGAAAAGGTTAAGTGCAAGTTTTCTTTCTTTATTCAAGTCCAAACTGTTAGGAAACAGCAAAAAAAAGTTCTGTAAATCAATTTTAACATGTTGAGTAAATTAATAATTTTATTCTTGGACTTATTAAAAGCTTACACTTTTCTTTTTCTCTGTGTGTAAACAAACACATTTAACTGCTTAACTTATATAGCCTCTCTCTCTCTCTCCATGTATATATAAATAAACCTGGTACATTTCAAAATTTACCTGGAGTGCTTTCTCAACCTTTCTACTCCTCTCATCATAAAAACGGAGCCCCGCACGGAAAAATAGCCGTTCACAATAACATCGCGTCTTTTGCGCGCTCAGGTTGGTTATTTCAAATGTAGACGCGCGGCAAGCACACACACACTGCACACTTCTGCGCTGCATTACGTCTCTGACAGTGTTTTGTCTCGTCCTCCATGCCATAGGTGCAGATTTATGTTTCTGCCGGTTGGTGCCCACTGTTCACACTGCATAACGCGCACTTGTAATATCTGTGAGAGATGGAGAGCGTCCAGTTTTATGTGAACAAAACTGGATGCTCTCCATCTCTCACAGATATTACAAGTGCGCGTTATGCAGTGTGAACAGTGGGCACCGATAAAACTGGACGCACCGGCGGCGCTCTCTCTCTCTCATAAAGTGAGGGACATCCACCTGCGATCCGAGCGGAGAGGTTCGGCTACTCATGAACTGAATATGCGCTATGCAATAATAACGTGATCGGTGCCTATGGTGCACGCTGATAACTGTTCCGGGGCAGTTTTTTAGTTTTCATCTCCATAAACGTATATATATAACAGTACAGCTAATACAGTGGCTGAAAATCTGTTTATCATTCGGTTCCTCGTGCTTCCCCATCTTCATAGAGAACGTGCTTCATAGTTGCTCAGAGCGCTCTTGGAAAGAATGTGGAAATGGCGCGGCCGCGATTTCCACGCAATTTTAGACGCTGAGAGCAGGAAAATGTATTTAGAGCACCTTATTGTATTAATTAAAATATCGATATTTGGCGCCAGATATCGATTATCGTATCGCATGGAGAAGGATCACGATATATCGCCATATCGATTTATTGTCCCACCCCTACTTGGTACTCTCGATAATGGCGGAGAACTGTCCCGGGAGAGAAGAAATCATTGAATAAAGTTGTTCTTTTTGTTTTCTTTGCGCACAAAAAGTATTCTCGCAGCTTCATAACCACTGATGTCACATGGTCTATTTTAACGATGTCCTTACTACCTTTCTGGGCCTTGAACGTGGCAGTACCCTTGCGAAAATATCTTAATTTGTGTTCTGAAGATGAACGAAGGTCTTACGGGTTTGGAACGACATGAGGGTGAGTAATTAATGTCAGAATTTACATTTTTGGGTGAACTATCCCTTTAAAACTATAAAACAACCATGAGAATGATGAGAACTTTACAGCTCAAATAATACACAAGTTTTAACAGAAAAAAAATGTGGTTTTATAAAATTATAAGCTTCACATTTCTGCTTTTAAATTCTCAAAATTCTTACTTACAACCTTGATTTTTAGTAAAACAAGGGATGAGTTGAAATTAGTTTTCTATGGTAATCAACATTAAGCCACAATTGCTGTCAATTGATCTCAACTTGTATTGAACCAGAAATATTCCTTTCCAGAATATTCCATAACTTCATTTCTTGGCCATCGAGGCAAGGCATATGAGAGTCTCCTTGGTAAAAACGCCCACCTGGACCTGCTGTGGCTCACCAGCACCTCTGGAGGGAATGAGTGAAGCAAGGGAAGAGGGGAAGAAAGTGAGGGAGGAAAATAAAATGAGAGGCAGAGTGGAAACGGCAGCCAGTAGCACGTGCCAAAAAACCCTGGAGACAGAGCTCCGTCGCCAGATGTTACGCCGTTTGGCCTCGCGTCGCCCGGCAAAGAGAACCAAGCTGACGAACCATTTTTCACTGTCATGCTGTGAACAACGAACGAGAGCGCACAGGGAAATTAAGACACTCCACAATGCTTCCACACAGCAGATAGAAAACTGGGGGGGGGGGGGGGGGGGGGGGGGGTCGCGAGTCTGTATCTGCGACAGCGACATCTACAGATCTTGGAAGAGGGTGGAAGAGACACCACCTGGTCGCTGACAGCTCTGTCAGATCGCATCAGGACTCCCACTGCGGGGCCCGAGGTTTCCGGTCCAACACGTGGTCTCACTGGCGACAGCGAGGGATGGGATGGAAGGATCTTCCTGCCAGCCGAGAGAAGTGTGACCTGTCTGTTTAACTGTTGTGCTGAGAGAGCAGAACCCTGTTGCAGGTTGTAGCTATTTTTTAACACCTGTCTGGGAGAAGCATTTACTGTAAGCAGTAAGAAAGTCTTCTTGAGATGCTCTGCATCACGCGCTCTTCTGTTAGTGATGATAATCATCATGGAGTAGAAAAGTAACACAATGTGAATGATGAATGCATAATTAACCACCAGTAGATTAAAGGTCTTTACAATGACATTTTCTTATCTTAGTTTTAAATTATTAATGTTTTGAGTGTGTCTATATGCACAATTTGATGTTATGTACCTTAAACATTGCTCTTTTATTGAGTAACCAACCAAATCCAAACAGAAGCATATTGGGAAATCTTTTTCTAAGTCAAAGAGACTTTTTCTTTCTTGCTTGCTTTCTTTTCTTCCTTCCTTCTTTTTTTCTTTCTTTCTTTATTTCTTTTTCTTTTTCTTTCTTTCTTTCTTTCTTTCTTTCTTTCTTTCTTTTTTCTTATTTTTGTTATACAACAAGGCTTTTTCAGATTTAACAGGATAAACAGGATAAAAAAGTTACTTCCCCACAAAAAATATTTACAGAAAAAAATAGATACTTGTTGTCTGAAGGAAAAATGTTTATATATAATAAAATGTGTTATAAAACTGAAAAAACGTGAATTAATATTTTAGATTAAAAGATTATTAAAGATATTAAGATATTAAAGATTAAATACACCAGAAAATCACACCAGTACTAATACAAATGTTTTTTCAGCCACTGAATTTACTTTTTTTTTTAGGAAGACATGAGGATAGGATATTGATGTTAATGTTGACAGAATGTGTTTCGACACTAAAAACTGAGAAAAACCTGATCATTTCAAATCTCATGCTATTTTGTGTTGTTGTGTGGTTGTCAAGAATTAGTAACTGACACTGAGAGGTCTAAATTTAATAACAGCATATTTTTATTTAGCGCAGTGCAATAATCTCATGTTATTTTACCTTTGAACTATAAATGTTACAACTCTCAAACTAGAACATCCCTGGAAGACCCCAGGACAGTGAGCGCATTATTTTTGGACCAGCACATGTTGTTGTGTTTCTTTACAGCCCCAAAATATTTGTGCAACTGCTTTTGTTTCCTCTTCGGGATGCGAGGAACCTATTTAGAAGAATTTGCTTCTGCGTTTTAAAACTTGAAACTTATAACTGGGGCAAAGTCATATGGATCTTCTTTACTTTCAGGACAAAAATATGACTTCAGTAGGATTTCATGAGATTTTTGCCCTTGACTTTATGAAAAGCATCAATATCCTCAATATAAAGTTATGGATGCACTGATGTCACTGATAATATAATTGAAATCTGAAATACTTTTATCTGTTTAAAGTTGGCATACTGTCTGCAGTATTATGAGAGCTGCAGTAAGTGTTTTAAAGAGACAGTTCACCCAAAATTAAAATTCTGTCATCATCTACTCACTCCTAGGTCATCCAAAATCAGTTAAAAAAAAAAAAAAAACTTCGTTTTTTTTCTGTGAAACACATGGGAAGATATTTTTTAAAATGCCGTTTTGGACCCCATTGACTTCCATTGTTTTGACAAAAAGAATTCTTCAGATTGTCTTTTGTGTTCCACAGAAGAAAGTCATAAGGGTTTAGAATGACATGAGGGTGAATAAATGATAACAGACTTTTCATTTTTGGTAGAACTAGGCCTAAGTCTAAAAATCTTTAATTCATTATCTCTATCCCTGACACAGACAGAAAAAGCTTCCCATTCCCTGCCCTACACAAGCATATCACCTACATTAATTCATGATATACTCTTATCTGCACAACTGCAGGCTTCCAATGAACAAGTCACAACACACCAATCCTACATCATATCCTTTAACACACCCAGGCGCACACATTATACAGTACAGTCTCTCAAACTCACCCACAAGGAGCATATTGTACCGAATTGCAATTTTCATACATGCACCATCCGCACTCACTCTATCCTGAACAGTCCCCATCCAGCTGTGTGGTATCCATGGCCCCAGTGAAGGAAGGGGGATCTCCATTGCCAACCTGTCCCATCAATAACTCACAGCTGACAGGGAGGATAGGGGCCTTGGAGGGGGACAGAGGGCAGTCCCTCTGGCCTGGGGCTTGTCCACCGTGGAAGCACACACTCACAAAGGCCTGAGACCTGTCCTATTCTCCCCCACCCTAACCGCACCCCCTGGACACAACCTGTCCCGTACAGCAGTGTAGCACCCAAAACCCCCATCCGAAAGAGACCGCATCCTATTCACCCGTTAGCTCAATCAGTCTTCTCAAAATCGAGCTGCCGCTTTGTTGTTTTGTGCCTCCTTTAGATGTGCAATCTGTCAGAGATGAAGCAACAAAGACTGTGGATGTTCCCCAAAATGTTGAGTTACACATGCTGTGCACTTCTAATTTAGGAAGCTTACATCTTCAGTGCCACTTCATGTTGTTGATAACTGAATGAAATGTGATTTTTCTAGTTCGGTTTAAATGGAAATGGTGAATGAGTATCAATTTAAATTACATTTATTCATTTAGCAGATGCTTTTATCCAAAGTGACTTGCAAAAAGAAATTTGTCAAAAAGCCAACAATATTTGTAATGCACAATGCCAGGTTTCTTAGACAGCTACAGTGGAGATCAAAATTAGAAAACAATCCATAAATACTTGATTTTTTTCTGAAATATTGTTCATCTTCATCGCTCAAAATTTGAAGGAATATTAGCTGTAAGTATACCACTGTTCTACTAACATATTTGACAAAATAACCAAGGCCTTTCAACAAAAACCTTTATTTTGTGGAAAACACAGTGATCAAAATGAGAGAACAGTAACCACTGTCGCACAAAAGAAGATTACAACTACAATTTTGGAGGGTTACAGCTGTCAGAAATTAGTAGGAAGTGTATAGGCCCTTGCTTTGAATGACTTCAGCACATCTGCAGCCACAGGACATCACTTGTCTCGCACACTGCGCTGTTGTGATCTTGGTCCACTCTTCTTTCACAGTTTGGTAACTTTAGTGGGTTTCTTAGCCATAACTTTGTCACCAAGGATTTTCCAGAGATTTTCACTCTGGTTTAGATCAGGGCTCTGGCCCGGCCATTTCATTATTTAAATGTTTTCAGCTTCAGGGAACTGCTTTACCCATTTTGCAGTGGGACGGGGACATTGTCTTGCATGACAGTTTCAGGCTGATTGGTAGATCCTTGCAGCGAAGGAACTGCATGTTGCTGAAGAATTTTGTGATAAACATTTGCATTCACACTGCCATATAGCTGAATATAGCAATTACAGCTGCAGTGCTGAACCGATTCCCCATTGAGATTCTCTGCGTTATTCTATCCTCTCGTGCATTTGTTTTATGTGGATTACCAGCCTTTTTGGGGGACTTGAATGAATTAGTGTCATTGTAAAGCTGCAATATTCGAGAAATCACATATTTGGAACAACCAACTTCTCTTGCAATGGCTGAAAGGTTCATCCCTTTGGCCTTCATCTGGACAACCTTCTGTCGCAGGGTTTCAGTCACCTTGAGTGGCCCACAGTCTTGCAATCTCAGTGAAAATTGGAGGAATGCTTCCAGTTAAATAGGGTTTGTCATATAATTAAGGAAATTAGCACCAGGTGCCAGATTAACACCGAAAACTTGTAGGTATCTGTAAGTGTTCTCTAATTTTGATCAGTGTTCTTTTTCAAATATCTAATTTTAGGTTATTTTTTTTTTTTTTTTAGTTTTTTATACTGTGCTTCAGAATACAATTAATTTATGAAATATGCTTAAAAAGCTGCCCTTCTACTCCTGTTAGCATAAGTTCAAATAGGACTAAGCAGAGACCTTGAAATTTAGACAATTGTAGGTTGTTCTCTAATTTTGATCTCCACTGTAGTTTGGGAAGCAAGCTAGCGAAGAGAAGAAATGTGAGCGTGTGTACATTTAATAGTTTAAGTGCTTGCAGAAAAGGTGTTATCAGATGCTTTTTGAAAGATGTGATGGTCTTACCAATTCGGATAGAGGTTGGCAGCTCATTCCACCAGAAATGAACAGAGACAGTGAAAGTTTTGGAAAGTGACTTTTTTTTTCCCCATTGTGAAGGAACAAGGCGTTGCTCATTTAGTGACCTGAGCTAGTGGGAGGGAGCTTACATTCACAGTAGTGAATTGAGGTATGGAGGTACTGATAGGGGCGTGATGAAAAAAGTTTAAAAGAAAAGAGTTGCTTGATATATTCTCTCACGAAAGGTCTTTTCCTAAAATGCATGATTCATTTTGTAGAGCAAATTGCAAAACAAAAAAGTAATTGCTGTTGATGAGTTAGAAAGGTCTGTTTTGCATAATGAATCAACTCTTTTGTTGTAGCAAGAGCCTCTCTTTCCATCCCTCTCGCTTTTCCTGTCAGCCTTTCTCTCTGTCTCTCTCTCTCTGTCTTTGAATATCTGACTCTGATTCCAGCTGGAGATGAGTGTTAGACCGCTTCACCTCCTGTTGGCAGACAGGCCAGTCTCTCACCAAGCAACATCTGGAGACCAGCCATTGCACAGACACTTACACTCACACGCATAAATTCACATACAATCAAGGGTATCCATGTACGACGCCATGTACGTACATTTATAAATTACATTTATGAGGGACCCTTTAATCAAACTCTTCTGTGGCAAGTGTGGTTAGTTTGTTGGAGTATAACATGCTGTAATTAGTCCATCTGTCTTCGGCTGGGAACGCAGCCTAAGTACTTCACTCGGACAAGGGCAAACCCAGGTGCTGCCCACTCATATGAAAGTGTGTGTAATCGTGCATGTGTGGATACATTTGCTGATTTATTTGTTTATTTGTCTTTGAACATGCTGGCAAAGTGGTGGGTGTTTACGCGAGCATGTTTGATTTGCGTATTTTTGATCGGCCCACTGGACAAATTATTTGGATCACAGATCATCTTGATTAACCCAGCGACTGCTGCACAGGCCTCAGCCTCCATGAGGCTGATGAAACTCTCTCTCTCTCAGCCAGTCATTATCAAAAGCTTTATATTTCTTATGTCAGAGGATACTGAACCCAAGATCTGTCTACTATACAGTACTGTACTCTGTTGTCTCACTATTCATCTCTTAAGCTGCACGTAAGAGATATTTTCTTACAAAGTGAGATGTTTTTAGGTTGCACCAGGTATAATTGCAACCATCCAACTGTTGGCAATATTTCAGTCGTGTCTTGATCAGTCATTCTTACTAAATCTTTTATATCATGATTGAGTGGTGAATGGTTAACTGTTTACTGTACAGTATTTGCTTTGTATGCATATCATTACTGGATCACAAAATTAATTAGCTCAAAATAGTCTATTAGGAAGGTAATGCATCATATGATGACATTTTTATATTTAGTTGTTCAAAACATTGGTGACACTTTATAATTAATTTGCAATTAGCACTACTTAATGCATTAGATATCATGAACTAACAGGATTTTAATTTATTTTTAGTTCCTTTATAAAAAAAATCTATTGTTCATTTGTTTGTTCACAATACATTAATATTAATATATAAATTATAATGTATAATTTATACTTAAAATTAATCTGCAACAAATAATTAAAATGTTAATAATATTAGAAATTAACATCTTAACCTAGATTTATACTTTATCATTCATTGTTGTTCACTAATGCTTTCCTCAATAACACTTTAAACCTTATATTAAAGTCTTATTAAAAATTTCAGGATATTACAATTATATAATAAATGCAATAATATTACAAAAATTGTGAAATTATTATATTTACCTTACTTTATTTTCAAAAAGTTTTAGTGCCTGATGTATAAAAAGATACAGTATAAACCCTGATTAATTTAGATTAAGAAATTTTTCAGTAAATTAGATTCAAATTAGAATCATTCATATCCCAATTCATAAATATGCTTTCTCCAAATATGAATTCATTCAGGTTAATCAAAATACTTTTTATGTCATGGTTAAACTGTAATGTGGTCAATTGTATGAGTATTGCAGTTAATGTAAATATGATTACAATGTTAATGATGTAATATCTTGTGTGGGTAATATTTACATTAATCAAGACATTTCTCAAAATATCTTTTGTATTCCGCAGACACCAGAAATGCATAAATATTTGGAATTAAATAAAGGTGTGTAAAATGTGAACTTTCCCTTTAAATATGGTAGTAACATGCTAAAAATGATTTATTAAGATTAACATTTCCTGTGAATTTTCAGAATCATAATGCAGTGTATAGTTGTGATTTCAAAGACAATATGAGTAAATTTGTGGGGGGGTGTATACAGTATGAATACAACAGCATTGCATGTATCTGGAGTGTGTATGAGTGTGTATGGGCTTTGAGCCAGTCTGGTCTGTGGCTGCTGCGTTCTCTCCTGTTGATTAATTGTGGCATGTGTGTCCCCAAGGCAGAGCTGCACCATGGGGCTCACCTGAGTGAACTGTGTTGGCTGGACACTGCTGAGGCAGGGGATGGTGAAGGCCTCAGGACGGAGCTCTGTGTCAGGGTTCATTAAGGGAGCTGGTAGAGGGCCAAAAAGAAGAAAAGAAATGGAGCCACAGTTTTCAGATAAGGGCCATACCACAGTATGGTTTTAGTAGTTTTGCATAGCCAGATTTCTGACTACGCCGTGAAGCTTATTCTAGCCAAGAACCACCCACTTAGACAGGAAGAGACTCTCAGACTGACATGTCTCACCACAATTTTTTGTTTTTATGCACTGTTTGGGGGCAATAAAACCTGGAATGTTATATTATATTATACGATATATTATTATATTATATTTTATGATATTATATTATATTGTGTTGTATTATTGTATTTCTAGTTTTAAATATATATAAATATATATACAGTGGGTACGGAAAGTATTCAGACCCCCTTCACTTTTTTCAATTTTGTTATGTTGCAGTCTGATACTACAATTGTTTAAATTCTTTTTTTTTCTCATTACTCTACACTCTGTCCTTTATAATGACAAAGTGAAAACAGAATTTTTGAAATGTTTGTAAATTTATTAAAAATAAAAAACTGAAATATCACATTTACATAAGTATTCAGACCCTTTACTCAGTACTTAGTTGAAGCACCTTTGGCAGCAATTACAGCCTCGAGTCTTTTTGGGTATGACGCAACAAGCTTTGCACAACTGGATTGGGGGAATTTCTGCCATTCTTCTTTGCAAATCCTCTCAAACTCGGTCAGGTTGGATGGGGACCGTCTGTTGACAGCCTTTTTCAGGTCTCTCCAGAGATGTTGGATAGGGTTCAAGTCAGGGCTCTGGCTGGGTCACTCTAGGACATTCACAGAGTTGTTCCTAAGCCACTCCTGTGTTGCCTTGGGTGTGTGCTTAGGGTCATTGTCATGTAAGAAGGTGAACCTTCGGCTCAGTCTGAGGTTTTGAATGCCCTGGACTGGGTTTTCATTAAGGCTATCTCAATATTTTGGTGCATTGAGCTTTTCTTCTACTCTGATGAGTTCCTCAGTCCCTGCCACTGAAAAACAGCCCAACAGCATGAGGCTGCTACCACCACACTTTACTTTTGGGATGGTATTCTGCAGGTGATGAGAAGAGCCAGTTTCCTTCAAACATGATGCTTAGAATTGAGGTTCATCAGACCAGGTAATCTTGTTTCTCAGAGTCTGAGGGTCCTTTAGGTGCTTTATTGCAAATTCCAAGTGTGTTTTCATGTGTCTTCACTGAGGAGAGGATTGAGTTTGGCCACACTGCCATAAAGCCCAGATCGGTGGAGTGTTGCAGTGATGTTTGTCCTTCTGTAGGTTTCTCCCATCTGCATATATGATCATGGAGCTCAACTAGAGTGACCACCAGGTTCTTGGTCACCAGTCTATACAAGCCCCTTCTCCATCAATTGCTCAGTTTGGCTGGGGACCAGCTCTTGGAAGAGTCCTGGTTGTGCCAAACTTCTTCCATTTGAGAATTATGGAAGCCACTGTGCTCTTGGGAACCTTCAGTGCAGCAGAATTTTTTTTGTAGCCTTCCTCAGATCTGTGCCTCAATATAATCCTGTGTCTGAGCTCTGCAGGCAGTTCCTTTGACCTCGTGGCTTGGTTTTCGCTCTGATATGCATTATCAGCTGTGAGGCCTTTTACAGAGAGGTGTGTGCCTTTCCAAATCATGTCCAATCAATTTAATTTACCACAGGCGGACTCCAATCAAGGTGTAGAAACATCTCTGCAATGATCAAGAGACATGGGAAGCACCTGAGAGAAATTTCAAGTGTTGTTGCAAAGGGTCTGAATACTTATGTAAATGTGATATTTCAGTTTTTTCTTTTTAATAAATTTACAGACATTTCTAAAATTCTGTTTTCACTTCATCATTATGAGGTACAGAGTGTAGATTAATGAGAAAAAAAATGAATTTAAACAATTGTAGTATCAGGTTGCAACTAGGGGTGGGACAATAAATCGATATGGCGATATATCGTGATCCTTCTCCATGCGATACGATAATCGATATCTGGCGCCAAATATCGATATTTTAATTAATACAATAAGGTGCTCTAAATACATTTTCCTGCTCCCAGCGTCTAAAATTGCGTGGAAATCGCGGCCGCGCCATTTCCACATTCTTTCCAAGAGCGCTCTGAGCAACTATGAAGCACGTTCTCTATGAAGATGGGGAAGCACGAGGAACCGAATGATAAACAGATTTTCAGCCACTGTATTAGCTGTACTGTTATATAT
Organism: Spinibarbus caldwelli; assembly: GCA_039654775.1. Lineage (NCBI taxonomy): Eukaryota > Metazoa > Chordata > Actinopteri > Cypriniformes > Cyprinidae > Spinibarbus > Spinibarbus caldwelli. Next base: position 12,327,414 of record CM077219.1, on the reverse strand, counting down.
ATACGTTTATGGAGATGAAAACTAAAAAACTGCCCCGGAACAGTTATCAGCGTGCACCATAGGCACCGATCACGTTATTATTGCATAGCGCATATTCAGTTCATGAGTAGCCGAACCTCTCCGCTCGGATCGCAGGTGGATGTCCCTCACTATATGAGAGAGAGAGAGCGCCGCCGGTGCGTCCAGTTTTATCGGTGCCCACTGTTCACACTGCATAACGCGCACTTGTAATATCTGTGAGAGATGGAGAGCATCCAGTTTTGTTCACATAAAACTGGACGCTCTCCATCTCTCACAGATATTACAAGTGCGCGTTATGCAGTGTGAACAGTGGGCACCAACCGGCAGAAACATAAATCTGCACCTATGGCATGGAGGACGAGACAAAACACTGTCAGAGACGTAATGCAGCGCAGAAGTGTGCAGTGTGTGTGTGCTTGCCGCGCGTCTACATTTGAAATAACCAACCTGAGCGCGCAAAAGACGCGATGTTATTGTGAACGGCTATTTTTCCGTGCGGGGCTCCGTTTTTATGATGAGAGGAGTAGAAAGGTTGAGAAAGCACTCCAGGTAAATTTTGAAATGTACCAGGTTTATTTATATATACATGGAGAGAGAGAGAGAGGCTATATAAGTTAAGCAGTTAAATGTGTTTGTTTACACACAGAGAAAAAGAAAAGTGTAAGCTTTTAATAAGTCCAAGAATAAAATTATTAATTTACTCAACATGTTAAAATTGATTTACAGAACTTTTTTTTGCTGTTTCCTAACAGTTTGGACTTGAATAAAGAAAGAAAACTTGCACTTAACCTTTTCACAGGCATTTTGTTTAGACAGATATCGCGATATATCATTATAGGATTTTCTAGAAATATATCGATTATCGCAGAATCGCTGTATAATGATATTATCGTTATCGTGAGCCATGTATCGTGATTATATCGTATCGTGAGGTACCCTGCGATTCCCACCCCTAGTACCAAGATGCATGCGCACAAAAGTATTCTTGTAGCTTCATAAAATTACGGTTGAGCCATTGATGTCACATGCACTATTTTAACGATGTCTTTACTACCTTTCTGGGCCTTGAACATGGTAGTTCCCTTGCTGTCTATGGAGGATCAGAAAGCTCTCGGATTTCATCAAAAAAACCATTAATTTGTGTTCTGAAGATTAACGAAAGTCTTACGGGTTTGGAACGACATGAGGGTGAGTAATTAATGACAAAATTTTCATTTTTGGGTGAACTATTCCTTTGTGTTACTTTGTAATAGCAACAAAGTTGTAAAACTGGATTTATTTTCACATAGAAAAGGTGATTTTTTTTCACACCACAATCATGTTAACATGCATATTTTTTTTTACATTTTTGCCTATACCACTGAAAAAGTAAGTATTTTAACATCTACAGATTGACCTTATTCCCTTTCATTGCATGCATCTCACTGTAACCCAGAAATATTTTTTGTAGTTATCAGCATTATGCCACAAGTGCTGTCGATCGAGCTTGAGCATATTCCTCTACACAGTGACTGCATAAAAAGCACACAAATTAACATTTGGTCTATGAAAAATGTAGATGTTTGACAAGAACACAGCGAATGCCCACATCTCGGTTAAAGAGCCCACACATTCTGTGGTTTCCTGAGCGCCTTCCATAATTCATTAACTGATACCCAATCACAGGACATTTCACGGGTGCTGAACGCTGGCTCTTTTCTTGCCTGTGGAGAGAGTTTGGCCGCATGCCTCATTCCACCAGAGTGCATTCCTAGGTGATTCATCAGTATATGCCACACCAATACTACAAACCCTCAAGATACCAATCATCTGTTTGCTGCTTCTTAAGAAACCTGATATTAAATCTGAGTGGCACCTATTGCTTACTTTTGATCAGTATCTCATAGAAAAACAAGCATTTTAAAAGCATTAAAAAACATTCACTGTTGTAGTGGCAACAAATCTTCATTTACACAATCTCAACGATGATCTATGCTCAATTCACACATATTGCTTATGCATCCGATACTGGTTTCAAAACATTTTCTCAAACCACAGCTATGATTCCATCAAACATTATGAAAGTGAATATATATATGAATATATATATATATATATATATATATATATATATATACACACACACACACACACACACACACACATATACATATATACTTACATTATATATATATATATATATATATATATATATATAAAGAAGAGCATTTATTCACAATATCTTTATCTCAAAAGTCACTATTTAATAAAGTCTTTAATATCACTTTTTAATCAATTTAACATCCTTGTTGAATTAAAAAAAAAGGAAAGAAAAAGTTTACTGACACCAAATTTTTGAACAATAGTGTTTATTGTTACAAAATATTTTTATTATGAATAAATTATGTTCTTTTTAGAATCCTGAAAAAAGTATCAAATGTTCGAAGAAATATTAAGCAGCACAACTGTTTCCAACATTGATTATAAATCAGCATATCAGAATAGTTTCTGAAGGATCATGTGACACTGAAGACTGGAGTAATGATCAGCTTTGATGAGCATAAGAAACTTCTTTTTAAAAGATTAAAAATCTTACTGATCCCATATTTTTGAATGGCAGAGTATATATATATACAGTCATGGCCAAAAATATCGGCAACCTTGGTAAATATGATCAAAGATGGCCGTGAAAATTAATCTGCATTGTTAATCCTTTTGATCTTTTATTTTAAAAAAATTCACAAAAATCTAACCTTTCATTGGATAATAAGAATTTAAAATGGGGGGAAATATCATTATGAAATATTTTTCTCTAATACACGTTGGACACAATTATTGGTACCCCTAGAAATTCTTATGAGTAAAATATCTCTGAAGTATATTCCCATTCATATTCACAATTTTGAGCACTCCAGGGTGATTATGAACATGAAATTATCCAGCCATGGCTTCCTGTTTCACAGAAATATAAATAGGAGGGAAAACAAAGCCAAAATTCCCTTAATCCTCCATCACAATGAGAAAAAACAAAGAATATCTTTCTGATGTGCAGCAAAAGATAATTGAGCTTCACAAATTAGTGAAGTGGTTTTAAGAAAAGAGCTAGAGCAGTGAAAATTCCCATTTCCACCATCAGGGCAACAATTAAGAATTTCTAATCAACATAAAATGTTACGAAACTACCTGGAAGAGGACGTGTGTCTATATCGTCCTAATGCACGGTGAGAAGGAGAGTTTGAGTGGCTAAAGACTCTCCAAGGACCACAGCTGGAGAATTGCAGAAAATAGTCTCGGGGTCAGAAAACCTTAAAAAAAAAAAAAAATTGTCAAACAGCACCTACATCACCACATGTTGTTTGGGAGGGTTTCAAGAAAAATTTTCCTAGCTCATCCAAAAACAAACTCCAGCATATTCAGTTATCAGACACGACTGGAACTTCAAATGGAACTGGCTTCTATGGTCAGATGAAACTAAAAAATGAGCTTTTTACCAGCAAACACTCAAGATGGGTTTGGTGAACACAGGGATAAAAGTACCCCATGTGTACAATGAAATATACTGCTGTATTTTTGATGTTGTGGGCCTATATCTCTTCTGGAGTTCCTGGACATCTTGTTTAGACACATGGCATCATGGATTCTATCAAATACCAACAGATAAAAAATCAATAAGTGACTGACTCTGTTAGAAATCTTATAATGGGCCATGTTTGGATCTTCCAACCGTACAATAATCCAAACACAAACCTCAAAAACAACACAAGACTGTATATATATATATATATATATATGACTAAAAGCATATGACATGCACAGCTTCCATGTTACATTTATCAGTGTAAGTGGATTATTTTTTATCTGCATACAAGCCATGTCTCTCTATTAGAAAAAAATGCAACAACCATTGAAGTGAAGTCAATCAAACAAACAAACAAAAAACACTGCATCAATGGCTCAACTGTAAAGTTAAAGGAAAACGCCACCGTTTTTCCATATTCCAATATGTTTTTCCCTTAATTTAGACGATTTAATACGTACCTCTCCCATCTCAGTGCGTGCACTTAATCACTCAAACATGCTAGCATTTAGCTTAGCACCATTCATTCCTTAGGATCCAAACAGGGATGAATTTAGAAGCTACCAAACACTTCCATGTTTTCCCTATTTAAAGACGGTTACATGAGTAGTTATGGTGACACAAAATAAAATGGGGCAATTTTCTAAGCAGATAAAAAATGATAACTATAATGTATGGTGGAGGAGCACTTCGCAGCACTTAGACCTTGGCGCAGTAATATTGGTTCTATTGATGGAAGTTAGAGGGAGAGGGAGAGTTTTCAGGAGTGATGATATTACTGCGCCGAGGTCGAAGTGCTGCGAGAAGAGAGAAGTACTCTTCCGCCATACATTATAGTTATCATTTTTTATCTGCTTAGAAAATCGCCACTGTTTATTTTGTGTCACCATACTTACTCGTGTAACTACTCATGTAACCGTCTTTAAATAGGGAAAACATGGAAGTGTTTGGTAGCTTCTAAATTCATCCCTGTTTGGATCCTAAGGAATGAATGGTGCTAAGCTAAACGCTAGCATAGTGGCGCCACGCGTTAGAGCGATTAAGTGCACACACTGAGACGGGAGAGGTACGTATCAACTCGTCTGAGGGAAAAACATATTGGAATATGGAAAAATGGTGGCGTTTTCCTTTAAGACTCCACTTAGAGAAGCAGATTCTCAGAAAAAAAAAAAGTTATTTATTTTGTCTGATTCTGCAGGTGTTACGAACAAAAGAAAGAATGCTAAACAGCAACAGCTGCTGTCAACGCAATTACATCACAACACAGTACATTAGCAGAGATTAAAAAGATTTTAAACTTGTTGCCTGGCACTACAAAACGCAAAAAATAATATGAAAAAATAAACTGTTAAAAAAAACAAAACAAAAAAAACACCGCAGGCTTAAAACAATGTGTGCAGAGCTAAAGGAAATAAAAAAAAGTATCGTGCAATTCATTAAATAAATAAATAAATTCTGTACCATGTGTAAGCTGTCATTTTCATCACATGGATTGTAGCTGCATTAACCTTTGTCTTTGATACTATACCATCTAATGAATTTAAACCCTTCCATCAAGCTGTCAACACACCGATCCTTTTATAGAACTAACCGACTAACTTTCTTGCTGTGCGATTTGGTGATTGCTGAAGGCAGATTCAGAGCATCACTGAGGCAATAAATAACAAAAGACAGACACACGGTCACTCAAAGTAAGCTACTACTGAAATGCACACTAACGTTTATTCATGAGACCCCAGACCTGTTTTCAGCTGTCGTAATATATGAATCTAATTTATATTCAATGCAGAGAGTTTATTTCAGACCTGCACTCTTCCTCTGAGAAGCCTTATGGGCCTTGGTCATACTTCATCGAGGATATAAATGTCAGATCATGTACTGTGATCTCGAATGATCCAAATATTGTTAGGAAATCCCTCTTGATTCAAGCATTGACTAGAGTGCTGGAGTGATTCATGTCTGTTTTGAGTGGAGAGGGCTATAATCGTAAAGCGAGGAGATTATTTTAAGAGGCAGCCGGCAGGAGGTACAGACAAGTCTGAGCTTGCTCACTGACTGAGAAACTGGCAGTAATAGCAAAGTATTTATGATCTCAGGCCAAGGGGCTGTGTTACACAGTGTTTTTTATGAAGTCACTACTTGTAAGGCAGTAAAAAAGCAGGATCATTACAGCAGTGTACATATGTAATTAGATTATGGATTTCCATTCATCCCATTTCTCTGCTGTTGATTATAGGTATATATTTTTTTGCATTAATTTATATTAATTTGATTTCATTTATTTGTTTACCAACTTATTATTTATAGTATTATCAGATGATATACACATGAAAAGACAATGTCCCTTTAAAAAGCTTCAGTTGTATTAGTAAGCTTGTAAATTGTAAAAAAAAAAAAAAAAAAAAAAAAAAAATTCCATAAAATAGGGCATAACATACTGTATTAATATGAAGGAATTTTCTGTATTTATTTATTTATTTATTTATTTAACAGGTGTTTTATCTGTATTTACAATTTTGCACTTCACTGTGTTGTGTTTTAGGGTTAATGGAAATGTTCGTAAATTACTAGAGAATGTCCTGGCATACTTTTTTTTTTTTTTCCCCATTGTACTGTAGTATACATATATAACATATAAAACCAATTAGATTTTCATGTATAAAAACACATTTGTGTGAACAAAATAGTGTGACGTCAAAAAGACAACTTGTTTATTCCTAAAATAAATTGCCTTTTATATTATCACGGTAAAAAAAAAAAAAAAAACACTAATAAATTCTTAAAATACTATCTGGAAATATTCACTTTGTATTAAGTTACATTTTTTCCAACCCACTATAAGAAAATACACACAATATCCACAATATTAGTATTTATAAATATGTAAACTTGGCATAAGAGAAACATTTCCAATTCAATTTCTAAATTTATTTGTAGAGTGTTTTTCACTATATCATTCCAAAACAACACTTTAAAAAATATTGTTAAATATTTAAGAAAATATTAAAACATTATTTTAAAAAAATTAAATACATTTAATAAATACTCTAACTTTGAAAGACCTAATTAAAAATATTGAATTATTTTGTAAAAATATGTATCTCCCTATTTTGTGTAGCTAACGACAACCTTAAAAACCAGCTTTATTATAGTTTATCTACTGAATTTGGCAAGCCACAGATTCAAAACAGCTTCCCCAACACTGAATCATTGCAATGGAAAGCATTGGGAAAATGACTCCATTTACAGACCCATTAATTCAAGCCGAATGCTACTGTATGTGAAAGAGAGACAATGGCAATGTTTTACTGAGCAGAAGCCAGATGAGCCAGGAAGATTAAACGCAGCGTTGATTTCAAAACCGCCTCACAAATCCTTATTTTACGAGCCCTCTTCCACTCCTGTGTGTGTCGTATTTATACCCATACGTTTTATAATGCCTGCTCTCGTTGTGGAAGGAAGATCAACCGAGAAAGAGGATAAATCTCGTTTGTGGTCTCCTTTCAGCAGTTTGCTCTTCGAAGTCAGCGGCTGACGGGTTTACAAGGGTTTTGACGGGCGTGAGACTGAGTTTTCTTAGCCTGTGAACGTTTCACTTTTTACAAGGTTGCGCTGTGTGGACGTGATTGTTCCTCCGAGACCCTGACGCTCAAAGAGCGGTAACACAGTAGCAGTCTGGAAGCGTCTCACAGGAGGAATCCAGAGCAGTAAAACCTACATTTACACAGAAGCGCCTGATCCAGAGGCCCTCGTTTATTAGGGCTACACCACAATGTTAATATGTTTAGACACAACACACACACTTTAAACCACGTCCTTCTGCTCCAGAGGAATGTGTGGAGGCCTGGAGAGGAGGAAGAGCATGCCGGGTGTCCCATATCAAACTCCCTCCTTCTCGAGCCACAGAGTCTTCTCTGTTAGGGCATGCAGCTGGACCTTTAGACCTTTGCGTTCAGTATTAAACCACTGTGTCTTAGCGGCATTCATGGAGGAGACAGTGTGTGAATTTTTGCGGCCTGGGTCTAACACGCTCACTCATTTAACATGTATTATAATGAGATCTTCGGAGGGTGATAAAAACTCAGTTGAGCCCCAAATATGGCTCCTCGGGGTCACGTTGTGCTTACATTCTGAAAGTAGACTGGCGCATATTCACATGCTCATTTATCACTATCAATAGCAAAGTACAAGGGGAAGTGACCATTAAGTATATCAGGAAAAGAACACAGTTATGCATAACAGCTCTTCTTGTATTTAACATGGTCATCATTTGGCTCTAGCAGTAATGTTGTAGAAAGCCAAAGCTAATTTTCTCCATCTGTAATTCACCTAAGGGAGCACAAAAATGCTAAAAGATCAACAATAAGAAACTATAAATATGTAGCTTTTGTGTTAAACAGGATACAGCGTAACACCAAAGGCACTTCTGAACTGATGCCCAACATGAGTAAGACTCACAACCCTTATCTGAAAGTTCACATGCTAATATGAAGTCTGGCGCTTTGCTAGGCTAGACCAAGGGTTTTCCATCGGGGATCCAGAGATCCAAATGGGACTTCAAGAGCATTCTAGGGGGTCTACGGGAAATTTGACAAAAAGATTTGACAAAATTTAATTTTAGGGCTGTTAAAGTTAAAACTGCTTTAAAGTAATAGCGCACAAATTGCTATACAAACGAATTGTTTGTATATCATAAAGGGAAGAGAAAGATTTTTGATTTTGCTAATATTTTTCTTGAAGAAATGTAAACGTATAGTAATGAAAGCCAAAATATTAAATGTCATGGATGTATATTATGTAATAATCCACTATTTTGTAGAGCGGGGTCAAAATGACAATTTTCACCTGAGATTCAGAGCCAAATTACAGGGATGTAAAAATGGCTTCGGAAAGATGGCAGCATCATCATGTTATTTTTACACAGAAATTGGCAGGTCTGTTAGTAAAATCTGTTGACTTTAGCAATCTTTGTTGCATTATGTGCCAATGGTGACCATTCAAAAACAGGGAAAGAGCACATTTCAAGTCCTTTCTTGTTTTCAAGTTTGCATGCCTGTAACTCAAGAAGTATTAAAGATATATTGAAGTCCTTTTAGATTTTGGGTCTTAACAAACTTTCCTTTTGGCATCTTCATTTTTAAGGCCCTATATATTTCAGTCCCAGAGATACTGCAATTTCAAAGTGGCTCCACGTTGAAAAATTGTACACCTTTTCAATGGTCAAAAACCAAATGTGGGTCACTTTGAATAAATATGATACTTCTTTTCTTTTAAAGAGGTATGTCTGAAGAACAAATAATGTTAAAACTAGAAATGTATCTCGTTATTCTGTCAGAACAACTGCAAAGAACATACCTGTCTGAGTGCCATAAATATTAATTTTCCAAAGTTTGCATGCCTGTAACTCAATAAGCATTAAAGATAACTAGATTCTAGTTCTTAATAATCTTCATTTTCAAGGCCCTACATCTTTCAGTCCCAGAGATACAGGGAGCTCAATGATGCTCCATATTCAGATTGTTAAATATTACCCTTTTTTGACCCCCTTCTACAAAATAGTGGATTACAATTTTTAATTTTTTTTTTTTTGTAATTTAATGTAAATTGTTCCAGGTAATATTTTAATAATTTGTAAACATTCATCTATTAATTTATATTGATTAATTTACAATAAATATTAAACATTACATTTGCCCACAATTATTGACCAAATAAAAATATTAAAATACCCCGTTTCAGTGCTTGACTTGCAATAAATGTTAAGCACATAATCTATATCTATGTACTGAAGCGGCCAATTACCAATGTGTTTTTAAACTTTAATAATGCCCCTCCTCAAACAGAAAGGAGCACAGTAGCAGCATTATTTATGCAGTCAAAGGTGTGCACACCACATTAACTGTCTCTGGTCTTTGCCAAGCAAAACCACTTACAGCAGAATCAACAAAACATATTCATCAGCCCTGTAATCTTGCTCAGGGTGACGAGGTAACAAGAGCGCAATGGATAATAGCCAAATGACAAGTGTTTTGTGGTCATGTTCTTTGTGTTTAGTAGCTTTTGACACTATGGGTTAGCGATTATAGGCTTTTCTCTTACAAAAGTGCTGTTTTTTAACCAGGATCCTCGGCACAGAAAGACATGCAAATTGATTCGAAGCTGCGAGCCGGCTGCTCTGAGCTTTAACATACTGACTGGAGGTGATAAATCACAGCTAAGCTACAGCTAGCACGCTAACGGTCCAGCACTATGATAACAAACACAGCTCTGTGTTATGGGTCATAGAGGCATTGACATTCATTTCCCTGAAGCTGAATAACTGACTCGCTGGCCTTCACAGCGAGCGGCACTGGGACGGAACGGCGGCCATGCTTGGTTCCCTCGCTCCTGGCTCCACAACACAGAACGCAGAAACAAACAACGCTTTGATAGAAATGAACATGCATAAGTGATCGGTCTTATTAAATGACGCAGAGGAGATTTAGTGAAACTGCGTGCATAAATGGCCACGTTGATTTGTTCATTGTGATTTATGCAATGCAATACGTTATGAGCGCTGAACGCGTTCGTGAATATTCACACACTCCCACGTGCGCTGGCGGATAAACATCACCTCTGCTGAACACAAATCTGCTCTTTATATTCAAGGCTAAATTGACCTGGAGTGTTTTACCGTCATAAGACACCTCGCTTTAGAGAAATTTCCCAGAAAGAGAGGTTGTGAATATAACGGAGACAAAAATAGAGAGAGGGCGAGCGCGCCCGGGAGAGAGAAGAGACAGCGGAACTCAATCAGAGGCGGGTCATGAGGGTTCAGGGCTGCAATACAGCGTCTGTGCAGTGCTGAAAAATGTGAGGTGACAGTTCATTTTCGCTGGTGACAGTCTTTGTCGCTCTCACTCGCCTGCTCGACCTGCCAACAGGAACCGTGCCGGCAACCGTTGCCCTGACAGCGGAGAGGAGAGGAGGCGGACCTTATCTGGTGACAGGGACCCGCAGAGACCAATTGGAGCAGTCGCGCTGGATGGTGATGCTCAGGAGAGAGAGGACGAGGTCGGAAAAATCACAGCAGAAAGGCTTAAACGAGAGTCTGCGAGAGGAGCGCACACACAGACTGTCCTCACAGGTCTTTTACTGCTGCATCAGAATGAGTCCAGGATAGTAGTTTGTCAAAGAAAATGTGCACATTTACATATACATTTGTAATACACAGAATGTAATGTATATTATATGTACATATATACAGTATCTCACAAAAGTGAGTACACCCTTCACATTTCAGCAACTATTTTATTATATCTTCTCAAGGGACAATACTATAAAAATGAAACTTGGATATATTTTAGAGTAGTCAATGTGCAACATGTATAGCAGTGTAGATTTACTGTCCTCTGAAAATAACTCAACATACAGCCATTATTGTCAAAATAGCTGGCAACAAAAGTGAGTACACCCTAAGTGATAACAGCTATACGTCGTTTAACCATGCAAAGCCACATGTCCTATTCATCATGTACATGTTTTTGTCTGCTTAACAGGACTATACAAATTTGTGTATCTTGTATTAGAGCAGTTAAAATTTGGTGCTTTGAGTACAATTCTCTCATACTGACCATTGGATGTTCAACATGGCACTTCATGGCAAAGAACTCTCTGAGGATTTGAGAATTAGAATTGTTGCTCTCCACAAAGATGGCCTAGGCTATAAGAAGATCAGTAACACCCTGAAACTGATTTACAGTACAGTGGCCAGTGTCACACAGAGGTTTTCCAAGACGGGTTCCACTCGGAACAGGCCTCGCAAGGGTCGATCAAAGAAGTTGAGTCCTCGTGGTGTGCGTCAGGTGCAGAAGCTGACTTCAAAAAACAGACGCATGAGTGCTGCCAGCATTGCTTTAGAGGTTGCAGAAGTGAAAGGTCAGCTTGTCAGTGCTCAGACCATATGCCACACACTGCAGCAAGTCAGTTTGCATGGCCGTCGTCCCAGAAGGAAGCCCCTTCTGAAGCTGGCTCACAATAAGGCCTGCAAACAGTTTGCTGAAAACAACCTGTCCAAGAGCATGAATTACTGGAACCATGTCCTGTGGTCTGATGAGACTAAGATAAACTTGTTTGGCTCAGATGGTGTCCGGCATGTGTGGTGACGCCCTGGTGAGGAGTACCAAGAAAAGGAGTACCGGTTCATTGAGAGAAACATGGATGCCAACATGTACTGTGACATTCTGAAGACATTCCAACATGATAACGACCCCAAACACACGGCCAAGATGACAACTGCCTTGCTGATGAAGCTGAAGGTGAAGGTAATGGAGTGGCCAAGTATGTCTCCAGACCTGAACCCTATTAACCACATGTGGGGCATCCTCAAGCGGAAGGTGGAGAAGCACCATGTGTCTAACATCCAGCAGCTCCGTGATGTCATTATGGAGGAGTGGAAGAGGATCCCAGCAACAACCTGTGCAGCTCTGGTGATTTCCAAGCTCAGGAGGATTAAGGCAATGCTAGATAACAGTGGTGCTCACACAAAACATTGACACTTTGGACACTGTTTTGAAATGTTCACTTAGGGTGTACTCACTTTTGTTGCCAGCTATTTTGACAATAATGGCTGTGTGTTGAGTTATTTTCAGAGAACAGTAAATCTACACTACTATACATGTTGCACATTGACTACTCTACAATATATCCAAGTTTCATTTTTATAGTATTGTCCTTTGAGAAGTTATAATAAAATAGTTGCTGAAATGTGAGGGGTGTACTCACTTTTTGTGAGATACTGTACATGTGTATGTATATATATATATGTGTGTGTGTGTGTGTGTGTGTGTGTATATATATATATATATATATATATAGATATATACAGGTGCATTTCAGTAAATTAGAATGTCGTGGAAAAGTTCATTTATTTCAGTAATTCAACTCAAATTGTGAAACTCGTGTATTAAATTCAATGCACACAGACTAAAGTAGCTTAAGTCTTTGGTTCTTTTAATTGTGATGATTTTGGCTCACATTTAACAAAAACCCACCAATTCACTATCTCAACAAATTAGAATACTTCATAAGACCAATAATAAAAAAAAAAAAAACATTTTTAGTGAATTGTTGGCCTTCTGGAAAGTATGTTCATTTACTGTATATGTACTCAGTACTTGGTAGGGGCTCCTTTTGCTTTAATTACTGCATCAATTCGGCGTGGCATGGATGTGATCAGTTTGTGGCACTGCTGAGGTGGTATGGAAGCCCAGGTTTCTTTGACAGTGGCCTTCAGCTCATCTGCATTTTTTGGTCTCTTGTTTCTCATTTTCCTCTTGACAATACCCCATAGATTCTCTATGGGGTTCAGGTCTGGTGAGTTTGCTGGCCAGTCAAGCACACCAACACCATGGTCATTTAACCAACTTTTGGTGCTTTTGGCAGTGTGGGGAGGTGCCAAATCCTGCTGGAAAATGAAATCAGCATCTTTAAAAAGCTGGTCAGCAGAAGGAAGCATGAAGTGCTCCAAAATTTCTTGGTAAACGGGTGCAGTGACTGTGGTTTTCAAAAAACACAATGGACCAACACCAGCAGATGACATTGCACCCCAAATCATCACAGACTGTGGAAACTTAACACTGGACTTCAAGGAACTTGGGCTATGAGCTTCTCCACCCTTCCTCCATACTCTAGGACCTTGGTTTCCAAATGAAATACAAAACTTGCTCTCATCTGAAAAGAGGACTTTGGACCACTGGGCAACAGTCCAGCTCTTCTTCTCCTTAGCCCAGGCAAGACGCTTCTGACATTGTCTGTGGTTCAGGAGTGGCTTAACAATAGGAATACAACAACTGTAGCCAAATTCCTTGACACGTCTGTGTGTGGTGGCTCTTGATGCCTTGACCCCAGCCTCAGTCCATTCCTTGTGAAGTTCACCCAAATTCTTGAATCGATTTTGCTTGACAATCCTCATAAGGCTGCGGTTCTCTCGGTTGGTTGTGCATCTTTTTCTTCCACACTTTTTCCTTCCACTCAACTTTCTGTTAACATGCTTGGATACAGCACTCTGTGAACAGCCAGCTTCTTTGGCAATGAATGTTTGTGGCTTACCCTCCTTGTGAAGGGTGTCAATGATTGTCTTCTGGACAACTGTCAGATCAGCAGTCTTCCCCATGATTGTGTAGCCTAGTGAACCAAACAGAGACCATGAACTCTCAGGAAACCTTTGCAGGTGTTTTGAGTTGATTAGCTGATTGGCAAGTCATCATATTCTAATTTGTTGAGATAGTGAATTGGTGGGTTTTTGTTAAATGTGAGCCAAAATCATCACAATTAAAAGAACCAAAGACTTAAACTACTTCAGTCTGTGTGCACTGAATTTATTTAATACATGAGTTTCACAATTTGAGTTGAATTACTGAAATAAATGAACTTTTCCACGACATTCTAATTTATTGAGATGCACCTGTATATGTATATACAGGTGCATCTCAATAAATCTCTCACACACACACACACACACACACAGTATTATACAGTATATATATATATATATATATATATATATATAGTGTATGTGTGTGTTTGTGTGTGTGTGTGTATAGATAGATAGATAGATAGATAGATAGACAGAGTGTATATATATATATATATATATATATATTCATTTATATATTTCCACCAACTATACTGTATAGTTCACTCAAATAAAAAAGAAATAAAAAAGAATTTTGTCCATGCAATGAAAGTAAATGTAGTCCAGTTTTTGGATCTATCATTTCTATCCATCCATCCATCCAATGGACAACAGTTGAAATATTCCATATATATCTATATCTATCTATCTATGAAAAAAACAACAACAACAAAGACAGCAGACAGTGGATCAAAGCATAGTGGGGGAAGGAGAATAGATTTGATCGGAGTAAAATTTTCACTTGTCATTGAACAGACACATGCTTTACGAGTGGTATGGATGATTGCTCCCTCGCGCTCTCTCTCTGTATTTTAGCTTGCACAGTCGGCTCAGTGGAGTGACGCCTCGGAAAATGAGAGCCGATTGGTGTCGACGTGGCAACGAATGGCCCTTAATTTGCATGCTAATTGTGCGATGGCCGCTGGGTGATTGTTTTGGGGCTGGATCAATGTTGAGAGGAACCTCAGAATGGCACCCAATTACAGCAAACACTCTCACTGCAATGGTCAGGATGACTGTTTATGTAATCATGTTTTGAAAAGCACGTCCGTACCTGTCGAATTTAGCACCGTAAATGCTACATCAAATGCCAATGAACTCTTAATGACACTGATGTTCTTTATGATGCACTGGAAAATAAATGCAATTAATTGTCAAACTGGAATTAAAGAAATAATTAGATTGCCTGAAAATGAATTGGTGTGCGTGTCATGGAAATGTTTTACATCAAAATTTCAACATAGGTTTTAAGCAGGCAGGCGATACAAGGTTGACTGCTTAAAGCATTACAACACACAAGATTATATCAGTCAGGATCACAAACCATTCAGAATCAAATTTAGACGGATGGATGGATGGCTGGATAGATATACGGATATGGATGGAACGATATAATGATAGAGTGATAAATAGAATGATAGAACGATAGAACGATAGATAGATAGATAGATAGATAGATAGATAAAACAGAATGATAGATAGATAGACAGAATAATAGATGGATAGGATTCAATTGAATTCAATTTCCATTTTGTGGATTAAAAAAAAAAAGAGCCAATTCCTCTGAATTTTGCAAAACCTTGCATTCAGTACAAAGTCATACAGGTTCATCTCATTAGCAAACATCTTTCAGAGCACACTAGGGAGGAACAGCATATCCCACTGGGAATTTTACCCCAATTAAAAGTTAGGTGTGCAGGTAAGCTTGAAAAAATCTTTCCAGAAGCAAGTCTGTGTTGACAAATTGATTTCAGCTCTTCGCATCCAATTTCCCGTCACAGTCTCTCTGCAGACCAGCGCCCATATGTAAAGGATGCATTTCTATCATAGACACATGGCCCAAGCATTCAGCCCACTGAACACCTGTTCACTAAACACCAGAGTGAAGGTCCATTTATTTCATATGGAACTCAATAGCTCAACCATCCATCCATGGAGTCAATGCTTTGTTAGCTGTGTCTAATGCTGCGAGAACCACAGAAAAACACACCATGATTACACACACCGAGGGAACGCCAGATTTACAGGCCAACTTGAGACTTGTACAGCATAAAAATACTGAATCTAACCTGATAAGTAAGAGATTTGGGGTGCTAAGCCCTGTTTTGTTCTGTATTGATTCGAGTCTGGATTGGAAGAGTCAATTAAGGCTTGTGATTCAGATTCACATGAGTCATCCGTCTTTGCAGAGGCGGCTCTGACTCGCCACCAAGCCAATCAATTCACAGCTGAATCAATGCTTAGAGGACCTATAGACTGAGAGCGTGTGAGCTGGCTCTGGTGAATGGCAGTTGTTTAATGGAGAAGATCCTACTCAGGATGGATTGTAAGCAAAGATCATATTCACAAGCAGCTGCACGGCCTGCAATCTGATATGGGAAGAGATCCTCATGCCTTCCTAGACTTGCCCTGTGCTTTCTCACGTCGCTCTCTGCTCTCTGTCTCATACACACTATCATGCATGCGCATGCGCACGCACACACACACACACACACACACACACACACACACGCACGCACGCACGCACACACACACACACACACAATTGAAAGCATGTCCAGGTAAAAACCCACCGCATCCGCTGCCATGGAAACCTGTGATGTGCAGAGGGATTTGTTTCTAAAATATTCTTCCCTTCTTTCCATTATCATATAATTATCTATCTATCTATCTATCTATCTATCTATCTATCTATCTATCTATCTATCTATCTATCTATCTATTAGGGGTGGAACGATACATGTATTCGTACCGAACCGTCACGGTATGGACATCTCGGTTCAGTGCATGAGGCCTTACAACGAATACAGGCAATTCACCCCCAAACCAGAAGGGGGTGCCCGCAGTAATGCAACGCTGTTTGATAACCACCAGCAGAAGAACAGCGAATGCCATGAGTTGCGCACGTGAAAACAAAGCCCCCTAGACAGTGACCATGTGCTGATTCTGATTGCGTCTCTCACATAGACTGACAAAGGAGTATACTTTAAAGGCTTGCTCACTCAACTGTTTGCGAAATGGAGCTTTGAGCTTGTGTATCCTACCTCTCTCATTCGGCACAAATCCAAATATTCCATAATATTTCCATATTTGCGATGTAATGTATCTGAATGCTAAACTATTATTTATTATGTAAATTATAGGCGCGTTCCAACGCGTTCCAAATTAATCAGTCGCGTTCCAACGGTGACACAGACTCGGGCGCGCTGATGTTTGGTTCACTGTATTTTATTTTGATAAAGTACCAATTGTGCTTTCAAGTTAGCAATGCTGGAACTGATGTGTTTTGTGTTTTGTGTGTGTCTGTGTGTGTGTGTGTGTGTGTGTCTGTGTCTGTGTGTGTGTGTGTATGTGTGTGTGTGTGTATGTGTGTGCGGGCGCTCCGGCGCGATCACTTCAACTGTTTCCTTACACCAGCAGAATCAGAAAGCAGAAAAATAAAGAAAACAAATAAGATGTCACTTTCTGCCATTTGAGTTTTCTTTTTGTGAACAAATTAAGCGTCACAAAAATTAACTGAAACTCAGCATATATAGGCTACGTTACGTGTCGCATTGTTTTTTTCCCCTTGTTTATCTGTAAACTAGATCAAATATAGTTCACGAATGTATTCCTTGTATGTATATACAGGTGCATCTCAATAAATTAGAATGTCGTGGAATAGTTCATTTATTTCAGTAATTCAACTCAAATTGTGAAACTCGTGTATTAAATAAATTCAATGCACACAGACTGAAGTAGTTTAAGTCTTTGGTTCTTTTAATTGTGATGATTTTGGCTCACATTTAACAAAAACCCACCAATTCACCATCTCAACAAATTAGAATACTTCATAAGACCAATAAAAAAAATAAATAAATTAAAAAAAAAACATTTTTAGTGAATTGTTGGCCTTCTGGAAAGTATGTTCATTTACTGTATATGTACTCAATACTTGGTAGGGGCTCCTTTTGCTTTAATTACTGCCTCAATTCGGCGTGGCATGGAGGTGATCAGTTTGTGGCACTGCTGAGGTGGTATGGAAGCCCAGGTTTCTTTGACAGTGGCCTTCAGCTCATCTGCATTTTTTGGTCTCGTTTCTCATTTTCCTCTTGACAACACCCCATAGATTCTCTATGGGGTTCAGGTCTGGTGAGTTTGCTGGCCAGTCAAGCACACCAACACCATGGTCATTTAACCAACTTTTGGTGCTTTTGGCAGTGTGGGCAGGTGCCAAATCCTGCTGGAAAATGAAATCAGCATCTTTAAAAAGCTGGTCAGCAGAAGGAAGCATGAAGTCCTCCAAAATTTCTTGGTAAACGAGTGCAGTGACTTTGGTTTTCAAAAAACACAATGGACCAACCTCAGCAGATGACATTGCACCCCAAATCATCACAGACTGTGGAAACTTAACACTGGACTTCAAGCAACTTGGGCTATGAGCTTCTCCACCCTTCCTCCAGACTCTAGGACCTTGGTTTCCAAATGAAATACAAAACCTGCTCTCATCTGAAAAGAGGACTTTGGACCACTGGGAAACAGTCCAGTTCTTCTTCTTTTTAGCCCAGGTAAGACGCCTCTGACGTTGTCTGTGGTTCAGGAGTGGCTTAACAAGAGGAATACGACAACTGTAGCCAAATTCCTTGACACGTCTGTGTGTGGTGGCTCTTGATGCCTTGACCCCAGCCTCAGTCCATTCTTTGTGAAGTTCACCCAAATTCTTGAATCGATTTTGCTTGACAATCCTCATAAGGCTGCAGTTCTCTCGGTTGGTTGTGCATCTTTTTCTTCCACACTTTTTCCATCCACTCAACTTTCTGTTAACATGCTTGGATACAGCACTCTGTGAACAGCCAGCTTCTTTGGCAATGAATGTTTGTGGCTTACCCTCCTTGTGAAGGGTGTCAATGATTGTCTTCTGGACAACTGTCAGATCAGCAGTCTTCCCCATGATTGTGTAGTCTAGTGAACCAAACTGAGAGACCATTTTGAAGACTCAGGAAACCTTTGCAGGTGTTTTGAGTTGATTAGCTGATTGGCATGTCACCATATTCTAATTTGTTGAAATAGTGAATTGGTGGGTTTTTGTTAAATGTGAGCCAAAATCATCACAATTAAAAGAACCAAAGACTTAAACTACTTCAGTCTGTGTGCACTGAATTTATTTAATACACGAGTTTCACAATTTGAGTTGAATTACTGAAATAAATGAACTTTTCCACGACATTCTAATTTATTGAGATGCACCTGTATGTACTGCAGATTTTATATATAACATAATATAATAATAGTTAGTATTTTCAGGTGGAAAAAAAATTGTAATTTGTACTACTGTCTTTTCAAAATAAATGAAAAGAAACCGAGCATAGTAGATTTTTTTTTTCCTGTTGTACCGAAATCGTATCGAACCGTGACCCCCGAACCGAGGTACGTACCGAACCGTGACATCTGTGTACCGTTCCACCCCTACTATCTATCTATCTATCTATCTATCTATCTATCTATCTATCTATCATCCATTTATCTATCTATTCTTGTATTATTCAGTTGATCAATCTGTCTATCAATCCATTCATATCTGTTTACCCGTCTAATCGTCTATCCATCTATCTGTCCGTCCATTATTTTCTATCCATCCATCCATCCATCCATCCATCCGTCCACCCGTATACCCATCTAACAACCATTTATCTGTCTATCTATCCTTCTTTCATTCTGTTTATCCATTCATCCATCTATCCTTATATCAGTCTTTACGTCTATCTATCTATCTATCTATCTATCTATCTATCTATCTATCTATCTATCCAACATCCATATCTACCATCTATCAAACCCTATTATTCGTTTTATCCATTCTTTTGTCTATCCATCCATTCCTCTCTCCTTCTAACCATCTATTTATATATTATTCTGTCTATCCATCTATTATTCTGTCCACTTATCCATCCTTCTATCCATCCATCCATCCATCCATCCATCTATCCATCCATTTCATCCATCTATACATCTAACATCCATCTGTCTATCTACTCTTCTATTATTCAATTTATCCATCTGTCTATTAATCCATTCATATATCTATCTACCTGTCTAATCCATCTATCCATCTATCTATCCGTCCATTATTGTCTATCTATCCATCCATCTATCTATCAGTTAATCTGTCCACCCGTATATCCATCTATCAACCATTTATCTGTCTACCTATCCTTCTATCATTCTGTTTATCCTTTCATCCATCTATATATCTGCCTGTCCATTTACCTATCTATCTATTATTCTATGTATCCTTATCAACCTTTACGTCTGTCTATCCATCTAGCATCCATCTATCCATCTACCCATCTATTGTCTATCCATCCATCCATCCATACATCCATCCGTACATCCATCTAACAACCATTATTCTGTCTATCCTTCTATTATTCTGTTTATCCATTCATCCATCTACCTATCTATCTATCTATCTATCTATCTATCTATCTATCTATCTATCTATCCATTTATCTATCTATTATTCTATGTATCCTTATATCAGTCCTTACGTCTATCTAGCTAGCATCTATGTGTCATTCTATCCATCTATCCTTCTATCTATCTATACATTCCTTCATTTTCATCTTCTAAACTTTTTGAATTAACCTTTATTAGGACTCAAGCTTAATGTTTAGCCAGTTCAGCTATCTTGGTTTCTCTCTCTCCATTCTGTTATAGAGCTCATGTCCCTCATTCTGTTACAGCAGGCGACCGTTCAACTGAGACCAAAAAGGGTGAGACAGAGAAAGAGACCACCATGACAGGTGCTGTGGTGTCCAGGCAGATCACTAAATGCCCCTGTCAGTCTCAGAGCTTCAGATGGCAGCAGATCTAGGAACAATCATCGCTGTACTTCATTACACCCCACCCATTACACCGGTGACCAAGGTCTTTTTAATTTACTGTATCATACAGTACCGCATTTACATAGTAATTTCAGTAAGGAATTAATTCATGAATACCTCTTATCACTTAACAGAAATACAGGCGGATAAAGCTACACACAAAAGGAAAACGACAGAGAGAAAGCGAGAGAGCGGGCAAAGCCTGACAGATATTTGAGGGAAAGAACATACAGGATGAAAGTGAGCAGAGTGTAATGAGAGACCGAGCGCTCAGTGGAGGTAAAGACGGATGGAAACAAGGCCAGGGAGAGACACAGGGAAGACAAAAGAAAAAGAGAAGGAGAGAGAAGAGAGGAGAGCAACTCGGCTGTAATGGCTCGCGTCTCCTGGCAATCGAATTCTTGCCGCTCTGTCGCACAGGGAGCGTTAATTGACAGGCAACCACTTAAGTCTTAATTTTCTTTTAAGATTGTGGCGAAAAAAAGAAGGAGAGTGAGGAGAAAGAGAGAGTCTACGAAGGGGGAATTCTAATGAGGGAGGCAACATGTCTGAGCAGGGCCATTACGTGTGATCTCTATTCCATTCTCCCAGCAGACACCACGGGTCCGCTGTTTTAATGGCCCAGCCACTGGACGGAGAGAGCATGTCACAGCTAACTGCCTCACAGTGCAGGAATGAATTTAACACTAGGCTAGGTCCTCGTACTTAGATTTAGCATGCATCTAATCGAAGTCTTTGGAGAAACGGAGATGGTTTGCTGCATGGTTTGAGTTGAGGAATGGTTTTATGACCTGAAATCGGGTGGAATTTGAATCCCAGCACTGCCTCAAGACGTCTTCTGTTTAGATTTCTCATGATTTTTCAGTCTAAATAGAAATTTTAAGGGAAGGATTTCAAAAGGCCTGTGGATTATAGAAGTTTGAGGTTACAATAAATGAATGAATAAATAAATAAATAAATAAATAGCCATACGTGAATAGTTCATAGAGACTAAATCTGTTCAGCTCTAGAAAGGACAAAAAAAAATAAATTTTTTTAAAAATTCTTAAAAATCATAAAATTACTTGAAATCTTCCAATGTTCTGTTTTGTTCAAACTCACGGCATTTGGTGTACCATGATGTAAATCTGGGTACAATTTTGATTCTAAACCCAGACTAATAAGAATAAGATTTCAAAGCTTTGGAGGAAGGAAAGATTATCAGTGAATAAGGACATACATTTCATTCTGTCTCTATGATTATAGTTCGGCTTCAAAAGGAACTGTGTAGCAAACAAATTGCATAGACTATTTTATATATTTTTAGGAGCTTGACAGATGTGGCCACACAATTGTAAATTTATTACATTTATTATGTTTAGATTTATGGAAAACTAATGATTGATTGATTGATTGATTTAAACTATCTTTTCGTTTTCCAGCAAAGAATAAAAATAACATGTTTGGAGAGACATTAGAGACAGTAAATAATGACAGAATTGTCTTTTTTGGGTGAACTAACACTCTAAAGCAATGTAGCATTGACTGTGTTAGGCTTTATCATATATGTTAGGACATGATGCTAAAATGAAGCAGAAACAACAACATCTGTACTCTTTGGTAGTGTCTATTCAAAAGCAAATTTTGGTAGTGTCTATTCAAATCCTGTCTAAGTGGTTCTTCGCCAGAAGAAACAGCAATATGAACCAGATCTATTGCTGTTTAGTCAAACGTCTGGCAACGTGAGACTACACAATGCCAGCCAATCAGACTGGAGCTGACAACTTCAGCCAGTGCTGGCCATTTTTGTGTGCAATATGCAGACTAGGCTGAGACCACCTTTCACCCATCTTACACAGAAACACATTTCTTGGATTTTGTTTTTCTGTTAATAGAGAAATCAAGTGCACGTGAATATAACAAACTGTAATAAATCATGAGATACACTGCATATGATTTGTATTAGAACTCAATAAATGTGTTAGAGATTGAACTCAGTAGCGCCCAGAGCTGTCCATTTCACAAAGGAAGAAAAGCACTTCATAGTTCTCAGTACTGACATGTTTGATGAGTGTTGGCTGAATTGAGGATGAGGATGAGTGTTGGCTGAATTATTGCTCAGTCCCTTTAAAACTCTCATGCTCTCTGAGTTGTGTGCTCATAGACAGTGGATTGAGCAAAAATCTGAGGCAGTGTAGCTCGCCCCCTAGTGACACTGAGATGAATTACAAAAGACCGCTGGAGGAATATCTGTGATTCACTGCTATGTGAGCCCTAGAGAGAGTGGATCAGCCACTTTACAGCTGTGCAGGGGCTGGACTACCATGATTTCTCTCCTAGTAAAAAAAAATTCTACAGATTCTGTGTTTAATAGAGATAAACTACAGGCAAAACTCCTGTGCATTAACACAAACATGAATATTATATATATATATATATATACATATATATAAGTGTGTTTTGTGTGTTAATGGCTTCAAGGCGTCATTCCCTCTCATATCTTATCATGGTGGCCTCTAAAGAACCAAATGGTTGAAGTGTGGCTCCGTTATCTCACCGCTGCCTCTCTTGCCCCCTCGTCACATAGATATCATATCTCACCCTGTATCTTTCTCTCTCTCTCACATACATTCTCTTCTGCTCGCACACACACACATAAACACACTGTCTCTCTCACACAGACACACATTCATTCTGTCTCACACTTGCCCTCTCTCACACACACACAGACTCTGTCTCTTTGCTATTCTGACAGCTCTGAGGCTTCCTGCCTCCAAGGCGCAAAGCCCAACTCTTGGCGATGGCAGAACGGGTTAAAAGGTTATCGGCGTCACCTTTGACTTGGCCCCGCAGGGGCCACCCAAACGGTTGCCATGACCACCGCCCTTTATCAGAGCAGATGAAAAGTACAGCGGAGAACTGAAACACAAGAAAAGGCAACTGCAAAAGGCAGATTTGAGTTGTTGGGTTAATAAGGCGGCTCAGTTGTGAAGTAGGTCAATTAATAATGGAAGAAAAGGTCATTGTGTCGGATCAACCCGTTCTAACAATAGGTATAGCTGTTGACTAGCAGTTTACGAATCCGCTGAAGTGCCACCACACCTGTCCGGTGTACAGGTGTGCGCTCAATGAGGCCGCTGGTCATGGGGAACTATTTTGGCTTTCTGTTACCCAAAAAACTGGAGGAGGGTGACCTGTACATTTTCAGAGTTTGTTTAAAGTTCTTCGTCTTAATCGGGTCATACGGACTGTACAATATTAATTACACCGAGCAGACTTTCAAAAGTTTCCAGTCGTAGTCTTATGGTTATCACTGCCACCATTTTTCTGTTTGCGTGTGTTTTGTGTACATAGTCAATATAGATATCTCCAGACTCACATCCTTATCTTGAACTCATGCCAGATTGCAAAGTTTTAATCACAAATTGCGATTATCTTATTGACACACAAACTGCATAGAGGTATAAATAAGAGATCTAATCCTTGTTTAAGCAGTTGTTATCATAAGTAAAGCAATTTATGCTCCGGGTTGAAGGGGATCTGTGATACTGAGGTTTGCAGATGAGTGGAAGTCGAGAGTTGTTTACTTAGTAGATTTATGTGACTCGTGGCAGTGTGAGAATTGAATCAGAGGACCTTAAAATGGCTGACGTGCAACATTATATCCACACACTTACACATAAAACACACACAATACTGGTCCAAACCAAACTTTACAAATTTATAAATAATCTAGGGAAGTCATTTTATCAAGTTTCGTATTGTGAAAAACTCAGATTCTCTGGTTTAGTCTAAACCTAGCTGTCTCTCAAAATGGCTGCCTCTCGATCACGCTTAGCCTTGACTCTGACTGCAACGGTCACGTGACGGTCTAAAAAAATTTCCTTTTCCTCATCCTCTCCGTTCCATCTGCTCCCTCCATTCACAATAACGAAGCAAGCGATGAGAGAAATCTCATTTAGCAGACGTCACCCTGAGGCAAAGCAGAGAGGGCATTAGCTACTGGGAAATAGTTCCTAAGCGTGTGAATATTTGCAGTTGGAAAGAGAGGGAAAAAAGGAGCCTCCACGCCCAAAGCGCTTTACAGACTTTTCTAACCTCTTTTCTCTGTCGCTCTCTATTGTCAGTCATCACTTGTCAAATTAGAATCAGGTTAGAGTGTTAGAGTCTTATCTTTATTTGTGCTGAGTGTCAGCTGAGTATTACCTAAGAAACAAATCAACCTCAAACTGTGTGTTTGAGGGAATGAGAGTTTAGAGAACAAATGATAGAGAGAGAGCGCAATATGGAAGTAGTTGCTTCAAAGGAAATGGAATGGAATAACTCAGAAATGGAAAATGCTGAAGGTCAAATTTTAGTCTTTGAAAAACTGAAGGGGGAAAAAACTGTGCCATGTGATGTGGTTATTAGAATGAATATGTGGTTTGCATTAGCTGGGTTAATTTTATAGTATTGCAAAAAAAAAAAAAAAAAAAAAATCTTCAAGATGCAAATAAATAAACAATAAAAAAATAAGCTTCCTTGAGACAGATTTGGTAAGACATCATACATATGGACTAGAATGTAGACAAAGCCATGTGACCTTGCCTAGGAAGTCATGTGACTGTATAATTCACACAGATTGGCTTGTATTACCTCTTTGAACTTTCTGACACGCTGTCGCTCGCAGGCATAATGTATCTTCCGCAAATGCTAACAAACATGAAGTTCAGAGCAGTTTGTCTGTGCGCTCTCAACCACATATAATTTATTGCATTTAATAAAAAAGCCGCAGTAGTTTCCCTAGTGGCTATAACTTCCATTTCATGCCAATTTCCCTGTAAGTAACATTTTTTGGTAACATTCCAATTTTTGTTTTGCTTAAAATTTGGATGGAAACATATAATGAGCTGCAAGACTGTCATTTGGCATGACTTATTTTTGACTAAAGGTGGAATGTGCTGGAAGTCTTGTGCGTATGTGCAGAAAACGTAGATGTTTTATATGTATACTGTATATTACTGACCATCCTCATTTTGTAAGCATGCTCATCTGTGTGCAAAAGACATGAGTGTGAAGTGAGGGTTAACAGATATCTCTCATCTCTTGCTCATAAACTCCAGGCTTGGTGCTCCTGATATAGCCAGAGGCGTGTGGTTGATTACATTATGACTGTTTTCCTAGTGTCTGGTGTTGTAGCACAACCAGGCCGTTGCCATTAGAAAGTCTAAACAGACACCACACTCACTCATACAAAGTATATCTGTTGAGCATGCTACAGTGGTGGCCAAAATTATTAGAACACTAGTATTTTCACCAGCTAAAAATGGTTTTAAGTCAGTTATTTCTATCTTTTGCTGTAGTGTGTCAGTAGGACATATCAGTTTACATTTCCAAACATTCATTTTGCCATTAATTGTAATAATCCAGTGAGATTTTTGTTTTTCTGACAACAGCCAGTGCTCCACACAGAGATCTGATCTGATCATCATCCAGTCCGTCTGGAATGACATGAAGAAACAGAACAAACTGAGACAGACTAAGACATCTCCAAGATGCTTCAAGAAACCTACCTGTTTCAGGTACCGAAGTGCACCGAGGGCAAAAGCTGCTTTAAACGCAAAGGATGGTCACACCAAATGTTGATTTAATTTATTTAATAGAAGCTAATTGATAAAGAAAATCTATTTATGACATTATTTTTGACAGCATCCTCATTTTACAGCATTTTTACACAAATGCCTAAAACTTTTAACAGTACTGTAGCTTTGCAGGTAGGTTTCTTGAAGCATCTTGGAGACGGACTGGATGATGATCAGATCAGATCTCTGTGTGGAGCACTGGCTGTTGTCAGAAAAAAAAAATCTCACTGGATTATTACAATTAAGGGCAAATGAATGTTTGGAAATATAAACTGATATTTCCTACTGACACACTACAGCAAAAGATAGAAATAACTGACTTAAAACTATTTTGTAGCTGGTGAGAATAGTATAATTTTGGCCACCACTGTAAATATATTTAATATATAAATATAACATTTTTTCTTAAATATATACATGCATGTAAACAAAAAACTTTTATTTTGGACATGATTAATTGTTTGACAGCACTATTAATTATCCATTTCTTTAAGAAAGATATATAGAAATTTTCTCACCCTCATGTTTTTCAAAAGGTTCTTCAGAGACATAAAGGTAACTATCTTGCCAGAACAGTTTTTTTTAAATGATTTAAAATGTACAATTATAAAACACAATTATATTAAATTATTTCATTTTTTTATTATTTATATTTTTAATTGTACATAAAAAGCACAAAACTATTTAATTTAAACATTATATATATTTGATATTAATTATGGCCGATTATATATATAAATATATACATATATATAGGTGACAATTTTGCCAGAATTATTTTTATTAATCTTAAAGAAATTCACAAAGGTAATAATGATAGAATTTTTATTTATTTTTTATATTTTTTTTAAAAATTTTTTAGGTTTACTCTTCTTTTATTGACAAATGCATGAATAGAAGACTAGAACAGAAGACAAAGGCTGGAAATATATGGCACATTAATGGTAGTCATTCAACCAACAACAAAATCAGACCAACTTCTCTTCTGTGTGCTGTGTTTATTTATCTTCTGATTTAATCTTTTACAGGTTGGCCACAGTTCAGAGCAGCTTTATTTTATCCTGTACTTGCCATATTGATGAGGAATGTTTTGTTTCAGGGCACACATTTAGGCCTACTACCGAATAACTGAGAAGAGAGGAAAGTGTGGAGGTCAGAGGCGTGCAGGGATCTCTGTGGATAGACTTTTCCTCCGGATTGCACCACAATGTGAGGGTGAGGTGGTCCCCTTTGTCCTGGAACAGAATGACTGAGTGAGTTGGAGCTGACGGAAAGGTCACGGAGAGTTCGGCAGGAGAGGTGCGTAACACTGAGCATGCGTTGCGACTGGCTTTCCAGCGCGCGCTTGTGTTAGCGGGACAGGTTTGAATGATGATCTGAGGAGTGCTCTCGTGTTCTCCTCTCTGTGTGCTGAAGCTCTACTGGCTCAAAGCCAGGAGCGTGAGAGCTTTTATCCGAAATGGGAGACATCCCTGCCCTACTGATTCCCGCTCCCGCTGTCAGTAAGAATGCACAGGCTAAGCTCTCTTGTTGTTTGAGTTCCAGGACCCACTTTAGAAATTCACCAGTGGTTTTACGCTCATTTGATATGCCCTTTTCTTCATTTGTTGACCTTGACTGTCTTGTTAAAAAATGAAACCATTTTTCAATTCTTTTAAATCATTGTAGATCATGTGGTCGAACCGCTGATGTCAGAGGCCCATGTTTGAATTGCACCATGTAGGACCAAGTTTTCAGTGCAACAATAACAATTCAGTGTGGCGAGCAAAACTAAACAACTAAACTGTTCCTATTATAACAAACAAAGCTGTCTATATTCAAAGACTTGCGCAATGTGACTTGTGTTCATCCTATTCTCATGCACATTAGATCCAGCTATGTAAAATGAAAAATATTATTTACAAATATCACACATATACCTATTTTTTCATTAATGTATATATTTAATATATATTTCATTTATGTTTATTCATAAATGTACACTACCATTCAAAAGCTTAGGTTAAGATTTTTGAATCTTTTAAATGAGCATAAAAGTCTCTTATGCTTATCAGTGCTATCTATGTGATCAAAAGTACAGTAAAACAGTAATATTATAAAATATTATTACAATTTAAAATAACTTGTCCAGCTACAGTGCCCTCCACTAATATTGGCACCCTTGGTAAATCTGAGCAAAGGTGGCTGTGAAAATAAATCTGCATTGTTTATCCTTTTCATCTTTCATTCAAAAAATCTCATTGTGAAATAAATGCTTTCTCTAGTTCATACTGGCCACAATTATTGGCACCCAATTATTGCAACGTCCTTTACCCAAGATAGCAGCCCTGAGTTTTCTCCTGTAATGCCTGAAGAGTTTGGAGAACACCTAATAAGAGATCAGAGACCATTCCTTCATGCAGAATCTCTCCAGATCCTTCAGATTCACAGCTCCATGTTGGTGCTTCTCCTCTTTAGTTCACCCCACTCATTTTCTACAGGGTTCAGGTCAGAGGACTAGGACAGCCATTGCAAAAGCTTTATTTTTTTGCTCAGTGACCCATTTTTGTGTTGATTTTGATGTTTGTTTTGGATTATTGTCCTGATGAAAGATCCAACCACAGCCCATTATAAGATTTCTAACAGAGGCAGTCAGCTTTAGATTTTTTTTATCGGTTGATATTTGAGAGAATCCATGATGCCATGCATCTGAACAAGATGTCCAGGACTTCTGGCAGAAAGACAGGCCAACAACATTAACCGTGGACATGGGGCACTTTTTATCCCTGTTTGTACTAAACCCATTTGGTGGGTTTGCTGCCAAAAAGCTCTTTTTTTAGTTTCATCTGACCATAGAAGCCAGTTCCAGTCGTGTCTGATAACTCAATATGCTGGATTTTGTTTTTGGATGAGCGAGGAGAATTTTTCTTGAAACCCTTCTGAACAATATGCAATGATGCAGGGGTTGTTTGATTTTTTTTTTCTGACCCCAAGACTCAACTAATCTCTACAATTCTCCAGCTGTGATCCTTGGAGAGTCTTTGGCCACTCAAACTCTCCTCCTCACTGTGCATTAGGACGATATAGACACACATCCTTTTCCAGGCAGATTTTTAACATCTTTAGTTGATTGGAACCTCTTAATTATTGCCCTGATGGTGGAAATGTGGATTTTCGATGCTTTAGCTTTTCTCTTACAGCAATTTTCTATTTTGTGAAGCTCAACAATCTTGTTCTGCACATCAGAACTTTATTGTTTGGTTTTACTCCTTGTGATGGATGATTAAGGGAATTTGGCCTTTGTTTTCTTTATATTTGTAATCATTTGGAACAGGAAGTCACAGCTGGACAATTTCATGCTCCTAGTCTCCCTGGTATGCTAAAAAAAAATAAATAAAAATAAAAAAAATGTAAATATGAATAGGAATATACTTCAGGGATATTTTACTCATAAGAATTTCCAGGGGTGCCAATAATTGAGGCCAACATGCATTGGAGAAAAACATTTATTTTATCATGAGATTTTCTCCCCACTTTCAATTGTTTTACTTCAATGATAGGTTAGAATTTTGTGAATGAATGATCAGAAGGATAAACAATTCAGATTTATTTTCACAGCCACCTTTGCTCAGATTTACCAAGGGTGACAATATTAGTGGAGGGCACTGTGTGTATATATATATATATATATATATATATATATATATATATATATATATATATATAAGGTAATTCATTTCTATTAAAATGTTGAAAGAAAAATTCTATAACATTTCCTATTCCGTACAAAGCAATTTTTTTTGCTTTTACTTTTCATTTAGAATTTTTAATATTAAAAAATAGTAATAAAAATAATTTTAGATTTAAAAAATATATATATATTAAAAAATATAACATATATTTTATATAAAAATATAAAATATTTAAAATATAAAAACAATATATATAATCAATGATACTGTTTCAAATGTATGCATATATATATATATATATATATATATATATATATACACACACACATATTTTTATCATTTAGAATTATTATTTAAATATAGAATTAATATTTAGCTATTTAAAATTGAAAATTACCATACTCTAATAGGTCATTAGCTTCGGGCATAGCTTCCTATCAGATTACAGCATTCGTGTTAATCAAACAGATTTTTGTATAGAGCAAAGCATCATGGGAGATTTCAGGGCCAAGTCCAAAAGGGTTGTGGCTATAAGGGATACAGCTCTGACAGGAAACTAACGATGATATTTAATTTTCCACCTATAAGATTGTGTTTTTATTAACGTCTACACCTACCCCAACCCTAAACCTACCCCATACAATAATGCAAAAAATAGTAATTATTGTTGTACAGTTTGACAAAAGTTATGCTGTATTGATGTGCGCATGCCCAGTAGCGCCATACATATCCCTTCTAGCCTTAACTGTCCAACAGTGCAGTCACCATTACTTGTTCATTGAATCAAAAATATGCTATTGTTGTATGATTTAAAGCAATCAAAACCCACACTTCTCACAGATGAGATACAGCATTGGATAACAGCATAAACGCTAAAAAACATCTACAGCTGCTTTCATGTTGAAGAAATCAGATCCATAGTGACCATACAGCATTCACGAAAAGTGTCACTAAAAAATTTTAATAAAATAAGACCACAATGTGTGGCACGATGGATCTACATACAAACAGACGACTGCAAAGTAAACTGTAAGGCTGTGGGTGAAGTGCGTTTCCGTGTGTGGAATTCTTTTTATGGCTAAAAGGCTCACTCAGGGGCCGCATTGAGCGTGTGGTGATGAGACTGTTGTCTGATTAAATTAGGCCCCTGCACTGTACTGGCTCCACAGGTCATCTGCCAGATGGTGAGGAATGGAGGGCAAACCGAGAGATTCATCCCAGACCTCTTACACTGTCTGAAGCCATCCACACACACCCTGACAAGCTGTCAGAGCTCCACGGCACGAGAATAAAGGGCAGAATCAAAGAGAATGTGATATGTGCGAGAGAGAAAGGGAGACGGAGAGCAAGAAAAACACACACGCACACCATAACGCGCACATATATTCCGAAACGAAGCCTGTGATGTAAAGTTTATTAAATCAGTATTAATGTTCCACTTTTATGAGTTGGGCAGGGCACTGGCTGTAAATCTGAGTCCATTTACTACCTGAGCCACATACAGAGAGATGAAATGACTGCGATAATATTCGCCATAATGGCTCGGCTAATGCTTGCAGCTTTAGTAAGAAAAATATTATTAGACCATGTAGTCCGACAGCAGCACGAGAAATATTCGGTGAAGGAAAACCCTTAAAATAACCACTTTTGACAAGTTCTGTTTCTTCTACCACCGTAATTCATACAATGTCACACTGTCACGGATCCAGAAATGCCTCAATTTGACACAAGCTAATGTTCGACTAACAGTAACATCCACAGTCACTCATGGGATAACCAGATCCATTTCGTTATGAATATTCGCCCACTAAGTTCATAAATCATCCCAATCATTGTGACTTCTGAATTATGATCTATTACATCTGATTCCAGTGTTTTCCCCCCCTTTTTCTATGTCAGACCACCAGTCAAGCACAGAGAAAGAGAGAAAGAAGAACGAGCTCTAATGAAAGATTAGATGAGAGCCCCTCCGAATCTATCAAGGGACATCAAGTTTTAACCGAATGATGAATATCATCCTTTTAAGTTGGAAAAAAATTCAATGGCAATGTAAAACTGTCCAAGTTTAATTACGTTTTCTGGCAGGGCGAAAGCCCTGGACGAAAGCAAGAGACAGCATCAAACGGCTTTTCATTTCGGACAAGCAGCCACAATGAAAATCTAAAAATAAAGCAATAGCTATACATTTGACACAGAAACAGCATGTCTAATAATGTGATGACATTAAGACTGTATTAAGTTAAATTAAAATTATGGCATATCTGGTACAAGAACAGAGGAAGAAAAAAAGCTAAATTTATGTTTCAGACAAAATTAAGCCAGTTAGTCTTTCTCCACCAATAAAAAGAGTTTCAAAAGAAGCCAAAGCATCAAGTTTTGTGTGTCATCAGACTGGAAAGCAGCTAGTCCAATCAGATCAGAGTATTGTAACTAACTGCTGTACAAAATAAAATTTTGTAAACAATTAATCCCGACAAGTGTTTTCATCATTTTCTGCATGAATTTTATTGATACTTAGATTCTTTGATGACCTGGATGAGGGTTTCCCAAATTGAGGTTTGTGAATGTCTGTCAGTTTACTGATGAAAAGCTAATTAATTAAATCTTTTCTTAAATAACCTATCATTAAGAAAGTCTTCCAGTTTTGTCAACTTTCTCAAAAACCAGTCACTAGTCAGGTGGCTACACAAAAATAATTTCACGTGTAAGAAGTGTTTCAACATTGCATCAACTACTGACGAACACATTTGTTTATTTGAATTATCACCAGTAGGTTATTTAACCATGTGTAACAATGTCTTTGGAAGCTTTTGTCTTTTAAACACATTAAAATGCACAAAATCATGTCATTTCTTATTAAAATGTAATGCAGGGATTCCCAAACTTTGTGTCATCTGAACCTCATTCACTAATACAGGTGCATCTCAATAAATTAGAATGTTGTGGAAAAGTTCATTTATTTCAGTAATTCAACTCAAATTGTGAAACTCGTGTATTAAATAAATTCAATGCACACAGACTGAAGTAGTTTAAGTCTTTGGTTCTTTTAATTGTGATGATTTTGGCTCACATTTAACAAAAACCCACCACTTCACTATCTCAACAAATTAGAATATGGTGACATGCCAATCAGCTAATCAACTCAAAACACCTGCAAAGGTTTCCTGAGCCTTCAAAATGGTCTCTCAGTTTGGTTCACTAGGCTACACAATCATGGGGAAGACTGCTGATCTGACAGTTGTCCAGAAGACAATCATTGACACCCTTCACAAGGAGGGTAAGCCACAAACATTCATTACCAAAGAAGCTGGCTGTTCACAGAGTGCTGTATCCAAGCATGTTAACAGAAAGTTGAGTGGAAGGAAAAAGTGTGGAAGAAAAAGATGCACAACCAACCGAGAGAACCGCAGCCTTATGAGGATTGTCAAGCAAAGTCGATTCAAGAATTTGGGTGAACTTGTCAAGGAATTTTGCTGCAGTTGTCGTATTCCTCTTGTTAAGCCACTCCTGAACCACAGACAACGTCAGAGGCGTCTTACCTGGGCTAAGGAGAAGAAGAACTGGACTGTTGCCCAGTGGTCCAAAGACCTCTTTTCAGTTGAGAGCAAGTTTTGTATTTCATTTGGAAACCAAGGTCCTAGAGTCTGGAGGAAGGGTGGAGAAGCTCATAGCCCAAGTTGCTTGAAGTCCAGTGTTAAGTTTCCACAGTCTGTGATGATTTGAGGTGCAATGTCATCTGCTGGTGTTGGTCCATTGTGTTTTTTGAAAACCAAAGTCACTGCACCCGTTTACCAAGAAATTTTGGAGCACTTCATGCTTCCTTCTGCTAACCAGCTTTTTAAAGATGCTGATTTCATTTTCCAGCAGGATTTGGCACCTGCCCACACTGCCAAAAGCACCAAAAGTTGGTTAAATGACTATGGTGTTGGTGTGCTTGACTGGCCAGCAAACTCACCGGACCTGAACCCCATAGAGAATCTATGGGGTATTGTCAAGAGGAAAATGAGAAACAAGAGACCAAAAAATGCAGATGAGCTGAAGGCCACTGTCAAAGAAACCTGGGCTTCCATACCACCTCAGCAGTGCCACAAACTGATCACCTCCATGCCACGCTGAATTGAGGCAGTAATTAAAGCAAAAGGAGCCCCTACCAAGTACTGAGTTCATATACAGTAAATGAACATACTTTCCAGAAGGCCAACAAGTCACTAAAAATGATTTTTTTATTGGTCTTATGAAGTATTCTACTTTGTTGAGATAGTGAATTGGTGGGTTTTTGTTAAATGTGAGCCAAAATCATCACAATCAAAAGAACCAAAGACTTAAACTACTTCAGTCTGTCTGCACTGAATTTATTTAATACACGAGTTTCACAATTTGAGTTGAATTACTGAAATAAATGAACTTTTCCACGACATTCTAATTTATTGAGATGCACCTGTATATTTACTTGAACTACCCCTGATAATATTTAAAATAAATATTTTAATAATTAAATATCAAATTTGCATGTTCACATTTCTGGCACATTATATATATATATATATATATATATATATATATATATGTTTGTAAGTGTTTTATTTTGATTGATGTTGTTTTAAAGTGATTTATTTTAATTTTACATTTTTATGATTTAATTAATTATTAGCTTTTCATTAAACTCACAAACCTCCTGCAGTTCCTTTACAAACCCCAGTTTGGGAAACCTTGACATAACGTAATGTTTAATGCACTTCATGTTGTTAATAACAACAAATGGAATATATTTTTTCTCTTTGTATTTTTATATCAATATGGTACAAGATTGTCTTATTTGAAGCAATTTGATAAACAAGTTAGGTAAAAAGTAATCTAAAAGAAATCAAAAAGTAGCCTAATTATATCACCTGAAATGTGTAATGGATTATGTAACTAACTAAAATTTTTGTCATGTAATTTGGATTCAGTAACGGACTGCAATTTGTAAGTAATCTATCCAGCTCTGTATATATACATACATAATATATACATACATGCATATACATATATATATATATGCATGTATGTATATTATTTACTTGTTTACCTGCACTGTTTACCTATTAAAATCTATATTTTAATGTTTTTTAAAGCAAATATTTTAGGTCAACGGGAATCAGCTGACCTAAGGTTTGGAAATTCCTGACCTGGATGACTAAGAAACTTCACAAACATTAGTTTGTAACAGCGAATTACTGTAACTACTGGTTTCGTTTGTAGTAATCGAATTACCTCATTAGCCAACAAATGTGAATTACATCATGCATGTAATTATGACACCACCTGAATGTCACAGAAGAGTGATACTGAATGTGCAGACAGACAAAGACAGGAAGGGAATTCATGGCATCTGTCTTCATCTGTACAGGGAGAGTGCTTTCACTTCCACGAAAGAGCCTCTATTTAAAACTCTGAATGACAAAAGACAAAAAATTGATGGGATTTCATCTCTTGTTAATGTAAGAGGGCTGAATGAATGGCACAGCCACCTTTTAACTGTGTAGTGCTTCTGTGTCTTTATTTTTGTGGGTCAGCGTAAATTTGTGCTTACGTGTGTGTACACAAACACGCTACATAGTACACACACAAAATGGTATGCACACACACAGTACAAATCAAAAGAAGTTTGGACACACCTACTTATTCTTTGACTTCTGAAAAGTATAGTCACCCTTAGTCCAGATTCCAGCTTTGCACACTCTGGACATTCTGTCAACTAATTTCTTGATGCTTGTAGGACAGAACTGTTCGATTTGGGTTGGGAATTGCTGGCTGCTGTTTCTTATCTGGACCAAGTAGTAACCAAACCAAAACATAGTTTAGTACCTACAAAACTGATTACAATCATTTCACAACAGGTTTTTAGATAAAACAGCTTTTAAAATCATGAAATCAGTCGTGTGTGTCCAAATGTTTTGACTGGTAGTCTATGTACACGCACTGATGAACTGAAAATGCAATGTACTTGACACAGCCGTTGCCTGTTTTTAATGTCAAACTCATTAGTTTTGTTTACATGCACTCATTTTCTGAAAGAATCCAATCTGATTTCACATTCTGAAAGTTCTGTTTGTATGGACCGTTAACCTTGCAATCAGATTTGCATACTCGTTTACATGAGCATTACATGAACAAAACTTCAGCGTATGCGCAAAAGCCTCCGTAATACTGTCAATCGAGCTATACCATAAGTGTAATTATATTCTTTGCCTTGATGGCGTAACTAAAGAAAGCTGACATATTTTTTAGAATATATTTAGTATCTTGCAATGACAGTTCATAATACATAAACAAATGTGCATGTGCTAAAGGTATTTTTTAATCCAGAAACTATATGGAATCAAGCATTTACATGGCTAATTTTTCTAACATCCTAACATCCCTTCCAAACTTATCAAAATTTAATTTGGATGAAGCTCAATTGGATTTTTATTTTTATTTTTTGGTCCAATTGAGCCATCAATCCGATATTAAAGGGATAGTTCAGCCAAAAATGAGAATTCTGTCATTAATTACTCACCCTTATGTCGTTCCAAACCCATAAGACCTTCATTCATCTTCGGAACACAAATTAAGATATTTTTGATGAAACCCAAGAGCTTTCTCACCCTGCATAGACAACAACACAACTAAACGTTCAAGGCCCAGAAAGGTAGTAAGGACATCGATAAAGTAGTCCATGTGACATCTAACCTGATCTCATGAAAGTGCGTATCAATAGCACAAGTTTATGTTTCGATTTGGCGTACTATTTATACACAGAAATTGACTTTGGCATGCATATGATACGCAATGATTAGGGGTGTGGTGTAGATGCAGATCATATGTACGCGAAAACTGCGAATTAAATGCACGCCAACAAATTGCTTATTATATTCACATGAAAACTGCGTATTGTATGCATGTAAAACGTGTGTATCATATGCATACCAAAATCAATTTCTGTGTATCAATAGCACAATTTTCTGTTTGTATTTGGCGTACTATTTATATGCATTTTCATGAGACCGGGCTCTGACATCAGTGGTTCAACCTTAATTTTATGAAGCTACGAGAATGCTTTTTGTGCACAAAGTACTTTCTTCAACAATTTCTTCTCTTCCGCGTCAGTCTTTGACGCACGTTCACGACAGTACTACAACGTGTACATTCCTCTGCCTGCAAACAGGGTACAGCGCATCCAGATTCTATTTTTGTTTTCTTAGCACACAAAAAGTATTCTCGTAGCTTCATAACATTGGACTAATGATGTCCTTACTACCTTTCTGGGCCTTGAACGTGACAGTTGTGTTGCTGTCTATGGAGGGTCAGAAAGCTCTCAGATTTCATCAAAAATATCTTAATTTGTGTTCTGAAGATGAACGAAGTCTTACAGGTTTGGAACGACATGAGGGTGAGTAATTAATGACAGAATTTTCATTTTTGGGTGAACTAACCCTTTAATTGATTATTTAGTTACATGTAAACGTATTGCAATGCAAGTAGGTTATGTTGTTTAGGTTTTTCAGCTCTTTTTCCAACTTTTAGGGCTGAAAAGAATTTATTTATTCATTCTAATCGCATCCAAAATAATGATGTTTTTTTTTCCTTTGGAAATTTGGATATATATATATATATATATATATATATGGAGTTAGAAGAGAGAAGATGGAGTTAAAGGCAGGGGTGGGATCAGGGCTTCAAACATAACTATATAACAGTACCATAAAACTATAGTTTTAATATAAATATAATAAAACACATTGCATTTGAAGCCGTTTTCCTGTTTTCCGTCATTCATACACGATAATGTTCAGAGACAGCAGAAGAGGCTTTGCCTGCGTCCTCTGAACCAATGTGAGAATGTCATCAGACAGACATTGAGATGATGCACAGATAAAAGTCACAACAGTGACATTTTCCTTATGATATGGCCCTGTCTTATAATGTATTGCTTTCTTATGCCTCTTCTCTCGCAGTCCCACTGTCTTTTAGCAGCCATTTATACATTGCAAATGATCTTTAACCTCCAGTCTGCGAGAGCGGGACTTGCGGCACTCTGTCATTTTCTCCCTCCGTTTACATTTCTTCATCTTCTGCAATCCATCTCTCTCCATCTCAGCAATTCATCTCTCTCGGTCTTTCTCCCACAAGCATTTATATCCACAGGATGCTTTTATCAATGACCAACAATGATATTCACAACCTGTGTACATAATTGATACGTTTAAGTTCATCAATCTCAGCATAAAGGAAATGTCAGACTCCTGGAAAGGTTTCCAGCATCTTCTACAATCTCAGTGATTACCTCAAGCACAGTGCAACCGAGTGATCCATATCCAACAACACTCATTCAGGTGTTCAGTGGCTGTTTTTCCTCCAAGCAATGTTTCAACTCTTGAAGTGCTCACATCATGAGAATTAAAAGTTTTTGAAATAGGAGTTTAGTGTACTATGAAATCATTCTGTAACCTTAAGAAATCAAAATTCATTTTCCAAGTTCAGAAAGTCCATCTGCCGAAGCAAAGCTGTAAAAATAGCTTGTTCTGAAATATGACATCAAAAACCTGCAACATTACAAATGAGCAGTTCTTATTTATTTTTATCAAGGCTAAAGTACTTTCTACAATAAAATACTTTTTTATAAAATACTTATACAGAGACAAGCCCTCTTTTTCAAGGACTGGTGTGCTATCAAAACATTGCTCAACTTAAAATCTGACACAGTAGCATTTGCTTAACTAATGCTGTGAGATCCAATAATAGCGAAACCTGTTCGAAAACAGTCATTATTTTTGTAATTCCACCTTCTGATGTTAGTGGCACAGAAATTACAATCTTTACTTCTAATCTTCAAAAAAAGCATATGGACAACTGTAGTGAAACGAGTGCTGCATATTAAATATCCCAGGTCTTAAAAGTGCAATTTTGGTCCAATAAACGGACACATTTTAGTGGTATTATCATTGAAGGAAACTAAATTGAAAACTAATGAAAACTATTTTCGTTAACTGAAATGAAAAGGAATGCATAACAGGGAAAAATTTTCATGACTAAAATATGACTAAATAAATTAATTTTGTTTTCAGATACATTATACTGGTATATATAATTTATATATACCAGTATAATATATCTGAAAATAAAATTAATTTGTGGATTATATATATATATATATATATATATATATATATATATATATATATATATATATATATATATATATATATGGAATAATAATTAAACATTTTTATTGGTACATTTTAAAACAATGCCATTTAGCATATTAACATCAACCGTACTAATATATTAAAACTACAATTAAAAAACCAACAGCAGACTGAAAACTAAATTAAAATTAAATTGGAAATAGCTGAATAAAAAATTCTAAATTACAAAACCTCACCTCATACTACTATGGAGTTCCACTGTCAAACAGTCTGACTTTCTCTGCTTTTTTCAAATAAGATCTGAGATTTCTGCTTTTGTCATCTTATTTATCAAACCAGGACCATCTCTAACACCAAACTCCATAATCAGGCCTTCTTTAGGTTTGCCATCCTGGACACACTTGCTTTTTTATAAACTAAAGCTACTGCAGCGCTCATAAGGAGGCATTTGAACCTCCGATGCCAAACCTACTCCAACCTCCTCCAGAACATTTGACTGAATGGAGCTCCCCAACAGAGAACGTCAACTTCACACATACTTGAGACTTTTAAAGTGACATTTACCTCGTATTCAAACCAAAATGGGGCAGCCATATTTCATGTCAACACTGAGGTTCCTTCCAAGCGTAAACAGGGAAACTCCATAAAGGCACGAGAGAGTGTGTGTGTTCCCAATCTCAGCCGCTGCATGTAACTACAACAGCATAAAAGATTGCCTTTACGCCGGAAGCCCAGTTAGTTTCCCCTCAGGGACGCACTCCAGACTAGACAACCCATAAAGCTAAGCTAAAAAAGCTGGGTTTAAAAAGTACCATAAAGCACAGAAGGGAAAGAGGGGCTTCCTTCCTCTCTCCACCCCGCGGCCTGACTAAGAGAAAAAAATATGAACCTCGCAGCAGCGGTTTGACTGATGACGCCACGCTAAATCACGCTACTTCCTGCTGCGGCCCTCACCGTGGCGCAGGAGTTGTGAATTATTATGATGTATTATTACTGAGCAGAGCTACGTGATATTACATTGTATGCCAAATTAGGTCTGAGAAATAGCTTTATCTCATTAATTAATCATGCTAATTTATACCTTTCTGTTGTTGAGATGCACGGAGGCTGGAGTTGGCGTACGCACAGATGTGAGAGTTTTCAAGGGAGAGGATCGTTTTGTACCACGATGCTTTTGAAGGAAAGATTAATGGCGAGGTTTTGTATTTACAGCCTCTCTGTTGGAGAATCTGTTTCTGATAGCAGCAGTGAAAAGCAATAGATGGTCTTTAGTCTTTAGCGAGTATGTGGGCTCTCTCTCGCGCGTGCTTTCGCTTATATGTGTGTGTGAGCGATTGGGTCACTCTTTCCATCAAGAGTCATGACAACGTGCTGTTTTCATGGGGGTTGTTAATCTGGTCTTGCAGTGAGTGAGTGGGCCTGCCTAAAAAAAACCCAACACGCTGCACTGCCCCCTAATGGCCAAGACATACAACAGCATCTGCAAAAGGCCTCCCATCCCCCACTTCATAGTCAATCTCTGTACTGTGAGTCTGTGCTGTACAGTGGCATACAATATGAAATGAAACTTAAACAGTGGAACTAAACTGGACTTTCTTCAGAACTAACTTCAAGATCAAGTGGTGAACCAACACAGTGCCAAAACTAAATTATAGTGCACTCTCAGAAAAAGCTGTCACTGGAATAGTACCCTTTTTAAAAGGTACTAATTTGTACCATTTATGTACTAACATGTACACTTTAGGTAACACGTACCTTTAAGGTATTAATATGCGCCCCTTACGGGTAAATAAGGTAAAAAAAAAAAAATTAAAAAAAAAAAAAAAGAGTACTGCTTTTTGAAAGAGTACTGCCCCAGTGACAGCTTTTGTACCTTTTCTAAAAAAAAAAAAATTTTTTAAAATTTAAAAAAGCACAAATTTTAATTCAAATAAATAACCATGCAGAGGTCAAATGTTTGTCATAAGCAGAAAAACAACAGTTGAAAATGCATAAACAACAGCACAATGTGTCAATTAGCAAACAAATACAGAGTTTAAACATTTTTATAAATATAACACTGTGAAACTAATTTTTATAGTAGTCTTGTTTCACTTATTCTTAATGTTTCTTTATGAAGTTTGAAATTCTGATTATGAAAATCACATTACTTTGATGCTCATGAAAAAAAAAAAAAAAACTCTGATGACAACTTGTACAAGCTAATCTGTTATTACTCATGCATAACAATTACATGGTACATGCATAATACTGAGTTAACAACAGTTTAACATAAACAGTTACCAAAAGGGAGTCGTCCAAAACTTCGGAAGTGTACGCTGGATAATTTTACACTAGTCCCACAATGTTCTGGAATGTTACAGAAAGCACCAGATTACAGAATATTCTAGAATGTTACTGAAACTGTTAGAATGTCCCCATCCTTGCAAAAGCAAAATATTCTTAAAAAAAAAAAAAATTAATTAAAAAAAAAAGTGCAAAATTAGTACAAAAAAACTTATCTGTACTAAACCAATGTTTCATAATTAATGATAGTTCTAAAATTTACCAAAATAGTGATGCTATGTGAAAATAAGTAGTACAATAATAATTAGCACCAAAGATGATGAAACATCTCCTATATATATATATATATATATATATATATATATATATATACATACACACACACACATTTGCATTTCAAGTTTTTAAACATTAATGTATTATGAACAAACATGAATTAGCAATAATTATTCTTATTCTTATTCTTATTATTATTAATATTCAGATGTACACAGATGTACAAATGTACACTAAACTAGACCAATAAATGCTGTAAAAATGGAACCTTGTAAATATAATACCAGTAATACCAATTTTTATGTAACTGACTTTACAAACTTATGACCAGTCTTGGGAAGAAAAAAAAAAACTTTTAAGACTAGTCTAAGCAGCAAATGATAGCAGATCAGACCGGCAACTCATATTTGGGTCATGACTATTTGATTATCACTGGAGTACACCAACCAATACAGATCATAACACCAAAATTAAATGACCATAAATAAATATTCACTATGCTTAAAATCAGCCATTACCTCTTCCAATTTTGTAGTATAAAGTCAAGCCAAGTCATTATATCACATTCTGGGTAAAAATTGCAAGGAAAAACGTTTTTATTTTATTTGCAATAACATGCACCAACGAATCATGCACAGTAAGACCAGAAATGTGTAATAAGGAAAGGAAATGGGGTCAATTTGGATTTCATATTCATACTAAAGGCACGGTTTACCTAAAAATGAAAATTGTCTCATCATTTACACACCCTCATATCGTTCCAAACCTACATGATCTTCTTTCTACTGTATCGAAGATATTTTAAGAAATGTCTAAGTGTTTTCTGTCCAAATGGAAGTCAATGGCCACCAAAACTGTTTGGTTACCAATTTTCTTCAAAATAACTTCTCTTGTGTTCAGCAGAAGAAAGAAAGTCCTACAGGTTTTGAACGGCATAAGGGTGAGTAAATGATGACAGAAACAGTTTCTGGGTGGACTATCCCTTTAACAGTTTCAGTATGCAGAGTTTTGTTAAAGGTATAGTTCACCCAAAAATGAAAATTACCACATGATTTACTCACTCTCAAGCCATCTTGGGTGTATATGTCTTTCTTCTTTCAGACAAAAAAAACTGGAGTTATATTAAAAAATATCCTGGCTCTTCCAAGCTTTATAATGACAGTGAATGGGTGTTGAGATTTTGAAGTTCAATAAAGTGCATCCATCCATCATAAAAAGTGCTCCGCACAGCTCCAAGGGGTTAATAAAGGCCTTCTGAAGCGAGTCAATGCATTTGTGTAAGAAAAATATCCATATTTAAAACTTTATAAACTGTAATCTCTAGCTTCCGCTAGCTATCGTACGCATGTTCACGAGAGAGTAGCGTTCCAGCGGATGATGTTGGATAAGCCCCGGTAACATAAGCCCCGGTGAGAAGTGATGAACGCACATGAATGCAGAAGCGCAGAAGAGAGAGCAAAACAAAACACCACTACGCTGGAACGCCACTCAATTGTGAATGCATGTACGACAGTTAGCTGAAGACAGACATTACTATTTATAACATTTTAAATATGGATATTTTTCTTCCACAAATGCATCGCTTCACTTCAGAAGGTCTTTATTAACCCCCAGAGTCATGAGGAGAACTTTTTATGATGGATTTATGCACTTTATTTTGCTTCAATCAATCTCAATCTTCAGTCAATCTCGACCACCATTCACAGCCATTATAGGACTTGGAAGAGCCAGGACATGTTTTTAATATAACTCCGATTGTATTCGTCTGAAAGAAGAAAGTCATATATACCTAGGATGGCTTGACGGTGAGTAAATCATGAGGTCATTTTTATTTTTGGGTGAACTATCCCTTTAAGAGCCTGTTTTAGATGACAAAGGCCTGGTTAAGCAAACACTGACACAACCAGTGGGGAATAGTGGAAGACTGAATATAGAACCTTGTGGGACAAGCTCAACTCTTGTGGGAAGAGCATGAGATGCTGAGAATGACCCTTTCCAAAGAGCTGTTAGAAGTAAGATGTTGTGGAGAAGTTTCTTGTGCACCAAAAGGTACAAACTGTACTGGAGGGAGCAAGATTACTGAATTCAAAGGATTAGATGTTTTACAGATATGCAGTTTCATGATGAACAGGTGAGTGAATTTGGACTGACAGTGGTTTGGGGAGCTAAAAGGTAAACTGGATGCAATTGGCTCAAATGGGTCAAGTTTTAAGGGAGTTAAAGAAACATATTCACCAGTGGCATGCCATCTACGCGTCAGATTTCTCGCTCCACTGTAATTTGCAGTGAGTCTCCTCTGAGATACCATGGTAACTAGGTCACCTGAGATGTGTGTGTATAAGCGTTTGTGTGTGTGTGTTTGAGAGGTAAGGCATAAAGAAGGATAAACAAACAGAGAGAGAGAAGGAATGGAAGCACTGACACAGCGAAACAACAAAACTGCTGTACACATTTGACATGACACCATGAAGCCAAAAATTGTAAATTCTTATTTTTATAGAATATTGCAGTGTTCATTATAAATGATTTATCTGTGGACATCATCATCATTATTATTTTTATTAATTTATTTATTTATTTATTTATTTATTAACAATTTATTGGCACTCATAACCTATTCAGAAACATTATCTTCCCCTCCCCATCACAACATTTTTTGATGAAGTGTATGCTAACAAGACGACAGGAAAATATCCCTCCCTCGCAGCAATTAGCAAAGACAGTGATCTAATCAATTCCTGATAAACAAAATCAGGTCCTGCCCCAAAATTTTTCATGCCAACTTTAAACAGTGATTTTAGATTCTACAATTACTTTTACCCATTACACCAATGCATAAAGCCTATTTCTCTCTAAGAAATATTTTCAACTTTCAGGAGCATGAGCAGTTAAGATAATTGCTGATTTAGTATTTTCTTGTTGCACATTAACCTGACTGAGCACAGAAATCACCCCATCTCAATCGCAGAGAATCACTATCATCATTAAAGCTGATCAGATGAGTTAACTCAAGTACTTTATAGACAGTCTCTGCAAGCACAGAAAATACTCTTAGTTTATTTTGAATTCATTATTTATTGGTGAAGCAATTG
Source organism: Spinibarbus caldwelli (assembly GCA_039654775.1). NCBI lineage: Eukaryota > Metazoa > Chordata > Actinopteri > Cypriniformes > Cyprinidae > Spinibarbus > Spinibarbus caldwelli. The sequence goes on along the minus strand of CM077219.1, from coordinate 12,282,705 downwards.
ACCGTTCGCAAATAGCTTGATTGACAGGCGATCTGACCAATCAGAACGCGGATATTATGTGCCACCGCTGCTATCCGCCATCTTGCCCAACAGCTACGGCCTGTCTCCATAAAAATACATGTTAAAACGGGGTAAAAAAGATTGACTGAATTGAAACTTTTTCAATATACCTAAATATAAAATTGTGCAGAGGGTTAAGCTGTGCTGTTGTTGGCTGCCACGGTAACGGCAATAAGCTAAGGTATTCCTTAAGTACTTGTTTTGCGTACCAGAAAACCTGTCATGTCTGGCGCTGTATGCATGGCTTGCAGTGCTTAAGTTAAATACTGAGTGTTAAATAATAAAATAATGTTAAAACGTGTGCTCTTATCATTCTTATCATAGTATCAGGTGATTTTGCTTATTATTTAATCAGTTTGCATACCGTCTGATCATGAAACAAGATATACATTTAAGTACACATACTTAATAAACAAGTAAACTGTTTCTAAAAACAATTTCAACAAACTCTGCAACCATGTTTTGAAGGTGAAAACCCTGTCTTATGCCTGTACATCATAGAGCTCAACCTTGGTAACGGGTAAACACTGTTTCAAGTGAAGCGCGGCACTGTGTTCATTTACATGTGAGCAGCTCATTATCCACCAGTGTTTGCAGCGGCTCAGAGCAGTACATGCTGCTCCACACAAACTGCTCTGAGTTTGGGTTGCTTTAACATGTATTAGGGAATGCAACACATGCCAACCATCTTCCCAAACTTGTAATGACAAGCACTTATTAACAATAGAGAAGCTGGAAGAGCTCCCTGAGGTTTTCCTTAAAAATAAAAGTTTGATGGTTTAACGTTTGAAAATGAAGAAATTAAATTAACATAAATATTAATATTGTAATTTTACAGTTGTAAAGTAAAATAAAATTGTTATTAAGTATGTTTTATTTTACAGTGAAATATTACAATTGTATTTTTGTTTATTTTTATTTAATAATAACTATTATTATTATTTTTTAAAATATACAATTCCAGCCTTTAGTCCAAAATGTGCAACTCTACAAACAAGCATGGCAAACCTTTTTTTCCGAAAAATCGCAATTAGAGGTTAAGGTCACACTTTATTTTAAGGTCCAATTCTCGCTATTAACAAACCATTAACTATGATTACTGCCTCAATAAACTACTAATTTGCTGCTTATTAATAGTTAGTAAGGTAGTTGTTAAGTTTAGCTGTTGGGTAGGATTAGTGATGTAGAGTATGATCATGCAGAATATGAGCTTTATAAGTACTAATAAACAGCCAATATGTTAATAATAGGCATGCTAATAAGCAACTTATAGTGAGAATTGGTCCCTTTTCCCCAAATCTTGCAGCCTAGTTGTCACCACAATATTTTGGGCCTAATTTTTAAACTTACATGACAGAACTGCTATAGTGACTGATGAGTCTGTAAAGTTTAGTTTTGAAGTTTTAAACGCTATCTCAGAAGAGTGTATCCATGCCAACTAGTCATCTGAAAACATGTCAATTATGACAGTAAAGCTAATGACATTTATAACACGTCCGTCCACACTTTTCTGATCGCTCCTACACCCCAATACTGTACACATGGCTTTCGGTATTTATTTATTTATTTTAAATGTGTCCTGACAGCCTCTTCTATGGTTACCTGCAGAGATCATCACCATCACAAACACTAGCTCTTGTAGCTTTGCTAAGAAAGTGTCTCCCAGTTACGATAACAGTGTCTGTCAGCATTCATGTAAATGTACCTCGAGGGCTCAAACACCTTTTCTAACTATATCGTGTGCTTAAGGGGCGTGGACTAACTAACAAACCACTGATTGAGGTACTAAATATGATGCTTGTGTATTACATTTGTTTGGGACCAATGCAGCCTATCACATCCACCCTGAAGTAATCAGGCTACATTCAAAAGCCACTGCGGATACTGATAATGACTAGAATTGAAACTATTTAACACATTATGTCTTAACCTCACACTAAAGCAGAGCAAAAAAGAAAAGGATAAACAGGTGTGAGCTTGTCACTTGTCTTGTTGAGTGAAAGGCAGGCATGGATTCTCACTCGGCGGCTTGCCCCAGCGAGTCTCCATGCAAACAGGTCTTTGGCAAGCTTTGTTCTCCCCCTCTCACACCTACATGTTGATGTTGACTCTCCTCCAAACTCGATCCCTTTATTTATCCAGGGCGTTTCATTCCTCGGTGTGTTTTTTTCATTCAATCGGTCTTTTCTTTCACTGTATGTCTTTCAACCACTGAATAATGACAGGGTACAAGTGCCTGTTGACCTCACTGACAGAGTCACACCAAACCACAGAGCCTTAGAAAAACGAACGGGATAAATCCAAGATGATTATTGCATGCCACATTTGGTTGGATTAACTACCCCAGTGCCACTCAAAAGCTTGTTACCTCCGCAACCGGCCGACTTGCAGAGCGGTGGTATCACGGGGAGCTTGAGCATAAACATCACGATGCCAGCATGATCTGGCAAGAAACGACAGATCAATGCTTTGTTACTGTTTATTTTCTAGAGCTGCTTTTAAAACCTGCCAGTCAAGCTTCGCAATAAGAGCGTCATGAAAGTGTATGGTAGATGACATTTAAAGACGGTATTGAAAGAAAATTAACTGCTTATATAAAAGGTTACCTCACACTTGGACATGCTGGATTGGTGAGAGAAGCAGGTTGCAATAAGGTTCAATTTGTTAACATTAATATGTTAATTTAGGTTTGTCCATAATACATGAACTAATATTAATCTGTATATGTTCAGAGGTTTGAAGGCAGTAAAAAAAATAATAATAATAATAATAATTATAATAATATTAATTAGAAATTAATACTTTTATTCAACAATGACACATTTAATTGATCAAAAGTGACATTATATTTTAAATTTATTTATTCATTTTTTTTAAATGCAGGTTTTTAACCTTAAATTCATGAAAGTACCCTGAAAAAAATGTATCAGTTTCCACAAAATATTAAGCAGCACAATTGTTTTCAGCACTGATAGCAATAAGAAATGAAAAGATCTGAAGGATCATGTGACACTGAAGACTGGAGTAATGGCTGCTGAAAGTATAGTATATATATATTTATTTTAAATCATAATAAAAATGGACAATATTACAGTTTTTAACTATTTTTGATCAAATAAATGTAACCTTTGTGAGCATAAGACATTTTCAAAAACATTAACAAAACCTTACAGACTCTTTTGAACAGTAGTGTAAGTTAAAATGCTAAAACTGCATATGTATAATTAAAATAATTTGAGATATAAAGGAATACTCCTAAACTCAATTGACAGCATTTCTGGCATAATACATATTTTCCCAATAAATAACTTAAAAAAAAGGCACTAACGGACGTGAAAAAAATGTTAATATTTCATAACACTTAAGCATTATTATGTTAAAACTTGTGTATTATTTGAGCTGTATTCAACATCTTTATAGTTGATTTTTTTAAAGGTTTGCAATGTCATGTTAACAAATGTGGACTCATTCACTATTGAATTGGAAAACAAAAATACTGAGGAAGATATATATATCTTAGTATATCTTTAATGCCATAACTTTATGAATTGAAGACTTTCTGCTCTGATTTAAGAGCTTCATTTGTGGAAGAGTGAATTAAGACATGAAAGACCTCTTTAAGACCCGAAGAAACCCTGATTCCTCACTCTGGCACAGATTTTTGCTTTATTTCAAGAAAACGATGGACAAGTCCAAATAATTGATGAGGTATTTAACATCGTGCTGCTGATTGAGCTTAACTGAATTGAACCTGGAATATTCTTTTAGTAAATACTATAAAAGTTCATTCATGATATCTAATGAAAGTTTTACTCAAGTCTCCTCAGATTTACTACTTCAGGTTAGCAGTATCACACAGACATGAGGCTCATAACCACCAGCACACATCACTAGTTTGGCAGCGTCTTCTGCCCCTAGTGGGCGGTCGGCCTCAAGAAAACAAGAAAAGAAATCTGTGAGATTTATCAGGGATGACATGGAAAGCAACACTGCACACCCATCAAACAAACAAAGATATTTCCTTCAGTGCCTTGATATAATGCCGTTATTTTCCAAACAGACAGACTGTGGTCAAACCAGATAACATATTGCTGAAAGATGGTTTATCTAACATTACGACAGGATACATTTGTAATGGTTCATAGCGCTCTGAAGCAGGCTGTAGAGGAATGCGGAGGGAAAGCCATCTCACATCTGACAGCAGCGTTTATTCGCTTCCACAGCTGCTTTTGACAAAAAAATATGTCACAGTATCCACTAACGGAGAACCCCAAGGACAGATTCTGCCGGACCACCCAATGTTGGCCTAAAGCTCGGAGCCGTTTCTCTGGGGTTTTCTCTTTCACTGCCTTTCTTTATTCTTTTCCTTCATTTTGTCTCTTGTTTCCAAACCCGCAACATCCCTCCGGGTGACTACATGAGCATAACTTGCTGAAATGTGTAAAGGGCTTGATGTTTTCATTAGAGGGTCTTTTTTTTCGGATACCTTTCAGTGAGATCAGGCCCGCGGGAGGATGCGAGCGTTCCGCTTAGAATCGACGCTAGCCACATCGTTAATCATCAGCATCAGAGCGTACTCATCTTCGCCAGCTTTACACATGGAAGTCCCATTTCATTCACTAACGGCGTAGTGACCGGGATTTATCCACCCGAGGAACAAACTGCCACCGTGGAAGAAACAAAAGTGGGAGAAAACGACAAATATGTTCTCATAACGTGGGAAATGACTGCATTCCTGTCCATTGCTAAATATAGTACACACACACACACACTGCTTTTATCCCCCTTGAGTTTTATAGTGAAACCAAGTAGCCATAAGTAACTGATAACAGAATACATCCTACTGTTATCAGAATATACTTTCATAATTTGATAACAGAATGCTTTCACATTGTAACATTGAAACATGCACTTTCTGTAAAGCTGCTTTGAAATAATATGGGTAACACTTAACAATAAGGGTCCATTTGTTAACACTGGTTAGTTAACATGAACTAACAATTAAAAATACTTCTGAAGGATTTATTATCTTAGTTAATTTTAACATTTACAAATACATTATTCAAATTAAGTTAATATTATTTAATGGACTTGAGCTAATATGAACTAACAATGAAAACTTCTAAAGCATTTATTAACTTTTTCATTTCAACATATACTAATACAAATCAAAAGTTGTATCAGTTAATATTAATTAATGGACCTGAGCTAACGTGACCTAATGATGAATAGTTGTATTTGTATTAACTAATGCTAACAAAGATTTAAAAAGTACTGTAACAAATGTATTGCTTATTGTATTATTGCTTATTGTTAATGCATTAAAGGGATAGTTCACCCAAAAATATTTTTTAAAATGAAAACATTGTTAGACTATTATTCAAAAGAAGATATTTTGACGAATATGGGTAACCAAACAGTTGATGGACCCCAATGACTTTCATAGTATGGAGAAAAAAATAAATAAAATACTACTAAAGTCAATGGCTACTAGCAACTGTTTGGTTACCAATATTCTTCAAAATATCACCAGTCGAAAGAAACTAATACAGGTTTGGAACATCTGAGTACATGAAGACAGAACTTTAGGGTGAACTATCCCTTTAACTAATGGGACCTTATTCTAAAGTGTTACCACAATATGTACTGTGATAAGCGTTATATACAAAATAAACTTGAATATGTTTTAACTACTACACAATGCATGTTGCAAAAAACCTGCTTGATGCTCAATCTCACAGACTACAGGTCTCAGAACAGTCTGTGCTCTGGCCTCATGGCATCTAGGATCTGAAATGGAGGATGAGAATCTGACTAGAGATCAGCAGTAAACTGTAACCTCTCCCTCCAGTCCCGTTACGAACTCTCTGGCTGTCCCACACTGCCCCCGCAGGTCACACAGCAGACTCTGGATCTCAAGTTAATTTTGTCTAGGGTCAAATATGGGGTCAGTGTTACTGCTTTTCTGACATTCAGAAGCAAAACTCATCTGAAATGTTTATAATGATTTTTAACACATCCCTATGTGGTAAGAAGGCCTAAAAATGAATAAAAATGCTCGGTTTCAGTTTTCTGAAGGCTAGATAACAGACTCGCCTGTTTCTAATCATTTCTAAATGAATCCCACTGTGGTGGGAAGAGCTTAAGTGCTGCATTCGCAGCTTTCTGAATGCTCTCCAAGTCAAAACACTGACTTACTGCGCGGCACTGCTCCAGGATACCTTTTATTTTCATTGGACTCATAACTGTCAGTAGTAGATTTTATAGGCAGACGATCCTAAATCACTGTGCTTGGTTTTTTGTGTCTGCGCAGTCTGCGAGAGAATACCAGGACCTCCTCACAACGCTACCATGGGACTGAAAAACATTTAAAAATCAGCGGTTAGCATTACTATTCCTTGCAAGTTGAGAAGATTTGAGACTTGGTTAAATCCAAAGAAAGATCAGTATTAGTGTTTTTTTTTTTAGCATTTTGTATATACTATAGAATTTATTCATATTTTGAATTAGCTTTTATTTTTGTATTTTCAGTTTTCATTTAAATTTTAGCTTAAGTTTTAGTAACTTATTTTTTAAATATTTCTATTAAGTTTATTTTATCTTAGTTTAATTTTGGTACATCAACTTAAACTGAAAAACTTCAACGGCGCCTTCGCAACTCACTAAAATAAAATGTTTGTTTTTCAGTTTTGCATCTAATATTTGGTATTTTATTTTAGCTTTATTTCAATGACCAAAAAATAGTTTTAGTTTACAGTAACAATACTGATCTGCACAGATGAGCTGCAAACAGTTTCTTAAAATACACTCACTCTATAACAGGAATTGAATTTGCTCCTATGATCGTGGAAGAGTCAAATTCACGACTGTATCGCATGCCTCCACGGCCCCCATTTTGTTTGTACAAATCCCCAGGCCCTGGGGCCCCTCTGCTCCAGAACTCCTCCTTCTCTTGGGATGAGGGATGACTTTGGGAACTCCCAGACAGTTGTTTATGCAGTGAGGACATAACTCATTTCTCAACTAATCAAGAGCAAGATAACAGCTGAATAATAGCTTGAAAATGCTGATGATATCGTCTGAGCTGTTTGCTTTAAAAGCTTGTTTGAAAAAGAAAAAAAGGAGGGGGAGATGAGGCCTAGCCATTGGTTTGCATTTGCTAAGGCTAAGAAACGCAAACACTCAAAAGGCTATCAATTTCTGCTCTGCTCAATCCACAACCGATATGGCCAAAGTGTTTTCTTTTTAACAAAAAAAGTCTGCTTCAGGTGACTTTTTTTTCTTTTTTTTTTTTTGAGAGAGAGAGAGAGAGATAAAAAAAAATATTCAAAGTGTTAAGTAAAAAACAAAGATAAAAAAATGCGTTCCCAAAGGATGGACTTAAATAGCCTCCCATCCATTATCACATTGATTCCCACATTGCTGTCATTTTGATAAAGGTCAAATACTTTTGAAAACAAGCGTGTAAACGACAGAAGCATACATAAGCGATGGACATGTATGCAGCTTATCAGGAAGTGAGATTAAATACTGTCAGTAAACAGTTCATTGTGTCAATAGCAGCCAATCAAATTTCAATGCACACCAGTGAGCATGATATTTATCCAGATGTCAACAGAAAGCACATGGCAGCTGGAGACGCATCTCGTAAACGCTTCAGATTAAACAGCTCTGCATGTGTGACTATTACACTGGACAAGCATGTCCATATTATATATATATATATATAATTGCTTATAATATCTTATATATAAATGCATTTTGTTTTTATATTTGTTTATATATAATTTTCACATATTATTTTATAGTATTAAATATTTTTTCATTAATTTTACTTACACTTTAGTAATGATAACAACAACAACAATAATAATCCTAATAATAAAATATATTTTTACATTAGTGGTTGTTATTAATGAATTGTCTTGAATATTAATAATATATATTAATAATATATATTATCTATATTATCTATATCTATTATCTCTATATAAGTTACAATAATAATAATAATAATAATAATAATAGGAAAACTAAAAATGTTAGCAAATCAATGCATCTATATTTCACCTCTATAAAACAGTTTACTTCAAATGGACCAAAAAAAAAAAAAAAAAACAATCCCAGGTGAAACTGAAAGTATAATTCCTTGAAACTGACGGAAAACTATAAAAGCAGCTCACTTATACTTACAAAACAAACACGTGCACATTTAATCTCACCTCTGCCAGGCTGCTGTTAAAGGTATTAGCGGTGGTTATGGCACCATTAGAATTCCTGCTACCTCTCGAGTCTCTGGCACGCTGCCCTTCCAGAGATTAAAAGGGATTTAAGCAAGAGGTTGTTATTAATGACAACCATTACTTCTGTCTACTTCAACCCACAACCCCTGTCATTAAAAGAAACTTAGAGCCACAGGAAAGTTGTGGTACATCACGAATAGAGAACTGAACTGATAAAATACTGAATTACCCTGACATTATGCAACTGGATTTTATACCTGAATTTCAGGTATAAAAATACAGCAACGGTTTCTATTTTAGTTCAGGGTTGAGCAACAAGAGTCCAAAAGTAATGTTCTGTTTTCACAAAACCTCAGGTTGTAAAACTGAGGCAACCATAAACCGCTTTACTGCTTTGTTAGTATCTTCACAAACGATTTAAGGCATGATCATCTTGATTTGCTCATTTAAACTCAGCTCATTCTTTAATTGCATTCAATTACAGATATTGTACTGTATGATCCAAACCCAAAGCATTAACAGCAATAATCGCCAACCCTTCTATATCTGATCTTCAGGGCAGAAATATATGCAACTGGATCGCAGTGGTGACACGGATGCATCATCAGTTGTAATTTATGTGATGTTAAAATGAAGTGAGACGTTCTGCTGTAATTAGTCTTAGTGGCTTCAGGATTATCAGCAACATACTTGAGATAAGTCGTGCTAACAGTGGGGTATTAAGTCCAAAGATTAGCACGACCTGGTTTTCTCTGACCCACACTCATTCTGGCACCCCTGTGGTCAAGTGGTGCTCCCTGATATCCTCTTTGTTGTCATCCCATAAGATCCTAATAAGACATGTCAAATTGGTGTCTCCTTGATGACAATTACACAAAGTCAGTGAATTATGGCTGCTTCAGACCCAGCTGGATTATTCACCATCATAGAAATGTGAATACAATAGTGCCACCTGAAGCATTTAAAACAACAGATGAATTCATAAAAAGTTCAGGCAAAATAATGTATTGATTCAAAGAAATCTGACCAAATAACCTACTTATATATGTTCAGATATTATGTCATTAAATTCATAAACGGCCCAAAATATCTCTTAAAATGCACTTGATTTATTTGTTTCTAACCAACCAGCGCTGAAACAGTTAAAGTACAAAATAAGCAGAGGCGCATTGTGGTCTTGCTTGCTGCAGCGCAGCCCACTGGTCACTCTGAAGAACTGCAGGTGCTTCAAAATGCTACTCTTTCTATAGCTCATCTCTGATTGGCTGTAACGTCCAAAGATGACCAATTGGGAATATGAATGTTGTAAGTGATGAATTTACAGGAAAGGAGCAACTAACTGGAAAACTTCCATTTGGCGATAGACTGGAGTATTCATTAGTGACTACAGAGCTAGAAATCATCTGTATTTATTGAAGTGCAAAGAGAGCTTAAACACACACATATACAAATAGGAGAGAGATATGTATGAATTCCTAATTACACATAAGGCACTTCTTATTTAATAATCACACATTTACAGAATATATTTTTAAGGATTTTGCATATTGCACAGCCTATGTCAAAAATTACAGCGTGTTTGTGTGTATTTTATTCATTAAACTTATAAATGCATGCATATATTCACATTACATAGTATACTTATGATTTGTATGGGTAAATGTTTCACTTTTTTACAGATATAAAATATTTTAAAAATATGTTAAAAGTTAATTTATATAAAATTACTTGAGTACTGTTCTTCTATGATTTTTTTTCATACCAATAGGAGATATATAATAATATTTATAATATATATATATATATATATATATATATGTATATATATATATATATATATATATATATATATATATATATATATATATATATATATATATATTATAAAGAACAGTTAACCACCAATATTAATGATAAGAAAATATTGGTGGATAAGTTTTTCAGCACAGCTTTTAATGTAGATTTTAAAAACATTTTTTTGATGCAAGTCATTAATTATATCAATAAATTATTAGTTTTTTTTTTATTTTAAGTTTCATGTGTTGGAAAACAGTATCAGGTCTAAGCTTGTTAGTCTGTCCTCATTGTACATATTTGTAAATTATTAATGGGATTATTATTGCCCTCACTGAACAGACCGTGACCTTTTTGCATCTGAAAAAATGTAGGCCCTTTATGGCTCATTTATAAAACAGTGGTTTCTGCTAGAAAGTACAAAATGTGTGTGTGTTTGTATAAGGTTTAACCATTTGATGATTCATGCCTGGAGAATTGGGTGGAGCCCGATTCTTCCAAAGATATGATTGGCAGCTGAATCACACCTTTTTTTTTCCCCTCCTTTTGCTGTCACTCCTTTATTTGCTCCTCTGTCACTCCCTCCAGCATCTCAAAAGTGCTGCTCTAACTGTGTGTTCACTTCAACCAAAGCTAAAGTTAATAGGCTAAAGGTCATCTAAATGTTTCCTTGACCTTCCTTTATTAAATTGTAAAATTAGGCAAAGTAAAATTAAAATATAATACATAACTACATTAATGATTATTTTAATGTCTCTGCATGTATAAAATATATAGATGCATTAATATGGTACTATACGTATGCTATTATAGGCCAAACTAAAAATGCAGCACTCAAAACAACAACAACAACAACAACAAAATTATACAGCGATTCAGTAAAGACAAAAGATTTAAACATAAACGAGATAGCGACATCTGACAGAGATGAATGTTTGTGGACAGGTTTGAGAGCGAAATGGCTTGTACCTTGACTCCAAGTTGAACTTTCTAAAGCAAACATTCAACAATAGTCCTAATCCAGTGTTCAAACTCATGGACTGAAGAAACATCTAGCAGATTAATTTAATCTGCACAATCAAGCACAAGCTAAAATTCAGCATGTTTATCCAAATACCGACGTGTTCTTTTGACTGTATCAGGTTTAAAACAAATTTATGCTCATTAAATAAGCATATTAAACATATAAAAACATAATGCAAAGCGAATACACTACCAGTCAAAAGTTTTTGAACAGTAAGATTTTTAATGTTTCTTGAAGAAGTCTCTTCTGCTCACCAAGCCTGCATTTATTTGATCAAAAGTACAGAAAAAAACAGTAACATTTTGAAATATTTTTCCTACTTAAAATAACTTTTTTTCTGTTTGAATATTTTTTGAATGTAATTTATTCCTGTGAACAAAGCTGAATTTTCAGCATCATTACTCCAGTTACATGATCCTTCAGAAATCATTCTAAAATGCTGATTTGTTGTTCAAGAAACATTTTTTATTACCATTATTATCAATATTTAAAACAGTTGAGTACATTTTTTCAGGATTCTTTGATGAATAGAAAGATCCAAAGATCAGCATTTATCTGAAATAAAAAGCTTTTGTAACACTATACCATTCAAAAGCTTGGAGTCAGTGTATATATATATATATATATATATATATATATATATATATATATATATACATATATTTATATTTATTTTGGGGGGGGGGGGGGGAGTTATAGAAATTAATACTTTTATTTAGCAAGGATGCTTTAAATTGATCAAGTGATGATAAAGACATTTATAATGTTACAAAAGATTTTAATTTCAGATAAATGCTGTTCTTATGAACTTTCTATTCATCAAAGAATCCTGAAAAAATTCTACTCAGCTCTTTTTTTTTAGCAGCAAATCATAACATTAGAATGATTTCTGAAGGATCATGTGAGTAATGATGCTAAAAAATCAGCTTTAAAATCACAGGAATAAATTATATTTTATAATATATTCAAATAGGAAAAAGAGTTATTTCAAATAGTAAAAAATATTTCAAAATTGTACTGTTTTTGCTGTTCTTTGGGTCAAATAAATGCAGGCTTGGTGAGCAGAAGAGACTTCTTTAAAAAATAAATAAATAAATAATAATTAAAAAAAAAAAAAAACATTTAAAAATCTCACTGTTCAAAAACTTTTGACTGGTAGTGTAAATAACAATACTGTCCAACAATCCAGTAAGTAATGTACAAATAACAATCCACGATATACAGTTCTATTTGAAAACTAAAGCTTAAAATTTTGAAATCACAGTCCTATTTTGAAAGGCCATCTAGAACAAATTCAGATTTCATAGGTTGTTCTCTGATCTTCATTTAGTCAGTCACAAGAGGAACAGGAACTAGAACAAACGTTAACCCAAAACTTCCTTTAAATCCTAGGAAAGTAGTGGCTGTCTTCAGTAGGTTAGTGAGCCATGAAAAGGTTTCACTGTCCTGTCAATCATTTTTTATCTAGTAATGGCCCAGTGCTTCTACTTTTCCACTTTTTCCATAATTCAGGCTTATGAATAGTGAATAATAACATACACTTGGAAAAAATCAAAATGATAAAGGGCTTGCAGATAAAATGAAGCATTCATTGAATTCCACAGCTCCTTTCCTCCCTTTCCTCCATTCTCCACTGTACACAGACACATTCATATGCATCAGGTTTATAGTTTGGACACAGATTTCTTGCACTCCAACAAGCTGGTATTTGCTTTGAAAACATGGCAGTCACTCCCAGTGGATTTGGCTCTGAATGAATCCATTTACAGCTCGACCAATAGGAAAGATTTTACTGGCTGCTGGTGTCTTCATCTGGACCGGAAGCATCGCTGACCTGGACAATTCGTTTTAATTACATTGCTAATGCAGTTTATAACGTGGTTGAGTGGGATGAAAAAAAACCTTGAGAGGCTACGGAGAGCGCTGAAAAGCCCGTGTCAGAACCTCACAGGAATAAATTCTATGTGCTAACTCACTTATGTGTTGGGAAACACTTCTGCAGAAATATTGGTGGGAAAAAGGAGAGGGTAATCTTTTAGAACGCTTCCCTCAGAGGAAAACTCATGAGGTGGCGATTCTCACCCCACTCAATTAAACCCAATCCTGGCGTCAGTCACACTTTAGGCCTGGACTGATATTTGATGGTAGTAAAAATGTAAGAAAACTGTAATAGAGTAAATTTAATAATGTAGAATCATATATAAGAATAATATATAATATATAAGGCCTGTTTACCTTAGTAATGGGCCTTAGGCCTGTTTACCTAAGTAGATTTAATTTGATTAGTGTAAAAATTTAAGGCAGCAACAGAATTTAAGTTTTTAAGTTGAGTTAAGTTTTAAGGTTTTTAAAGTTAAAATTTAATTTCTATTGTTTTTGAGTATCTGAAAATTGCAACAAAAAAGCTTTCATATATATATATATATGTATATGACACTTTCATATGATGCGTATTTGCCATCTAATATATTTGCATCAGAATTATATATACATGTACACTGCCGTTCAAAAGTTTGGGATCAGGAAGATTTTTAATGTTTATAAAGGAGTCTCTTATGTTCATCAAGGCTGTATTTATTTGATCAAAAATACAGAAAACAGTAATATTGTGCAATATTATTGCAATTTACAATATTGGTTTCCTATTTTAATATACTTTAAAATATTATTTATTTCTGTGACACAGCGCTGAATTTTCATCAGCATCATTACTCCATTTTGAATAAACACAGTTATTTTAAACTTTTTATTAATCAAAAAATCCTGAAAAAAGTATCACAGGTCCCAAAAAATATGAAGCAGCACAACTGTTTCCAACATGATTATATGATTAAAAATCATATAATCTGATTGTAAATCAGCATATTAGAATGATTTCTGAAGGATCATGAGACACTGAAGACTGGAGTAATGATGCTGAAAATTCAGCTTTGCTTCATAGGAATAAATTATATTTTCAAGTATATTAAAATGGAAAACTGTAATTTTAAATTTCTTTAAAAATCTTACTGATCCCAAACTTTTGAATGGCAGTGTGTGTGTACTGTGTACATGACGATATTAAAATGTAACTCAGAGTAAATCACTACAATAAGCACATTTAAAGGCACTTCAGTTAGTAGCTATTTAAAGTATCTAAATCTAAAAATTGGAAGAAACCATTAAATATCCAATTCTGCCTGATACTGACAGATTTTTTTTTTTTTTTTTTTTTTGAAGATCTGTGAGTGAATGTGTGGCATATCTGAATCACATCAATACGCACTCTTGCAGTTTACAACCTGCAGACAGATGAAACACCACCAGCAGTCCACACTGTTCCCACACAACAGTTTCTGCTACAATAATCCTGCAATTATCACGTCTCACCATTTAAACACAAGGGTGGTGTGTTGCACAAACATGTTTCAAAATGAGCATTTTAGTGTTTCGCCACTTTCCTCAAGTCATTACAAGTCAGAAGTCAAGCACAGTTGTCATGTTCCATACATACGGTTATTGCATGGTCTTAGGCTGACTGAGTAATTGCTCTGGCAGTGAAGGGAATGAGCCGAGATGGATGAGGGATTAGATCCCCACAGCAGTCGTACTGTGTATCTTTTCATGCATCTCAGCCCACCATCCATCCATTTGAACAAATGTTTTTTATTTCTGTGGTGCCAGACGTGGAGTGTCTCACGTGCACACAGACACCTGGAATGGCCTCTGAGCCGACTAAACCTTCAAGTCTTTCAGGTGGTTTCCTCACAATATGTCTGGAGGTCACACATACACAGTTTCTCAATCTTAAAGGTGAAATGTGTCATTCTGTACTTCAATTAGCAGGCAGTAGACGGAAATGTAAATTACTACTTTTTCAAACAGGTGTCTTGAAGAATCTGCCTCTCTACCACTGGTCTTCATAAACTACTAGTCACGTTCAGACCATTCAAACAAACAGCGGGATGTTTTCAAAGTGCCACAGTTTTTGTACTTTTTTAAGGAAACCTATACAATTTTATTCCACATTAAAATGGAATTAAACATTCAACAAATCACCTTTAATGAAACTCAAAAGTTAATATTATATAAATTAATATATAATAAATATATAAATAAATCAAAAACAAATATAAATAAATATATCTACCTATTATGTGAAAGAGCAAAAAAAAAAATCAATTAAATATTTCAATAATTAAATTTTTCACTTTTAAATGAATATATAAATGTATATAATCATATTATATATATTAATATATAAGTAAATTTGTAAATGAATGAATGAGTAAATAAATGGTGTTTAAATTTGTAAACAAATTTAAAATGTTAAAATGTGAATGACAAAATGAAATAAATACATAAATCTGACACAGTGTTATTATAGTTAAATAAAACAAAGTAAAATTCCATATATATATATATATATATATATATATATATATATATATATAAAACTTCAAGCTACAAATTTGTTTTTAATAGTTTTAGTTTATTTATTTTTATTTATTTATTAAATTTTTCATTTAGTTTGTTTGTTTGTTTATTTATCGCCCCAGAATTGGTTTAAGCATTTTTCAAAAGCTATAGTTCTTGTGTATTGTACATTATTATTATAAGATGCTAAATTCACTTGTATTATAAAAATTAAAAATATTTACAAAAAAAAAATTATATATATATATATATATATATATATATATATATATATATATATATATATATATATATATATAAGCTAGGTGGTGTCCATTATGTAAAACAGAAAAAAAAATAAGTTTATAAATTCACATTTTGTAAATAAATAAATATAAAAAATTTTAAATCTGTAAAAAATTTAAAATTGTAAAATGTGAATGAAGAAATAAAAAATTGTGTGTGTGTGTGTGTGTACTTTAGTGACTAAAACTGACATATAGTTTCTAAAAACTGTATTGCTATATTTAACTATATGTAACATATTAAAAGAAAAACTGATAATACTGAATAAAACAAAATTACTAAAACTTTGACTAAAATTACAATGAAAACAGAAGCAGAAAAACAAAAATATTCAAAATATTAACAGAAACTATAACAGTATCTCAATGATACTAACATAACCCTGACATGGCAGCAAATGTGAGATTTTATTTCAGTTCAAAGTGTATTTGGAAATGTATGATATGAGAATATGAGAAAACAGGTGAAATGTACGGGAAATGAAGCACAGAAAATGATGCTTTATGGAAAACATCATAACCTGGACTTATAAAGCAAGAAACTCAAGTCAAGGAACAGTGGCTTGAACGTGAAAGGTCTTTCTGGGCCGCTGAGTGTTTTTGCTACCTCAGGGTGGTCTGCATGAGCAGGCAGAAGCGGAAGAGAGTCATCTCACCATCATCCTCCTGTGGCGTTTCAGATCTCTGCTCACACGCCACAGATATTGAGTTCCCATAAAGCAATCATTACTCCGGCCCCACAGCGATCCCAGCCCACAATTGAGCTTGATTATATTCTAATTCAATAAAGTAGGATGGGACCATCAGGGTTACCAGTGACACCGTGTGTGGCTTTTCGTGGTTTCCAGGTATGGATTGAAGGATATTACTTACATCATAAATAAATCAATTGGCAGGCGAGCTGATGATTGAGCCACGTCGCAGTTGGCATGACACGCCAACGTTGACAGCTCAAGTTGAACGGAGAATGTTTTATTAGGTCTCTGGGTTGTTTTCTCACCTTGCATCATTTAAGCTGACAAATCGCACTTGACACGGCATGCTACGATATTGACAAAGAGGATAGTAATCTCATTTATCTGATTCAGGCTCGCAGCGGAATTCAGCTCTTCAGCTTTTTCGGACATGAACGTAAATGGCAGTTCAGATTTGTTTGTTTGTTTAGCGTATCTATATCTAAGACTCTGGCTACAGTCTTAACCATGATTGCGTGTTTGCATTCAGAATGACGGAGTGCCTCGTTAGCTGTTATATTAAATGGGTTTCGGTCCATTAGCATGCAGGCCTTTTGTTCGTTCTCCAAACAAGGCTAAAGTGCTGGTTTGATCTCCATGCTCCCTTGAAAATCATTTTAATATCACATTAGAACCTTTCTTGGCTTGATCTGATAATTTGGGATGATTATCTAAATAAATAAATAAGTAAGTAAATAAGTGCTATCCACTATGTTAAAGAATAGAGAGGAAAAAAAAACTCTTACTAAAACTTGTTCCAAGTATACATTTACTATATAAAGTGTATAATTTGTATGTATTTGAATTTAATACAGAAATAACGTTATCCAAATAAATAAACGTTGCCAAATGTGAAAAAAGGCACACACCCCTTTATGAAACTCATTGTATATTGTGTAAATGAAGTTTATATTTTGTATGAATTTTAATTTATTTAATAGATAAATAAAATGTGGTATCCAATAAATAAATAAATAATAAAATAACTAAATAAATAAATGGTGCCATATGTGAAAAAAACACACCTTTACTAAAAGTTATTCTGTTGTGCATATAAAGTGTATATTTTGTATGCATTTTCATTTATTTAACATAAATAAAATGTGTTATCCAAATAAATAAATAAATAAATAAATAAATAAATGTTGCCATATGTGGGAAAAAAAGACACACACCTTTAGTAAACTCATTCTAAGTGTACATTGTGTATATAAAGTGTATATTTTATAAATAAACAACTATATAAAATTTAAAATTGCAAATAAATTTTAAAATGTGAAATATTCATTGTGCAAAAGAGAAAAGCAAATTTTAATATTACTATCACTTTTCTTGATTTGATCTGGCAATTTGGGATTATTATCCAATTAATAAATAAATAAATATAAATATAAATATATATATATATATATATATATATATATATATATATATATATATATATATATATATATATATATATGAACAAATAAAATGTGTTAAATAAATAAATAAATAGTTCCATGTATTATGTGAGAAAAGCAAAATGAATAAATAACTCTTAAAACTCATTTATAAGTGTATATAAATTTTATATTTTATAAATGAACATAACATTTTCATTTGTAAATAAATTTTAAAATTGTGATATTCATTGTTTAAAATAGTAAAGCAAAAAAAAAAAAAAAAAAAGGATTATGAAAATAATATCACTATTCTTGGCTTGATCTATTTTGAACGTATAAATCATTTTTGGGTCCCATAAAACTATACAAGTTTGAAAAAACTCTAAAACCACCCACATGAAGGTCACCTGGTTCTCCAGTCACAATACCACAGCGTAATATAAATGGACCCATTATAGAAAACCACTTGAAGAGAAGAAAGACAAGATGAGGGTTTGTAAAATCATTTCCTGAGGGAATTTCATAGTGTAATGACCTGAAAGGAGATGAGCTCCCCTGGATATTCATTCTCAGCCTGACAGAGTTATTATTAAACTTTCTTCACAGAATTCCTTCAGCTTCTTACGTTCCTGCACATTATCTTTAGCACCCAGCAAGAAAGCAAACACTATGCGGTCCATTCACGCTGCTGTAATTATACCTGCATCGTATTACAAACCAGATATCTGCTCTATACCCCAACACAATGAGAATCATTCCAGCCCTAAACGGGAATAATCCCATCTAATCCATTAATAAACCACTCAAACGCAGCTAAATGATCTTTGGGTGAACGCATAGTGCCAAAAGCCGTGAGCTATCCTCTAAAAACAGTGACGGATTGAGACGGAGGAGCTGAAGTACGTGTTTGCATCAAACACCACCTCCTGCCGGCTTTGCATCTCGCCGCTGTCGATGGCTCTCGTGTAAAATGGCTGCCGTCCTTGCCATGCGCCCCGTGGCTCATCCATCAGTGATGAACAGAGTAGAATTGATGTCTCACACCTGAGTACCTGTGATTTGGAAGCAGGTGTTACCCCTCCTGTCTTCCATCTCTCCGCCCTCCTAGCCTTGTGTCTTTCCCAGAGTCCCCGGGGCCTTGGGTGTCACGGCCGGGACACATGAACCCCACTGACAAACTGATGGATGAGCCGAACCGCCTGTATGTGTGAGTGTATGTCTGTGCATTTGTGTTTACGTCCTTCTGTGTGAGAGCAATTCCAGAATGGAGGCAATTATTTCTTTCAGACTGAGACTTCATACAGATCTGGTTTGATGGAAAAGAAAATCAATCAAAGGTAAATGTGATTTATAGATGGAAAATGATCAAATAAAGATCTACAGTTAGATAAATGGTAACACATTGCCTTTAGTTTATAGATAAGCTTGAGAACAAAAAGACACACTATGTTCAGAATGGAATACTAGCAACATTGTTTATGCTGCATGCTATGTAGTATATGGAAGCTTGTTCCAGCCACAAGATAAAAAATTAGAAAGGTAACTGCGACTTTTTGTTTCACAATCCTAACTTTTTTCTTGCAATTCTGAATTTACATCTCTCAATTCAGATTTTCCTCCTCAGAATTGCGAGATTTACGTGAAACTTAAAATTGTGAAAAATAAACTCAGAACTGCAAGATATAAACTCACAATTCTGAGAAAAAAAGAAATGCGAAAAAGAATCATTACATCTTGCAATTCTGACTTTCGAAACTCGAAATTGTGAGATTGCAATTCTGAGAGAAAAGTCAGTTTGCAATTTCAAACTCTAGTATGCAAAGTTACAGTAAATGTTACATTAAATGTTAAATTCTGCTAGTGGGTTTACAGCTGTGAGAAAAGTCACAATTTTTTTCTTTTTATTGCATGGTAGAAACCAAAAAAAAAATAAAAAAAGAATTGCAAGATGTTATCTCAGATAATTGTCAGATACAAAAACTCGAAATTGTCAGATACAAACTTGCAAAAATTAAATTAAAAAATGACAGGTTATTGTGACTTTTTATTTCACAATTCTGACTTTTTTTCCTCGCAATTATGAGTTTACATCTCCCAATTCAGATTTTCTTCCTCAGAACTGCAAGATTTGCGTGAAACGCAAAATTATAAAAAATAAACTTGGAACTGCAAGATATAACTCAGAATTCTGAGAAGAGAAGAAATTAGTTGTTAACTTAGAATTCTGACTTTTTTTCTCAGAATTCTGAGTTTACATCTTGAATTTTTCAACTTTTGTAACTCGAAGTTGTGAGCTACAAACTTGCAAATCTGAGAGAATAGTCAGTTTGAAATTTCAAACCCTAGTATGTAAAGTTACATTAAATGTTAGATTAAATGTTAAATTCTGCTAGTGAGTTTACAGCTGTGAGAAAAGTTGTATTTTTTTATTTTTATTCTGTGCTAGAAAAAAAAGAAGAATTTCAATTCACAATTTTCTCAGAATTCTTGAAACTTCAATTTTTTCCTCAAAAATTTAAAATTTTCATATACAAATTTACAATTCTAAAAAAAAAATTACAAAGGTTATGGCGACCTTTATTTCACAATTCTGACTTTTTTCTCAAAATTATGAGTTTACATTCCCAATTCAGATTTTCTTTAGAACTGTGAGATTTGCGTGAATCTCGAAATTGTGAAAAAAATAAACTCAGAACTGCAAGACATAAACTCATAATTCTGAGGGAAAAAAAATAAGAAATGTGATGTTAACTTAAAATTCTGACTTTTTCTCAGAATTCTGAGTTTACATTTTTTTGAAACTTGAAATTACGAGATACAAATGTGCAATTCTGAGAGAAAAGTCTGTTTGCAATTTCAAACTCTAGTATGCAAACTTACATTAAATGTTACATTAAATGTAAAATTCTGCTAGTGAGTTTACAGCTGTCAGAAAAGTTTAGTTCATTTTTATTCCGTGATTGGAAAAAAAAAAAAAAAAAAAAAATTATATATATATATATATATATATATATATAAATAAATCGCAAGATGTTAACTCCGAATTCTCAGAAAAAAAGTTTACATCTTACAATTCTGACATTTTTCTCAGTATTCTTGAAACTTCAATTTTTTTTTCTCAAAACTTGAAAATTTCAGATACAAACGTGCAATTCTAAAAAAATAAATAAATAATAATTACAAAAGGTTATTGTGACTTTTTATTTCACAGTTCTGACTTTTTTCTTGCAATTATGAGTCTATATCTCCCAGTTCAGATTTTATACCTCAGAGTTGCGAGATTTGAGTGAAACTCAAAATTGTGAAAAAATAAACTTGAAACTAGAAGATATAAAGTCAGAATTCTGAGAAGAAAAATGTTAAATTCTGCTAGTGAGTTTACAGCTGTGAGAAAAGTCAATTTTTTTTAATTTTTATTCCATGGCAGAAACAAACAAACAAAAAAGTTACAAGTCTGACATTTTTCTCAGAATTCTGAGTAGATCTTGCAATTCTGCTGTTGTTTTGTTTTTTCCCCACCACGGAATAAAAAATAAAAAGGTTTTTTTTTTTTTTTTTTTTTTTTTAAATGTAGCAATTCTGACTTCTCTTATCAAGTATACTATATAGCAGGATGTAGCAGGTATTCAATGCATACAGAACATTTGCATACTATCTATAGTATATATACACACTGTACTGTAGAAATAGTAGCATGCTATTCTGAATATAGCCAGAGGAAGAAAATCTTTATAATATGGAGTCCAGAGACAGATTTTAATGCGGGATCTGGTGCAGAGGGCTGTGCTTTCACACAAATTTGGAAAAATTAAACATTCACAAAGCGCACCCAAGAGAGAAAGAGACAAATTTATGGAAACAGAGAAAGAAAAGGCCAGAAATGAGAAGGTCTAGTCAGTCATCTACAAGCCTGTGCTGCATAGAGCCCATTAAAAGCGTCACTGGCACCAGTGGGTCTCGCGGGCAGGTTCAGCTGGCATGAACACCAGGTCCTGCTGCGAGCTTATCAAGGCTCTCGGACGCACGCTATCTCACTCGCACCCGGTGCAGTTAGCGCCTCTGTAAAACCGGAGATGGTTTATGGAAAGCGATTTGCTGAAAGAGCTATCAAACTTAATTTACTTGTGCACCTTGCACTGTGTCTAGTGCCAAAAGCAAAACGCACAAATGTAAATGAAGCGAGGTTTACTCAAATATGTTCGGCTCATCATGTTCAATAAACCATTTAATGAATCAGTTTTACAGTGCGCTGCAGGTTCAGGCTGATCTAAAGTCAGTTTCGAAGCCATTTGGATATAGGGAGAAGGCTTAAAAGATACAACATGCAAAACATACACTAAAACACTGTTTGCAAGGTATTGGCTCTCTGAATGACGTTTAAGTTACAGTTATTAACAGAGGACATCTGTCATTTCATGTACTGATTATATTTGTTATTAATTATAACATTATGTATATAATTAAAGTGAGGATGATACCTGGCACTGCCACTACCGTGGCCATTCTGGCCAGTTTCCTGGACTTCCTTATTGATTTAATTCTCTTTTTAAATTGGATGGGATGCCAGCGGTACTTGATTCGCCAACTGTTATTTCACCAAAAATGTTGGCAGAATGGTCTAAACCCATAATGAAAGTACAACATGCAGTGCCAAGAGAAATAGATGCTGCATAGACACTGAAACATGCATAATTTACATACTGACAGCATCTAAAACAAACATTTTACATATGAACAGCTTTAGAGACATGAATCTTCACAAATCCTTTATGTCCAAATATTGAATTCATAAAATTAATAGGATGATTTCATTGTATGGCATTAATTAAATATATAATTATGTCATTTTGTTTAAAAAATTAAATGCAAATTAAACAAAAAATGAAGTATGCACAAATTAATTGTTCATAAAAAGGTCCATAACATGCATATTAAAAAATAGAATGAATTTTCATTTCATGTCGACTTTAGAAATGAACGGTTCGATGCCATTTAGTATTTTACATTTAGTATTTTTAACTTTATTATTTTTAAATTAACAAATTAATTTAAACATTAGGCCTATCACTTAATCACTTATTTTATATTTTGTTTGTAATGTGAATGTGAAAATGTGTATAAAATAGTATTTAATGACTAAAATTATCAACACTGTACATATGTCTGTTGTTTTATAAGCTCGAAAATATGTATATAATTGTAAAATGTACCTATACAAATAGACTTGTAATATAAATATAATTCACATAAATATAATTCATGTTTTATAAAACTGTGCATATGTAAAACCTATATTGTACTTTTCAGTGCATATCAAATGTACAAAAGTGTAAACATTATGTATGAATACAAAGTCATATGTGATCAGGCTAAAAGCAGACAATGCCAAAATCAGTAGATAAAATAGAGTTGTGTGAGGAAAACCACACACATTTGATAAAATCATCAACACTGTATATATATTTACGGATCATGTTTTTAGATGATCAAAAATATCTGTGTGACCCTGGCTGTGAAAATCCAGCTAAAGTCTTTTTTTTTTTTTCATCGTGATTTCTTCATAAGGTAAAGGACATGTTAAAATGTAACCTTGATATCTTTAATATTGACTAAGTAAGGCCATGTCAAAAATTTAAATCATAGTGAAATTAATGGTTGAACTCAAACTTTATTGCTTGTTATCACATAATTCGATTTTGAGACTTCAGGCTGGATTTCATAGACAGAGTCAAAAAAAAAAAAAAAAACGTAAACATTACATCTACATTCTTGTAAGATCAGGCTAAATTCACAAACAAAGCTGAAAATAGTAGGTTAAACAAAGTTGTGTGAGGAAAAACAAAGTTGTGTGAGTTTGATTCAGCTAAAACTAACTGTGTCCAAATTTGTCCCGAAGACAAATGTGTTTTTGGTACATTTGATTGCGCCTTTCCCCTCTGATATGGTGTGCTGGCAGACAGCAGGCCCTTGTGTCACAGTGATACCTTGGGAACTGCTCATATTCAGTTTTCCGAGGTTTGACCTGTAACCTCTGCCTCCTGGGCACAAGATACTGGTGCTCTTTGAATCTAAGATCTAGGGGTCAAAAGCAGGTGCTCTACTGTCCAGGTGTCCAATCAGGAGCCTTAGGCTTTATGCTGGTGTACGCATGTATGTATCTGTATGGGTGTGTGCAGGCATATGTGTTTGTCCGGTTATCATCTATCATGCTAGAATACACCTGAAAGCTTTTGTTTCTCTGGTCATAGTTCACTGTGTTTTCTAGATCCCAACCCACAGTGCCCCCTCATGGACAGAACTGTGACACTACAGGTACACACACACACACACACACACACACACACACACACACACACACACACACACACACACACACACACACACACCTGTTTGTTCAACTGAGATCATGCAGGATTCATATTCAGCCATGGACTTTAATGGGAAGTGTTAAAGGAACTGGTCATTACTGGACTTAGTTGACAGAAAGCTTAATTCTCACCCAAGTCTTGACTGAGAGGAATCACCATTTCCACACGTACATTCTATAAATCCCTAATATAAAAATAAATACTTCAATATTTAATTTATTTCAAGCATTACAGATATATTATAATATAATATAATATAATATAATATAATATAATATAATATAATATAATATAATATAATATAATATTTTTTTTTCATTTAATTTTAATAATAAAAATAAAAACAGGTTAAAAAATTAATGGGTTACTATGGTAATCCTTATAAAACAGTAGGAAAGATGTCAACTGAAAATACAAACATGAAAGAAAGAAAGAAAGAAAGAAAGAAAGAAAGAAAGAAAGAAAGAAAGAAAAGGTAAAATCCCTCATTTATCTCTTGTTAACAAAATAAATAAATTCCTTATTTAAAATATTTTTAACGCAGACAACAGACAGAGTACTGCTGATGTGCAGATTTATTTTTAATAATAAAAAATGTTACAGAGTGCTTCTTACTATGGTTTTCCTTAAAAGACCAGTAAGGAAGTGGTCTACTGAAAAATAGCAACAAGCCAAACAGCAATTTAAAATTTAAAAATACCTAATCCCTTATTATATTGAAATAAATTCTTCAATATTTCATATATAATTTAGAGCAGATTTAAAAGTACTACAGATAAGCCGAATTTTAATATGAATTTTTAATATTTATTTTTAACAATAAAATAAACAGGTTACAGACTGATGGCTTACAGTGGTTTTCCTTACAGAACAGTTAGGAAGTGGTCTACTAAACCGATGGTCTGAAAAAATATTAACATGCCAAGCAGCTGTTTTCCACAACAAAAATCCCTCATTTATCCCTTGTTAAAATATTTAAATAAAATCCTTAATATTTAATCTTATTTTAATGCAGACATAACAGTATGTTAGATTTTTATTTAAATTTTTATACATATTTTTAATGTTAATAATATAAACCGGTTACAGAATGATGGCTTACTCTGGTCGTCCATACAGACCAGCAAGGAAGTGGTCAACTAAACCGGTGGTTTACTAAAAAATATCAACATGCCAAACAGCTGTTTACAGCATAAAAATTCCTCATTTACCATGTTAAATTATTTAAATAAATTTCTTAATATATTTTCAGAGCACACATAAGAGTACAGTAGATGTGCAAAATTTTATACATATTTATTTTTGATGTTATAAATATATAATCGGTCACAAAATGATGGCTTTCTATGGTTTCCTTACAGACCAGTAAGGAAATGGTCTACTAAACTGGTGGTCTGCTGAAAAACATCAACTTGCCAAGAGACAAACCTGTGGTACTGCACCTCTAAGTTATATTTGAGCAGAACCGGCCCACACAAAGTTGCTTTTGTACCCCAATGTTTGAATGGTTTATGTGGCCTGTTTGAAAGCGTCGCTGTGTGTGTGTGTGTGTTAAAGGAAGGTGAGTTAAAGGAGGATTGTTTGTATGTGTGCCGAGAGTGAGGGCAGGTACACAAAGAGCAAGCAGGCATCGCTCCACCCACCATGTGTCCGCGTGAGACGCCGCACGGGCCAATCAAATCACCGGCTGAATTTGACGGTGACGTCTGTTGCGAAGGTCTGTTACGAACACAAAGCGCACGTACAAGCACACGTGCGCGCACACACACACGTCTATTTTTCTGCAGTGACACCCAAAACCCAATCTATCCAAACACTGCCACCTAACGGATGAGCCGTGCAGCATTTCGGCGTCCCTCTCCTGCTCTCTCTCTTTTTTCTTCTCTCTCTTCCACTCCTTCATTCGCTCTCTCATTTCCCCCCTCCAAGCAAATTCAATCTGACTCATGAAAAAGATGCAGGAAAGATGGCATCATTAGGACGCCCACTAGCCCTCATAAGACACACACACCCTTTTGCAAAGGGCAAACAGAGTTCAGAGTTCATCCGTTGTTCACCACCCTCACCAAATGACTGATCCGTGTTTGAAGCCCAACCCAAGGTATCTCATTACAGACGCTACATGGCACAGCAGCAACTAGGATTGCGAGATATTTGCAAAACCACACGAATATGAATCGTCAAATCGCAGCTTTCCATCTCGGATCAGTCCCGTTGCAGATAGAATCCTTTACTACGCTCGTCATTGCAGACAGGTTGCGGGGTTAACGATTTCTC
This sequence comes from Spinibarbus caldwelli, assembly GCA_039654775.1. Lineage (NCBI taxonomy): Eukaryota > Metazoa > Chordata > Actinopteri > Cypriniformes > Cyprinidae > Spinibarbus > Spinibarbus caldwelli. The sequence goes on along the minus strand of CM077219.1, from coordinate 12,256,120 downwards.
ATTTGTTTTTCGCAACAAAAACATTCAAATTGGGAAGCCCAATCGAGGGTGATTGCAAACTGCACGTGTGACCCGTTGACCTGCCGATGGTGGCCCAACGGTGACCGGGTCGGTTCAAGTTCAGTTCATCGCTCACAATAGCTTTAGACGCACAACGGGAAGGTCTTCCATCCTCAAAAAGCTGCATAATAGGTTCGACATTGCAGCGATAAGCATAAAAAAGTGCAAAAGTCACAATAATTCTGCCTTAGTCAACACTTTGCAAATCGCATGCAAGAAATACAAACAAAATGACACCGCTTCATCTCGATCTTTTAGAAAGTCAGGGATGAGAAATGCCACGTTTTCCTAATTGCGCGACAAGGTCAAAACTAGCCAAAAGGTCGCTACTTAAACACTAAGCACCCGCAATCTATTCGGACTGACGGAGTAATGCAAGAAGAAGGGAAGACAGACAGAAAACCAATCATCCAAATAAAGGAAATTACTGGTCGCGGCTTTGTTTGAGAAAGAGACCGGAACAGTTGACGTGCTTTGAAGTGAGGGCAAAAACGATGTATAAATCGGGGGTAAACGCAGTTCACGGGTTCAACGGCTGTTCACCAATCCCCTCTCTCTCTTCTTGCTAATCAGGTATTTATCACACTTATCGATGTGTGCGTGTGTTTATTTTAGTATTCATCACAGCTGGAGGTGTGTGTGCGCCGTTTGAGCCACGTATATTGGGATGTCTTTGAGTGACTGCGGCTGTTTGTTTGCATGTTGGGTCTGTCCGTACCCGTTCCTGTACCACGAGGAAGAATGGCGGGCGTCTTTATCAGCCGTGCTTTATCCTGCTAATGGCGAGGCCCTGTCGGCTCCAGCCAGCCGGGTGACAGCAGATTTGTAACGGGCGACAGGAACAGATGGAGACGCCATTGTGGTTCTGAAGCCAGGCCTGGAGCTGGGAGCGGCCCCGCCCGCGTGTATGCTAATGTGAACTCCATTTCACCCGCTTCCCGGCATCACTGACCTGCCCGTGGCCCTCTCTCTGGGCTTTACACAACACGTAGGCGTATATGCGGGAGGATACGCAACAATCAACACGGCGCGAGCTGCGAGCATCCTCATCTCGCAGGCCGTTCGAAGAGGTGTGCGTGTAATCGTCGAGCGCTAACGAAGCTCTAACAAATGGATGCGCAAGTCGTAATTGGAGTCAAAGCTGGTGGATGAGGAGTTTCAGAGTTAATGGAGAGGTCATGTGAGGACCGGCCTCCAGTCGACAGACCTGAAGACATGTCAAATGGAGCAAGAGATTTAAAAGAGGAAAGACTTTGTTTGCTTTGCCAGTGGAAGAGACAGAACGAGGGCAGAGGAGGACGGAGGGAGATCTTTTAGGGTGTGTCGTGGATGTGTGCTTGTGCTGGAAGAAAGAAAGAAAGAAAGAAAAAGAAAGAAAGAAAGAAAGAAAGAAAGAAAGAAAGAAAGAAAGAAAGAAAGAAAGAAAGAAAGAAAGAAAGAAAGAAAGAGAAAGATTTTTTTTTTTACACAAACCTTTATTACAATTTAATTCCACTTATAAAAAACATTAAAAACAGCTATTTCTTACATGAATTGAGTAAAATGTAGTTCATTATCTACAACAGAGCATAATACCTTTCCAAAACACCAAACATTCTCAAACATTTCAATACAGGACGTAGCTTTATAAAACTAAAATCTTTTATAAAAACTAAAAACTAAAATTAAAATCAACAATCTTGACTTTACCTTTGCACTAAAAACTGACAACATTAAATTCCTTATTCTGTTCAAAGAAAGAAAGAAAGAAAGAAAGAAAGAAAGAAAGAAAGAAAGAAAGAAAGAAAGAAGGAAAGGTGTAATAGATTAAAATGTAAAACAATATTTTTAGTAAAACATTTCCACTATCTTATTACATATTTAATCAGGCCCCTTTGTATAACACAGATCATTTTAATCCAAACAGATTAAAGGAAAAGCAAAGACGAGTGAGCAGACGACAGCAGAGGAACACCTGACATGTGATTTATGAAGACTTCCTGAAAGCAAGGCTCTTTAACCCGCCGCGTGGGGAAATTTGCAGAAGCCAATTGAGTATCATCATGTGTTTTAGATTAATCTTTATTCTTGTTCCAATCTGGATGTCATTTTAAATTAAAATTACAATTAGCTTTTTTCCGACTGTAATGGGGCAAGTTTTACTGAGACTTCCCAAACTGGCATGACACAGCATTCGTCAAAAGTGGAGCAGTATTGCTCCTAACGTCATTTGCAAAATAAATGGATAGTAAAAATGCTCATTTTACTGACATTTCCTATATATGACTGACCTTACTAATATCTGTAATAGCAACATTATTTTCAGCACAGTGATATTCAGAAAACATTCAGGTATTCATCTGCATTTATCTGTATGAACATTTAGCTGGGTTCAGCTTGAGTTCTTCATCAATCTGTATACAAACCAGCCTGATCTTATAAATAATAATAATAATAATAATAATAATGGTCACATTTTATTTTAAACTCCAATTCTTGCTATTAACAAACCGTTAACTATGACTTTTGCCTCAGTAAACTCCTAATTTGCTACATATTAATAGTTAGTAAGGTAGTTGTTAAGTTTAGGTATTGGGTAGGATTAGAGATGTAGAATATGGTCATGTAGAATAAATACTTTATAAGTACTAATAAACAGCCAATATGTTAATAATAGGCATGCTAATAAGCAACTAGTTAATAGTGAGAATTGGTCCCTATAAGTGTTACCATAATAATAATAATAATAATAATAATAATCACTTAAGCTTAAATCTTTCCAACCTCAGAGAGAAAAAAAAACACTATTACCAGACAGTTTTAATACATTTCTAACCCTCCATTTCATATGCATCTTTTATTAATTATTCTGAATGCTTAAGTAACTGTGGAAAAAAAGGATCTCAGTAGGAAATTGCTGCGCAATAACTCCAAATGTGTTTTACATTTATGTCTCTTGGAGAATTAAATACATGTTTGGTATTTTTGTCATTTATTTGTTTAGTTAAAATAATGTATTTGGGAATCCTCTGTACGCAGAATTTAAATGGCAATTAATTTAATTCTCAAAATCATAAAAATGAAAGTTTATATGCCATTTAATACGCAGAAATGCAGAGCACATCATATAACTGTCGGAATGACTTTGTAAAGATCAAACAACACAGAAACAAATAAACATCAAGCACAAAAGAGACATCGTCAACCTCTTTCTAAACCAACTATGAGAAATAAAGCTATAAAATGTCGTAGTTATTTAAAAAAAATAAATAAATTTGCAAGTGTATTTGGAGGCAGATTTGTATGAGCATCAGTCTCTTCGGCCGAACAGTGGACAGCAAAAAAACAGACAGAAATATGGCCATAAAAATGATATTTTTAATGCATTACAGACACCTTACACTCACTGTAAAAAATGGCAGAGCAAATTGCTGAAATTGCTCTGTTAGAAAATATACTACTTATAATCTGACACACAATTTGGAGTTAATAAATTGGCCATATCGGATTTAGTTTTTTTTTTTTTTTTTCTGGCTCTTAATGAAAGGTAAACATGATCCTGAAGAGCTCACATAAATATTCTATTATACTATACATTATTATCCAAGATTGTATAAATAAATTTAAGGACTTTTTTATGTCATTGAATTTTTAAAGGTTATTTAAAGAATCTATTATTTATTTATTTTGTAAATATATAAAATATTAAATCTTTTAACCATACTAATTATATTTTGTTAAAAATTGCAGACAAAAAATTATTTTAATCTATTTGTTTGATTGTTTTTTATGTCTGTACACGTAACAGTAAGGAGTTTAAGCAGAAACAACCTGATGAGGGGATGAACTCTTGACCGGGGTCGCGACCTGACCTGTCTGACCCCTGACTGGTGTGACTGTGTCTGCGAGGCTGACCTTGCTGCCATGACGATGACAGAGATCAGCCAGTGTGGAAAAGCAGCCAGCAGAGCTCTTTCAGGCCTCCATTCGTTCTCTCTCTTTCTGTCTGCGCTCTCAATCTACACGTTCTCTTGCTGCTGCTCCTATGAGAGGCAACTTAATGCTGTAATGTCAGCCGAGCTCCAATGATGTCATTGTGTTCCTGTGATTTCCCTGATTAAACTAAATAAACCTTTTAGCAGCTGCTTGCAGGGTAACCGTAAAAATAAGCCCTCGGACGAAAAGCAAGGTTAGCCATCAGTGAGCACCTGGATTTTTTAAATTCAGTGAAAGATAGTTTTGAAAAATGATTTTTGGTTTCATCTCGCTTTGCAAACTTACTGTGCTTGACACTAACATGAATATCCTTAAATATATCTTAAAATCACAGAGAGTTTAAATTTATTTCTACATCTAAAATAAAATAAAATAAAATAAAATAAAAGTCAATATTGACCTTATTGACAGTGGTTTTGTACATTTGTTTCAAACTTCTAATTTAAAACCCTCTTACATTAGAATCATTTTTAAAATAAAATAACAATATCATATTTGTTTGCTATAGATGAGTAATTAAATGAACAATAAAATCTGGCACACATTCAGAAAAGAGCCATCTATGAACTGGAGTTAGATTTTTCCATAAAGTCAGTGCAAGTTGTCACATGAATTTAAAATGCTTAAAATAATATATACAATTCATTAATTATAATACTTAATATATTTTATCTAGCTTTTCCTTTTTTTTTTTGCTATTTCATAATTGTTAAACAAATACAGTTTTTTTGCTATTACATAATTATTAAACAAATACTAAATAATAAATATGTAATTAATTAGAGAAGTTAATGTATTTTATCTCGATTTTACTTTTTTCCTGTTTCATAATAGTTAAATACTAAATCTTTCTAAATAAATGATTTTTGTTTTGTTGTTTCACAATAATTTACTGTTTAAATTTTGATTACATGTTTATTTAATGGCAGGTTGTTTTGTGACAACATGCCCCACTATCGGTCAATGTCTGTTAACCACACCAAATCTTTTGTTCCGAGCAATAACCGTGAAAACATCCAATAGCTTTTTTTGCAGTCAAGATTATAAAGCGCCTATGCAAAAATTGACTTTGATAAATAAATTCACCCTGAGATATTTACTGGAGTGTGACAACTAGCCCCTGTCACCCATATATAAAGTTAAGCAAATACTGTCAGTTGAGTAAATATTATCACCCGTGTTCGTTAGAGCCTCTTTGTGTTGCCTATTAACATTTAACATTCAAAGTGGAAGGTACATTTGAGTAAGACGTTAAGAGACTGTGACACTGTTTACATTTTGCACTTTTACACTCGGTATCCCAACAGCGCTCGGTTTCAAGTACACCTGTTATCAGCTCGCTTGTCCTCAATTCTGGGGTGGCCTAAGGTTACGTATAGAAAGCGACACACTCAGAGACTCACACACACACACACACACTAATAGAAAGCAGAGCAGCTGTGAGATTTATCTATGTATATTGAGCGTGCTTCTTTAGTTAAGTATAGCCAAGGGAGGATGGAAAGAAGGCAAATGTTGTGTCTCTGTCATTGAACGGGACTTACGTTTAAGTACATTAGTATTCTGCTATTAAGGCGATGAGAGAATACGAAACCAAAACAGTCCAGGATTGGACCACCCTTATTGTGTGTATGTGTGTAAAACAAGACTATAATATACACACCATTACTGAAGTTACGACATGAAACACCTGTGTACCAACATTAAAAAAAAAAAAAAAAATGCACACAATTTGTGTGCATCTGTGTAAGGTACCAGTGTCATATGACAGAAAAAAGGCAAAAAAGAAAGTATAAGTGACGTGTAGGCCTCTCACACCCTGGATGCTGCCATTAGATGTGAGGAAATGGTCGTCTGACCGGCTATGGCTGTTATGACTGGAAATTTGACATGAGAGAGATCCGTCCACACCCTCTCAGAAAATCCCTGAGAGACGCGAGGAGAATAAAAGAGACTGATATCTCCCCAGACCTGCAGTTCAGGCCAGCGCTACTTGTTTTCCTATTCTGGGTTTGTATATAATGAAATCAAATGGTTTTGGTGTATGAGGCCCACTGTACTTACATGATCACAGTTTCTGCCAAAATAACACCGCTACTACAATTAAAAAAAAAAATAAAGTGTTACTCCAGTTATTGTTATTAGCAGCCCATGCTGTCATCAAAAAAGGAATCCCAAACCCCACAGAAAAAGCAAAAATTTATTAAATTGATCAAAAATGACAGTTAAGACATTTACGTTGTTGCGAAAAAAAAAAATCTATTTCAAATAAATGATGTGCTTTTGGGGGAAAAAAGTATCATGGTTTCTACAAAAATATTAAGCAGCTTTCAATATCAAGCTGTTTAAATACTGATAATAAGAAGAAATGTTTCTTGAGCAGCGAATCAGCATGAGTAATGACACTGAAAATTCAGCTTTACATTACAGGAATAAATTACATTTTAAGATACACTAAAATAGAAAACAGTTATTTTAATTTGTAATGGTAATTGTACCAGTATTACTGTTTTTACTATATTTTGAAGAAAACAAATACAGCATTGTTAGAGACTTCTTTTAAAAAACATGATCAGGAGTGTAAATGTATTCTGATTTTATAAAATAAACTGTAGCAACTGCTGTATTGTACTGTGGATGGCATTTTCTGTAATAGTATCTAAATATTCATTAGATTGCATTTCCAGATTTGCCCTGAAAATGCCTCTCTTCTGTTCTTGGGAGTGTTGGACCATATTTTGCTTTATTGTCTGTAACGCAATATGTGCTACAACTTCAAGTAGTAGTTATTATTATTCCCCATCCCCAACTCTTATATCATTTAAAATGTTAATTAAAAATGATGAATATACAAGAAACATTTTCAGTTCAAAACAGCGAATAAAATACATATAGAAATGCATTAAACAGACTAATGCTAAAACATTACTGACTGTGTGTTAGTCACTCTATATTCTTCCACACACCATCTCATTTAGGTCCAGCAGAACTAAATATCAAAGTAGTGCTCCGTCCTCCCTCGTCCGTTCAGCCATGATATTGCTAGCTTTCACCATGCAGGTGAAAACCCTGTGTGGATGTGATATCAAATTAAACAAGAGAACCTGCTGATTCAGATGAGCCCAGTTCTGTCATTGAACATCCATTAACATGATCACAAATCACGTAATAAACCAGACGTGAAATTGCACTTTCTTTACTATAACACTACTGAAAATCTTTGATTTTTTTATTTTATTTTATTTTTTATTTTTTTGCACAGTGTCACCCCAGGACGATGATAGTGGTTTTACCCCGTTAGCTAATTTATAATTGGTTCAGGATGCCCCTCTCTTATTTATTAAAGCCCATTTTTCTTTACCACCCTTAGACACTCACTTCATTCTCGGTCATATTAATAAAGCTAATTGTAATTATATCGCTCTTTTCCGGATGTTAGCCGATGGGCAGTAAGCCTCTTGATTATTTTTAATGAGTTCAGCTGTTTTCCCCCTACGACATATAGATGGATGTCCGGTCTACTCTGAATGCGAGGCGAGTGTAAATATTGGCAGCCGTTGGTGCAGTTATCATGCTCAAGGGGTGCATTCAATCTCGCCTCTGTCGACGGCGAATGGACGGTCGCAGGTTGGTGCAACAGGGGGTGTGGGTCCAGTCAATGAGACGATTACCACACTTAGCCGGAGCAGTGGGCGAATGCTAAACGGACAAAATTATCGCCTGCCGCGGCCAACGGTCCAAATGGGGCGCGGGGAGCGCGGTCGCCCGTCGCTTGTATTCCCGCTTTATTTATTGCACACGAACTGGATGCTGTCCAGCGTACACATTTGTAATTGGACTCGTTGGCTCTCGCTCGAAGGCCATTAGCTGAGAGCAAAGAAAGTCTAGGGCGGGAAAAAAAGATGTTAAGGCTGCTAAAATATGTTGCGCTATGACACTTATGGGCTCCCGTGTAACCGAGGTGCTGTTTTTTACTGTCAAATCTATTAATCAGTAAATCTAGCCGCAGAAAGTCGTATTTGTACTCGTCCGCTGATGAATGCTCGCTTCGGTCATTTCTCAGACACTGAACACTAGCGCTGGAAAGAAACGCAAGACAGCGTGGTGAGGAGCAAACAGCATGGCTCATTAGCAAAGTATGAAAATCACTCATTTTAATATTTACTGTGCACTCTTGATTAGTTTCATCATGCATTTCTGATTGGCACAAAATGAGATTTTCCTCTGAGCCCATGGGCTCTCTGATTTATTATTAAACTGCGCCATTCAAAACTGAAATATGGCCTATATATTTTCGGACTCATTTTCGGTTATTTATGTAGGCTAACTTTTTTTTTTTTTTTGTTTCATCCAAGGCCATTCTTCATCAGAAACTTCTCACTTCACATAGTAATTATTACACAAATAATACATGCTTTACTGTACTGTATGTGTGTAAGAGACTGAATCTATATGACCGCATTTATAGTAGGCTATACCATAATTTAAGGAGGTAACAGCTTATATAAATGTTACATATATATAAATGTTACATTCAACTTTAAAGGTTGTAAAAGTGATATACATTTTCTCTTAAGACAATATACAGCCTATAACAAAGGTCAGATTATTTCTTTTTGGGTGCAAGAAAGATCTTCTAATTGTATTCTTTATGGATGCACAACATATCAATACAAAACTGGTTATCGTTTCATGTTGGTTAATACTGAACACTATAATCATTTCACTACACAGTTAAAATATAAAATTCAATATAAATATAAAATATTCAATAAAAACTGTAACTGTGAAATGTAATCTTTAGCAAATACCCATTTTATAACATTAAAATAAATTAATTTAAATTACATAAAAAGTAACACTGTTGAATGTAATCTTTAGCAAATGTTAAAATTGTTTTTTTCATATTGTACATTAAAATGTTTTGATGCCTAAATTCACTTTTAGAATCTAAAAAGATTAATTTTAATGTTTAGTGTATTTTTTAATGTAATGTAATGTAACAATTTTATTATCAGCCATATCAACAATTATTAGCTATCAGTTCATTTTGGCGCATCCATACAACATTCATGATGCATTTTTGTTAATACTATTCATACTGTGAGCCCGCAAAAGACTGCACAGGCCAGTTATGTGGCTATTGTGATTAATAGCAGCTCTATGTATGTAAAGTACAGTGTTAAAATAATATCTTAAAGGGTTACACCCATACAGAAGGCAACAAGTACATTTCATTAACAATATGGCAAAGGTTGAAATAAAATAGTTGATCTTATCAATGCAGAGCAGCCCATCACAGGAAATAAAAAGCATAAAGATGAATCAAAAATGTTTTTCTCCATTACGAAAAAGAGCAGCTGTGAGCTTCATTAGGTCATTTTAGAAGAGACAGCTGTTTGGCCATACTGAGAGAGAGAGAGAGAGAGAGAGAGAGAGACAGAGAGATGGAGAGAAATAAAAAAAAAGGGAAAGCGTTTAATTGCACAAATGAAAAAAGAAAAAAAGCTAGCAAAACAATGTGGTTCACTCTGAACGTGGTGGAAACTTTAAAGAGTCAGTCCACCCAAAAATGAAAGCTCTGTCATCATTCACTCACCCTCATGTCGTTTCAGTTCTGTATGACTTTCTATCTTCTGTGGAACACAAAAGATGATATTTTGAAAAGTATCTCAATGTTTCTTTGTCCAAAGAAGAAAAAAAAAAAAAAAAAAAAAGATATTTTAAAGAACGTGAAAATAACACTGGACCCCATTGATCTTTACTGTCTGGACAAAAAAGTTTAAACATTCTTTAAACTATCTTCTTTTGTATTTTTCAGTGAAAAAAAAAATGCATTTCACTTGGAATGACATCAAGGTGAGTAAATAATGACAATTTTCCTTTTGGTATGAACTATCCCTTTACATAAACTGCGCTTGGGATTTTAAAATACTGTGCATCTGACTTTCTAGAAAAAGTAAAACAAAATATCATTGTTATTTTCAATAATGAAAAGAAAGAACCCTAGGCAAAGAAAGCAACTCTATCTGACCTGCAATATCTATCTGATTTGCGAAACGGTTTAAAGTTCTCTTAATTTCTTAAACCCATAAACCAAAATCATTTCAAAGTGCTTAAACACACATTAAAAAGCACGCTAGGCGTGAGTGGGCGCAGATTAACTTCAGGAAAGTGTGTTTCTCATACTGTATCATCCACCGACCGATCACATTATCCCCATGAATTCTGTACACTCAACTTTTAATCAGTTTAAGCGAGCCAGATGAATAGTCTGCGCTCTTGGATAGGTAGATTACAGATTGATTCACTCATATTTTCTGCCAGGATACAGTAAACAGAAGCTAGAGAGATTATGAGTGTGTGTTTGCAAGCCGAGAGAGATGGAGAGAAATAAGGAGCAAAGAAAGGACAACCTCAAATCACATTCACAGCCAAGATAGAGTAATCAGAAGGAGAGAGAGAGACTGAATAGATATTAATATTCAAGTGGGCGCATTCGTGCATGGATCCAATAAGATTCCGAAGGTACCATCCATTTGCCAGAGCATGCGGAGCGTGCTAAATGACCTGTGCTTTTTTCAGGAGATGCCCCTCCTTTCCCTGACCTCCCTCTCTCCCTCCCTCCAACCGCTCCCTCGTTCCCTGGTGCTAATGAATTGAAAGAGGAGGTCTGAAACGGGAGTGTCCTTAAGTGCCGCCCACTCCTCTTAACATGACCTGGGTTCAAAAGTTCACGCCGCACCCTGCAGGCACCGATACCCACACTGACTCTCTTTCTCTCTCCTTCGTTCATTTTTCCCTCCTTTCTCATCCTCCCATTTTTCCCCCTCTCGCACTCTGATCGTTTGTTTCTCCAGCCCTCGTTCTCTTCGCCTCCAGCTGGAGAGGTGAAGAGTGAGACGTCTCATTCTCTCTATTTCTGTATGTGTGTGTGTGTGTGTGTTTTCTATCTGTCGCTCACACCAACACACATGCACAGAGAATGAAGCTGACAGTGGTCATTACTAAGGGAAAATTGTGCCTATTTGCAATGCAGGTCTACTGCTTTATAATTCCATTATCGATTAGACTGACATTTATTTGAAGTTATGACTCACCTCTTCCCATGATGCAGTTAGAATCTTCTTAGGTGAGGCCACCAGAGTAATATCCTTCAGTCAGTTTACAGTAATGCCCCTCTGTTTTACCGTAATCACTATCTGTTACTAATGCACATCAGTTGCTCTACAGTAAAGCTTCCATTATATTACAGTAATATAGAACTTTTCGGGGCTCTCATTGCCCTAGACAAATAATAAATATATATATATATATATATATATACATATACATAAATTTAACAATTTAGTACTTTTTCATTTTTTTGGAAATATACTAGATACAAAATATATTTTTTATTCCATCCCTACAATTTAGTAAACTTATATTAGCCATAATATAATATAATATAATATAATACAATACAATACAATACAATATAATATAATATAATATAATATAATATAATATAATATAATATAATATAATATAATATAATATATGAAACTAAGATGGACATACACTGTAAAAAAATATGATCAGTAAATAATGGGAACTTACGATTTTACATTAACTCATCAAAATAAGTTGAGCAATTTGAACTTAAGAATATTTAAAATATTTAAATATTTAAATATTTTTTAAGTTCGTTTAATGTAATTTAAGCTAAAATGACTTGTACAAACAAGTTAAGTTTAAGTTGAAATAGGCAAAACTTTTTTTTTTATATAGTGTACAGTCTGCAAAGTTCCAACTCAACTCGACTGACCTTACACACTAATACCTCACTTTTACCTTTAACTATCAGAATGATACTTATTTTTTTTGGAAGTTGCATTCAAAATCTGACAGGGCATTTGGAAATGGGTATAGTAATAACATTCAGTTAACCTACATTCTTAAAAATAGAGGTTCTAACCATTACAAGCAGTGGCGGCGCTAGGGCAGGGCTTGATGGGGCTATAGCCCCATCAGAAACTTGCTTAGCCTCGGCACAGCCCCACCAAGGATTTCCAAATGATTTTCCTGTTTTTTTTTTTGTTTTTTTTTTAACTCTCGGTGTCACTCTCACTAACATTGAAAAATAAACATTAAAAACCTAAAAAAAAGTGCCTAATATGTGGCCTATAAACAATTGATAATATGGGGGAGGGGTCAAGTAACTCAAGCAAGCAACGCGCAAACTTTGCGCAAGACGGTGAACATGAGTCAATTCACTGTAGAGAAAGTGAAAGTAAAAAAACTAACGGCTAACGCTGCATTAACGGCGCATATTCTCTCTGAGACAACGAGAGATGAATCTATTTTAACATATGCTAATAACGGTATATAACTGTCTTAAATTATTCCCTTAATATGTATCTTGTGGCTCGTATAGTGAAAAACATGAGAAAAAACGTATTTCACGTTAAACAGGTTGTTTTTGAAAATCGGTGCATGAAATAAAGCTGTTCTGAATTTTCATTGATGACAGCAATGTTAATAATAATTATAGGCCTATAATTCATTGTATAAATTAATAGACCTGTTTTTTTTGTTGTTGTTTTTTTTTTTTTTTTTTAAACCTTTTTAAAAACATTTTCATTGAGGAGTAAGCTAGCCTATTTTATTGTCCTCATTTTTGTGGGGCAATAATTTCATGTAATTTAATAATAAAAGTAATCTAATAATAATAATAATAATAATAATAATAGGCCTAATAATAAGAAGAATGTAACAGGCCTACATTAATTGGAAATGCTAAATCCTCTTAATATTGCCAATTTCTGATGCTTTTGACAATATCTCTGGCTATCATCTACACATGATACGATGCAAATCAGCACGGGGAGGTTATCACCTGCAATGTGTGCCCGTGTGGAAATAGTTTTATGAATTGTCGGCACTATCTATTGTAAATGGTTAGAATTTACCATGTTTTCCTAACAGTTGGCAATGAGAGTGACTGACACTTGATGGTCAGACAAAAATTACTAGGTATGTGTAAAAAAATAAAAAATAAATAAAGAGAACTTAAATAAATAAATAAATAAAATAAAACAATGAAAAAAGAAAAAAATCTCAACTTTCTCTCTTTTCTATATTCATTCATAAATTATATTACTTTGTAAGTGTCATATTTGGCAGTTGGCATTAGAAGTTATATGACTAATAACAGTGGCATATGAGAAGTTTAATACCACAGGAAAAAAGTTAAATATGCCTTTTTCGAAGCTGCTGTATATAAAAAACTGATAGTTAAAGTTAGGCGTTCATTACTTTCTCTCAATTTAATTAGTTTTTTAGCACCCCCTCTGAACTGTTAAGCCCCCCCTTAGCACCCCCAACAAAAAAATTCTGGAGCCGCCACTGATTACAAGAAACATTTTTAAAGTCGCATGGCAAAAGAGAACATTATTAGGTTCTTCTGATGCCATAGGAGAGCATTTTTATCTTGCCATGGCTCTTTAGAAAACCATCTATGTAGTGAAGCGTTAAAAGAAACCAGGAGGGCTTGAAGAACTGATTTTTAAGAGTTCACACTGTTGTCTCTCAGTCAGTAAGTGAATATCTCAGTTTGCTCCATTTACTAGGATCCCTGCCTTATGAAAGATCAAACTTCAAGACCACACCTGGGTCTTCAACCTGCCTTATTTGTGACCAAATATTCACTGCTGGACATTTTCCATTGATGGGGAGGTGAAAAGGCATTTGTGCTGTTAAAATACCAACTGAAGCTTCTTCTACAGTCTGCTGTTCAACACGCAAACACTCCGAGACGAATCGATCGAAATTCTATCCACTTCCCGCCATTACCAACGTGGCAACATGACTTATTTCCAACATCTGACATTCAGGATTTACACAAAAAGGGAGGGCCTGAACTATCTCTGGAAAAGAAATAAAAACACAACAGAAAACAAAATCAGAGCAAAAGATCCTTCAAGAACAAATAAAGTTGAAAACCTGACATGGTGTCATATGATCTAATATCATGCGGTGAGATTGATGCTGCATTTTCACGTGTGCAGAGCTGTAACGTTCAAATGCAGCAAAAAAAAAAATCAATTTCTAATTCCTCCGTCTGCTCTGTATAAAATGGAGGAGGCTCTTACGAATAGCTCCGCGACTAGAATTAAGGAATCATGACTCCGAAGATGTGATTCCACATCCAAATACGAACTTAAGAAGTCAAAGGGACGGATCAGAGAAAGAAATATATTCCTTTTCCCCTCACGCACACATACACTCACACTCCTCTATCTGCAGAAATAGAAAAATGTCGGCCCAGCGGTTTCCAATCAGCCCTGTTTGCTGTCTGCTCCTCAGATTAATGACCAAACACAGAACGGCTGCAGGTTCAACTGGAGGTCAGCCTTCCTAGGTACCCCCCCACCCTCCTCCTCGTTCTACTTCTTCATCCCTCAATCGCTCCCTCCGTGGGCAAATGAGAATTTGATTTTTCTCTGCACTGGGCAGAGCAGGACGAGATGGATGGAGTTAGGAATGGAGAACCAGGTGCCCCTGCTGCTTTGTTAGGGAAATGAATGAGAGAGCTTCCAGAACACAAGCAGCCAGAGATATAGAGTACAGAATATAAAGAGTGTCAAACACAGTATAGTGCTTAGAGTCGAAATGACGGAGAACAGAGTATGGCGTTTTGGGTTGCTATACAAAGAGTAGGGAAATTATAGATTAGTGTTAAACAGAGTATTATTTGAAGAGAAAAGAATGGAACAGAATTCAATGTGCAACGTAATATGTCAGAATAGAGATTAAGGAACAAAGAGTATAAAAAAAATCTGGGTATAAAATTTAGAGCACAATATACAGTGGCCCTAAACTGAAATGAAATGAGATAAAATAAAATAAAAAATACAATAAAATAAAATATGATAAAATATAATATAAAATAATAAACTAAAATAAAATAAAAAATATGGTTTTTTTGCAGTTACTTTCAACCAACTGGTGATATTTAGTGGATATATGAAGTCAGCTCCTCAAGTTCACACAGGTTTCCTAATAGAGTTATATCATATTAACTATGAACATATTCTACTATGATTTCATAATCATCAAGTATTCAAATTTTTGTCTTAATATTAAACACAATATTACGTTGTAATTTCAAACTTCTGTAAATGGTTAAAACCACAGTTTAAAACTAAATGATTTTGCTTAAGAAGTGTGCATGGGCTATTTTTCTTTAAAATAAATGCCACTTGGCTTGATATTTTATTATATATTGTAATAGCTTAAAAATGCCATACTACTTAAATAATGCCATGCATACTGTTATATATTAAAGTTTGATGGCTAAAGTGTCAAGAGACTTTTTGGAGTCCCTTTATGTACTGTTATGTGCAGATTACACAACACAGAGAGAGTTGAACAAAGTATACGTGAATAAATTTAAGACAGACAATCAGTGAAGTTTGATATTGCCTCTATTTTGATTTTGTCATGCATGCAACAACATGACTGTTTTCAGATCTTTACTCAAATGTGAGCTCTGCATACATGATCTCAGTTATCGATATCATGGCAAAGAAGTCTAATATCTAAAAAGCTTTAGTTTAAAATGTTCAAAACTGTAGTAAACTTGTGTAACTTGTTCAAAACTGTGCAAAAGCCTCTAAAAGAGAGACTGTTTATCACTCATATCGTGTTAGGAGTCTGAGAGAAGAAAACCTAATCATTACTCCTGAAGGATCATGTGACAAAACTTTTCATAATTGTATGCAAACATCCAGGAGGGCTTGAAAACATCAACCAACAATGTTCTCCATAAAAATATTACTTGAGGTCTCAGAGATGCTCAATAAAACAAATATTTTAAAAATAAATATGTTTAAAATAAATAAACTAACTAAACAAATGAATGAATATGAAATGAATAAATGAAATAAAATGTATTTTCTAGAAAATGACTGTTATTTCTACAAGTACATCTCTGGGACTTCTGGGATCCCAAATATGAAGAATCAAAACCAGAATATTTTGCTTGAACGTTTGATTAATATCGTGTGGGGGATTGTTTCTTGACATTCTGATCTAATAGCACCAACACACACATGCGGTGAATGCTGACACAGCGGTCATAGCCTATTATGGGAACATTCGTCCTTTCTGTCAGAGGAGAGTAATCACTCATGGCCCTGGTTTGTGTGTGTGTTTGCCCATGGCCTAATCGTGGCAATGACCTGTCTTCTTAGACAAACACAAAGTGGCTTTAGCAGACTCGGTGGTTAATGAACTCGGTGTGAGGTTAAGTTCAGGGCTTGAGTTTCAAAAACAGGTTTGATTTGGTCTCTACATGTTCCTTAAAGGAATAGTTCACCCCGAAAATGACAAGTCTGCCATTATTTACTCGATCCAAACATGTATGACTGTGTTTCCTCCAAAGAGCGAGTTTCATTATTATGCATTTACAATAAAAGCGATTTGGAATAAGTCATTTGGACAACTTTATGATACTTTTTATGGCTTCAATCTCCATTCATAGTAATTGCATGGAGAAGAGCAACCTGAACAACAAGTTTTGTGTGGTGAGCAAAAAATTCGGTTGTTATGATGAAAACAATACAATACTCGCTTTCACGTGTGTTATTTTTAAAATCCATTTTCTTGATACTCAGGCACTGATTTGTTTTTGCTTGTCAAGACGTGTGTATGTTTTGCTTTAGGTTTGCTCATGTTAGACCTACCTGCCAGCGGCCTGTGCTTGTGTGAGGGAGTGCATGTGTCCAGATTCGGAAGTGTAGACAACTGTGCTTGCATGTGAGCCCTGTACCCTGTGTGATCAGTGTCTGTGTCCGGTCAGAAGGGAAGTTCAAAGAGAGGCGAGTGTGTGTGTGTGTGTGTGTGTACGCTGTGTGTGTGTGTACACTGTGTGTTGTTTCTTTCCTTTACACTGACAATGGGGAGGTGTGTCACAGACTGTCACACCACTGAAAAATGAACTTCCTGTTCACTTACAAACACCAGGAAGTCCCCATCTGATGAAGTGTGTGTGTATAAGATCAGAGTGTTGAGAAAGAGGATATGTTCCAAATGGAATACGACTATTTACTGAATACTCCGCAGAATATGCAGTGTGAATTGCAAAAATTATGTCTTAATCAATTTAATCATCTTTGACTTGTTTATGGTAAACATATAAAAAAAATAAAAAATAAAAAATTTGAAAGAATTTACTTGAGAAACGACACTACATACTATAAGATATTAAGATAAGTTTAAGAGAATGTTCCATTAATATAAGTGTATTTTATACATTTATAGTTTATCTTATGTAGGGTTTTTTCTCAAATTAATTAAACAAAAATACTTATATTATAGTATAAAACTGTATGAAGCATCCAGTGGTGTAATGTTGATGATAAAATAATTATTTTGCATGTTTTTCAGAGCAATTTTGTGTATATATACATACATACATACATACATATATACATATAAAAATAAATAAATAAATAAATATATATATATATATATATATATATATATATATATAAAACACAAAATTGCTCTGAAAAACATGCAAAATAATTAATTTATCATCAACATTACACCACTGGATATATATATATACATATGTATATGTAATAAACATATGTATGATACTATTCAGAAATTTGGGGTCGACAAGATATTTTATTTTATTTTATTTTATTTTTTTTGAGAGAGAGAGAGAGAGAGAGAGAGAGAGAGTTTTAAGTCTCTCATGCTCAGCAAAGCTGCATTTATTTAATCCAAAAATACTGTAAAAAAAGAAACACTCTGAAATATTATCACAAATAACTGGTTTCTATTTTAAAATATTGTATAAAATGGCAAAGCTGAATTTACTCCAGTCTTTAGTGTCACATGATCCTTCAGAAATCATTCTAATATATGATTTGCAGCTCAAGAAACATTTCTTATTATCATCAATGCTGAAGAAAGCTGTGCTGCTTAATATTTTTTGTAAACTGCGATATTTTTTGTGAACTGTGAAAATCATTTTGAACAGCATTCATTTGAATTCAAAATCTTTTGTAACATTATTAATGTCTTTATTGTCATTTTTGATTAATTTAATGCATTCTTATTCTAAATAAAAACATTACTTTGCTCCTTTTTTCTTACTGACGCCAAACTTTTTAAAAATAGTGTATGTTAAAATCTGCACATTGTGCATAGTATGCATACTTCATGCTGTTGAAGTAGTAAGAACAGTAATGCCAGAGTCTTCAAACAGTCCTTCATTAGCCTGATCACATGGCTGAGTAATTCAAAAACTCTCATGAATCTCTTATGGATTATAGGCTATAATGTGTTTATAGTGGCTCGGCATCATAATTATTCTCTAAAATTACAGTTCCTACCAGCTGCTCTCATCCAGGTGGGTATTACACACTGGCAATATTATTAACATGTTTTATTGTGTTTTTCAAGCACCTCATACATCCATTTATTGTTTTCAAATTTATCACTATAAATTTGCGAATGCTAACACTGTGTTCTTGATTTGATCCTTTGATTTTATGGCCCCTTTCCCCCTCTCTTTAATTTGTGCCATGGAAAGAAACGGTGAGAGAAAATGAAAACAAGCGAGAGGAAGACACGGAGACAGAGATAAAGAGAAAAGAAAGGAGAGAAGGATGAAGAGAGAGGGAGGGAAGGAGGGGTCTGAGGTGAAGTGCTGGTCACAGTATCACAGGGTGAACATCAGCGCAGGGGGCCGAGGGTGAACCTCATTTTTCAGCCACTGTCTATTCTCTGTCTGTCCTCTCCCTCTCTCTTCCACACACACACACACACACACACACACACTCACATAATATTTCGTAACTGATAAACAATTAATTTACAAAAATTATTTGATCACAAAACAGCAGTATTCATCAAGCAGAATGAAGAACTATAAAATGTTAGTTTAAAAAAGTAAAGGTAAAAAAAAAGTGAATCCACAAAAAGAATTTTATATTTTGTTTAAATGTGTTATTTTAAATAACACAGTAAGATACAATTTTATTTCATTATTTAAAGAATAATATCACTTATTTGTTTTACTGCTATTTAAAATTTACTATTTTTATTTTTAAACTTATAACTAAATAAACTATTGTAGACATACACATGAAAATAAAAAGGGTTTAAACACATCATTATTTTTTTTTAATGAATCTTCACCTGTCAGTCACAGATGAATAGTGACAGTAAACCGTTCATGTCTTGTACATAATTCACACCTGTTTCATTCATCAGAAGAATGTGGGTTTAATGTTAATTAGCAGAGATGGGAATAATTTCTCTGAGCCTGAGAGTCGAACTGTTTGACAGAATACAATAAAATGTGGGTAGATGAGAAAGAAGCGCTTTATCACGAAAGAGAAATCTCTGACCCACCTGCTTTACATACACACACACACACACACACCTCATGCAAGACTTCTAAATGGATTGATTATAATGAGAGCGAGAGAAAAACTGACAGAAAGGAAAGCCAGCGTTTAGAGAATTGAGGAATTAAGCTCTTCATTCATTCATTAGCAATTGTGACTTCATTAGATTCCTAATATCACACCAGTATAATTACGCCTGAAGCGATAATAGAGATGGAGGTAAAGAGAGATACACAGCAAGAGAGAGATGATGATGATTGAGAAAAAAGAATGGAACAGACCAAATGGAAATATATCTGATAGTTAATTAAGTGTCTTTGAATATATATGTGTGCATGTACATGCATGTTAAGCAGTGTTTTTTACAGGTACATCGCACATCTGTTTATGCAAATTTGTTTGCATCTTTGTGTTGCTTTTGGCTGCATGTATGTTTGAGCGTATATTTCTTATGGAAATAATCTCTTATCAGAATATGGCATCACAGAATGCATTAATAGAAAATCCATCAATTGTTATAGCATCGAATGTAAATTTACATTTACTGCCTTTTCAAAGAAATTAAATATAAAGAAAACTACCTGCAAAAGTGATTTAGGTATGACAAGGTACATATATACATACAAACTATATGAGTCAAAATCTGCTAAGGAACAACAGTTTTAAAAAGAGCTATTATTTACAACAGGGTCCACATTTTCATGGGTTTAAATAAAATATTTTTGTTACAGAAGACAATAAAAACAACTTGATTTTTAAAAGTCAACGAATTTGCGACAACTAAATGTGACATTTTGTCCGTCAAAAAATATGTGCACAATACACTGTATTTATGCGAAGCCTGCAGAAGTCTACAGGTCTGTCAGAGACTGCAACATACCTAATACATAATGCATGCAAGTATAAATTTGTTTTGTTGATTTTTATAAAATGTAGATCACTATCTTCTCAGTTGTTTAAAATAAGGCAGCTATCAAAGTATGATGAAATGTTTAATTTTCAAATAAAAAAAAAGAGTTTTTACATGATTTGTTATATTTAATTACCCCTTATAGTGGATTTTGACTCTTATAGTATATCATTTGCAATTCAATAACATTATTATTATTATAATAATTATTATATTATAACAACAATAAATTATGCATAATTACATGAAAGTAACCCTAAGACAAACCCTAATCCTAACCATATAGCAAGTACATGTAGTTAATTAATACTACTCAGTACTTAAATGTATAATTACACTGTAACAAGGACAACTTAAAATAAAGGGTAACCACAAAGATTTAAGTGTTACATTTGTAAATCACTTCAGATTTGTGTGTGTTATATTACATATAAATGTTTGATTTGTATCTGTTATAATACTGGGATTGTGAATGTTTTTGTGAATTGACTGAATGTTACCATCTTGCATATTATCATTTTTGTTTTATGTTGTGCATCTCTATTTTTTTCCCCCCTCACATCTGCCCAGAAACTACAACTGAACATTTGCTGAAATGCCTCAACCGGCACATTTACAGAGATGTTTATTAATGTGCACCGTCCCTGTAAATCTAAACTTGTCCATGTAAATGTAAACTGATTAAAGTAAAGTTTGGTGGGTGTGATGGCGGGTTTGTGAAGTTGTGGATGGATCTAGTTTTTGTTCACATTAAGAATGAGGATTAACACACACACGCTGCTGTCAGCTGCTAACCAGATGCTCCACAATGCAACACACATGTGATAATGTAATGCGTGTGAGTGATGACTTTGTGTGTGTGTGTGTTTGTAAGGGCGATGGGAACGGAGAGAGCGAAAGCTTTAGATCCTCTAGTAATTTCACACACATTTAATATAAACACCCTCACAAACGCACGCCCGCTCATATCACTTGATGTAAGGGAGTATGAAAACCTCTCTGTGAGGATAGACACATCCATCAAAGAGAGAGGAGAAAGTGACGGATGAGGGGAAAACGAGAAGAAAGACTGAAAAATGAAAAAGATGTGCTTTCTCTCTCTGATAGCATATGGATAACATTCTCACCAGCCGAATGTTAAATATAAGAGCTGCCTCGAAATACACTCTCGCACACACTCGCTCTCAAATATCTGACCGAGACTTGACAGGTGTTTGCCATCCTGTAGGTTATCACACACAGGAATGCTTTGGACTGACACACACACCAAACGCTAAAGCCAGTATTCCTTGGAATATCACAGACACAAATGGAAGCAATTTTCGAATGAATTCGAATGAAAAACGGTGATAAAATGCTTAATAAATAAATACTACTAATCAGAGACACTGGAAGTTCCACTATGATGCTCCAGAACACACACATAGACACGTGACTCGTCTCAACACCTAATGGTTGCCCTCTGCCTGCCCTGACTTTGACCCCTACATGACCCGACCCCTAACCTTGAGGATGACTGCATGAAGAAGCATCAGTTTGCAGAATGCTGCTATTGTAATAATGCTATGATAAGTTTGGGAGATAGTTCCTTCTTGATTTTCTTCTGTAGAACATCATTTTAAAAAGATACAGTATTTTGAAAAATGTATGTGTGTTGTCCATGTCAGTGGCATTCAATATTATTTGGTTCCCAGCGTTCTTCAAAATACCTTTGTGTGTGTGTGTGTGTGTTGCGCAGAAGAGAGAAAAAGTTTGGTACAGGTTTTAGATGACATGAGGGTTAATAAACAAGGACAGAACTGTGTTTTTGAGTGGACTGTCCCTTTAAGACAGTAGTGGACAAATATAGAATACAAGGTAGAGCTAAAGTGAAAAACTTCAAGACCACAGACCAGAAATTGATGAGCTTCAATCCAGACCAAAACCACGCTGGAGCAAGAAAAGGATCATGATAAAACAGAAGAAGACTGGAACTTAAGACTAGAGTTAAGGAAATCATAAACATGAAAGTTAAATGTATATATATTTTTTTAACAGTAAAACATGACAATGTTAACATTACATGAGTACCAGTAGTTTAAGTTTTATTTAAACATTGTCTAACAAGTCCACGATCAAATATGTTAGTAGCCTAACTCGAAACCTTAATTATACTAAGCGGACAGTTACATATATATATATATATACACACATGCACACAAGCAGTTTTAGTTTCTAACTTAGAGTACCATTTCATTAAATAAAAGAATACCATTAAAACAAGCCGATTAAAGGGATAGTTCACCCAAAAATTAAAAATCATCACCATTTACTCACCCTCATGTTGTTTCAAACCTGTATGACTTATTTTCTTTTGTGGAATGTAAAAGAAGAAAATTTGAAGAATGATGGTAACCAAATTTTTTTGGTTGCTATTTACTTTCATTGTATGAACAAAAAAAATATAAAATACTAAACAGAAAGAAATATGAGGAATTTGATGAAAATTTTCACTTTTGGGTGAACTATACCTTTCCATTATTTATGCAATTGTTATTGCACTGTAAATGCATTCATGCCAACTCTGAACTGCAAAAAATAAAATTTCTTATATATATATATATATATATATATGTGTATATATATATATATATATATATATATATATATATATATATATAAGAAATATTTAAAGAAGCCTTTTCTGCTCACCAAGCCTGCATTTTTTTGATCCAAAGTACAACAAAAACAGTAACATTTTTAAATATTTTTTACTATTTAAAATAACCGTTTCTATTTGAATATATTTTAAAATGTAATTTATTCCTGTGATCAAAGCTAAATTTTCAGCATCATTACTCCAGTCTTCAGTGTCACAAGATCCTTCAGAAATCATTTTAATATGCTGATTTGCTGCTCAAGAAACATTTTTTTATTATTATTATTAATAATATTTAAAACAGTTGAGTACATTTTTTCAGGATTCTTTGATGAATAGAAAGATCCAAAGATAAGCATTTATCTGAAATAAAAAGCTTTTGTAACATATACACTACATCATTCAAAAGCTTGGAGTCAGTATAATAGTCAGTATAATTTTTTTTTCTTTTTTAGAAATTATAGAAATTAATACTTTTATTTATCAAGGATGCTTTAAATTGATCAAAAGCAATGATAAAGACATTTATTATGTTACAAATGATTTCTATTTCAGATAAACACTGTTCTTCAGAAATTTCTATTCGTCAAAGAAACCTGAAAAATTCTACTCAGCTGTTTTCAACATAATATTATATGTTTTTTGAGCAGCAAATCAGAATATTAGAATGATTTCTGAAGGATCATGTGACTGGAGTAATGATGCTAAAATTCAGCTTTGAAATCACAGGAATAAATTAAATTTTAAAATATATTCAAATAGAAAACAGTTATTTTAAATTGTAAAAATATTTAAAAATTGTACTGTTTTTGCTGTAGTTTGGATCAAATAAATGCAGGCTTGGTGAGAAGAGACTTCTTTAAAAAACGTTAAAAATCTTACTGTTCAAAAACTTTTGACTGGTAGTGTCTACACACACAGTACATAAACATTTATATACACACACACATTATAATGATAGGACATAATATAATTATCTTAATGGTAGAATGTAAATGTGTCAAATAGCTTCCACAAGGAAGTAGTAAATAAACAAAATGCTATTTTTACGATGCTCTTATGTTGTAAAAATGACAAACATTTGACAGCTCCTGCAAGGGGAATGTAAACTTATAAGCAGAAATGTATGTCTGAACGTGCCCAGACTGACCTACTAACTCACTTTTTAGTAATTGCTATAAGTTTAAAATAACTCGAGGGCATGTTTAGTCTCCCATAATGCAGTTCACCCAGTAGCCTAATGCAGCTAAAAAGAGAGAGCGAGAGCGAGACAGTACGGCTGAGTTATGGCCGATGTTCGGTGTTTCCCCTGACACATCTGCGTTGTATAAACACTAGTGGTGGACCAGTGACCCCCTACCACAGACGCCTGTATCCGTTCCTCCTCCATCCTCACTAAAACGGTCATTCAGATTAGGAAGCCCTCACACCACTTTATTTTTCATTTATTTTCATTTACAGGTGGCCTGTGTGTGTGTGTGTTAGCGAAGCTCTTCATCTCTGTGTGTGTCGCTGTGCTTGTTTAGATCATGCTCAGACTCTCATGTATATGGTAAGTGCTAGTCAGAGTACATTATGTGTGTGTCATAGATATTGGGCTCATTCTGTCCATGTGTGCAGCGTGGTGTCTGCAACCGCAGCGCAGCCTCAGTTAAATTCCTGCTTTTAGCCACACGCCATCAATAAGTCCAGCACAAACAGCGGACTGAAAGCTCCTTCTGCACATCTCGCAACCGCTGCCACCAGTCCCCCTTAAGCCATCAAGCGCCCGCATTAACCTTGAGATGCAATTGCTTCAGGCTGCTCCGTCAAGAACACTGAACTGTATTCAGTCTTAAACTACTCTTGAACATCTGCAAATTCGACCGGGTTAGAAACTCTGATTGGAAGAGCTATTTCTCGTCCTCCAAGCAAGATTAGAGATGCTGAAAGGCAGGTTGATGCTGGCGTAACATGCACAAAAGATGTTCAGTATTAGTTGAGATTAAAGATTCAATATTTCGGTTAAATTACTCAAATTTTAACTAAATACTGAGGGTATTTTTACTGTACAGTAAAACTTTTTTGCTTTATGTATACAGTATATATAGCCTGTATTAGTGTATATGAAGTCAAGCGTTATAAAGTCACAATTTTAAGAAATAGTCATATCTGTGAGACAGTCACATTGTGAAGTATGAAAAATAGCATCAATTGTGAGCAATTCTGCAAAATAGCTGTAATCATAATATGGAGTCACAATAACAAGAAAGGGTCACAATTACATGAAATAAAATTGGAGTTGTGAGATATAAAGTCACTGTGAAACACAATTATGTGAAATCACAGATAAGAGAAAATTGCAGTTTTGAGATATAAATTTGCAATTGTGAGACTAGATCGTTGATTAACAATTGCGAGAAATAAAAGAGCAGTCCTGCAAAACAGTCGTAAATGTAACAATCACAATTTCAAAAAAGTCAGTTATGAGAAATAAAAATGCAAGTGTGATATATAAAGTAATTTTTTAAAGTTTTTATTAACAGTTAAGAGAAAATTCGCAAATAAGAGAAAATCGCAATTTTAAGATATCAAGTTATAATTATGAGAAATACGGTTGTAACTGTGAGATATAAAATCACAGTATAAGAGCTACAATACATTGAAATCAAAATTACAAGAAAAATTAACAACCGTGAGTAATAAAAGCAATTATGTGAAGTGGCAGTCATTGTGACCTATGAAGTGGGGGGGGGGGGGGTAGTATTTATTTATCTGCGTCAAAAGTCAACATAAAAGACTACTGCAAGTCTGGAATATAAAGTCAAATGTGATGTAAATGATATGAAAAAAAAGTCATAAGAATCAAAATTGAGTTAAATTTGATATTAAGAGGAAAATGGTTATGAGATAGTGACATTGTGTAATAGTCACAATTAAGAAATAGTAACAATTTTAACATACGAAATCACAATTACAAGAAAGTAAATCACAAGAAATAAAACTACGCGCAAGAACAAATTGTGAGACATAAACACACCATAAGAAAAGTCGCAAATGAGTGAAAATCACAATTTTGAGATGTCACAACTGCGAAATATAAAGTCACAATTTTAAGAAATAGTCATATCTGTGAGACAGTCACATTGTGAAGTATGAAAAATTGCATCATTTGCGAGCAATTCTGCAAAATGGCTGTAATCGTAACATGGAGTCACAATAACAAGGGTCACAATTACGAGAAATAAAATTGGAGGTGTGAGATATAAAGTCACTGTGAAACTCACAATTATGTGAAATCACAAATAAGAGAAAATTGCAAAGTGAAAATCACAATTTTGAGACATGAAGTCACAACTGAGAGAAATATAGTCACAATTACCATTTTATTCCATATAAATCTGCGTCAGGAGTCAACGCAAACTTGCAGCGCAAAAGAAAACATTTGACAAGCTTTCACAAGTCCATTCTTCAAGCATTTTTGATTGTTGAACGTCTTGAAACTCGGCCAACAACTCTAATCTTTCCCCTTTATTTAGCAAGACACAAAGAACCGTATGTTTGTTTACGGCTGTGTGTGTCAAAACTCCTGTAACATTCCAAGCGAGGTCACGGCTGGGTTAAGGAGGGGTCAGAGGTTCTCTGTGAGTGTGTGTGTGTGTGTGTGTGTTCAGCAGAAGAATGTCAGAGGCCCACTGCCCATCAGTCTGCTAGGGAAGGAGGGACAGACTGGAGGGGAGCGGAGGTGAAGGATGGGAGTATGGGGTGAAGGGGAGGTGAGGGGGCACTCAGGGAAGGTCAAACGGCGGTCAAATACAAAACACACACACATTCGAACCAGTTTCCCCAGCTCATCCTACATTCCTACTCACCAGAAGACCATTTCCTTTCCACAGACCCTCTCCTTTACAAAGCACACACACATATTCAGAGCTATTTTTGGTGTTCGTACAGGAAGAAAACCAGAACTCATGGGTATGTGGGTGGCAACTCTCACGGTGCCCCACGCACCCCTCCGCCTCACCCCGCACAATGGCAGCGCCTGAATCCCGATGAATGAGCAGTCACAACATGGGACGCGCATCCTAAACTGGGATCAATGCACAAAGCGTTGTCTTCTCCTCCTGGCACCTACCAGAAGACCCCCACTGTCCTTAACACCCCCCAGCCACCCATAATCTGATCCCCCCCAGCCCTGATGGCTAAAAAATGAGACCGACCTTTGACCTGAAGTCGTTCTCTCTCTCCGTGGGCGCAGATGACAGCCCACAAATCAGGCGTGCCGTGCCAAGCATGTGGAGGAGATTCCACTTTAGCAGAGCCTTTGGTATCTACACTGTGTTAATCTGGATTAAGTGTACCTGAATAACGTGTTCACACTTAATACCTTTGTACACACACATTTATCAAAGGTTATGGCTGAAAAGGGAACATTTCTGAAAATGATTTTAGTACAACACACTGTAAAAATTTATTGTAATTTTAGTAGATTGTAAAAATGCTACGGTAAAAACCTGTTACTTTGTCAACTTCCTCTGCAAGAAAAAAATATTTTTTCAAGGGTTTAAGAAAAACATTTTTGGAGTCTGTTTTACAAGAAAATGTCATTTTAGTTTTTTAATTCAAAATTTCACATTTAATTGTTACTTACAAATTAATTGTAATTATTTGTGAAATTTACTAGCAATTTCTGTGTGAATTGCTACACTGATTATCAATTGTTTTAACAATTTTTTTTAAGTGTCTGAAAAACTTACAGATCTAACGAGACATTTCATGTATTTTACAGTACAATACTCTTAAATTTACAGTTTCTGGAAGTGTAAAAGAATAATTTACTTTTAAAACATAAACTGACATTCCCAGTATATATATATATATATACACATACACTAATAATTATATATAATAATTATTAGACTGTGAGATATTAACAATTGTGAGAAATAAAGGCATATATATGCTTATATATATATAAAATGTTTTTTTTTGTTTTTTTTTTCGGAAAAGTTCTGGCAACCACAGCTGTTGTTTTGTTTTGTTTTTGTTTTTTTTTTACTGCAAATTCCTCATATTGTTTTTTGTTTGTTTGTTTTTACAGTGTACCACACACAAAAGTGTCATAAAAACCTGAAATTAAAGATGGTAACTCAGTTTGTCACATAACAACTTGCTGAGTTGATATTTCTCCCAGCGCTGGATGAGTCATATTGCATTGTGAATGTGTGTGTGTGTGTTCGTGTGTGTGTGTGTGTGTGTGTGTGTGTTTTAGCCAGTATAAACAAAGGTCTTTTATTGTTCTAGTCTATAAGGAGCAATAGCTTTGTCATTTCTAATGTTCGGTGCACACCGACGGTGACACAAAATGTCTTTGGAGAAACGGAGGGAAATTTCCTCTCCACGTTCACTAATTGTTGTTTACCTCTGGCTTTCTCCTGCTCTGATACATATCTGTCAGGTGGCATGTGAACAAACGTTACAGGATGCTCTAGTCACCAGCCTACGTGTGCCGTGTGGAAGATTACATAAAGTGCACCCACACACTCCTCTGCAGGTGGTCTGTTATGCCAGTACACAAACCTGTTGTGTTCCCACTCTGTTATGGCAACACGGCTAGAAAACAAAAGGATTTTCTTCACAGAATCTCTCTCCGTCGTCTCAGAGATGCACACCTTTATATAGGCCTACTTGCGAGCGGCACACACACGCCCTCCCAAGCAGACACACAGGAGCCAGTCGCACCGTGTATGAAGAAACCCGTTCCATGCCATATAACCTAGACCTGAATCCTCAAGCACACACAACAGCAAAGAAGTCTAAATCCTCTTGTGTGCACAGCGTACATGCACAAACCAAGACGCCGCATGTTGTTGCATTTTGGGTAAAACATCAATTGTACTGACACTCAATCCCATAATGCCTTTTTTCTGGCGCATTGCCTCATTTTAAGGAGCTAATTTTGAGAGCGATGCTAAAAGTGGACAGTAGACAGTAGAAACACAATGACTGCACTAATTTGCACACCTCCCCCTACCTCCCCCCAATTTGCACAAAAAAAATCACCATCATCATCACCATCATCATCATCAGTGTGAGACTGATAGTGAAGACTAAACCCCGCTGCTAATAGATTTAAACAGCACAGCACAGAGAAAGTTTGAGGTGCTTTATTCTCAGAGAATGAGCCCCCTGCTGTTCAACCAGGAGCCGAATCACAGGTTGGTGTAAATTTAACTTGAACTAATTTGTTGTCGGTGCTGTCATGTGTACATTTTACATTTGAGTGAGAAAGAAAGCTAACACAGCAGTTCGGAAGAGTTTTTACGCCGGAAACAAACGTAAATAATTAACCCATAGGCCTACTTCTCAAACGTATTCTACTTAGACGTTGCATTTACTGCACATTCTTTAAGTAAAAATGACAAAGAAAAGCGGACAAGCATATTTTTTCTATATGTCAGACTGTAATTATTTCTTAAATATAATACAATAAAATAGACTATATATAATCCACAACCAAAACGTGACAAGATCTAATTCTTGCATGCAAATACCTTAAATAATTCTATAAAATGTGCCGGAATGCGATTAGGGTCAAAAGCAGATCAAAATAGTTATAGAAATATTATTCTAACTTCTCAGAAACGCGCTCGAACGACTGATACAACCTAAAACACACAGTAACTCTTATAAAACGAAATAAAAACGAGAGAAAATTGGTGTTATTTAACCAACTCATATAAACTAAATAAAACATTTTATAGAAGTTTTTCTAGTAAAACTATTTGCAAGAGAAGAACAGTTTTACAACCTCTAATTAATTATTTTACCTCACGAGCATAATACTCGCTCACAAATAATAAGTTGCTAATGATAAGAATGATTACTTTAAGACTTACAAACCAACTCAAATTCAACTATAAATAATACATCGATTAAATAGTTATTTTATGAGTTTATACATTATATAAATTCATGTTTTAAACGGAAGATGATTAAGGTCACGTTGTATAGCATTATTCCAAAAGCGTATTTAAAAATATAACTTCCAAAAGATGTGTAGCCTACTTAAAACTGACAACAACAAAAATATATTAATAATAATAATAATAATAGCCTAATAATAATAATAATAATAATAATAATAACATCATTCGTGGCCATCGTCACCATAACCCCAAAAACCTCACGTTCCGATTTATTAAAATTAATTTACATGCCCTTAAACCACCTGATTTACACTCAGGGGAACTAGGCTATATTTTTTCTCAAAACGTGGACACAGTTTTTAGGACCTGATGATGTGCTAAAGATGAAACCACACCAGTGAAAGAAGGCGAATCAAATATTTCTAATTCTGACTAATTTATTTTTAATTTTACTTTTCAACTAGTCGACAAACAGTTAAGAAAACGGAATAATCTCTTAGTTGTTCGCTGTCGATTGCTTTTGAAAATTGTGGCGTGCACAATTGTGTTATTTTCATTGAGTCAGAATCTCACAAGTGTCATTTCCCGAGGGAAAGACGACATCCATGTGGCGTTACAGAGCTGAGGTCCTCCAATATCAACACTGACGAGCTCCGGGCTCAACTGCGCCACCTGCTGTTCATTCACTTCCACATCAAACCCTCAGACAGAGCGCTGCTTAGAGAACAGACAAGCTCTTAGCTAACAAATCAACCGCAGATCGATGAAATTAATTATTTCCTATCTCCAGAAGAACGAAGAAGACATTTTAAAATTGCACTTTTTATAATCCGCAACGTTGTTTGAGTCAAAGTTGATGCTTCGCCATGAACACACTCCAAAACATATTTTACCCTTCGGCTTCATTAGGGACTCATAAATATTTCAGCCCTCAAAAATCTGCAATGTCAATTCATCAGGAGTGACAGAGCTCTCTTAGCTCTTCTTTTCTGATATTCCCTAATTATCACCCAGACACGATGTTGATTTATTGTTTCCGACAAATGTCACGCGTCCGGATCTTTTGGGCTGCTGATCGACGACGTTATAAATAAGTCTTTCTGAATTACAGTAGGCCTCGTACTGTCTGTGTTTGATCACTCAGTTCCTCGAGATATCTTCTCACCTTCACTATAAATTACAGTCAGCGACGACGACAAAACTTTTCCTCTTAGGTCGTTGTAAATTCTCATTAATTTATGTGCGGTTTACATACTGTAACAGGCACTGAAGCCAAGGAAACTTTTTGATATTTTATTTTAAATGACTACGGAGTTCCAGCTGTTGCAGATTTATAGATCATGAGCTTGACGTAATGGATGTTCCTACATAGATTAAAAATAGCATCTGCGTCGTTTATTTTAGGCCTATGTGGATAACACAGAATAGGCTAATGTAAATAACTATGTAAAACTTTATATATATATATATATATATATATATATATATATATATATATATATATATATATATATATATATATATATTTTTTTTTTTTTTTTAATGGTTTAATAATTATTTTGGTGACTTTACTGTAGCATTTTAAATTTGTTTGCAATACGTTTAAATAGTGAAAAATAGAAAACTACAAAAAAATGCCTACGTTTATCAGTTAAACAGCACAAAACCAATGAAAGCCAGATCAATGTAAAAACTTTTACGTTGATGAAAGAAGAAAAAAATAATAATATTTTGATGAGTCTGTGTGAGTGACACCGATCTGCAAAGTGCAGAATTATGTTATAATTTTACACTCTTTCATTAAGACAGATTGACACCGCAGAGATAGATCTAGGGCTAATGTAAGCCAAAACTTTATTTCGGAAGCCTTTAGGTAATTGCTTATCCATCACTGCTACGTCTCGATTAGTGTTATCATACAGGAGAGATATCATTTTAAGTATTTACCCTCACTATTTGAAAGTGAAAAATCAAGCATAACAGAAGCGCAAAAACTATATAAAAACCGATCAGTCTACTTTATAGTGGGAATTATCTTTAAACGTGTGTCTCATAAAACTAAAAGACTGGCTAATTATTGCCCAAACGGCTATAGGGAGTGCATAACGTTCAATTATTGTCAGACAAAGCACTTACAGCACGGGGTTTTTTGTTGAAATGAGGCTGGAATTTACACTTGTCATTCTCCTAAACTGCTGAATATGTTCATTTAAATTCACTCACAAATATAAATACCATTATTGCTTGTTTGACGTTGTTTCAAAGTCACACAGGATGATAAAAACAATTTTCCGAAATGATCCTGAATTTTATTTACATATATTTCTAAATGAGAACTGATTCGAGGTCTGTGTCTATCTTACGTTCAAATCAATCATCTGCTAAAAGCAGCAAAATGCTTTTTATTATTTATAATGTTTTATTTTCCCAAAACAAGTAAATTCCTGTATAGGCTAATGGGTCAATCGAGTAAGCGGTAATTTACAGTAAAAAATACATATATTTATATAGCCTAATAAAATATTTATGTTTGCGTTGGGCTTAAAGTAAAAAATATATATGTGTAACACTTAACAGACTGTAAAAAAACGTTAAAAGGCATAACGTTCTGGAAAAAAAAAGTAAGCTTAAGTAGTTTGGCAAATGGAGGGGGAAAAAAATCAGTGGATCAGTTTTTTAAAAAATATATTATATATTTCCCCTTCAAATTAAAGTCACTGTAGCGTAACCGCGCAGGGAGCCATTTTGTTGTCATGTGACAAGAAAACCATAAAACAGAGAAGACACCTTCAGACCCTCGTGACTTTAAGAAAATATTCTGACCCGAACTGGACAAGTGGCATAAGAAAAACAGTTTAGTAACTTTTACACGTTTACAACACTTTACGTGTTTAAGAGCTGCTTTTTTATATATATATTTCTTTTTTCTTTTCTTTTCTTTTTTTTTTTAAACAAATGGTCAAAAGTTTTTCAAAAAAAGTGTTCAATGTAAATATAAAGATTAATTTTCTAAAAAGCTTGCACTTGTCATTGACCCTTATACGTTAGGAATAATCCAAAAACGGCATCAGTTCAAATCAAGAACAGTATAAACCTTGTGCATAATTAATATAGACTAACTATATGTATCAATCCATTTTTTGTCTATTTTC
The DNA here is from genome assembly GCA_039654775.1 of Spinibarbus caldwelli. NCBI lineage: Eukaryota > Metazoa > Chordata > Actinopteri > Cypriniformes > Cyprinidae > Spinibarbus > Spinibarbus caldwelli. The sequence continues at coordinate 12,223,064 of CM077219.1, read as the reverse complement.
TCTTTTAAATATTAAGAGAATTTAAAAAAAAATAATATTTTCTCTTTTAAAAAAATATAGAAAATAAGGAAAGACAAAGAAAGAAAGAAGTAGTACAATATCAGTAAATGTCCTAAACCTGCTGATTTGACAGTGTCCAACAAAAACAGAGAAAGGGAACCGAAGGCCGGAGAGTTGAAGTGCAGCCGTGATTTCCCCGAGGAGGGGGGCTCGAGAGAGGCGCTGAGAGACCGCGGATGAGGGGACTTGATGTCAAGGACTTTTTTCTCCTCCTTACCGAGAAAGTGAACAACACCCGCTGCCGTCGAGCGACTGCTGAAAAACTTTCTGCACGTCTCGAGTCTGATGCGCGCGCCTCGCCAGCTTTCTGAAAGCGGGTGAAGAAAAAAATAAAGAAAGAAAGAAAAAGAAGAGAACGAATCGATCGCCTTGCACGCATTCCCGAGGTCGCGTTTCACCGGAGGAGCAAAGTGCTTTTGTTGTTTGGTAAGTGTGGTCCGTCATCCATATAGTTCGCCTTGAAACGGACATCAACAAATTAAAATCTGCACAAGTCGGTCTGACTCAGTTATACTTTATAATCGGTGAGGTCTGTTTATTCAATATGACGATATAATCCTGTTGGTGAGGGAGATCATTTATGAGTAGCAATGTGTAGTTTGTTTCTTGACACAGGAAATCTTTGCTGATCCTTTCTCATTTAAGGTTTTGGGTTTATGGCCTGCTGATTAGTGAAATCTATGTGTCCCCAAATTCATAATTAATATTGCTACATATCTACACATTGCGTTATAAATGATGACAGGCTGCTTTTTTATATATTCAAGTATTTATTTTATACGTATCAGATTTTATTCTTTAACCTTCACCACACATGTAAGAGTTAATATGAGATGACGTAAGTCAGCAATTTTTCCCCCATTTGTAAAAATATTTAAAAAAAAAAATGTTAAAAAATTACATATTCATTTAAACATATTCATGTTAAAAAATACTTTAAAAATACTACTTTTTTCTGTTTTGGCCTCATGCAGAATAATTTAAATACTATGGTTTCATAATGATTTGAAAACATGAAATTAATAAAATTATTAAAACAATAATAAAATGTTTAAAAAATTACAATTCTAAAAGTGGAAATTAAAAATGGTTCCCCAAAAAGTATTTGTAGTAAATGTGTGTTACTATAGTAATTTACTTTGTGTTATACTCAACTAGTAATTCTTTTTTTCTCCCTTTTTATACAAAGTTTAAAGAAGACAAGGTAATCAAAGCTGCCGACCGTCTTTTTAAATCACATTTCTCTTTAATGTTTATATATAAACATCTCTGTAAGTCACCGTGTATGGTGCTTGTTCTTTCACAAAGTTCAATAATGCAGAAGTCAAACAGTCTTGTGATTTATAATGTTGACAATGAAAAAGAAAGCTGAATTTCAGGGGTGTATCCTCCGACTCCAGGCAGGTATGGGCAAGCGATAGGTCTTTTTCCTCCAACTTAACTTAACTGGTATTAGCAACATCAATGAACGGTAAAATATTCTGCAGGCAAAGACTACAATCTCTCTGTGTAAACCAAATGTTACTGAAAAGCCTTCTAAAAGCTAATAAATGCTCCTATTCTACAAAGAACTGAGAGTCGTCTTTGAGATCTGAGATTACTTTTGGCTTAATTTCTGAGGTACAACTTTCTGGAGCCAGCTGAGAGCCGAACTGAATCAAAGATATACGGCCTGCACCCTTTTGTGAAGCGTTTGCAAAGCTTCAGCCCATGTGACTCGGAGTACAGAGCACTGATATTCAGACATTGACTGCACATTGTGAATGCTGGCTTCTCTGAATGGCATTAGAGCTGATAAGAGCTCAGCTCAATGACTGACAGTATTTTACTGGGTTAGCTTGATGCATGGTACCATGGAGAGCAACAATCTTCAACTGAGATCACATTTAAGGTATGGATGGCCCATTAGGGTGGATTCTCACAAATGTAAACACATATTCCAGGCCTCAGGAACAGACAGTTTTGCGAATGTGTATCATGCACAAGAGAGTGTTCGCGGGACCATATACAGTATATCCAAGTGTTTCAGCTTTTTGTACTTAACCAGTTGTGTGAACACAAAAGTAAAGTAATATTGTACATTTGTATAACTACATACACACATTTATATAATATATATATATATATATATATATATATATATATATATATATATATATATATATATATATATCTATATCTATCTATCTATCTATCTATCTATATATATATATATATATATATGATACATAGTATCATAATATATGTCTAAAATAATATATGATGAATAATATATGGGATATATTTATTATAATCATATATTACTTATACATTTATAAAACAATATAAATAGAAATATCTACATAAATGTATAAATAATATAAATATGACAATATGATTTTATATCATTTATCTTTCATAGTATTTATAATTTTAAACATACAGAAATATCTAAATACACACATCTAACATAATTACTTATGTTAATGTATTTATCATAGTTATATGATATATAAAACTTAGTATAAATGTCTGAAATTGAAAAATATAAATATGATCGTATGATTATATGTTAGAAAATCATACATTTATCATAATCATTATTTATGATATGTATATATCTATATCTATATATATATATACACACACACACACACACACACACAGAGAGTCAGTTAGTCATTATTTATACATTATATAAATAGAAATATATAAATAAATGAAATATATGTAATGCAATAATATAAATATAATAATGTGTGTACACACACACACACACACACACACACACACATATATATATATATATATAGTACGTACATACAGACAGACAGACAGATAGACAGATAGACAGATAGATAGATAGTTTATACTCATTTTATTTATGATAGTGTATTTACCATATACATTTTAGTCCTGAAAACGTGGCACATTTGCATTTATACATGTGTTTTTCTAGCTAGTTGTTTTGACTGCAAGTATTTGTTTATGCTTCTAAACAGTATGGTAATGTCGGTTTCAGTTTCAACATTTGATATCCACATTGCTAATTCGATTTACATGAAGTTAAACTCAGACTTCAAAAGGACATCAGCCGCACCCCTCAGTCAAAAACAAACTTCCACCTGCACTCTGACAACAACTTCAACAAGCTCACCTTCTGTCACCACTCTCAACAAATAAAAAACAGAAAGGAGGCAAACAAAGAGCGGCTCCGTGGTCATATTAAATGGGATGATTCAGTTAGCCCCCCGCCAACTCCCCTTGAAATGGTGCGATTCCACCTGAGAGTGTGGTGATTTGGGTCTAATTACCCACCTATGATGGGAAGGGGGGGTCAACATCTGTGCTACTCTACGCTGAGCTACAGCCACCGACATCTTGACGCTTTATGGTTCCGCTCACGTCTGTTTACGAGGATTTTTCATGAGTCTTTCACCCCAGCTGTGAACTTCTCATCTCACTTCGTCAAAGCTGATTTTCCTCTCGCGCGTCGTATTTTTCACCTTGCTCTTCATCGAGCTACTCGAGAGGAAGGAGGAAGTCTCATATGTGCATTAGCTGTGATGAAGCCATTAGCAGAAGCTCACACTGTTTCCACGCAGACACATAAAGTCATCACGGATACCCGAGATAAATCGCATAAAACCCATTCGTTGTTTTTTACAGGCGATTTTTTTCAATAATAATCTCATTAACACATTGAACATACAATTTGGCCACAATTTTGGTCACAATTTTGCTATGCACAAACACATTACAACACTTCCATTTCTCTCTCACGCTTCCTCAGATGTGAGAGACGCCTATTAAATAAAAAGATCCGTTTCCTAATTTTTCCTGAGAAGAGGAATCACAACGATGCATACATATACATAACAATCCCCAATATTTAATATTCCACGGACACTGACATGTACAATCGTCAAGGGTTCACTAACTTTATCTCATCTCCCATTGTTATACAAAGTTAGAAAGCGGTTAAGGCAGTGGCTTAGCCAAACAGTGTCAGACTCAAAATGACATGCTATTATGAAGCTTCGAGAGCTGGCCTCACATTTGGGCATTTCGTCTTCATGACCATCTAGGGAGTAAGTGCGAGAGAAAGACATACGGATTAAGCTGTGCAATTTCCTTTTGGGTTCTGGGTGTGTTCTTAAAATGGACGGAAAGCATGTGTTGGTGTAAATGAGAGAGAGAGAGTGAGTCAGTCAGACAGACAGAGGAGAAGAAACAGCACAGCGTGATGAAATGTTTGTGTCTTGGATTGCTAATTACGTCTCACTGAGAAAAACTTTCCGCTCTTGTACTTTCAGCGCCCGGGTCTGCCCGAAACCGTTCCTGGCCAAATGAGTTTCCACACACTTGGTAATTTAAGGCTGATTTCAACATTTTTTTTGTTTAAACTATGGAAAACCAGGATCTCTTTTCACACAGTGCTAATTTCCCTGTGCCGTACTTTCCACAAACGCCCTTTCAAAATCCAAAGAGGAATAAAATGTCTCCACACGTATGAATTACAGTGCATCCAGAGTGTTCCCAGAGTGTAAATACGTCCCCACATCTTTAAACCCCTGAACCGAAATGAGGGATTTGGGCGTAAACTGTTAAAAATAAATGTAAAGAAAAGATTTAGTGTGATTCGACATGCTGTAATATTCCATTTTAGAATGGCCTGTTCTGAAACAAGACAATGATAACGAAGTTCACCCTCTTTAGCTATAAAAACATCAACACGGCCTGGTTGAGGACAGACGATTTCAAGAGCACCGCTGGAATTGTAATTCACTATTATCACCGTTTGCACAGTCTGTAAAAACTATTTCTTTTTAGCTTCAACCACCAATAAACACAAGAGAGTGCCAAAGTAAAAAGGATGAACCATGACAATAGTTTACCTGATGATATGTTGCTGAGAGCGGTTGTCTGTTCATCTTCCATAATGCCTTTACATCATCTAATTATACCATTATATCATCTTCAAATATTTGTTGATTAAAGCTGAATGTAACCATATGTATGTATTTTTTTTTTAAACACTTAAAGCAGCTTTATAAAAAAATCATGATGTTGCATTATATGTCATGCATTATAGTCGCATTTAGCAGATTAGAGCTGGGTGATAATTTAGTTACATTTTGCGATGAAATAAAATCAGGCAGTTGAGATTTCATATATATATTATTTATCTCCCTATACTTTATGTATGTGGATAAAGGTAGGCATACTTATACATCCAACTTTATATAAAGTGCTGGGCGATAATATAGTTACATTTTGCGATGAAATAAAAAAAAATCAAGCAGTTAAGATTCGCTATATACAGTATTATATATCACTTTACGCAAGTAAACTGTATGAATGCAGATATATTTGGGCAATTATATATCCAAATTTAAAGAGCTGTGCAATAACATAGTTATATTGTGCGACAAACTAAAAAGTCAGTTTAGATAGGCTATATACTTTATATTGCATTATATTAGTGTACTTTATGTATGCAAATAATGTTGGATATATATCCAACTTTATATACAAAGCTTTGCAATAATACAGTTTACATTTTGCAACAATATAATCAAGCAGTTGAGATTTGCTATATATTCTAGTACATATATCCTTACACAAGTATACTGTATGTATGAGGATAAGGTTGGACTTAAATGTACAACTTTATATAAAGAGCTAGGTGATAATATAGTTATATTTTGCGATGAAATTAAGTCAAGCAGTTTGCTATATAGTATATTTTGCTTTACATTAAGTGTAGAGTATGTACATGGATGTACGTAAAACTCTGTATGAAAATTACAGCACAGTGTGATCCAAATAAATGCACTCACATATTAATTTCTGGATTATTTATGATCAGACATGAATCTGTGGTTTTCTAAAGAATGAATACATACATGTAGAAGAAAACCAAATCTCATTGTGACAATGTTTGTACAAAGAAAAAATCTTAAATGGATATAAATTGCCTTATTTAAAATCTAAAAATACCAACAAAGTGTTTGTCAAGAGGGTAAACTAATTATAAATGGGATGTGAAAGAGCAATCCCAAGGATACAGCTACAAGTTTGCATGTGTGTGTTTGTGTGTGACAAGAGAAAGGAAGGCAAAGAAAGGAAGAGGAATTTACGATCACGTATTGAAGGAGAGATGGGGGAAGGAGAGTTTGCATCTCGATGCTGTGCTGTTGTCTTTTCCCTTCAGCCATTTTGAATCTGTCTGCTAGTGGCTGTTTTCCCAGAGTTCAGGAGAGGTGTGAGTTTCTCTGTGTGTGTGTGTGTGTGTGTGTGTGTGTGTGTGTGTGTGTGTGCGCGCATTTTTGACAAATGAGGACATAAATTTGTATAATGACAAGGGTATGACATAGGTATTACAAGGAGAAGGTGACTTTTCAGGACATTACCCCATGTCCCCACTTTTCAAAATGCTTATAAATCACACAGAATGGAGTGTATTGAAAATCTGAAATAGCACAAAGTTTCCTGTAAGGGGTAGGGTTAGGTGTAGGGTTGGTGTAGGGCAATAGCACATACAGTTTGTACAGTATAAAAACCATTATGCCTATGGGATGTCCCCACTTTTCACAAAAACAAACGTGTGTGTGTGTGTGTGTGTGTGTGTGTGTGAGAGAGAGAGAGAGAGAGAGAGAGAGAGAGAGAGAGAGAGGCAGCTCTCGGTGGGGAGCCAATTAGAGGATCTGGAAAGACGTGTGACATTGTCCAGCAAAAGGAAGTACAGCTGCCTGACTTCTGACCTCAGACTGGGTCATTTTGCACCGAAAGCATTCCCTGTGGACAACGTCACCTTCACAGCCACACTTGTTCAAATATAAGCTATTATTAAAAGCATAACATTTTACTGCTATAAATTTGTACTAACTAAATCCTGTGTTGTTCCTGTTACACTGTGTAAACTCAGTCATTTAGGATAAATCTGATGCTTTAGATGATCTTACACCATTTCTACACTGCAAGCGGCATTTGAAGCTGTAACAAAGCGTCCAAACTGCACCTCCAAACGCTTGTTAATCAGCTGTAAACTCAATGCTAAATTTCAGCAAAAGTAAAATACTGAAATACTAAAAATACAATTTGCAAAGGTTGTTTTAAGATTGCAAAAAATTTACATTGAATTTACAGCTGCTAGTTAAAAAACTACTTTAAAAGATATAAGAATAGGGATGCTTGATATATCAGTACCATATTGGACAATATTAAACATTATTTAATTCACTGGTATTGCCAAAATTCAGTAATTATTTCAGTATTTTCAGTATCAGTATGCATGCTTATTTCCTCTACATTTACATTATTTTTTTTGCAATTATCTAACATACTTAATATGTTATCTAATATACTTAAAATTAATTTTTATAAATTAGTAAACAGGAACTTAACAACTCAATTTAATAATACCATTAAATATAATTTTCGTACATTTCAAAATTAATATCCTTTTTTTTTAATCCTATACATTAATGTTTGATGCTAGAATTCACTCAGAATTTAAAATTTTGTTTTTGGCAGTTTATATTTTTCTGTTATTAGACAAAACAGCACACATAGAATTTTAATATCTGCAATTTATCTGCAATGAATTTTTTTTTCTCTCAATATATAATGATGTCATGCCACATCCTAACCATAAAAGCCTCTACAGTATGCAATGCCACATGGTAAAAACACAGTAAAAAATAAATAAACCTGGCCTCTGAAACATCAGTGCTACGTGGGCTGATTCTTGTGCCAGGTGAGCGATGTCTGTTCAGCAGCTGATCTCAGAGAGACTGCCTCTGGTCTTTCAGCCACTATTGATGTATTTTTACAGTCGTTTCAAATGAAGAGGCACACAGACGTCTGAGAGTAATTGCTGCAATAAATAACATGGAGTAATTTGGATAGAAATGCTCCGTTTCAGTCCTTATCCTCTTTTCATGCGTTCCTGATTCTCTCTCCCAACCACACATGGCGTGAGTGTGTGTGTCTGTGAGTCGGAGTGATTTAGTGTGTTTGTGTGCTTTTTTAATTCCTCCTGAATAGTTGATTCAGCTGAGGCGAGCTCAGCATCAGCTGGCTGCTCTGTGTGTGTGTGTAGGCTGATGGTGATTGTGATAGTGATTGTGTTTCTGGTTACTCGTGTGAATGGGATGACCATAAATCTGTAGGCGGAGATTTAGGGAGCTCTCGGCCCAGTGCCGAGCATGGTCAGAGGGGAGCTTTTTCTCTTACACACACACACACATACACACACCACACACACACACACTGTCTACCAAGCGACACCCAATCCGCCAGGCCGTAAATTCTTTTCAGCATCCCGATCAAACGTAGCAAGCTTGGCTAAACTCCAATTCTCTTTCTTTCACATTCTCCACCCCCCATTTCTTATGTCTCGCTAAAATACAGTTTGCGAACGTGTGTACAGATTCGACTCCAATATGTTTACGAACACTATGAAGCAAAGCCCATCAACCCGTTTACACACTTTCAGCACATTCACAGCGTATTACACTTCATTTCATCACACATACATACATTCTGTAGCAAAAACCTGACTTCTGTAAAAGCCACTGGTGAAATACTGGATTGAATACAAATGGGCAAGTTCTATGTGTGTTTATGACTCACTGATTTTCAGTGTTGGGGGTAACGCATTACAAGTAACGTGAGTTACGTAACCAGATTACTTTTTTCAAGTAACTAGTAAAGTAACGCATTACTTTTAAATTAACAAGAAAATATCTGAGTTACTTTTTCAAATTAGTAATGCAAGTTACTTTGTTCTCCTATTTATTCACTGACAACTTTCCTGTCCCTGTGTTGAGAGAAATTTGGAGTAAGTTCAGAGGCATTTTCTTCAGCCTGAGGCTTATTAATTTCACTCTTGGTGTGAAAGGGCCTTTACAGTCACCAAAAGTATAACTTTTAAGATTTCTGTTATTAAAAATAAATGAGCAAGCGCAGCCCAGGTGACAAAAAGTAAAGCAAAAGTAACTTAATGCATTACTTACCATAAAAAGTAACTAAGTAACACAATTAGTTACTTTTTTATGGAGTAACGCAATATTGTAATGCATTACTTTTAAAAGTAATTTTCCCTCAACACTGTTGATTTTATGATGAATTGATTTGTGGTCTTTTTGTTTGTTAAAAAGAGACGGAAAAACACAGAATTTCAGTTAAGCTGCTTTCTAACTTTACTAAAACAGAAAAGTTTTAATTCACTACTGTTGTAAAGCTCAAAACCAAGATTTGACTAAACATTTGATGAAAAATGGCTGTTAATATTTTGATTTGAGTGATATTTTGTAGAAAATGCCCAAAAAAACTAAAGTTTTTCCATCTGTAAACTATTTTTGTAATTGAAAACCAGTGCCGTCTGTATTCTCCTATAGCCATCAGGGGTCCAACCTGTGTAATTATTGATCACGCTCAGAGAGGGGAGACCAAGTGACCTCTCCTTCAATCTGATTACATGGACACTTCATTTAAACACAGAGTGTGGAATGATTTGGTTTTCTGTTTCCATTAGAAGAGACTAATGTCCTTTTTTGACATCCCACAATTCCTCATGGCTGCATCCTTCCTAATGAATAAAATTTCCCCATTAAGATCTGTTACATACAGTATGGTCATTTTCAAAGGCACCAATTTAACTCTTTGCTACATACAAAGTATATTAACTTGATTATTTTAGACTGCAAAAAATGGGTTTTTGTACCTTTAATACAATTACTCACTTCTGAAATTATCTCTACGTCATGCACTAAAGTCATGATTTATAGCAAGTTATCACATAATTGTAATGTAGGGTTTTTTCTCACACAAGCAAAATGACAGAAATGTCACACAGATGGCAAAACTCACATGTAATTGTGTTGTGATTTAGCATTTTGAATTATTAAAGCATGAACAATTATTATTATTGTTATCGATAATTATGATACATTAAAATAATAAATTGAACAATAAATAAATAGAGACATAATAATAATAATAATTATTATTATTCAGAATAACAAAAACAATAGTAATAAAGTTATCACAATAAATAAATCGTACAACAAATAAATCATAAAACTGTAAAACAAAATTAACAGAATAAACTAAATAATGAATGATACTGAATAATAATAACACTTATAAAATAATAATTCAACTTATATAATTTATTTTATCATTTAAATTCTATATTAATTAAAATATTAACTTCAAACCAGTAGCAGTACTAATACATTTTTAGAATATACTATTACAGATTTGCAAACACATTTGCATCGAGCGTCTGCCACATGCATACATTTAAATGTTCAGAACAGATGTTCCAGCATCACAGCACTACAGCTCTTTATTTTTCACTTTCGCTTTGTTCCTTTGCACATCCTCTCTTTTTATTTTACAAATCTTTTTCCATGTCATTATCTACAAATCACTGCCCTCTTCTCACCCAAATATTTGCCTGATCCTCCCTAATATACAGTGTTTCCTCTGACGGCATTTGTTGTGTATGTGCGTGTGACAGCAGCCACCTCCATTAATGAGAAGAGATGTGTGTGGGGTGGGACGTGGAGTCCACAGAGGCCCCATCAGCCGGATCACATGTCCCTAACGAGCAACTTGGCGACTGCAACTCTCTGTCTCAGACTCCCCCTCCCACTCGCCCTTCTGTTTCACCTCACCAGCAGAGTTCATCCAGGGGTCACGGCCCTGCCTCGCACTTCCTGTGAGCGCGGACAGAGACGACGACTAGTGAACTAAAGGCTGCTGGAAGACGGATAGAGAAAGACCGAAAGAAAAAGATAAACTGCTAACCCTGAGGCTGGGTTTGAAATGAAAAAAGTGAAGGGAGAGTGAAAACAGCAGAGAAGGAATGGTATAAAGAGATAAGGAGGAGGCTCAGGGATCAAGGATGAAAAAGAAGGCAAACCTTAAGTGGGAGTGAAGGAGGGGATCAGATCTGATCTGTAAAAATGAGGGTACAAAGAGGCTAGTATGAAGGAGGGGGGTTTCCACATCCTCTCCTGAACTGTAAATCACATCCTGTGTACACACATACTGTACATGCACCATATTTTACAGTTTATGCTGCTGCACACACTTTTCTTTCGGAACATGAATAAGAAGGATTTTTTTTTCTGTCTAAGCAATGGAGCACAACCTGTGAACATTTATTGCATTTTTATCAAATAAGACAAATTATAAAAACAGATCTAGGACGGGTCCTGGATTCTGATTGGTCAATACATTACAAATACCTACCTAACAAACTGACTTTTTACTATATCATGCATCTTCCTGTGAGTCATACTGGAGGAAAAGTTACCATAAATGGACCATAAATGTAACTGTATACTCAAATGTAAACTTAATGTACAACAGTAAAATACTTACAGTAAGTGCAGGTGAAATATTTATATATTTTACAGAGTGGTTCTTTTACTTATTTTAAATGTACTGTTCTTATCCTTTCTTAGAGTAGCCACAATGAATTCTGTTGAATTGTATTATATGACAACTTAGATGTACGCATATATTACTCCAGAAGATTTATATGCTGTTGATCGCGTACATAACATATTTTTAAAATTCTAGCTGAAATGTATTACTTACAAAAAGTAGCCATAGGTCTTGACTTTGCAAGTCACATATACATAACAGACTGCATGTAATATCTCAGCCAATATAACTTTCCTCTTTACAAACTCTCATAAGCACCATCACAAAAGGAATCATTTCTATAGATAAACATCCCTTGAAAGTTGTTTTCCAGCCTCAATATTAGGTCTACTGCCTTGAACAAAAATAACAGTGCTAACCTCAGTTTTAGACAAAATATCATAACTCCTACAGTTACTACTCCTATAAAATTACAATAAATATATACTGTATGTCCTTGAAGTAATGTAAAAGCTTTCTGAATCATACTGTTTGTTTAATTTTATTTATTTATTAGTTTATATATGTATGTATGTATGTATGTATGCTGGCAATAGTAAATCATAATTAAAATTGCATGTCTTGAAAGTTCTGGAAATTGCTTTAAAAATCAGTGTTTAACAGGAAGAGAGTTTAATGTCTTTAATGTAATGTAATCCTGGGTAATATCAGCAATTATGTTCATCATGTGGCCAATTTTAAAATTTGCTACTGCTAACTCTATACTATTGTTATTATAAATCACTTACGACAAACATTAAAATCAATGACTTTAAACATTAATCAATGACTTTAAACATTAAAATCAAAGTGAATTTAGCCATGACTGCATTGTAATGTACAAGATTAGTACATTACAATGTATAATTAATACATTACAAAGTATAAGAAACAGATATTAATTTACTTTAAAATGCATTAATTGTAAAGATTATATTTAATAGTATTGTGTTTTTAATGAAAACTTTTTTTTGGATGAACTTTGAGAGTTGGATGACAACAAAGGCAATTAAATCTATTAAGAAAATAAATGGGCATGCACAATTAAATATTAAATATCGACCGATACCAAAATAAATAAAAAAAAATAAATAAATAAAAATAAAAAGTAAAATCCATATATGTGACCCTGGACCACAAAAGCAGTCATAAGGGTAAATTTTTTGAAATTGAGATTTATACATGATCTGAAAGCTAAATAAGCTTTCCATTGATGTGTGGTTTGTTAGGATAGGACAATATTTGGCCGAGATACAACTATGCGAAAATCTGGAATCTGAAGGTGCAAAAAAATAAATAAATAAATCACAATATTAAGAAAATCGCCTTTAAAGTTGTCCAAATACAGTTCTTAGCAATGCATATTACTAATCAAAAATTAAGTTTTGACATATTCCTGATATATTGACATATTTTGACATATATCTTTACTACATTTGACGTAAAAGAAAAATAGATAATTTTGACCCATACAATGTGTTTTTGGTTTATTTAGTGTTTACTATTGTCCTTTTGCATTGCCGACACACTATTTTCCTAGTTAACACTGTAAAGCTGCTTTGACACAATCTGTATTGTAAAAAGCACTATATAAATAAAGGTGACTTGACTTGACTTGATATGCAGCTACAGTATTTTGACAAATTCGTAACTCCATGTGTCACCCACCAAAAATGTTAACACCTCAGATAAATTCAACCTACACAAATGCAAATTTACTACATCACAACAACTCAAACTATCCAGTTCACGTGGGCGAGAAGCGCACACATCCTTGAGCCGCCGCATTAGCCCACGCTATGCTAATGCAGTCATCCCTCACGCTTCCTCCTGTGCAGCTCACATACCTCTGTCTTCCCCGTCCAAACCTGACTACCTCCCCACCGCTTCCCTCTCCCTCCCTCTCACACACACTTCCTTCAGCTGAATTTAAATTGGGTGGAACAGCTGAATTTGTAACAGCGGCGACAGTAATGCTAATGGCGGGTAATAATGGCCGCCTCGGACACGTCAGCATTAGTGAGGGCGCTAGCTGAAATATAGACAGCGACGAAGATCTAAATCTGCTTAGCATCGATTTTGCTGTTTTGATGAAAATGCACACTGGACCTAGAGGGCTCTCTTAAATCAATTGTGCTCCTCAGAGTGGGACCCCGTGGCAATTTGACGGACAGGCGGTGCAGCGAGTCTCCAGACGGCCTAATCGCGGCCGGGAGTGCTTAACGACGCCAGCGGTGTTCATGTTACACGCAGATATTGTGTATGTATTGAACGCCGCGCGTTTACCTGGTCTAAGTGATGAGTGCGAGAGGGTGGAGAGAGTCGGGACTCAGCGTTTGGGTTCAGGGGAAGCGTAACGGACAGGAAGACGGCCCGACTGAGAGAGTGCCCACAATTATCTGACCATAGGAGTTGTACAATTATGAGTGAAATATGGTAATTGCCCGGGCCAAAAACCATTTCCAGTGATTTATTTTTATGGAACGTGCTTTTTTTTTTTTTTTTTTGGTTTTAAAATGATTCAGACATTTGAGCGCCCATTCGCTGTGAGTGCTAAGGGTTTATTTGTACCATCGTGACCTTGCAGTTACCCTTCCACGTCGGCGACCTCTGGGTGACCCCCGCGGGAAGGATAGATGAGCTTCCGTGAAAGAAGGGAGTGAGAGGAACGTCAGAGAGAGGAGCGCGTAACGCCACGCAGACGCCATTGTCTCCATACCTCCCCTCTCACCCACTTCATCTCACTCCACACACACTTACACACACTTTTACAGTTTATACCTGAAGACATTTAACCAGCTCATTAATTTTAACTAGAGTTGTAAAGGGCACATTTTTAGTGTCTAGTGTTACAAAAAGACATATGCTGCCTACTGTCTAAATATTGTATCAAATGGCTGTGCAGACACACGGGGGAATTATGCAGCCTAGCAAAAAAGCACAAGAGGCGGAGGTCTGTCTCACACACACACACACACACTCTCTCTTTACTGTCACAGTAGCTTTGTGTAGTGTCTCAAAGGAGATAGACTTCTGTGGGAGACTGCTAAGGTTTGTTGAATGATGTAGCTGTAGTTCGTCTTGTTGCAACTACAGAAAGTCCTACAGGTACAATGACAAAGCTTGTTTGTCTGAAAACACACACATGTAGGTTTTATCTGAGCATTTAAAGGAAGAATTATTTAAAGTAGCGCAAACGGGGGAAAAAAGACTCAAGTCATCTCACATCTCAGATTTGTCAATATACTCACGTCTACAATGAAAAAGTGAAAAAAACCCTACTGTTTAAAAAATTATTTTTACTTCTTATATAAATTGTATCTCTCTATACTCTCTTAACTAAGTCAACAACTGTCATCTTTTCTCTTTTTTAAAGAAATATATATATACTACAGCTACTGTATATTTACTACAGCTACTGTATATTTTCCATATATTCCATATTTGAATTAAAATAAAATCTATTTAAATTAAGTTAATATATAATAAATATGTGTGTATGTGTATTTTCTATATATTAAATACTTTTTATTGGAGAAAATATAATAAAATATTTAATCTGTTAAATAAAAAAATTAATTAAAATAAAATCTATTTAAATTAAATTAATATATAATAAATATGTATGTGTGTATATGTATATGTGTATGTGTATTTTTTGTATATTAAATACTTTTTATCGGAGAAAATTAATTATATTAAATCTGTTGAATATAATAAAAAAAATTAATTAAAATCTATTCCATCTATTAAAATTGAATTAATATATTTACGTGTGTGTGTGTGTGTGTGTGTGTGTGTGTATATGATATATATATATATATATATATATATACATACATACATACATACATACATACATACATACATACAGTCAAACCAAAATTTATTCAGACACCTTCAACATTTCTCACATTATCACAGTTTATTCGCTATAGTTTTGAAAATGGTAATAAAATATGACAAGAACTCAAGAGTTAAACTGTGTCAGAACAAATTCATCTTGATAATGTCAGATAACTTTGATAGAAAGGTATTTAACAAAACATGGTCAGGTCAAAGTGTCAAATCAAATTTTTGGTCCCAAATTTTTTTTTCAGTTTTACTGGTAGTCCACTGTATGAAGAATTTTTGGCTATAATATGTCACAGTTTACTTTATTTTGCTATCCTCACTTACATAAATCAACTAGTGTCTTGCACCCACTGGTTAAAAAAATAATAAAAATAAATAAATTTATATATATATATATATATATATATATATATATATATATATATATATATATATATATATATATATATATATATATATAAATTAGTTCTACTGAACTATCAAAGAGCAACTAAAAATTTCCTTTTTGGTTGTCACAAATTTCATTATTGGAAGCAATCATCAGTCTTTTCTTTTTCTTTTCTCTATATCTTGCAAAACCCACATTTTTATTCAGTTTATCCTTTTTTAAATGAAATGAGCTGTTGACATTTTGAAGATACCATTACTTGCTCCTGTGCTGATAAACAGTGGTATTTTAAAGCGTGTGTCTGTGGTTGCGTCTAACCGTGATGTTAAATCACTTCACGTCCCCTGACTAGCCTCTGATTGACTTGAAGCTCAATTAGAGACGATGCCGTTAGTCCCCTGAGTGGGTTTATGTAAATCAGAGCCTCAGATGCTGACAGCACACTATGTATATGTGTGTGGGAGGGTTGAGTAGGTGTGCAAATCAAGTGGTGTGCCAGCATGAGTGGTCTAATTAATCAGGGATTGTGTGTGCATGTGCGAACCTCACTGACAACTCCGTATATATACAGTATGTGTTTGTGTGTGTGTGTGTGTGTGTGTGTGTGTAAGCGAGTGAAGGCAATGTGTTTCAATATGAACATCCTAATTATCTTTGTCCTCCGCTTCTGTGTGTCTGAGTGCGCATGTTGACTTGTTTTCTTAATGTCTAGTCTCTTTCACTGCAGATGTATCTCAAAGTGGCTGCTTCTGTTGTTAATGCAGATAATGATCATTTCTTTCTAACTATTCGTTATCAAATCCAGCTCATTCGTTCAGGTATTTTGCTATTATCTCATGCTATATAGACAGCAAACAACATTCATAACATGATTCACAAAAATGATTTCTTTTGCCGTGGTGATGAAGATTCAGCAGCGGTAGTTTAGAAACACAGCGCCACAAAACTGACCTTAAACACTCAAATTGTTGTCCACACTTCATTCAACATATCCACAAAACTCATTACTTGATATTGACTGGGATTAATCAAATAAACACTCTGACCTCCAACCAGTTGCTGAATTTATGAAGGACATTTGTTATGATGTGAAAACCACACAATACTGACTACAAATTTAGCAATAAGATTAGTGCAAAAAAGGTGAACACTTTAAAACCATTACTCTTTATCATTATGTTTAGTATGATCCAAACAAGGTTATAATGATTGCAATATCTGCTGCAAAAAGCCATTTTAATGCTTTATATCAAATATTTAGGACACACAACATTGTAAAACTGTGCACAAATGTTTGCGGTAAACATGAGGCTAATGTGCTTTGCTCAATCTGATTGCTCCAGTTAAATTAATTCAGCATAGCGCCCTCTGGCTTCTTACTTCTTTTAGTGACCATAAAAAAGAATGTTCTATATAGTATGAGTGTGTACAGTGCGAATTTAATCCAGACGCACTACATTCGTCATGTTGTCGTAGTCATGTGACCTACTGTACCAGTTGCGTTACTTCACTGCCATTCGCAAATCCTCTCCCGTGGCCTCATGGGATAGTAAAGTGTCCATCAGATGCGCATTTAAGATTCTCAGCTACTGTTTTAATTGGGATGTACTACTCTGTTCACATACTACCTTCTATAATGTAGGGAAGTCTGCGAATTCTGGTGCAGCCAGTAGCTTTGTTGCAAATGTAACTTATACGCAAAACTGGAATATTGCATAAAACATTTGCAAATAAGCACCATTTCCATCTAACGAGTCAAAGAGTCAAAAAAAAGTCACTTCCTGATAAAGTGGCGCTAAATATCACTAAGAAGGGATGTAACGATTCACTAAACTCACGATGTGATATGATTCACGATTTTGATTTCACGATATGATTTTTGAAATTTAAAGCAGAAATTGAGTGGTCTGACTTCCGTTTTGTGAAACTATACATAAAAAATAGCTGCACAAAACAAAAAAAGCAGATGGGCTGCATGAGACGCAAATTCACTCTCTGACAGCAGGTGGCGCATATGGAACAGCAGCGATACAGCATTTCCTTGGTTACCGCTGTAAACAAAGCAGTGCTGCGCTTATGAACACTACTTTAATGTGCATCGTTCAGAGGCAAGATTAAAAGAAAATACCATCTAAACTTAGATACGTTCATATAAACTCCTACCCCCAATTGTCTCGCGATTTGTTTAGCATCTCAACCGATTTTAATCGTCACATATTTGAATCGATTTTCAACCACCTCGCAGTGCATCGTTACATCCCTATCACTAAGAAAAGTAGGAGAAGCCACTGGATATAATCATTTTCATATAAAATAAATTACTTGCAGAGGTTGATGCTTGCTGTTTGGGAATGCAGTCGTGTAAGACAGTTCTGGGAAGCAATTATAAAGAAATAGTTTGACAGCAGACATTGATCGGGCATCTCGGAATGACCATGACAAGATTTCAGATGCTGTGCAATGAGATTGGTCCACTGGTTAGTCAAATTATGCCATCCTATTGCGCAAAGTCACATGACTTTTTTGATGCACATGGTGGAATTTATTTGGTAAATGTGTTTCAATCTCCCATTATTCACAACTCCCATTATTCGCAATTCCCATTATTCACAACACAGAGGAATTTACTCAGTAAATATGTTTCCATCTCCAATTATTCGCAACTCCCATTATTCGCAACACGGAGGAATTTCTTTCTTAAATGTGTTTCCATCTCCCATTATTCGTAACACAGAGGAATTTATTCAGTAAATGTGTTTCCATCTCCTAGTATTCACAACTCCCATTATTCGTAACACGGAGGAATTTATTTGGTAAATAGGTTTCCATCTCCTATTATTCGCAACACAGAGGAATTTATTCAGTAAATGTGTTTTTATCTCTCATTATTCGCAATAACCATTATTCACATTTCCCATTATTCGCAACACAGAGGAATTTATTATTTAAATATTTTTCCATCTCCCATTATTTGCAACTCCCATTATTTGCAACATAGAGGAATTTAACTTCCATTATTCACAACACAGAGGAATTTATTCGGAAAAGTGTTTCCATCTCCCATTATTAGCAACATAGAGGAATTTATTCAGTAAATGTGTTTCTATCTCCCATTATTCACAACTCCCATTATTCGCAACACAGAGGAATTTATTTGGTAAATGTGTTTCCATCTCCCATTATTCGCAACTCCCAATATTCGCAACATAGAGGAATTTAACTCCCATTATTCGCAACACAGAGGAATTTATTCGGAAAAGTGTTTCCATCTCCCATTATTCGCAACTCCCGTTATTAGCAACATAGAGGAATTTATTCAGTAAATGTGTTTCTATCTCCCATTATTCGCAACTCCCAATATTCGCAACATAGAGGAATTTAACTCCCATTATTCGCAACACAGAGGAATTTATTCGGAAAAGTGTTTCCGTCTCCCATTATTCACATCTCCCATTATTTGCAACATAGAGGAATTTATTTGGTAAATGTGTTTCCATCTCCCATTATTCGCAACTCCCAATATTCGCAACATAGAGGAATTTAACTCCCATTATTCGCAACACAGAGGAATTTAATCGGAAAAGTGTTTCCATCTCCCATTATTCACAACTCCCATTATTCGCAACATAGAGGAATTTAACTCCCATTATTCGCAACACAGAGGAATTTAATCGGAAAAGTGTTTCCATCTCCCATTATTCATAACTCCCATTATTCGCAACATAGAGGAATTTATTCGGTAAATGTGTTTCCATCTCCCATTATTCGAAACTCTTTTTCGCAAAAGTCAAAAACCATCTAAAGCGAGTGTAAAAACTTTTTTTTTTTTTTTTTTTTTTTCAAAATTTGGCATTTCCATCACTCATTTCTGATGTGATACTTCAAAATAAACATAGCTAGTGTCTCCCATGATTCTGATGTTACAAAACTGGTAAAATTGAAAAAAAGTTCAAATCTGTCATTATAATGTCAAGTTATAGCATCAATGTTAAAGTAAATTATCCATTAATTTAAAAAAAAAAAAAAATTACAGAGCAATTTTTGCCTGGTAGCTGAATGTAAACTATGCACTTCTTTTTTATAGAGTTATAAATAAATAACATAATAAACAAGAAATAAGAGTTTATTAAATTGTGTAGTGTTACCATATGGTAATTTTAAGAGACTTTAAATACATATATATTTTTTTATCTAGCAGCATTTTACAAATGTCTTGAAACGCCCGTTCACATAAAATTCTGTATCGGATTGCACTCATGTTAATGTTTTCAACGTAAACCATATTTCAGCAGCATTACGACCATTGGAACTAGTCTAAACAAATAGCCATATTACAGTGGAAATTGAAACCCCTGCAGAGCACGCTCACATACACGCACACACCTGACACCTCGACACGAACCCACCTCACCAGTTAACGCAGATAACTGGGCCGATTCCCGTGTTTTTTAATGCACTCTCTGAGACTGAAGTGCCTCCTGGCCTGCCAATTAAAAACCCAATAACAGCCTATTAAATAATACATGGGCATTATTTAGTGGCACAATTAAACAACGCGCAATGGTATAAATCCAGATGGGCAAAGCTGCCGACACGCCAACCTTTCATTTAGATAGCGGAGCTGGAGCGCAGGGTCCTAAAGCTGCCCTCGCAGCTGAATGCCAATGGTGACCAGACATATGCCCGTTTAAAACGCTGTAAAACTGCGGCCCTTTTTAATGGGGCGTTCCGGGGCCCGAATGATAGATGGAGAGAGAGATGATTAATCTTTTTTTTCTCCTGGCTTTTATTTTACTGGGGCCAATAAAGGTGTCTGTCATAAATTGTTTGGAGATCCCGCGCTCTCGGATGCTCGGCAATAATGAAGCACCAGAGTACAAGCCGAATAAATCTCACCCACACACACACAAACAGACCCCCAAAGTCCCGCCGTGATGTAACAGCGGCCAGATATGAGCCAGCATATTTACACATTAATTTTGCTGCTGAATGAAGCTGTAGACTGACAACAGATTTACACTGTAACACAGAGTTTATCATCAGACGACCCAGTTCTGCTGCTGTGTGTCTTTGTATACATACACCAAAACTATTTTCCAACGCTAGCACTTATTCTCGCTATGGACCCGATAAGGACTTCTGGCCACAACAACACGTACCCCTCATGAATCACTCGAGTGTGTTTGTATGTACAACAAAATACTAATAACCATCAAAACACAGGTTATTATACTGCAGTGCGAAGATAAAATGTAGCAACATCTGCAAAGAAAACAGGTCTCAGGGTTTTCTATATTTTTTATGCTAAATATTATTATAATTAATAATAATAATAATAATAATAATAATAGTCATCATCATTATCTAATCTATTATTATTGTTGTTTAAATGTAATATAAAATTACATAATTTATTATTTAAATACAATTAACTCCAATTTTTATTTAAAATTCAAAACAAATTTAGTTTAAACAAGAAAAAAATACACGTGACATTTTACTACATAAATTTTAAAATAGTAATAATAATAATAATAATAATAATAATAATAGTCATCATCATTATCTAATCTATTATTATTATTATTATTATTATTATTAACAACAGCATTTATTTTATATTTTTATGTCATATAAATATTTCAACATACATTTTCCCCTAGAGTCCTTTTCTCAGGAGAAAAAAATAACACATTAGATTTTGGTTTGTCCCATGACAAACAGGTTTGGCTCAACTGTGATCAGATTCACAGAAAACAGAGCGTGAAAATGATTATTAAACAAATTAAATTACAATCACATAACACTGAAGCCATTTTTATTCATTTTAGCATTGTAGTTGCTTTTTCTTTGTAGGGCAGAGTAATAACCCAACTGGTTTACATGCAAATCAATAAACCAATAATGCAAGAAAACTATGCAAGAGAAATTATCGGGGTTTTTCCTCAGTGAAGGACGTAATGAACAGCTGTGGTTGATGATATCAGTCTGTGAGAATATCTACACTGTAGAAGTCATTTCTTCTTCTCACTGCACTGCTCCACTCAAAGCGAGGGGGTGGAGGAAGAGCAGAGAAGGGGTCAGCTGAGGTCACAGGTGAAAGCGTGGAGGTCAAAGGTCTGACGGGTCACACTGGTCTGTATCTACTAACACGTGTCTCCTTCCAAACGCCACATCAATACATGTAAACAACCGAAAGGCTTTCATGTTCTCTCTCTGTCCATCTCTGAATTCTCTAATCCCGTCATGTTATCCTCATCTGCATTTTGTTTCTTTATACGTATTGTGTTTTCAGGAGCCTCCCTACTGGATGGAGGTTAACTGGATGTCCTGTTTTCACTGGATCATCAAGAGCTCACTTCCTGTATAACCATTAAGACACGTCAAGACGAGAGACCAATGCTTGCGACCATTTCCCATTGTTGTTGTTGCTTCCGTACTCCGTTCCTGGTTTCTGTATTAGTGTGCTTTCAGCCTTGAATATGAACCTCAGCTATAATCTGGCTATAAACATTGTATTTTGTACATATTGTAATGCATTTTTCCAACAAATCAGCAAATAGGAAGTACAACAGCATTTTCTTTTAATCAAATATATAGGTGCTATATATTAATCACACCATCATCGTCTATTGGCATCGACTTTGAAATAAATCTTTCTTCCATTTAAAGGAAATTACATAAAAGACAGGAAATAATGGGCAGGAATAGGAAATTGTGCAAGCCAGATTCAAACTATAATCTCCAACATGAGAATCATACTTTAAAAAGAGTTTAATTTGTTAAAAACGTGCTAAATTAAAAGGGTTTGTTCAAGATCAAAACAATTTAACATGACAAGTAATTTTTAACAGTCAGGTCATGTAGAAATAGCTCTTGTTTTACTGTACTGTATACTGTTTACTGTACCGTAACTACTGTATATTGAAAAAAAAGATT
Organism: Spinibarbus caldwelli; assembly: GCA_039654775.1. Taxonomy (NCBI): domain Eukaryota; kingdom Metazoa; phylum Chordata; class Actinopteri; order Cypriniformes; family Cyprinidae; genus Spinibarbus; species Spinibarbus caldwelli. The sequence continues at coordinate 12,200,395 of CM077219.1, read as the reverse complement.
ATATTGCACATGAATGTATACACATGAATATTCATTTGGACATTTTGCTAAATAATACATTTTGATAGCAGTTATTATTGATTTATTATATTTATATTATATTTAATATTGTTTTTAAAGATGATGGATAATATTGTACACTATAACATTTATAAATATTTTTTACATTTGCTAAAGAATACATTTTAAAAGTGTTTATTATTGATGTATTATATTTATATTTTATTTATTGTTGTTTTTAAAGATGATGCATAATATTGTACAGTATAAAAAATATAAATATTAATTTTGACATTTGATAAAAATAAATTTTAATAGTTTATTATTGATTTATTATATTTATATTTTAATAGTGTTTATTATTGATGTATTATAGTTATATTATATTTTTTAAAGATGATGCATAATATTGTACAGTATAAAAATTATGAATATCAATTTTGACGTTTGCTAAAGAATACATTTTAATCATTTTTATTATTGATTTATTATATTTATATTATATTTATTATTGTTTTTAAAGCTGATACAAAGCTAAAAGTTGGTAATCAGCATGTACCATTAAACATAATTTCATTCAGTATTAACTGATAAAATAAAATTAAATAAAGTAATAAAATAAAAAATTAAATACAAATAAATAAAATAAAACAATAAAACAGAAAATAAAAATAATAAAATAAAATATAAAAGTAATAAAATAATAAATAAATAAAAATAAAATAATAAAACACTGGCTGATATATTGTGCATCCCTAATTTTACATTCTAATTAATTTTAATATTTAAGGGAGAGTGAATATTTTAGGTCCTGTGATTGGTCACCATTTACCACCTTTATCGCTCTTTTGCCTTTACTTGTTCATTTGAAATGCTCCCACAGTGCGACAAATGAATTTTAAGTATAAATACTCCAATCAATTAATATGAGCACATAAAAGCTGCATGCATAATAATTCTAAAATAATTAACAAACCGCATGAAATATCTTAGGATCTTAAGACCACATATAACCACCTTTATTAACTCTTATCACATGTATATTTACTCAACCGGTGGCACACACACACACACACACACACACCCCAGTCCCTTACGGGTGTAAGAAGCCTCCTGTGACACTTTAATCGATGGTGAAGCTTGTCGGCGCTTTGACACAAATCAGGGAAATTAAGTTTAGAGGCTGTTGAGAAGCTAATGGCAGAACAATGTGGCATTATTGTGCGGCCTCAGACACTGAGGTAAATCATGGTGGGCTGTGTGTGTGTGCGTGTGGGCTTGTGCTGGAGGATGACGAATGTCAGCATGGTCATTCATCCAGTGGTTTGCGCTCAGGCCAATTTCACAACAGCCTTTCCTGTCTTAATACTCCTGTCTCACAAGTTTTACATTATGCAAATGATGTATTCTGTATAAAGCTGACATGTATTGATTGGCTCTGGTGGCAAGCCCCTGAGTCAGGGCCTTATAAAACACTGCTGAAGTATTTATGATGACACAATGTATTTTGGCCTGCGCATGTGTATATGATAGGCAATTAATGCCAAGCACAACTGTGATTTCTGTTTATATGACCTGGCAAACCCACAACAACTGACTGGACAATCTGATCATGTTTACCCGGCTCTCATTTACCTACAGTTGTGTCTGAGTCATGTCTGTTTTCCCTGCCAGTCAGTGTTTCATGCAGGCCACTGAATGTGTTTCTGCAGCCAAAGCAGAACCAGCAGAAGGAGAGAGCGAGAGCCAGTTTATCAGCATGCTTTTACAGGGCACTTTAGGAATAAACTGGTAAGACTTCATAACTTTTATCAATATTGTTAACAAACACAAAATCTGCACGCACTGAGGTGGAAAATCTGTGGAATTCTGAAAACTAGATTTAAATATTGATACCTGAAAGCAAGATGAAATTTAAAAATAATAATAAAGAATAAAAGAAATGTTCAATGTTTAGCATTTTGTGGTGTAACATTAACAGAAAACCTTTTTCACCCATTCACAGAAAATAGATTCAGTTTAATAACTGAGCCAAAATACAATATTTTATTAAGTAACAAAGCTGTATAAATTGCCTTTTTTGTAGGAAACCCTATAAATAATAATTATACAAACACACACACACACACACACACAATGTATGTGAATATGCATGTAAATGAAACTTATTTTAAGTATACAAAGTATTATGTAAATATAAAGTATTATAAAGAAAAGTATTATAAGAAATAAGTATATGTATATACATGTTATTTATTAATGTGTATAATGTGCATTATAGAAACACACACACAAACGCAGTTAAATAAATATACTTAAATAAATAACTTATATTTACATTTTGTGTGTGTTTTATACATACATATATATATATATATATATATATATATATATAAAAATACATACATATATATATACACACACATACATGTAGAATAAATATACAATATACATCTGTTTACTTATTATTGTTTATATATATATATATATATATATATATATATATAAACAATAATAAGAAGAAATTTTGTTGTTTACAATATATTTACTATTTAAATAGTAAAAAAAATTTTTTAATATTATAATTGAATATTTGTTAATAATAGTAGATTTTGTATACATAATACAGTACATACAAACACATTCACAGGCATATACATTAAATATGTTTGATGATAGATAGATAGATAGATAGATAGATAGATAGATAGATAGATAGATAGATAGATAGATAATGTAATCTATCTTTTATTATGTAATCTAAAGATTATGTAAATTTAAATTTATTATTTTTAAATGTATTATTATTATTAGTATTATTATTATTATTATTATTATTATTATTATTATTATTACTACTACTACTACTACTACTACTACTACTACTACTATTACTAACAGAGAAGTCTAAATAATTTCCTTTGGTAATTGAAATTTAAATGCTGTTAATAAAACTGAACATTACACTGAACCCATATTGTTACATATTCTTGTTAACGACTCAATCGGGGAAGTTATTAAATTTCTAGCTTCAGTGTCAGAATGAAGTGGCTACTGTGTGCCGAAATCAGTAGCTAATACAAAATAAAGACACACCATTGTTGTGACCTCAAACTATCACAACTACAATCCATCCCCTCCACCTCCTCATACTTCCAGCAGCAATCTCTCTCTCTCGCTCTTATCTAAAGGGCTTCCCCGCTGCTTGTGTCTTCTGAGAGGCCTTTGAGTAGCGAGCTGATAAGCGTTTTTAAACATCTGAACACACTCATCTATTAAACTCAAGAACCAACCTCAGATAGTGCCATATTATTACAAACACGTCTGGCTCTTCGGAAACTGGCTATCTGTGGGCTTCAAGGCGAATGCTGTGGAGAATTGGTATGCAAAAGCCGTCTGACTCTCAACAATGACTTGAAAAGACTCTGGAGGCATTCAAAGAAAAGGGGCTGTTCATTTTCTCTTATACAAAAGCACTGTTTTAAGGCACAGATACCTGTTACCAGTTTGCTATAACAGTAATCGATGCATTTGACCTTGAAATATCACATTTAAGCAGAGTGTGATACACACTTGACAGTCATCTTAGCCCTCTAGTGTAAGACATACAGAAGGACAGGTAATGTGACTACCTGAAAGAAGTTTCACAGCCTCATGAATATTTAAACAAAGAGGATGTGTTTCCAGCAGGAAATAAGCAATGTAAGGAGGAGGAGGAGAAAGAGGGAATGAAATGTGGGGGTGGGGTGAGCCAGTGAATGTCAAAACTGAGCCGACACTGCTATCCTGTGGTGGACGTCCAGAATGCAGAGCGCTTTCCAGAACGGCTCCGTTCTTTTTCAGTGGCAGACAAACAGATTCAAGGTCATCGATCTGTTTGTCAATTACCCTCTGAATCGTTATCTGCTTGGCACATCTGGAACAAACACCATTAATATTGTCTGTGTTTGTTCCTCTCTGAAAACTGCATCCAACAGCTACTGGGTTATATAAACATTTGGGATTGTAGTTTTTTTTTTTTAAATCATGCTACAAAGATCGCACAGAAAATACATTTTAAGATGCATTTTAAAAATGCTTAATGTCTGTATAATTTTGTTTAAATACTGTCACTCACAGCCTGTATAGAAATTTAAAAAAAAAGGTTTTAAATGATAAACCTTTGTTTAAATACCAACATTCAGACACCTTATAGAAAAAGCATTATTTACTTATTACTATTATTATTATTATTATTTGTAACAGTTCTATGCAATGAGTCAAAATCATATTTGCACTTCCTGTCATCATAAATTAAACCCAGGCATGCATGCAAGTAATTACATAAGTAAGAAAGTAAATAAATAATCAAATAATCAAATAAATAAATAAATATTTCAACACCAATTTATGTAAAAGATTTTTAATACATTTTCTCAGTATATCCTAGGATTCACTCTACCTCTGAAACTAAAGACTTTACAGAAAATACATTTTAAGATGCATTTTTAAAACGCTTAATTTCTGTAAAACTTTTGCTTAAATACTGCCACTCAAGGTGTGTGCAGAATCTAAAAATTTAATTGTTTTAAATGTTAAACCTCTGTTTAATTATGAAATTCAGAGGCCTTATAGAAACATTATTTCTTCCACTTTTTTGCTGCCCATTCAATTAAAAATAAATTGTAATAGTTGTATGTAATGAGTTAAAGCTTAAATCACATTTGCACTTCCTCTAGTGATACATTAAACCCAGGTAAAATAAAATAAAATAAAATAAAAAAGAAAAGAAAAGAAAAGAAAAGAAAAGAAAAGAAAAGAAAAGAAAAGAAAAGAAAAGAAAAGAAAAGAAAAGAAAAGAAAAGAAAATATAGGTACCGGATTCTTAATTAAATTTTCTAAGTATATCTTTGGATTCGCTTCACTTCTGAAACTATTGTAAAACTGATGCTGTAATTTCTTCAAGCAAAACCATTTAATCTGTTCTCCACCTTTGACAATATCCATAGATTGTAATTATCTATTATTAGGGAAAAGATGAGTAAGGTTTTGGGATGAAAATCTGCCTGAATTAATGGTTCTATTAATCACTGTTATGTCTCTAGCTTCCCGGGTGTCTGTTATTTATGTGTTTCCTGAATGGAGGTCTAATTGCAGACTTGGCTCCTCAGGTGACTTCTGAAAACCCTAGGGCTTTTGCATCATCCTACGTGTTTAAGAGTCACCTTAAGAACAAAAAGTTTCATTTCTGAATGCAAGGACAAATGTTGGATGTTGATAAAGGCCCTGAACAGTGTGGTTACACGTGAGGACAGCCAAGACAATGATAACCCTTTTTACTTGCAATACAGGTCTAAAGTTTATTACTACTATTTTGCCCTTTTTGTTTGAATAATAATTCATCAAAACTATGAAATGAGCAGAAGTATGTGCTCAAAAACATACTTTCTAAAATGTTACACTTTCATATATATTTTAGATTTTTTAAAGTTGGGCAAGTGTTTTTTGTCCATTATTCAGACATGCATTTAAAATAATAATACAAAAAATTACATTTTATTTAAATTTTATTTAAAATACATTTATTTATTTGTTTGCTTGTTTGTTTATTTACCACAATTCTTAAATTCTATAAAATGTAAATATTGTCACTCAGGGCATGTACAGAAACTAAAAATTAAAATGTTTGAAATGTTAAACCTACCAACATTCAGAGACCTTACAGAAAAATCTTCCCATTCAATTAAAAATAAAGTGTAATGAGTTCTGTGTAAAGAATTAAAGCTTTCTTATCATGATAAAGTAAACCTAGGCAAATAAAATAATAAAATAAATGAAAAATAAGATAAAATAAAAACTATTACTTTAGAATGAGAAATTTTAACAACAATTTAAGCAAAAGATTAAAAAAAAAAATCCTCAGTATATCCTGGTCATACCACCTCCACCTCTGAAACTTTCAATTAATTATTAAATAAATATATATATATATATATATATATATATATATATATATATATATATATATATATACATACATAAAAATTTTTGTAATAATTTTTTTTACATGTTTTTTTAAGTAAAATGTATACATCTATCTATTCAGAACTACTTTAAGCAATTAAATATAACCTTAAGTGGTAAAATCATGATAAACAAGTGCATACAAATAACTATATTGTATTTGTATAATATAATATAATATAATATAATATAATATAATATAATATAATAATATAATATATATATATATATATATATATATATATATATATATAATATAATATAATATCACACAACAGCTAAAGATGAGTTTACTATTACTATGTTAATGTTCTCAAAGGTTTCTAAAGGCGGACGATTCTGCGGATAAGCCTGCAGTTCTGGATGAGAACAGCAGGTGGCGTACTGCTATATCAGGACTATTACAACTGACAGCATTCGAATGCATAAAACCCAGTAGGACAGGAGAAATGAACAACGTCCTGAGCCAGAGATCATAAAAAGGAGTCGTGCTTTCCGACAAGCACTGGGTCAACAATTTGTTGCTTTTAAAGCGACTCTCATAACCACGATTTCATTAGAATAAAAACCTACACCTCCTATAACACTTCAGAGCAGAATGAATGATCCTCCACTTTCAGCTTTTGAGTGAACACTCTCAAACCGAGCAAATACTAAATGACATCTGGGACGCAGCCAAAGCCTGAAAACCGCCAACGAAGAAAGACTGATAGAAACAATTAGACCGAATCTCCTCCTCACCAATCCACCAGAGATCTATTTCACCCGCTGGAAATAAAGGCCATCAGATTATCTCTGGCAAAAGCAGAAACTAGAAACAAAGAATAAAAGTGACATTTAAGACAGGTTTGTTGCGTTGGGAGGATGATGATGTACCGCGGCGAAGAAGCTCAGTTTTAATGGAATATCCTATCGGAACAAAACACATCCAGATCCCTCAGTTCCTGTTTGCCGCTTTGATCTCCACAAAGCCATTATGTCCATGTGAGATTATGTCCTCATCCACTTTCAGAGGTGACAAAGATCACGTGCTGAATTTACAGAGAGAGAGCGTGAGATGCTAATATTTACATAAGTGCAGGTGTTAATATTTGCCTCCATTAATTCTGCTTCAGACATGTTGAGCGGGCTTTGAGGAGATGCAGGCCTTGCCCTGTGCTCAGGCCTCTTTCAAGAGGGCCGCGCTGTGTTTGGACAGCACTAATCCTGTCATTGGTTTGCCTGACACCGAGGGTCTTAGTAAGACGGGCCTCTCGTGATAAACAGCAGGAAATGAGAACAGCATCAAGAGAGAAAAAAGAGGGAGCTTTGTTAGCTTTATAATAGTGATCAGTTAACTAGACGTACATATTGAGAAGAAAATGTAAGTTGCCCATGCAAATATATAGAGTGCTGTGAGTGCTTACCAAGAATGCCAAGATGTTCTGTAATGTCAAAAATATATATATATAGAAATAATAATAGTTAATTAATAAGAAATATTATTAATAATAATAGTGTGCGTATTTTTTTGTTTTATTTTTGCCTTTTTACAGTAAAATTGCATAATTATCTTCTAATATAAGATAAAGCCATAAAATAAGTATAACTCAGGATTATATTATGTTGAATAATATAATATAATATAATATAATATAATATAATATAATATAATATAATATAATATAATATAATATAATATAATATAATATAATATATGTGACCCTAGAACACAAAACCAGTCTTAAGTCGCTGGGGTATATTTGTAGCAATAGCCAAAAATACATTGTATGGGTCAAAATTATTGATTTTTCTTTTATGCCAAAAATCATTAGGATATTAAGTAAAGATCATGTTCCATGAAGATATTTTGTAAATTTCCTACCGTAAATATTTCAAAACTTGTTTTTGATTAGTAATACGCATTGCTAAGAACTTCATTTGGACAACTTTAAAGGTGATTTTCTCAGTATTTTGATTTTTTTGCACCCTCAGATTTTCACATAGTTGTATCTCGGCCAAATATTGTCCTAAAAAACAATACATCAATGGAAAGCTTACTCATTCAGTTTCAGGTGATGTATAAATCTCACTTTCAAAACATTCACCCTTATGACTGGTTTTGTGGTCCATGGTCACAACACACAACACGACACAACATAATATAATCTTTTTTTTCTTCCATATTTCAACCATAAACCTTTCTGGATATTGTTACATTTATGCTTGCAATAAGAAAAAAAAGAATATATTTTGAATTAAGTCAAGTTTTGAATTTATTTCAGGATATATATTATTTTGAATAAGAAATATTATATTTAATAATATAATATAATATAATATAATATAATACAATATAATATAATATAATCCATTAGTTTTTTTTTTTTTTTTTTTTTTTCATTACTTCAACCATACACCTTTCTGGAAACTATTAAACAAGCATCAATGTAATAATAAGAAAGAAGAAGAAAAAGAAGAAAAAAACTAAATAAGAAGAAAAAACTAAAAAAAAATACTAAATAAGAAAAACATGTCAGTTTAATATTTGGATTAGTGTTTTGTTCTTAATCCTCAAAACAAGATACAAGATTTATTAAGACTCATTTTCAAAGAATATATTTTGAATTAAGCCAATTTAATTCAATGTATATATTATTTTGAATTAAAATATAAAATAATATAATATAATATAATAAACATTGCCAATATATTATTAGATTAATGCTTACAACAATAAAAATAAAAATAAAAAATCCACTTTTTGTTCAAATTCATAAACCTAAATATAAGTAAGAGTGATGCTTGTCAGCACTAATCATAACAGTAACTACATTATCATAAATTCTAAATAGTTCATGGTGAGGCATTTTCCAAACCCTAGGCTTGATTTCCTGCATGAAAGATGATTTTCTGTCAGATATCATTTTTAGTCCAGTGCTAAATTGAATCTGGATTTGAGAAACGATCCCTTCGAAGCTGAATCAGTACTTAAGACGAACAAGACAGACAGAGCTCGTCATCTCGTTTGTCTCAAGGCATCGTGTGACGTCCCATCAGTGAAAGCAGCACCTCGACATCAAACGATAACCCGTGTTACCACAACAGCCAAAGAGCCGCCCACAGGAGCCATGACAGCACAGGTCAAAGGTCACCGACAGGACCCTCGGCTCTCCTCTCACACAAACACAAACAAGAACACATACAAAAACGTACATTTTGTCATTGGCGCGGCCGCCTGAGGCGCAGTGGAAGCGGTAATATTTCTATGGCTCCTCTCTGCTGTTTTACGCCCGCAGCAGACGCCACCGCCCTGATGACTGCCATAAAATCAGCTGCCATAAAAATTGATTTGAAGGGAAAGAAAGAGAATGGAGACATACTCCAAAATAATTATACACATGAACGCTTAAACGCCACAGCGGTGACGCTGCGTGAGTTATGGCACATATTTACCCACAACGCACCACTGTGACAGAGTACACAAATTTTTAAAGCTTTTGTTATTGCGTTCATCTGTCTTCATGTTCCAAGATCACTTTGATTCTCCTGCTTTTCTGACACAAAGTTTGCGTAGATTTTAATGCGACGTGTTAGGTTGTGCGTGTTGTTTGTTGTTGTGATGTGTGTAGGGTTTGTTTGTTTGCGAGACAGGTCTGTGATGACTCTATCCGCAGGGGCTCACAGTCAAGACCATATTGCTCACAATCAGTAAAGCCCATATACTTCACTAACGAACAACACAGCGCCAGTTTAGAGGAGATTCGTTCGCTTAGAATCTGCTACACAAAGGAAAAATGGGGTGAAAATGAAAGAAGAAAGCTGTGTCGTAAAACTGCAGTAAGATAATCCACTTCAGGTAAGCCTTTTCACACAACCAAAGGGAATTTCATAAAACAGTTCTAAAATCTGATCAGAAAAGCCACATTCAAAGACAATTCAAAGTTGAATTCTTTGTGGTAAATCATATCAATAATATCTATTTCTGTAATATTTATCTACAATATCGTGAAATTAATTGAAACTAGATAGATACTCACTAAATATAGTTAGACGTATTCTTTAAAAAGGCCAAGACAATTATTATTTTTGACATACATCTAACTATATTTAGTGAGTTTTTAAGCATAAAATATTTAAATATTTAAGCAAAAATAATTACAAAAATATAGAGAGACATATAGAAATATTTGTAAAAATATACAGAAATATAAAAAAATAGAAGTTAAGAAAAATAAATAATAATGTAAAATAGACATATATATATATATATATATATCAAATTCTAACTATATAAAATCTAAATACAATATCTATCTATCTATCTATCTATCTATCTATCTATCTATACACTCACATTTTGATTCTCAAGTAAATTCATCTTATTTTAATAGTTTAAAAAAATCTGCATATATTACAATATTACATACAGTTTAATCTCTCAAATTAATTTATATAGTAAATTTAAAAACAATAGTAGCTGACCAAAAGCGCTTTTCAATAGCATTATGAAAATTAAATAAATCTCTTCTATAAAAATGTGTATAATCAAACATTATATCACAAGATATAAAAAGAAACTATTCAAAAGCTAAAGAATGAAAATGTTATTTATCAAATTGATCTTGTCACATAATAAAAGCAATAAACCGCACATGGCTTTGGATTACAGTGGTTTTTATCATGGTTAAGAAAAAATTAGATACTTCACATCATGCCTTAATGGTGGTAAAATCACTTGATATATTTAAAAAACTAATGTTGAATTAACTACACTCTGGAAGACTGTATTTCTCTCATTCTCTTTAGCTTCTACTGACATTTTCTCCCCTCCCTGTCTCTCTTCTGCCTTCACTCACTTCCTTTCTTCAGATCAAACGTAATGCGCTTCATCAGTCATTTGACTGCGGCCTCTATGTGACCCTGCACAGAGTTCAGGTAAACCAGAGCATGTCCTTGATCCGACTACCTTCACTCATTTATCAGTCTCTACAATTCTTCTTTCAGTCACACTCACACTCCTTTCTATCCCTCCATAACCCACTTTTTAGGTTTCTATCTGTGTCCCACACACATATACACACAAAGCAAGTAGAAACACATTCTTTTTATCACATTCGTTACACATCTTCGTTAAGTATACAAAATGTTGGGGATTGGTCAGCCCCATTAGAGAGATATATTGAAATGAAATCAATATGACAGTATAGCTTAGTGTGAATGAATAAATAAATAAATAAATATTAGAAATGTAATTTAACAGTAAAATATTTTTATTACTTGATTTCCTATTTTACAGTAAAATGGTATTATTACAAAATATTTCTTAATTGGTTTCATATTTTTATTTAATAATGATCACAAAAAAAATCAGTTATTTTATAATCATACTGAATTGGTAAAAAAAAAACAAAAAAACAGTGTGATTGTAACCTATATGAAAAGGTTTTTTTTTTTTTTAATCGTTTAACCCTTTAATTTATTATTAAGCCTTTCTTATTATTCAAAATAAATAAATACATTCTTAGACTAGTAAAAAAATTCCAAAAAAAGTAGTAAAAATTTCTGATTAAATTACTTTTTAAATGTAATTATTTTTTTATTTATTATTTTACCATTTGTTTAATATTTTAATTTATTTGTATTATTATTTATTTAATATCATGCAGGCTTCTTTATAACCCTGTTGACTTACATTGTGTGCACAAAAACGTGCAAAAATATCTTCTGAGTTCCACAAAAGAAAGAAACTCACACAGATTGGGAAAAAATAATTTTGATTTTGGGTGAACTGTCTCTTTAAGAAGAAGTGAATTCTTTACTTCATGTACCTCATTAGTATCCCCTGCCTTCACTGTTATCCAATCAGGAGCCAGAAAGGCTCATTAAGCCCCTCCCTTTACATTTATTTTCTAGTCCAATCCTAGTATTTCTTTTGTTTGTCACTTCCCTGATTTACCTCTTTATTTTGAGTTATCAGTGTTCATCTCAGTGGCTCTATTCCCCAACATAAATGGCCAGATAAAACAGATTTAACAGGTGTTATATAGAGTAAAAACCTCTTCCCTCCTCACTTCCTGTCGTTGTTTCATAAATCTAAGACGGACTCCGTCTGGCAGCACCTGACGAAAGAGTAAACAGCACCTGTATCTCTGTGTCCATCTCTCTTGTGTTATCTCGCCCCTCTCCATTCCTCCCTCGGGATGGATGCCTCTATAACAGAGGAGGGGTGGACAGAGGATTGTCTTTACCGCAGTGATGAATGATTGGTGGTTTACTCTGTGATTTGTAGGGGGCGGGAGAACAAGGTGTGACAGAGGCCACGGCTGGACGAGGCGCTAACGGATAGACTTTCTGTCTCCACCTAGAACGAGACCCGTCCCGCCAACACCTCACATTCCTAAAGGGCCGATGAAAGATGAGCGCTGGGGAAACGGGATGCTAATGAGTCCTGCCACTTTGTTTTAGGAGTGCTGGCATGTGAGGAAAGATGGCTGACTGAAAACATGAACTCAGGCTCTTTCTTTTGGCTCTGCTGTTGGTAAACAATGGAGAAGCTTCTGTCATGGGCCTCCTCTCTCTTCATCAAGACTTCCTTGTTCTCATCCTTCGATGTTTTTGATAATTCAGAGTCTCTTTTTACCTCATTTACTCTCTTTTAACTTTGATTTGCACTGGCCACACCTCACAGGAAGATGAATAGGAAGAGGAATTACTGAAATTTAATTTAACACTTGCATTCTGGGAAAAGAAGTGCTCATCTTGGCCCACAAAAGTTAATTTATTAAATATGATGAAATATACCTAAAAACAAATTTATATAGGTGTCTTTTAAAACACTATCTATCTATCTATCCATCCATCCATCCATATATCCATCTATCTGTCTGTCTATACATCCATTCATCTATCTATCTATCTATCCTTCTATCGTTTTATCTATCTATCCATCCATCCATCCATCCACCTATCGTTCTATAATTCTATCTATCCTTCTATCGTTTTTATCTATCTGTCTATCTATCTATCCATCCATAATTCTATCTATCCTTCTATCATTTTATCTATCAATCTATCTATCTATCTATCTATCTATCTATTTATCCATCCATCCATCCATCCATCCACAGTGGGTACGGAAAGTATTCAGACCCCCTTAAATTTTCTACTCTGTTATATTGCAGCCATTTGCTAAAATCATTTCAGTTCATTTTTTTCCCTCATTAATGTACACACAGCACCCCATATTGACAGAAAAACACAGACTTGTTGACATTTTTGCAGATTTATTAAAAAAGAAAAACTGAAATATCACATGGTCCTAAGTATTCAGACCCGTTGCTCAGTATTTAGTAGAAGCACCCTTTTGATCTAATACAGCCATGAGTCTTTTTGGGAAAGATGCAACAAGTTTTTCACACCTGGATTTGGGGATCCTCTGCCATTCCTCCTTGCAGATCCTCTCCAGTTCTGTCAGGTTGGATGGTAAACGTTGGTGGACAGCCATTTTTAGGTCTCTCCAGAGATGCTCAATTGGGTTTAAGTCAGGGCTCTGGCTGGGCCATTCAAGAACAGTCACGGAGTTGTGAAGCCACTCCTTCGTTATTTTAGCTGTGTGCTTAGGGTCATTGTCTTGTTGGAAGGTAAACCTTCGGCCCAGTCTGAGGTCCTGAGCACTCTGGAGAAGGTTTTCGTCCAGGATATCCCTGTACTTGGCCGCATTCATCTTTCCCTCGATTGCAACCAGTCGTCCTGTCCCTGCAGCTGAAAAACACCCCCACAGCATGATGCTGCCACCACCATGCTTCACTGTTGGGACTGTATTGGACAGGTGATGAGCAGTGCCTGGTTTTCTCTACACATACCGCTTAGAATTAAGGCCAAAAAGTTATCATCAGACCAGAGAATCTTATTTCTCACCATCTTGGAGTCCTTCATGCGGGCTTTCATGTGTCTTGCACTGAGGAGAGGCTTCCGTCGGGCCACTCTGCCATAAAGCCCCGACTGGTGGAGGGCTGCAGCGATGGTTGACTTTCTACAACTTTCTCCCATTTCCCGACTGCATCTCTGGAGCTCAGCCACAGTGATCTTTGGGTTCTTCTTTACCTCTCTCACCAAGGCTCTTCTCCCCCGATAGCTCAGTTTGGCCGGACGGCCAGCTCTAGGAAGGGTTCTGGTCGTCCCAAACGTCTTCCATTTAAGGATTATGGAGGCCACTGTGCTCTTAGGAACCTTAAGTGCAGCAGAAATTTTTTTGTAACCTTGGCCAGATCTGTGCCTTGCCACAATTCTGTCTCTGAGCTCTTCAGGCAGTTCCTTTGACCTCATGATTCTCATTTGCTCTGACATGCACTGTGAGCTGTAAGGTCTTATATAGACAGGTGTGTGGCTTTCCTAATCAAGTCCAATCAGTATAATCAAACACAGCTGGACTCAAATGAAGGTGTAGAACCATCTCAAGGATGATCAGAAGAAATGGACAGCACCTGAGTTAAATATATGAGTGTCACAGCAAAGGGTCTGAATACTTAGGACCATGTGATATTTCAGTTTTTCTTTTTTAATAAATCTGCAAAAATGTCAACAATTCTGTGTTTTTCTGTCAATATGGGGTGCTGTGTGTACATTAATGAGGAAAAAAAATGAACTGAAATGATTTTAGCAAATGGCTGCAATATAACAAAGAGTGAAAAAATTTAAGGGGGTCTGAATACTTTCCGTACACTCTATCTATCTATCTATCTATCTATCTATCTATCTATCTATCTATCTATCTATCTATCTATCTATCTATCTATCTGTTATTTTAGTGTTTTATATTACATTATTTATTCATATTTTTAATAATTTTATATTTTCAGTTTACATTTTAATTTGTTTTAATATTTTTAGTACTTCATCTCAAAGCTTTTTTCAGTAAGTTGTCAAGGCAACATTTTTTTTTTTTTTTTTTATGTTTGTTCCATTTTTTTTTTTTCATTTAATCTTTACATTTTCAGTTTTATTTTACCAAATTAACAAAAACTAGATTAGATCTAAATAGATCTGTTTGGTTGTCAAACTTCAGGTTTATTTAAAAAAAATCTTATTGTAAGAGTTTTTATAAATCAATTAATTTAAATTCTACTTCCTTTCATTCATATTCAAATTGAGGTTATACGTCCTGTTAATCACTCAATTAAAATTGAGAAACTGAGTTGGAATTTACAGTTGGAATTTAAAGTCTCTCTCATGTAATTTCTGAATTTCGCACAACCCTGTCATGGCTAGCACACGTTAACCTCCTCTCACTGAGTTTTCTCCATCTAAAACACTATATTTTTTTTATCATCAATCCAGTTTTCTTCTCTCCTTAAAAGATCACCTAGACTGGTTTGGACCTGGTCTAGCTGCTGAACAGCTTTCTAATTAAGCTGTTTGACCAAAGAAATTCTGCTAGTGTTGACACTAGTTGAAGTCATGGCTAAAAACACAACAAAAGTTGGTGACTATTGCTGTTGGTCTTTTCAACAGAGTTGTTTTACTCTTTCTTTGACCTCATCCAAAACTACCTGCTGCTTTGAAGTCAGTGCTGAATTTTCAAAATGAACATCAGGTCACCGTAGTAGCAGGCGAACAAGAGTTGAACCCTCTCATGAGATTGTCCTGAGGGGAGAACAGCACACAGAGAAGATTCACAGCTGCAGGTGGAGGGACAGATGAAAGAAAAGCTGTAAGATCAGAGTTCCTTGGTTTGGTCAGAAGCAACTGTGAGGTCAGTTGGTTTCACCTTGACCGAATCTACATCTCAAACAACTGAGGCTCCACACACCACCTGCAGAAGTTAAAGTGTAATTTTGCTGCAGGCACAGGCAGGAAATCAGTTTTAGTCCATTCACATGGCAACGACGCACCTGTTGCACTGCTCCATAGCATGTGATCAAAAATTATTACTAAACATCTAAATTATGTTTAAGGTTAAAATTACAATAACATTACTGGTAATTACAATAATATTATGGAAATATAAAGGAATTATAAAATTAAAAATGTATAAATATTTTTTAAAAAATTACTACATATAGCCAATAAACATTAACAATTTTATAATTACAATAATATTACAGGAATTTTAATGTTACAAACTCATAAAAAATATATACATTTTTTTTTAACCACACATAATAAATCATATAAATGATTAAATTATATTTGTGTGTGTGCATAAAAATTAGTGCTGGGCAATGATTAATCGTGATTAATCGCATCCAAAATAAAAGTTTTTGTTTACATAATATATGTGTATGTACTGTGTATATTTATTATCTATATATAAATATACACACATGCATGTATATATTTAATAAAAATATTTTGTTTATATATTAAATATATTTATATATACAATATAAATTATATGAATATATATATATATATATATATATATATATATATATATATATATATATATATATATATATATATATACATATATATATATATACACACATGTAAATATTTTCAAAATATATACAGTATGTGTGTCTTTATATATACATAAATATAGCCTACACAGTATTCACACATATATTATATAAACAGAAATTTCTATATTATATAAATATATTTTGATGCGATTAATCGTTGCCCAGCACTAGTATATATATATATACACCCTCATATTTAAAACAAAGACATTATAATTATAAATTTTAAAATTGATAATTATACAAAAAACCTGATAAATATCATATTTTTACTACATATAAATTATATAAATTATCAAATTTGATAGATAGATAGATAGATAGATAGATAGATAGATAGATAGATAGATAGACAGACAAACAGACAGACAGACAGACAGAGAGATAGATAATAAATACAATTTATTATAATTATCAAATTTAAGATTTATAAATATAATTATATTCATACTACATATAACAAATTATATATAATAACACATATGATATTTGATTATTTATATAATTTATTATTATATGTAATATACAAATATTACAATATATATATATATATATATAAAATGGGGGTTATGAAGTCAGAGTGAGGGAAAAATTAGCCAAAAAAGACCAATTATGTTAAATTATGTTTAACAATGTAGCTTTTGGCAACCCTTTTATTGATATCTATTCAATCATTATTCATTCATCCCACGATGGTGCATTCTTTTATTCTCATACTCTGCTCTTAAAAGTGTGGATAGAAACGAATTAAAATGTATTAATCACCACTAGGGGGCAAATTGTCGTATTTGAAAGTCGCAGAGATTTAAAAGGTGGCACAAAACATACAAGAATCAACTCACTCATGCAGACACAGTATATCTAATAACATTTGCACTCATCCATTACACAAACCTGCCACAACTACACAGATCCACAGAGCCTCATATATTTGAGGGTCTGTAGAAACTGTCACCGGTTTGCTTGAGCGACTCATTGCTCAACACCAGACTCTTTTCCGCCATCTGCACAGAGGAGACGGCCACATTTCCCTCTTGGTCTTTCACTTAAGTGATTCCTCTCTCAGTAACACACATACAACTGATCCTCAGAAACTGGCGGCGCATGGGCATGATGAACACTGCTGACAGCGTCTGATCTCCGTTAGGGGCCTTCGTTCTTCCAACACAATCAGGGATGGCACACAAATCAGATACTTCAAGGGGCCACCAATGAATCTTGATCTTCCTCTTCAGAGGACTTTTGACATTTTCCACTAAAGCTGATTGCTCAGGAAGTTCACAAAACTCAAGATTATAAACTGATATTGTTTCTATGCATACTCTTTATAAAAAAAACAAAATAAATAAATAAATAAATAAACATATTACAAGATTGCAGATTTTACAGTTCCTGAGGCTCAACTGATAAAAACCAACCTGGTCTCATGACGAAAACGTACCTGTGGGAACTTTTCCGCAAGACGCAAAATACGTAGCACCATGTACGGTTCGTGACATATTCAATGTGAAATGTCCAGTGGCCGGCGCTAAAAGAGTGTTCTTTTGTCTTTTTTTCCCCACTGGAATAGATGAACGTACATAAGGTACGTTTTATGTGACGTTGGTTTTGTACGTCACCGCAGTTCTGACTTGAAATGTTCATTGAGTGGCGCTGTAACTGTAATGCTCAGTGACGTTTTAAAATAACGCACCATTTGCACTACACCTAAACCTACCTGATAGTATGAACAAAGGCGAATGTGACGTAAAAATGCAATCGCAAGCACGCCGTTTTAGCTTGTTTTTTGATCTCTCATCTTTCAGCTCTTTCATCATGAGTCATGTTTTTCACAGGATTCATACCCAAGGTTTCCGCATCCTAAGTCCAATTCTGTGCTGGCTGAGCTACCGAGCAAGCTTGTTACCTCCGGGAAGCGAAACATATGGAGCTATAATCATAACTGTGTATGAAAACAATTGCAAGTACTCGCTGTTTTACTGCCTCTAGTGTTCATTTCTGTTGGAAACTGCAGTGATATGTACTTATTGGTACGTATTTCGCGTCTTGCGAAAAAGTTCCCAGAGGTATGTCTTCCTCATGAGACCAGGTATAAAGCATTGCAATGCCAAGACCTTGGGTTCGACAGCCAGTTAATGCACATATTTAGAAATGCACAATATGTAAAAAAAAACAGAGGTTGCTCTCCATTATTTATGATGAAAACATAAAATTAAAATATGAAATATGAAAATATTTTATTTTAGTTATTTTTCATTTTTATCTTTCTTGTATATTTATTGTTTTTATTTTTGTATTTAAATTTCTGTATTTTTTGCATTAGTTTATTTAGGATATTTATTAAATATTAAATTTATTAAATATAAACCTGCAGATATCAGCTAATAACAGATAAAAAAATATGATATTTGATTGTTTTGAATCATTTTAAGAATTAAAATAGTATTTTACTATTAAGAATGTATTTTTGTATATTTTTGCTTTTTATTATTATTATTATTATTTCTATATTTTATATCTATATTATTTATAATAAATTGAATATATTTAAAAAAAAAACAGAAGATATCAGTTAATAACAGATAAAAATATGATATTTAATTGTTTTGGATTATTTTTAAAAATTAAAATAGTAAAAATGCTATTAAGAATGCATTTTGTATATTTTTGGAGTGTTTTTTATTATTTATTTGCATAGTTTATATTTGTTATTATTAAATTATTTGTATATTTTCTTTTTAGATTTTTGTATTTTCAATATTAGCTGAAACTGAATATTTATCAAATATAAAATTTAATACTTCAATATTTGAAAATACTGGATGTTTAATTTATTTGGACTATTTTAAGAATTAGATAATCATCAACTTAAAGGGATAGGCCTAAATTTTGAAAAACAAAAACATTTAAATGCACTAGAAAATAGCATAAAAAATTATCGGCTTATTGGTATTCAAAAATTTCAATACTGTGCAAAATTTAATATCATATCCTACACAAACTAATAAAATGTATACCTTCAATGCAAATTGCGCTCATTTGAATAAACGATAATGGGCATTGAGTGTTATGGGCATCATAAACTGGAAGAAACTTACCAACAGAAAAAATAAAATGGTTTTTGGATACCACTACATGCAAGAAAAAAAATGTACCAAGTAAATACCATGCTATATGAATACATTTAAAGTACCATAGTATTACCATCTGCTACTGTACCATCACTGCACAGCGGCAAAGCCATGGTTCTTTTCAGTAAAGGCTGTATCTGAGAGTTACATTCACAAGATGATGTTGGGAAAATCTAGTTTCAGATTCCTGTTATTTTCCACTTTTCTCCATCTATTCTGCCAGTCTTTCTGTCAGACACACGGCCTCTCTCTCTCTCTCTCTCTCTCTCTCTCTCTCTCTCTCTCTCTCTCTCTGCTCTGTTTGTTCAGTGGTCCCTCTGTACCTCTCTGCCTTTGTCAGGGCTAATGTTCTCAAATGGAGGGAAATTAAAGCAGGGAAGCCATGCGTGTCGCACACTAACTCTTCCCCCTGCGGGCCTATTGGTTCGCAGCATGCATACTGATGAAGGCACACAGAGTCTGCGCTGCGCCTCAACATCTCCTTCACACCTCTGAGAGGAACCAGCTCGTTCTACACCGTCACACGCATGAAATATACATGCAGAGCACAGAGACAATCTGAATTTATTGAGGTACTCATACATATGCACAAACATACACACATCAGTATATTCATATGCAACGTCTGCTGCACATAAAATGCCACATGCAACTTGAATACTGAATCTGATCTGAATTTCTGGGTTTCAAATTCAAATTTAAACTTGGAAATAAAGGAAGTTTGAGGGTTTGAAAAAACAAATGAAATGCAAAAGGTCAGATGTTTTTGCTTCCACAGAAGCTTTACACAAATCTGTGAAGCAAAAGGAGGACAAATACTACTGAACACACATATGCTTTCTATTTCTTGACCTTTCTCTCTTATACCTTCTTGAACACTCACATACAAACACAAAAACGTACAGTACACCCACACTGAATGTGGGGCTTCAGCGGGAGGCATGACAGTGTTGATTTGTGAGGTTTCCTGCTGCAGTGCTGTGAAGTTTGGGGACAAATCAATCTGATCCCTGCACAGACCTGTCTGCCTCTCCTATTGAAAAATGACCTCTCAGAACGGATCAACTGACATGGAGACAAGCTGTGTGAGTATATGTATGTGTGTGTGTGTGTGTGTGTGTGTGTGTGTGTGTGTGTGTGTGTGTGTGTGTGTGTGTGTACAGACAGAGAGAGAGAGAGAGAGAGAGAGACAGATGTAAGAAGATGTGAGAATGTAAGATCTAAACAAGCATGTGTGGGTGTTTGGGTGAGCAGATCTGTCAGAACAAAAAATAAAATTAAAAAACTACAAAAAATAGCCACCTTGCAGAAACTATTCCACTGTAGGCAGTAAAGTGATCACAATTTTTGTTTTGCTATTTTAATATTCTTAAAATAAAGAGTAAAATATTTTGGAATATAATAATAATTATTATTAAATAAATTATATAATAAAAATTGAATAATATAATGTTTTTAAAAATGTAGTTGTGAAAAATTAATAATGAAATTAATTTAGTACAATTGATTATAACAAAAAAAAAAAAAAAATCCTGCCCCTGAACTCAGAGCGCAAATAAACGGAACAGAACTCAAAGGTGAACGTCTCGGTTACGTACGTAACCCTCGTTCCCTGATGGAAGGAACGGAGACGTTATGTCGTGACGACATAGGTTTTTACTTGGAAGCCCCAATCATCTCTGACTTTAAGAGAAAACGCCAATGAATATTGGCTAGTGGATTTTGCATACCTGAGCCACTCCCTGCCCTCACGGGTATAAACAGGCGGCAGGTGCATCCACTCATTAGGTGAGGAGCCGAGAACGAGTCCCTGGCAACCAGTGATGGTTCAAGATTGTGGCATGGGGACATAACGTCTCCGTTCCCTCCATCAGGGAACGAGGGTTACGTACGTAAACGAGACGTTCCCTATCTGTCGTTCACTACGAGTTATGTCGTGATGACATAGGGGTCCTATGGAAAGCGCCACAACCTGAACCCCGTCACAACGTTGTGGCATGCAGATGCTGACAAGCGAGCGCGTGACAGACAAATGCCATGTAAAAGTCGCAACCTTCCCATCGCCCCAGCGCAAATTCGCTAACCTTGGTGCCCGCAGGGACCACTGAGTACATCGCTGCTGGAGATAGCCAAGCCGCTGTTCCTTTTCCCACAGAAGTCGGAAGGGATTTCGACCTTCAATGAAAGATAGCTTCAAGTCTTTCCTATTTGTTGTTACAGCTTGGCAGTAACGACGGGGAAGCGAGCCTTTCGGAGAAGGGCGCTACGGAGGCCACATCCTGCCCGAAGGGAGGTAACATGTGGAGACACTGATATGGACTGACCCAGGTCTGGGGCAGTACTACATACGACTGGACCCTGGAGCAGATCCTACCTAGGGTAGGGAGGAGAGCTGCCAGCAGGGCCTGACAGAGGCTCTGTCAAGGGAAGACACGGGTTTACTGTGAGGGAAACCTTACCGTGGAAGAATACACATATGGGATTACCCGAAGGGAATCAAGCCATACGGACACCTAGTCCAGTACAGGGGCTGACCGGAGACCCGGGCGAGCTAACACCAGTACTGGGCCTGGCGTCAGACTGCTCCGCCCAGTCTGAGTGCCGGGGGTGCTGGAGGAACTCCACCAGGTTTCGCCGTCCGGGGAACTGAACTGGTGGAGGAAAAAGGCGCTCGTATCCCCGGGTGAGGGGGAATGGCACAGCAAGCGTGACACCGGCCAGCTCTTCCCGCCATTTACCTGTTACCCAACACACGGGAAGAAACTGGCTCAACACGGAGACTGTAGAATCTCGCGAAGGTGTTCGGTGTCACCCAGCCCGCAGCTCTACAGATGTCTGCCAGAGAGGCGCCGTGCGCCAGCGCATAGCGCATAGCTGCCAGGGGGCACGGCTCGCCTTGAGACTGGTACGCCAAGGCGATGGCATCCACTATCCAGTGGGCCAACCTCTGCTTGGAGACAACCTTCCCTTTCTGCTGACCTCCGTGGCAAACAAAGAGCTGCTCAGAGCTTCTAAAGCTCCGGGTGCGGTCCACGTATATGCGCAGTGCTCTTACGGGACACAGCAACGCCAAGGCTGGATCTGCCTCCTCCGAGGGCAGTGCTTGCAGGTTCACCACCTGATCGCGGAAGGGCGTGGTGGGAACCTTAGGCACGTATCCAGGCCGGGGTCTCAGGACAACGTGAGAGTAGGCCAGCCCGAACACAAGGCACTCTTCGCTCACCGAAAATGCTTGGAGGTCCCCGACCCTCTTGATGGAAGTGAGCGCGGTCAGGAGCGTTGTCTTAGCTGACAGAAATTTCAGCTCGACTGAGTCCAGCGGCTCAAAGGGACCACTCTGAATTCCAGCCAGGACGACATAAAGATCCCAGGAGGGCATCAGGGGTGACCTAGGAGGATTTAACCTTCTGGCACCCCTCAGGAACCTCACGATGAGTTCGTGCTTTCCCAGGGACCGGCCGTCCACATACACTTTCAAGGTGGAGGGTGACAGCCTACGCTCCAACCTTTCTTGCAGGAAAGAAAGCACTACTCCAATCGTGCACCTTCGGGGGTCTTCTCGGCGAGAAGAACACCAGTTCGTGAACAGACTCCACTTCAGTGCATAGGCTTGCCTTGTTGAAGGAGCTCTAGCCTGAGTGATGGTCTCTACCACAGCCCGTGGTAGACCACTCAAGTCTGCCGTGTCCCGTCCAGGAGCCACACATGGAGGTTCCACAGATCTGGACGCGGGTGCCATATGGTGCCGAGCCCCTGAGAAAGGAGATCCTTCCTCAGAGGAATGTGCCAGGGAGGGGCTGTCGCGAGGAGTATGAGTTCGGGAAACCAGGTTCGGGTGGGCCATTACGGCGCGACCAACAGGACCTGCTCCTCGTCCTCCCTGACCTTGCACAGTGTCTGTGCAAGCAGGCTCACTGGGGGAAACGCATACTTGCGTAGAGCCCGAGGCCAGCTGTGTGCCAGTGCGTCCGTGCCGAGGGGGCCCTCGGTCAGGGAAAAGTACAGCTGGCAGTGGGAGGACTTGTGGGAAGCAAACAGGTCTACCTGAGCTTCCCCGAATCGACTCCAGATCAGCCGGATCGTCTAGGGATGGAGTCGCCATTCTCCGGGGAACGTGAGCTGTCGTGAGAGCACATCGGCTGCACGATTGAGCTCCCCCGGAATGTGGACAGCACGCAACGATGTGAGCTGCGTGTGACTCCAGAGGAGGAGATGGCGGGCAAGCTGTGACATGCGACGTGATCGTAGACCTCCCAGCCGGTTGATGTACGAGACAGCCGCAGTGTTGTCTGTACAGACCAACACATGCTTGCCTAGAAGCAGTGGCCGGAACTGCCGCAAGGCAAGGTGCACTGCCAACAGCTCCAGGCAGTTGATGTGCCAAAGCAGTCGAGGCCCTGTCCAGAGCCCCGAGGCTGCCTGCCCGTTGCATGTAGCGCCCCAACCCGTGCTGGAGGCATCTGTCTTGACAACAACATGCCGGGACACTTGTTCTAGGGGCACCCCGGCCCGTAGAAAGGCAAGGTCCATCCAGGGGCTGAAGGAGCCTCTGGACGGACCTTCCCCTCACGCAAGACAGGTGCGTCTCGGTCTGCCACCGAAGTCTCGAGAATGCCGCTGAACTTGGGAGGTTGCCTGGCGAACTGAATTGCATAGCCGAGTTTTGTGCGAATGAGCCAGCGGGACGGGTTGGGCAGCGCAAGCCACGCCCCCAAACTCCGTGTGAGTGGCACCAAAGGAACAATCGACATACCCGCGGTGGTGCAGCGGCGGGGAGTTGAGCTGGATAGCCCAGAAGGCATCGCGTTCTGACCGATCACAGCAGAACTCCCCGCATCCCCAGAGGGACTGGCCAGAGATGCATGGAGAGGCATTGCGTCTCCCAACCGCAACTTTTTGGCTACTGGCAAAAAAGGGGGGGCTCGTGGGCGAGAGTGAGGAGGCATCGCGTCGCTCATTGTCGACCCGCGAGCCTGAGGACCCGGAGGAAAAGGAAATTGCTCTTTCTTTGACAATGTGGGTATGAGAAGATTCCCCACCCGGCCCTCCTCCGGGGGAAGGAGCGGCGCTGTCCTCGCCATCTCCCAAGAAAGAGCAGCTTCCCACATCTCAGGGTTGCCTGTGTCAGGGCCGCTTTGTCGCCTTCCTGGATGATTTAGGGGCCGGCTGGGACACAGGGGGCGCTGTGCTCCTGCGAGAGGCTCAACGCGCCGGCCTAGGTGTTACCTCAGCACAGGGCGGAGAGGCTCTGGGGGACACAGGAGGGCGCCCACGGCGACAAGCAGACCGGGGCTTGCCCTGCGGCGGAGCGGTGGCAGATGATGTATCACGCCGGGGCAAGATGTGTTGGATGGCCTCGGTCTGCCTCTGTACTGCCAAGAACTGCTGGGCACAGTCCTCGACAGTGTCGCCGAACAGTCCAGCCTGGGAGACGGGAGTGTCGAGAAAGCGCACTTTGTCGACATCGCTCGTCTCAGCAGGGCTGAACCATAGATGGCGCTCTTGGACCGCTCGTGGACATCGCCTTCCCGAGGGACTGCACTGTGACTTCCGTCGCCCGTAGGGCACGGTCAGTCGCCGAGCACAGTTCCTGCTTCAACCTCGGGTTGGTACTACCCTCGTGCATTTTAATGCCTTGGCTTGGTGTACTCGCAGGATAGCCATGGCATGCCGAGCAGAGGCAGCTTGGCCCGCAGCGCTGTAAGCTTTGGCCGCGAGAGCGGTCGTCAGCTTACAGGCTTTGGACGGGAGACGAGGACGATTCCGCCAAGTGGCAGCGTTTTGCAGGCACAGGTGCACCGCAACTGCACTCTCCACCTGGGGAATGTCAACGTACCCCCTAGCCGCCCCGCCATCGAGGGTAGCGAGGATGGGGGAGACAAACGAGCCGCTTCTGGCCGTAAAAAGGGGCCGTCCACAACTTCATCAGCTCCTCGTGCACTTCCGGGAAAAAAGGGACCAGGGCAGGGCGTGGTCGCGAGCCACGGCCCGTGCCGAGGAGCCAATCATCTCACCGCAAGGACTCGGGACTGAGAGGTGTGCACGCCTCCAGCCCGATGCTCGCGGCGGCCCAGGAAAGCACGGCTGTCAACTCTGGGTCCGATTCGGCGGCGGCCGCGACACCCGAGGGGGCAGCCCCGCCGAATCTTCATCCTCAGAGGACGATTGCCCATCCCCCGATGCTGCTATCGACATCTGATCCTCTATCGGCGTGCCGAATGAAACCCTGAGCGCGCCGTAAGACGGCACAGCAGAATCATCAGGGAGCCGCACAGAACAGCTGCTGCGGGAGGAGTGAAAGGTCCGTGGGAACTTTCTGTTAACATGCTTGGATACACCACTCCGTGAACAGCCAGCTTCTTTGGCAATGAATGTCTGTGGCTTACCCTCCTTGTGAAGGGTGTCAGTGATTGTCTTCTGGACAACTGTCAGATCAGCAGTCTTCCCCATGATTGTGTAGCCTAGTGAACCAAACTGAGAGACCATTTTGAAGGCTCAGGAAACCTTTGCAGGTGTTTTGAGTTGATTAGCTGATTGGGATGTCACCATATTCTAATTTGTTGAGATAGTGAATTGGTGGGTTTTTGTTAAATGTGAGCGAAAATCATCACAATTAAAAGAACCGAAGACTTAAACTACTTCAGTCTATGTGCATTGAATTTATTTAATACACAAGTTTCACAATTTGAGTTGAATTACTGAAATAAATGAACTTTTCCACGACATTCAAATTTATTGAGATGCACCTGTATATGGCTATGCAATGCTTTAATCCAACAATAATATAACGTCTTTAAATTACTTTAATTTGTGTGTTTTCTCAGCAAAAAAAAAAAAAAAAACTTAATCAGCAGTTCACTTAATTTTAATGGATTGATATCTATACTTAAAAATTACTATTTTTTGCTCACTCTTTTTGCCCATGCACTGTAAAAAAATAATTATTTTTAAAAGTTAAAGTAAAAATAAAAAATAAAAAGTTTTACAAGAAAATACTATAGTAGTCAATATTTGAAGTGAATCAAAACCTTTCATCAAAGTTGTCCTAAAAAAAAAAAACTGTATCTGTCTTAGGACAACTTTGATGAATCTTTTTGATCCTCTTCAAATGTTGACTACTGTATTTCATCCTTTTTACTTCAAAATTAGCAGTTTCTTTGAAATTTAGTAGTAATTTCTGAGTGAAAATTGCTTCAAAGTAAGCCTAACACAATTTTTTTTTGCTGCCTTTTAAAACCAATAAAGATATTGAGTTTGAGAAGTGTCCCTGATTTCCTCCTCCGAATTTCTTCTTTACATAACTCAAACACTTCAATAACCAGGTGACCTATACCTTCACAAACATCTCTGTATTAATAATCCATCTCTCATGCTGATCAACTCAAAACTAACAGACCTTCGACCCCTTAGGCTCTGCGTGAGCCAGCCTTACTGCTAATCGCAAACTTCGCCATAAAACTTTTTTGACTAGCCACCCGCTCTGTTCCCCTCCAGCGGGCCATGGCCGACCCTGCGGCTACACTTGTCCTCTCGGGCCGCCGGGGTCGGCCGCGTTGCCCCGGAGTGGGTCCAGTCGCCCGCCTCCCTGGTGCTCGGGTAATGGGCTGGCAGGAAACTGGCTTCCTCCGAGCGCTGGAGACACTGTAAAACGTTAATGGCTCACCGTGGGGATCCGCGGTTGAGCTGGGGCCCCCGAACCAACCCCATTATTCATTAGACGAGAACGTTATTTATTGCCTCCCGGCACAAACACAACAAGCCAATTAATAATTAAGCATTTCTATCCGCCTCTGTACCAGCGCAAGCAGATGAGGAGGACAAGAGATATGAGCGCGAGCGTGAGATATGGGCGGCCGTGAGCAGCATAACTTCAGCACTATTAAGGAAAATGGCAGTTAAGACCTAAGCGTTGTCTGGAGAGACTCGGAGCCAAATCCAAACGAAGCGAAGCGGAACCGCCGCTGTGGCTTTTGTCCAAAATCTAGCGCTCTAAATCCAGCCTCCTGTACATTTAGTAATGAACATCAATAAATAATGTCAATATAAATCTGATGAACAGGGCCGAATCGGAGTTTTTTTTTATTTTTTTTATATCAACTACAGGTCTTTCTGATTAAAAGAAAACATTACGTGCCCACTGCACAAGCTTTGAATGGATGGAGAGAGTAATTTATCTCAGTTCAAGGATCTCAGGAGATCTGGATGCCCAGAATAAAACTACAAACATCTCTGCACAGGTTTTACAAGATAGTTTGCATGAAGAGAATTCACATGGAGTTAGCAACAAGAAAATACAGATGCACACTATGAGCTGAAGGTCACAGTTGAAGGTTACACAACTAAGATGCATTAGCATCCACAATTACATCCAAATGGTAATTAATCTGCACAAAACAGAGCCTAAACCTCAAATTGCAGACTATTAATCATGTAATCACATTGATTCAGTCAGATTTACTGAATAGAAACAGTTTATGTGCCTTCACTATATCAAACTGGAATGATGTCTTTTTCCTGAGTAATTCACTACTTTATTTTATGTTGCTTCATAAAAGGCTATATTGAAAGAGACTGAGTTGATAAATTGGTTTACAGTGCATTTTCCACCAAGTTTAGAATGAACTAAGCAGTAAAATAGAATTAGTGTTGAAACTTCATGCAGACCTACAATTGTGCTAAGCAGCAGCAGTACAGTTTATGAAGCTAATGAAAATAACTTCTTTTGTTTACTGAACAAAACTACAACATACTTAAAAATCCTTCATTACAACCTATAAAGCAAAATCCTGCAAACACCAAAAACATTCAAAATATTCACAACCAATCTGTACACAAGTAATGAACTTTCTTCATCACAACCTGAAAACCGTGTAAAGAAAAATCCTGCAAACAAAAACTTATTTGGTAGCTATACAATTCGTAGCATGTCCTATTTAAAGCTACGCCACTGTATCTTGTCTATCTGCTGAATGGGCCGTTATACCAGCAGACCCCTGAGATGCAAGTTAAGACCTTCTACCCCACTATTTTATCAGTCTACTCTTACTGGAAGTGCATCGTCTGACCTGTATCTCCAACTGCAGTTATATTGATCGGCTGTGGGCAGGCTGGGAAGGCACGGCGGGGGTTTAGCCAAGACGTCGTCCTGATCGAACCGAGCTCTGTCTCTGCTTCACCTCGATCAAAAGAATACTGGATCAACTCGTTATCTGAAATAAAGTTACGCAACAACACAATTGAAAAGAATTGATTCTGAAAATTCACCTAAAAAAATGAAGCAGTGAATGTCTTATCACAGGAAACACAAATATTTTTTAAATGAATTAATACTTTTATTTAGCAAGGAGGCATTAAATTGATCAAAAGTAACAGTTAAGACTTTCAAAAATAAATAATGTAACAAAAGACTTCCATTTCAAATAAATGCTGTTCTTTTCAATGTTTTACTCATCAAAGAACCCTGAAAGAACAAGCGTATCAGGGTTTCCACGAAAAAATATGAAGCAGCACAACTGCTTTCAATATTGATAATAATAAGCGATGTTTCTTGAGCAGAAAATCAGCATATTAGAATGATTTCTGAAGGATCATGTAAAACTGAAGACTGGGGTAATGATTCTGAATATTCAGCTTTGCCATCACAGGAATAAATTACATTTTAAAATATGTTGAGATAGAAAGCAGTTATTTTCATTTGTAATAATTCACAATATTATTTCTTTTTTAATCAAATAAATGCAACTTTGCTGAGCATAAGATCCTATCAAGTTTTGAACAGTAGTATATATAGAGACTAAATGATATATATAATTCCATATATGTAAAATATAATCAACATATAAATAACTATAATTAGTTTTCATTTAAATTTCATATGCATCTTTCTCACTCCCTTTCTTCAGCATTGTAACAAAAAAGTAATAAGTTTTACCCACAATAATTATGCAACTTAACTATCAAAAACACTTTTTTTTTCAAGTTGCATTAAAACCCTCCTTAGCTCAAACATCTTCAGGAGCACATGCCCCCCTCAGTTTTAAAGGGCATGACGTTTCTGAAAGTAGACATTCAATTTCATGGCATATGAAGTTTACACTGATTTCAATGTATTATCGTGGCTCATCTTTGCAAAGGTTTTTGTGTGGAGTTAGGGCAGCACTTGTCTTTTGCCTATGTGTGTGTGCGTGTGTGTTGCTCATTTGAGTTTCTGCTCGATTGGTCAGCCTAATGTGGCCAGGCTCTGTCGCCCCTGGTAATTGTGCTCATTTCATTTTGGCAGCCTGCGAGGAGCTTGTCCATCACTACAAAGTATAATATATAACACTTATTCAGAAGTGTGCGTGTGTGCTGGTGTGTGAGAAAAAGGGAAAAAAAAAATAGGACAAAAAAAACACGTGTATGAAGACATAAGCATGTGGAGGTATGTTTATCGATTACAGCAATTATAAAAATGACATTAAAAAAAGTATATTTAAGAAGCTTGTGCGAGAATAAAGCCATTAGTGAGAATGACTAAACTGAATGATGCTGCTAAAATAACTATTCTAGACTTTATGCAACTTACTGTAACTAGAGACTAGCTTTTTCATAGCTATTGTCTCTAATTATAAGGAGTGTAGAACAACAAAAAGCTACATTGCAAATTTTTGTTTGGTTCTCTTAAAATGCCCTCAGATGAAGCATTGGGAATTCTGATTCAATTTAGTGAATAGTGAACCAGTTCATTCAGATGAATCATTTAAAGAACCTGTATGAAAACAATTAATTGTTTTGTTGTTTTTTGTTGTAAATAACCGCTCTGCTCAGAAAGATAATAGCTTCACTTGCAACAGTTTCAAAGCAGCTTCAATACTGCAGAAAGGCTACAGTGATGTATGTCATCAACCTCATCATCATCATTATTTTGAAATCTTTTCATTTGCTACAAAAGAAGCATCGCTTCCCTGACTTGGAGCAAAAAGGCTGGATAATTAAGTTTTAAGACGCGCCATAAATGTGTGTGTGAGCATGTGCATCTGTGCATATGAGAGAGTGAGTGTGTGTGTTTGTGTGTTTGTTGTACCTCATCTCTCCTGGCCATATGGGGCACAGGAGAGGAACCCTGCACACAGATGGCAGATCGTACAGCATTTTCTCTTCCATCTATCTCACGATCCTCGCTTTTATCTCCCTCTCACTCATTCCTACAGAGTCAACTTTCATGCATAGACACACTCTCTCACTTTCTCTCAAACAGTCAACTTTCATGCACACACAATCTTTATTATTATTATTATTATTAAAAATATATCCATGCACACACCATGTTAAACTCACTCCTATTCCTTCATCCACATACAAAGATATCTGACATGAAATTTCAAGAAATGCACATCATTTTTCAAGAAATACATCATGCAGAAAATCATTTTGAGGGTGTTGATTACTATGTATTATGCAGGGTTTTTTTGGGTTTTTTTTTTTAAACTCTCGTTAATTGACAGACTACATTAAATACTTTTAACTTTTTGTCACTACTTTTAAAATGTGACAATGCAGCACTATTAAATGGCTGAATTTATTGAGCTTTAAATAAATTTGAATAAATTTAAATACATTTTATGAAAAATGGTGGTGGGGGTGGGGGGGAATAAATGGTGGACCAGTCACAAAAATTCAAATGTATTTTTATAAATAATATATATTTTATACATATAAATTGATTATGAATTATAAATATAGAGCTGCATGAGCTCCACAAGTTTGTGTAAACCTGATCAAAACATCCGACCTTTTGTACATATGACCAATGTCAAAATTGCTTCCTATAAATATAAAAATAATGCAAATACTATATTAAATAGATTTTACGTCAACTTCAATTTTGAAAAACTTTATTCCCATGTAGGTTTAATAGGCAGTAATGTGAATTTCGTTTTAAGTAACTAATTATGAAACAACCTATATAAATAACTAACTACATAAATGTTAACTTAGTCTCTTACAGGCAGAGAAAGCATTCATTTACAAGCTAGAAGAAAAGTCACATTTTTATGTATTAGCATTTATCACAGAGGCCTATGTAGGTAAATTACATGATAATATACATCTTATATATCTTTACGCCAGCGTCAACAGTTATGAAGATCTATTTAATGTGATTTGTTTATTTCTTTAATTCTTTATTATTATTTCTTTGAATCAGTTAGTTTGCAAAGTGATTAAAAATCTTTACCAGCATCATGAAATTAAGACGCAGATTCTTTAAATTGAGAATAAAATAATTCCACCAAGAAATCTGAACACACGCAAATGTCACTATATTAATTTCATAATGGCTCATCATTTTGATGAAGTAAAAGAGAAGGGGGAGAGGGAGGACAAAACAAGCTGTGCACAGCCGGGAGGGAGAAAAATATCACATTTTCCAGGTGATGAATTTTTCCAATTTCTCGCAGACAAGTACATAAACTCGTTCAATTAGGAGCAGAATCTGGAAATGAGGGACTGTGGACGGTTGGAGAGCCCGAGCCCTGATGGCTAATTTTATTGAGTGGAAAATTGAATCAAATTGTTTCATTGAAACAATCAGCCTGTACTCCTTATATTCCACTCAACACAGACACAAACGCATGCAAAAAATAAATAAATAAATAAATAAACGCCACTATACAGTTCACACTCTTTTGCCAGGCATTACTTAAATGGATCATTTGAGAGTTGAGAGCTCAAAGAGCCCAAACTTGCCCAGCCTGTCACAAAACAAGACGCATAGTCATTAGATTAAATTAAAACCAACAGATTTCTGACAGTAGAGGAGCCATAACTCCGGTCATTTCCATGCATTTGGAGCTGGATCCGTCTCTGTCCTCAGCGGGACATTAGAGCGGGTCTTCGGTGCCCTTTAACTGTAAACTGTCCATCTGTTCTACAGTGTTAAGCGTGCCAACGCTTCCCTCCGAGGGTCACATATCGAAGCGGACATCAGAAGAGACCTCCTTGTGGTTTCACATCAATGCATTTCACCAATGAGATCACCTCTAATAATGAGAATTCACTCCGTTTTAGCAATCAGTTCAACAGGAGTTGGTCTGTCTAACAGACCCTGCAGAAATAACTTATTTATGCGGTCATTATATATCTTACATAATATAATAGCAGTGGAGAGAGCTAATGTATTCACTGAGCTCATGGGCCTGTATCCAAATAAATATGCTGTGAAATTAAATATTAACCACATGAATACACAATATTTATTTAGTGCACAAACCTCTCTCTGAAAAAAGGGACATTTTATTGAGCCTTGTATCAAGGTCTTATATAATATGCTTTCATAGTCTAGAAATAGTTTAGAAACTAGATTAATTAGATAGTTTCGAATAATGCATTCTATCATAGTCATTAAGAATGTTATTATTGATAATTTATTACATTTTCCACTGACCAAAGCTTATTCAACCATGAATGTGCAAGTTTAAAAAGGTCAAAGACAATTCTTAGACCATCACCATATAAAAAACCTAAAAGATTATTGATGTATGTTTTGCAAGAAAATACTGCTGCTGTCATTCTACTTCAAAATTCCATGTGTAACTCAATGTTACTTGTGTTTCTTTGTAATTGTGAACTATTTCTGAGTGTAAATTGTTTGTACACCATTTTTTTAGTGTAGAAAACGGTCAGACATCCTCCTAGACAAGAGTCATCAAAGCTAGTCTAACAACGAAGCGATTTACCCTTGTAGTTTCTTGCCAAGATGCTAGAAATCAATGCGGGCCAATGAAAAAGAGTTGTTCATATGTTTACACATCATGAAATACCTCAGCAAACCTCTAAATCCATGACTAATTAGTTACAAATCAATAACCCAAATTGAAATCTCTCCTAAGCTCGTAAACCATCAATGCAATGTAGATAAACTACTGTACGAGATGGTAATGTGACAGTGAGAACTAAAAACTAAGAGAACCAATCGGTTGGTACTGAATCAGCAGAAATTACTGAAAGAAAAGTGGTGCTTTAAACTGGTAATGAAATGACTAGCATGACTCGGCCTACTACCGAAAACTCAAAAGTTATTAAGTCTTGCTTTATTGTTGAGCAGTTACACAAAGCTATACTGTTGAAAGCTGCAAATTCTCCCTGCTCTTGATTTTGAGCAGTGAAGGGAGAAGGAGTTTGTGGCCTCTTCTGGATTCGCCCCAGACAGGTAATAATATTCAGAAATGTGGCACCTAGAAAAATATACCAGTGGTTCAGATATGCAACATTAGAACAAAGTCAACATTGATGCGGGAACTGGAATTATTTATTGAAAGTGCTTGTAGTGCCGCTCAGGGAGAAGCACCGTTGGGCCTGGCTGTGAAACACTGGCAGTGAGGGATCAACTAGCCACACAGGCCAACAACACTTTGAAAAGATGCCAATGCAGATAAATGTGTTAAGCTTGACAGAGACCTGGCAGATTTACACTTAAGGAGCTAGTGTATATACATATCTGGAAAGGGCTGTTCTCTGGTTTCGGCTCAAACATGTTCATACACACCTAGAATAGAACTGATTATTGAGTGAGAGAAAGCACCAAATTATGTCCCAAATTGGTTTAAGCCCATGCTATCTGGATATGTAATAATTTTTTTAATTGTAAATAAATAAATTTAAAATATGATGTAAAATCCAAAAAAAGAAAAAAAAATTGAATAATTAAAAAAAATAAATATAATACACACACTAACACGTATACATATATAAACATACAAAACCATTCAAAAATCTGAGGTTAATATATATATTTTTAAGAAATTAATACTTTTTAATAGCAAGAATGCATTAAATTGATCAAGTTAGTTAAGACATTTATAATGTCACAAAGATTTCTATTTCAAAAGTTTGTTCTTTTGAACTTTCTATTCAAAGAACCTGAGAAATATCATAAAAATATACTGTTTTCAACATTGATAACTATAATAAATGTTTCTTGAGCACCAAATCAGCATATTAGAATGATTTCTAACACAATTTTTTTTTACATTAAAATTTACATTTTTAAAATTAAATAAAATGACCAACCCCAAACTTTTGAACTGTTGTATAAGATATATTCAAGTGTTATATGTATAATGTAACATGGTATAATATATACCATGTATGCATGGTAAATATAAAGATTTTTATTATTATTAAACACAACAAAAACGTCCATAAACTCATAATATTCCATTAAATGTTTCAGGCATCAAATTCAGCTGCTTTTTCTTTTTATCTCTCACGGTTTTCCATTCATCTACAATTTATTGAAGCCCATCATTTTTAAACATTCTTGACATACTAACATTTATTGTATTCCTAAACAACACTATGACAAGTAGTAGACGTAGCATCACAACTAGGATAAATGCTATATGTAATAACCATTTAAACAGAGGAAAGTTTATGAGACGTAATGAGAACGATTTAGTGGTGGAGCTGTCATTACAGACAAGCGTCTCATCATGTTTTATTGACAACACGCATCTTCAGTTAGCCAGCAGGGAGGCAGTAACCCAGAGGCTACAGATTGAACAGATGCAGGAAGCTAATGTGCTAATGCTGCCGCTTAATGACTCAGTAAGAACTTAGCAAACTGTCCACTATAATAAGAAAGAACACCCTGTACAAAAAAAAAAGCAACGTAGCTGTAAGAGATGCCGTTATCTGTTTATTTCCAATTACAGACATTTTAACGGGAGTTTTTTTTTTTCCGGTCATTTTCCATTTATTGGTTTGTTTATTTGTTTTAACTAACATTAGCAGGTTTGGGTTGATTTAATGCTTGATAAATTGCTGAAATAATGAACGTATCTTGCTGTATATGAGCATCTAACTCTAAATGTGTGAATCTAATGTGTTAGCAAGAGCATGTGTGTGGTTTTACTTAGCTAAACTATAGACAAAAAATGTCCCCATAAGCTAAATCTGACAAAACCTCGATTTAGAGACGCGTGCAAAGATGACACGAAGTGTTTTTCAGTTCTAAAAATGCAATGTGAATGCATGTGAAAATTGACCAAATTTTCATGCCAACCATTAGTGTGAACAGGCCTTAAAGGGATAGTTCACCCAAAAATGACAATTCTGTCATTATTTACTCATCCTCATGTTGTTCCAAACCTGTATGAGTTTCTTTTCAAACCTGTATGAAAAAAAAAGCAGCTGAATGAAAATACAGCGATACACAAGGACAGTGACATAATATGCCATTTGATTATCAAGATACTGAGATACCCTATTGTATTTTATTTGGCTGGTTCTGGATTCTTCCTTTCCTATTCACTGCCGCTTAGCAAAACATATTCACAACATCTTCTATTCACATTCTATTCTATTATAATATATTCACAAAATATTCTATTCATAAACACCACCAAGTCATAGTTTTATGGAACAGCATTTCCAGGCCAGTCTTATTTTAGTATCATTGAGATATTAGTATAGTTTTTAATTAATATTTTAAATGTTTTTATTTTTATATTATCTGTTTTAATTTTCAGTGTAAAGTTTTAGTAATTTTGTTGTTTGTCATTTTTATTAGTTTGTTTTGTTGAAGTTTTTTAGTACTAAAATAATTTTTTATAGAATTTTTTAAAGAATTTTTGGTAACACTTTATTTTAGGGTCTCTTAACTAGTTGCTTATTAGCATGCATATTACTAAAATATTAGCCATTTATTAGTAGTAATTAAGCACATATTAAGGTCTTATTCTACATGACCTTATTCTACATCCCTAATCCTACCCAATACCTAAACTTAACAACTACCTTACTAACTATTAATAAGCAGCAAATTAGGAATTTATTGAGAGAAAAGTCATAGTTAATAGCGAATAAGTGTTCCCTATTCTAAAGTGTTACTGAATTTTTTTATATATATATATTTAATATACTTCATTTTGTTTCAAATAACAAAAATGTTCTCTGGTTTTAGTTTTAGTTAACTATAAAAGTTCAACTTTTGTTTGGCCAGTTTATTTTGCAGTATGATGGAAAAGAGATTAGAACACCTCTCTGTTAAAAAAAAAAAATAATTAAATAAAAAAATAAAAACTGTTAATTTGTTGCATCAATTTGATTAATTTGAAGAATCACATTTTCCATTAAAATATATTGCAGCACAACTGTTTTCAACATTGATAATAATAAGAAATGTTTCTTGAGAACCAAATCAGCATATTAGAATAATTTCTGACATTAATTAAAGTTTTTAAAATAATCTTACCAACCCCTGACTTTTCAACTGTAGTATAACCTACATATATTCAAACAGTGTTACATGTGTAACATAGATTAACATATTGATGGAAAAGAGATTAGAACTCTGTTTAAAAAATTCTGTCCGACTGATGGCATATGAATATTCGTGTCAATCCGAACAGGCGCAATAACTGCTGTTGATTCAAATTAAAATGTTTATCGCCCCAAACATTCGTTTTGGCATGAACAAGCCTTTAGTCTGTAGCAACTCCCATTAGCTTTATAAAAACAACATGTTTAGCTGCAGTTTGCTTTGTCCTGATTTAGATAAGTAAATGCGCATGTGTGTTTGAATTGGAAACTCTGTTGGAAAACATGTGTGAGGAAACCGGCTTTCCTAACCTAGAGGAAACAGCACAAACCCCGAAGACAGACAGGAAGTCCATCCAGCAGGACACCAACTGACTGACATCACGACACACACGCACGCAAAACCAACGCTCCTTAAAGATTCTCAAGGGTCATCCGACTCCATAATTTAGTCCAAGGTGCAGACATTCATTTTCTCAAGATGCCAGAGTGAGAGCTCAAGATTTTCCACCCCTCCCTCAAGGCCTGGCTGGTTTCCTGCAGGCCGTCCCACCCCCTGCGGTGTGACATGCAGACAGATCGCTCTGGTGATTGGAGCGGACATTCAGGCATCGGGCCGCAAGCTCGCAGGAATTCCCTGACAGAGACATAATGGCCTCAGGAGCACGGCGGCTCCTTTGGATTTGTTCCCTTGACTTCAC
Source organism: Spinibarbus caldwelli (assembly GCA_039654775.1). NCBI lineage: Eukaryota > Metazoa > Chordata > Actinopteri > Cypriniformes > Cyprinidae > Spinibarbus > Spinibarbus caldwelli. Next base: position 12,162,817 of record CM077219.1, on the reverse strand, counting down.
ACGTCTTCCCATCCCCTCCTGCGCCAACGAAACACCCTTTCAAAGAGGTCAGCGCTCAGGGTCGTCAGTCACGTCACAGGGTCACTTCCCGTCGATATTCGGCTTGATGTGTGCATCCCTGACATGTGGATCGCCGCTTACATTTGAACGGCTCTGGAGCCCCGCCACTCTTCCTCTCTTCTCACCTGCAGCTCCACAGCGGGGTTCCTCTGAAATTCCCACATTTCCCAGATCGTAAAACTCACAAGGATGTTGTTTCTGGTCCCACCCCCCTCTACTGTAGCGTGTGAACCGGCCGTTCAGTCAGCGGACCACATGCATCCTCTGAGGGTTCGTCCATTTTTTCTTGATTGAAGGCCAGAGAGGGCAAACTGCTCCAAGGGTTTTAACCTTGGAGACTTACAATAATGCGATTCTTCTGGTGCGTTTTTTCAGATTCTCTTCTCACAGTTAAAATCCGTTCTGTACAGCTGTTTAGCCAAGTATGTGGCCTTTGTGTTCAAGCAGGGGTGTCCAAACCTGCTCCTGGAGGGCCACTGTCCTGCAGAGTTTAGCTCTAATCCTAATTAAACACAACTGAACCAGCTAATTAAGGTCTTCAGACTCAATAGAAACTTCCAGGCAACTGTGTTGGAGCTGAACTCTCCTGGCCCTCCAGGAGCAGGACTGGACAACATGTGTTAAAGCTACAGCAGTTAATTACACAACATTTTCTCAAATTTCGCCATATCCCAGTGATAATCTCATCAATGAAATGTTAAAGTTTTTTAATTCATCAACGATAACGAGACTTAAAATTTCCATCATGATTAAAATCAAAATACTGTTGATGAAAATGAGAAAAAAATTAACATACATGCACATATATGTGTATGTCATGTTTTGTCATATTCAATAATCATAATTTCTTTAATTATAATTTCTACAACAGTATATTAGTAAATTTAATTTATTTAATCAATGATAACAAGATGAAAAAAAATTATCATACTGATAATTAAAATGGAAAAATTTTAATTATAACATTGTTGATGAAATTGTTTGTTTGCCAATTTTACTAAACTTATTCAAAAAATACTTGAATATGACATGTAATATGACTTATTACACAGGTCATCAACAAGTATGTATAGATAGACACATATTAAATATTTCACCTATATTACATTAAAGCTTAGAAAAAATGCTAAGAAAAAATCCATTACAAGTTACAAAAGAATTGGTCTAGCAGCAAGACAAACACTGCAACAATATTACTGTAATATGAATATTAAAGTGCTCTAAGGTCTTTTTCACTGAAATCGATAACTAAGATACAATATGGCACTAGTTGTGTTTGTATGAAAACGAGAGAGCGTGATAAAAAGACATGAAAATAGTTCTACATCAATGCATATATTACGGAAATGAATATTAGGAAATATCTGATCGACTGACCAATCAGAATCACGCATTCCAGAGAGTTGTGTAATCAGACAAAATGCAGAGTAAATGTAAATTTGTTAAAAGGCAGAAATGAACACTGCAGACACCTCACTGGCTGTAACAGAGCAGTGCCGCATGCGCCATGAAACAACGTGCAATATGTAAAGATCTTCAGTAAACAGCACTATTTTGAGTCTTAATTACCTTTGACTGGCTCCAAGTACACTTAGGAGAGGCTCCCTACTGCCCAGAGTCCTCATTCTCCTTATTCAATAATAAACAAACATATGCACTCAAACCCAACCACATGCACACACATACGCACACTCCCATTTAATACACTCCACTGCAAGTAGATTTAAGACACTCTCTCTATAGTTTCCTGTTTACTGCTGTTTACCACTCATTAGCTTTGGCGCAGGATGATTGGATGCTCTCACAGGAAAGACTGGCTCTCTGTCGGACTGACTGTCTGTCTTTCATTTCATCCCCCTCGCTTACTCTTTCCACTGTCTGGCCCACATGAGTCTGTCACAAATGGATATACAGACAGGATGGTCTACACAAGCGGCTGCCAGAAACGCACAAAAGGACTGAGAGAGAATAAGTGCTGATGTTAAGAGAAATGAACTTTTTCCCATAGTGCCGCAAGAGCTGCGAGGTCAACAACTGCTGACTACTAATAACATAACAGACTGAAAGAGGATTGATTTATCTTGTGTGATGAAGACCATTTTGTCATTTAGTAGAAACATCCACTTCATCCAAGACTAAATACAGTGGCCACAAAAAAGTATTTGGAGACTGCACTTACAAATGTGTGAATATCACAAAAGCATACTAATGAGTAAATGTGCTCTTCTGTTCATCATAATGACGTTTAATGTCCCCCGACAGTCTCTGTACTTCCATTTAGCCACTTGTTAGCAACCGCCTTTTTAATACCCCAAACAAGAGTGGGGTATTGCTTCTGTATATGTCGTAGAATATCTTGAGCTTGTGTTAACTCATTTAACCAGAAACCCATTCAGTGACTTCAAAACAATGGAATCAGAAGTGCAAAAATGTAAGGCCCTATGAAATCTGTATTATTTTTACCCAAATTCCGTTTTTCCATTTTAATTTTTCTGGATCTCGTTTTTTTCCATTGTATTTTTCTAGACTCTGTTTTCAAGGTTAAATTAAATTGTATTAATAAAAAAAGCATGACTAATTAGTTGAAATCATGAAACTTACACAATTTAACAGCAATTTATTAAAAATTTAACAAAAATGACACTTTTAAGGCCCTATGAAATGTTTTTTTCTTCAAATTTATTTTTATTTTTACCAAATTCTGTGTTTTTCATTAATTTTCTGGATTCCATTTTAATGGTTTCATTCAATTTTAATAATCAAAAGCATCTCTAAATAACTAATTTCATAAAAAATACTGTGAAAAAAATTCTTTTTTTTTCTAGAAATACTGTGTTGTGTATTATGTTCTGGTAAATAATTTTTCTGGTAAATATTCCTTAAAAATAATGTTTTAAAAATAATTTTATTAGTAGTAGTAGTAGTATCGTTAGATTAAGTAATATATTTCTGTCACAGTTTCTTCAAGTTAAACCGAACTTTTATTTTGACGGGTTGTTGTAAAGACCTTTAAGTTTCTCTGTTTATGTGATATGACGATAGTTTTTCTCAAAAGAAATGGGAAAATGCTCATGAAGTGACTCTCAGAGCAGTTCTAGAAATTATGTTTATGTGTTCATGTACTCATATATTGAGGCGGCAGAGGCTGAAAAACACAGCAAGCATCACACACGCTTCAGTATGTGTGTAGTAAACAAAACCACGCGTCTGAGCCATTCATTCACACAGAGACATGTAGAACAAGCAAGATTCATATTTAAATAGTATTTTGCAGCTTAATATTCAGACACTAGTCCATATTGCCTTTTGATTTAAGTGTACTGAACTTCTTTTGATTTATCCATCCAAAACTTGGCAAATTCCGTGACATTCCGCGTTATACAGTAAATTCCATTTTTATAACTGGATTCCGCATGTTCCGCATCGTGGAAATCATAGGGCCCTAAAAACGGCAACTCCTTTTCAGGTTTCAGGACTCATTCCTGCAGCACTCAATGAAGAAAGATTTTTGACGTTTTTGCAGTTAAGTGGAGGTGTGCTAATGCTAACCAGCCAAACCATGTGCCATTGGTTTGAGGCCTAAAGACAGAATGCTAATCTGAAGGGGTCATCTATATAAAGTTCACCTATACCTATATTATCAAGTTCTTCATCTAACCCTTCACTTCAAACATTTCAGTCTAAACCTGTCTTGTCTTTCCAGTGTCTTTCATTCTGCACTCATTTGTTCTCTCAGTCTTTCCCCTCGCTCTCTGTGTTGACAGTAATGATGAGCTATGTTCAGTCAGGCTGGAGATGAGAGACACATCAATCTGTCTCTTCTGACACACTTTACATTTGATTTGTTTTTACTAGGCCAGAGTTCAACACTGAAGCTGTAGACAGAATAAGAGACTCAAATAGCAACTGCTAAGCTTTCATGCATCAGAAACCTCAACATATTCTCACTATTACCCAAAAATGCCAGTAGACCTTCATGTTACCTATAGAGATTAAAGGAAAAACGGATTCATTTTAGAGAACACATGGAGTTCAGATGCATAATTTCCTCCTTTTATATTTCAGAAGCGTGTGTTTGTGTCTGTGAGGTTTCGTTGTACCACAGCTGTTGGTGTGTGTGTGTGTGTGGCCGCAGGCGGTGTGTTCTGCAGTAATGGGAACGGTGTTTGAGGCTGAGACTGTATTAACAGGATAATTGTGTTGCTCGATCAGGCGCAGCCAAATTCTGTAAAGATTCGTAGAGTTTGGCAGACTAAACCGCCTCCGCCTTTCTTTCATTCCATCCAAACCTTTAATGCTATATTAGCAAAGACTTCTCACAAAGAGGTTTTCACACTAAAATAATAAGGTTTACGACACTTTGCTCTACTTCTAAATGTATCCCACGCAGAAACTTTTTGACATCAGTAGATTTCAAACGAAACATGATGTGGCCAGTTTATGAGCCTTTGAAACAGTGAGAGTCAGCACAAGAGACACATTAGACAGGTTTCATTGTATTAGTGATAACGCTTTGGAGTACTGAGGACATTTCGTATAGCCAAAACTATAAACCAACACATTCACAGAACACATTTAAAATGAATCTGGAAAGCTTATACACCTACAAATTCCAAGGCTTTCACCCCTTCGTATTTTCAAAAGAAAAAGAAAAATTTGTTTGTTTTGAGCCAAGGATTACAATGATATGCTTGAGTCTACGACAAACGGTCTAGGTCGTTTTTGATCACTGTAGCGCCCCCTATTGACTGATTGGGGCGAGTCTTTGCCAGTCTATCCCCACGCTCTACCATCTGGCCAAGTTTCAAGTCTACAGGTCTTACGGTTTGTTCTGCATGATCAGTTTTATGGCAGAAGAAAATTAACAATAAAAATAAAAATCCTTACAAATGCAATACAGTTTCAGCGCTTTGTGCATGAACCCCTAATTAACTGACCAGCATTTGTGGTATAATGTTCATTAGCACAATAATTAATGTTAAAGTAGCTTTACATCCAAAGTTGCTAACTCAATTTGGAAAAAAAAACATTTCCATCCCATGTACTGGGAAACTGGCATAAAGTTTTAGTAATAAAAAGTTGCAACCAGAGAAGCCTATATAATCAATTGTGCATATGAATAAATTCATTCGGTAAATGTGTTTGCATCATTTAAATGCATGTTTCCTACTTTCTTTTTGAATGCACATTTTAAGATTGTATGTGCATCTTGGAGTTCCATACAGTTTTTTTTTCATGCGATACCCCAAAATTTGCATTAAATGCATGGATGGAACCATAGCTACACTTTTAAAAATAAAGGTGCTTCACGATGCCATAGAAGAACCTTTTTGTCTAAATGGTTCCATAAAGAACCTTTAATATCTGAAGAACCTTTCTGTTTCACAAAAGGTTCTTTGTGGTGAAAGAAGGTTCTTCAGATTATAAAAAGGTAAGGAAGAGATGGTTCTTTAAAGAACCTTTGACTGAATGGTTCTTTGTGGAACCAAAAATGGTTCTTCTATGGCATCGCTTGAAGAACCTTGTGAAGCATCTTTATTTTTAAGCGTGTAGTGAGGTACTTTCAATGGAAGTGAATAGGGATTTATTTTATTTTTATTTTGAGGATTTGAAAGCAGAAATGTGTAATCTTCTTTTAAAACTTATGTATTAGTTGCAAAACAGTAATTTTAGGCTTTTAATGTTAATGGGGTTGCATTATGGAAAAAAATATATAAAATCAGATATATCTTTATACACAAAAAAAATTTAGTAAGTGATTTTTCACACTAAATTCTTTTTAACTTGCATATTGCATACATTTTTGTATTTGAAAATTCACAGACTGGGCTCATTCACTCCCGTTTGTAAGTGCCTTGTTGTATCCCAGAATTTTGCTTTGCATGAAAAGGAGGGACAAGTCCAAATTGTTTTTGTGGCAATTAACAACATGCCACAGATGCAGAACTTGTACTGAACCCGGTACTGAATTCCTTTAAGAAAAAAACAGATTTCCCCTGCGGTGTGAACAGAATGGGATTACGCACTCAGAAGAGGAGCGGCTCTGGTGTGAACGTGGCCTGTGAGACTTTACTGACGGTTGATATAAACTATACCTTCTCTCATTTTCTCTCTCTCTCTTTCTCCAGATGGTAATGTTCTCTTTCTCGTCCCTGTGCAGACTCAGCTCCTGTATGGAAGGAGATTTATGGGGGCCCTTCGTCTCAAAATCACCACTCTGAGTCCCCGCACATACCGGGGTGTGTGTGGGTGTGTTTGACGGCATATCTCAGCATTGCAGCTTGTGTGTATGTGTGTGTGTGTGTGTGTGTGTGTGTGTGTGTATACATTCTACCCTGCTGTGCATGTGCGCACACTCTACACACACTCAAAAACACACTCGTAACCCCACAAAAACACACACACTGCAAACAAACAGGGGTGTATGGCAAATAAGGGGTGTGCGTCACAGGCAGGAGGTTTGCATGTGTGTGTGTGCTCATCTGCAACCTGCTTGCTCTCTCATTTTCAATCTCAGCCCAATTAATTTAGCAGAATTAATCTCTTGCTGTGCACAGCCGTTCCTACCACACACACACGCGCACACACACTCCTCCCCGCGACACAAGGCACAGTCAAACATGAAATAGTGTCTCATGCCACCATCCATCTGGCATCTTAACACACACACACACATGCCCACACCCCGGTGACATTTGCAGATTGGGAGTGTGTGAAAGATGGGGGAATGATTTCCTCTCCTAATGAAGAACTTGCTGTGTTCTCGTGGGCAGAAAGCAAAGGGCGGAGGAGATGAGGACGTTTTTCAGCCCCTCATTTCACTTGATGTGTCTGATCTCAAATACACTAGCATAAGACCTCGGATGGATGGATGGATGGATGGATGACTATTCAATGGTTTTGGCTCAAAGTTCTACATGCTGATTTGTTTATGTTGCATCAGCTGTTGCAATGATGTCAATGGTCAGGGTCAAAGGTCAGTGAAACTACAGGCTTTACACATTAAACTGCATCAGTGCACAATTTTCCACACCACAATCTGTCAAACACATCTCACCAGCAAACATACACTCGTTCACATCCTTCTCTTCACTCTCTGGGGCAGAAGTCTCCAAACTCATCCTTTATAATCATCCTACTCCTTGTGCGCTTGATCCTATTCCATCTCATCTCCTTCAAGCCATTTCTCCTACAGTTGTACCTGCACTCACTCACATCATTAACACATCCCTTCACAAGGTGTTTTTCCCTCAGCATTTAGACACGCTCGTATAACCCCACTACTTAAGAAACCCACCCTTAACCCATCTCTTTTAGAGAATTACAGACTGGTTTCCCTTCTTCCTTTCATTGCTAAAACACTTGAAAGAGCTGTGTTCAACCAAGTCTCTGCCTTTCTCACACAGAACAACCTCCTCGACAGCAACCAGTCTGGTTTCAGAAGTGTACATTCAACCGAGACTGCCTTGCTCTCAGTTGTTGCAGCCCCAAGACTTGTAAGAGTGGGTTCCAAATCTTGAATACTGATCTTGCTGGATCTGTCCGCTGCTTTTGACACTGTTAACCACCAGATTCCAGTCAACCCTATTGGTAAAGGGCATCTCAGTAACCGCACTCCAGTGGTTTGAGTCTTACCTCTCAGATAGGTCCTTCAAGGTATCTTGGAGAGGTGAGGTATCCAAGTCACATCATCTAACTACTGGGGTGCCTCAGGGCTCAGTTCTTGGACCACTTCTTTGTCTTCATGGCATCACTAGGTTATGTCATTCAGAAACATGGCTTTTCATATCACTGCTATGCTGATGACACTCAACTCTATCTCTCATTCCATCCTGATGATCCGACGACAGCTGTTCGCATTTCAGCATGTATAACAGACATTTCTTGTTGGATGAAGGACCATCACCTTCAACGCAACCTCGCCAAAACAGAACTGCTTGTGGTTCCATCAAATCCATCGTTTCATCACAATTTCACCATCCAGTTAGGAACATCAACCGTAACTCCTTCAAAAACAACCGGAAATCTTGGAGTTATGATTGATGATCAGCTGACTTTCTCTGACCATATTGCTAAAACTGCCCGGTCCTGCAGATTTGCTTTATTCAACATCAAGAAGATCAGGCCCTTTCTTTCGTAACATGCTTCACAACTCCTTGTTCAAGCTCTTGTTCTGTCCAGGCTGGACTATTGCAATACTCTCTTGGCAGGTCTTCCAACCATTTCTATCAAACCTTTACAATTAATCCAGAACGCGGCAGCAAGATTAATTTTAAATGAACCAAAAAGAATGCACGTCACACCTCTATTTATCAATTTGCACTGGCTACCAATAGCTGCTTGCATAAAATTCAAGGCATTAATGTTTGCCTACGAAACCACCACTGGCTCTGCACCCCTTTACCTAAACTCATTACTTCAGACTTATGTGCCCTCTAGAAGCTTGTGTTCTGCAAGTGAACATCGCTTTACTGTGCCATCCCAAAGAGGCACAAAAACACTTTCACAGACCTTTAAATTAAATGTTTCCTCCTGGTGGAATGACCTGCCCAACTCAATCCAAGCAGCTGAGTCCTTAGCCATCTTCAAGAATCGGCTAAAAACACATCTCTTCCATCTTTATTTGACCCTCTAACTCTAGCACTCTTTATTCTAATTCTATTCATAAAAAAATACTAACACTAGCTTTTCTAATCTTTTTGTATTCTAATTGTTTTCTTTTTTATTTATTATATTTTTCACTAATTAATTAACAAAAGCAAAAAAGGCCTCTAACACTAGCTTGCTCTATTCTTTTTCTATTCTATCTGTTTTCTTATTATTATATAATAAAAAATAAAAAAAACCTTACTACGTGTACTGCGTCAAGCTGAGACTTGTTATAGCACTTGCATATCATTGTTCTTTTGTTGATTTTGCTTCCATTGTCTCATTTGTAAGTCGCTTTGGATAAAAGCGTCTGCTAAATAACTAAATGTAAATGTAAATGTAAAAGATATATACACTACTATTCAAAAGGTTTTTTTGTTTGTTTTTTTTTGTTTTTGTTTTTTTTGGTAAATTCCATTATTCAGCAAGAATGCATTAAATTGATCAAAAGTGACAGTAAAGGCTTTTATACGATTACAAAAATGTATAATTTTTCAAATAAATTTCGTTCTTTTGAACTTTCTAGTCATCAAAAAATGTATTCTTAACAATGTATCATTGTTTCCACAAAAATATGAAGCAGCACAATCATTTTCAACATTGATAATAATAATAAATGTTTCTTGAGCAACAAATCAGCATATTAGAACGATTTCTGAAGGATCATGTGACACTGAAGACTGGCGTAATGATGCTGAAAATTAGGCTGACATCACAGGAATTAATTACATTTTAAATTATATTACAAAAGAAAACCATTATTTTTCAATTGTAGTAATATTTCACAACATTACTGTTTTTGATCAAATAAATGCAGCTTCGGTGAGCATAAGAGACTTCTTTTAAACATTAAAAAAATCTTTCTTACCCTAAACTTTTGAAAACCAATAACCGTTATGGTGCTGAAATATTGTGCATCCCTACAAAAACAAGGAGAAGAAATTAATCAAGTTATGTTCAAATCAGACTAATCTCCGGCCACATGGAACACGTGATTCTGGCTCAGCGCAGCATTCTGCTGTTACGATCCCTCTGCCAAATGAAATACACATCTGAGGGGGTCTGCATGGCACCCAGCTGTCCTGCCCAACGTAGTCACTATGTCAGCCACAGTCTTGGCCACTCACCATGCCAGCAGTTGCCCTGGCAACCCCAGCCAATGGCCCGCAACCGCTCCCTCACAGAGAAAGAAGGTACGGAAATGATAGAACCAAAAAAAAAAAAAAAAGGAATTTGTTTCTGGAATGTTACATTTAATATTATGTATAGGGATTATGCCATGTAAATAATGTCATTTAATTGGCAACATTATTTAAATGTCAAAAAAAGAATTTAGAATCTCTAAATACATCTAGTCATATTTAGATTTTTATGTATTTATTTAACTTTTGGCCAGCAGAGAGAAGACAAACACAAGAGAAGAAGAAGGGAATTGACTTATGACTTTGCACATAAGCACTATAGCTCTAAAGATTATCTGAAGCATGATTGCTAACCACTAGATGACACATCTGACAATTTTTAAAATTGTACATTTACCTTCAATTTCAGAACTAAAGAGACAAAATCAGAAATCAGGCCTCACAACCTTCTCCTTACAACCACCACAATTCTGATCATCGCAGTGGAACACAATGACAACTCAAAAATAGCCAACAAGTGCTTAAAAAAATCATATATAACATATATAATCCACAAACCACATTTTAAAAGTGCAGAAGCCTATATTGGTATAAGGATCCAGTATGTACTATATATATATATATACTGTATATAGTAGTCAACACTTGAAGTGGATCAAAAAAGTTCATCAAAGTTGTCCTAAGACAAGAACGGGTATTGCTTTTGTTTTAGGACAACTTTGATGAAAGGTTTTGATCCACTTTAAATGTTGACTACTGTATATGGTTAAATAAATGTAATAACCTAAAATATCACAATATAACATAAAAAACGTTGATGTCGTCTATGAATGTAAGAGCAGTAGAAATGGGTCCAGAACATGAATATTAACTATAAAATGTATGTTCACAACAGCTTTTTTGCCTTTTTTTTTTTTTCTCTGATCGGTATAAGTAATCAAAATGACTTTATCAAGTATAATAAATAAAAACAAATTGTGACAACTACTGTCACATCACACACCTCAGCATGCATGTTGATATCAAGTTTGGATCAATCAAACAGCTCTGAACAAAGAATTAGCAAAGAATATGTCTATTCGAAACAAAAGCCAAGCTGATTTTCAAATCAAAACCTCTTTTCCAGTTCACAGCAGCCACTTCGGCATACAAAACTAAAACTGAATGCAAAGCGGACAGGTGCTAGTGCTCATTTCATCAACGGTCCACCAGACACTGCTGACATCTAGAGTCCAAGCGCTGCTATTAACATGCTGCCTTCATTTCTGATTAACAATCACTGGGGGCCAAATTCTCCTGAGCTTTCATAGTCATTGAGCTGTTAAAATAAAGCACCAAGACTTTAATGCTGGGTGAATCTGGGTTTTTACTGAGATTTGTTTGATTTAATTTGTAATTTGATTCTTTGAAGCAACTTAATTGGATTGTTTTTTAACTCGGTGCTCACATGCAAAGCGCGAATCAGAACGGATTAGCATTGAGGGCCGCTCCAATCACAACAAAGTGTTCCCGTTACACCGTCCTAAAATAGTCAATCCAGTGGCCCAGAAATTATGGACCAGGCATGACGGCCTCAGGACAACTTCCTCTTGCTTTTAAGATCTGCATGTTTGAAGTCACAGCACGCCCCCTGTTCGCAAACACAACTCGGGGGTGAATAAAAGCCAGATCACAGAGTTTCGGTTAATGAATACAGGGAATATGAGGTTCAGCGGGTTTGCGGATGAAAAAATTTAACCTGCGTCCCGTCAGAAGGGTCCCGAGGCTCGATGCCACCAGAGATCACAGCGCTGCCTAGTATGCACCATTCATCTTATTGTTCGGGCCACTACAAGGACGTGTTTATATGTGAAAAACGTCTAGATTATGAGCTTGCAATTTAACAAAACGCCATGTTTTAATAGCTGATAAATGTTTGAACTACATAAACGGTAGAGAAGGGATGTTATGTTCTTCAGGGATGACTGGTTTCACCACACGTCGGACCATAAACGCGGTAAGGACGGACCCGTTTAGCATCAAATATGATGCTCGGAGCATCATGACTCATTCCAAACCAGCATCTCGGCCCACACTTTCCCTTTAAACACCTCCAGGCCTGTGTTTAGAAACAAAAGAGATGATGGACGGTAGATGCGCAGGTGCATGCAGAGATGAGATAAGCCAGGAAAGATGGGCGGGAAACAAGCATGAAAGAGAGGAATTAAAGGAAAGCATTAGAAGAGGAACAAGAAAGAGCATTCCATCAGTAGGCACGGAGGGGCATTACACAGCGCTTCATTTTTCCTCCTGACCTCGTAACGACCCCGCCGCTGATGGGGTGAAGAGCAGGTGGAAAGAGAGAGAGAACGAGGGGGGAAAAAAGAGAGAGGTATAAGGAATAGATAAGGAATAGGGCTTTTAGGAAAATTTTTAACCATGCTGGTTAAAAATATCTCTGTGGCGATGCCACATGGTGCGTCTATGATGTCAGATGTTTACCAGCGGCCTCTCCAGGCCTCGTTAATATGCCGAAATGCAAAGAGGATAATGAGACGGGAGGAGAATGCATCTGTTTCCTGGCCAATTCCCTTCCTTACATATAGATAAGGATTCGACTTTTTCACCCTTTTTTCATTGGTATTTATTCGCACCTCGTACTTTTGCTAGTGCATGCAGCGTCGCATGCCCTCAGGGACCGAGTGTGATTGAGAATGGGGGGTCTGCCATTGCCCTGCCGTTGAACCCGCTTCGTTCCTCCTGACGAAAACACACATGCTATGAAATCTCATCAGCAGCGGCAGCACCTTGCTGCAGCACTCTCTGTTTTTGACCTCTCCTGCTGTGCACGGATACGTCACAATCGACACGCAGAGAGATCGTTCCACTGCTTATTCCCAATGTACCTTTGTCTTTCATGGTTTCTAAAGGGGAACAACACTCTGATGTGGCACCACTGTACCATTAATCAAAATAAAAGCAAAATCACATTTGGGAGAATATGAAATAGCAATGACTGCGATTTAATTAAATGAATATAAAGTGAAACGCGGCACTGTGTTTATTTACACGTGAGCAGCTCATTATCTGCCAGTGTTTGCAGTCTCTCAAAGCAGAAAATCTGAGTTTGGGTCACTTTAATGTGCATTTGGGAATGCAACACACACACCATCGTGCCATACTTGAAATGAGAAGCACTTATCAACAAAAGAGAAGATCGGAGTTTTCCCATCAAAAAAAAGTTTGTATATGGAGAAACTAGGATAGACATTAATTTTACAGATGTAGTTTTAAAAAAAAAAACTATTATATATATATATTATATTATTATATTATAGTAATACTTATTTTGTTTTTACATTTTTATTTAGTAGTAGCATGCAGTTATTACAGTTAACTCAAACTAAAATTAGAATAAATTTATGTTAACTGATAAAATTGTTATTTGAAATAAAAAATGTTAAATGAAATAAAATATTAAAAATATTAAAAATTCAACTTATTTCAATTTGATGTAGTAAAATAACTAATAAAACACTGAAATAAAAAATAAAAACTAAATAGACATACATTAAAAAAATACAAAAAAATACAAAAACAACAAAATTACTTAAAATTTAAAAATGGAAAATATAAAAACTAAAATATATAATAGTATATCAATACTAAAATAGCAGCAATAATAATAATAATAATTATTATTATTATTATCATCATCATCATCGTCATCCTCATTATTACTATTATTATTAGAATTATCATTATTTTTATTTTATAGTCATACTGATATATAATTACAAAATTTTGGCCACATTGTGCAGCCATAAAAATAAACATAGCAAACCTAGATTTATTTTTTTTTTTTTTGTAAAATCGTATTTTAAATTGGAATTTTTATCAGAAATATCACAATTCAATTTTTTTCCCCTGTTGTGCAGCTCTAGCATAGCGTCCCTCATGTCAGTAGTTCGACCATCACAGTGGTGTGGATGACAAAATTAGCTCGGCCCTGTTGACCCTGCACACTTAACTGATAGAAGACCATCTCAAAAGTACTTCATCCTTTAACGTCGCTCCCCAGGGGAGCAAGTTACGGATGCTTCTGTGAAGTCATAACGGTGGTTTAAAGTGGACACGAGCGGCTGTGGCCTAATGATGCCTGTTTACGCCACTGTCTTCCATCTGTAATGATTAGATGAAGGACTGATGAGCCCTTCGGGCCCTGCCACCGAGCCAGTCAGACCCCCCCGATGCAACCAACACCCTACGGTGGCTCGAAAGGGACAGGAGGACTTCGACCATCAGATGACCCCTGAATCTGACCGCTGGGTGACCCCGGTTACATGCAGGTCAGACGGAGGCCAAATACATGCAGCCTACTAATTTGAATGATCAGACTAACTGATCGCCGCTTGTATGTTTTTGTAGGGACATTGCAGCGCTTTTAGGGGAAAGAAGCACCCTACGCCACTGACCGCCAGATGACCCGCACCGTATTCTGGGTGAATTTGAGGTCACATGAATATTAATCGAAGTGTGTGAAAATTCTGAAGCATGCGGTGGGATCTACAGAGTGAAAATGACGTAATGTTGCTTCTAAAATTATCCAAAGAATCAAATCCTAAATCAAGCATAACTTACACTGGAAATGTTTGGCTGGCATTCCAACAAATTGACAAATTTAGGGATGCACAATATTAAAACTCTGGCCAACACCTATAGTCCAATAATTAATAATATTACCAATAATTAATAAAATAATAATTAATAAACTAATTAGTCTAGTGCTGGGCAATGATTAATCGCGATTAACCGCATCCAAAAGAAAAGTTTTTGTGTACATAATATATGTGTGTACTGTGTATATTTATTATGTATATATAAATACACACACGTGCATGTATATATTTAAGAAAAAAATTATATTTATATATAATATATACTTATATATAATATAAATTATATGAACATAAATATATACATGTAAATACGTGTAAATATTTTCAAAATATATGCTGTATGTGCGTTTCTTTATATATCCATAATAAATATACACAGTACACACACATATCATATATAAACAAAAACTTTTATTTTGGATGTGATTAATCGCGATTAATCATTGCCCAGCACTAATTAAAATTCTGTTTTATTAATTTTTCTAAAATTCAAAATAAAATACTAAAAATCAATCATTTTAAATGCTACAGGTACATTTAAGTATCAAAAATATGATCAAATGATGTTCACTTTAAGATTTGCTAAAGATTATAGTTATCAGTGTACAGTTTACTAATAATTGTTACTTTTTTATATTAACATTTTGTCATTTTTAAGGCCATCTAAATAAAAAAATGTCATTTGTATTATTTCAAATTGTTGTCTAAATTTTTGGTAAAACTTTAGTACAGGGATCAATTCTCACTGTTTACTAGTTGCTTATTAGCATGCCTATTATTAACATATTGGCTGTTTATTTGCACTTATAAAGCACATAATCTGCATGAGCATATTCTACATCTCTAATCCTACACAATACCTAAACTGAACAATTACCTTACTAACTATTAAAAAGCAGCAAATTAGGAGTTTATTGAGGCAAAAGTCATAGTTAATGGTTTGTTAATAGCGAGAATTGGACCTTAAAATAAAGTGTGAC
This sequence comes from Spinibarbus caldwelli, assembly GCA_039654775.1. NCBI lineage: Eukaryota > Metazoa > Chordata > Actinopteri > Cypriniformes > Cyprinidae > Spinibarbus > Spinibarbus caldwelli. Next base: position 12,147,328 of record CM077219.1, on the reverse strand, counting down.
CAAATTTTTCCATCTAAATTGAAAAATAGGTGCATTCAAAAATAAACTACCAATACCGACCAACACTGAAAAAATTATACTTCAAATATCAAAGAACCAAAATGGTACCAATTTATAATAACAAACATGACAGAGCATTCCTAAACATTAGTAAAATATTATTTAACAATTTTATTATTTAAAATTTTGTCATCTAAATTAATCTAAAATAAGTGAATTCAAAATTAAATATCCATTATTTTACTCAATTTATTATGCATCCCCAAACAAAACCTTAATAGTAGACCATCAACCTAAAAAAACGAGCGGTTTCTTGAAGACTATAGCACCAAGGTTAACAAAGATTACAGTTCGACGTTAAACACCGAATCTCAGACATATTATTTTTCAACTAACCGAACTCTACATCACATGACGATCTTTAATGACTATAACCATCTGTCATTTAATTGTAAAGGGAGCTGCATGCACATTTAAGAAGTGTATATTTAAAGGTTGTTGTGCCATGGAGTTGGAGGTGAAACATTCACGCTAGCGCTTCTGTGCATCACACGGAGGTCAACAGTAATAATTTGGGTCAAGCCATTACACCTTATGAATGTTACCAAACATTTGGCTTCTGCAGCATGATGCTGACTACCGAGTGACCTATGATGACAGACCAAACTCCCAGTGTTTAAAACCTCGCTGAATCATCTGGAGCTTTTCTGAACACACTCTGATGACTGCTAAATGACCCCAGGTTTCAGGTCATGGCGAGGGCAGATATGTATTATAGTGGAAACTAGGCAACATCGGCGATTTGCTACTGCTGCTTTGGTAAAACGCCCTGTAATTGACCGCTAGACGACCTCCATGTTGATCAGTAACGAGAGGTTCATTTTAGGTTAGATGCTTGTTCTTTTCTTTATAAAAACAGCTTTTTCAGGCTGCACTTTAGGCATAAATTTGAATTTTGAATTCAACAACAAACACAAAAATAATCTCAAATCCAATCAACCTAGTTGAGAAATATGAGCCAACTAGTATAATCTCACGAGCTGAAACACAAGACCTGGCCTTTGATGAAACACGCCGATCAACTGAACCATCTTCGTGGCTTCAGGGTCTTGAACAGACCACTGATGTTGATCAAAATGTGACCTGATGTTGACCGAGAGATGAACCGAGGCCGCAGACTGACCCCTCTGTCGCCATGGCCGCCAGCTGACCCCTGGAAAGGTCGCAGAGATCACGGCCTGTGGTCAGATCAACGCTGGACACAAAGAGTCAGTGAGAAGAATGAGAAAAGAAACATAGTGAGCGAATAAGAGAGTGAAAGAGAAAAGGAAGACGTGGGGTCAGAGGTCGCTATCTAAGGTCTTCCTTTCTCCATTTCATCATCCTCTGTTCCTCCTTTTTCTCTTCTGCGCCCTCATTTTAAGTGACCTCTGACTTCGACGTGTGTTTCGGGGAACGCTTGGGCTGACCTGACCATGAACGCATCCCAAACACAGCAAATAACACTATTCATAAGCAGTGTTTCTGTATTCACTCTAAATTCCTGCAAGTTCAGTTTAATTAAAAAATGTTTGGAAACAGATTGTTTTATTTTTGCAAAGCAAACATAAAGACATAATTGAAGTTAAGTACATAATCATGTAAAAGTAAAAAAGCTAAGTAAGAGTAAATTGAGCAATAAATATTAAGATAGTTTAATGCCCATTTCAGTTAAATGTTTACTAATGTTACTTAATATTTCATACTCCATTAATTCAAATTATTTAACATTGTTATATTTTGTACTGCAGACAAATATGTAAATACTATTATTCTCAACATGGATTTAATGTTGCGTTTTAGGATATGGAGACTAAGGAAATGTGTGCAATTGGTTTCCAACATTTCTTCAAGTAAACTAAATACATTTCTGAATCTAAATCAACAACAATGTATCATTACAATGAAGAAAAAATACACTATGAAATTTTTTGTTATTTTTAGACTTGTTTTAAGACTAAAAAAACAATCTGCCAGTGGGGTAAGAAAATAATCTTAATTACAGATAAATTCTCTGAAAACCACTGCTTCAAGTACATTTGTGAACAGTAAACAAAGCAAATAATCAATATTTTTCTATTGTTTTCCAGAAAGCATATATCACAAAAACATATTTAGAATATTTATATAGAATTTCTCTTTACATTTTATAAAATTTAAAGCAATAAACAATTGTCAATGAAGTTGAAAAAATAAATAAATAAACACACACACACACACACACACACACACACACACACATATATATATATATATATATATATATATATATATATATATAATTCAAGCTATGTTCTCTGGAAACAAATCTTAAATCTTTAGAAAATTTGCTTTAAGTAAATTTATGTATGCTTTTATAATTTGCACAATTTCTTCAGGTTTTTTTTTTATTCATTTATTTATTTTATTTTCTGTATTATTTCCCAGTACAATTATCTAAATATTCTAAAAACAAAACTACTCAGTATATTTAAAATTTGAAACAGTAAAATAAAAAATAACCTTAATTCAAGATATATTCTCTTAAAACATATATTAAATCTTTCAAAATTTTGCTCAAAGTAAATTTATCATGTTTTAAAGATGTTTTACATTAAAATTGAGAACTATATCAATTTAATTAATTTTTTTTTTATTATATTTTATTTATTATTTTCTCTATCATCACCAAACGTGAGCAGGTTGCAGTCACTGATAATTGTATCATCCAACTAGAACAAGAAGAACATGCTGTAAAATATAAATCTGAAAGACACTTTAGCAGCGGTGGGCATTTTGATCTCCGTCAGAAGCTGTCACGAGTCATTTTTTACTATCTGCATGTTCCTCTGAACTCAACTATCGAATCATAAACAGATCTAAAGGAATACAGAGGGATCTAACCTCAGCTAGTCTACGTGATTCAATGCCCCGTCACTGCAAAGCACATCAGCGCAGTGACAAAACAGATCATCGATTCTGCCACCGCATCTAAAATAAGCAAAACATGCCGTTTAAACCTATATAAGATTATACAGGAAAAATATGCAAGAATACAAACACAAAAGCAGGTATTCGAGGTGTAAGATGGAGCCAAGAAGTGGAACGCTGACCTCTGACCCCTGAATCGCAGCAAGAAAGCGATAGATAAAGAAGTGGTGTTTGATGTGTACGTTCAGTACAGTGCCAGCTTTGGCTTTCTGCAGAAGAAAGAATGTTAAAGACTTCAGCACACATGGGCTACGGATATATTACACCTCGACTCACAGCGGGAGAATGGGAGGAAGAGCGAGACGGACCGAGTGAGAGGTGAGGGGGCAGAAATAAAGCAAAAGAAAATAAGATATTGTCAAGAGGACGAGATGGAGAAGAGAAAAGAGTGGAACGTTATGAAGAGGATGGTTTAAATTGAGATGAAAGGCTCGGCGGGACAGAAGAACGCTGCTTCCCTTCACTTGGCCATTCCACACGCAGGTCTCTCAGGTCACCTATCTGTTACAGTGTCTGGGAACGGCCAGGCAGAGCCTATTACACTTCTGCTATCTTCATAGGAGGTGACATTTAGGAATCCCAGTTAGGGCGCCCTCTGCTTTGCACACAGACTATGGCACACATTTCCTTTCATCTTGTTGAAAAATATGAGAGCATTAATGAATATGGCATGATTTTATATATATTACCAAAAAAATGTAATACCTTTTAAATGAATTCACAAGTAAATACACATATTAAAAAAAACAAAAATAAAGGACAACACCATTCTTGTTCTATTCACATTAAATTGTATGTCATAAATTCAAGGCAAGAAAGATTTCGTGAAATTTACATCTTACTAGTATTCTGCAAATATCTGACCTTTATCATTTTTAGGTTGTAAGGTCTTTAGGTTATAAGATTTTAGGTTCTAATCTACAGGATTGATGATAAATAAGGATGTCTGGGATGATAAAGGAAAACCGAATTTAAAACACAAAAAATGTTGGGTCTTTATATTTGTGGAAATAGTCTATTAATTTTAGTGAATATTTAATTTAACAACTCTAAAAATCAAGCAGTGTAACCATTAAGTACCAAAATGTTTTCCTTGTGCCTAGGAAAAGAACCTTGCAACTAAATGTTTTTTTTTTTGTTTTTTTTTTTTAATAAAAATATATATGTATTATTTAAAAAAAGATTTTTTAAAATCATGAATAAAGGTATTTTTTAGTCTTACTCCATGTAGCCCAAGCTATGTCATAAAAAGGTAAAAATATGTGATTTTTCCTTTTCAACTTAATGACTTATTTAGTACCATATGAAAACCACAAACTTTTATATGTAATTTATTTATTTATTAAGAATCAAATATTACAAAAATTTGAGAATATTCCTGTTAATGAGATTTCTTTAAAAAAAAAAAACATTTAAACTACCTATGCTTCTTTTTTTTTTTTTTTTTTTTTTTTTTTTGGTTGTTAACTTTAAGGTTCAAAACTAATTCTATCAAATTCATTAAAGGATGTGTATTTAAGTAATCTTTTATAATTTATATTTCAAATCTATTTTTGAAAAACATATGACTTATGGAGCATCAGACACCACTGGCCTATAAATATGTATTTTGTTAAGTGTATATTTTAGTTCTTGCAACAGTTTTAATCATCTTTTTTTTCACTAGTTAATTTAAAAGCGTGACAAATGTTTAGAAATACTGTACACAATTTCCAAAACATTAAAAGTTCATAAAAACAGTATAGGCTATGCAATAATTGCAAATGATTTAGAGAAATGTTATGTAACATATCACATATAATTGTTAAAAAAAAAAAAAAAAAAAGCTTCAAAATTCCCGCACTTCAAAAAACGCATAAAGAGTTGCATAACTATTTTTATACTCCGTTCACTCCTCTCAACAAAGCTATCTTTAATAAATTTTAAACATTCGTTAATAACAGAAAACACGCTACATTTCACTACAAGGCCAGAGGTTTAATCTCACATGACTCCCAAGCGCCATCTGGCAGCGAGAGGAGGCCCTGCAGCGGGCGATACAGCAGGGGACAGCCCGGATTTTGGGCTCTATGGACACACATCTGACAAGCAGATGCTCTTGGCGGGATTACATTGCTCTGCCTCGATGATGGTGTATCGATTTTTATTTCCCCAACAGACAGTGCAGATAATTCAACGATAGCCGACCTAGGCTTCATCTGCATCAGGAGATAATTCATTTCAAGAGTTTCTGGAAAAATGAAGCATGCACCGCTAAAATATTTCCTTTTTCTCTGCGTTCACTTATTCGAAATCATCTCATTACAATAAAGTGCAATATAGCTTACATGAGGCGTCTGATTTCGAGATAAACTTTGACGCGAAGTGTATGAATATCATCAAATTGATTGTTTAATGTTGTTCATCTAGCATTATTTGAACTTCGTGTGAGTTGTCAAACCATGTTTTGTGTTTGTTTTGCGTTACCTTGTGATTCTTAGCAGCAGACCGTGCACACGTGCTTCGACGCTATAGCGCGTTCACGTCTTCAGCCGGTAGGTGGCGGAATAACACAACTTTTCACCAGCTTGGTGACATTATTCCCGACACAAGGGGGCAACACGTCCTCAACATCAGTGTTTTTGAGAGTAGATATTTACAGTACGTGCGATAGAAAGTGACTACATTACAAAATAAATAAATAACACTAAAAAAAAGAATAAAAGTAGGCAAACAAAATCCGTTTTCCCTTTTTGACTTCCCAATGTCCACAAAAACAACATAAGCTTTTTTTTTTTTTTGATTATCCAGACATAATATTTTAGAAAAATCAAGATTAAAATGATACAATCGGCTTTCGGGGACCGTTTATATATAGGCCTACATCTCTCAGTCATCACTGTACTGCATCACATTTTAGCTCAGTTTGGGTCTCCAAATAAAAATGAGGTGTTTTTACCTACATATTCTCACTATATCATTCGATATGTGCCATAAAAGCCTGATGTATCAAATATGATTAAAAAAAAACAGCATTTTTTAAAAAATATTTTGTAAAAGTTTAATAGACTTTCTGACTTTCATATTGCTCCCAGAGTTAAACTAAAACAAAGACGAGAATGTGTCTTTGCTGTTGCAGGCCCTAAACTCTGCTCCCACATTACAAATTTTTAAATATTTATTTAAAACATTTAATTTCCATTGCTTTTAATGTCCCGATGTTTAAATTGCACTTGATTTCTGTTGGTTTCTATTTTCATTTTGATTTATTTTATTCTTGATTTTTTTCCAGTGATTTTATCTTTTTACCTTCTTACTCGTTTTTTTCATTGGTCAGCTGTCACTGTTTTAATGGTGCCATATAAATTAAATAAACTTGAAACTTTCTGACTTTTATATCAGACTTTACATAAGGATAAGCATTTTTTTATGATTTTTACTCACAATTTCTACCTGATAAAATATTACAATTCTAATTATATTAGAAGGTTCAAAAATGAACCTTTTGAGGTTCCTGGAGATTGCAACTGTGGGGGAACCTTGAAGGTTCATTTTTGAACCTTTTTGAAAAGGTTCTAATTGGAACCTTCATTTATGGGTTACTTTTTTAACCTTTTTCTAGACAGCAATAACATTATTATTATTGTTGTTGTTGTTATTATTATTATACATTATTAATCCAATTTCACTATATAGACAGAACACCATAATTGTCCATAAACTGTTTAATACATAAATATGTATTACAAACAAACACATAAATAAATAAACAACAATCAAACATAAATATGTATTACAAACAAACCAACAAACACATAAATAAACAATCAACATCATGCATTTATATACATATATATAAAAAAAACTAGCCATTGTGGGTGGCATATTGGTTTTGGCATTATGATACTTAAACAGTTTTCAATGAATGTCAGGGTATCTCTCAACTCTGAAGCATATTCAGTGTTGAAGATGAAGTGTAGAGCTGTGTTCACATCGTCTACTTCACAGACCTCCTCCTCCCCTTCCATCGTTATTTCTAAAAGAGACTCTGCATCCTAGGCACGTCAGCACAGCAGAGGGTTGGGTGTATGTGGTTCCTAAAGAGAAAATAATGTTATACTATAACAATATTTAGTAGTTAAAGTGAAATTTATTATGTTTTTTTTTTTTTTTAATTAAGATTCAAAAAAGGAGTCCGTAATAAATCTTTGACTTTTTTTGAACCTGTCATAATAGAGGCTTTGAAAAGAAAGATGAGGCAGTGTAAACTATATTATCAATATAATAAAGATAATAGATAGGGTGGCAAGTGGTCATGAAAAACTAAATTATGAGCGTTTTGGTTGCAAGAATTCCTTACTAATATTATAAGTTGACATCAGTGAGAAAAATGTAATTATAAATTTAACAAACTGTAATCAAAAGTGTATGACCCCATTAAAGGGATATTTTGTCATCATTTACTTTCCCTGATGTTCTTCCAAACCTGTATAACTTATTTCTTATGCAGAACACAAAATAAGATATTTTTAAAAATCCAAGATGGCGGCGCGGGCACACGCAGCGGCTTCTCCAGATCCCAAAGACGGTGCTTTTATGTCTTTTAATGTCGTCTGTTCGTCTCCAAATAATGTCAATTTACCGCTAATTCATCGGGAGATCACTCCGAGATACATCTATGATCGCCAAAGCCTTTTGGATATCGACAACACATACAAACACAAACTCTCGCCGGCAGCTACTGAAAAGCTACGAGGCCTTTGTTTACTGCTGGAGCCGGACCTCGAGACCGCGGCCTCGCCTACTGACGCTACCCGCACAAGGCGGCGTCGCAAGCGGTGTGAGAGAGGACGGAAGCGCGGTAAGCGCGGAGGTATACGAGCTAGGCTGAGGGCTAACCCCACAAGACCGGCTCTTCCAACACTCATGCTCTCAAACGTTCGCTCTCTGGAAAACAAACTGGACTTAATTCAACTCAGTCGATCTACACAGCATGAAGCAAGGGATTGTTGTGTGTTTGTTTTCACTGAAACATGGCTAAACGACAACATCCCGGACTCCGCCATTCAGCTGCACGGCCTAACCTGCTACCGAGCGGATAGAGATTCATCACTGTCTGGTAAGACTCGCGGGGGTGGCTTGTGTGTTTACGTCAACAAAAAATGGTGTAACAATGCTGCGGTAGTATCAAAACACTGTTCATCACTGGTGGAGTTTATGTTTGTGAAGTGTCGACCGTTCTATCTGCCGCGGGAGTTCACGGCCATTGTTATTGTCGCGGTTTACATTCCTCCGTGTGCAAACGCTAAGGACGCGCTTCGCGAACTGTACAGCGCCATCAGCGAACAACAAACAAATAACCCCGACGGCTTTTTCATCATAGCCGGTGACTTCAACCACGAAAACTTAAAGACAGTTTTGCCAAAGTTCTACCAACATGTGAACTTTGCAACAAGGGGAAACAACACACTGGACTTTGTTTACACAACAGTTAAGAACGCATACAAAGCCGAACCCCGCCCCCACCTCGGGTACTCAGACCACATCTCTGTTATGCTAATCCCAGCATATAGCCCACTTCTCAAACTCACCAAACCGGTTCAAAAGCAGATCACAGTATGGCCAGACAATGCTACCTCTGCACTGCAGGACTGCTTCCAGGACACAGACTGGAACATGTTTAAAGAGGCAGCCACCTACAACAACCACATAGACCTGCAGGAGTACACTGAAACTGTGACTGCTTACATCAAAAAGTGCACAGATGATGTGACAGTCACAAAGACCATCACCACACGCGCCAATCAGAAGCCATGGATGACAGCAGAGGTTCGTGGGCTGCTAAAGACCAGAGATGAAGCTTTCAGATCAGGAGATAAAGCAGCCCTCAAAACAGCAAGAGCCAATCTGTCCCGCAGCATCAAAAATGCAAAACGGTCATATGCTCAAAAAATCAACAATCACTTCACAGACAGCAGAGACACACGGAGTCTGTGGCAAGCCATTCAGACCATCACAGACTACAAGCCCCCGCCACAGGCCTGTGATGATGATACATCCCTCCCAGATACACTCAACCACTTTTATTCACGGTTTGAAATGCAGAATGACACACCTGCACAAAAACTGCCCACACCTCCCAACGACCAGGCGCTCTGTCTGTCTCCAGCCGACGTAAGGAAGACCCTATCTAGGATTAACCCACGCAAGGCTGCGGGTCCCGACAACATACCTGGCCGTGTACTGAAAGACTGTGCTGTACAGCTGACAGATGTCCTAACAGATATCTTCAACACCTCGCTGAGCCAGGCAGTCGTCCCCACATGTCTCAAATCCACAACAATCATACCGGTACCAAAGAAATCACCTGTGTCCTGTCTAAATGACTACCGTCCCATAGCACTGACTCCAATCATAATGAAGTGCTTTGAGAGGTTAGTCATGCACAACATCAAAACCAGCCTCCCCAACACACTCGATCCGCTCCAGTTTGCATACCGTCCAAACCGCTCCACAGACGATGCAATTTCCTCCACCCTCCACCTGGCTCTTACCCACCTAGAAAATAAAGACTCTTATGTTAGAATGCTGTTCATTGACTTCAGCTCAGCATTCAACACAATAATCCCACAACAGCTCACAAATAAACTAAACCTACTGGGCCTTAACAATTCCCTCTGTAATTGGATTCTGGACTTTCTAACCGGAAGACCTCAGTCAGTCCGTGTCGGCCACAACACCTCGAGCACTACCACACTGAGCACAGGTGCCCCACAAGGCTGTGTGCTCAGCCCGCTGCTCTTCACGCTGCTGACCCACGACTGCACTGCCAAGTTCAGCTCCAACCACATCATCAAGTTCGCTGATGACACAACAGTGGTAGGTCTCATCAGCAACAATGATGAAACGCACTACAGAGAGGAAGTGGCACAGCTGGCTGAATGGTGTGGTGCTAACAACCTGTCCCTCAATGTGAGTAAGACAAAAGAGGTTGTGATGGACTTCAGGAGAAACTCCGCTGATCACCCCCCACTGACCATCGACAGCTCGCCTGTGGAGAGAGTCAGCAGCACTAAATTCCTGGGGGTGCACATCACAGAGGACCTCACCTGGACCACCAACACCATGTCACTCTCCAAGAAGGCACACCAGCGCCTACACTTTCTCCGTCGGCTGAAAAGAGCAAGTCTCCCTCCACCCATCCTCACCACTTTCTACAGGGGCACCATTGAGAGTGTGCTGACCAGCTGCATCACTGTCTGGTACGGGAACTGTACTGCAGCAGACCGCAAGACCCTCCAGCGGACAGTGAACACAGCTGCAAGGATCATCGGTGCCCCTCTCCCCTCCATCCTGGACATTTTCCTCACACGATGCTCCAGCAAAGCCAACAGTATCGTAAAGGACTCCACACACCCCTCCCACAGTCTCTTCCAGCTCCTACCATCAGGTAGACGGTACCGGAGCATCAGAGCCCGCTCTGCCAGACTGCTCAACAGCTTTTTCCCCCAGGCTGTGAGAGCCCTGAACTCAAATCACCCCGCCCCTCTCTGAAACCTCATACAAACCCCCTACCTCCTGAAACATGGACCATCTGGAACTTATGGAACTTTGTTTGTGCAATCGAAGAGTGCTACAGGTGAGTGGGCCTGTACAAACCACCTATAGTAGCACACTCTCTTCCTCTATGCGCACTAGTCACTTTTCACACACACTGCTGTGAGTACACAAATCCCACAAAAAGACTCAGTAATATCAGTAATATATGTATGTTTACATGCTCATGCACTACAAATTATCCTGCACTGTTCCCCATCCAGCTGCTTGAACTCACATTGTCTCTCTTTGCACATGTACAGTATTTATCGGAAGCATTCGTATAGTCTGTATAGTTTGTATAGTTTGTATTTTTTAGTTTATGTATAGGTAAATTTTTCTTTATATAGATAGTATATTTATAGTCAAAATCTATCAGTAGGATAGTTTGTGTATAGGTTTATATTGTTTTACTTCATTGCTGTATGCCTGTATTTATGTAGCACCGTGGTCCTGTGAGGCACGACATCTCGTTCCACTGTATGCCCCCGCATATAGCGGAATGACAATAAAGCTCAACTTGACTTGAACTTGACTTGACTTAAGAATGTTAAAGAATGTCCATATGATGAAAATCACTGGGGTCCAAAACAACGTGTCAGTGATTTTCAGTGACACTCTTGAAAATAACTTCTTTCACAGAACAAAAGAAAGGTGAGTAAATGATGACAGAATTTTCATTTTTGTTTGAATATTCCCTTTATTCATTCTTGCTGCTGTTACTGTGGAACCTGCATGGACACAAACAGTTCCACAGAATAACCCCATAAACAAATGTTTAGAAGAAATCATAACCAGGAGAAGGGGTTGAAAAAGAAAAAATTATAGATTTAAATATTATGGATACACTGTTCCAAATACACTCACCTCACTGATGACATAAAGAGATCTAAGACTCTCCTTTAGAAGAGGAAACAACAGGACAGCAGCAACCATTGAGACCTTAAATATAAAATTTGTTAAATTGAACATGGCAAACTATGTTTCTGATCATTGTGATTCTTAGCTTTACTGTTCATGCAGTGATTTATTACCTTTGTGTGCCAAATCAACACAGATTTGTTTTTCTTCATCCAACTCAGTAACAATATCTACCCCAACTGCTCTTCTTTGGCACTCGTTGATCACTGTTTGTGCCACCAGACTCTATCTGTGACACTTACCCCAACTGACCTTGGCCTCTTTTGGTACAAATCTTGGCCAGATAGATCCTCCATCTACAAAATAAATAAATAAATAAACATATACATGAAACATTCTCATAGGATAATACAAATGTAAGTATTGAAGTGTCACTTTATTTTAGCAAACCTACCACAATGGCTGCCATACTTTTGATGGACTCCTGGTAAAATGATCTGTTTTCTTACTTTGCTGAACCTGCAACAAATTTCATTTATTTCTTCAACATTAATCAAAGGTGATCTTTCTTTTTTTTTCTTTTTTTTTTTTAATTGTTTTTAAGCACATCCTCTGCCAGTCTTTTCTCTCAATAACTGGTATTTGGTAACAAGGGCTGAAGACACCTTGTTGTGTTCGCCTGTTGTATGCCTGAAAATAGAGAAAAACATTTTTACCCTCATCATTCTCTAAAATTATTAACTTACTGCATTGTGGAAATTACCATGTATATGTGCACATCTAATCAAACAGACCTTGAATTATTTTTGATCTTGTTTGCTTTGTCCTGTCAAAGAAAAAACCCTCTGCTCTCAATCCTTTTCTTTCTTTTTTTTTTTTTTTTTTTTTATTGCCACAATATGTTGCTACAAACAAGCAATATGTTGTCTTGAGATTGATCCAGGTGAAATATCAATAGGAAGTCCTACAAAAAAGTTTGCAGAAAAGTGCATGTTAGTATGGTAAAAACAGCTCAATGATTTGCAAAGATAACAATATAGTTTGGCTAAACATATGTGGACGCCTAACCTGACCATCACACCTAATTGAGCATCCCATTAAAAATGGGAACACAATGAAAGTTGCTTTGTAATAACAATGTCAACTAAATGCATAAATGTGAGAAAGTCACTAAGTTCTTCCGTACATCCCATTAAATAATTATAATAGTTAATAATAATTAGTAAAGGTGCCCACATATTTTTAAACACGTAGTAACTTACTCATGGTGTCTGTGTCTCATGATGGTAGATGAACAAATTCAGAATTACAGGATTAGTTTTGAGTTGACAAAACCAAACCACTCCAATCCGGCTTTGTTGGTACCATGATGCTGATCATCAACTTTCTTTGTCAACTCAGGCTTTGATCCTGAGTTTGTGGAGCGCGTGCACATGAATGTGTGACATCACTGGCGAACAGCCAATCACGAGCCTTGTAACACAAAACAAGTTCGATTTACTTCTCGCGAGAGACCCAGCGAGATTCAAAACTAAAGGTTTTGCTAAAGGTTAAGAGATTGAAGAATATGACAAATTGAAACGTCATGTGAAACATGAAAGAGGACAAATAAAAGAAATTATCTTGCTCTATCAGAGCAGTCCAAAGTGAAACTTGTTAAGTTAGTTTATACATTTGAATATATATAGCGATAGAGACTCGAACATGTAAGGTCACATGTAGTCATTTTTAAAATAGTGTTATCTATTGATAAACTCTTTACTCTGTGCACTTGCCTGACAAACAGGTTATGAATGTGTAAAAGTGCTTACCACATTAGATTTTGTTTTGTGTGGTTTTTGTACAGTTTTGGAAATGAGTAAGATAATGCTTTACAATGTTGTACAAATTCCATATTCTTATTATTTGTCACCAAAAGAGAAAGCTGCTGAAATCCATAGATTTTAATACTAACAAATTAGATATAATGATATAATAAAGCAATACAATATATACAATAACATGAAATATATTCCATAAATTATTAAAATAAGTTATTTTCAGTGTAGTTTATCTGGAATACTGGAGTGCTACTTCATTACTTTCATTTGATTTCAAATTAACTTTAACTCTGACATGTAAACTATTAATTTTTTTATTTATTTATTTTTTATTTTTGAAAGAATACTTCTATTCATCAAGAATGCATTAAATTGATCTAACGTAAAAGTAAAGCGTAAAGACATAACGTTACAAAAGATTTCTGTTATAGAAAAGAAAATGCTGTTCCTTTGAAACATTTATTCATCATAGAATTCTAAAAAAAATGCATCATGGTTTAAGCAGCACAACTGTTTTCAACACTAATAATAATAAGAAAAGTTTCTTGAGCAGCAAATCAGCATATTAGAATGATTTCTGAAGGATCATGTGACACTGAAGACTAATGATGCTGAAAATTCAGCGTTGCATCACAGAAATAAATTAAATCTTAAAATATATTAAAATGGAAAAAAAATTATAAACTGTGATAATATTTTATATATTTTCATTCATTTATATATTACATATTAGAGCAGATATTTCATATATTACTATTTTTACTGTATTTTTTGATCAAATAAATGAATGATTTTTGTCAATAACATTAAAAAACAAAAATCTCACTGAACCCAAACTTTTGAACAGTATACACTTACTCACTTAATGTATAAATGTCATCGGTTGTGGAGAGGCATATACAGGTGCATCTCAATAAATTAGAATGTCGTGGAAAAGTTAATTTATTTCAGTAATTCAACTCAAATTGTGAAACTCGTGTATTAAATAAATTCAATGCACATTGACTGAAGTAGTTTAAGTCTTTGGTTCTTTTAATTGTGATGATTTTGGCTCACATTTAACAAAAACCCACCAATTCACTGTCTCAACAAATTAGATTACTTCATAAGACCAATATAAAAAAAAAAAATAAAAACATTTTTAGTGAATTGTTGGCCTTCTGGAAAGTATGTTCATTTACTGTATATGTACTCAATACTTGGTAGGGGCTCCTTTACTTTAATTACTGCCTCAATTCGGCGTGGCATGGTGATCAGTTTGTGGCACTGCTGAGGTGGTATGGAAGCCCAGGTTTCTTTGACAGTGGCCTTCAGCTCATCTGCATTTTTTAGTCTCTTGTTTCTCATTTTCCTCTTGACAATACCCCATAGATTCTCTATGGGGTTCAGGTCTGGTGAGTTTTTTGGCCAGTCAAGCACACCAACACCATGGTCATTTAACCAACTTTTGGTGCTTTTGGCAGTGTGGGCAGGAGCCAAATCCTGCTGGAAAATGAAATCAGCATCTTTAAAAAGCTGGTCAGCAGAAGGAAGCATGAAGTGCTCCAAAATTTCTTGGTAAACGGGTGCAGTGACTTTGGTTTTCAAAAAACACAATGGACCAACACCAGCAGATGACATTGCACCCCAAATCATCACAGACTGTGGAAACTTAACACTGGACTTCAAGCAACTTGGGCTATGAGCTTCTCCACCCTTCCTCCAGACTCTAGGACCTTGGTTTCCAAATGAAATACAAAACTTTCTCTCATCTGAAAAGAGGACTTTGGACCACTGGGCAACAGTCCAGTTCTTCTTCTCCTTAGCCCAGGTAAGACGCCTCTGACGTTGTCTGTGGTTCAGGAGTGGCTTAACAAGAGGAATACAACAACTGTAGCCAAATTCCTTGACATGTCTGTGTGTGGTGGCTCTTGATGCCTTGACCCCAGCCTCAGTCCATTCCTTGTGAAGTTCACCCAAATTCCTGAATCGATTTTGCTTGACAATCCTCATAAGGCTGCGGTTCTCTCGGTTGGTTGTGCATCTTTTTCTTCCACACTTTTTCCTTCCACTCAACTTTCTGTTAACATGCTTGGATACAGCACTCTGTGAACAGCCAGCTTAATTGGCAATGAATGTTTGTGGCTTACCCTCCTTGTGAAGGGTGTCAATGATTGTCTTCTGGACAACTGTCAGATCAGCAGTCTTCCCCATGATTGTGTAACCTAGTGAACCAAACTGAGAGACCATTTTGAAGACTCAGGAAACCTTTGCAGGTGTTTTGAGGTGATTAGCTGATTGGGATGTCACCATATTCTAATTTGTTGAGATGGTGAATTGGTGGGTTTTTGTTAAATGTGAGCCAAAATCATCACAATTAAAAGAACCAAAGACTTAAACTACTTCAGTCTGTGTGCACTGAATTTATTTAATACACGAGTTTCACAATTTGAGTTGAATTACTGAAATAAATGAACTTTTCCACAACATTCTAATTTATTGAGATGCACCTGTATGTGTGTGACGAACTACACTTATGTGAACTTGAGTAGGTAGTTAAAAGTGATTGCAAAATGGCTCAGAAAAGTGAAGTTCTCAGGAAATGGAGGTCAAGCTTCATTTTTATTATATATATTTTGTTATCTAAACAAACATTTTTAACATGGTCCAAGCGTATAAATATTTTAAGGCCACACCTCACCAGCAAATATGCCAAAAAATGGACACCAAATGATGTTACTGAGATACTGTAAGTTGGCAAGAAATAAAAAGGGATCTTTAGCAGCATAAAGTTTTAAAACAGATTATAGATTATAAACAGAATAAAATCTTTATATATTCAGAGGAAGTTATTAGTTATCATACATTAAAAGTAAGTTGCATTCTTTATCATTAATGTATTCTGATTTCTTATTAGCTGAATCTGGATTGACAGCCATGTGTCACAAAACCCCAGTATATACTGACAGAAGTTTTTGGTAATTTTCTGTTCTTTGCATCAGTTTCTAAAAGTTTTTGGAGAGAAAGGACAGAAGCAGAGCTATAATTTCATATCCCCACCCTTGCAGACACTGCATGAGACAATATAAATATCACCCTCTGTTTGTGGATGGTGTGGCTGGTTTGTTTGAGTAATGAGGTAATTAAGTCAATCACGACACTCGGACAGATGATGAATTTTGTTAATGCTTCTCCTTTGTTCTCCACTCATTTCTGAGCAGGTCTTTTTCCTCTACATTAACCCGACATGCGAGCACACACACACACACACACACACACACACACACACACACACACACACACACACACACACACACACTCACTCACTCACTCACTCTCTCTCTCTCTCTCTCTCTCTCCCTCTCTCCCTCTCTCCCTCCCTCCCTGCATCTTCTTATTTGTGGAGTACGAAGTTGCAGCGATGCAAATGGGCGACAGAGATGAGCCTCTTACTAAAGTGGAATTGCAAGAGGGCAAAACAAAATACATCAGAGGCTGTTTCATATTCGCTGTGCTTACAAAGTCAACATCCTCTCCTTCAGTGGGGCAAAGTGCAGCATTGTGCAACAGCCCGGGACTATATTTACCTCAAACACTAAGATAATGACAGGCTGTTTTCACACTTGGCTTGGTCTGAACCAGAATTCAGTTCCACTCCCATCTTTCAGCAGGTAAGTTTTCACATTGCACTTTTGGGTCTAAACCACAATAGGCTTGTTCACTGCAGGAAAAAAGATTCAAAAGTTGTTACCAGGGCAGAACCATTTTAAAATGCACCTTTATATCATATTTACCCCAAAGGGTGTATATTAGTACTTTAAAAGTACATATTAGTAACTAAACCATACATATTAGTATAGTGCCATGCGAAAGTATTCGTACTGCTTCATTTTTTCACATTTTATGTTGCTGCCTTATGTTAAACTGTTTTAAATTATTTTTTTTCAAATCAATCTACAATCCATACACCATAATAAAAAAGCAAAAAAAAAAAAAAAAAAATGATGTGTGACAACATTACTGAAAAGGAAAAACTGAAATAAGTACATTGGATAAATATTCATACCCTTAACTCACTACTTATTTGAAGCACCTTTACAGCCTCAAGTCTTTTTCTGTATGATGCGACATGCTTTGCACATTTGCATTTGGCATTTATCTGCCATTCTTCTCCTCACCTCTTCACCTCTCAAGCTCTGTCAGGTTGGATGGGGACGACTAGCATTTTCAGGTTTTTCCAGAAATGTTTGATTGGGTTCAACCCCAGGCTCTGGCTGGGACACTCAAGGACATTCACAGAGTTGTCTATAAGCCACTCTTGCTGTGCTTCGGGTCATTGTCCTGTTGGAAGGTGAACCTTCTGCCCAGTCTGAGGTTCTGAATGCTCTGAACTAGGTTTTCATTAAAGCTATCTCAAAAATTTGGTTCATTTAGCTTCTCTTTTACTCTGACGAGTCCCTCAGTCCCTGCCGCTGATAAACATCCCCACAGCATGAGGCTGCTACCAGCACACTTTACTTTTGGGATGGTGCTCTGCAGGTGATGAGCAGAGCTGGTTTCCTTCAAACATGATGCTTAGAATTGAGGTTCATCAAACCAGAGGATCTTGTTTCTCACAGTCTGAGGGCCCTTTAGGTGCTTTTTTGCAAACTCCAAGTGTGTTTTCATGTGTCTTCACTGAGGAGAGGATTGAGTTTGACCACAACGCCATAAAGGACAGATCGGTGGAGTGTTGCAGTGATGTTTGTCCTTCTGCAGGTTTCTCCTGTCTCCACATATGCTCATGGAGCTCAACTAGAGTGGCCATTCAGCTTCACTCTAACAACTCCCTTCTCCATCGCCAGGTGGCCAGCTATAGGAAGAGTCCTGGTTGTTCCAAACTTCTTCCATTAAGCATAATGGTGGCTTCATGCTTCTGTGAACATTCAATACAGCAGATTTTTTTCTGAACTCTTCCCCAGATCTGTGTCTTGACACAATTCTGTTTCTGAGCTCTACAGGCAGTTCTTTTGACCTCAGGACTTGTTATTTTCACTAATATGCATTTTCAGCTTTCAGGCCTTTTATTGAGAGGTGTGTGCCTTTCCAAATCATATCCATTCAACTGATTTTGCCACAGGTTAACTCCACTCAAAGTGCAGTAACATCTACAAGTGATATTGGAATGCTCCTGAACTCAATTTGACGTGTCCCAGAAAGGGTATGAATACTTATGCAACGTAATTATTTCAGGTTTTTTTGTTTTTAATAAATTTGTAAAGTTTACAAATCTGTTTTTTTTTCCCTTTGTCATTATGGTGTATGGAGTATAGACTGATGTGGAAAAAGCTATTTAAAGTATTTTAACATAAGTCAACATCATAACAAAATGTGAAAAAATTAAGTGTTACAAAAACTGTCGCACGGCACTGTATGAGTAGGCCTACCTGTTGAAAGGTACCATTGCATTGACAGCTTTTGTACCTTTTTTCTGAGAGTGTGCCATCAAACTGAGCCCCACACAAGCTAGGAGACGATTCAGGAGGAAAATGGCCATTTCACTGTGTTATTTTACTGTTATTTATCCTTGATTTAATACAAAAATGTAATGGCTCATACATTTATCTATCATGGATGTGATACAAATGCTGCAAAAACAGCAAAATGCTCTACAAAGACAGCAATTATAAGAAATACATTACACAATAGGTTTTCAACCCTGCTTTTGGGGACCTGTTCTGCAAAGTAATAAACCAACCTGCATCAGCACACCTGGTCTGTGACTTTTCAAGTGATCCTAAAGAGCATGACTAGCTCATTCAGGTGTGTTTGATTAGGGTTGGAGCTGAACTCTGCAGGACAGTGGGTCGCAGGAGCAGGGTTTGAAGACCTACGCATTTCACAATAACAAGTATGACTAGAGGAATGGAAGGATGCAATTTCTACATCATGAATAACAGTTTGGACTGACTGCAAACTGTACTAAAGTTAACATGACCCATACATGTGTTTTCCACATTTTTGATGGCAAGGACATCCAAAACCTCTTGCACACTGTTTATAAATACAAGTGCATTGTTTGTGCAACTGAGTGCTCAAATAGATAACTTACCTACATTTCCAACAGTCTCAGGTCAGGTCTGAGCCAACAGGGATCTTAACCAACAGAAGAGGAAAAAATAAACTCCTATTCCCTTTTAACACCAGCCAAGACAATAAGGTGTCCTTCATTTTTTTTCTATAAAAAGATAGCAACTAGATAGAGGTTGTTCAGAATTTAGTTTACACTGCCACATATTTTTATCAATAATCGTAAATGCACTTAAATCTAACATTATATCCAGACTGTTCAATTCTGAGAAAAGCTAGTGCTCCAAGAGCTGTCAAACTCCCTCCCCCACTGTAAAAGGAACATATATTGAAATTTTAAATAACCTTAGTATCAGTGGCGGCTGCTGGTCTTTCAAAGAGGGGAAGCTCATTTTTGGCCTACATCATAAAAATTGTCCATTTATTTATACGTGAATTCTGCCCTACGTTCCTTTTCAAGAAAATGCTCTGTGATCTAAAAAAAAGATATTAAACTTGGAGGAAATGTGGGAATTAGGTTAAACTGAAATAAGGAATGTGGTGTATAATTGTGTGAAATGTATGATGAAAATTGGCTAGCAATTTCGCCAAGCAAATACCAAGAAATAGGTTGTGAGCAGAATAGGATTGGAGAGATGGAAAAGGAGAAAAACACAAAAGCTTCAAAGGGGAGCTGTAACATAGCCTAAAATATATAGGGGTCATTCTATGGAAATGTCCATTTTTCTGTCCCTAGCCTTTACAGAAATATTACACTTGAAAATTACAATTTTATATATAATAGTATATATATATATATATATATATATATATATATATATATATATATATATATATATAGAAATGAAACAATGTGTTATTTGAACAATTACACCTTCCTGAGCCATCAATGTGGCAATATTTGTTTTTAATTCATTATAAAGAATTCCAAGCACCACAAAACTGCTCGTCCCCACAGCCATGTACAGAGGGGAAAGTGCTTTATTTTGAGGTCAAAAAACAGGTTTTTCGCATTTAAAATAATGTATATATAACTATCATATAAGATTATAAAAGATTATAAAAAAAGACTTTAAAAAAATCATTAAGCTGTCATTTATGTCTATTCATGAAGTCAAAAGGTAATCTAATGTGGTCTAAGTTTAAATGTAAAAATAAATAAATAAATAAATAAATACATTTTAAGACATATTGCTATGCCAGGAACCAAATGTATTTACTCAGTATTAGGATATGACTACTTGTTTTTTATTACAGCCCGTGATAATTAATACATTACAAAAACATTGTAAAAATTAGGCTAAAAGAAAGTCATCCCACTCCTCTACGTCTACTTCTATCATCGCTTGGATTACAGCGTCACACGCCTTCTTTTTGAATGTGATTTTTCTCCAATGAGGGGGCGGAACATTTGGCAAATTACGCTACGGCACTTATATTATTGCACTGGTTGGCGAGTGTCAATCAATGCATTGGAGAATACGGCAAACTTAAATAAGCTGCTTGTCAGAATTCCCTAACAAGCAATTTTTTTTTAAATATTTTTTAAAATAAGCCCAAAAAACCGCAACCAGGGATTTTTTCCCGCAACTTTACAAAAAAAAAAAAGAAAAAAAAAAAAAAAAAAAAAAAGAAGAAGCCCAAAGTCGCGTATAATACGCGGACTTGGCAACTGTGGACTGAGCTCGAATAGCTTCAGCGTCAGCGACTTTTTATAGTACAAAATCGCTGTCAATCAAAAGGAGACGCAGTCTTTCGACAGACCCTCCAATCATCACGCAGAAGCCCGGAGTCCAGCCCAGCCCACTCCTCCATTCACTCCGTGGGCGGGACATAATCGCAGCATTTATCCAATGACCGTCTAGTCTTGAAGCACTGAAAAAAACTGTTCAAAGCATCCCCATTGAAGTCAATGGACGCTAGGCTTCAACAGGGAAATAGACTGTGACGCTACGGGAATGTATGAGAAGGAAATCGAGTCAGCCGACCTGCTATATGTAGCTGATTCTGAACGAGCTACATAAATAAAATGTCAATAAAATGTTAACACAATAGTACATATTTGACCATTAATTTTTTGACATTATAGGGGAAGCCAAGCTTCCCTTGCAGTCTTAAAGAAATCCCCACTGCTTAGTATATATGAGGCATTTTCAAGGGTTCTGAGGAACAACGTTGTGTCTCAAGCATCTTTTTATTTTTAAAGTGTGCATGTAAAACTACAACTCCCACGATGCACCACCAATGTATGTACACAGGTATGTTTGGTTGCAATTGGTGGGTTGCCAGATAATGTTTATAAATGCACTAAATCTAAATCTAACACTTCAAGAGTTTTCAAACTCCACTTTTTGAGTAAACATTAGTATATATGAAGCATTTCCAAGTGTTCTGAGGAGCCACATTGTGCCTCGATCATTTTTTTTTTCTTAATTTTTACAGCGCGCTCGTAAAACTACAACTCCCAGAATGCACCACTCGCGTACGTACACAGGCACGTTCGATCGGAATTGGCGGGTTGCTGGAGCGCTCGTGTAGCGATACCTTTTGTCTGACCATCTGAAGAACCTCGGTAAAACAATAGCAAACTCTTTCTCCAGTCGACAGACTTCAAACGCTTGTCGACACTTAAGGCCGGTCTAGCTGCACTGAACCACCTAATTCGGTGATATTTCGCCTTTAATTCAGTAATTCACAGGTAAGTGGCGCTGCGTGCAGACTGTAAAAACAACTAACGTTACAGGATTGACTGTGTATTAGTGAATGTGATTTTTCATATATCTGCATAAATATATATGCACACTTAACAGGCAGATGTGTTGAGTGCTTTAAGCGACACACTGCTCTTCAATAATATTCCAGTTATATTTGAGAAATTGCTGCTAGTTTTCTGATCGGATCCAGGTCAACATGGAGAAGTGGCGACCATGCTTCTGCAACATTAGCCAGCAGGCTAGTCGGTGTCTCGTTTTTAACGGCCATCTTTAGTTTGAAAAGTTAAAATGAACGTGCGTAGGAACGTTTTAATGCGTATATTTATCGGACAGCATAAATGTTGTTGATGTCAAGGTACCTTTTGGACCCACAATTGTGCGCTCAAACGGGTCAGTTCAGCCCAGCATCTCCGCGCGAGGCAGAAACGCCTTCCTCGTGCACGGGAGGCGTTCAGTAACTAAGGGACTCGCGGGAAAACGATTTTACAGAGATGTTCATGGTGTTTACAGTGGCACTGTCACCTTAAAATGTAACGCTCGTGTCTGTCTGCTGCAGCGAGGAGATGGGTCGAACATTCTGGCAAAGCATCTGCGCGTGCTCGTCGCCGGAAGTTAAATCGAATACTTGACTGCGCGCGAGTTTTATCAGTATCATCTTCAGTTTATCAGGAGAAATAAAATTATTAGGGATGGGCGATACTAATTTACTTATTTTGTTTTCGATACGATACCGATACTTTAAGGCGAGTATCATCGATACCGATACGATACTTCTAAACTGAAGAACTGAACTAAAAAATTTTTAAATTATGAAATTTATTAAATTACTAAGAGTAAGATGGGTAATGATACCCACTTAACTTTATATTTGAAACACATTTTAACAGTCAATACACCTTAATTGTAACTTATTGGGTTATATTTTTGTTTACACATGGTTCAAATATGTTTACTGTAGTGGTAACCATGGAAATCTACAAATACTATAGTTGAACTAGGTCACTTTTGGGACTTTGGTAAAACCATGGTTCATTTTCATAAAGGACTGCCAGTGACAGGCTGTTGCATGCATAAAATGCAAACCTTTTATTCTGACAGTGTATGATTTATATTAACATTACAGAATAGAACATGATCAATATTATCTTTTAACATTCAAATTTTGCACAAACTATAAGCTACAATTTCAATTTGTTTATTGTGAAATAACTCAAACGTTTTTTTTTTTTGTTTTGTTTTGTTTTTTGTGTCCTCTGATAAGCATTGTTCTGGGCATCGTTCCCAAATGCATCAGCTTTCTTATGATACATTTAGGAAATGCAGCCTTGTTTGAATGCACTGTCAGAAGTGAGTGAACGCTCTCTGTGATTGATTGGTTCTGTCTGGCCACATTTGTGAAAATAGTTATTCGTCCAATTCAATGCATATTGTATGCATTAATTTTTTGTTAAATAAACAGAATCACTGGGAAATAAAACACACCTTAGTACCGATATTTTTTATTTGAGTATCGATAATTTCGATACTCGCCTCAGTATCGATATATCGATACTTCAGGATTGATACGCCCATCCCTAAAAATCATCCTGTACGCAAAACTGTTTCTGTAAGAAGTGAAATTAGCCCAAGTGTTAAGAATAATTATGTTAATGCGATTTCATTAAGCAAGATTTTTTAAAATGTCCAAACTTTTGGCTTGGAGCTTAATTTGTTAGGTTTTGTTCCGGTTTTAAGCCCTTTTTAGGTGACACATCTCAGTACTGCAGCCTGGTGAGTGTTTACTAATAGTCATATAAGGGCAAAACACGTGTGTGTATTGTTTTTTTCTGTTAAAGCATCTATTAACAAAAAGAAAAGTTGAGGGAAAACAATTAATAAAAATAAAATGTTTTTTAAATAGTTTTTTTTGGTATTGACACGAGAAATTGTCCAAATTTAATAGCTTCAAGCCAGGGATGTGTTGCTTTTTTAATTTTGATTTAAACAACTTCCTGTTGCTGTATGTATTTTTTTTTTATGATGATTTTTTTAATAGCAATTTCAAGTACATTTCCCCCTAATTCCCGTGAAAATAAATATCTTATAAGGCCTTTCCACACTGAGCGCGATGCGAAAAAGCGAGGCGAATCGCCGACGAACGCAAACGAATGTTCGCCTTCTGCTAATTCACGCCTGCACGCTAGGGGGCACCGACCAGCAATGCATTTTTCCTCAGATATACATCTTGTATATGGATTTAACCTCTAAATTAAGATAAACAAAGTTTGGTTCTACACCAGAAACACAAGCTATCTATAATGCTTACAAGAATAGGCTACATCCTAAAATATAATTAGAAGTACAATTAGCATCAAGCTACACTTGAAAATGCATGTAATTATTAATGTATTTGCTTACCCACTTTAAACCATCATCGAGTGCTTGTAATAACTTCCGATTGTGATTTATAGTTTATTTTGATTCTATAAAAAGCAGACACATGCACTCTTTGTATGTTTGTTTAATAATGGTACACTGCTAATTTTTGTCATAAACATCCTTTATTGCTATAATACTATGAGCTGCATACAAAACACATACAGAAAATATATCTTCATAAACATATGTCTATTTGCTTTCATATTTCATGTGTAGGAAAATATTTCACTCGATTTTTTTTTTTTTTAATACGGAAGATCTAGAGAGTGAACGCGCTCTAACTCACTCGCGCACGTGGAAGAAAACGGACGGTGCTCTACAGATCACTTGATTCAGTGGAGAATTATTAGAAATGTTATTCTGTATAAAGAACGCGAGAATAAATCTGTTTTCAAATACCAACGATAACAAGAACTCAGCATCCACTCTCTTATCTGGGATACTGTTCTTCAGTGTTTGTTTACACTGGTTTTTGAAACAGCGCCACCATTCTCACCTTTTTGTGCAACAGCAGCTGCTCCAGTCACGTGGTCCTAGCTCAAATCTTATTGGACGGCCCGTGTTTTCGCTTTGCGAAAATGAAAAGATTCATCGGACTGGACAAAAAAACACATTCGCATTTTCGGTACGCAAATGTTTGCGGTCTATGTGGAAACATCCATAGGAAGCTGTTGTTTTATTCCAGCGCGTCATCGCGTCCTAAATTCGTTTCGCTTTTTCACGTTCAGTGTGGAAAGGCCTTTACTCATTGCTGTAAAACCGAACAGACATGGGTCAAAGACGAGATGTCCCATTTTAGTGTCTTCTTTAAATTGTCAAAATGTCAAAATATGAGTGAAAAAATTTTCCACCATCATATACATATATATATATATGTAAAAATGAAACAACACACATATTCTGACCTGTACTTATTAAAATATATAATAGAAAATAACAATCATACAAATATTTTTTTTTTTTAATTAAAAGCTTCTTGCTGACAAATTGGTGAAACCTAGTCGTTTAAAGGATAGTTTCAAAATTTGATAAATATTTAAAATTACAATGAATTAATATTTTGTTTTGAGGTTGCACTGTGATGCTTAAATAATGTTTTTGAAGTCATCTAATGATTCTTGTTTTAAATATGCCTGACAGGATTTTTGGTATATAAACTATTGTTACACTAAATTATATTTTAGTATATTCATAGTAATCATGGTATGACAGACATACATTTTTATTAGGGGTGCTCCGATCAGGATTTTTGAGGCCGATCACCGCTTGACGATCACAGAAAGCAGTATCTGCCAATACCAATCACCGATCTTTTTTAAAAGCCTTCTTTTTATCATGTAGAATGATTTATAGTGATACTCCGAGTCCGATCGGGATTTTTAGACATTTATTCAGGGCCTAAATTTCATTTTTGAAAATGGGGGAATTCCCCTCTTAGGTGACTCTTCTGAGAGGGGATTTTTTAATTTGAGGGGTGGAGGGGGCATTTTTTTTAGACATTTTTCAAAAATAGATGTTTATCTCACCTAAATGTTTGATCATGCAGTGCATTTTTGTTTTAAACAATTGTGCAATAGCTTACACACAGCACAAGCCTGATTTTGTGAGCTGTATGTGAGGTGGCCTTCTACGTCAGGTTCACACATAGGCCTACTCCGTTTACAGGGCGTATGCAGTCCATGTGCGGTGTGTAAACGGTGCAGAAGCAGCAATGACTGTACTTTCACACAGGAGTCCGCAACTGATCCATGGCTGTTTACCACAAACACAACATTTATCCATTATTTTGATTTCAAATTCAAACATTGTCACTGAAAATGCTTTTTCAGCATTGCGATTCTTTTTTTACACAGTACAGTAATACAGTCTTTCATAGACGTGTGTAAACAATAAATATAAGCAAAGCAACACATTATTCAATGCTTTTTACTTTTGCATTTACTTCTAGATTTATATATTAAGTTGTTCAAGTGGCAAAACATTTAAACTACTTTTCGTACGTTATCACAAACTTACCATTGACAGAAACAGTCAGCTCTACTGCCTTTCCTTTTGCATTTAATTCTTTATTACAAGCAATCCTGCGGTTCATAAAGAACTACTTCTACCTCCACGAGTGCCATTATTGAATTGTTTAGAAGTGCTCTTTCCCTTTAAACCTAGCCAAAAAGCCATATGTGTTGACTGTGAAACACAGTAGACTTTAATTATATGCATTTATGGTTTTATTACTACATTTTCGTGTTAATCCATGTTCATATTTACTGCAAACAATGTGCTGTCACTTTAATTCAGCGCGAGCAGTGGAAACGATCTCTGCACTGCTGCAGACGCAGCGCTCCTGGAACGCACCCGCGTGTAGTGTGAACGCTTAATCTGTTAATGAGCGTGGAAAAAATACGCACCGCATACGCACTGCAAACTGATGTGTGGACTTGGAGATAAGTGTGTGTGCTGCGAGTGTGCATGAGCGCACCGTCTCCAGGAGAGCGGTTTAAACACTGGCAAGGATTAAAAAGAAATGCAATTTCTAAACTTTGGTGACGACGCGACCCTGCCTCGATTGTGCAAGTGACAGTTCCTGTGTCAACTGTGCAGCGTGCAGCTCGCTTATAGTACAGACACGATGTGATTTGAAGCCATTTGTGCATTTTGAGAAGGAAAGAGAGAGAGTGTGCGGTGATTCACACAGGCTGTTTGTGAGATTACGTCTCACATAAGGTTTTCAAATTACTTTACAAGTTATTTAATGAAGAAATATGAATTGTACCTCACCTTTAGCATTATAATTATTTCACCCGTGCCGGACAGAGACTGAGACGGTGCACTGCATGTCGTGCCAAATCTCTCACGGCAGGCGCATCATCAGCTTAATATCGGCCTTTTTAGAGACCGCCGATCAAACTTCCCCAAGCAATTATCGGCCGATAGTGATCGCTGGCCGATAGTGATCGGTAGCTGAGCAATCTGAGCACCCCTAATTTTTATCATGGTTTACCTTTAAAAAAAACAAAAACAAATAATAATCAAACGACAAATTCTAATGAGAGACAAAAAAGTTACATCTTTGTTAAACTTGTATTGTTTTGATGCTTGAAAATGCCTTTTTGTCTTTGACCCACATTCTGTTTTAATAAAATCACTTAATGGTATCTGTCAACAATGAGGATAATGTAAATCAATGGGAAAGTGTTTAAATATTCATGAAAATAACATCACAATGCACCAAAACAAACTCATAATTATCTTAATAATGGTTTACGCAACACATTTTTAATGTGACCTGGACGCGTTTTTGTGAGATTCACCGAAAATACACCATGTCATTAAACTTTTTTGCACTGTAAAGCAATTGAAAGGGAGCCGCGCACCATGAAATAATGTGTTTGTTAGAGCCGACGAACTGTTATCCACAGTGCTGTGTAATTTTATTTCCTACCTTGTGTTGTTCTTTTCCTGATATCACCTGATCCCCCTCCAGTCCCCTCTAATCCACACTTTCACTCTGTTCAGCACTGTTGACGTTGACAAGGAACCGGAAGGTTCCGCAGAGTCTCCGCCCCATCGACGAGCATGAGCGAACCTGCAGACACAGCTAGTGATGCTCCCAGCGTCACCGCAGGTGTCTCACAACTTTCTCCTTCACTGATGTTGTTCTTTCAAATGTGTATGGGGGAGGGTTCTGTCTAGACATTCAGATCACCTTAACGTATCTGTCTTATAAACAAGCCTTGAAATGACTTCTGTTAAATCACGGGTTGTCTGTTTTCATGAGCGCTATTTCATCTACCATGTGATCCATTATCTGTCAGTGACTAATAGAGGTGCTGCTTCTGGTGATTTATAAGGTCAAAGGTTTGATTCTGTTCTGGTCCACAAAAAGGACAGAATGAGTGTTTCAAAGTGATGAAATTTGGGCAAATTTGTAACATTTTTAAAATCAGGTTAATTACCAGTTGTGTTCTAAGTGGCAAGTTGTGTCTGTTAACATTAGTTAATGCACTCTGAACTAACTAACTAAACTAACATTAACAGAGGTTAAATAAATGTGGTGAAAATATAGTTTTTTGTTAGTGTATAATTAATGCATTAACTAATGTTCACAAACGAGACATAATTGAATTTGTTGTTTTTGTTTGTTTTGTTTTTTTTGTTTTTTTTTTGTTTTACCTGAACTGATGTGTAAGCTATATTACCTTCTTTTGTGGTCAATTAGTAGTTAAGCATTTGTTCTCAACACTAGCTGTGGTATTTTTAATCATGAAATTGATGTTAATATTTAGGAGTTGAATTGCCACATACCACTATAATAACAAAATTAATGTTGAAATAGTTTAATGACAGATGAGATTTGCATAAAATTACTGAACTTTTTTTTTTTTTTTTCACAGTATACACTACCATTCAAGAGTTTGGGGTTTAAAGAAATTAACATTTTTAGCTAAAAAGGATGCATTAAATTGATCAGAAGTGACAGTAAAGACTTATAATGTTGAAGGTTTCTGTTTCAAATATTTTTCCTGAAACAAAAGCTTCCACAAAATTTGAAGCAGCATGCCTATTTTAACATTATTAATCTCAAATGTTTCTTGAGCAGCAAATCAGAGTGATTTCTGAAGGATCATGTGGCACTGAAGACTGGAGTAATGATGCTGAAAATTCAGTTTTGCATCACAGGAATAAATTACATTTTAAAAATATGTAAAAACAGAAAACAGTTATTTTAAAGTTTAATAATATTTCACAATATTACTGTTTTTACTGTATTTTGATCAAATAAATGCAACCTTGGTTACAATTAAGACTTTTTGGTAGTGTATACTTAATTTATATTTAAAAAAAAAAAAAAAAAAAAAAAAAACGTAAACCAAAGCAGTGTGCGTCATGTATTGGCAAGCCTGTCTGAGCACATTAATCAATATTGATTGGTTGATGCCAATATCTCCTGATTGATTGGTCTGTTCAGAAGTTGTATATTAAGTGTCAAGTGGTTATGGTTCTTGTTCAAACTGGTATTTGATCTGCTTGGAATATGACATTGTGATCTTGCTGATTCTTAAGAAGTGATTGTTTGAACAGCTTAAGGTATGTCTGTTACATGATTATATAATTTGAATGCTTGCACTTGTAGATTGGTTGATAGTTCACCCAAAACTAAAAGTTCTGCCTCATTTGCTCGCCCTCATGTCATTCCAATGTGACTTGATTTCTTTTGTGGAGCACAAAAGAAGACATTGGAGTGCAGTGTAGTTTTGGACCCCATTGACTTAAATTGTATGGGCAACAGCTGAAAAATTCTTCGAGGTATCGTTTATCTTTTGCGAGGAAAGGAAGTCATGTAGGTTTGGAACAACATGAGAGTGAGTAAATGATGACAGAATTTTAATTTTGGCGTGAACTACCCCTTTAAGGACAGTGAAACGGAAACCCTGAAACATTTTGATGTCTATTCTCAATGATTTTAGTTTCTAGTTGCTGACCTTGTTCTCAAAAGCAAGAATTTATCACTATGCGCTGTGCGTTTTACACAGCGGTCAAAATGTGTCTCGGATTTTGACACATTGCTCTATACAGCAAAAAGATGTGTGGAGATTTGTCAGCAGGCAGACTTTGTTGACCTTGGCGTACCTTCTTTTAAAATAAACCCTGAATAATCACTCTTCCTGTTTGCGCACAACCCCCTGCTAGTGAAGTATCACTGTTTGTGTTTGTTCTGCTCAGCCCCATAGTGTCCGTTTCAACTTGCTTCATTTTTTTTTTTTTTTTTTTTACTGTTTGAATACTGAAAGATGTTTTTTTTTTTTTTGTTTGTTTGTTTTTTCTTCTCCATAGAAAAGACTGACCCTTTTCCTCTTTACTGCTCTCTTTCTGCACAGACAGCAAGCTGGCGGCCACAGCTGGAAAGAAGCAGACTAAGAAGAAGGCGGAGGAGGTGGTAGAAGAGGAAGAGGAAGAATATGTGGTGGAGAAGGTTCTGGACAGACGGGTGGTGAAGGGCAGAGTGGAGTTCCTTCTCAAGTGGAAGGGCTTCTCAGAGTAAGTAACTAATATCTGCAAGATTTCCACTGAAATGAATTCATATAAGGCACGAAGCTTGATTCCTAAGAAACGTGTTGGTCATTTTATAGCTATATAAAGAACTCTGGGAGAATAAATAGTTTGCTAAAAATACGTAGCCTATTTTTGGTTTTGGTTGGTGGTCCGGTCCTTCTCTAATTAAGAAAAGATGGTATTCAAATCTGTCCGATTCTCTGTCTGATTGAGAATATATTCCCTTTTCCTTAGTGAAGACAACACATGGGAACCAGAGGACAACCTGGACTGTCCTGATCTCATTGCAGAGTACATGCAAAAACATAAAATAAATGACAAGAAAGAGTCTAGTGGAAAGAGGAAAGGAGAATCTGACACAGATGGTGGGGAAGACAGCCGGCCCAAAAAGAGGAAAGATGAGGTTAGATTTAATCATTTCCTTTGATAAAAACGATTTTACAGACTTTCGGTAGAAAAATTGGCATATGTGTAAGTTTTATGTTTTATATAACAGTGTGTGTGTGTGTGTGTGTGTGTTTTTTTTTTTTGTTTTTGTTTTTTTTTTAAACATTTACTTTATCTTTCTTTAAATAAGACTGTGTACATATACTATATTTATGCATTTGCCAGGCATTTTTAGTTGTTTATTCAATTTCGTGTACTTTTATGTCCCAGATTTTGATTTTTATAAAAACTACTAGACCAACAAACTTTTACAGCATGTGAATAATAAAATCCTGACATAGTTTCTTTATGTTTTGCAGCAAGACAAGCCGAGGGGCTTTGCACGGGGGTTAGAACCAGAACGCATCATTGGTGCCACAGATTCCAGCGGCGAGCTCATGTTTCTCATGAAATGGTGTGTAAAGATTAAGATTTAAAAGTGAAGTGTGTGATTTCTGCACCATAAGTCTCACAAAACAGTGAAGATAATTAACACTCGCCACCTTTGGTCAAACAAACACCTCAGATCTCAAACTCATGCCATTTAGAAGCCAGTGTTGCTGTTTTAGACTAGACTGGATGTTCGCATCAAAAAAAAAGCAGGGTTTTGTTGGCATTTTTTAGCATAATTAACCTACAATTATTAACTGAGAAGTTTTTTTTTTTTGTTTTTTTTATCTTTTACTGTAGCACACTTCACCTTTAAATCATTTATTATTTTTGTATTTGAGTTCTTGTGCACATATTCATACTGACGACTCCCTCACATCTGGTAGCCAGTTTATTTTTCATCCTCAATCCAGATTAAAAACATTGCAGAATGTTTCTAGTTGGCATGTTGATCTAACAGCTAAGATTCCTCTGTTTAAACCCCATTCTGTATTTTGGACTAAATTACATTATTTTAAATTACATTATTATAGTTATATTATTATAGTTCACCCAAAATGAAAATTTGCTGAAAGTTTACTCATCCTCAGGCCATCCAAGGTGTAGATAAGTTTGTTTTTTTCATCGAAACAGATTTGGAGAAATTTAGCGTTACATCACTTGCTCACCAGTGGATCCTCTGCGGTGAATGGGTGCCGTCAGAATGAGAGCCAGATGAACAGCCAACTAAAAACATCACAATTAACATCTTGTGACACAAAAGGCTGCTTGTTTTTAATAAATCCATCATCCATTTTCATAAATCCATTTTTTTTTTTTTTTTAAGATTTGCTTTCTTCAGTGAAAAAAGTCATCTTGTCTGAATCAGGAGAGAAATATGTGCAGATGCACAAGCGAAAAAACTAAATATGTTGGTGGATTTTGACATGGAAGGACAACAGGGGATATAGACTTTTTCACTGTAGGAAATGTTATTTTGCACTCCATGATTATGCTTCAAGCCAGTATTTTAGCCATGGATTGTTTCTTATAAACACAAGCTTTTCACTTTACAAGACATAAATTGATAAACTGGACAATTTTTGGCTTAACTGTTCTTTTAATCATTTTCCCCCTGCTTCTTCTCTAAAGGAAAAACTCTGACGAGGCAGATCTCGTTCCAGCGAAAGAGGCCAATGTGAAGTGCCCTCAGGTGGTCATCTCATTCTATGAAGAGCGACTAACATGGCACTCTTACCCTTCTGAGGAAGAAGAGAAGAAGGATGATAAGAACTAGGCCTGTGAGGGAGAACGAGAGAGGTGGCAAGTCGGGGTTGGTTAGACTAGTCGGGGTGGGGTGGGGGGTATTCGGGAAATGGGGAGACAGACACCCAAAAGCTCTTTTACTCTCAATGCCATAAAACTTGGACTCAAGATATATTCAGAGCAAGATATGCAGACGTGGAGTCATCTTTCGTGGGCAAAAGTGAATGTTAGTCAGAATACTGACCACCGTAAGAAACACAGGATTACTGTATTTCCTCTTTACTTCTCTTTCTGTTGGATTATGGGAAATGGGGTGTATATATGCTGCAGTAGTTGCTAAGTAGTTATTCCCTGCTGAAAAAAAGGTGGTTAACGTCTGATGAGGTATATGCTAAATGCGATGGATCCTATGTGCACATCCTCGTACTTTCTATATTGTTCTGAAGAGATTTGAAAGACATTTCAGTCTGAATCAGAACGTGTCACTGTGTAATACGCCACCTTAAGTTAAAACACAGTAAATGCACAACACTTAAAACTGGAAAGAAAAACAAACCAATTCACAGTTTAAGTGCATTGATCAATTTGATATCTGTGTGTACATTGTTTTGTCTTAATCTGAGCATAGTTTATGTTCAGAACTCAGTTTTGTGTGTGTAGTTACTGTGTTTTGTCTTTGTAAGGCGGTATGGCCTAATTTCTTAAGCCTACTTTTTCTTTTCCTCAGTTGAGACTTTATCTTCAAATCATTTGTGTAAATACATTTGTCAAAACTGTTGTCACCTCATTAGTGAACAAATTGCTGTGTATTGCAGTCTTGCTGTTTTAGCAGTATTTCTCAATTTGTATTCACCATGTATACAGTATTCTCGTTTTTTATTTGTTCACCATATGAGGATATATGTTGCGTAAGGATATATATATTCACAAGGAGTTTTTTTTTTTTTTTTTTTTGATAGTTATTTCTAGTCAGCTTAGTAAACTGCATTTCCCATAATCTCATATAAACCATTTATTTTAACTATTAGATGTCATTGTGTTTAATCAGTTGCATTACTGTGTGAAGAGGAAATGTGCTCTATAGATTCCAGCTTCTCGGACTGATGTTTCAAGTTTTATAGGCTGACCTGGCTCGTAAAAACTTTAGAAAACTTCTATGAAAAGTCTGACACTTTGCTATTTTAACCTCTTTTTCTGCGGTGCTCAAGTAGTAGAATGTACTACACAGCTTCAAGGCATCTTTTTATCATAAACATATTATGTAAATGTGTAGTGAAGGTGAAAAATCTTGCTAACATTATCATGCTACAGATCAGGTCTTATAGTACCACCTTTGCACCAGCATAAACATGTTAGTATTGACGATATGTTAGAGTTTTAAAATGTTATCAGTATCTTCAAAAAGTTTTTAAAATGGTTAAAATAGTGCTTGGATCACTGGATACTGTTTTCCGCAAAATATAGTATTGATAGTCACATAAACGTCTGTGTACCGGAGGAGCCTGAAGTACTTTTAGTTGTACACAATCGGTAATGTGACCGCATTATATTCCTTTCTGATTGTCTTTTTCTCTTTTTAAGTGTACTGTTAAAAGCATGTTAGTTTCTTTCATTTTCACATTTTCAAGGGGAAATGTTTGTGTTCATTAAAATAAACCTTTTTTATTAATTCTGTTTCATGATCAAAGGTTATTTTAAAAGTTATGTTTAGTTTTTCATGTTATAGTAAGGTCTTGTTTCACAAAAAAATGAAACTGAAAATGAATTCTGGACAATAAATATATTTTAATTGAAATGAACAATCCCAGCTTTTCACCAAGAACGTAAATTCACTGCAAAATATTTAGCACAAGGTACATAAACAATTGAATATAAAACGGTTTAGATTATTTACAGGGCTTTTTAAAATATGAAATCAAATACAGACATGGTATTTTAACAGACATTTCATCAACGGGTTACACTATCATAATATCTAATAAACCACACATAATCAAAGACAGAACTCCAGTTCATTCAAAACATTGTGGGTCAAAAATACTTTACAGTCTTTAGTGAATGTTTATCCTGCTCAAAATTAAGCTCACATGGTATGATGGTCCTCCCTATAATTAGATGGCAAACCAACACTTTTATTATACCAGTAAAGCCCAAAGTATACTTCGTATTTGTGTGCGTATGCTAGCGTAAGTGTGAAGTCGAATGTGTAGTCTTTCAAAGTATACTCCATTTGATAGCATGCAGAAACACAAAAAATGATCATTTTATTAATTTTAACAAATTTACCGCCAATACGGACGCTGCATATCTATAGGCTGCGTCCATTGCATCCGACACGTTTTTTTCACTGAGACGCCCCCAACTTGGAAACTCAGGGCTTAAAGAAATTAGAGTTTCCCACTCATAATAACGACATTGTGGTGGCATTCATGTGCGTTCAACTCGTAAATATGATGTATCCGACATGACTTGAACGCACCAAACGGCCCAGGCCAGTGCTGCCACCTTGTGGAACAACTGATTAGTGCAAAACCAAGTCAATGTGCATGTGCGACCTGCGTGTACAGTACGCGCATAATATTTTGGTGACAAAAATTTGCGTCCTGCACACTGTATACGGTATACTTTGGCCTAGTAGTTAATGCATTAAAAAAGTTTCAGTGCTTGGATTCCAAGCATAATTTGCCATTTGCTGTTCTAACATGGGATTATTTTGGTTTTCTGACTTTGGGAACAATTTCAGACGCTTATGTTCTTGTAACCCAGTTTGGTTCGTAAAGTGGACGTGAAACAGAAGTTGTAATCGTCTTTTCTTTCCTATTGTGATGGATATCTGAGTGAAACAGCTTCTTGAGTGAGAATTTTTCAGCTTCTCTGTGAAATAAACAGTTTGTTATTTCCTGCTGTGCCTCTTTACGTGTGAAGAGGACAACGGCATTGAGCGCTTTCTCCGGCTAGACTCAGCCTTGCACATAAACTGTGGTTCTGCTGTCCATTACAGTAGGTTTTTAGAGTACATCAACGCCTTTAGCTTAAAAGATCAAGGAAACTCATGATGTGGCCCTTTAACATCAAAACTTAGTGGAACCTAAATTTCAGTCAAGTTGTATTATGTGCCTACACCTACAATACATTATCAAGGATGATCATTTGGGTAAAAATACCCTACTTGGTGCAAATTCCCATTGAACTGTGGAAAACCAGCAAGTGGACTTCACAGCAAAGAGCATTTTTCCTGAGCCTAGTCATAGCATGAGTCCTCCATCTCACTTCTTGTGTTTTTGTCTCTTGCTAAGTTTGCGTTTGGAGTGTGAATCTGATCTGCGCTGTGATGTTACAGGGCTAGTGCTGTCTTGCAGCAGAGTAAAGTTGTCAGAGTACAGCAGTCCCTGTTCCTCCCTTCGTCTCTCATAAACCTCTTGATACAAGCTATTAAGTTGCTGCTTCATCTCCCTGATGGAGCGCAAGATCTCAGAATTTTCCCTGAGCAGTTTGGTCCGGAGGCGTCGCAGGCTATCCACACTGCACTCCAATTCCAGCAGGACATCTAGCTTCCTTCGTCGACAGTTCTGAGCAGCCATTTTGTTTTTACCTCTGCGGCGAATGTCTCTGATAAGTGTAAGCTGAGCCTCATTGAGATGATATTTAGCTAGCAAGCGACTGAACTCATCAACGGGTAAGTTTATGATGCGTTCATTGGAGAACGGGATATTCATCAAACGTGCACGTTTCTCATCCCGGCTGGACAGATGATCCAGTGCTTTGTTTTTTGGTGACTCATCGGAAAGATCTTTTGGAGGTTTCTTCTGGCTTTGAGGTTGGTTGTAGGTATGATCGTGTCCGATGTGCTCGAGCCACGGAAGGCGATGGAACTGCCTGGCTTCCAAAAAGCTTGACTGACACATTTTGGTTTGTTCTGGCATGTACCCACCCACAGCTCCATCCTCTTCCTTAATATAGGTGTAGCTCATCGCTTCATCTTCTTCCTTGATATGAGTGTAGCCCATAGCTGCTGCTTCTTCCTTGATATGAGTGTAACCCACAGCACCTTCCTCGCGCATCAAACTAGGGGTTGGGCTGGACAGTGATGAAGAGCATGAAGAAGATGAGGAGGAACTGGAAGATTCAGATCCACTTGGAGAGGCAGGGCTTTGACTGTAGTCCAGGGATAAACCAGAGTCAGAATCTGCTGGGTTTTGCTCTTCAGACTGTACCTGGCTTAGTTCTAGGGCCAAATCCATTAGT
This sequence comes from Spinibarbus caldwelli, assembly GCA_039654775.1. Taxonomy (NCBI): domain Eukaryota; kingdom Metazoa; phylum Chordata; class Actinopteri; order Cypriniformes; family Cyprinidae; genus Spinibarbus; species Spinibarbus caldwelli. The sequence goes on along the minus strand of CM077219.1, from coordinate 12,110,526 downwards.
TCAATCTCATCAAGCATGGCTTCCTCAAGCAGAGGATCTATAGGGCTTGGCAGGCTAGTCCCAGTCGTCAGAAGGAGGTCTATGATATCAGAGTCTTCAAAAGCTTCTGCATTAGAAGAAGTGTCCAAATTGATGTTTGGCATGGAGTGGTTGTTAATGCAACAGGTTTCCTCCATGGTGACGCTGTTTTGTTGCTGAGTTGCTTGGTGAAGGCTAACATCCTGATGAATCAAGTTTTCCATTGATCCAGTGTTTCTGTCTGAATCACTGATACTGAAAGGACAATCGCCTATTGCTTCGGCTGTATCCATGTCCTGTAAAGATAAGAGGTCAAATAAAGTTTTCTGACTGCTTGCTCAATAAAACACGTCACCTGCTCCAAATTCTAAGTCTTTGACCTAGAAACACATTTTGAGTAGCCAAAAAAAGAGTGTCTGTCTTAATATGTTTATTATTTTACTTCAAACCACTGTGAAGAATAATCGTTTAAATTGTAGCTGGCTAAAGTATATATTTATATACTTTCTCTTCTCTAAAGTTATTTTTGCTAGCCCATGTTTGGTACCGTATTTACAACACCTGACGATTTTTCTGAGGTAAATATAACATGACGTGACATGTTCACCAGCTGTTCTGTTGAGGTCTTTTCCACGGTTCAAACAGTGATTTGGTCATTACGAGAGACAGCACATTTCAGTAAGTTGTAGTGTATATTTCAACATATCTTCTGATGTTCATTCAAGTTATTTAGCTCGATTCCAATAGAAAAAGAGTAATAAAGTCCCTTTAAGGCAAGTCATTTCACTCGACGGCCATCTTTGAAACGCCTCTCGGGCAAGCAAGTGCAGCTCCTATCTCTTTGAATGGGAAAACATCAAATTCTCCAAAATTGTTCACTAAGTTTACGATTAAATTTCAGATTTGAAATCACCAATGAAATATGACAACAACTGCCTCATAAATGTTGTTCCTTATGCTCCAATAGCGTTAAAAAAGCTTATTTTTCAGGCTAGATCAGCTAGTGCGCATGCGCAGTCCTAAGCGCACGTCTCAGAACGCTGACTGTTTCTATAGCAACCGAGACTTCTAACCAAAGCCACTAGAAGGCAAGCCTGCAACCATTAGCCTGAAAAAGTGTAACGGCTAATGCTAACGCTTCCGGTCTGGCAGTACGTGGTAAAGGAGACCAGAGGCCGTTTTTTTTTAATGGATGTCAATGGAGGAGAGGCTTCACTACGCTGAATAAACAGCTTTTTAGAGGAAACGGCTTATTTAATTAATCGACAGCCTACCTGCTAATCTTCAACATGTTTTACACTAAACAATATTTACAGCGTTCGCTTCAGATTAAACAGTGCCAGGCATTTAATTCTTGAATTTTGTTCTAAAATGGACATAACTTGAAAATGTACATTTTGTAATAAAAAAAAAATAACAATAACATTACACAGTTGAAATTCTTTTTTCCCTCTTATAATCGCGTTTCTCCACAAACGACTATTACTCAAATTGACAGAGCACATCACACGTTCTTTCATTTTGCAAAGCATTGATTAACTTTGAGACTTGACGGGAGGTTGTTTGTCATTTCATACCTGTGATTGCATGATGGCCAGAACATCTTGCCATTGTTCCTCTAAAGTTGTTGATTCCTGTTCAGGCAACAAGGGTGACATGAGTGGCCTCTGAAACTCTGAAAGTGTATGTTCTCCTACATCCTGTACATCAGGACCTGTCAACTGAGAAAATCAAGAAGATTTTTCAAAGTAGACTAGTTTGGATTTCCTTTTTGCTGCACAATTGGTTGTAAAAAGATGAAATGTTGCATTCTAGATCATGTTTTTACCTCTGGATCCCCTTCTGAGGGGAAGTTGGCATCGATAAGATGCAAGCACTCTTCAGTGGAAAGAGAAGCATTGTTCCTTACTCCTGACAACTGAAAGAGAAGCAAGTGAGCATGAGGAAATTGTTTAATAAAACTCATATCACTCTGTTATCTGTCAAGGTCCAACTATGATGCCAGTGCTGCACTGCTTTGGAATGTCGAACGTCTTCATAAGGTAAGCAGTAACAAGGTCAATAAATTCAGTGCAAAATCTGCTTTTTACACAATATGTTCACAAATTTTGTGTGTATTTCACAGTATTTTAGTACTTTAGCTCAATGTACTTCTCTGCAAGTCAAAAAGAATCTAATGGAAGTGACAAATACTAAAATAAAATTAAACAAAAAAAGTCCTGTTTTATAGAATATAATGAAAAAGTATTTCAGAACTAGAATTGTAGATATTGCAGCTAGTTGTATAAATGCATATAATATATTCAATATTTGGTGCCTTATTGTGAGTATGTTCAGTCATACCTGCAGATCCTCTCCAAACATTTGGTTGTTGAATGGATTTGTATTTCTCCAGCTATCCACCATAAACTCATCTTCCTCCTCTTCTTCCTCATTAAACAAGCTGAGAGGTTGGGTTCTTGCATTTTCCAGCTGCTCCTGGGGTACATTTTGCTGAGGTTCCTGCTCCCAGAAGAAAGACATACCATCTCCCTCCTGCAAATGCAAAATTATAGATGATGTCTAGTATCTCAGGAAGTATGTTCTCTTATGGATAGGAATGGTGGCAGTCTCAGGTAAGTCAGAATGGTCTATTGCTGCCTTCACGTGATTTTGGAAACTTCCCACTTATGAAGTTGTAATTACGAGTTTGTTATGTTCAAATGCTTTGTTGTCAGAAAAAGAACAGGAATCCTGGTGGACAGCCCATTCATGAGTTCATTATTGTTTGTTTCTTGGGGACATCTTATCAAAGCCAAAAGGTATAGAACTCAATATCCAACAGGTTTTGAATAAAATGTATCATCCCATTACAGTAAATGTTGTAACCATTACAACATTTACTGCGCTAAGATATTAAGCTGGCTGATGATTCCTAAATTTCGGTCAAATAAATGCTATTTTCGCTGTGTTTGATATATACAATACACATCAAATGGTTATACATGACTGTAATGGCAGGAGAAAGCAATGTAGATGTTGTGAGAAAAGCGAATAAAACTTTGCAGTACTACAGCTATGTTTCTCTCCTCCGTCATGTTTCAACCTTATGGCCCATCCTACTTGGAAGCTTGTGTATTAAAATTATCTCAGAGTTTCCCAGTTGTAAATATGACCTGAGAGGCCGTTCATGTCTAGTTTCCGACTAGGAAATTCATATTTACAATAATTCAGATACTACATGAAGGCAGCATAACTTCCTGGTGATTATTTATAAATATTATTATTTATTATTATTATATACCAAATATTATATATAAAAATCTGCACTAGTAGTAACATCAAGGTGGGTGATGAAAAATTTGGGTGACTTTTTCAACTTTGATATATGGATTCCATACATTTACAGACAACAGACAGTTCTTGGCTATAAATAGACCTAACCTTTCCCTGTTCTGGAGGGGGATTAATGAAAGCGATTGGTCTCTTGGGTATCCGTGCTGATGTTATTGGAAGTCCCCTTAGCCTCCAGAGACCCCTGTGGTTCTTGTGACAAGCATGGCAATTGACTAATATGTTTTTTGGTATTAGGGGAATAACAACCCCGATCCCCCCTGCCTTATAGTTAAGGTTAGGGTGTCACTTAATCATGTATCCTATTCAGTACACATCAACTTCCACACCTACATATGTTCAGTCCTAGAGAGGGTTTGACAAGGTCACTGTGCCTGTTTACGTTTAAGCTTAAGGTATGTGGAACAGTGGAAGATGTCGTTCATGTACTGTCTGTTGAGATTGATTTGAGGGGATGGGCCCAGACACTTGATCAGTAGCCGGTAAACAGACATTGCGAAAGCAAATGTGCTTGTTTTCTCGGATTACAAAACAAGCCAGGCTGGTGCTGGACGCCAAGCCAGCACATGCTCAGGCATATCTTACAGCGGTCAAACTTCAAGTTGGGGTCACAACAAGCCTGCCCTCGTTTGAACTACAGTGATTCAGACAGGGGGATTTTCGAAATTGATTTGTGACCTTCTGACTGACTTCCCTTGTGTTGATCTAACATTATATAGAAGATATTAGGGATATTTCAAATATATCCGTATCAGTGATAATAGAGTTGTTCATTTATCGTATATTTATGCTATAAAGTTTATTTCAGTGATTAATAAAACCTGAACATTAGACCACTAAAGAAGTAAGTTTATGTAAAAATGCAACAAAAAAGTTGGAAGTATGTGAATCAAAATTTGTAAATCAAAAAAATAAATTAACAGTTTACAGAAAATATTGAGCTTACACCCTTTTAAGGGAGTTTGTTGGACCTACTCAAAGAGAAAGAAAGTAAAAGATGACTGAAATATTACTGATGTGTCAAAGTATTTTTTGAAAGTGTTTTTGTATTTTTGAAAATAAATACAAATATGTATTCATTTTAATGAGGAAATTAAATGAATGATACAATAACTCATTCATAAAGACTTGTTCCATTCCTGAATGAATCAATGGGCCCTATCATACACCCGGCGTAATGCGACGCTAGGCGTGACGCAAGTGTTTTTTGCTAGTTTCAGCCCGACGCAGTTATCATTTTTAGGTACAGCGCCACGTTGTTTAAATAGCAAATGCACTGCGCCCATCTGTTCGCCCATGGGTGTGCTGGTCTGAAAAAAAGGTGTGTTCAGGCGCATTGTTGGCGCGTTGCTATTTTGAGGCAACTGAAAACGATTGCGCCATTGACCAACTAAAACCTGATCTAAATTCAATGACGCAGTATTTTTTTTTTTTTTTTAAAGGCGCGTTAGTAATATGCGCCTATACGCAGGTGCACAACGTGCATACACTCTGCTTATTACACACAGGGATGCGCAGCAGCACACAAACATGCCAAATATTAAAAATGAAAGGATTGCACTCGAGCAGATTCGTTTCCTCTCTGGAGAAGCGTTCAGTCTCTGCTCTTGCAAATTCTGCCATGTAAATAGCGAATTAGCCATGATGTAAGTGCAGCTGGCTTTTAAAAGGAATTGGGGATGAGACTCTGATTGGTTTATTGCACGTTACGCCCAAAACACACCCATGATTCATTAAGAGAATAGGTACAACCCTTTTGGGTCATGCACCTGGCACGCCAACCATTTTTTCCGTCGTTAAACTAGCAAAAGTAGATTCGGACACGCCCTAAGTGCACCTGCGCCATGCGCTTCAGATCATGTGTTTTAAAATAGGGCCCAAAGTGTTTGAACAAATTGGTTGAATGAATGATTCAACGACTCCCTCATAATGGCTTTCACTTGTTTTGTCCCTGAATGAATCAATGTATTAGATCGAATCAACTTAACAAATGTTTAAATGACTCACTCAAGAAAGTCACTTGACATCATAACGATGTTGAAATAACCACACATACACAGTACAAACACAGGTTTGGTTTACCCACCAGTATGATCGTACGTGTCAAAGAAACATTAATAGACATTGCTGAATCATTGCCATTTTAGAATAAGATAAGTATGGATTTTAAAAATTTATTGTGAAAATTAATGTTAATTACATAAAATTAATATTTAAAAATAGGGGTGCACGATAAATATCGGGCGATAATTAATGCGCATCTTGTCAGTAAAGCCGGTTCTCTAATCAGCAGTTAGTAAAGCCGGTTCTCTAATCAGCAATCAGCATGATAAATATCGCCCGATATTTATCGTGCACCCCTATTTAAAAACACTGTTATATAATTTTTTTAGCAAATTCCAAAATTAATATCTATTTTTCAGTAATGAAATAATCATAACTATGCAAACAGAATCCTATACTAAAATTGTAGGTTCCAACCAGCTAAACTGAATTGAACTTATGTTAACTAATTATTTAGCTCTGAACTGAACAGATGAGATGTTCTGTCTGTGAGGAAAGATATTTTTTCTCCAAACTGCATGCTTCTAATAATCCCTAGAGAAAAAATAGCCAACAGTCTGATCTAGGAACACCATGCTGCCCATCAGTGCAGGTCAAATGTGCCATAGGGCCGAATTTGCAGCCTTTTCTATATACCACACTAACAAACAGACTGGCTCTTGGTTCAGAAATAGCCCTGTAGATCATGTGCATGGAAACCTGTCAAATCTGATCTGGTCTGCACATGTGGGGACTTGACAAACGCATGGCAACTGTTTCTAAGTACAGGGTCCTTACTCAAGGGGAATTCAGGTTCACTAACTGCTATACTATATGCAACCTCTTATTCTGTTACAAAGCCCACTGGAGGAACAGAAAGTAAAAACCATCCAGATGAAATTTCCCTAGCTGTCCCACTGAGTTGATGCATGTGCACAGAAAGCAAAAGAAAGCGGCTTGATACTTCTCACAAATGTCAATAATGTGGGTGCACAGCCAGGCAGATGCTTACAGTCACACTAAATAGTCTGCTGGACACAGTGTGCATATACAAGAAAGGAATAGTTCACTCAGAAAATGTCACTTTGCTCATCCACAGGCCATACAAAATGTAGATGAGTTTGTTTCTTTAACATAAAAGATTTGTAGAGATTTAGCATTACATCACTTGCTCACCAATGGATCCTCTGCAGTGAATGGGTGCCGTCAGAACAAGTGTCCAAACAGCTGATAAAAACATCACAATAATCCACAAGTAATCCACACTACTCCAGTCCATCAATTAACATCTTGTAAAGCGAAAACATGGTTAAAATAGGCTAAAATATGAGTCCTTAATCCATAATATTACTTTCCCCATTGACAAAGTCATCTTGTCTGAATCAAGAGAGAAATATGCACAAATCAAGCACCATTTACAAACAAGTCCAAAACAGTTCTAAACAAAAATGTCATTGTATTTTCATGTGAGAGGGCAACAGAGGATGTACTTTTTCCACTGGAGGAAACATTATGGATTATGGACTGGTATTTTAGCTGGATGCAATGGTTTAAAGTTAAAACACCTTATGATGTATTTGTTTCTTAAAAAGACAGCTTTTCACTTCACAAGACATTAGTTGTTGGACTAGAGTGGTGTGGATTACTTGTGGATTATTGTGATGTTTTTATCAGTTATTTGGACTGTCATTCTGACGGCACCCATTCACTGCAGAGGAGCCATTGATGAATAAGTGACGTAATGCTAAAATTTACCCAAATCAGTTCTGAAGAAGAAACAAACTCATCTACATATTGGATGGCCCGAGGGTGATTACATTTTCAGCAAATTTTCAATTTTGGGTGAACTATTCACTTTGTCACTCAAGTGTTTTATGCTCTTACAGTTTTTCACTAAATCATATGGGTTTAACAAATATTTATTAAATATATTTATAATATATTTTGTTTTTATTTTGGAGTGTTTCTACTTATTCTTGAGTCCAAAAATCATTAGTCGCAGTTGTGTTCACAATGTAGAAACTTATATAACATGCTAGTATACAGGCCAGCGATCATGTGTTAGCCTCATTATCCAGAATACTCTGGGTCTCATGAATCTCTCACGGTCAGTACAAAAAACAGCATGCAACACTTAAGTAACGCATGGAGAGGAAACCCAGCCAAGTTGAAGTATCAGATGCTTGAAGTTGCTTAACACTCAGTTGGGCCTCAGGGCAAAGACAGTTTGTCCAACTAAATAACAAACAATTTGCATATCCAGTCCAGACATTTCTGGTATACAGCCAGTTCTGTCTGGGTGTGTGTCTACAGAATTGCAATTAGTAAAATGAGTTTGTCTGATATGGTTAAGCTACTTATGTATTATCAATATTCAAATGAATGCATATCATGATATATAGTGTTATTCTAAGTAATTTTGTATGAGCATTAATTTATATGCAGACAATTTTGCAACTAACTGTTGAGTATCTTGTATCAGCTGATAACCTAATAAGATGCACAGGTGAAAAAACACTTATTTTGTAGGGCACAAGTTAACTGGAAATGATGTGCCATAAGGAAATATAACCATAGTTGTAAGATCAATAAAGTCAGATGTAACAATTGTTTTTCTTCTTGTTATTCCTGGTCAAGCATATTTCTGCGCTTTCATAGCTAATTAGAGTAAAGAAGTTTGTTGTGGTGCACAAGTAATTGACTTTTACCAATATTTTTTACACTATATCGTTCAAAAATACTACAAAAAAATACTATAAAAACTGACTTTTTTTCTATTATAATATATTTTCAAATGTAATTCATTGCTGTGATGGCAAAGCTGAATTAGTCGTGATACATAATTTTTCAAGATTTTTTGATGAATAGAAAGTTCAAAAGAACAGCATTTAATTGAAAATAAATTTACTTTACTGTCACTTTTGATCAATTTAATGTGCCTTGCTAAATAAAAGTATTAATTTCTTTAAAATAAGTCTTACTGACCCCAAACTTTGGAAATGTAGTGTATATGAATATGTACTCCAAACAATTTTTATTTTTTTATTTTATTGTATTGTATTGTATTTTATTTTATTTTATCTTATCACTCTTATTATAGCTTTTTTAGAAGCTTTAAAAAGAAGCACTATGAGAGTCAAATATCCTTGCATGGAGGGTGTTTATAGCACCAACTTCCCTTCCTCAAATATTTACTTGAACTATTATGTAACAAACCACAAAACAGGTCATTGACAGAAATAGGAAAACCTTTTTGAAGTTTTCACTGGCTTCACTGCTTACCTCTTTAATGAGTTCATCATCATCTGGATAGTTGAGGCTTCTTGACATGTGCCCCAAAGCTCCAAGGGTTTGATCATCAGCTACGTCATAACCCAGTTCGCCTCCACTTCCCAACCTCATGCTTAGCTCTGAGGGTTCCTCCACATCTTCAAGTCCTCCACCTTCCTCAAGGAGACCCACTTGAGCTGGAATGGAGACTCCATTGTCAGGCTCCCTGTGGACCAACCAGGCCTCCAACTCCGCCGCTGGCACCTGCAGGCGGTCTAGGGAGCGAACCCAATTCAGAAGCCTGCGAGCTGTGAAGAACCCATCTAGATCTGCACTTTTTGGGTGCAGGTTATATCCATCCAAGATGTTTCGAAGATTGTGGAATTGAGTCTGAGTTAGAGCTGTATTTGGGCCCAGAATTATTTCACTAAAAGGGGGCAGGTAAGGATCCACGTCCACACGCATCCCAGCCAGACTGAGAAGAATAGCTACTTGGATCAGGCCCTCTGTGAGGTACTTCTTAAGGTCCGCCATGGCCCAAACCAGTGCCAAGAGCAAAGAATGAGTCAGTCTCAAATGCAATATGATCGTGTCTGTGTATCCAGCTTTAGAATGTCAAAACTCTCGCCATAAAGATTTTTTTAGCTCATAGAAAAAAAAGAGAGAAAACTTTCACACAAAATCCTGAAAGAAAAGAGAAGAATGATACAAGAATTTAAGTTTCACACATTCTCAGTTAATGTATTTAAGTCATATTTGTATTTTGTATTCAGTCATATTTGTATGACATATTTTTTAATTAATCATTATTTTTTAATTTTAAAAAAGAGAGAAATGTAAAAGACTTGGCTTATTGGTTTATCGTAAAAGAATGTTTACTGTAAATGGAAATCATGTTAAAGTTATTAAGGTTAATGAGCAATATCTTAGTTTACTGTACACTATAATATTTTTCGAAGTAAATAAAATTAGGCTATGTTTTACAAGAAAACACTTTCTGCTTCAAGATTTCAAATTTAATTCAGTGTTACTTGTTTTTTTTGTAATTAATTGTGAAGTTTACTAGCATTTCAACATTTAAAAAAAAAAGCTAAACTTATAAACATTGAGTGTTTGATAATATCTAAATATACAATGCAAAACTTAAAATAAATAAATAAGCTGTTATGACCGGTAAAACTCTTTACAGCAGCTAGAGTAGAGCTAAACACATTTATTAAACAGCCTACGGGCATCTAGTGGTTAAACCATGGCATTACATAGGAATAGTATTTTTCTGGCCACCAAACGCCTCTAATTTGCCTCTTTGCACTGGAATTTAAAAACGTTTTCTCTATTTTAACCCTAAATCCTACGCTAATTGTAATATAAATAATAAACATATTAGAAAAAAATATTAATGCTGTCTCTTAATCACTCCCCAGAATAAAATGCGATTGTAAAACGTAGTCAGCGTAATCAATACACAATCAATGCACATGATGTGTTAATAATCATTAGAAATTGCTGCAAATATAGTGAAACTGCTGTCTATCCTACTTAAACACATTCAAACATATTGACAGCGCAGAGTTGTTTGGAACTGTAGAGAGCTCCATGAACCACGTGACCATGCGGCGGCGAGATCAAAGCGTGTCGCAACTCTGATTCTCAGTGGCTCTGGGGCCTAATTACACGTTTTAAACGCATTGTCAAGTTCCTGGCTTCTGATTGGTCAATACAGCGTTCCAGCAGTGACGTGAACACCTGTTGAAATAGCACAGCGCTCCATAGCATAACGTTTTGTTATGTCACATGCTATATAATCTAGCCTAATTCATTTACAGAATAAAAATGTTATTATTATTATTATTATTTTTTTTTTAAAAAGTACATTTATTTTATAATGTAGTGGCCGTTTGGGGAAAAAAGCAATGAGGAACGCGAGGCTGTAGCTGTGAATGCAGTTTCTATTTCTAGTTTAAACACAGGCAGCTGTCAAAATTTCAAACATAATTGAGCAATTATACGGTGAACACGCGAAACTTCTAGAATGTTCTGTTATCTTGAGCACAACACTCAAGATCATAAACAGCAGTCATCAACGCGTGACACTCCCGTTGACCCACTTGTTTCTTTCTTCATAACCTGCCAACAGTCACCCCATGATGTAATCATAACGTTTCTCATGAAATAAACACTAGAGTTTCAGGACGGCTAGAGTTGGGGTATCTTAAAAAAAAATAAATAAATAAAATGTTACATATTTTAAGTAATAAAATATTGCAAAACATGCTTCTTTCCTTTCATATCTCATACAGCTGATGATTAGGATTAATAGCGATGCAACACATATTTACACTTAACGCGCGGCACAAACATCACTGATAAACTACATCTTCGGTAGCCTTGAATATTATTAAATCAAAAGTGATTAATCTTTACAAATAAACAGTATATAGAGAGCTGTTAGGTTCATAACATATCTGATGTTTAGATTTATAAATGCTATGGATGGATAATGAAACATTACCTTGTTTGCGGACGAGAGTTCTCGTGGGATACTCTTGGATGATCTGAATCACAGTACTTCTCATATGCTCTATAATAGTGTGCGAGTGTATTTATATGGCAGAAGTAAGCGATGGAAAGTATCGGTCTCCTCCCACATGACGTGATGAGACTTTCGGTTTTCTTTCGGCGAGAGCGCGCGTGCTCGCCCCAGTCGCCAGTGTTTGGAAGAGACTGCAGATTTTTTCCAATAACACATCAGATGTGTTTTCTAGAGCTTCGTGTTCATCTTTGGACCATGAAACAAGTGCCACGAAATAACTGACAGGAATAAAATGGTACCAATAGGTACTCTGAACTATTTTGTTATCTACACATGTGCACATAGGCTATTGGAGGATGGCAAATTATGCAACGTGCGGTAATATTTAAAGGGACAGTTGACCCAAAAATAAAAATAATTCTGTCATCATTTACTCACCCTCAACTTGTCCAAACCTGTTTATTTCTTCTGCTGAAAGCAAAAGAATATATTTTGAAGAATGTTGGTAAGCAAAATGTTAAAGGGATAGTTCACCCAAAAATGAAAACTCTTTCATTAATTACTCATCCTCATGTTGTTCCAAACCCGTAATACCTTCGTTTATCTTCAGAAAACAAAACTTAGCAAAAAAAAAAAGAAAAAAAGAAGGTACTCTTGTGTGTACATTGAAGATGTGGAAGAGAATAAATTGTTGAATAAAGCTGTTCTTTTTGTTTTCTTTGTGCACAAAAAGTATTCTCGTAGCTTCATAACATTACGGTTGAACCATTGATGTCACATGGACTATTTTAACAGTGTCTTTACTATCTTTCTGGGCCTGAACGTGTCAGTTGTGTCGCTGTCTATGGAGGGTCAGAAAGATCTCGGATTTCATCAAAAATATCTTAATTTGTGTTCTGAAGATGAACGGAGGTCTTACGGGTTTGGAATGACATGAGGGTGAGTAATTAATGACAGAATTTTAATTTTGGGTGATACCCCTTTAATGGTAGCCATTCATAGTTTTTTTTTTTTTTTTATACTATGTAAGTCAATAGCTACCATCAACTGTTTGGTTACCAACATTCTTCAAAAGAAACTCGTGCAGGTTTGGAGCAACTTAAGGATGAGTAAATTTTTTTTTTTTCTTTGTAGGTTTTGGGTGGACTATTTCTTTAAGGAGAAAGGAGGAAAGGATTTTCAGTTATTATTATTATAATTATTATTATTATGTGACATTTTAATGAGAGTATTTACAGTAAGCTGTGTGTAAGCAAGCTTCACCCCCTGATCCCTGAACCTTTTCAGCTCTGCTGCCCCCTGTCGCGCTAGTAAGAGGTGACGTTACATAATTCATTTGCTTACAGCAGCCGTTCATTATCTATTCATTTCATATCCTGTTGGTTCAAGGCTTGAGGTTGGTGGCAGTCACGCGTAATGAAACCTACTTGTGAAACGAGTCACTCATTACAGCAAATAATATGACACCCAAAATTTCATTTAATTCTCAAGACTTCCCAACAAACATTCAAGTGAGCGTGCAATGGAAGCCGACATTGTGGCTCCTGTACCGAAGCGCTGCTGAAGCAGAACGCTATGGTGGGTTTGAGCCAACATGGCGGCTCGAGGGCTGTAGTTGCAGACACGCCCCCTGTGAGTCAGAGGGTTTAGGAGCGCTACTGTAATGACAGCTCAAAGCTGTCCACGTCAACACTGTGCTACCACCATGGACTCCGCGGCTCTGGTAGGATATGTGTGCCATTTAATCGCTGTTTTTAATTCCTTTACTCATTGTAAACGTTGAAATAGTAGATCGACTGCCTTTGGCAGCTTGTACGCAGTTTTTGTCTTTGCGTCTATAGAAAAATATGTTTCGACAGCAGCTGTTTACTCTTTATATTATTCTAAGCCTTAGCGTGCTAAGTTGGAACAATATTTTAAGAAACTCTACAGTTGTGAACTACTGGAAATATGTGTTGTCTTGTATTATAAACGCTCGTGCATGCATTTTTTCTCGCCGAAACGAAATTGTTGTTGCCAGAAACCGATCCGGTTTCTCTTTGCGAGCGAACGAAAATTTATGGGAGCAAGCCATAACATTATTTTTCCGATTATGAACGCATCATACATTGCAGTGCCAATGCAGTGTTTTTCTTGTGCACTACGGGTTTGTTTATGTTCATTTTACACATGTGTTCAGTTTGTTCTGAAAGTTTTTTTCGTCCAGTCGTGGAAGATGTGGGTTTTCAAAGTGGGACGTGGATGCCACGTCCTCGACGCGTCTCTGCCTGAGCGGAGCGCGCGCTGCCTCTGTGGTGCGCGTGATTGATTCCACAGGTGGATACTTGGAGGAGATCAGGGATAATGCTTTCCATGGACATTCTAATACTCTTATGAGTTGACCTAATGGACAACATCACTTCTAACTGCAAATTAGAAAAGTGAAAAGTTCATTTCTTTAAGATTTTATTTTTTTATATATATTATAACATCGTAAAAATACAAGACTTTGCATTGTTTACCCATAATCTTAAGGAACATGAAAGGAACCCTTTCATCTGATAAAAAAAAAAAAAAACAGTAGACACCATCACAAAATTTGTAATGGTTTTATTGGTTATAATGGGATTTGTATTGGTTTTAATGAAAACTGTAATGGACACTGTGGGTTTCTACTGGTAATTGGTCACCTTCTGTTGGTGACTTGTTAAAACCACTAAATCCTAATGGAACATGTCCCAAAACACACTACAGGAAACCATTTTTTAATGGTTTTAATGGTTAAAAGTTGATGGTTTGTAATGTTTGTAATGGTATTTATAGTGGAAACCATTAGAATTTCTGTGATGGTTTCTATTGTTATTATTAGCAGGGATGTAATTAACCTTCCCAGCAGGCACCAGACGTCTACATAACATCAGGTTGACGTCGGACATGACGTCGGACAGACGTTGCATTTTGGTTGAAAATGAAAATCGGTATTTGATGTCAACTTGACGTTGACGTAACGTTGGATTTTAGTTACACAACCTAAAAACAACAAAATATCAACATCAGCTCACGTCGGTATTCGACATCAAATTAACATTGACATTAGACGTTGAATTTACACTGAATTTTGGTCACCCAATGTCGCAACTGAAATTTAACCAAATATCAACGTCTTATGACATTGTGTGTCTGCTGAGTTGGATGTAATGGATGGTGATATGCTGCATGCTGGATTCTCTTGTATTCCAACCAGATGATCTGAAAAGATGATCAGATGATAGTTTTCTCCTTCTGTTCGCCTGGCTCAAGTTCTGTGATACACTCAGACTTTGAATCAGTGGTAGTCAGTGCATGACAGAACTTTGGCCCGGACGGACCCAGTCAAGTGAGAGCCAGCAAACAGCTTCTTCTGACTCGACCTTCTCTTTTCATAGTATTTTTCTGTCTGTAGGCATGTATTATTTCAAGGGTGTATTTATGACGTGAAATATGAAAAAAAAAAAAAAGGAATGTTGAATGTTTGAAAATAACAATGAGTTATTTTCAACCAGGAACCCTCGCTCTACACTGTGAAGGCTGTCTTCATCTTAGACAACGATGGAAACAGACTGCTTTCAAAGGTGCATAGATCCCCTTTACCCTTCTAAAATATTCTTTCTTGTCATTGAAGATGAAAAAATTCTTGCACTTTAGATATTTGGGTTATTTAAAAAAAACTATTGGCACATTAGCCATTCAATACAATATTGATGAGAACAGAGATAGAATCTAATTACATATCTAGAAGGAGAAATGATGGAAATTAATCTCAAAGAATAACATTTTAAAAATATTTTTTGTATATTTTGTTTATTTTAAATTTTATTAATAGAAAATCTGAATTTTCCTTTTAGGCTAACAGAGAAAAATATGAAATTAATTTTTGAGATGCTTTATAATCTGCTTCAATATCAATTGAAGTGCAGAAACATTCTCCTAGAAATCTGAATTCTGGTAGGGTTTTGCTTCAGCACTAATTAAACACACCTTCACTAGACAATCTGGAATTTTAAAAAAAGAAATTAATTTAAAAAGTGTAAGAAAATTACAAGCATGTTTGTTAGAACAGGGTTGGAAATGAACTTTGCAACTCAGGAGGATCTCCTCTTTTACTGAGTCATTTTAAGAAGAAAAAACAAACATGTGCAGACATGAAAATGTGGATATGAGTTAAGCATTATGAATGCATATTCATGCACTTTAACAAATGATTCCTGTGCCATTTCAGTACTTTGATCCAGAACTCTATCCCTCCATGAAAGAGCAGAAGAATTTTGAAAAGAATGTCTTCAACAAAACACATAAAGCTGACAGTAAGTTCATTATTTAATAGCTCTTACTGTATGTTGCTTTGCACTAATCAGTATACTGCCAAATGTATTTCTTGTAGTGAGTAGACCTGATCGGCTGCTTTATGTTCCAACTCAAGCTCTTCAGATCAATGTTTCATAGTAAATTCAAGGAAGTTTGCAGATTTTTTTGTGCTAAGGACCACAACCACTCTCAAAGTAAAATAATAAGTGTCCCAGATCAGTCCCAGATCAAGTTACTAGTTTACAGTGGTCCTTGGTCATTGGAACTTGCATTTGCAGGCTTCCTCTGGGGCTTGCAGGTCAGATTACTGGAAAACTGGGTGGAGATCCTGTTCTAGAGTTCATAAATGTTTCTGTCACTTGCCCTGTGGGGTGAAGGAGTATGACACCGGGACAACAAAACCACCCTGATCCTTTCACCTGTTTAGGTGTTAACTGTTTTAACATGGTCAAAATACACACCTGTATTTGTGTCTTAAAGGTGAACCTGGAGAAATGTGAAACTGCCCGCTCTGTTTAAATTTCTTGGAGTTTTCTGTTATTATTCAGTCAGATATTCAGACAAACATATTGAGATTTATCTAGGTGAAAAGGGCCAGGAATAGCTTCTGACCTGCAATAGTTTTGCTTCACATGAAACTTTCAGTAATCAGACACCCGGTTATTTTAACACAGCGTCTCAAAGTAAAACACTGATCTGGGATCAGTTTTCCTATTACATATTAGAAAAAAATGAAACTGATCTTAAATTAGCATTAAAATTGTATGTGGTATTTTGAGTGTGCTGTATATTGCTTTCAGTCATTGTAGTCTCTGTGGTCTCACTCTATCTATCATGTTGACCATTACGTAACAAAATAGACTATAAATGTTGACTTTGATGAAAATAACTTTGATGTTGGCTTGACAAAGACTTGCCTAAAAGTAGGGGTGTGCAATATTTATTGTCTACGACAATATCATAATTGTTGTTTTAACAATGTGCGAGCTGACGTTATGGATTGTCACTCATTTTGCAAAAAACAAACAAAAACACGTCTTTTTATAAGATATGATATACTAATATCACACAAGCAAAAATTGCGTTTTCCCAAATATCAGCACAAACAAGAAGTTAATACTGAGTGAGTTACATTTAAGACATAATATTGTCTGTTTTTTGTTTAGCTTTTTTTTTTTTTTTTTTGACATTGAAGTAAAAAAAAAAAAACCCCAGAGCAGAACACTGTGGTGTTTCTTTCCTGATTGAATCTGTTTTTGAGCTAATCAGTTGAGTCAATGATTCAATGATCCATTCATAAAGACACTCACTTGCTTCGTTTCTAAAGGAATCAGGCATTTTGAATGAATCGTTTCAATGAATGATTCAATGAATCACTCATTAAGACGGTACTTGCCTCCACCTACTGGCGGTTTTAATGTCATATTTATTTATCCATGACAGGCCTAAACCAGCCAAGGTAAAAGCATAAAAATACACTTATGAAAATATTGTTTATTATCGTTATTGAAATATTCTAGAAAATATTGCGATATAATTTTTTTGTCAAAAACATATATTTTTTGTACCTAAAAGTGTAAAAATGTTTATGTAGATTGGTAAATGTTTGTTCTATATCTCTAATGTTTAACTGAATTTACATATTTTTATCTACAAATAAATGGTAAATCTTGTGGCTCCTTTCTGTGTGTGCAGATGAAATTGCCTTCTTAGAGGGAATGACGATAGTCTACAAGAGCAGTATAGACTTGTTCTTCTATGTAGTTGGCAGCGCTCAGGAGAATGAGGTAAGTCCTGTATGCACATGAGCCGGCCTGTGATTGGCTGAAGTGCTGTCCATACTCTAATCTTGTCACTTTTTGCGTGTGACAGCAATTTTTTTCTGGCCATTTTGAAGAGCTGGTCAGTTTTTTTGACACTATTTGATATCTGTGCCATTTTGTTTGTCTAAGAGAATGTAGATATAACAAAACGTCAGCTGTGTTTCATCCCGTTTCCTTTTTTGTCTGTCTCTCTCTTTTCCTGTATTTGTCTGATCTCAGCTCATGCTGATGGCAGTGTTGAACTGCTTATTTGAGTCTCTCAGTCTGATGTTGAGGTGAGTTCATGCTCTAATATACCTTTACCGTTCAAAAGTTTGGGTTCAGTGGGATTTTTGAATGAAATGAATACATTTATTTAGCAAGGATGCATTAAATTGTTCAAAAGTGACAGTAAAGACAATTATAGATTTCAATTTTTAAATAAATGCATTTCTTTCTTCATCAAAGAATTCTGGATAAAATATATCACTGCTTTCACAAAAATATTAAGCAGCACAACATTTATAATAAGAAGAAAGGTTTCTTGAGCAGCAAATCATCATATTAGAATGATTTCTGAAGGATCGTGTGACACTGAAGACTGAAATAATGATGCTGAAAATTCAGCTTTACATTACAGGAAGAAATTATTTTGTTAAAAATAAAAGTTATTTTAAATAATATTGTTAATATTATTAAAAATAATATTATTTAAGTTATAATATTTGATCAAATAAATGCAGCCTTGGTGAGCAAAATAGACTTCTATCAAAAACATTATAAAATCTTACCATCCCCAAACTTTTGAACAGTTGTATATGAAATCTGAGGCCATGTAATATTTGGACAACGTATTTTTATTTTTTAAAAACAGTTCCATTTTGACACACTGTGCAGTTCTAACTGCCTATAAGCTAATTCATGTCAGAATTCCCAGAATTCAAGCCTCCTGTGGTAACCACAGAAACTGGTGAAGTGCAGCACGGGATGTTATGGAAGAACACTTGTGTGCTCAGATGTCTGGTTCTTCTCCAACAGGAAGAATGTGGAGAAAAGGACTCTGCTGGATAATATGGATGGAGTGTTCCTAGTGGTGGATGAAATCATCGATGGAGGGTAAGAAACACACAGTTCTCTTTTAGAACCTGCACAGTCAGTTAGTCAAATTGAATTTAAATTTACTCCAGTTTTCAGTCACATGATCCTTCAGAAATCATTCTAATATGCTAATTTGCTGCTCAGGGAACATTTCTTATTACTATTAATGTTGAAAACAGTTGTGCTGCTTAAAGGGATAGTTCACCCAAAAATTTAAATTCTTCATTAATTACTCACCCTCATGTCGTTCCAAACCCGTAAGACCTTCGTTCATCTTCAGAACACAAATTAAGATATTTTTGATGAAATTCAAGAACTTTTTGACCCTCCCATAGACAGCAATGCAGCTGACACATTTAAGGCCCAGAAAGTTATAGGACATTGTTAAAATAGTCCATGTGCTATGAAAAGAAAACAAAAATAATGACTTTATTCAAGAATTTCTTCTCTTCCGTGTCAGACTTCAACGCGTTCACGACATAAGTGTGCATGCGTGGTACTGTCGTGATTGACACGGAAGAGAAGAAATTGTTGAATAAAGTTGTTATTTTTGTTTTATTTGCACAAAAAAATTATTCTCGTAGCTTCATAAAATTACAGTTGAACCACTGATGTCATGTGGACTATTTTAACGATGTCCTTACTACCTTTCTGGGCCTTAAATGTGTCAGTTGCGTTGCTGTCTATGGAGGGTCAGAAAGCTCTTGGATTTCATCAAAAATATCGTAATTTGTGTTCTGAAGATGAATGAAGGCCTTACGGGTTTGGAACGACATAAGGGTGAGTAATTAATGACAGAATTTTTGGGTGAGCTATCCCTTTAATATTTTTGTTGAAATTGTGTACACTCAATAACGAGACTTACTGAGTTTATCATAATCATGAGGGTTGTTTTAATTCCAAAAATGTCAACGCTGACAATTTTGTGTCATAAAATTCATGATTTCTTACATTCATATGTTGCTGGTTGACTTGTTTGCAGGGTGATCCTGGAGAGTGACCCCCAACAGGTCATTGAGAAGGTCAACTACAGGGTAAGAGACTGTATAGAAGAGCAAATGTCATTGAGTAATGAACTGAACTGAGTGTTTGTTTCCTGTATTTAGGGTTCTGCTCTGACAGCTTGTTATTAAATCTCAGACAGTTGTCAGATGTGACAACATTACTGAAAGTCAGCAGAGTTTCTAGCTTACTTTTTTACCCAGAATCACTGCTTCTTGTCTTTATAATTACCTCTGCACATCATTTCAGCTTGACAGGAAGTTGCCCTTTTTTTGTCCAGTTTGTGGTTTTTATTTTGAATGTGTATGTGAAAAAGATGGATAAACAGAAGATTCCATTTCATTATTCTATAACTAATGTGTCCCTTCCACATACATACACACACACAGACTAAATGTCCCCTCTCTTGCCCTGTCAGTGTTTGTCGGAGCAAGCGTATGGCTTCGTCCTTTTTGATTACATCACTGGTAACGTGGAGGGCCAAGGAGAGAGACGGCAGCTACTGTAGCTCTCCTTCCCTCCCCACCCGCTCTCCCTCGATTTAGAGCCGGATAGAGACGGGGGAGAGAGAGGGACGAGGGTGAGAGAGTGGGCAGGTAACTGCATGGCATGCACAAGCGTGTGTGAGGCTCACAAGAGGAACAGCTGTAACCCAGGCGGATGATCAATATTAAGAAAACGTCTCGCTGACATCTGACCATAAACCTTTCGCTGCTGAGTGGGAGACACTGAGTCACATCTTTGAGTTACGCTCACATAAACTCACTCAATCAATGACCGGGCATGATTTCAGCACAGCTGACCTCAGTCCACGCTTCTGATTTATGCTGTTATGAGTTTAATTTTTTACTCCAGTGCAAGGGGGGGAGGATGTTGTCCCACTAAGATCCAACCATAAAATAGATGATAAAGTTCAAATAAGATTTAAATACATACAGATAATACAATTAAATTAAGCTCTAAATTCTATACAAAAATCTAATCTCAGGCAAATGTTTGTAAATAAAGCTTATCTTTTTATTATTATTATTATTATTATTATTATTATTTATTTTTTTTTAAATTTATTAGAAAATTCTAAAAATTAACTTTGTGTTATTTTTTATTTATTTATTTATTTATTTTTTATTGTAGCAGCTGGGGAACAATTTATTTAGTCATCTTTTAGATGTTTTTTAGACTCCATTTTAATGGTGGTCCTGCTTCAGGACAGTGGTCGACCAATATAGATTTTTAATGCATTTTTAAAACTTTTTTTTTAATTATTAAAAATGTTAATAAATTTTATGTATTCTTTTTTATTAGTAGTAAAATTTCAATGTATTATATGTGAATACAGTACACATACATTGCGGGGATGTCATCTGTGGGAATATGCTGTCCCACTAAGGTTCAACCATAAAATAAATGATCAACTTTAAATAATATTTAAAAATTACAACAAAAATGCAGTTAGATAATTTAGATAAATTAACCTCTAATCAAAGATTTAATATCAGACAAATGTATTTTTAAAATAAATCTTAAAGTGTTTTATATTATTATTTTTTTTTAATTTATCTGGAAAATTAAATGAATTAAATTGAATTCATTATTTTTTGTTACGTTATATTTCTGTGTATTATCAGTGAATAGATTTTACAAGCTTTTATTTTGTGATTTATTTTTTTTTTATTTATTTATTTTTTATTTATTAAGTGATAGTTTATAGTGGTTGACCAATATGGATTTGTTTTAATACAATTTTTTTGATTTTTAATCGATTTTTAAAATATTATCTTTTAATTTATTTGAAAATTTTTTGTATTATTTGTTTATCAGTAGTAAAACATATGAATACATTTAGCAGCTGGGGCATAATTTTATTCTGTGATCTTTTAGATTTTATTTTATTTTTTTTAGTGATGGTCCTGTTCTAGTGTAGTGGTCGACCAATTTGGATTTTTATATAATATCTATACATCAACTGATGACTAAAATAAGTCCAATAGGCAGAAATTTACTCCAAATGTTCTGTGTGTGTGTTTTTGCTAAAGCTTTGGGACATTGTTTTTGGCCATTAGTTTTGTTTAACAGTAGTAGCAGTTGAGTTGTGGTGTGTTGTTGACCTTTAACCTTCTCTTTGGCATACAGTAACAGTTTGAAACATCTTGCACGATATGTCTGCCTTGTTGGTTGTGGTTTATGCTGGTTAGTTATTATTTTAATTGTTCTTCATTTTGGTTATTTAACAGGCAGATGACAACCCATTATCAGAACAGAGTGTGGCACAGGTACTGAACACATAAAGAACGTACATAAAAAAATTACAAACACTGATCCATTTTCCCACCTTTTAACACCTTTGTCATGAAACATTTTTTAAAGCTCAAAATGTTTCACTTTCTGTCTAACCATTACGCCTGGACTGATTTTAGTCTTGCTCTAACCTTTGCCACTAACTCTAACCTTGACAGCACATCACTGAAAAACTGGCTCTCACCTCTAATGTAAGTGCATGAACACTCACACATATGTGCTATTGGACACCCACACATATATGCATGCTGAAGCAAGCATGCATGTGCATTTAATCTATTAAAAATGCTATTCAGCCTTTTGTTTAAATCTTTAAAACATTATATCAGAGTGAAAACAGAGGTGTAATATCATAAAAAATGGACTGAAACTAATCTAAAGTGAAGTTAAATTATAAAAGAGGTTTCACCGAAGCAATTGTTAAAAAACTCAGAGTCTAATATTGTGGTTTTCAGATGCCTCCTTGTGGCCATAATATGAAATTGTTAGTGTGGTTGGGGAGTTTTTATCATTAAGAGTACACCCAGCTATCAGGGAACTTTCTCATAACATTCTGCCAAGATTCTCTCAAATTTATGAACAAATGTTCTTCCAGTAGCGTTAATAGTAGTGTTTGTTCAATGTTATCTGGTCTTTAATAATGTTCTCAAAACGTTAGCACCAAACATTATTTATACACCATTCATGGAATGTTTTTGTTCCAGAAACAGTTTTGTTCTTGTTTTAGAGAACATTCAAAAGTAACATTCCTGTAATGTTTGCAAAATGATACAATTGAATGTTCCTTTAATATCCGCATTAGCAGGATTTATTTATTTCATTTTATTTCATTTTTTTATTTATTTTTGTTTTGTATATTGTATATTTATATATTTAAAAAAAAAAAAAGCTGGATGTTGTGGACATTGAAAGAACATTCAGAGATAGTTATTTCATAACTTAATGGGAACAGTTGCAAAACGTTCTTAGTAGATATTTTTGTTGGGTACACTGAGTCTGGTTTTATGCAAATAAATTCTTTTAATTGCATCTTTGATTCCATAATATTTGTTTAGCTACAAACTATAAAATCTGAGAAAAAAACAAAACAAAAACATATGTGTTTCAGTTGTGTTTTACAACTGTCTTGCCTTGCTTCAATTTGGAATTGTTATAATTACTCACAAAATATGCTAGAAATATGAAATACATCCCAAAATCATATTATATTAACTGATTAACAACTCACATTATTTCACAATGAATTGCATATGTGGAGTAATTGTTACAGTTTTTTTGGGTTGATCTGACTAATCCGACTTATTTTATTTTTCAGGTGTTACAGTCAGCAAAGGAGCAGATCAAGTGGTCAATTCTAAAATAACATTTTCCATGACCAGAAGGAATCTGTAAATTATTGCAAGGGAATTTCATTTTTTATTTCTAATGAGTTGTAATTTAATTCATTATTGAAGTAGTGCACATGGACAGTTGCATCTCATGTTTAGTGCTGAAATATTTATATTTTTTGTCAAAGAGTAAATTAGGTCATTTGTGGTTTTTTAATTATATGAAGAGGCATATTTGCTCACTGGGCTTTGAACCAAAAATCAGCCAATACATAAATACCTGTCTATTTCCAAAGCAGCTTTAAAGCAATTACAATTCTTTTCAACCTCTGCAAATAGTGATATACTGCTGTTCTGTTTAGAGAAGGTTCACTTGTGTTGTCTTTTAGCATAGCCTGTCATTTAAATGGTCACATGTCAAAACATGATTGTCTGAACTTGTTTTAAACTTTTATCAGTTTTGATATTTTTGTTTTGCTTTACAACCTGTTGTCAAAAAATAATTGACAAAGTTCTGTTACACTAGGCCTATATGTAACTAAATATTTTGCTACATATTGCTTGTTGTTGTTTTTTTAAATGAGGAAAAGACAATATTATGAAACTGATATGAGTCAGTTAGAGGCACTATTATGATATAGTCCACAATAATAATAATAATAATAATAATAATAATAATAATAATTAATTGTCTGACTAGCCACAACTAAACACTACATGTGGTTTAGAAGTATGAAAAGTAATCACATTTAAATGTTTAAAATAAAAAAAGTATTTTGTTTTGGGTATAGGCTACAAAATAACAATAAAGTAACATTTCCATAAAAACAGAATATATTTTATTTTCAGGTATAATACACTGTGTTTGTTCTGTTGTTTAATTTTTTAAACCAAGGAAATAAGGAAATAATTATGCACAAAAATTTCACTTAAAACTAATAAAAAAAAATTTATGCATTTGTTGAGTCGTTTCAGTCTTTTCTAGACCGAATGACAATACGACAACGATGCTGATTCTCTATTGGTGAGAGAACAGTGAATGTAGACCAATCAGATTTGTTCCATAACGAATATTCTGCATAAATATGAATATGCGTAATAGAAATAAAAAGAGGGTGTGGCTTGGACTGCCATTGGATGCCGTTGGCCAATGGAAATCGCGAAGCTGAGGCTCCGCCTACAAGACTGAACCAAAGAGCATCTGCTGTGGAACAGTCGAGGCGTGACTGGTCGCAGATATTAAAGGTGGGTGCTGAACTTCAACACCCAATCACATTTCACTCTTTCTTTTTCGGCGTATGCAGTATGTAGACAGCCGATGCCCGTCAAAACTGACCTGTTATCCCTAGCCTAAATAAAACATCAAATTACAAAAATAACATAACGCATATATAGACCATCACAGTCTACAATAAATAGCCTAAGGCTATCAGAAAGTATATATTTTAAGAATATTGCACAATTTGCACAGTAGCCTACATAGTAGATTACAAATAACACGTTTTAAAGGAAAAAAAAAATTACGCAAAATCCACAGTGATCTAAATTCCGTACAAATTATGCTATTTAATTAAAATTGTATTCTTATCAGTATTAGGTGATCACAAATCTAAGAATGATATTAATAATAATAATAATAATAATAATAATAGTAGTAGTAGTAATAGGCCTAATAATAATAACCATGAAAAGGTAAAACCCTTTTCGCTATAAACAGAATGGTTTGTACTGAAATACATTTATGCCAGAGACTATAATAAAAGTGGATTTATTTTAGTCTGGAAGCAGTTTTAAAGAGCTTAGTTCTGTTATGGCGATTTCGCATTTTTCATATCACGATCATTAAAAATCAGAGTGATTCGTGTGCACAAGTTCATTAATGCACATCCAGTGTAGGAAAAAACACACGCGCATTTAATATTACAAATATTGAGACTCAAAATTGAGACAATTGTTGAAACAAGGCCTAAATCATCAGTTTTTGTAGAATAACATTTTAATTCTTGCAAAATGTTAGGTTAATATTTCCCATCACGGTCAAATAAAGCACTAAAAATGACTGGGTTTTTAAAAGCATCATTTTACATCGTCACAACTTTTAAGTCATTTTCTACTCCTTTTCTTTCTTTCTTTCTTTCTTTCTTTCTTTCTTTCTTTCTTTCTTTCTTTCTTTCATTTATTTATTTATTTATTAGATTTTGGCTTAAGCTATTATTTTTTTAAATCTGTGATTTAAAAGTATGCTATAAATTTAGCCAAGAAATTACGCCAGCCAGTAACGTTTTTGAATTTAAAATGTTATTTAAAATGTTATTTTTTATATAGTTATATTATATAGGCCTGCATCGATTGATATGGAAAGAAACTGCGACAAAGAGAAAGCGCTGGAGGGGCGTAATGCACGTGACCTGGACGCGTTGATCAGCGTGAGCGCTGACTGAGCTAACAGGGGTTACAAACTTTCTCTCATTACATTTTACTGTCTTTATTTCCTCTCTGCGATAATATGATTTTCTGCATTTGATCTCTCACTTCTGTGTTTAGTATGGACCTCTGTTTGGGCTCCTCGTGGGTGTAGGTACCTCCACAAAACTAATATCTTTTGGCCAGTTTATTGAGCATTTATTTATTGCATTTATTTATAAAATGCAATTGTGCATTTATTTATCTCTTTATTTATATGTTAGAGAGAGAGAGAGAGAGAGAGAGAGAGAGAGAGAGAGATTAATTTTGTATTTTGTAAAATAAATAAATAAATAAAATGAAATTTAAAAAAATGAAGGAAAAGATGATGAAGAAAGGGGAACTCACCCCAACAAAATAAATAGCCTAGCTATTCCTATTGGAAAGCCAGCAATATTGTTGTTGTTGTATTCTTCCTGTTTATTAATTTGTGCCTTTGTAATAATAAATTATGAGTTATTTTCCCCATATCATGAAGTTCCCACAAATGCTGTCAAAATTCACATGCAGGTATTGTTTTAAACAGTTTACAGGAATTCCCTTCAAATCAGCAACAAGAAATGACGAAATTGTATTTGTAATCTATTTTTATGTTCTGATAAGATCACAATAACTTTTTGTTTTGTTTTGTTTTTTGGTAAACATTAAGATTTCAAGTTATAATCCATATAATGGAAAATGTGTATTTTATGTTTAGGTTTTAGGTCCATTTTTTAAAGCAGAAATATTCCATGCAGTCATGAGCTAAAAAAAAAAAAACTCATAGTTACAAAAGAGCTGTGTATGCATTATAAGGGCTTGTGCAAACATATTGCAGTGTTACATGCTCATTGAAATCAGTGATAGTGACTGCAGTGGTGAAAGTCATTGCATTTTTTTACGAGTTTGAATTGAATTATTGGTAAATAAAATCAAGCTGAAAGTACAAAAACTTGTGAAATCGAGTAATTGACATTATTGTAAAAAGCTAAATGGATGGTAAATTGGGGGGAAACTGTACAGTAACTAATACTGTCACTGAATGTGTTTTCTCAGAAGCACGAGTATTTTACAGATGTTGAATTTTCATCCTTGATAGCAAGTTGCCAGGAGTGGTGAATAATTGTGCTGTGTTTGTCATTAACGCCATCCAGTGGACAAATGGAAATCTACACCGTTCATTTGAAAAAGCCAGATTCTCAGCGTCTTGTGCTCAGTGTAAATCATATATATTAAGCACAAAAGAAGATATACAGTTGCTGGGGACCTCCATAGTATAGAAAAAATACTTTGGAAATCAATGAAATTCTTCAAAATATCTTGTGGGTTGTGGGTGAGTAAATGATGACAGAATTCATTCAATTTTGTGTGAGCTATTCCTTTAAACCTAAGGCCTAAGATGGTTCCTGGTCTAATTTAGTCACTCAGTCTGGTCAGGCTGGTCTGTTGGCTGGGTTTAGAGGTTAAACCAGGCCAGGCTGTGAAATCAGACCAGCTTGGCCAGGATGTGAGACCATCTAAAACCAGCTAGGACCAACAAACCTGCATCTCTTTACAGCAGCCTTTTTTCCAAACATGTTTTGGATGTATTTTTAACCCTTGTAGAAATCCATCATTTATGGGATCATGTTTCCTGCATGTAATTATACAGAGGGGTCATAAAGCAAACACACACACACACACACACACACACACACACACACACGTGTCGCTGCATCTTCACATCCTCAGGAAATGTGTTTTTGAGAGAGTAGCGGGTGTTAATAGATTTCAGATCGCTCGCAGCTGCTCTCACAAAGTGCTTCAAAGTGAAGAAGCGTCAGATGAAAGAACATCCCTTCATCTGTCACAGGCCTCTTCATGGGACAGAGGCACGCAACGCTGTGGGCTCGTCCCGAAATACAGCCCTCCACGAGGTCACAACTGCACACTAATTTCCTCAAGGACTTAACCTTGAGAAGATTTGTCTACATATTTCTCATTTTTGCCATGAGAAAACTGACCTTGTTTCCCCTGTACTGAGTGGTTTATTGACATGATGAAAGACAAACTTATGCATAAATGACATAAAGCTGTAAGCATTCTGTTAAGGTGTAATAATGCCTCCAAATTAATTAATGTATTAATTAATTAATTTTTTAAAACATCTATAAGGGCTTATTTTTCTAACCATGTACATTCACATGATGTAAAATTTAAATAAATGATTAAAATCATTTTATTAAAATAATTAAATCTTTAATTTTCTTTAGGTTCTAAACAAGTAAAATAAAATGTATTTAAACTCATATTTATGTGATAATATGTCAATTATAAGCCAAGAGTATAACATTATAAACTATATTATGTTTCACAAATAATAATAGATATTCATTACAGGGTATTTCACCCTCAAACATTTTCAGGGGCCGATATCACCAAAACTGGCATATTATATTATATTATATTATATTATATTATATTATATTATATTATATTATATTATATTATATTATATTATATTATATTATATTATATTATATTATATTATATTATATTATATTATATTACATATTTAAATATATTTAAAAAAATATACAATTATTTAATATAAATGTATTGTCCCAGTAAACAAAATTCTATTTCACTGTATATGTTTATGGTTGGAGAATCTTTGAATAAACATTACAAATTATATTAAGTTTTACAGATAAAAAGAGATATTCATTATGGGGTATTTCACCTTTGAATTTTAGGGGCCAGTGTGACCAAAACTGGCATTTTGGCCTGATCCCCCATTATACTATATTGTATTATATTATATTAGTGTTAAATGTATTTCATATATATATATATATATATATATATATATACACATATATATATATACACAGTAGTCAACATTTGAAGTGGTTCAAAAAAGTTAATCAAAGTTGTCCCACGACAAAAACGGGTAAACTTTGATGAAAGGTTTTGATCCACTTCAAATGTTGACTACTATATATATATATCTGGAGAATCTTCAAAAATGAAGCATGAAGTAATAAATCACACTTCATGGTGTTTATTATCTAAATAAAGAAGAGCTTTAAGACAGATATGAGCATATAATATTGATGAAAACATCAAGCTGACTCTATAAATCAATGAATTATGAGGGGGTTCAGTTCTGAAACACTGATTGGTCGTATGGTCACCCGTAATTGGGCATAAGTGGCATCTGGGAAGTACAGGCAATGTGGATTTTGTTTTACATCATAGGAGCCAGTTGGCATATGGTGAGACCTTTGAACCGTTCCTCATATTTCATTTACTGGCATAGTGTCATGCTTGACATGGGGGAATTAAACTGCTAGTCTGTTCAGGACAGGTTACGGATAACAGAAAGAGCGAGAGTTCGTGTGAAAGAGACTGTGTTAACCTTTTTAGACATGGTGAACTGTGGTGATTGGACTTGTATATGACACAAAAATGAAAGTTTTGTCTGTGGTGTGTTTGTATTTTTAGATATCGTGTATGTGATTATTGTGACTGCATTTCTGCCAGATATGACAAGCTTCACTTCACAGTTCAACAATATGAAATAATTCCTTTGCGTTCAGTTGCAAGTTAAAATCCATAATCACCCGAACAGCAGCACAAATCATTAAAGTCTCATCTTGCTCACATTTTCAGTCAAATCAGGCAGCACAGCAAGGGGTTGCTGCATATATAGGAGATGGAGTGAACAAACTGAACGTGATTGGTTGGCAGCTGTTTAGCATACTCTTCCTGATTGGCTAAGGATCTGACATTGATAGATTGATTCTTTACTGATTGGTTCCTCTAAAAAATGACGTTCTCAAATGCAGGGCAGGGCTAAACTAATGGGGTGTGGCTAATTTAATGTCTGCTGTCAATCATCCTGGGCCCTCCACACAAAAAGAAGGTGTTAACAGTTTTTACCGCCAACATTTTTGTTTAAAACACATGTACTACTATATTTATAATTTAAGCCATGGATTATCAATTCAACACTTTTGTAGAAAAGATAAGTATTTCATGCATACGAAGCGTACACACAGTTTCACTTTTAATCTACAAAAAAAAAAAAAAAAATGTAACAATTCCTCTATTTACTACAGTGGTACTAAAGATAAATATGGAAAATCAAATTACACCTGAAAATGAAGGTTAAATAACTGATGAAATCCAATTTTTCAAGCTATAGCTAACGATTAATAAATCAAGTGTTCGTGACATTCATGTTCCTGGCATGTTCCTCCAGAATATTAACTTATTTCTCAAACTGTTGAAAGAAAAAAGTATGAAATTAACTATTTTAATCGTCCGTTTCTTGGAAGAAGTGAATATTATGGTGTAGGCCCATTTTGGAGGCCTGTGTTATTTAACTATTGGGGTCCTTTCCTTAAGTATCGTACCAAATTACACCGCGCTGTCATGAGGACTTAAAATCATGTTAAAATATGTGTTGGGCCGGATCTCGAGATCTCATGAAATGAATCCATCCATGAAGCCAGGCGCTTCCAAGCAGACCCGACGCCGCATGGAAGGCCTGAGATCATGGAGAGACGCCCCACATTTTGTCTCCTGTTTCTCGTCAGGTCGCCTGCCAAGTGCCAACTCCACCCAATCAGGGCGCCCAGAGGAACACATGGTCCGTGGGGCTCCTCAATACCCTAGCGTGCCGCACGCCCCATTTCAAATAAACACCCGGGTCCACTTGGCGCAGCGAGACCCGCCATCTGCCCAAACAGAGCAGGCGGGAAATAAATGCCGCGCTCCTAAACAAATAAACCTTCGCGCCATTCAGAACGCGCGGGACTGAAGCGCGGGAAAAAATACAATCTATCCTTGCGAAGGGTAAACATGGCGACAGGGCTCTTAATATATGAGGAGACCCGTGCAATGGAGAGGTTTCACAGAGTATAGTCAACAGGAAAGTAATCAAGGGAAAGTGTAGTCGTTTGGAGAAATAAATGATAAAGTTTTCGGGCCACAGCGGGCTCCACTTATATACGTCAAACGTCAAAGTCCAATTTGCTGTAGATGACAACCATAATAGATATTATTGTAAACGTTTTACTAAAAAAAAAAAAAAAAAAAAAAGAAGTAGCCTAGCCTGTCAGTGTTGAATAACTGAATGTCATAATTTAAATAACTATCACTTTATTTAGTTTATTTTATTTGACATACCTCTTAAAATTAATTTTGTTGGTGTAATTAGCTGAATAATAAACCAGTTAATTTAGATCTTATCACATGAAGCATAATTTTCCTTTTACTTTACAGGCTCCGTATAGGGAATTGTAGGTCATTATTGATTTCTCAAAATCCCATGTTAGCTGTTGCAATTTCAGTTATATTTGTAACCTTTTGTTGCATATTTTACTAAAACAGCCAAAAATGTATGTATTAAAACATCAATATTATATATTATAGCCTATCACACTATGATAATGTTCACAAAAAATGTATTACAGTTTCCACAATATATTTTTATGATTTTCATCATTGATAATGATAAGAATGTTTCTTGAGCACCAAATAAGCATATTAAAATAATTTCTGAAGGGTCACATGACACTGCAGCAGAATTTCTGAAATAAGTAGGCTATTTTTGATGTTATGAAAATGGTTATAAAAATGTTCCAGTAGAACTATTAATCATGTGAAATGCTATTTATGAGCAGGATTAAAAAATGATTGTTTAATGTTTAAAATTAATTGGATTAATTTAAAATTTTCCTTATGTTCTAATCATTATCACATCATGTAACCATTGCTTTAACATGTTCATTGTTTTGCTTAAATTAATACATGATGCTAACTAACTGGATGATTTGTATTATCTTATAAATGTAATTTCTGCCATATGAACGTATTACTCTATTACTAAAATGCATGTAGAAACAAAGCTGCTTTGAAACTATATGTATTGGGAAAATTGCAAAAAAAAAAAAAAAATTAATAATAATAATAAAAAAAGAACAAATATTTCACACAATATTTAAATATTTTAAAAACCTGCGGTAGCCGACATTATTATTGTCCATCAACCTTATATCCAGCAGAGGGCGATAGAGCATCAAGATGCAATTGGACCAGATACACTCCAAAAGAGGTTCTGGGGCCTTTTTCCAAATTTCTGATTAAACCACCTCATTTGTACACTGTGTGCTCTTGGCCTTGCCTTGCCTCATGTTTTAGGTTATCCATGAAACTACAAGAATCTGAGATATATGAAGGTACAGAGCAGCGCTACTTCTTCAGTCACTTTCTTAATTGTTATGTTCATTTTTAAGAAGGAGAAACGTCATGTGATGGACTGGATTACTAAGTGTTTAGTGATGGTATCACATGCTCATCTCTTATGGGAAAAGATTTTATGGTGACATTAAAAAAAAAAAATTCTCAATTTAAAGAGGCTGATTTGTTAAGCATTTTTTTTTTAAATGCATAAAGAAAAAGTCTTTCTCTCACTTTCTCTCTCTCTCTCAAACCACAGGGCGGAGAATGAGATGATTGGCTATCTTTGCGTTCCGTCATGCAAGAGGCAGGGCTGTCACAGAAAGCTGTCCTTTTAGGGACATAATTGAGGCGGGCAGGACGGCATGTGTGGGCGTGATAGGGCAATTGTGTCAGAGAAAGCAAGATTGACAGGAGTGACAGCTCCATTTATTGGCTGCTAGAGTCTAGTCAGCAAAAGGGCATTCAGGGCCACCGGCTGGCTCTGCTGGCAGCCTGTGCAGTCGGCGCCTCGTGAGTAAGCATTTAGACGGCAGCCCTCACCGCTGCAATGCATGGGAGAAATATCTCTGTCAACACTGACTGTGATCTTTGACGGTGCCTCTAAAGAGGAAGGTCATACATATGAATGCAATCTCTGTCACACTCTTTTTCACACACACTCTCGCACATAAACACACACACAAAACCAAGCCTGACATAAATTGCACATAATGCCATGTTGTCAAAGTGCCTTGGCACAAAGATTCAGCAGTAAATACCCTTGACTAAAGGTTCAGAGTCCTGACCCTGGAAACATGTCACTGAAGTTTTCTCAGCACAGTTTGTTTTGAATGTTATCTTTGTGGAACGATTATAGCTTTAACACATTGGCTGTAATGCAGTTTCATGTTTGCTGTTTTATATTCATGATGAATGTAAGGTTTGAGATGATCCTTCGAAAGTAGTGTGGGGGCAGTATGAGGTTTCTATGTTCCCCAATGCAGTCACTTGATGTAATTCAAATCAGGGTTGTGTGTCAGAATTTAATTGAGAATGTCTTTTAAATTTCAATTTAATTTTTGAATTTGAATTGAGGGACCAAACAGGATGCAGAATTGCAATTTGAGTTTTAAATAGTTGAATTGTAAAAGAAATATAAAAGTTTTTCAGGACAAAGGAATGGAATGAAGGCTAATTTTGAGTGATGGCTTGACAAAGCCTTGTTTTAAAGTTGTGAAACTTTGAATGTTTGACAACATTATAGGCTGACAGAGAGAGCAATTTGATTTATGTAATAAATATTAAAAAAGTGTTCATCTGTATATACAATATTGTTTAAAATTTTGGGGTTAGTACGATTTTTTTATGTTTTTGAAAGAAGTCTTTAATGCTCACCAATGCTGCATTTATTTGATCAAAAATACAGTAAAACAGTAATATTGTGAAATATTAAAATAACTTTTTTTTTTTTTTTCTATTTAAATGCATTTGAAAATGTAATTTATTCATGTGATGGCAAAGCTGAATTTTCATGAGCCATTACTCCAGTTTTTAGTGTCAGATGATCCTTCAGAAATCACGCTAACTCACTGATTTGTTGCTCAAGAAACATTTATGTCACGGCCAGTTCAATTAAAATTTCATGCACTGAAAATTAGTTAATTCTTAAATTCTGAATTCTGCTTAGTCCTGATTGAAATAATAAAATAACCTTGCAAAAGACAATTGTACCCATTATACCCCTGAAACAGTTTTCAGGAAATGTATTGACATTACTGACAGTGTAATATTTATTTAATCTTTTTTGGTTTCTCTTTGTCTATTTCCAGTAATGCATGAAGCCCTGGAGTCATAGTAAACAGCATCTCTAGTACTTTAGGAATTTTATCCAACATGGAGGATGAAGAGATTTCTCCTGGTGAGTTCTGGGAACTCTGTGTATGTGATTTCTGATAAAATAATCCTGCAGATGTAACTTTGGTCAAAAGTCCCCTGTACTTGTTGCACTTGGCTAATGAATGTCTATGACAATATTTAACTCACAATTTTGGCTTCTTTGCACACACATAAACATCCACGCGCAGGCACAGATATACACACATCAAACAAAAATCATTCTTTTATATATGTTTGCATAACCTTTCCATCAAAAAAAGGTGAAAGAAAACAAACACTCTCCAAAGGAAATGTCCCCCTAAAGGAAACACGCTCACTTGGTGTTACAGCATGTTTTGGTACTAAAATATTTGTGTTGGTTTTTTAGAAGTGTAGACATCCAGAGGGTTGCGAACCTCAAAATGTGAAGACTGGTGATGTCACAAAACTGAAGAGGGACTACGCTGAAGTATTTTATACCAACTGCCATAGTCAATATTATATAGGAACGGTTTCACACCATCAGTCCATGACTGAGATGCAGTGTCCTTCAGACTAATAAAAGCAGGCGATTCATGTACTTAGAAAAGGGCCACAGAAAGTACCACCTAATGTCCTAAAGCTGTCATGCTCAGAGAATCACTTAATAAGGCACATAATCGTAAGAGGTGGCCAAGACCTCAGATGACACTAAATCAATTGGCAGACGGTAACTCCTCAGGCGGGCTGCGGTACCTGAGCTCTGAGTTATGACTTTCGGGGTGCCCCAGGGCTCAATACCCGGCCCACTCACACTTCTCTCCGTCCTAACTTTACCCTCTGGACTTAATTCATTTTTCCCTTGCCGGATCTGACAGGTTGCGTGTTACTTGGCGCCTCTCAAGTCGCCGGGCCAGCGGTATGATTAAGGGAGATGGAGGAGGATTAATGGAAAAGTACAGGAACGGCAAGGAACGGTGTTGACTTAGAGGGAAGAACCTTGCGCTAATTCTTAACATGCCGTTTGTTTCTGGCAGCGAAAGATAAAAGGTTATATGTCTCTAGAAACCGTAAGTATGTCAGAAGTGTTTATTTGGTTTGTCCAGGCATATATTGAAACAGTTGTTTGCGAAGGAAATTGAAATTATAGTACTGCATAACCGAGCTATTTGCTGTGGAGGTCTTGCTTAATCATTTCCATAGCTCATGTTGTCTTTGGTGTCAATTCCCATCTGCAGATGATACCACTAAAGGATGAATGGCAATCAGATGTTAGTTGTTTTTGAGCAGAGTTGGAGAGCGCTTTCGTACAGTAATCATGTGAAAATGCCGCGCAGAGAATTGCTTTCGCCACAAAGAACGCTTAATCCTTGTCACTTCTCCATCTTTACCAACATGCGCCTCACTGGCAAGCCGTTGTTCGGTTTGTGCTCATCCCGACAAGAAGACGTTAAACGCCAGTGGAGCTTTTCCAGGTTAGCTTCCCACATTCTCCTCACTAATCAAGAGCTGCCTCGCAATAACGATAAATCTCTCATTTTGACATGCGGCATAAATAAAGCAAACAGGCCTCGGTTTGATTACCCAGACTCCCCGTGAACAGACGGGCATTTGAGTGGCTCTGCTATTTATCAACCTGGATCTCCCTTCCTCTCAATCTCTCCAGCACTCAAAAAACGCCGTCACTGATTGCGTTTAATGTCTAACACATGGCCTGGCCAAGCATTCCCACTGCTGCCCGGGGAGGTGTTTGGACTGATTAAGAGAACTGTTTTTGCGGCCAAAGACTTGGGTTGTGAAACGGAAAGTTTTGGCAACGCGGCAGAATTTCGGGTGTAGCTCTGGGGATTCGAATGCGGCTGCCTCTGTGGTTAGCGGACAGAGTTTCTACTCTTGGAATCTTGCAGAAGCATCCAAATGGGGAAGAAATGGCATATAGCAGCAATTACTTATTATCCTGAGGAGTGTTCCTCACTTCAGTGCCTCACTTTTTTTTTCTCTCTCTCTCTCTCTCTCTCTCTCTCTCTCTCTCTCTCTCACTCTTTCTTTTTCTCCTTCATCCATTCAGCACTTCTCCCTCTTTGCTGGCTGCCTGGGGTCACATTTAACCTGGAAGTGCTCTGATTGGGCCGAGGGTCACTTCACGGGCCCCCAAATTGCCTGCACCCATCCGTCACTGTCAGGCCATTATTAGTGCTATTATCATCAAAGTCACAGTCTGAATTATAGCGCATGCAAAAGCTGTGCCGCTCGGACTTAACGGCGACCTGAGCCAGGATGACATCGAAAAGGGTTGAGACCTTACCGATGACATCACTCTAATCGCTCAAAGGCAGAAATGGCTGACGCTGAACAGAACAGTGTACTGGGAGAAAGTTTGCAGGTTGCACAGCTTCATGTCGTCTTGAAACTCTCAGATTCATGTTAACAGATGACCATAGGCCAGATCTGGAACCGCCAGCAGATTTGTGAGCAGTATAAAGTCAAAAAGGTCTTGTTTCTTGAAGCAAATGCAATGAGTTACATGTAAGTAGTTAATGAGAAGCAGCATTTGACACGTGGGAAAGTTTACTTATGTTCATTAATTTAGCAGCAGGTGCTTCTTGACAAAGAAACATACAAAAGAGGAATGTTACAACATTCATTTTAAGACTGAATAATGGAGAATATAAAGTCCACCCAAAAGTAATGAAATTCTGTCATCATTTACTTACCCTCATGTCGTTGCAAACTTGTATGACTGACTATTTTCTGTAGGAATGTAGGTAACCAAACAGTATCAGTTCACATTGACTTCCATTGCTTTTTTTTTTTTTTTGGGTTCATACAATGGAAGACAATGGGAGCCGAAATTGTTTGGTTACCCACATTCTTCAAAATATAAGAGAGGATATTTTGAAAAATGTTGGTAACCAAATGGTTTTGATTCCCATTGACTTAGATTGTATTTTTTTAGGAACCTAAATGGTTAGGTTGCCAACATTCTTCAAAATATCTAGTCATACAGGTTTGAAACCATATGGGTGAGTGAATGTTTATTTTTATTTTTGGGTGAACTATCCCTTTAAGTAGTTGCATTCACAAAGAGTTTTGTGTATGTGTGTGTGTTTAGGTCAAACCACCATCAAGGTGAAATGTGAAAGTATAGGCAACTTTGTACTACATCTGATTTGGGATAATGACATTAAACATAAAGAAGCTATACTGTTTGCCTTGCATTGGTTTATTAATGGACATTGGACGTGAATGCTGGATTTGAATGCTTGCTTCTTAAAGGTGAAGCGTAATATTTCTACACCACAAAGAACTGTAAAACTCATGACATTTTTGGCTCAGTTGTGTCTGTGCACTAAACCATAGTAGAAGAGAATATTTAAACATCCATATGTACAAAAATTAGACATTTCATCTTCAAAAAAGAGAGATCTAACCCTCAAAAATCTGGTTTTTCCCCTTCAAAGGCTCGCAGAAGCCCCTGTCCGGCACTCCTTCACATTCTGTGCTGCCCTGGAGACCGAATGGCCTGCATTGTTTTGTACTCATGTGTTAGTCTATGTTGTCTCTTTGCGACAGATCTTAAGGCAGCGCTGTTGTCCTTTTAAACTAAGCTTCTCCATATGCATGAGCGGGGTGGGGGGGGGTGGGGGGGGGGGGAGGGGTGCATTGGCAACGGAGGAAAGAAGTGCCATGGCGGGGAGTCTAATCAAGTGACAGACGGGCTCAAAACACGAGGTGTCCATCAGCGATAGGTGAGTGTGAGAAACCACACAGTCTTGCACTGAAGTCTACAGAGAAATCTTAAATGGTACATTTAATACAGATATTATAATAAGTGTGTGCTCATTTGTATCATCCTTTTTTGCCTGTGTGGCTGGCACACCGTTCTGTCCATTATATCATTTTAGGGCACTCCCAAGGGTTGATGGGAGTAAGGTCAGAGTTCAACTCCGACGCCCCCATATGGTCAATTAAATCCCACTCATTGCCCAAGCAGGGCCTCTTCCTTTATGGCACTATTTACTCTTCTGTTTTCATTATGTACAGAGAAGGAAAGATGGAGAAGGAGAGATCAAGGGAGAAGAAAGTTCTTGTCTGTTCTTGATGCATGAGCTCAGAGGACACAAATTTCACTAGGGTTGGGAATCATAAGTAATTTAATGATTCAAGTTCTGATCCTGATTCCATCTATTTATTCCAGTTTATTCATGATTCCTTTAGTGATTAAGAATATACCCCACCTTCAAAATAATTGGTCATATTTAAATTATATTATTATTTATAAATTACATATTATTATTATACAGTCAAACCAAAAATTATTCAGATACCAGATATCATTTTTGATATATATATATATATATATATATATATATATATATAAAATTTTTATTTATTTATTTTTTTACAAACTGTGATAATGTGAGAAATTTTGAAGGTGTCTGAATAAATTTAGGTTTGACTGTAATTCATTTGTGATTATCAAGATGAATTTGATCTGACACAGTTTAACTCTTGAGTTCTTGTCATATTTTCTTACCATTTTCTAAACTACAGTGAATAAACTGTGATAATGTGAGAAATGTTGAAGGTGTCTGAATAAATTTTTGTTTGAATGTATATAAAAACAGATTTTAATACAATTTTTTAATATTTACTACATGTACTGTTTTTTTAAGTAGCACCTCTACAATGATTGGTCTTACTAAAACAATACAAATAATTAAAAAATATAAAGTCTTAAAATAATAATAATACACTCTAAAAAAAAACAAAAAATGGTGCTATATAGCACTAAAAGTGGTTCTTGGCTCGTAATCATAGGGGAACCACTTTTGGTGCTATATAGCACCATATCTTTAAAGGTGCTATACAGCACCTTTGTCAAATGGTGCTATGTAGAACCATAAGAGGTGCCATATTGCATTGTATTTCTTCAACAAAAATGGTGCTAAACAGCACCAACAGTGGTTCTTTGGCTCGTAAAGAACCTTTAAAGGGTCTTAACAGGTTCTTTGTACGGCAGTGGTGCTATATAGCA
Source organism: Spinibarbus caldwelli (assembly GCA_039654775.1). Lineage (NCBI taxonomy): Eukaryota > Metazoa > Chordata > Actinopteri > Cypriniformes > Cyprinidae > Spinibarbus > Spinibarbus caldwelli. The sequence goes on along the minus strand of CM077219.1, from coordinate 12,071,934 downwards.
CCTTAATCACCCCAAAGAACCACTGAAGAACCATACAAGAGCTTAACAGGTTCTGTATATGGTAGCGGTGCTATATAGCCCCTCAGTCATGCCAAAGAACCGCTGAAGAACCACTGAAGCACCAAGATTTGGTGCTATACAGCAGCACCAAAAGTGGTTCCCCTATGATCACGAGCCAAAGAACCACTTTTAGTGCTATATAGCAATGTATAAATAGTTCAAAATATATTTATAAATTTTTCTATATTCTATCAATTGTGTTATTGTGAATTTTTAAACATATTTTACTATAAAAATATTTAAAAAATCTTTGAACACAATTTTATTTTTTAATCATATGCTGTAATTATATATTTATATATCAATTAAAAAAAATAAAAATTAAAAAAATAATATTCATTCTTTTCTATTTTTGATTAACTATGAGACACTTTTGCAACCACTTCACATGTTAATTGGTTAGGGTGAAAATCTTCCCAATTAATATTACTAAACTGTTTAAACGATGCAGGAAACATTGTCAAAATATTTTTGTGCATTGTTTTTTTCCTCACTGGCCTCATGAATGGTGTCATTTTTTTTTTTAAGCAATCTATTCCAAAACCCCATGCTGCAGTTTTAGACTGACCTCAGATCAGGTCCTTTAGTACAAATTCTCACGCATAGGCAAGTCTGACAGTCACAAGACAAAATTCAAAGCTGCTCTCAAACTAAATAGGGAATGGCAGCCTGTGACCCAGAAAAGAAGCTTTATGCTGTATGTGCAATTGATCTGTTAGGAGAGAGGTGAAAGGCCTTATAGGTAAAGTAAATAAAAGAATGTATATCAATGTATCATCAATACTCCTCTTTATGCTGGTTCGGAGCCTCTCAAGAGGCTGCAATATGCAGGCCGGAGATCAATAATCGGTCTGTCTGAGCGAGAAATGGTGGCTCTGCTGTCACATTTGCAGTCTGGACTGTAATAACATCTGCTGTGATGTAAGAGCTCCTTTAGTCACGGATCTTCATGTTTGGTCTCTGCGGATCAGGAGCGTCACGGTGGATCCAGCAGGTTGAGTGAGTTATTTTGTTCACGTAAGTTTGAACAAAGTTCTCAAGCGGTCTGAACTGAACTGACTCAGGCCACCAGGATCAATGTAGTGTAGCTTTCATGCTTGTCTAATCACCATCATAAGAGAAGGTGCCAGTTCTCTTTTATCCAGCATGTAAGTGCATCGTTTTTTATTGTCCATAACGAAGTAATTCTGTAGTTGGTGCCATTTGCGTCTCCTAACAATGAGTCTTTGTGTGCTAGTTTGTTACATCACATAGACTCTGTTTACTCCAGGTATTGAGATCCATTTCAACAATAGGTGGACAGCACTAAATACAGGTATAAATAGTATCCAAAACACTTTGTGAACCTAGAAATCATATTTTAAATGCATGTGACCAAATCACATTTGTAATATTAGCACTATTTAATGCGCTCAGATGCCTACTCACCTGTCAGTCATCATCCACTACTTAAAAGCATGGGTTTTAAAAGAAATTAACCTTAACCTTATTTAATACAGGTAAACTGAGATTAATTAAACTCATCTGAGAAGAATTTTACTAGCAGGTATTGACATTATCTGTCTTGTCTGAGCACTTGTGATCGGATCAAACGAGGTGTCATTTAAACTGACCCATATTCACAGTGCATATAACTAGAGGAAGACAGTACTGGTGCACATGACACTATTTGATTGACCTTTTGTGATCCCCAGCCTGCTTTAATGAGTAACAGGATCCACTTTGTTCCAGCACAGAGCCGCTTCCCTCCTCCCATCCCTGCAGAGGCCTCTCTTTTTACAACCTCAGGTGCTTCTGGATACACTTAGTGCTCACTACGCCACCTGGGAATACATGGGGTCAGCCCTTACCTGATCTCTTACTGGTATCAGTGCTCACACAGCCAAAAAAAGAAAGAACGAGTAAGAAAAAGAAAGTGCCCTATAAAATCTTGTTATAATGTGGGAGAAATAGTTTTTATAGCATTGTTTTTGTTTTTAGACAACATATTTTTTATATTTATTTATTATTATTATTATTTTTTGAGACAAAGGCAAATTTTTACATGTCTTCGTGTATAGGGCTTGCAATTAAGATATTTTAATATCTCTATTGTACAATAACAATTATCATAAATTTATAAAATGCATTTGCTTTATCATTTTTACAATAATTTGGTTACCACGATTGAGCTTGAATAATAAACTCTCCAATATGTGTAAAAATTCAGAAAATAAAATATTTACCTGCCCTCCGAAAGTGTTCACAAGATATTACTCTATCACAATTTTATGTTGTTTTTGATAATAATTTGTTTATATAATTAAAAAGTGTTAAACCACAACTAATTCAATATATTTCATTAGATTATGATTTTATTTAATAATGATGTCTATGACACTTATGATTATAATGATTTTAACTATTAGATATAGTCAGGGAGGTCAAAATCCATATTTCCAGAGGGAATAAAGACATTTTATGTGTTTAAAGCTAGACACATTTCACGCTAGGTTAATTTTATGTTAGATAATAGTTTATCAAACATATGTTAACACACACACAGAAAACAAAAAAACACAAATGGGATATATAGCTATAATGTTTTAAAAAGGGCATGGGAGACTTAAGTGTGCTGTATTTGTGGGATGACCCAGTAAATCAAGGTTGCTAAATAGTAAATAATACAAAATAATAGCAAGACGGATCATTACAAACAGCTAACTATTAACTAGTCTATAATTAATCTCACTTTCACGTACAGAATAAACCTCAGATGCGGGTTTACATTATTAAAATGATGTTAACGCTAGCTAATACATGTCATGTTATGATCTTTTTTCTTCAAACGGTTATAGATTTAAGACATGTCAGCCACTGTTGAAACTTTTCGGGTGGCTTTTCCACACATTTTACTCGTTTTGAAGTGCTTCGAGACGCACTCGTGATGTTGAGACGCAAGAGAGTGTCTTTAACTTTAATCGAAATGCCACGAGCGTGAAAGTCATCAGGCTGTCACGGATCTGCGCGTGGCCATGACCGGCATGATAAAGAACCGGACGCTTTTCGGCGAGGAAACCGGCTAATGGGCGAAAGATGAGGAGAAAAACAATAGCAAAGCGCATCCTGAACAATGGATACGAAGAGACACCTGAAGAAACCGGAGCGAGGGCGAACCACGTCCCCAGTGTATGTAAACATCAAGCTTTTGTTGCGTATGTGTCATTGTTTTGCACTCCCTTGATTTAATTATGTGACTGTCTTTCAGCAAGAGCCGACGAAGAGGAGAAAATGGAGAGAACTACATGGAGAGGACATCTCATCTTGCAATGCTGACTACATTAAGTTCAAAACAAAGGTCTGTTCCTTTTTATTGCTGAATCAATATTGCAATCAGTTTTGTTTTAGCTGATAAGCATTGCTGAATACATTAAACATCTGTTCCAATGACAGTTCTTAACATTTATAGCCTTTAAGATTTTGATAATAAAATAATGAAAATATATGAAAGATAAACTGCATCTTCCATGTGATTAAGGAGCTTTAAATCATTTATTTCAGGCTTGCTGTATCTGTAGCCTAGTTTAATGAGGGTTAATTGGATCACACACTGTAAAAATGAAGACACTGGAGGCATCATTTGGACTTCTTCAGATTATCACACTGGCAAAACCCTCTGGAGACCCATTTCAAAAAAGGAAATCGGTTCTCTGAGGAGCTTATACATGATGGAGCACCAAGAGTTCCTGCAAGAACTTAAAAGACAGTTCCTTCAGGAATCCCATCATGAGGGAAAGATTTTGAGGCACTTAAAATGTATATTTAAGTACATAATAATGTAATTTGCATTTGAGGCATCTTCAGAAGGTTATCCAGTGGTTCTACCAATGTGAGGAACCTCAAAATGATTATTTTTACATTGCATGCTATTTTAAAGTTGCGAACCAAACCAGAACCACTAGGTTTTCATTCATATGTATTTTGCTTGCTCTCAAACAGGCTTTTGAGGTTGGAGATGCAACAAGGGATGCAGATTTTACTATGGAGGTAATACGGCACTACATTCCACTTTTGGGCTACTTAATAATCTAACATTTAACTGTAATTAAATTAAATTAAGTTTCATACTTCTAAACATCTGCTGTGAAATGCCTTTAAGATTTAGAGCCAATCTCGTTCAGCTCCAAACACTTGTTTGCATGCATAAAATAATCATGGGCATTTTTGGTAAATTACGGATGCAAGTTTGAATGCATGTGTCCACTCAGTTTATAATGTGACGTGGATAATCTTCTTCCAGGTGCTCGGAAGCCTCCAATCACGTTCAAGGGCAGAGCTTATCGCCATGGTGTTGAGTATGCAGAGGGAGATGGACGGCCTTCGAGAGCAAATCAGAAGCCTTACAGGTAAAGCAGTGGACTTCTGAAATGTGGCAAAGTGTCCTTTTTGGTTTTGTTTTTTTATTTTACAGCAATGCATTTCAGGCGTGCCCCGAGCTGAAAGCTCACTGAAAACCGACTCGTTCACAGATCATTTCATGTTTCAAGATCATTTCAATTTGAGGAAAAGTTCAGCAAGTTCATAAGGGAACTTCACGTCAAAGAAAGATTTAGTGTTACTGTGGTGTGCCATGTTACACAACAGGTTACCTATTGTTGTGAAACCATTTTGGGCTGAATTCATACTTTTTCTTTTTTACAGCTTGTGGGAAGTTGGCTCAGACACTTGAAGAGCTGATCGAGAAGAGTGATCGATGGCTGTGCGGCAGCCACGAAGCTGCAACTCCCAGCATTCCAAGGGAGCTCGAGAGAAGCGGGCCACCCAGTCACATTTCTCCTCCAAGGGTGCTTAGTGGAAGAACAGCTGAATGTGCAAGTTCAGAGCAGCAGGGGTGTGGTCAGTATGAGGTCACACAAACAATGCCTCAAAGCAATGGAACGCTTCCCGAACAAAAAGTAAGAGTTACATTTTAGATGCCTCTATCATCAGCCTCAGAACGTCTCATTTTGGTGAAATTTAATGTAGATTTTTGATAAAAGTTCTTCATAGAATTTCATGTGTTTACTTGTTTTGAAATTAAAAGTTCTGTTTTTTTAGCCAGTTGCTGTTTTTTTTGCTATTGTTTCATCATAGGGCTGCAGTTATTTTAGTAATCGATTAATCTGCTGGTTATCGCTTTGATTAAGCAGACATAATGTTCAATGTTCTCACGCGAACAATGTGAAAAGTGAAGTGATGTTTAAATTGGGTCCAAAAATAATGTATAATAAAAAATGCAATATGAAATGGTTACAAAAATAATACAAAAGTAAAATAAATACAACATTTTAGATAAAAGTTCTTTACAGAATTCTGTGTTCAGTTGTTGTTGTTTTTTTTTTTAAGTTGCGTTAGTTGCTGTTTCTTGTTACTATTATTTTTTTGTGGGGCTGCAGTTAATGACTATTTTAGCAACTGATTGACCCGATTAAATGAAAATCATGCTCAATTCTTTCCTTCAAACAATATGCAAATTAGGGCTGCACGATTATGACAAAAATCATAATTGTCGATTATTCCCTTAAAATTGTAATTGCGATTATTAATTACGATTATCACAATTTACACTGTATGATGTTTATACCATTGTTTGAAGCAACTGCATGCTATATTTTTACATGAACATAAACAAGCTGAAAACACTTACTGAAAAACCTTTATTGCTTTTCTATAGTATTAAGCCTCAAATGTCAATTATACATTGGATTGGTTTATTCTTTGAATAAAAAAAGCAAAACTATGAATGGTATTATAATGTTATACTAAAACTAAAATTAAAACAATGGAAAAACCCTTAAGATAACATGTAGAAAGAAAAAAACACATCTTAAGCATGCAGAATAACATAAGTGGACTTTAAACGATTAATTGCCACTTTGAACGATTACATAATTGTGGCATCTGTAATTGTAATTGTGATTAGAAAATTGATTAATTGTGCAGCCCTAATGCAAACTGAAGTAATGAATACATTGTGTCCAAAATTATTTTGGAATAAAGGTTACCGTATAAAGTCATTTTATGTTGTGAAAGAAAATATATTTATTGAAAATGTGTAATTTGTCACTCTCAGTAAAAAGCAGTATAACAGTCTAAACAACCAAAATTATTAAAATGACCAAACCAAACTAAGTACAAACAGTTATTTGAATAAATATGAATTATGCATGATTTAAAATTAGTTTGTTTCTGTAAAAATGTCGTTACCTGTCTGCACAATTTCTATGAAATATTCAAAGTTTAACATTGGCAGCAACATTAAATTGCTTTCTGTTAGAATGCATTGTTTTGCAAAGTAGAAATGCGTACATTATAAGAGTGAAATGAAATTAAATGTGTTTTTAGGTCGTAGTAATGCATTTTGTAGTGTACAAAAGACCTGACTAATCAATAATAACATTTATTGTTGATTATTTTCATTCGGTTTTATAATCAAATTAGTCATTCATTGGTTGTTGACCACATTTTTATAGCTCATCTACAACAACTTTTTTGTTTCCTCTCCAGATTATCACTGCTGATCTCCTGGAGCGCTGCAACACAGGGACCACCGCTCAGAAACTCACCAATGACCTGCTGCGCAGCCTCTACGACAGAGACTGTCTGGCCTCTCACTCAATCTCAGGCATCGTCAACAGCAAGCGAGGGATGCCTAAACCAGCTCTTCCGGCACATGAGATCCAGGCCATTCTGAGTACGTATAAGGCTGTTTGTACCAAGTACTGAACGGCGGGCGTCCTTTAGTTAGTTCGAGAATGTGTTGAGTTCCATTTCATTAACTGCAATCAGGCCATTGTGAAGTTTGTGATTAATTGTGGTCTCAAGTTTGCAGTTTTGATTACCAGTGAAACATTCTCCACAGGGACAGTGCAGCGGTTCTTCCCCGGAAAGACAGATTCGGAAATAAAGGGCTACATACGACAGAAGCTTCAGAATGAGGCCAAGAGGCTTCGGAAAAGGCCACACCCAGCTGATGATCCATTGGTGGGCTCGTTTGAGAAGGACAGAGCAATGTTCGAGCATTGAGTGTTGACTTCCATTGGACATCCCCAGTGAACGTAGTTAGTTTAAGATTTAAAATCAAATTTAACAACACAAAATTCTGTTATTAACCTTAAAGGGATAGTTCAGGAAAAGTTCTGTCATTATTTACTTAATTTTCTTTTATTGCGGTTCCAAACCCAAAAGCATACAGGTTTGAAATTACATGAGGGTGAGTAAATTATGACAGAATTTTCATTTTTGAGTAAGGCTGCATGATTAATCTAAATAAATCCAAACCCGGCTGAAGTTTAATTTAATAAACAGAGTTTCAGAGTGAAGCACAGCACTGTGTTCATTTACACTGGAGCAACTCATGATCCAGTGTTTTCAGTATCTCATAGCGGCTCAATTTGCATTAAATCTCTGTTTGTGCTGTGCTTTGGGTCACTTATGACATGCATTTGATAAAGCAACCATTGTCCAAAATTTGTAATGAAATGCACTTATAAACAGACTGTTGTCAGCAAGAGAAGCTTTAAGGGCTCCCCGCAGTTTTCTGCCAAAATAAAAGCTTGATGGCTTAACATTTTATAAAGAAGAAATTAAAACGGCAAAAAATATTAGTATTGCAATTTTACAGTTGTATTTTAAAATAAAAAGTTCTTAAATACAGTTGAAATACTATAATTTATTTTGCAGTGAAATATTACAATATTAAGAGTTATATTAGGGCTGGACGTAATGACCTAAAATCAAAATCTTGATTAATTGAACATTTTACCTCAATTACGATTATTGAACGGTTATTTTTATTTATTTTATTTAGTTGTTGTTGTTCATTGACAAGGTGGGATATTTTTTTTTCTAATGAAAGAGTGCATGTCTTATCTTTGTGATTTTAAAACAATTGAAGGAAACACAAACTATTTATGGTTATTTATTGAATATTTCAAACAATTAAAATAAAAAAGCACATTTCTTAAAATGAAAACATGTTAAAAGTAGAAAATAACTGAATACACACATGGTATGTTTTTAAGGGGAAAGTATTAACAGGATTTAAAAAACGCAATAATCGCCATGGGAAAATTGCGTCTAAATGTAGATTTTGATTACTTTTCAATTAATCGTCCAGCCCTGAGTTATATTAATATTTATTATTATTATTATTATTATTATTATTATCCAAATTTTGGGACAAATTGTGCCACCTAACAAACAAGCACAGCAAACCTGAAGCTTTTTTTTTTTTTTTTTTTAAATTGCAATGATTTTTTCCCCCACAAATCGTGCAGCCTATTTTTGAGTGAACTATCCTTTTAAGTTCGTATTTGAATGGTTTTGTCTAAGCTGTGAAGTACATGACAAACTATGTGTGTATGATTTTATCATGTTGATTACACAAAACTGTGACTCCTTATTGATTTGAAATTGCAAAACGAACGCCGGAGTCACAGTTAGAAGTAGATGGAAAACAGTAGCTTCGATGTACCTCCAGCATCACTGCCAGACGTTATCACACACTGTTTGTCGTGCGCTAAAACTTCGAAACCAAGTAGACTAAAGCTGTGAACACAGTGGCATATGGTTAAGCATCGCTCTCCTGTAAAATGACATGGATGTCACTTGGTAGGGGGGTTACATCGTGATTGATGTAGTTCAGACTCGTGGTATTTTAGTTGATCACATGTTGAAAGTGTGCCCCGGCGTGTAATGTGAATATATTTTCTGTGTGTAATGTGAAATACACACGTGCCTCTTATATCAGACTCCTCACTGTGGCCTTATCAGTCAGGAAACGCAGCAGTACAGTTCTCATTTCGAAACCACTGTGAATATATCCATTAAAAAGGACTTGTCTGTCTTGAACGTGTGGCGTCTTTTTTTTTTTTTTGTCTTGATTGCAGATTCTGCTCGTAGAAGCTTATTGAATCGGCTGCATGAAAATGCACACGTTTTTTACCTTTCCAGACAGAAGCACGCAGGCTCCTGAAGGCCAACGGCTGTGTGAGTAAATTAACCCCGCACTCACCAGCTGTATCACCGCACCCAGCCCTTTCTGGGGAAAAAACACATCACCGAACACATGGCACAAAGGACGGCGTGGGAACTGCATATGGTACATAATCAATAGACCTTATCGCGCACACACAACCCGAACTGCAGACACCATCATCGGGCTAGACCATTATCAGTGATACATGACCCTAATCCATTTATGTGTCAATGATACAACAGATTGGGGTTCGGGAAAACAGCGGCGTCGCACTGGGGACGATATCTTCACCGATCCAGCCATCTTACAGACTCTGCCTGTATTTCCACTCATCAGATCTGCTAACAGCAAATCAATGGGCTTCTTTTGTTTCTGCAGGTTCAGACATCCTCATTGTGTTGTTTGTGTTATCGGCGGCGCGTTGTGTGTGTGTGTGCCTAAATCGCTTTGAATTTGCCACCAGGATGGAGGCCTCTCACAGAATGTTTTTTTTAATTTAATGTGAGGATGTAAACGTTGCGAGGAAGCGAATATTTCAAACGGCGCTACGGCACAGCCATTTGATCTCTGAAGGCTCCAGTTGATTTACTAATACGAGAAGTGCTTCAGCTGCATTCGCCAATATTTTCGCTGCGCAGTCAAAGAAAACTTCAAAGTTGAAAGTTGGAGCGTTAAACAGTCCTCCGGGCTCGCATCCTTCTCTGAAGGGGCCAACGCAAACACGCCTCGGCCCTCCGCGGGGCTCCCGCTGAACCTGGGTAAAAGCAGCGGGGAGGACAACCGAAATTAAACGTTTGCAGAACGCAGGAGAAACACCTCCTCCTGTAGGCCCATGCGTTTCCCGCAGAGCTGTAATATGTCATCTGGGCAGCCACTTCGGTGGAGGACATATCCCACAATGCCCTGCAAGGCAGGGTGCCACGGTACCCGTTGCGGCTCACTAACACGCCTCCACGTGCCATCTTAACTTTTCATTTGTCTTCTTCTACCTGTCAAGGGGAAGAAAAAATTGTTCAGAGGGAACAATCCTCCCCGACGGAATCATGATCTATCAGTTGTACTTCTGTGCCGTTAAATGACACTGCACTTTTATTCAACGTTCCACAAGCAGAAAAAATCAAATTCAATCATCTTAATACCAGTCATAAAATATATTGTTCTTTCAGGGATTAGACTCTGAAATTAAAGACTACATTCACACATGCTTTAATTGTTGATTTTTGCTTCGCTTTGTTTTGTTTGGATGTTTTGTATGTATAATATAAGTCCAAACCACAGTTTTTTTTTCTTTTTGTTTTGTCTTTATCTTTTGTATGTATAATATAAGCTCAAACTATAAGCATTTTTGTTTGTTTTCTACTTAGCTTTGTTATTTTGCTTTGTATAATGTAAGCTCAAAATATACGTTTTTATTTATTTATTTTTTTCGACTTTGTTTTGTCTGGATTTTTTGTATGTAGAACAAGCGTAGACTGGTGATTTTTTTTTTGTATGTTTGTTTTAATGTTTATTTGTTTTGTTCAGATTTTGTGTATGTATAATAGCTCAAATTACTTTTTTTTAACTTTTATTTTGCATGTATAAGCACAAACCACTGTTTTTTGGGTTTTCTTTTGCTTTTCTTGGTTTTGTTTGGATCTTTTGTTACATATAAGCCCAAACTGCAGTTTCTTTTTTATTTCTTGTTTTGTTTTGATCTTGCATTTATGTAATACAAGATCAAACGATCATGCTGTTTTGTTTTGACTTTGTATATGTGCAATGTAAGTCCAAACAGCTGTTTTTGTTTTAGTTTTTTTGTTGCATTGCTATACTTTTTGTTTTGTTTGGATCTTTTGTATGTATAATATAAGTCCAAACAGCTGTTTTGTATTTGTTTTATGCTGCTTTCCTATAGTTGGTTTTGTTTCATTTGGATGAATGCAAACCCAAACAGCTGTGTTGTATTGTGTTTTTTTGTTTTGAACACGGACACATTCTTCAATAACCCTCAGTTCAGTTTTAATTAGACGTCTCTGACTCATCTTGGGAATCTTGTTGTTCTGTCTGTCACGGCAGTAGGACAGGAAAAGACCAGCTGTCATGTTTCCAAATCAACAAAGGCTGTTTTTATATGCATTCTCTTGGGCTGAGTATGATTTTCCACCAGCAAGACTCCAAGAGAAATCCATTCGTACAGACGCCACGGTCTGAGCACAGTTGACATTCATAGTCATGCATGTAGCAAGAACGTGTTTTTCTTTTTTTGCGGTTGTTCCTTTCTCTGCATGTTCTCCCGTTGAGAAGTGCGTGTTCAGTTAAAGTGGAGGGAGTGACCATTGGTTCCAACCAAACAGAACACGCATACGGCAACCGTGAATGTGCAAACAGGCTCGGGATGGTCAGTTGTCAGGGCAACACGGCCCCTGGAGAGGGACGAGGGTGAAGCAAACACCTGCCCTGCTCTGATCTGTGGGGAATTACTCTGACTGAGAGCAGATGAGGATCCTTAAAACCGAGAGAGCAAGCGAGAACGAGCGAGGAGGAGGAGAAGGAAAAGCAGGGCGAAAATGCGAGCATCTGTCCAATGAGAAGAGTGGAATTTATTTATTATCAGGAGGAAGAGGTGGTTCCATGGGGTGGTTTGATTAATGTCCAACCCTCCATCTTGTCAGTCTGTTTTTGTCTGCTGAAAGGAAAACAAAGCACGGGGGGTTGAGAGAGGGAGAGAGAGAGAGAGGGAGAGAGAGGGGTGGTGGGGGGTGTTCGGTTAATGGCTGCCACTGAGGTTTCTTTTCATGTCGCTTGGGCCCGTCAGCTTTGATTGATGGCTCAGACAATGATTGGACAGACCCTTAGCTCCTGCTCACCAACCATGGGCATTATGGGAAAAAGGAGAGAAAGCGGGAGAGCGAGAAGGAGAGAGAGAGTTTTCATCCAATCAGAGATCAGAAAAGCACCTCTGCGGCCAATCAGAGGAAGGCAGAAAATAGAGCAAGAAACCAAGCGGCTGAGAAAGAGAGAGAGAGAGAAACAGAGAAAAAGAGAAAATAGAGACAGACAGAATGAATAAAAGAGGTGGAGATTTAGATGAAGCCTGTCTGATCTCACTCGATTATATATGTGGATATAACAGTCTGTATGTGTAACCACTCCATCCAAACCTGTTCACTCTTTATCTGTCTCTCTTTCCCTCTCTCTCTGTGATTTTTCGTTGGCATCTCAAACCGCATTTTCGTTCCTTGCGGCTGTAAGAATCCGTGAGGAATTAAAGCGGTGTCTTCGTCTATCTGACATACTGTCAGCAAATCAGAGACTAGTGGTCTGTAAACAGGCTGGCGTGAGGTCAGATCGCTACACGTGTACCTCAGTGTTTTGTGTCGTCCAAAAATAAAAACCATAGCCTAAAAACCTCAAATAATCACAGTTTGAACCTGCTCAGGGCTGAAAGTGTCGCTTTGAGGCACACCGAAACGGACAGAAACGGGAAGCAGCTTTTCTTTCGGGACAACCTCAAATTCGGGAGCTGTCTGTCATAATTTCCCAAGGCCGAAAGAACTACTGAAGCATGATTCTGTCAGCAAAAACTCCCTATGAGAATTTCCAACAGAATAAAAGTCATTTTGAAGAGCATTTGGGCTATTTATGCCACATGCATTTGTATACTGTAGATTTTATGTATGCATAGAACAAAATTTGTATTATAAAAGACAGCACACTGTGCAGAATATTGTGTCTGATAATGCAATGCTCTCCACTTGACTTTTCCATTGTGAGCAATGAAGCAGAATATCAACTGCAATTTATATTTTCTTGACTCATTATTTGAGCACACTGTTAAAAGTTTTAAGACATTTTAATGCAAAGTTGTACTTTGCGTAAAACGTTTATGTAAAAAATATAATTGGAATTAAACATGCATGTATTGAGGTCATGTGAGAACAATGTTGCATTGAAATATTAGCTCAAGTAGTAGAGCATGGTGTTTGCAACGCCAAGGTCTAGAGTTCAAGTTAATAAATTGTGTACTTTGAATGCAATGTAAGTTGCTTGGATAAAAGCATCTGTCAAATTTTATAAATGTACGCTGAAAAAAAAAATGGTGTAGAAACTATTTTCACTCAGAAATTGCTAGTAAATATCACAAACGATTAATATGTCGAAAAACTGAAATAATATTTTCTTGTAAAGCATAGCTACTTCAATAATCAGGTCAAAAATATTTTTTACAGCGTAAATGCCAGCAGTACACTAATATCCAGCCAGTAAGAAACAAGAAGAATAGAAGTGCGTGAAAGACAGTTATACGCCGCAAAGAAAAGAAACAGTGTGTTTGTGTGCGTAAAACAGAATGGAGATACCTGGCTCTGGTTGCAGTGGGTATTATTAGGTTTGGGAAGAGGAACATATGTAGAGGAGCCGCAGGGGCCTGGAGGGACGCTTGATCCCGTGGCGCCGCTTCTCTCTTCTGCCCCCAAATGGAAGCACAAATTGAGTTGGTAGGGCTGCGTAAATTGAATTTACCGAGGGAGCCCCCCCACCATTACCAGCCCCACACTGAGTTTAGGGTCATCTGTTTTAGTTGGCAAATTGATTTTTACATTTCGGCCCTTGTCCTCTGCCATCCTGTCCTGATCTTCCTCTCTCTCTTTCTCTCTCCCACTCGTTCTCATCCTAGCTGATGTTTACAGTCATGTATGATGGGAAAAGTTTGTATGAACATGGTGGTTTACATCAGTCATGTAGCGTGTGTTCGGTCAGTTCATGTGATTTTCTTGTTGGAAACGTTGGTTTATATATCTTGGATGCATCATTTGTCTGTTTTGTTCATGAATTAGTTTGCAAATGATTCACAGATGTAAGGATCCGTGTTTATAAAAGCTTGTCTTCTCATCTGTATTGTGACCGAACTTGTCCTCAACCTTTATGAGGTTATGGTGTATAACTCTGTGTGTGTGTGTGTGTGTGTTTCGCCACTTTAGAACAGTAGAAGTTGTGCTCTTCACTCCCTGTGATGATAGCAGCATTGTAGCAATTAATTAAACAAAATTAATTACCCTCCTTATCATCCGAGTACACATTCACGCAAAGCAGTCTCTCCATCTTTCTCTAACACACACACTTTTACACTCATACGCCTTCTGTTTCTCTCTCTTTCTCTTTCCCAAATACTTTGCACTAATATATCCAAAGGAAAATGACACTGCTCAAAAGTTGCTCTTTCAAAGCTCAGGCAGTCTCATTTATGTTTCATTCATGTTTCATTCAAGTATCAGCTCAGTTTCAGAATTTTTTTCTCCTTAAATTACTTTGGAGAAATAGACACCAATGAGATGAGTCTTAACAATATGAGTGCATAAAATTAATTGTGTATAGTATAGCTGAAATATACCAGATTTAATAGAATTTGATGAGAATTTTTTCAGTTAATTTTGAGATATCTGACTTTTGAATGCAGCCTTTGGTTTCTGAGCACAGTTTGAGACCAGTTTTGTTTTATTTTAGTTTGAGTTAAAGTTTTAGTAATTTTGTTGTTTTTTTAAGTTTTAGTTTATTTCGTTTTAGTTATTTTAGTACTTTAGCTTAATTTAAATAAAATTGTATTTTATTTTTTATTATTTTATTTTGTTTTATTTTATGGTCTTTGATTTTTGTTTTGTTTTGTATTAAATGTGTGTATATTTATTTATCTATTTATTAATTTATCTATATTTATATTATATATATATATATATATATTACATCTTCAGCTTAAACTAAATAAAACTAGCTGGCAACTAGCTGAAATAAAATGTAATTTTTTTTAAATATTTTATTTTATTTCAGTTAATGTTTATTTAATTTCAAGTAATACATTTTTTATGATTGTAGTTTTTATTAACAATAATAACCTTGTGTGAGATCTTTTTGTTGCGAATTTTTATTTATTTTTTTGCTCTCCTTTTAATCTTGTTGCTTTCTGGGAGAAAGAATTGATAGATCCCATTTGCAAATCTTTTTTTCCCCTTGATTTATTTATTTATTTATTTTTAAACAAAGGTTCCAAAGGAGAGTTTTCATATTGATGCCAACCATTTTTGGTTCCCAAGGAACCTTTCAGTGAACAGTTCTTAAAAGAACCATTTTTTTCTTAGTGTGAAGAACATTTAATGATCTAAAGAACCACTATATAGAACTTTTTGTGCAATGGAGATGTTCTATGGATGTTAAAGCTTCTTCATGGAATGCTACCAGTTTTAAAAGTGGCCTGCTTCACAATTTAATTTCCCATCATTTTTAATCTTTTTAAACTATTTACTCAAATAATTAAAAGTAGTAAACGGTTGTGGCGTGTCACACAGAAGACAGATTATGCTAGTTTGCTGACAGTAAGTGTCAGACGTGGGTGTGTGATCAAGTGTAAGAGTGGGACGTGACACTATTAAACCATCTTATTTTGACATCCCATGACGGTTTCTCTTTTTACCTGTCTGAAATCATTTCTCGTTCTCAAACGCACACTTAGATGGAGTATTCCCCTCAAAAGAGAAGTTAGTTGGCGGTTGGAGCGGTTCGGAGTGTGTGTGCCATCCTCCCGCTGAGTACAATAGTGGGGTCTTTTCCTCGCCCCCGTGCGTATGGTGAACAGGATGGGGGTTTCTGGCCTGCGGGGTTGGGCCCCTCTGGTGTCTTGAAGCGGGTTCTGAGTGAGATTGATGAGGGTCGAGACCCCCACCTCCCCCCTCCTGCCCCACCATGTCCCCCCCGAGGGCAGATAGTGCCTGTACACCCCCGAACACTCTCGCTTGCCAGAACTCTCCGTGTGCGTGGGGCAAACCCAGCTGCGCCCCTCCATTCCCGATCTTTCTCTTTTTTTCATCTCTCCATTTATGCTTTTTAATTCTTTTATTGCTTGTTCTATCCATCTGGTTGCTTGCTTTTTGCTTTCCTCACTCGGGACTGAGTGTCCTGGCAGTTCAAAGGCCCAGAAATGATGTGTGGCTTGTGCGTTTCTGTTTTACTCTCTCTCATTGTCTGAAAGCAACAGAGAGAAAGAAAAAGAAAAAGTAGGAGGGAGAGAAACAAACACACTCACATAAATTCAGGTCCTGATTTATTTTGGGAGGTCTGATGCAACTGAACAGCTGAAAGATGCAACAAGATGTTTCTGCAGGTACCGCACTGATAGAAATGCTGAATCATACCTGTAGTGGAAAACATGCTGAAAATGTGCTTGTTTTTTTTCTGGCTGTTGACAGTATTTTCTGATGTTTGCAGTAATAAAAAAAATCCCTTCTGCAAAAACCATCAACTCAAAAAATAAAATAAAATAAAATAAACCTGGCTTTATACAATGTTCAGATTTCTGTTCTGGAAATGTATGCATGTAATTTGTGCATATTTAATTAGATAATTTAATAGGTAATGCCTCATTTGCATATTCAAACAAAACATTTCAGAAAACTTGAAAATGCAAAAAAAGTCTCAATATACTGTTGACATGATGTATGATATGATATATGATATGATATTTATTTATTTAATTATTTATTTATTTTCACCTGTGGTGTCTTGCCTTAACTTTCAGATGTTTCTCCTTAAATTTCTTTGAAAAAAATAGACACAAATGAAAGAAAAGCTATATAAAATAATTTGGTTTTAAGATTTTTTTTTTAAAGAAATTTATTTTGAGAACTTTGGCAATTCATAAATCTCAGAATTTGATTATTTAAAGCATTCAATGCCACAACATTCACGCTAAATACATAGTTATATATTTAAAAAATATTTGTTTAAATATATTTTTACATTTAAAAAATACAAATAAATAATATGTTTTGTGTTTTATTTTAGCAAATAAAAACAAAATACCATATTTTATATTTTTACATTTTATATATAAAAATATTTAGAATTTATTTAAATTCAAATCTATTCCTGTTTTATATATTTATCTATTATATTTCTATTTTATGTATTTATATCTATATTTTATTTGTATTTATTTATTATTTTTTGATCAGATGAACAAAGTGTAAGAAAAAAGAAAAACTGTTGGTCACACTTTATTTTAAGGTCAAATTCTTGCTATTAACAAACCGTTAACTATGACTTTTGCCTTAATAAACTCCTAATTTGCTACTTATTAATAGTAAGGTAGTTGTTAAGTTTAGGTATTGGGTAGGATTAGGGATGTTGAATATATGTGCTTTATAAGTACTAATAAACAGCCAAAATGTTATTAATAGTGAGAATTGGTCCCTCAACTGAAGTGTTACCAAACTGTCTTATCTTAATTCATTTAATAATCAGTGTGTATATTTATATGTATATGATACATATTTGAGTGTATTTTGAGAGATCTGTCTTTTGAATATGCTATGAATGCTGAATCATACCTATAGTCAACAGATATCAAATGTAGAGCAGAATCATGGGAGCAGACTGAGGTCTGGTCGGCAACTAAGTGAACATTCCACACAGACTATTTTCAGAAGTCCTTTGACAATTCATAAATCTCAGGTTGTGATTATTTAAAGCATTCCACGGTGCACCATTCACACTAAATGGTGTGAGTTACATTCCTACGCTACGGAAAAAAAGCCCCCAGAAGGCTTCTTCCATTACTTCTCATTAACTACGGCCCCCGTGGCTGTTGATGTTACATTTCGGTTGATTAAATGTTTGTCATTTACACTTTCATCAAGCATCTCTGTCACCCTGTGATTCTGTTACAGTGTGAACATGTCAGTTGTCATCGCTACACGTCCGCTTGTGATGAATGACTTTTATCAAGTGACCAATCCAAACTCTCAGAGCTCGTTTGAAGGGCAGGCTGAAGTCAGCCATGACCATCTCTGTAAAATGTTATGAGTTGTTGTGACAGTTATCGTGTTGTGTTTGTGATTTTATTGCACGGAGGCAATAAAAGTCAGTAACCGAGTTTTAACAGATGAAGTTTGGGTGTTGAGATTAAATGTCAGTTCAAGGCCTCTGAGTGTCGGATTTACAATTTATTTACTCTTTCCAGAACTTGCCAGAGATACTGGAATGACTGACTCATTTACATTTTTAAATGTTATGCTGGATAATTGTCTGCATATTTTTTGTGTTGAATTGTTTTCTCATTTCATTTTAAAGGTGCAGTAGGAGATCTTGGAAAATGCTAACTTTAGCCTGATAGCACTGAAAGCGAACGTCCCTCCCTGCAATCGCCATCCAAAGCCACGCCCCCTGATTGCATATATGCTCACAGTCCAGAATAACAGAGACAACATCACTACAATAGGCTACATCAGCGGTTCCCAGTCCTAGCACAAACCCCCCCCCCATTTCACATTTCATATTTCATATGTATCTCTTATCACGTGCGACGTTTGTTCTATTCGACCGCAAGTGCCCTGCGAAGTGGACATCACCAGATATTCCACCTTGATTCCATTTCAGAGAGATCCTATATGTTCCATACAAAGGGCATTAAAGGTGCTATATGTAGAATTGACATTGAATTGAAACTAGGTATTGCAGTCCAAATTCAAAATATTGGAAAGGGTTTTTGTCACCCGGCCCCTCCTCCTTAGACTTGATGCACACGCTGGTTGCCATGAAATGATGATTAATGAAATGAAATAAGCTGTGTTTTCCTCCAACTGGCAACCCGGGGTGCTGAAATACAATTGGGTAAACTGGCAGTGGGCGGGTTTCACAAACCAAAACATAGACCGACATTCCGGGCCGGAACGCACATTTTCAAAGGAGAATAACTGACTGTAGCATTGTTTGTCAGATAAACAAGTATGTTAACTTAGCATGTTTCTTAAATGTCTGCAAACATATTATGGTATTTTTATGCTTTAGTAGAGTCAAAAACTTACAGCACAAAAACAAAAACATATAGCATCTTTAAACTGTGCAATACGTGAATTTAAATAGTATTTATTTACATAGGTATATTATGTCACACTTCACACTTCTCTAGTAAGTTTCGTCTGTGCGTGAAGACGCTGCGCAGCGCAAATCTGTGAATGAATGTTCCGAAGTGAATTAAACTTCAACCGATTCCCCTGATCAGGGAGAAGGGAGCATGTCAATGGGAACACAGTTCATGCACGTAGCTCACTTCTAACGAGCTGGTTATCTGAATCGGGTGTGTTAACTAAGCGAGTTAGTAAAAGTGCTACAATACCAGGAAGGAAGATCAGGTTTTTGATGTTTGTCTGCCATTCTCACTCTGTCTGCATAGCAAACGTGAACGCGCGCTAATGACGTATCCTGTATGCGCGAACCGGGTGCGCATAGGTATGCTAATTCATGCGTTGACAGGCAGATAGGAAAGTCAATTAAAATGCTCAGACCGAGCATTTTGATTGGACGAACATATCTTGGTCTTATGCCTTCCACAGAATATATAAATACATTTAGACCACTTAACTTAATGATTGCTATCAGGATGTGAAGAGACTTTCAACCAGCATAACAAAAAATGTTTCTGAAGACAATCACCTATTGCACCTTTAATGTCATCTAAATTATATATATATATATATATATATATATATATATATATATATATATATATATATATAAAACCCCCAAAAAACTCCGTTTTTAAAAAGTTGAAAAAATCATGTTTTTTAAATTGTGTTATCATGTTTTTATAGTGTTTTATTGTGTTAGTTAGCTGTATTTTTTTAAGTTATTATTATTTAATCAAAACAACCCAACTGTAGTTTACTTGATATTAATTGGAATGCAGAATAAAAAAAACAAAAAAAGAACATGATTTCAGAAACTTTTTAAAAATGGAGTTATCTGTTTTTGCAAATAAACTCTTATATATATCACTCTTATATATATCAGAAATGTATCAGTTACAGTTACAGAAAATGTATATTTAATATTCTAGACTTTTACGTGAATTGTGTGTGTGTGTGTGTGTATGTATATATATATATATAGTATTTTATCTTTCATTTCATTTTATTTTAAAAATAATTATTTAAAATACAATTATTGTTTAAAATAAAATAAAATAAAATAACAAAATAACACTATACAACAAAAATATTTTTTTTCTTGTTTTTTTTTTAACATGCCTGTTATTAACAAGAAGCTTTGAATACAGACAGAATCAATGCCATAAACCTTTTGGGGCTGTTTGAAGGGGAATAACCCTGTGACGCTATTGTGTAAAGAACCACACAAGATCTTTCCCTCCAAAACTTTGCATTTCCAAACAAATCCTGATTAGCCAATCAGAGGCAGTTAATTGCCGTTGGATTAATGTCGTGTCTTGCTGTGGACGGTTTCAAGCTTTTCCTGGTGATTCCACACTGCTGGAGACGGAGCAGTAGTGCCTCATCCTAATTTTTCATTGTGTGTCAGCGAGCAAATGAAAGAGGTGCTTGTAATAACCCATAAAGAGGCTTTTTATCTGTCCACAACTCCCAAGTGCTCTCTGTCTTTCTTGCGATCCGTTTTTCTGCTTCTTTTTAGATTTCAGACAGTTTTGCACAGTTTGTCTTTAGATAAAATTAAATTACTGCTGTGGATGCCATCAGGCTCATAAGAACATCTGTCCTGCCTGGTGATCCTGGTTTCTGACCCCTGTATGGTTTGACTGATGAGACACACTTGCTCATTCACACACATACATAATCCAAAAAAAAAAAAAAAAAAAACTAAATAAATTTGGCTACAGTTTATGTAAAAGTATAGAACTTTTAATACACAATTTTCTGTAATTATAACTGATTTATTATTACATTTCTGAAAAATTGTAAAGTTTATATGACTATTTATATATATATATATATATATATATATATATATTCTAATTTTATATTTTGATAATATATTTATTTTTTGTTGTTATTTTGTTTTATTTTAAACAATAGTTTTTTTAAAATAATTCTATTGAAAATAAAACGAAATGAAAATATAAAATATATTATATATATAATAAAAATACATTATATATTGTATATACAGTATATATATATATATATATATATATATATATATATATATATATATATATATATATATAGTAATAAGTAACACAATAATAACAATAAATAAAATTGTTGTTATTTTATTTTAAACAATGACATGAAAAAATAAAATACTATATACTATATATATATATATATATATATATATATATAGATAGATACTACGTACTATATATAAACTATATAAATATAAACTATATATATGTATATATATATATATATATATATATATATATATATATATATATATATATATATATATATATATATATATAATTTGATAAAATTATATACACTTTTAAAAACGTTTTGTTAGTGTTAGTGTTAAATAATTACAGGCTTTTTTATGCCTGATATTTTTATATATATACTAGTATTTTTGGACTTTCTGGAAAACTTCAGCATCATAACAGAAGATGAAAACCCTCACAAGCTGTAGTCTTCTGAATCAGCGAGATTCATGTGTGTCCACCACAACCATGAACCATTTGTGCCTTCAACATCTACTTAATGAAACCGAACGTCAATAACTTTTAAATATTTATCTGATTAAAATAACATGCAAAATTACAAACTCTGCTGAGACTGTGAAGCGTCAATGAAGCATCGCTAAAAACATCAATGGTGGAAATCTTAATGTGATTAAAAAAACATTATCATGACAAAAACATCAATTTGTCAAAATAAGGCCATCAATACCTTTGGCAAAATATCAATGGCTTAAAAACAGAGACAGATTACAGGTCACCAATCTTGCCATTGTTGCCAGACATTCAAAACATCAATTCTTCAATATATATTCATATATAAGTATAGGGGCAAAGCAGAATTAAAAAGAGACCCAAGAGTATTTTTTTTCTCATAAAAACAAGGATATCTCCACATAAGCGAGGCAATTTTCAGATAATATATTGCTTTCTTTTCAACGTGTTTGCTGAAGCCACATTAATATCTCTGTTGGATAAATTTTGGATAAACAGACAAAATATCGTTCTTTTTTTCCCTCTCTCTCTCACACAGATAAATTGACGCACACTGACACACACACACACACACACACACACACACACACACACACACACACTTCCCTTCCTCTAATTCAGTCTTTTTCTGTGTCTCTGCAGGAGCAGAGCAGTGCTGTGTGCTGTAGAGGGGAGATAATGGCCTCTGGCTCCTCAATCTCTCGGCTGTAATGTGTTTCTGACGCCAGCGAGTGCCTGCAGCCCCCTGGGAGGTACAGGGACGACATCATGATGGAGTGTCAGGTGCTTCTGTGTGTGTGTGCGTGAGCATGTCAGTATGCATATCAAACAGCTCCATAATGATATCTGTTTTCCTGCCAGCTGCCCTCGACTGCAGGGACCACCTTTACTTTGGCAATTCCAAGCACACACCCATGTATAGGTGCCCATATGCGCACATACAGTCGGGGCGTTTAGAATATGTTTCTCGTCCCTCTTTACGTTAGAGTTTCACTAACGTGATGGAACTGACCAGCCACACCACAACCGATAATCAGCGCCACACTTCTGACATGAGCCGTATTAAAGGGTTAGTGGACCTAGTGATGGTTTTCATGTGACTGGAGTCTCAGTTGGACTCAGATCAGTGGATTTAGGTTGGTACTTTACCAGTGTGGGTGTTTTTAAGTGTTTTTGGGCTGGGATGTGGGGGTGAGTTGTTAGATATAGGGAAGGATGATTTTGGGCAATGAGAACAGAAATATGATCATAACATTTAGCAAGAAAGACTTGATGCTGTGAGACTTGTTTTTTTTTTTTTTTTTTTAAGGTGCAGCATTTGTCCCCCAGAATATATTCATACAAATATATTTTATTTAAATAAAAATAAATATTATATATGCAAATATTTAATTGTAACATATAAAAATAAAAATTAGATTCTCTAATTTTATGATCAGAACATGTTGCAAGAAAAACTTCAACTTGTCAGAATTTTTTTTTAAGGGGCAGCATTTGCCCCCCAGAATAGATTATTTAAAAATATTTTATTTAATAAATAAAAAATAAATATTACATATGTGAATATTTAATTTAAAAAATTTAAATAAAAATTGGACTCTATAATTTTATGATCGGAACATGTTGTAAGAAAGACTTGAATCTGTCAGATTTTTTTAAGTGGCAAAATTTGCACCCCAGAAAAAAAAAAAAAAAAAAAAAAAAAAAAATATATATATATATATATATATATATATATACATACATACATATATTTCTCCCATCCCCTTTATGTAATATGTGTATATTTTTATTTATATTATTATATATATTTATATCTAATTATTTTTAAAAAAGAAATATATAATATGGAATATACATCTACATCCAAAATAGCTATATGGCGCCTGCAGTGGCACAATAAAAACAAGAAACATAAAATATTAAAACAGATTTAAAGAACAGAGGAATTTATTACTTACTCTTACATTTTAACTATCCTGGGTATTTTGGTCACATTTGATAGCATTTTTGCTCCTATTCCACATGAGCACCAGGGCTCAATATTTCAGTAGGCCGTCACTAGCCACTGCACCATGGCTCAGCCTGAAATCCATGTTTTTAGGGTTTTGTGGATGTTGAAAACAGGAAGAAGTTTGCGTGATGGATATATACACAATGTACCATCCCTATATATGTGTGTGTGTATGTGTGGAGAGAGTGAAAGAGAGTAGTTTACGGCCAAGGGGTCAATCTCTCTGAATAGAGAGGAGAAAGAGAACCCCTCACATACTCTCTCGCACATATAATTCACAAAGACAGATCATTCACAGAGAGATATTTCTCTCTACTCCTCGTCTGCCAGGCCTATGGGCGTCTTGGCGAGGCCGTAACTCAGCTGCATGATTGACAGGCTGAAAAGCAGGCTAGACACGTCAGATCATCTGGCATGCTGGAATGCCAGAGCATCTGACTATTGTCTGATGTGGACAGGGCAGGCTGTGTGTGCATAAGAGTCACTCTGAGACGCCCAGAGCCCTCACTGACAGACCAGAGAAAGCTAGAGAGACAGTGTGAGCATGTGTTATCTGATCGGGCCGGGGCAGGAGCACTGTTTGTCTAGTGCTTGGGTTACAGCAATTACAGGTCGCTGAGTCACATGTAGAGCCGCGCACATGTATGCACACTTTACACCCACACGGGCCTGTCAGATATACATCACTGACAACCCCCTTCGTGAATTTACTACATGGACATCAAACGCCCCCTCAGACAGCTGTCTGCCACCCTCACCTTACCTGTCATCTGATATCTCACACACACACACACACACACACACACATATATGTAGGCATTAACTATGAAAAAGCCTCATTTTTTGATCAAAAATGCACAAAAAATTTGAAATATTATTACAATTTAAAATAGCTGTTTTCTATTTGAATATATTTTAAAATGTAATTTATTTCTGTGATGGAAAGCTGAATTTTCAGCATCATTACTTCAGTCTTTAGTGTCACATGATCCTTCAGAAATTCTTCTAATATGTTGATTTGCTGCTCTAAAACTCGCTGTTTCTTATTATTATCAATGATGAAAACAGTTGTGCCTCTTAATATTTTTGTGAAAACTGTGATATATTTTTTCCAGGATTCTTTTTGATGAATAGAAAGTTTAAAAGTACAGCTTTTATTTCAAATAGGTATCTTTTGTGACATAAATGTCTTCTCTGTCACTTTTAGAATTTTAAATAAAAATATAATATAATTTTATTTTTTTATTATATTTAATTATATATATAGAGAGAGAGAGAGAGAGAGAGAGAGAGAGTATAGATAGATAGATAGATAGATAGATAGATAGATAGATAGATAGACAGATAGATAGATAGCAAATTTACCAAAATTCTGCACAATATAATTTTTAAAATTATTTTAATTTAAAAATACATATTACATTTAGAATATATTAAATTTAATAAATTTTTTAATTTTCTTTTTTTTCAGTCGTAGCCTATGAATTCTCAGTTAGGTACCAACTTTGTCTCTGATTTTTCTTCTAAACTCTCTTTGAATAAATAAAAATAGACACAAATGAGAAATTGCTGGTGTGACAAAAGTTTAGAGCTGTAAAAGTAACAAACCATTTGTTTTTGTTTGAAATTTCACTTTGCAAACTTTGATATCTTGACAAATCTGCGCACAGTTTGAGACGTTGTTGAAGTCTCTTCTAAAGCACTAAAAGAGACACATGTGAGATTAAGGTCACATAAGTTTTTTTCCTTAGGAGTAAATCTAAAAACCAGATGACTAAATTACAACTCACTCTTTGCTCTTCATTTAATCTACTTCTAATCAAATTCTATGTTCTTTCCTAAGGGCTTGTTTGTTATATTAAGTTTATGCAAATGACTGTTTGCAAAAGATTCTGATCTCATCCTAATCAAATATTTTCCACAGTAGCAACAAAAACTGCACTATGGTATTTTTGCCAGAAACTTTCATTACCACGGTACATTTTTGTAAAGAATGTTTAGGTCCGTTTGGTTTCCACACAGTTTGGAAGCAATTTATTATAATTCTCGGCTCACGCTCATGAGAAACATCTCTCAAACTGTGTTTTTACATCGTGACTTTCAGCAGAACGAAACGGGAGAAGCCACCCAGAAAGCGATGACCTCTGACCTTGTCGTAATGCCAGCCTCCAGGCATGCTGACTTCACAGAAGCAGATGCACACAGCGCTTTCTGTTCTGCTCCTCAGCTGCCATGGGGAGAAAAGCTGAAGGACAGGGAGAGAGGAGACCGAACCCTGCGGGCCTGTTCTGGACTCCACTGTCAGCTCCAACGGACAGATGTTGACCAGGTAACAGGACAGGCGGTTTTATGGGATAATGTGGGCGACTGGTGTTCTGGTTTGTGGTTATCTATGGACAGCACACACCATAGTATGCAATCAAGTACATAACCAATGAGATTATCAACAGCCTCGAAGAGAGGTCCACTACAATGAAAAACACAGATTATGAACCAAATGAGCCCAAACAGGAGCGAATGTGTGTGTGTGTGTGTGTGTGTGTGTGTGTGTGTGTGTGGACGGTTTGACAAGGAGATTCCACTTTGCTGCTGCAACTCTCCAGATGCCATCACCATGGCTACACCAGGCTGGGAACCTGACCTTTGACCTCTCAGAGGGTCACTAAGTGACCCCTGCTGTTTGTACAGAGAAACTCTTTAGTGACAAGCGAGAGGGAAAGACATCTGGCGATGTGTGCATGTGTGTCTAGCGAATTACTGGGCGTAATGGACGAATCTTAACTCCGGGGAGAAAGTATTGGACATTTACAATGATAGAGTCGAGTTTTGAATTTTATATGCTGTGTGATGTTTATATGAGAGTGTCTAAAATAAGTAATATTAGGCACTGTCTCCATTTCCACAAGCTGACAAACCACCCTATGTGGGGAAAAAAGTCAATCAAAGTGCTATTTCTTTTATAGTCCCTCACTTTTTTCTTTTTCATATTCATTTAACATGACATGCACTTGTTTTGTGCTCTCTTTCTCTCTTTGTATCTCTCTCTCTTTATGACACCCACATTCTTAATGTATGTCTCTCCACCTCCATTATTCTCTCATGCTATTGGATGTTTCTAGCCACACCCATCTCTCTCTCGCTCTCTCTCTCTGACTGCATCTCAGTTCATATATAGCAGTAATAGTATGTAGTAATAGTAAATAGTATGCAAGCTCATAATTAATGCATCCCAGATAGTACACAGTTCAGTTCAAAAGTTTAAGGTCAGTTCAATTTGTTTTTTTTTTTTGTTTTTTTTGTATTTAACATGTTTTATTCTATTTCAAATAATGCTGAACTTCATATTCATCAAGGAATCTTGATATACTAAGCAGCACAACTGTTTTCAACATTGATAATAATAAGAAATGTTTCTTGAGCAGCAAATCAGCATATTAGAATGATTTCTGAAGGATCATGTGACACTGAAGAATGGAGTAATGATGCTGAAAATTCAGCTTTGCATCACAGAAATAAATTATATTTTAAAATATATTAAAATAGAAAACAGTCATTTTAAATTGCAAAAAATATTTCACTTTTTTATCAAATTAATGTAGCCTTGGTGAGCATGAGAGACTTTTGAAAAATTTGGGGGAAGAAAAATCTTACCAACCCTAAACTTTTAAACTGTACTGTAAATTGAAAATATGATGCCAAGATGCACATATGGTTATTTCTGGTGGATTTTTGAAAGTGTGCATTCATGTATGCTTTTACCTGCTAATATTTCCCTCAATGCCTTGCATAATCGAGGAGGAGTTAATTAGAGTCCTGCACGGGCCTCAAATTTAGGCCCTAGCCCGGCCCTGGCCCGAGACACTCAGGCCCAAGCCCGGCCCATGTCCGACAGCTTATTAGAATTACCAGCCCGAGTCCGACCTGAGCCCATCTTTTTTTCCCCCTTCTCCCAAAACGGCTCATGTTTCAGCAATTAAAATTGTTCAGTTTTGTATGTAATGGCAAAGTGATTATATTTCGTTTCGTTCTTTTATTAAGTTAATTTAGAAAAACATTTGGAGCATTTTTTGTTTATTAAATAAGTTTTTTCTTTCTTAAAGTAACGACCAAGCGGCCAATGGCAGACCGGCAGGCTGATCATAGCCATGTTTGATCAATTTAGCCTTCTCAAATCATCACGACTTGCCTAAAATAAAATCTATAGATATACTAAAACAGTTCAAGCATATAACAATGTTTAAACGTTAAACCTAGATAAATGTGCGCCGTATACAATAGTTTGCGCGGAGAGTGGAAGCTAAAACGCAGGACATGAAGGCACCAGCGCAATCAATTGCATTTTTTTTTCAATGGAAACAACTTAAAATATGCCATAATTTTTGTTCATAAAGGTAAGAGTAATACATCATTCGGAACTGTAAAGGGTCTACTTTTATTTGTGTGCACTCACAATATCAACAAAATGTTGTGCTTTTATAAAATAAAGAAAACAATGATGCGCTTTCTGCCGTCTTGTCTTGAACAGGAGCGCTTCACAAAAATGAACCGAAAGTCAGCGAATACATGCCTCACAGACATGATAAATATATCTATAGAAAGCTTTAAATTACTACTTAAACAAATAAATCAAATCGAAAACGAAAACTCTTTCATTATAATCATAATCTGTGAAGATGCACTTCTCTCTAAAGGCACGTCTAATGAGGAGATGGCGAGTCAGGATCATCATCTTCATCTTTCCGACACTGACACAGAAAACACTAGTTTATTAGTAAATAATTAAAATATCTCCTTACTATTTCCCCCGGACACATTCATGGAAATTACTTTTGCTGGGGCTTTACGGCAAGCTTTATTGCGTGTATTTGAACGCGGAACTCTTCCAGCTGCACTGAAGGCACTCGCTGCTGCCACTGGACACTAAACACCGTCAAGCCGCTCTTGACAATCTAGCACGGTTAAACTCGTGTTGTTTCCACCAGCACTGCAATTTTTTCATCACTAATTGATGGATGTCTAAAATATAAAAATAAGGAGAAGCCTAAAACAGGCCCGAGGCCGAAATGCAGGGCTCTAGAGTTGATAGTCACTTTCAAATTTTTTAACCTGAAAAAAGACATTAACATTTTAATAAACTGGTTAACATAGTTCATCTAAATAAATGATTCAGTGATCAAATAAATGATTCACTGATTAATTTTTAACTGTTGCATCTTATTTTTTAATATTTAGTTTGCTGTTTGTCAGTATGTTTTCAATGTTATATGTTACTTTTCCAGTTGTATTAGTTAAATCTATTGTTAAATTAAGTTCAATTTAATGCTGCCATTCTAGTTTAGATGTTTTTATTGCCAGATAAATGCTCCAGTTGCAGAATTAAATATAGCTTTAGTGTAGTTAACTACATTTTCTTGATAAGCTGAATAAATAAATGTAAATTAAATGAGTAAATTTCAATTTATCTTCCCCAAATTTGTTGAAAAATGATATCAAAAGCTTTTTTATGACAAGATTGTTCCATTACTGGCACAAAGTCTTAAATACAATGACAAAGTACATATAGTTTTAGTGCACAAAAAATATGCAAATTAAAATGCACCCTTTATTTTGAATAAAACTAAAAGGCTTTTTGTTATCCTTTTTTGATTCATGCAAATAATAAAAAATGCTGTGAATTCCAATCATTTTAATTCATGCAAATAACAAAAAGTGCTCTGAAAGCTGCTGTTAAACTGGTGGATTTTCAGTCTTGATTGACTGGCAGGCTCAGAAGGAGCCCGGGGCCTAGAGGGCCACAGGGCAATAGTGCATGATAATATACAGAACAGAAACATACGGGAGTCAAGCAGAACCCAAACACACATCCTGTCTCCTGCAGGACTCCCAGGTGCTGCGCAGTATCACATTTCCACGTTCAGTCCCCAGAACGCTGCCAGTCAACGTGCCGAGAAGCCGGAGCGAAAGACCGTCTGTGTGTTTGAGGGTGATGCAGCACATATGGCCCAAATGATCTGGCAACTCTATTTATTACACACAAGAAGTTAAATTGAGCTTTATGAAGAGTGTGTGAACATACAGCTCTGGCAGCGGCCAACCGCCGTGATGTTTCGCAGGCCTGAGCCAGTGTGTATGTGTGCCTGGAATTTCTATATAACGTAGTTAGCGACCATTTCTCTTCCAAGCACACTGAATTGAGCTCTGTCAACTGGTTTTTAAAAAAAATGAAGTTTTCCACATCTTGATTACTGCCATCTTCAATCACATCTCATTGGACAGCCATAAGGGAAGCCGCATTTTAATTAGTCATATTAATTAATACAGCTGTTAGAGTCTCGGTCCAGTTCCCATTACCATCAAATCATTTCACATGCCCAAACTAGAGTTCATGCAACATTGAGTTGTACTTCTGATTTTATATTTATTTATTTATTTTCTCTCACTTTCCAGGTGTAATTGATTCAAATGAGTTCCAAACTCACATGAGAATTTCCTTAAATCTTATTATTGTTTGTAGCCAGATGAGTTTCATTAATATATAAACATCTCTCTAGAGTTTTGGTCCCAGGAGCTCTAATGCAATAAAGCATCTTTAACTACCATCTGCCCTGAATTATGCTCTAATTACCTAATAACCTCCAACATAAATGAACAGAGTATAATGTCGTAATGTTTTAATGTAGCACCTGCGTAATAATGTCAGATCAACCTGCTATCTAGATACCGACAGCTTTAAACGTCCGCATTTCTTCTAGAAAAAGCACTGTTGCTTTAGTTGTGACGCTGGGTTTTATTGTGAATGAGTGATGCTGTGTTTTCATAACCGAGACAGATCTTCAGCACTTACCGCAGATAATTTAGAGCGTACGTTCACCCCATCACTTTATTACACACTTTATTAAAGCACTCTGACCAGAGATGAGAGTTTGCAAAATCCACACCATTATTTTTCTTAATGCCTGCGATCTATCTGTGTGCATTAATGCATCCGCAGAGGATTCCAGTTTGTGCGTACAGTAATTGTACAATGGCAAGCTTGATACATTTAAAAAGATAAATAAATAAATGAAAATATAATATAAAATGCTAAATAAAAATGTAATAAAAAAAGTAATATGAAGTGCACCTGAGGAGGGTTCCACCGAGTGTGTCTCCACGAAATTGTGTGGTGGGGAGATTTATACATTTAAAAATAAATTAATTAAAATATAATAAAATGCTCTATTTATAATACATATAAGAATAAGTAATAGAAAATTAATAAAATATAATACATTTTTTATAAAAAACAATAATATCTAAATATATATTTGAATTACTGTGCTTGCTCCAGCTGATTGTACATAAGATAAAACCATTTGTTTATATTTTATTTTTTATCAGGCTTTGCTGATGTATGTGTTTGGCATTCTCATGGTAATGGTGTCAGATAGCATGTAATGAATTCATTATACTGCCTTATTGCACCCTCATCTGCAAACAGACAGCCACTCAGGGACATACTGTACGTGTGTGTGTGTGAGGTTGGATGAAAAATATTATATGGCATTATCATTCCTAATAAGATAATAATGATCTTGTTTTATTTAACCGGGGAATGTTTCATTTTATTTAACGTCAAAGCTTGGCTGTATTTACATTTATTTTATTTTTTATCTGTTGGTGTAAAAGTGCAGTGATTTTAGTGTGTGTGTCTCGAATCTCAAGTCTCATATGGCTGAGTTTGTGCTTGGCAAAATCTTGCAGAGAATAAATGATGTACGTGGCATCATGGCTGATCGGCTCAGCCCGCCCTTGTTTCTTCAGTTATAAAGCACTGGTTGAAACATGAGAACAATGGCATGGCTACAGAAACGTTTAAATAAACATTTGATTTCAATTTCAGCCCAGGAAACTGAGACGTTCAGTCTCAGGGCTTAAATTTTTTCATTTATTTCTGTACAGATTAGTAGCGTCCCACACTGTGCTGGGTATTAATTATTACATACTATATATTATTCATTACTGATAATGATGATGAGGAGGACAATGGAGGAAAAATAAATTGATGGAGTATTAGGTATGTTTGGAATGTAATACTAGCACACTGCATAGTATGCACCATACTGCAGGGCAATAACCATCATAGACATTGACAGGAACAAAACCCACCAAATATTCCCATTAGCAGTCAATCTGGATGACATTTTCATAAATTATTACATTTGGTCCACCTCAGACCTGAATATATGGTTACATGCATGCTATACAGCTTATTATTTTTAAATAACACACAAAATGCAACGATAGTTTCGATCAGCAGTATGCTACATTGACCTTATCATGTGTATGTTGAATGGAAGCCAGGTTTTGCATGCCTTTTTTTAAAGTTAAAGCATGTGAATGTTTTACATTTTGGCAGTCTGATCAAATAATGAGTCAAGAAAAACATTGTTTCGTTGTCACAAGATCTCATTGAATGAGTGGTGCTTGGTTATCATCTCGGAAATAAAAATGTTGATTTTGGCTTTTTAAATCAATTGTTTGTAAAAATGGCTTTTGGCAAGCTGATCAAATAATGAATCATGAAAAATATTCAAATCAGTCAATTGCATATTCAGTGCATACACTCTTAAAAATAAAGGTTCTTTATGGTATCCAAGAAGAACCTTTGACATCCATGGGACTTTTCCATTGCACAGATGTCTTCTTTATAGTGGAAAAAGTTTCTTTAGATTTTTAAAATGTTCATTGCAGTTATAAAAAAAAAAAAAAAGAAAAAAAAAAGAAAAGAAAAAGGGAACTGTTTAATGGCATGTTCGTTGGGAAACCTAAAATCCCAGGTAACAAATTCAGCTTATATAAACGTTGTGGGAATATTGCTTTGAAATGTTCCTAAAATGTTAAAATGTCCAGTTTTCTTGTCGTGATTATAACGTTACAAAAAACGTTTCTTAAAACATTCTACCAACTTAATTTCCACCTAAAATATTTATTTGAACGTTTATTTGTAATATCCTAAAAAACGTTTTCTCTCCACCTTAGGAGAACTTTCATCAAGGACAAATAACATCTTGAGGACATTCCGAGAATGTTGTTCTAAGAACGTTTTCTCTCAACGTCATGAGAAAGTATAATAATGTTAAAAGAGCGTTCCATTTTAGAACGTTTTGTTTTAACATTTATATGAGTGTCAGACCAGACTTAGAGTAAGAAAGTCCAGTAGTTTCTGTTCGAGTAGGCCTCTACAGAAACTCTTTACTCACAAACACTCACTCACACAGAATCTCCTTCCCTCTTGCTCTGCTTGGCTTCATATTTCTCCATTACGCAGGTTTTTAAACACCTCTTGTACTCCTATTAGAGAAAAAAGAAGCCGAGGAAGAAGAAGTTCTGCACTATTTATCCCGTCAGACTATCAATCACTGTCGCTCTCGCTGCCCCGTCTTGGGCGCAAAGACAGCGCTCCGCGGCCAGCCATTTGTCAAAGCGGCCCCGGGGGCTACGCATGGCTGTGTCCGCGGAGGACGGCCTGTCGTCGGGCCGATGTGGATGAACGAAAGCGCTATGCAAATTAGCGGCTAATCTGTGGCGGAACACAGGCGCGCCAGGCTCGCAGGTTCCATTACTCCTCTTTAGCTCGGTTGATTATGATTAAACTGATGCCTGCCGATCGGTTTTAACCCTTTTGCCCGCCAAAAAAGCAGCGCGGTGCGGATGCTTGGCTTTGGCTGGAGGCGCATAGAAGATGAACTGTCTGTTTATATAAATAAACACGCTAAGTCTCGATGGTTCCCCACAGAATCAGCAGTTTAGAATGGAACTTCTCTCTTCGATATGTTAATGAAATAACCTTATTAAAATGAAGGAAAAGGGTGAAATGAAGGCTCGGGTTTTGTGTTGGTCCACTTCACTACACCTGACAGAGCTGATAGTCTAAAAGATGACATTTAAATGTTTCTCACTGCGAAGTCTGAACTCAGAATCTAATGTTTGAAGTTTATTTTGTTCAAGAGACATTAAGATTATGCGTGTCTTCAGCAGGAAGATGCTGTCTGTGGATAAAAAAGAGATGGAAGCAGAGATGTTTTGATTGATGGCTTCCATCATTCAGCGTCCCTTCTTCTCCAACGAGTGTTTGTGTGTTTGTGCCTGTCGAGTAAAGATAAGGTCTGGTAGCCACGAACTAAGACCTCTGTGAGAACATGCTCTAAGAAGAATGAGAGCAACAACCCTAGTCCTGTTGGGTTATTTCATAGTAATTTTTCATTTTTATTTTGTAGGGCAATCGTTTTGTTTGCACTTCTGGTACATTTTCCAACTTCATAACCCTGTTCAGGGTTTATTGTCCACTCTTTGTCCCCACAATTCTTATTCTTGGTTTTCTTTTATTCATGAACAATAGAATCTTTATGTGGATACCACACTCAGCACATTATTATTATCCTGATGCAGCCATTGTTCACGCCATAATATGGAACGGAAAACATGGAACAAGGGAAAGGGAGATGTGAAAGAAAGGGAGGATTCCATTAAGTAGAATAAAACAAAGAAACAGCCAAATTATCGTGTCATCCTTTTTTCTCCTCCTTTAAAACAGCTCTATCTGCACTCGTAGCCCATCTGTCCATTTCTTTCCCTCTATGGACTACGATATGACATAACTTCATTCTCTCAATAGATTGACAGTAATTTCATTTTATTTGTTGAGGTTCAAGGCAGTAATGATGACTGACGGGTGCTGCTGGCACCTGGTGGAACAATAGAAAACTGCAGCGCTTTAACAGCACAGCTGTTCTTTCCACAGGCGAACCTGTTGTTCATGAATCTCGCCACGAGGAGGCGCACTAACACAACACAGACCACACTTTCAACAGACACAAGGTAAATAAAAATAATGTAATGCATGTGGTCTAAAAGCATGAGTACTGAGACTTAAATGGTATCAAAATCATTTCATAAAAAACAAATTTTTATGTTATTTAGAATTAAATTGAGATTAATCAAATTCATGAAATTTAACCGAGGAAGTAAAATATGTTGCATTTTAATTCTAATTTGAAAAAGAAGTAGGCTAAATTTAAAAATGCAATAAAAATAAATTTATATAACATGTATTTGTAGTTTATAGAGCACCTAATTTATCAGTTTGAATACCCTATGATTTTTCATAGACAACATGTGGAGTATTTGCAGGAAAAAAATATAACCAATACCTTAAATGCAATCCATAGATATTTGCATTTAAGTATGATGGCATTGCATTTCAAAAACGTAAAATATAAATAAAAAATTAATATATTAATAAATATAAATGGTATTAAAATCATTTAAAGAAAAACTATTTGTTTTTTAGAATTAAATCAAGATTAATCAAAATTTTTAACTGAGGTAGTAAAATATGTTGCATTTTAATTCCAATTTAAACAAGAAGTAGATTTAAAAATGCAATAAAAATAAATTCATTTAACATCTGTTTGTAGTTTATAGAGCACCTAATTTATCAGATTGTATACCTATGATTTTTCATAGACAACATGTGGTGTACTTGCAGAAAAAAATATGTATTTATAACCAATATGTAATATGCAATCTATAGATATTTGCATTAATTTAAGTATGGCATTTCAAAAACGTAAAATATACATAAAAGTAAATATATTTAATATATTATTTCATATGGTGGAAGAATACATTTCCCAAAATACTCTAATTTATTTCTAAGTCATGAAGCAGGTTTACAAGACAGAAATCTTAAACAGAATGCTTGAGAAGTTATCTTGCCTATTTTGTTTTGTTGGGCTAATGACATTTTTCTTTTCTTTTTTTTTTTTTTTTTTTTTTTTTTGTGGTTGCCTTGGATTTCTTTCAATTGCAATTCAGTAAATTCATCTTCCTGTCATTCCATCCCAACATCCCATAGCCATTTAAATTCAAATTCCAACTCATCAATTTAAAGGGAGACAATTCTTAAAATCTGAATTTGTATGAAATGCTGAATGTTCAAACCAAAAATCAGATATCAGAAATAGGCCAAATGCTTTACATGCACAAACTGTTCCCTTTAAATGAAAATAACTCTTGTCAGGCAAAATGAAGTTTCCCATTAGAAGCTATAAGATAATGATTAATGGACTGTGTGTTCTGCAGACTGTGAAGCGGCAGATCTTGGCTGCCATGAGCAAACTACCAACGCCAGAGCCCAGCTGGTGCTGAACAGCCCCCCAGCCGCACGCTTTTCCAGTGGGCCATGAAATGTGGTTTGTTCTTTTTTAATCCTCGTGTGTATGAAGGCTGCATACGCTGCCCTACCGACAGCTTACCACATGAACCAAGCAGTCCCTAGACAGAGGGCAAGTCCTCCTTAACACACCCAGTGAGGGCAGCGGTCAGCCATTAGGATCCCTCAACCAGCCTAATCACTCCAGTGGGCATCCTGGCATCAGCCACTTCTCTGGCCATTGTTCCTGTTCAACTGCTGCCAGAGCCTGCACTGGTGAGTATTACTTCTCAAATAAACAGGACTGAGAGTCTGCCCTCTACTGGTAGGATGTGGAATTGTTATCTTTCTTTCTTTCTTTCTTTCTTTCTTTCTTTCTTTCTTTCTTTCTTTCTTTCTTTCTTTCTTGAGATTATATGTAGGCCTATAGTTATCTACAGATGTAATATAATCTAAAGAAAATATATATTAAATATATTTAGTTCATAAAATGTGTACATACATACATAGAATGATTTTAAGTGTTTCCTGAATAGATAAAATATATATATATATATATATATATTTTTTTTTAGAGATATCTGCCATTTTCCTTTTGAGATATATATTTAATTTGCATGTTTTTATTTGAAAAAAAAAGTGATTTAAAAGGAGTTTGTTCTGCAGTATTTGTTAAAATGTTCTGTGTTTGATGGTAGAATGACATTCAGACGTTTTCTAGACAATTTTATTTAAAATGTATGAGTATCTCGTAACATCTCAGGCCAGATTGTTGAGGTTTGCATCTAAGTTCAGTAGTATTTATTTAAATAAACAAGAAAATATTCTAAAAAGGCAATGTTGACGATGATAATAATTCAATAGGGGGAAAACCAGCAACAAAACAGCTTTCAACAAAGTCAACTACTGACAATAATAAACTGACAGCACATATTTGTACACATATGTGGACCTTATATTCAGACTTGCCCTTTTTTTATTCCTTCTAGAAAAGGAATATGATGCTTTCTAGAATGTGTACTCTAAAAAATAGATAATTTCTTCTGTATTTAATATATCTGACATCTGAAATCATCACGCTTTTTTGGTGCACCTTCAAGATTGTGGAATCATTTGCCGTTGATAATTAAATTCACTGAATCTAATGACATTTTTAAAAGCAGACTTAAGACTTTTCATTGGCGTTTGACAAAGTTCGTAATTTGAGGTATACATATTTAGGCTAGTTGTTTTTAATATGGTCTTTTATGTAAAGTTATGCAATTGTTTCTTTTTTCTGTACAGCACTTGAGCCATTTTGAAAGTGCTTTATAAATAAAGTTTAATTGATTTAACATACCACACCAGTCAAAAGTTTGGACACAACTGTTTCACATAATTTTAAAGAAACAAATATTAGTTATGCCTCTGAATGTCTTTACAAAACCAAAAATGTAATTCTTGGAACGAAAAGAGGAGAAAAAGCAGCCAACAAGTGTCCTAAATATATTACCTGAGAGAAGAAAATAAAATATAAGTTATTTATTTATTAATAGTTGTGTGTATTTAATTCAGAATTCCCATAATTGCATTATTTCAAAATTTTGATGACTTTACATTATTCTAACATGTGGAAAATATTAACAATAAGGAATGAGTATGTTTCCAAACATTTGCCTGGTATTTTGTAGTAGAAACACAGCAGTTTTTTAAGAGCATTGTCAATATCGCATTTCAAAATGCTATATATTTATTTAAAAATTAAAATTGAAAAGGAACACATCATATGTAACCTACACGATAGTCTT
Source organism: Spinibarbus caldwelli (assembly GCA_039654775.1). NCBI lineage: Eukaryota > Metazoa > Chordata > Actinopteri > Cypriniformes > Cyprinidae > Spinibarbus > Spinibarbus caldwelli. Next base: position 12,034,425 of record CM077219.1, on the reverse strand, counting down.
AAAAAGAAAGAAAAATGTCGCACACAGTGTGATTCACCTACCTGATACAATCAGTTATTAAAATAATCCCTGCTGATTACATTCCCAACATCCCTTTTATAGCCTCTGAAACACTAACTGAAAAGCTGATCCAGTCATTAATCCTCTAAAGTATATATTAGCTATTGTTCTGTGCTGCTGATGTCACATTACCCTGTTTATTCAGGCAGCAGAGGGAGGAGGGGCCTGATGTGGCTGTCTGTGTGGCTGCAGGAGGGAGGAGTCACGCACCTGTGAATCTACACCTGGTTGCCAGAGAGAACGAGAAGGACAGCCAAGCCAGAGAAGAGGCAGAAGAGAAGAGACAGACAGAAACTCATTGAAATCCAAAGAAAAAAAAAAGAGGGTCCTATAGGGCGATGACCTCATCTGCTGGACTCATCTGGACAGAGAAGTGAACCTAAGGATAGTGACCCCTCTAACGCAGATAACAACCATCTCAACGGACGTACATTCACCTGCACAGGTGAGAGAGGCTTATTACTGGAATTCACCGGCCAGGGAAAACTCTTTAAACTCCATGGAATGTCATCCAGTTACAGATAATTTTATATAAATTAGCTGACAGATAAAATTACTGTGTAAAATGTAGATCAAACGGGAATTAACTTTGAGTTCTAGAGAAATAAATAAATCGATTGTATAGAAATTTATAGTAAGTTCTAGAGAAAAAGCGTACTGATAGCTGTGAATTTTAATGACCTTTGGATAGAGACACATTTGATTACACATTCACAGCAAACAGTGAACCTTTATCACTGACTAATCATGCACAATGATTACGAGATGAGTGTGTGTGTGTGTGTGTGGATTATTGCAATCAAGTGAACACTTTGAAATGCAAAACATTTTTTTTTTTTCAGTTGTGTCAACAGTACAAGTTCAGCAGGCACCATGAACGTCTTTTGAATTTACTTATCCTGACAAAATCATTGCATTGGGAAGGAATCCAGTCAGGAAAGTCCTAAACTCACTAAATTGAAATTAAAAAGATCCCAACCTTATAAATAAGAGATAACTGCTATAAATGATTATCTCAGTCCAAAATTAGTTCTATATTCATAGTAGAATATTAGTGGTCTAATTCAAGTTGACAAATACGAGAAGAAACAAGTGTCGTTATGAAATGAAATGCGAACGTTATGGAGTCTTGTGCCTCTACTGCCTGCTTTATTTGTTTACCATGTGCTTTGGTATTTGTATTCACACACAAAAGTTCCCTTCTCCCCATTAATAAAAACTTTCAGTTTTGTTATACTAGACAAATAATCTCACGTGTGTCTCTTATAAAGTTGCGGAAGAGATCTCAGAAATGTCAGTCTAAAGTCTGCAATCAAAATTCAATATGTATTCAAACATTTCTCATCAAATTCTCTCAAAAGCAAGTTATCTGTGATGTACTATCCACGTTCAGTAGCTGTTTTCTCTTACTATCCCAGTGGGCAATTGATGTTGAAAAGACGTCAGTTGAACGCCAAAAAACAGGTCAAATATTCAAATCAAAAACTTGACATGACATTGATTTGATGTAAATTAAACGTCAAAAATACTGGTCTACATATACATTAAACCAATTTAATTGTGGGATTAACTTCCTATTTTCACTGACGCCAAACTGATATCAAAGTGCCCATTGGGATAGAGCAACTGTCATTCATGTGTATTTCTCAATTCGATAATTAATATCTCCAAACGGTCTCCCGAACTTTAAAAGAGCAACTTCTGAGCAGTAAAATTTTCCTCTGGGGAAACTTGGGACCAATTCTTTTTCCTCCTTTTTTTTTCCTGGCTTTATTTTTATGTTATTCCAATCTTACACTCTTTAGAAATAGGTAATAGTATAAAACAACATGAAAATAAACCTGAGGTTTGTAAACTAGGCACCAATGCACATTTTGGGCCTGCAAGATGGTTCAAACACAAGAACATTTTTCCTGCAGTTCCTCTGATCACCACAATTCCTATCATTTGCACTACTTTTACTCACTATGTACCAGAACTCTCTCACAGTGTGACTGTTCTTGGAGCAAAACTCTCCGAGGACCTCCAGTTAACACCTGATGTTTTTTCCAACCACCGACAGGAATAATTAATTAATCAAGATGTCTACAGAGATTTCTACCTCTCGTGGGAGCTTCTGTTGAAACTAAATGTACTTTGTGTCGTTATTATTGTGATGCCTATAATAGATTGAAGCGCTTTTGCAAGAAATTAATGCTGCCCGTAATTCGCGTGACAAGACAAATCAGAAGTTTGATTTTCCAAAGCCATTGTTTTCTCTACATTATCGTGATCTGTCAATCTTATCAAATCCTTGAATAATCAGCACACAGCACACCGTTCCTGATGGCCATTGACATGTTCCCGGAAAGCACTGGCCTTTCTTTCTGAACAATGTTTTCCTTGACCCTTATCATTATTTTTATCTTTATATGAAAACCATATGCATAACAGCATAAAGTGCGTAAGACCATGTGATTTGCGTAAAAGTTCCCCTTGCATGCAAAGAGAAACCTTCCTTATCTGAATCCTGGCAAAACCATATTTCCCATGGTAAAACTGGCCTAACATTAGTGCAATGGACTGCATTAATATTACAGACCATTTCATTTCAAAATCGATGTTTGTATTATAAATCGTAATTTAAACATAAGCGATACAGTTGTGAGCAATAAATTTGCAATTAAATTCAAGACTGTATGTAGTTTAATAAGTGTTGACATCACTTTTTTAACAACTTAAACCAAATACTTTTACAGTGTGCATACTTGTAGTTTTTCAAATGCTGAAGTACATTGTAAAAATAATTTTTAAATAAGTTTTCAGTCATTCTACTTCAAAACTAATTGTTTGTGAAATTTATTAGCAGTTTCTGACTGAAAATAGTTTCAAAGCAAATCCTACACCAATTTTTTTTTTTTTTCAGTGTAATGAAATATGCTTTATTGTTAAAACCATTTGGATTAAAGGCCCTCCTTTTATAAGGTTAAAAGCGGTGAAAAAACAAGGCTGTAAGGTTGAAAAGGAGCTGACTGGCACCACCTGATCTCTGTTTGCTCTTGTAAACATAAAAGCAGGAGCAAGAGTCAAAGCCCTGAGAGAGCCAACAGAAATTAGCATACTGTATGAAAATGACCACTCTGTTTCTAAGCAACAGAGCCAAGCCTTTCCCGTGAATGGATATTGCAACACGCTACAGCAGTTTTGTGTGAATCTGAGTGTGGGAGTTTATTTTCACGTTTCACAGCAGGCTGATTCAGTTCGAGATATGATAATGGACAGTGAAGCAATAAAAGTTTTCCAGGATATCAAAAAGCAGCCAGGAGTGTTTGTTTTATTGCTGCCTTTGTGTGTGTGTGAGTGAGCGGCAAACCTCAAAATATGATACAAAGCTTCATTTGGACATTTCCGCCATGTGTACTGTATGTCAAAGGCATGCTTGCTTTTATTGTAATGGTTTACTTCAAAGCAGCCATTCTAGCTTGTGTATGATCCTCAAACACTCTATGGACTGTGAACTCTTAACATGTGAATGAAACGTGTAAATTCACATGAATGAATGAATGATGTAAAATCCAACTGTAGTGTGAGCAAAGCAACAACACTCCAAACATTATGACTAAAATGAATCCAGCTGCATTATTCAGACCTGAGAAGTGAAGTCCAAGAGGTCAGATGTTATAATGAATGTGGCCTGCATGGAGACTGTGGTCAAAGAAAGCTTCACAAATTTCTGTAGAATTAAGGTCTTTGCACACTGAAATTTCACACATTATACGACCTCACATTGTGTCAATCACATTTACACACCGCCTCCGAAAACATTCGTTCGACATAAAAAAAATTCGGATGGGGTTCGATTTTCTGCGTTTTTCGCATCCGTAGGAAGCACTTTGACTCAGTGTGCAAGGTTTCTGTGCGTGACGATGATGAATACGAAAAAATACAATAAAACCATCTGATTTTATTGTATACGAAACAGAATACGAAAAAATTCAGACTCAGTGTGCAAAGACCTTTAGACTCTTACATGAAATATTTTGGCTAATGTGAATGCTCTTTCAGCTCAGTTTGATGTTTTGCCACATTATTAGGTCAGTTTAACTAAATTATAAATTAAATAGTGACATTTATATACATGTACATGATATGTACATTATTGTTCAAAAGTTTGGAGTCAAAAGGATTTCTCTCTTTTTTTAAAGGAATTAATATTTTTATTAATCAAGGACACATTAAACTGATCAAAAGTAAGGCTTTTATATTCTTACAAAGAATTTAAATTTTAAATAAATTCTGTTATTTTAATCTTTCTATTCATTAAAGAATCCTGGAAAAAAAAGTATCAGGGTTTCCATAAAAATATGAATCATCACAACTGTTTTCAACATTAATAATTATAATAAATGTTTCTTGAGCAGCAAATCAGCATATTAGACTGGTTTCTGTAGGATCATGTGACATTGAAGACTGGAGTAATGATGCTGAAAATTCAGCTTTGCATAAAATATAAACATGTATCTTAATATTAATGTTTTTAATGTATTTTTGAATGAGCATAAATATATATACTACTTTTGAACAATAGTGTAAATCATCAGTATGATTAACTCATAAACAAATTCATGAAAATAAAAAAGTCTAACATTAGCATGGTCTACATTTTGAATTTCCATCCTCCTAGCATATAGCTGCAGTGCAGCATGTGTGAAATTTGAGGCCTGTAACCGAAGCTCAACAGCTTAAAACTTTGCATACCTCCACCATATGGTGCTTATTGAATTGCACTAAAAAATTCATTAGCGGCTGCCCCTTATAATTTAAGACACAGATCTTAGGTTAGCATTAGCTCACACCCTCAGGGCTCACCTTACACATTATGACTATTCCTATTACTTGTGTTCAAGAAATATATATAGTTCTTATTTAGGCCTACTATTTGGTGTCTAGTCACAACAATCTCTCATTCTGTCTCCCTTGCAGAGCTATCCAAGTCTGTTTTCATCTAAATGGCGACCGCAGAACCTGCACCAGCCTGGTGGAAACTGACCTTCCTGCGTAAGAAGAAATCAGAGCCGAAAGTGCTGTACGAAATCCCTGGAGACCACAGCAGCAATGGTGAGGAGACACCTGGGACTCCCGACGCAGCTGTGGACAGCCAGTTTAACGCCCGCTTGGAACGCATCGTGGACAAAACGGCGACAAAGGGGCGCCATGTGAAAGTCTCACATTCGGGCCGGTTTAAAGAGAAGAAGAGAATCCGCTCTACACTAGCAGAAAACCCTGACCTGTTCCCCGAGGCAGAAACGGCGACTAATGAGAATAATAAAAGTGGAAAATAGTCATTGTGTAAACATAGAGTCACTGTGCGTGAAACAGCCCAAGAGGGCCTTGGTCTATGCAGTACTCTTCCATTGATGTCCTCTGCAGTTTACAATCACCTGAGGTTGAGCCTGAAGCAAGAAAAGGATCGCTGAATTAGTGACTGATCTATACTAATGTTTGGGAACAAAGACAGGCACAAATCCAAAGATCAGGTTTCTTCACAGATACACACGGCAGGACTGCATTGTGGTCGTCTGATGAAAGGCTGACAGTTAGCAAATGTTTAGTCAAGAGAAATCCACTGAGAGAAAATCAAATCAATCATATATCAGCACAAGATATCAGAAATGTTTTGATTATTCTAGTTTCCTGTATTTTTTAGGGTGAAAACTACAATCGCAGCTACAGCACTTTTGATTCAGTAGGAATATTACCAGCAATAATATGCTACTATATTAAAAGATCATATAGAGACGTTTATTCTAAATTTATAATATATTGTAATTACATAAAATATTGTTATTATCATTATTTAAAAAAAGGTGTGTCATAGAAATTTCACGTTATAGCTTTCGACCACCAAACAGACCAATATCTGTTTCGAATAAGTGTGTTTGTGTTGCTTTGATCTTTGTTGATATTTATTGTACATCATTTAGAAAATTTAATATTTGAACATGGTGGGGCTTTTCCGTTTTAATAATTGTGGTTTTTATGTTGAAAGAAATTGTCAAATATTTGCACACTGCCTAATTGTTTGCTTAGCTGGGATTTTAAACTGAATTTTGCACAAAATTATTAGTTGTTTTTAAATATACATCTCTAGAAAATAAATTATTGCATTCAAAATAAGAGCTGTCTTTTATTGTGTATCTTTCTGTGTTCAAATGCATCACTGAAATTGGATCACTAAACTTATATGTAAACAAACTACGCACATTCCTGCTTGTACTGACTGGCTGTTCCAATTCTCTTTTGTTTCTACATGAGCTTAGCTTAATACAGCCTATTTCGTCCTTTTATTCCTTTTCTTTTTCCACCAGCAAGAGCTCTTTTCTTTCTTTTGTGTTTTCCATAACCATAATTCCCGTAAACACAACTGAGGCAAAACTAGTTTAATTTTCTTCCAGCAGAGGGCGATAGAGCCAACATACGGGGAATGTAGACAACCTTCCCTGAAATGACTCATGCTCTGCTTTCATGTTTGTTTTGATAGACTTTGTGCTCACGACACATTTGTTTGTCACTCTATCGACTGATAGACAAATACAATGTTGATATCTATTTGATTCCAGCGGGCTCTGATTACATTCTTTACAACACCGTGTCGAATACCAATATAATTTTTTCCCACATTTGACATAATCAAAAAGAATCCTAAATAATCACAAAACATGTCTGAATAGATATGAAAAATTAATGGTTATTTTTTATATTCATAATGATACAAATTGACTAAATATGATGGGTCTATATGCTGTCTGCGCCCAGTAACACAAAGCAAAGCGCTCTGGCGGAAGGATATGTGTGAGCGGCGCTGCGGCCCTATATAAACATGAGCTCGACTTCATCACCCGCAGATCCGCTCTTCTTCCAGCTGATTTTTTGTTGCTATCCGAGCGCTTGTGCTTTTTGCCGAAATGGCCGTGTGATCTGCAGCCTGTAGACAGCGCGCAAACTCCTCAGTGCATCAACATAGTGCACTGGCTCAGTACATTTATTCCAAAATGGCGTAAGTATACTTTTAATCGTTTTTATCTTACAGTGTCATGTCCTTGAGACAGCCGGCGAGGCGGAAGTGTACTATTGAAGTTATAAACATTATAACCATAAGTGCTTTAGGCTATTTCTTAAGTGCCTTACATATATTTGGGGTTTATTATTTTTAATAGGTATAGAATAATGTCGTGACCAATGTCTCGAGCTCAGGGCGCCACATGTCTACACTACAGCGACAAGATCAGTCGACGGATTTATAGTCATTTCTGTTTTAAAATGTACCATAACGTCTCTGTTGTCAATCGAAGATGCGTTTCTAATGAGCCTGATAATGTTTTACTCAAATGAACACGAGTTGAGACAGTTTATTTGACTTTTCTTTGTGAACGGGTGATCTTTATAAAATGGCGCGCGTTCCTGAAAAGGGAGCGTCGAGCTCTGAAATGGCGGTCTTTTTCGACTTTAATACAACAATAGCACATCGCAGTGTCATTCACCGAAAAAGACAGTTTTCGTTTCATTTTAATATTTTATTAAAACTAGTGAGCTTTTTTGCCTCTGGTAAATTGGAGTTGAGCGTTTATAAATAGAACCTAGTCTGCTGACTGTAAGTGAGAAGAAGCGTCACGTGGTAGATGTCCATAGGGTGTGGGCAGATGATGTCGTCATGCATCAGGAATAACTGAGGCTTTGTTTTTCCATGCATAATGGCTTTCTTTTTTGATTGTTTACATTTATGATTTAAATTTTCATTTGTTGTTATATAAGAGATTAACTACTTTTCGTCTCTTTTTCCAGGTCCCTCGTGGCAACTCTGACCTTTGCTGTATCTGACAGCACGAAACTATTCGAATTCTCAGTAGAAGACTCTCGGATTCCACTTGAAATAGACAGCCATGGCTTTGATGAGCTCACGGTTTGGCCCGGACGATATGGAGGTCCTTCTTTGGGACCCATCATCACCGATGGCTGACCCTCTGGGGTCCTTTCTAGATAAAGATGAGGAGTTTCTTCCTCTCGGAGGCACTGAATCGCCCCTCTCATCTTTCTCTTCCTCTCCACTTCCCTCTCTCTCCCCACCCTGCACTCCTCCCTCCCCTCAGAGGGGGGAGAAGGCTGGGCTCAATCAGCTGTCCCTATCCTGGTTCCCCTCAGATGGGCTGTGCCTAGATAATGGTGGCACAGACAGCAGTAATGGTAAGGTGAAGCAATTTATTCAGAACATACCTGCAGTGCTGTTGCTTCAGCATATTAATAGCTTAAGCAGTCAGTCATTTTACATGTTTTTCGTTTCAGATCACTCATTCAGTGAAATGGATTGGATGACACAGCGAATTGATCTGAGTGAGTTTGATCTGGAGTCTTTGATTGACTCCTATGATTCTGAGGATCCACCCAGTTCTCCCGAGGAACTCATCGCTTCTCTTGAGTCACAGATAGACCTGGAGTCCCAGCCTGTAGCTTCTGACAATACCCCTTCACCCTCTCCCCCAGTTTCTGTCCCTGAAATCGATCAACTTTCCAACCTTTCATTCACTTTGAATACTCCAGTTTCTACTCCATTCATTCCCTCAACACCCTGTGAAGTGTCAGATTCCTCCTCTGTAGTCCCTGAGCCCCAGGCTGAGTTTGAGATAAAGTCTGAACCGGCCTCCCCAGTCCCATCACCTTCCGTCCTTCCACCTGAATCCCCTACTGACACTCTTGAGCTCGGTTGCGAGGTGGACATAGCTGAAGTTCAGAGTCCAACCCCCGTTGAGATGCGGGTACCCAAAATTGTCTTGTCCCTCTCCCCAACCCGCATTGTTCTTGTACTTGCTCCCAAAGAGGAGGCTAATGTGATGGCGACCCATCCAGGTGAGGTGGTTGTGGATAATTCCCCAAGTCCAACCTCCCCTGACCCACAAACCCCAGCCTCTCCCCTGTCTCGATCTTACAGGGTGAAGCCATACCCTACACCTTATTCTAAGCCCACCCAAAATCATCAGTCAGAGTCGCCTGCCCTCACAGGAAGAGTGAAGTCAGCCAGTGGCTCAAAAGTTGTGGTCGAGAAGAAAAAGCTGAAGAAAATGGAGCAGAACAAGACTGCAGCGACCCGCTACCGACAGAAGAAGCGTACAGAGCAAGAAGCCCTTCTGTCAGAGTGTGCAGCTCTAGAGGAAAGGAACCAAGGGCTGGCGGAAAAAGCAGAATCGCTCACTAAAGAGATTCAGTATCTGAAAGAGCTAATGGATGAAGTCAAGAGGGCAAGAGAGAGCAGGAATATGAGGTCGTAGAAAAAAATGGATGCAGAGGCTTGAAGCTGAGAGAAATGGACGGTTTCAGCATAGCCTTAAGTGCAGAATACTAGGAATGTTGGTCCTTAAAAGAAAGTATTTCTTGAAGGGTTGAATGAAGAACTGTTTTGATTCTTCCCCAGTGTCTTAGTAGAAGCAGCTTCCTTTTAGCATGTCAGTTATCAATAAAGCCTGATATACTTCTACGTGTTTTTTATTTTTTATCTTATGTATCTCATTGTATGCACAGTATTATATATATAGCAGTGCATTGTGTATTGTTGATTTGGCTTGACATTTCCTGATTGAAATTGTGCTGTATAAATGCTTAATATTTAAACTTCACTACTGTCTTTATTCGTAGAAATGGTGTGGTGTGCACTTAGATTATGTATTGACCTTCTATGGGCCTTTCACCATTTATCAACTAACTTGAAGGCTATTTGTGTAATAAACATTTAAAAAGATATTTGTATGTGTTTCTTGCGTCCTTTTAATGAAACTGGAGCTGAAATTAGCTTAAATCATAAAATTGTTTTAGACAACTATTCATTACCTCTGAAGGTAGGTCATATGATATAGATTTCTTGGAGATGTAGAATAAAGCTTAAAATTCGATACAGGTAGAAATATATTTAGTCCAAGACCATTTCCACAATACTAATACCATTAATAAGTGTTCATGGCTAAGGACAACTGCATCTATTGCTGGCAGAAAATAGACGTGGAGTTTTAGTTATAAGAAATTTGGGAACACTTTATTGTAGGGACCAATTCTCACATAAGCTTATTAGCATGCCTATTATTAACTTATTGGCTGTTTATTAGTATTTATAAAGCATATTTTCTGCATGACCATATTCTACATCTCTAATCCTACCCAATACCTAAACTTGCTACCTTACTAAATATTAATAAGCAGCAAATTAGGAGTTTGTTGAGGTTAAAGTCAGTTAATGATTTGTTAATAGTGAGAATTGGACCTTTAAATGAAGTGTGACCAGAATTTCTTTTTATTTAAAAAGTTTTCAAATTTAAACTTTTCAAACTTAAAAATGTATTTGACATAAAAGCACCACTCAGTATGGCAATTTCACTGTAAAATTATTCTTTATTAATATGAAAATATGAAGTGAAAAGCATACAAAAGCTAAACTCTTCAGTCATCTGAGTGTCTTAAGTCAAACCAGTTGAATGTCACTTTTGAGGCTGAAATGTTTGCCCAAGCACTTGGGAATTCATAGCATGTTATCATATTTTGCCAAAAATGTGCAGACATGATAATTATTATTATGCTATAGCAACAGCCATGCCCTGAATGCTCAACACAGTTAAATATGTGTTTAGGTAGAATACAATGCTGACATCACAGTCGTAAGTTTGATATGTCCTCCAAGTTACCAATCATCAAATTCACAACAAAAAAAGTAACCCTGAATGTTCTTAAGGTGCTCAACTGCACATTCAATTCAGTCTGAACAATTGTATACTCGAGAATCCAGCTCTGTTTCAGGTGCACACAATAGACATTATGATAATACAGTGAGTACATTTCAACTACATGTAAGTAGTAAGCAACTACAATTACAACTTCATAAAATGCAGTTTTACTAAATATTATTTGACAGTTTGAATGTGCATGAAAACTACCAGGTTGTATAAATACTGTACAATACCGGGCATGAAAGTCCTGCCATACCGCATAGAAATGGATAGAATCATTTTAGTCATTTGGTCTATTTGTTTCCATCATGCGTTTTACATAACACTAGACAATCATCATTGAAACCAGTGCATGCATTTGGCAAGAGTATCAATATTTGAGTATTGAGAATTGCTGTTATTTGTGGTCTCAGTTGTTCCTGTTATTTCTAGCTCACAGGATTAGTAGGAAAAAAGTTAACAAAAATATAATGTCAGTAAGTGCTACGTGCTTCTAGCAAAGGTGAATGTCCAGTGACTAATTCTTAAGGAGCCAGAAATCTAGTTTGTACTTGTATGTATGCTACTGTATGTCAACACAAGCAGAACATAATGACCCTGAAGTTAAAAAGCAGTCGAATGTCCCGTTCAAATTAAGTTTCCATTCTGTCAATATGACTTTGAAACAACAATGTGAATGGCCTTATGGGTAATAAACAATTGGATTAATACTGCTTGTTTTGGGATCCAAAAGGTCAATAACTTTTACATTCCACTAAGATTTGCACTATGTATCACCTTCACTGCAGAATGCATCTTCCACTCGTTTCCTCCTCATCTAATTCTTGGTTCACTGTAGAACAAGGATGCAATGATTAGGTTTATATATACATGAAAAACATTCACATGAAGAACTGAATGCATAACCTTATGTGTAAGCCATTACTATAAAAGTGTGGAATCTAAAACACTTACATTTGACTGGTAAGAAAGGTTTCTGTCCATTCTCTGCTACCATCTCTTCTATTTTCCGCAAGAGTTCAGTAACCTGTGACTTGTCCTTGTTGGCTTTGGTACAGTCCAGCACATGGTAACAGTTCCAGCAATGCTGCATCAGTTTCAGCAGCTCGCCTCCGTCCCGCTGGATGTGATCCTCAATGGATGTGCCATACAGCCAATCACCACATGAAAACAGCACCAGCGTGTGCTGACATGCCTCCTCACCAAACATTTCCAAGTGGCTCTTAAGGGCCTGTCTCTTTTTGGGAGTGAGGGTGGAGACCACGGGGATGACCAATAAGAGTGCATGTGGGCCAGGATGGAGAAGCCCTGCCCCCATTTTGATTTCTCTTCGTACGTTGCTTGGTGTGCGCTGGACGGAGAACCAATCCCAACCCGGTGTGTCGACAACCGTGAGGCGCCGACCAGCAACCAATGCTTGACGGCGGACAGACACCTCAGTGGGGCGTCCTGATTCAAACACACGACAGCCCAGTAGAAGATTACCTGCAGAGCTCTTACCTGCTCCACGCCAGCCTACTAACAGCACTCGTAACTCTGTTAAAAGTGAGAAAGTGGGAGTTTGCAAAAAAGTAACTTCGGGAGTTTGCAAAAAAGTAACTTCACATGATCGAAATGTACTTTACATAAGTGGTTTTCAAACTTTTTTAAGAGCAACTCTTTTTTTTCTTTTTAAATTGACGCGACCCATACATACACAAACACTATAGAAAGATAGCAGGGCAGTGCCAATGGAGGGAATGTTAATGAGTGACAACTGTGCCACAGATCGGCCTCGAGTCCCATTTAGCGTTCATGCACATCTATTTTGACATATCTTATTTTGTTGTGATTCATTGTTATTATCACCATGTCAGTCTTTGCGATTTTGAGAGAATCCCCCATTTAGCTATGTGGATGTTGCTCCTGAAACTTTGTAGCATGTATGCTACATTGGTACTCTTAGCAGCATGAAAAACAAAACTTTTATTCAAATTCTGAATGGATAAGAAAGTGCACTAAAAGCGCTCCCTTAATGACTGAAAAGCTGTCACTCATTTCATTTTATCGCAATCTCAGAAAATTCCACTATAATCAATGAATCTCTCTACACGGCACAATTATTCTCTTATTTACATCACGTCTACACTTTGTTCATTATAATGAGAGAATTTGCGAGCTTCCAGAACTGAACAAGAACTCTGGCTTTTTGAGTGGTGAGTTGATTCTGACTAACTGAAACACCTCTGATTGGCCATTGCATTCCAGAAATCAACAAATATGTCTGTGATTGGCTACAATGTTCAGCGCTGCAAAAACAGCGCAAACACAAAACACATATTGGATTCTGCTGCAAGGCGGTAGCTGCTTACTTTCATTTTTTTGTTTATGTTTATTTTATTATTAAAGTTAAGTTTGCTGATTCTCTTCCTTCTTCCCTGAGTCTTAAACTTTGTTACATACATATATACATTTTCCTTAAATCATCCTGGCAACCCATTTTTTTAGTCTCAGACCAAGGGTTTGAAAACCACTGCTTTACACAGTCTAAAGGGACATTCTGCACTACTACCACCAAACCAAAGGTAAAAGAGAATGAAATAGTCAGGAACTCACCTCTTGGTGGAGATCTAAACATTGCTGCCGTTCTCTCCACTTCTGTACCTCTATCCTCTCCTGTTTCGTTTTCAGCATCTCCATCCCCGAATCCAAGGCTTGGCCGCACCATTTCAAAGAACCAGCCTTGATTCTCCTGCACCATCTCCTCCACTTTCTGCAGAAGCTCTGCAACCTGAGCACTTTTGTCCGAGCAGGTGTTATCCAAGGCATGGTACCTACAGCCACACCTCTCCACCAGCCTCTGCAGCGCTGCCCCGCCATCCACAATAAATTCCTCCACACCCATGTCCTGTGGCAACTGGTCTGCACAGGTGAACAAAGCCATAGTGTGCCTCCATATCCCTGCTCCCAGTGCCCTAACTCGGGACCAAAGACCTTGCCAGTGGTGTTCGGTGAATGGGACTCCAATGGGAACCACTAGCAGCAGGGCATGAGGACCAGGAGAACATTGATCAATGATGGACTGCTGATTTTCTGCTGAGTCCATCTCATCAGTTGCATCTTCTGTTTTCAGCTTCCATCCAGGGGTGTCAATGATCAGTAGTCGCCAGGTAAGTATGTCTACCCAGTGTTGTTGGTCTGTTTGAGAATTGTCAGGAGGGTTTTTCTCCTGGCTCAAGATGGTATTCAGTGTTGAGGTCTTACCGGAGCCCTGAAAACCCAGCAATAGGAGGCGCCGGATGGATAGAGACGGGCCCTCTGCTTTCGAGAAACAGAGATGAAATGGAAAATGATATAGCTAATGGTTGAAACATGCTGACTACATCGACAACACCCTGAACAATCCTGAAGCATTTACAATTACATCCTTGTAACCTGCTGATCAGCTTTATTTCAGTGATGATTCTGTAGTATATGAATTGAAAACTGGTACATGTAGTTTTGGTCTACATAACCAGTCCTATGATTGTAAAATAACACTTACATTTCATGGGATAGAAAGGTTCCTGTCCATTCTCTGCTATCATATCCTCTATTTTCTGCAAGAGTTCAGTCATCTATGCCCTGTCTCTGTTAGCTTTGGTAACAGTTCCAACAATGCTACATCAGCCCTAACCGTTATATGATCTCATTCTAATTCTGATCCAGGACCAGAATAAATGACATTTGTATGGGCATCTGCTTTTGTATGATGGAAAACTGATCTAGATACAGCCAAGACTCACCAGTCTGCATTAGAAAGCCCCTGAGGCACAGGAAGAGCATGTAATGCAGAAGGGAAGTGAGTTAGCTGTGTGTGTAGGTGGGATTTGAAAGTGAACAACTGTCCGATATGCTAGTGAGATGAATTGAAGTTAAAGTTTAATGTCACTTACCAGCATTTAAATCAGAAGAGGCTGTAGCCATCTTGTGTCTAGCTGGTGTGTTGTCTCCTTGTCTCGCCCTCTTTCTCCCCCTTACACTCTCTCTCTCTTGCGGTTGTGTCTCAGCAGCCTGTGCTCAAAACATGTCCTTCTCCCCTCTCATCTCCCTCCTACTCTCTTTCCCTCCCTCTTCAACTGATTTTTTTTTTTTTTTTGTTATTATACAACACCCTTGCAACCTTTCCCTCTGCTTCCTTTTCACTCTCTTTCTTTCATGAAATGATACATTCAGGGACAAACAGCAGGAGGGAGCTGGGAGAAAGAAGCAAGTACAGATAAGAGGGATGTAGGGAGGAGTGAGTGAAACAAATATGTGGCTTGTGATTGTAATCTTATGAGAGCTAGTGGGCTGAGTTTGACAAATATTATACCGTAAGCAGCCTCCCACAATTCTTGGGTAGTAATAAATAGTAATTTTGGGGGTGGAGGAAAGGCTGTCATTAGACCAATGAAAACATGGAAGTATCAAGTTTAGCCCTGCCCCTGCAGTATGACCGAAACCCAGCAGCACTGAAACACTAGAGCAAGGGACACCAAACTATAAAGTGGCATAAATTAAATCAGAAAAAGCATTCGTCTATTATACAGCAGTCTGGTGAGTATGAAATATGATAAACAAAGCAGTATTTATATAATTAAATTGTTAAAAAACAATAAATTAAAAAAGTTAAATAAAATTACACAAATTTGAAAAGCTTTACAAGTTGCAAAGCGTAGGGCTCTGTGTTTTAATATTTGAAAGGGTTTCAATACACATGTTATTATCTGTGTTACAAGTAGTAGAAGTTTTGCTTTGTGAATATAACTTTTACTTAATTATTAGAACATTAACATTAACAACTTTGGACTGTTGTGGGGGGGGGGGGGACACTTATGGGTGAACAATTTTAAGCCAGTGAGAAACCCGTGTGCTGTCTGTTTAAATAAGTATTAACAAATAGCCTTGTTGGAGATGCTAAATCCAGTTTCATTTAAACTTTGTTTTAGATACCTCTGTGAAGTGTTTGAAACATATTTAATAAAATATATGAAAAAACCCCAATGTGTATTAATATCCATATGCATAAAGCATTTATTTCTGTCATTTATCTGTACTTTATCTTGCTTATTGATCACTTTTTTTTTTAAAGAAATTAACCTAAAACCAGAAACACTAGATAATACTAACAGTATTAAAATAATATTGGGATTGTTTTTGAAGCTGCAGTTGCTTATTTGTCTTGTGAGAGTTGTCAACAGTGCTGTCTATATATCAATACGTCAAACTGGAAGAGCAAGTTGGCACACCACAGCTTCAAAAGTAAATATTTATGTATGTTCTCACCACAGGTGATGTTTCGATCCTAAAAGCTCTTCATCAGATAACATTGAGCACCCACATTGAACGTTTGGCCTGTCAGATGTGCGCACTTTATAATCTTTGTGGAACTATATACCATATATACCATAGTACTGAAGTTTATGTGCCATGTAAGGCCATGCTATAAGGTTTTTCTAAGAATACTGTGGTACTACCATTGTACATGAAAAGAAACAACAATAGAACCCTGGTTCTCTTTTTTAAGTGGTTGCTATATTTATGAATGGCTGCTATAATTATGAACGGTGGTATTTTATACATGACAGGCTCCAGACTGCGACTAAATCAAATATATTTTTGCTGAGATCACCATGGAGACTAGTTATAGGCCTATAAATTTACGTTATGACTTTGCATGTGCAAATAAGAGATGATGCATGTATGCAAAAGAGATGGCGCATGTGCCCTTCTGTAATGATAGTCCATTGTACGGCAAGTTGAGGATGAATCCAAGTGCAGATTTATTAAGCAGAAGTGAAATCCAAAATAAAAATAAAGACTTGAGTTGACTTAGCATGAACAAACTAGACTCACCAACAGCAAGTTACAACATCAATACACAACCAGAGACAATGGCTACATGAGGGCAATATATACCAAACAATGAACCAACCAATGGGAAACAAGACACATGACCTGGACAACCAATCATAACATGACACATACACAAGCCAGAAATACAAGAGGGCAAGGGAAACATGACACTAACAGCATGAAGCAATTACAAAATAAAAGACATGAAAACAAGAACATGAAACAGAACCCCAAAACAGACCTTACACCTATGCAGATTTTCTTTAGACCTATATGTATGTTTTTTTTTCCTGCTTGTTTTGTGATCACATCTAGTTTTCATTATTTCTGCTGAACAACAGCGTCACTGACCCGCTGCTGGAATGGAGGGATCCGGGGACGAGTTCATGAAATATTGCTCACCGCTGGTGTCCCGGTACGCCAGTAAAGAGATGGCCTACAACTTCAGTGACAGAAAAAAATTCACAACATGGAGAAAGCTGTGGCTTTACCTCGCTAAGGCCCAAAAGGTCTGTTTATTTATGTTTTGTTTTCTATAGACTATCTATAGATTAATTTAGTTGGCATTGTGATTCTCCGAATGCAAAGTGTGACTCTGTCTTAAGTTTTTGAGTGAGTGAAAATCTCAAGTGGTCAACTCTCTTCATTTAAAAATAGTTTAAAAGGGTGGACATGAGTTTTACTGTAATATTTAATGTTTTACAAGTGGACCAGACTGCCCATTCAAAGTAATGTGGTGGTAGTACACTGATGGTATTAGGTGGTAGTATTGTAGTACTTTAAATATTTACCATAATAGGCTACTGAAGTGTATGTGCCATGCTATAAGGCAGGGGTCACCAAACTTGATTCTGGAGGGCCGGTGTCCTGCAGAGTTTAGCTCCAACTTGCCTCAACAGATGAATGACTTCTGGTCTGTCATGTGTCATTTGTTGAATACAGTGGTAAGGCGGCTTTAACGAAGGAGCATTTTCTGCTCTGCCTGCACAAATGCATTTCCGCGAGCACAGGACTGAGCCCTGTGTGTAATAAACAATTCTTTGTGACTATATATAGTTCTCAAGTTGAAAAAGACATAAACGTGACAGTATGACTGAAATGTTAAGATGTTTAAAAAATGGAAATAAATAAAATATGTTTATTCTGTGGCACTTGAAAAAATAATTTGGCGACTATTTTTGTTTCTTTTTTTTTTTTATTGGAGAAATATATACAATACAGATAGTCTGGCAAAAATCAAATGCTATTTTTGTTTCTTATAGCAGCCAATGGCTCCTTAAGTGATTTATTTATTTATTTATTTTTGTCTGGAGCCCTGATAATGATCAGTCCAATATTCATGGCTTTACTATGGAACAAGTCCAAAAAGAAACATATTACCATAGCAATGTGTCTAAAATTATGATAATACTACGATAATTTGTATTACACTGATTCTTGAGACATGGGACAAAACATGTCCAGCAATTGTAACTGCTATTAGGTTTAAAATGGAAAATATTTTCAGCTGTAAATGTTATGAGGGATTAATAATAAAATGTGTTTAATTCAATTATCCCCTTCAATTTAATTTAATCCCATGCTAGACTATTGCAATGCTCTCTTGGCAGGTCTTCCAGCCAGTTCTATCAAACCTTTACAATTAATCCAGAACACGGCAGCAAGATTCATTTTTAATGAGCCAAAAAGAACGCACGTCACACCTCTGTTTATCAATTTGCATTGTCTACCAATAGCTGCTCGCATTAAATTCAAGGCATTGATGTTTGCCTACAAAACCACCACTGCACCCCTTTACCTAAATTCAGTACTTCAGACCTATGTGCCCTCTAGAAGCTTGTGTTCTGCATGTGAACATCGCTTTACTGTGCCATCCCAAATAGGCACAAAATCACTTTCACAGACTTTTAAATTAAATGTTCCCTCCTGGTGGAATGACCTGCCCAACTCAATCCAAGCAGCTGAGTCCTTAGCCATCTTCAAGAATCAGCTAAAAACACATCTCTTCTATCTTTATTTTACCCTCTAACTCTAGCACTCTCTATTCTAATTCTATTCTTTAAAAAAAAAAAAAAAAAACTTGTCCCTTTTAGACTTGCGCTGTATTCATTTACTTTTCTTTCCAAAAAAAAAAAAAAAAAAAAAAAAACTACTAACATTAGCTATCAATTATACAATTGACAAAAGCAAAAAGGGCTCTAACACTAGCTTGCGCTATTCTTTTTCATTTTTATTATATAATTTAAAAAAAAAAAACCTTGCTGCGTGTACTGCGTTAAGCTTACTGAGACTTGTTATAACACTTGTATATCATTGCTCTTTTGTTGATTTTGATTGCTTCCATTGTCCTCATTTGTAAGTCGCTTTGGATAAGTGTCTGCTAAATGACTAAATGTAATGTAAAAGTAATTTTATCATTATTATATCAACTCTGACACTGTCTTATGACTACATCTATAACAGTGTGTCCACAGAGAAGGGTTCAATCATTCATATGCTATAAAAAAAAAATGTATATATATATATATATATATATATATATATATATATACACACACATACATACACACACAGTGGGTACGGAAAGTATTCAGACCCCCTTAAATTTTTCACTCTTTGATATATTGCAGCCATTTGCTAAAATCATTTGTTCATTTTTTTTTTCCTCATTAATGTACAGACAGCACCCCATATTGACAGAAAAACACAGAATTGTTGACATTTTTGCAGATTTATTAAAAAAGAAACTGAAATATCACATGGTCCTAAGTATTCAGACCCTTTGCTCAGTATTTAGTAGAAGCACCCTTTTGAACTAATACAGCCATGAGTCTTTTTGGGAAAGATGCAACAAGTTTTTCACACCTGGATTTGGGAATCCTCTGCCATTCCTCCTTGCAGATCCTCTCCAGTTCTGTCAGGTTGGATGGTAAACATTGGTGGACAGCCATTTTTAGGTCTCTCCAGAGATGCTCAATTGGGTTTAAGTCAGGGCTCTGGCTGGGCCATTCAAGAACAGTCACGGAGTTGTTGTGAAGCCACTCCTTCGTTATTTTAGCTGTGTGCTTAGGGTCATTGTCTTGTTGGAAGGTAAACCTTCGGCCCAGTCTGAGGTCCTGAGCACTCTGGAGAAGGTTTTTGTCCAGGATATCCCTGTACTTGGCAGCATTCATCTTTCCCTCGATTGCAACCAGTTGTCCTGTCCCTGCAGCTGAAAAACACCCCCACAGCATGATGCTGCCACCACCATGCTTCACTGTTGGGACTGTATTGGACAGGTGATGAGCAGTGCCTGGTTTTCTCCACACATACCGCTTAGAATTAAGGCCAAAAAGTTCTATCTTGGTCTCACCAGACCAGAGAATCTTATTTCTCACCATCTTGGAGTCCTTCATGCGGTCTTTCATGTGTCTTGCACTGAGGAGAGGCTTCCGTCGGGCCACTCTGCCATAAAGCCCCGACTGGTGGAGGGCTGCAGTGATTGTTGACTTTCTACAACTTTCTCCCATCTCCCAACTGCATCTCTGGAGCTCAGCCACAGTGATCTTTGGGTTCTTCTTTACCTCTCTCACCAAGGCTCTTCTCCCCCAATAGCTCAGTTTGGCTGGACGGCCAGCTCTAGGAAGGGTTCTAGTCGTCCCAAACGTCTTCCATTTAAGGATTATGGAGGCCACTGTGCTCTTAGGAACCTTAAGTGCAGCAGAAATGTTTTTGTAACCTTGGCCAGATCTGTGCCTTGCCACAATTCTGTCTCTGAGCTCTTCAGGCAGTTCCTTTGACCTCATGATTCTCATTTGCTCTGACATGCACTGTGAGCTGTTAGGTCTTATATAGACAGGTGTGTGGCTTTCCTAATCAAGTCCAATCAGTATAATCAAACACAGCTGGACTCAAATGAAGGTGTAGAACCATCTCAAGGATGATCAGAATAAATGGACAGCACCTGAGTTAAATATGAGCGTCACAGCAAAGGGTCTGAATACTTAGGACCATGTGATATTTCAGTTTTTCTTTTTTAATAAATCTGCAAAAATGTCAACAATTCTGTGTTTTTCTGTCAATATGGGGTGCTGTGTGTACATTAATGAGGAAAAAAAATGAACTTAAATGATTTTAGCAAATGGCTGCAATATAACAAAGAGTGAAAAATTTAAGGGGGTCTGAATACTTTCCGTACCCACTATATATATATATATATATATATATATATATATATATATATATATATATATATATATATATATATAATTTTTTTTTTTTTTTTTTTTTTTTTAAATGATGAAAAAGAGCTTGTTTTATCAAAAGCAACACTTAATAATATCTCATATCAAAGCAAGGTTGGTTTTCAAGGACACATGCGTATTTCACATCTGCAGAGTACATCAATGTCAGACAGGCTTTGGTTTTATAGTTTTATAATATTTAAATCCTAATGTTAATATTTCCTGTGTCACAACCATGATATGTCAACATCTTCCAATTTCTGAGGAAATTATTTGAAATGTTTAGATAATTTTATTTTCCTGAAGCAGGTTCTATTAGCATCTAGCATCAACAGAGAAAACAAAATGACTACTACATGAACTCCATTTGTTTTGTGAAAGAAATGGCAAATTTGTCAACACCATCAGATGTCACCACCATAAGATTTTCTGTCTGATGGTGGTGACGAGCCAATGACGGAGTTGACATTCAACGTGAAGTCATCATACTTTTGTGGTTTTCAAGTAATTTTTACTTATATTAAATATAAAAAAGTGTTTAATTTTTCTAATAATGTATAAATACTAAACAGCATATATTGCTTTTGTGGATTGATAGTCATCACGTCTAGCAGAGTTAGGGTTGAGGGAACATTAGATTCAGGGAACATAACACTGGATAAAACATATCTAATACAGTTTATTTGTATTCTGATCATATGTGTTCTGATCATTTTTGGATCATTTGTAAAGATGTTTAAATGTGAATATTAAGATCCTGGTGAATGTAAAATGATACAGGTAACAAATAATTGTTTTATTTGTTCATTTAACTGTTTTTAAAAGTTACCTTGTTACCACAGCAGATGCACAGCAGACATACTGTTTTGAGATGAGAAAATAAAACATTTGTGTTCCAATGATATATCAAAATACTTAAATGTGAATCTTGAAAAAAAGCTTTATAAACAATAACATACTTTTGTCGTGTTTGTTTTAATACAGTAATTGATTGATTCAGTGTATTTGATAGTTAAAATGATTACAAATTCAGGTTTTCGTCACCACCGTAAGATCTGTCAGGTCTGTGTCACCTCTGTTAGATGAATATTTTGATAATATTTGATTATGATATTTTATATTTGTTGAGGAATTTTTGGTCACATGTGAAAATGTAATCTGTCTGCTAACATGAGAATGTGTTTTGAAATGTTAAAAACACCTTGATTGCTTGATTGCAAAATAAGTGATGGCAAGGTAAAAAGTACATTTTGATAAAAAAGAAAAAAGTTGGGACGTTGAATCAAAGCATAGCTCAGCATGTAAGATAAAAGACGTAGTTTCATTTGTCTGAGTACAAGTTTTATTTTTTCGATATTGCACCCTGTTTTGTCCTATACTTCTCAAGAATCAGTGATTAGTGTATTTTTCATTTCCAAAATAACTAATTTAAATGTAAGGGTAACAGGAGAGTGTTAGATGGTGTTAAATGTAATGTAAATTAATAGAAATAAGAGCGCACAATTAAATATTGATGATACTGAAAAGATCTCTTTATCGCTGTAATGTCTTCTCTGCAGGAATTGGGTCTCCAAATAACTGATGCCCAGGTGAGCGAGATGGAGTCTCACTTGGAGGATATTGATTTCGTCATGGCTGCAGAGGAGGAGAGGAAGTTGAGGCATGATGTCATGGCTCACATGCACACATTTGCTCACTGCTGTCCGACCGCTGCTTCCATCATCCACCTGGGCGCCACTTCCTGTTATGTTGGAGACAATATGGTGAGGCCAAAATATTACCATGTCATTATCTGTTACTTTACGGTTATTATTGATTGGACTCCATGGCCTCCTGGAATTTTCAGAGCAGAATGGTTATAGAGGGAACATGAATTAAATCCATTTTTAACTGTAAAGGGATAGTTCACCCAAAAATGAAAATTCTGTCATTAATTACTCACCCTCATGTCGTTTCAAACCTGTAAGACCTTTCAGATAATTCAGATATTTTTAATGAAATTCGAGAGCTTTATTCAACTATTTCTTCTCTTCTGCGTCAGTCTTCGACATGTGTTTACATGACGTGTGCATTCCTCTGCTAAACAAGGCGCAGCGCATCCGGATTTGGCGTCAGAATGCTGGCTCCTGCATCAGCAGCACACGCATGCATCGTGATACTCTCGTGAATGCGCGTTGAAGACTGACACGGAAGAGAAGAAACTGTTGAATAAAATTGTTATTTTTGTTTTGTTTGCGCACAAAAAGTATTCTCGTAGCTTCATAAAATTACAGTTGAACCACTGTCGTCACATATTTTAAAGATGTCCTTACTACCTTTCTGGGCCTTGAATGTGTCAGTTGTGTTGCTGTTTATGCAGGGTCAGAAAGCTCTCAGATTTCATTAAAAATATCTGTGTTCTGAAGATGAACGAAAGTCTTACGGGTTTGGAACGACATGTGGGTGAGTAATTAATGACAGAATTTTCATTTTTGGGTGAACTATCCCTTTAATGTTGCAGTTTAAAGAAGGATATTGTTGTTTTAAAGTAAAAAAAAATTAAATGTTGAAAATTGTCTTATTAAATGTGTTTTATCTGTAGGATCTGATAATGCTGCGTGGTGGATTTGATATCCTGCTACCCAAGGTATCCTGCTACTTTCTGAAATTTACCATTTCAATCAAAACAACTGATGCTTATAAAGGTACTTAGAAGTGCCATATAAAAATAAAATACATTTTCGGTGTATTGTATCAATTCCTGAAATTTTCAGTTTTGACAAATAAATAGATGTGTGTAAAACTGTTAATTTAATTTATTTAAAAAATATATAGTTAAATGTAACATTTAATATTAAATCACTTTTCAAATGGACAAATAAATAGGTTTAAAATAGTATTTAAATTAAAATACTAAATTAAAGCCAGTAATAAAATAGTACATTAATCATTAAGTCTTTTTAAATGCAAACTTGACATTTAAAAAATATTGTGGCCAATTACCTTTCTTGATCCATTTAAAAGAACATTTGTAATTATAGTCCCCAATCAGTGTTGTTTTGGTATTATTTATATTATAGTTTATATTAGTATTTAGATTTTTTTTTTTTTTAATACTTAGTTTTTATTTTAATTTTGGATTTTTTTTTTTTAAATATTACTGTTTAGGATTCAGTTATTTTTATTTCAGTTTTAGTTCAGTTTTATTTTATTTCCAGTTCATAATTCTCATCCACTGGAGTAAATGTTCTCCCTCTCTTAGTTGGCTCGTGTCATAGAGAGGCTGGCTAACTTTGCTGAGAACTATGCTGACCTGCCGACTTTAGGCTTCACCCATTATCAGTGAGTCTAGTGCATGTACCAGACCTTACAACAAATATTTAAATATTACAGCATGTCTAGAGTTTGCATGTAAAATTAACTCTTCTGTCTTTTTTGTTTTGTTCCTCTCTGTCTTCAGTTCTTTTATGAACTGTCCATGTCATCTCTGACAAATCCCACTCACCCTTCAAAATTCACTATTTTTTTTAACATGTACATTATTGTCCATCTAGTTTGAGCGACGAATGGAGCTCAAGCATAGTTCAGGCAGACCACACCGTGACTGCAACATCAACTGACACTCAGCTGATCGTAACTCCTCCCACAGATATATAAGATCATCCGTACTCACACTTGACATTAGGTGTGTTCGACACAATTTTTCAAAAACGCTTTAGAAAACTGAGTTGGGGCCGAGTACCAAAACAAACTTGTAGCCAATCAGCAGTAAGGGGCGTGTCTACTCATGATGTGGAGGAGAGAGCGTTTAGTGAACAGCTGAGCCGAGCGATGACAGAAAGATAGAGATGGCGGATAAAAAAACAAAAGAGGAAAACGTCCGCGGAATGATAAGGCAAGAAGTAGTACCCATGTAAATATCGGATCAGCTTTCCAGCGCTGGAGAGAATTCAAGGAGCAGAAGGCCTGCGATCGGACGCTGAGGTTGCTTTGTTTCTTCTCGATAGGTAAGTAACACCGTGTCTACACCGGACGTGCCGCTAAAGTCTGCCTACACTGGATGCGACAAAGCGACCGTTGAAAATTATTTGAAATTTGTGTCAACACGTCATTAATAGAAATTAATAATGACTTCTCCGTTATGGAAACTCCTTCCCTTCCAACCTTTCCTGAAGTCCTATTGGCTCACACCTGTCCAAATGACTGGCCAGTTGTCACAAAGTATGCAAATGCATGCAAATACTGACGAGCTCGAGAGGCAGTATAAAATGCGGTGGATGCTACAATACGTCAGAATCTTCTACTTCACTTTGCTGAACAACCTAAGAATATGGCTTATTAATTATTTACAGCTCACAGTTGAGGTTTGCTCATCAGAGGGCGGTGCCTGGATTGCCGCTCCTCTGCAGCGTTCAGGTGAGTATGACATTTTTCTTCAGATGCCAGATGAGTCCGTCTGCCCTCGATCAGTGGTGGACCTTAAGGACTCTGGTGATGAGTTCATGCCAACTAAATGTCCGCATTCATCTCACCCATCGAAACTGCAGGACATCAGCCCGGCTTCTCACGTCCCCCTTCCAAACTATTCCGGGAATCTCACGCTGGTTACTCGGTGTGATAGAGTGTGGGTACGCCCATCAATTCAGACACAGACCACCCCGTTTCAACGGCGTGGTATAGTCTCTGACGTTGCCTCAAAATACCTTGGTTCTGAGACAAGAGGTATGCAGCCTGCTCAAGAAAGGAGCGATAGAACGAGTCCCTCCGAGTGAGCTGGACAGTGGGTTTTGTGTTGCCCAAGAGAGATGGAGGACTCCACCCGATTCTAGATCTCAGGCCCATCAACAGAGCGCTCTGCAAGCATCCGTTCAGGATGACAACGCTGAAACAGATTCTGGCGCAAATTCGCCCCGGGGACTGGTTGAGTCCGTGGATTTAAAGGATGCGTACTTTCACATTCAGATGCACCGCACCGCATCACAGACGCGTTCTGAGATTTGCTTTCCAGGACACAGCGTACCAGTACTGTTTTCCCATTTGGGCTGGCTTTGGCCCGCGCTCTTTCTCGAGGTGCATGGACGCAGCTCTCTCCCCCCTCAGAGCGAGCAGGGGATACGCGTTCTCAATTATTTGGATGACTGGCTGATCTTAGCTCAGTCACGGGACACACAAGCCGGCCATATAGACAAACTGCTTTGTCACTTGGAGTCCCTAGGGCTATGTGTGAACATGCAGAAAAGCATTCTCGCCCCAAGTCAGCCTATAACATATCAGGTAGTGTGCTTCGACTCAGTGAAGATGCGGGCTTGCCTCTCTCGGGAGCGCTCGGTGGCCATTTTGTCTTCCCTGTGCCATTTCAGACTGGGCAGCTCTGTTCACTTGACGGAACTGCTGGGACTCATGGCAGCGGCATCAGCGGTTTGTCATCTGGGTTTACTACACATGCACCCACTGCGGTTTTGGCTGAAATCTCGAGTCCCATGGACAACGTGGACTTCGGGCCGTTTGCGCATCGCAGTCTTCCGCGGCTGCATTGAAGCTCTAAGGCCGTAGCGCATCCCAGATCTCTTCGGGGGGGGTTTGGTGTGGTCACGACAGATAAATCGACTTGCGGCTGGGAGTAGTGTGTGAGGGCATGCCGACTTCGGGTCTGTGGTCAGAACCTCAGAGCCGGTGGCATATAAACTGGAAACAGTGTTTTTAGCTCTAACGGATTTTCGGCCGGCAGCTGGAACAGTGACATGTACTGATTCGCACATGTACTGACAAACATGTCTGTGGTTTCGTACATAAATCACCAAGGAGGCACAAGGCTCTGTACAAGCAGGCAGCGAAACTCCTGCTATGGGCGGACCGTCACTTTCTCTCCTTTAGAGCAGCGCACATCCCCGGTCTCTTGAACCACGGGGCGGAAATGCTTTCGAGGAAGGGGATTCCTCAAGAAGAGTGGAGGTTGTATCCTGAGTCAGTTCGGATGATTTGGACCTGCTACGGGAGAGCGGAGGTGGATCTGTTCGCCACGAGCGAGAATGCGCATTACCCGCTGTTCTTCTCCCTGTCTCATTGCATTTTTTACAGTACAGGCTGGATAGTGGATGTCTACCATCAACACTGAAAGTCTATGTGGCCACTATTGCCTCGTTTCGCTCCCCGCTGGGCAGGCAATCGATCGGCAGGCACGTGCTGGTGGTGAGATTTCTTAAGGGGGTGAGGAAATCCCCCGTGTCCGCCCTCAGTTCCGTCCTGAGACCCGAGGTGGTGTTAAGAGCTCTTTCACAGCCACCATTCGAGCTTTTAACATCCGTTGCTATGAAGGAGCTATCTCTCAAACTGCACTTCTTCTTGCCCTCGCTTCGGCTAAGCGCATAGGGGATTTACATGCGTTTTCTGTGGACAGTGACTGTATTCGCTTCGGACCCGGTGACTGCAGCGTCACTCTCTGGCTGGCTACATGCCCAAATCACTATCTACCCCCTTCACAGCGCAGGCTGTTTCGCTGTCTGCCCTGTCTTCTGAGTCATCGACCTCGCGTGATGCGGATGCTCAGACTTCGGTGTGCCCCGTCAGGGCTTTGAGGATTTACATTGACCGTTCGGCCAGCTTTCGACAGTCTGACCACCTTTTCGTTTGCTACGGTGGTTGGGCGAAGGGCTGGGCTGTGTCAAAGCAGAGGCTTTCCCACTGGATTGTGGACGCTGTCACGGCTGCTTATACGAGCCAAGGTTTGGAATGCCCTTTGCACATTAGGGCCCACTCAACAAGGGCTATCGCCTTCTCCTGGGCTTGGTCGAGAGGTATGTCTATTCAGGATATATGCTTTGCAGCCGGCTGGTCTTCTCAGAATACTCTCGCCAGGTTTTACAAGCTGGACATTCAGTCCTTAGCCTCTCAAGTGCTGTCGGTGAGTGACTGATTCATGTTTATGCTACCTCTATTCATGTGTGTTTGCTGCCTCGCACAGTAATTACTCTGCGCAGCCCTATATGCTTTTGTTGTTGTCTGCCCTGTACTCAGTGCAGCCCCTGTTATTCAATGTCTAATTCGATTGGTGTACCATCATGTTGTGTTATACTGCTGCTTAACACCGTTATCTCTGTGCAGCCCCCTCACAATACTGTGGTTGTTGTTGCTTCTGCCCTGTTTCTCAGCGCAGCATACATTATTACTGACCAGATATGCAAATTTCGTATACCTGGGCTTAGACGCTCATTGGCTTATCTCCACCTATCAGCTGCAAGCCCGCCTAACAAGCATCACTATTGGTCATGGGAATTGTGTGTGTTCTATTTTCGCTGAGTGTGTAACTTGTACAGGCTGCTCGTAGACTCTCTCACGGCGGGATTGAATATCGTTCCCATAATGGAGAAATGTCTCCGTGATGTCTTGTGAAAGCTCGAGAGGGAATGTCTCCGGTTACTATCGTAACCTCGGCTCCCTGAGAGCAGGAACGAGACATCACGGAGGTCACCGTGTTCGCTGCTCGACCAGCTATAGCGGCGTTCAGTATCAGATTCTGATGTATTGTCGAGTGCACCGCATTTTATACTGCCTCTCGAGCTCGTCAGTATTTGCATGCATTTGCATACTTCGCGACAACTGGTCAGTCATTTGGACTGGCATGAGCCAATAGGACTTCAGGAAAGGTTGGAAAGGAAGGAGTTCCCATAACGGAGAAATGTCTCCGTGAAGTCTCATTCCCGCTCTCAGGGAACCGAGGTTACGACAGTAACCGGAGACGCTTTGCGTTGTTTCACAAAACTAATCGTTGCCTGGGTTGCGTAGGCTATGTATGTGTGGGGCAGAGCTATCAAAATAGGGGCAAGACCCTTTTGGCGTAGGGGCGTGTTTGTTTTGGTGATTTCAAATATCAACACTGGCTTTCAGAAATTGCTTACCCCACCTTTAATGCAGCACTGCGCAGATCGATCAGAGGCTGCATCCGAA
The DNA here is from genome assembly GCA_039654775.1 of Spinibarbus caldwelli. Taxonomy (NCBI): domain Eukaryota; kingdom Metazoa; phylum Chordata; class Actinopteri; order Cypriniformes; family Cyprinidae; genus Spinibarbus; species Spinibarbus caldwelli. Next base: position 12,005,621 of record CM077219.1, on the reverse strand, counting down.
AACTGAAAAATGCTGCCTTCGGAGGCAGCACTCCAAGGTAGGAAGGCATCAAGGCACGTCCGAATCCAAAGTTAGCTTCACTTCCTGTCTCATGAGATACCTTCATCTGATCGATTTTTGAAGGCAGCATAGATGTATCCTTCACTGCATTTGATATCCCACAATCCTGTGCGTTCCATTCTGTGACGGTTGAGCTAAAAAAATAAAGATGGCGTCTGAAAGTTGCATTTGCTGGTTAGTTTGTGTGTAAATGTATATTTCTGATTAACTTTTTGCACTTTTGATTATTTCTAGCGAGAAATTGGTTTTATACTATTTAAATATTTGTTTAGTTATCACCAAAACTCGTTCTATTTTGTTGTAGATCATTAAACCGTTATGCTGCCTCAGAAGCCTGTCCAAAATCAGTTTCATGAGGTGCCTTCGTGCGCAGTTTCGTGCGCTGCCTGCAAAGTCATTGCCTCATGAGGCAGCAAGTCAGCTGCCTAAGTTTTTGGATGCAGCCACATTCTGTCTTGAAGCAGTGCATGCCGATTAGAAATTTTGTCCGACTTGAGACGACGCCGACGCCACGTTACTGTCACGTGTGGCATCAAAGTGCCGTGAGAGCGTTTCGAAAGCAGCCGGCTGACTCCGGCCGCAGTTTCTCCAGAGCGGCTGCAGGAGCTCTGATGACAACACAGCTATTTCACTATTGGCCAAACTCACCACATGACAACGATCACGTGTGTTTCGGGTTTATTCTAACATCTTCAATTCCAATAATGCTCACAAATCTGTTTTTCGAACAGTAAAAGCTTTTTTATTAGTATTTACATAGTTTATGATTGTTGAACTTTATTCTTGAACAGATGGCGCTGTATTAAGCAGTATATAAAAAGTGTTTCTGTTGCTCATGAAAACATTTCTGAAACGCCTGTGTATTTGACAAAAATTGCATTTAATTCACTTCATCTGTGATGGAGTATATGCAAAAACCGCGTGAGCCTCACTAAAGGGAGCAGAATTGACCGGCTTGACGGCTCCGTTTTCAACTCCGCCCCCGACTGCAAGTGGCTACTCGTTGACTGCCGTCTGTAGCCGTGCTTCAAGTCGAACGCACCTATAGTCTGTCACATAGACATGCGCTTCTGCCTTGAGTTCTGTCGCACAGACACTCGCTTCTAGTTCGGCTCAAGACAGCTTCAAAACGCTAATTCGTTGCACAGATACTCATCACAAACACTCACTCAGGACAGCTTTCAAATAGATTTAAAGTATGTTGAACACCAGTATAAGCGGCTTGATTTGGAAGTGACTTAAGAACAATTCAGTCGAGATCACCCTCCCTGCATGGAGTTGTAGCTTACATCATTAAAAAGATCAAGCATGTTAAGATGTTGCTTAAAAGCTAGTCACTATTTGGAACCTACTGTTTACCAGGATTTTATGTTTATCATTGAACATTCTCGTTGTTAAGGCTGGCTGTGTTTTAGTAATATGCTGTTGAACAAGCTTCTGTTTGTTATTGGAAACTTACTTTTGCAGTCATTTGGTTATGTCAATATGCTTAATCCTCTCTGGTGTTATGGGAAACGTATCATTGCTTAAGCACAGTTTGATTTCTAAGTAGTGTGGAATCATGTGAAGTAGCTATTTTCAGTGAGTAGCTAAAGCTGTTTGAGTCGCTAAATATCTCTAGATGACGTTGTATGCCGTTTAGCATATTCATTACCTTCATTGCATTCTACCTATTGTCAGCATTTTATAGTTACTTCTCTGCTACTCTCTGTGCTTACATAATGGATTTAATACAGCCACATTGCATAAACCGTTCATATATTCTGTTGCCGTCAGACAGTTTGAAATAGTAACTGAAATGCTCTGTTAAAATCTGATTTATAATCCAGATGTTGTCTGACAAATCTCTATATACATAAGACATTGTTTGTCGATAGGCACTTGGAAAAGTCACTAAAGGGTCTAAAGTCGTTATCTAGCAATAAGTTGCATATTTGTTAACACTGATGGGAGGAAGTGCAGCACGCAGTGTGGCTGATAGGTCCCGCCTCCTAAGTTATGAACCAGTTGCTGATGGATTTGTCGCTTCGGCTGCTGTTGGAGGAACAGCTTGCTGTGGAGGTGGTTGGTGCTCTGAAACGTGCATTTAGGACCGTGAATAAGCATTGACTGGTCAGCCTGAGAAAATGCAAATTCGTGATTCGTGTGTTTAGAAACTATTATGAGACAGTCATTGTCAGATTTATTGGCGATTTTAATGAAGATGTTTAGGCAGAGTCTTTGTGATAACCTTTGGGGAGTGGTGTTTCCCTGTTCATGGATAGAGGAGCTGAGCTGCTTATCTGAGAGGCGTTTCAAGGACTGATTTGGGTGAAATTGCCTAGAAGGGACTTTGATGACAAACATTTTACTGGCTACATGTGTCTTCATTTCAACTGTGCTATAGTTTGATTAACAGCTATTTAGCCAATTCATTCTTCACATTATTTCTCTAGGGCTGCAGGTTGGCGTAGCTACATTTGTAATTATTCTTAAATCGCTTATTTAACGATAGTGTGATAATGCTATTCATGCTAGCACACCATCATCTTCTGTCCCTCAATTCCTATGTTAAAGGAGACAATGCTTGCTTCCCGTGTAGCTACTTCATTTTGTTGGGGGGATAATAACTCAAGCATTATTTCATCCTCTCACGGAGTTATTCAACGTTATGTCCGGTATACATAAATTTCTAGTTTTATCCTCACCAGTTATCTTACCAGAAAACAGCATTCCTGGTCATTATTGAAATATGCCATCTCCACCAGCCGAGATGAGCGTATCCACTAAAGTGACAATCAGCCTGAACGCAGAGGCTGGGAAGCTGAACAGAGAAGACCAATTGATGAGAGTGGGAGGTACACAGATCAAAGTCCACTGATGGTACGAAGACAGTTGATTGAGGAAGTGCAGCAGTTTATCAACCTTATGAGCATAGTGGCCACTGATGGAGGGACATAGGCTGAATCAACAGTCAAATAAGGAAGATCAATGGAGACACAGAAACAGGCTTTCCAAGAAGACCTGGAAGACATTGGCATCCAATGGGAAGATGTGGATAATGTGGCCATGGAACGTCTTGTTGCCCATCGTGCCAACACGTGACCTGATCTGATAATGGTGAAATCTCTGCAGAGTAAGAAGCTACTCTCTTTAAATATTAAGGCATGCCACCTCTCCTAACCATTCAGAGAGTGCACCCCGTGAATGATCTTAGAACTGAACTTACTACGTCTTTGTGTTGGGGGTTCAAACCTCAGTGATGTTTGCCTGTGGATAGCTCAGAATCTGAAACCTTCAGAGCGAAGCCTGCCGCCAAATATAAGTTCAGGACCTCTACAATATTCTGACTTGAACAGAGTGGTCCTGACTGAAATCTAGTTTGAGCGACAAATGGAGCTTAAGCATAGTTCAGGCAGACCACGGCGTGACTGTAGCATCAGCTGATGCTCAGCTGATCGTAACTCCTCCCACTACAATTTAATAAGATATATAAGATCATCCGTACTCACACTTGCTATAGTCTGTTGCACAGACATGTGCTTACCCTCCTCCATCCCCAACTCCTCCTTATGCAGATACATGATCACTTAACTGCCCACCCATGGAGATATATCATCTGTCCAGCTCATGTTGCTCAAATTGTCCAATATTATCCACAGTACTGTGTTACTCTACTTGGTATGTATAACTGTGCATATTAAAATATCTGGCAATTGGTTAGGCTTCAGGAGGGGTCAAACCTCAGTGAGGTTTGCCTGTGGATAGCTCAGAATCTGAACCCTTCAGAGCGAAGCTTGCCACCAAATATAAAGTTCAGGATCTCTACAATATTCTGACTGGTCCTGACTGAAATATTGATTTTTCATATTATTTTAACTTTCCTTCATTTAAAACAATAATACTAGACTGGTTTTGAGTTTTATTGTCTCTCTCATCTTTTTGTCAGACCAGCTCAGCTGACTACAGTCGGGAAGCGCGCTTGTCTGTGGCTGCAGGATCTGGTCATGGACATGCGTAATCTTCAGCGTGCAAGAGAGGACCTGCGTTTCCGGGGTGTCAAAGGATCTACAGGCACTCAGTCCAGCTTCCTGCAGCTCTTCCAGGGAGATTGTGAGAAGGTGAATACAGCTGCATATAAATTTTATGCTTCGACACTGGCTTACTGCATACTCAGTGTGTAACTTGTCTCCAAAATACATATTATATTCACTACCGTTCAAAAGTTTGAGGTCAGTAAGTTTTTTATTTTTATTTATTTATTTATTTTATATATATATATATATATATATATATATATATATATATATATATATATATATATATATTAGTAGGGCTGTCAAAATTAACATGTTAATTGTGTGATTAATTTTATTTTTTTAGTTTAACGTGTTAAAATTATTTAACGCAATTAACGCAGCATCCATTTTTTTTTTTTCCTGGCATCCTTTGGCTAGTGCAGGGGTGTCCAAACTTGGTCCTGGAGGGCCGGTGTCCTGCAGAGTTTAGCTCCAACTTGCCTCAACACACCTGCCTGGAAGTTTCTAGTATACCTAGTAAGAGCTTGATTAGCTGGTTAAGGTGTGTTTAATTATTAGGGTTGGAGCTAAACTCTGCAGGACACACTGAGCGTGTGTGATTACCTGCGTCTGTCCTTCTTCAGGTCAAGTCATATATTAGTGAAAAAAAAATCAGTTTGCTATCAGTTGTTCTAAGATGAGATGTCCAAGTATCCTTTCAATGTTTAAAGGGATTTCCCATGACTGGCGTCAGCCCTAGTAAATGCTTTGAATCAATGCCATTGATTTATCCACAAGTTTCCTACGCCCCATAAGGCCTTGCATCTAAAGTGGGAGTGTCTTCCGGTTCAAAGTAAACAAGCGGGACGTGACACTCATTCATTCAACAGTTGACAGTCATTAAATATTTAGCGATCCAAACCTGCTAACGATGTGGGAACCAGGGCTCTGAACCGGTTCAAGGAACGAAAACGAAAACCAGAAACGAACGAAATTTTGACTGGAACAGAAATGAAATCAAATTTTATAGTTCCGAACAGAATCGAAAATTTGAAATGGCCATCAACCTGTTAATAACTTTATTTTATCGTTCCATTTAATATTTGAAATTTGCTGTTAACCAATCAGGAATTCAAGTTGCTAGACTATGCAAATGTGATGCTGACGCATCCAGCGAGTGAAACGCCCGCGCGCTCAGCTGTGAGCTCGTCATAGGTAAGTCACAATGCATTAGAGTTTATCCGAGGACTGAGGGATTCAACAGATCTTACGGACCTGCAGCGCTTCTGTGAACGGAGAAAACAGAATAAAACTATAGGCTTACATAATATATTTCACTTAAATCATTGACAGATTAACGAAACCAAAGAAAAAAATATATATGCTGATTTAGGCCTACGGTTCATTGTGACGCATTCCAAAGTTCTCGGAAAGGAAAACGAGACGGCAGAAAGTAGTTTTATTTGTTTTGCAAAAGCTTGACAGTTTTGAATGATGTCGCATCTGTAACCAACCAGCGTTGCTATGGCCGTATCACCTTACATCATCATTGACTGTATTTGGGTTTTATGAAGCACACACTGGAAAGGCACACACCTGTATCGAGGTACAGAAACATTTTTGCAGCATTGAAGGTCCCAATGAGCACAGTGGCCTCCATCATCCGTAGATGGAAGAAGTTTGGAATCACCAGGATTCTTCCTAGAGCGGGCGCCTGGCCAAACGGAGCGATCGGGGGAGAAGGGCCTTAGTCAGGGAGGTGACCAAGAACCCGATAGTTACTCTGAAAGAGCTCCAGCATTTCTCTGTGGAGAGAGGAGAAACTTCCAGAAGAACAACCATCTCTGCAGCACTCCACCAATCAGGCCTGTATGGTAGAGTGGGTAGACGGAAGCCACTCCTCAGTAAAAGGCACATGACAGCCCGCCTGGACTTTGCCAAAAGGCACCTCAAGGACTCTCAGATCATGAGAAACAAGATTCTCTGGCGTGATGAACCTCAATTCTGTGAATGTCCTTGAGTGGCCCAGCCAGAGGCCAGACTTGAACCCGATTGAACATCTCTGGAGAGATCTGAAAATGGCTGTGCACCGATGCTCCCCATCCAACCTGATTGAGCTTGAGAGGTACTGCAAAGAAGAATGGGAGAAACTTCCCAAAAATGTGTGCCAAGCTTGTAGCATCACACTCAAAAAGACTTGAGGCTGTAATTGGTGCCAAAGGTGCTTCAACAAAGTATTGAGCAAAGGCTTTGAATGCTTATGTAAATGTGATTTTTATATATATATATATATATATATATATATATATATATATATATATATATATATATATATATATATTTTAATACATTTACAAAGATTTCAAACAAACTTCTTTCACATTGTTTGTAGAATTTGGAGGGAAATAATGAATTTAATCCATTTTGGAATAAGGCTGTAACATAACAAAATGTGGAAAAATTTAAGCGCTGTGAATACTTTCCGGATGCACTGTAAATATACTAATATGCGATTAATCAAAAAATTATTACAGAAAAATGTTAGATTTGTTAGTTAGGCTAGTGTTTTTTATTTATTTTTTATTTTTATTTTTTTTAAACGATTGACAGCACTAAAAAAAGTTAATACTTTAATTCAGCATAGTTGCATTAAATTGATTAAAAGTGATGGTAAAAACATTTTTATATTTTTACAAAGTCATTTTCAATACTGATCATATAAAGAAATGATTTCTGTGACAGTAAAGTAATGGCTGATGAAAATTCAGCTTTGCCATCACTGGAATAAATTACATTTTACAATATATTAAAAAAGAAAATGGCAACTTTAAATTGTAATAACATTTTATAATACTGTTATAGTACTCCTTCTTTTTTTGTGGATCAAATACATGCAGCCTTCATGAAAAATTATTATTTATTTATTTTTTTTAAGTTAAGTCTAAAACTCTTATAGCCATTGTTACCCCAGAACATCATCATTGACTGTATTTGGGTTTTATGAAGCTTTGAAACATGTTGTGGACTGTGCAGTTTTGTATCCTGTAGGGAAGAATGTCAGTAACATCATATCATTGTGGTTTACTCTATGGTTGAGCTGATGTTATCAGTTTTGACTGTTTTCTCTGTTAGGTGGAGGAGTTGGATAGGAAGGTCACTGAGATGGCTGGATTTAAAAAGTATGCTCTTGTTATTGACTTTCTGCATTCATTGTTTACAAAATGCTTCAAATATCTTCTAAATTCTTCATGTTATTCAATAGCATTGTTGGCTAGAATCTTACATTGTATATGATTTTATGTGCACATGGTTAATCAGTTCCTCCATTTATTTTCATACCAGATCATACCTGGTGACGGGTCAGACGTACAGTCGTAAGGTGGATATCGACACACTCTGTGTTCTGGCCAGCCTCGGAGCCACAGTACATAAGGTCAGACACAAAGTTATGAATGAATGAAACGCCTTTGTCCATATTCACCATATAGCACTCACGGAAAGCACTTGAGAAACGGCGTCTCTTGCGCTTTCATGTTTTTTTTGTTTTTTTGTCTCAAGCAAGAGACTGTATGACATTCACATTACATGATTTGACTGATTTTTACACAGAAAGGGCGACACTGCATTAAAAGAAATGAACATTCATGTTTTCATAACCACTGGCCAAATTCAAAAACAAAACTAAAATTAAATCATCTTTGAGAGCAAGGCAGCCCCCTGGTGTTTCGGGGGCCCTACGCAGCTTGCATACTTTGCGTATTGGGAGGATCGGCTCTGTCTACAATGATCTCAGAACAGCAACAAACATCATTTTTTAGAGTGACCTCCTTTTCTCATCAAAATTTTAAAATGCTTATTCAGGAAGGGGTTAAGTAACATAAAAAGGACACGCAAGACAAAAGATCAGTTTAACGGTTTATTAATGACCAAACAGCACATGTGATAAATAGTTAAATCAACTAAACTGAAGCAAAATAAATTGAATGAATCAAAGAAACAAACAAAACACAGATCAACAAAAGTCAAAAGAAACACAAAGTAAACGCAGCTTATCAGGGCTGGCCTGACATCAAAAGTCAAGACGTGCACGAAACTTGCTGAACACAGCTCCTCGTCAACGGTGGCTGGACAGCAGGATACAGACAGAGCTTCACAACAAGTGCGAGTCATGCTCATAACAGGGAGAGCCACCAACACAACCTCAACTTCTGTCTTATATTCAGCCCAGAGCGTCCCTATTAAACAAGCCGCAGGTGTGTAGGGGCGGAGCTCAACCTCAGGAGAAAAGAATGAACCAAATCAATACATAGGAAAAAAAATATACACAAAACCCATGAATGAGAACAAAACTTTGACCGTAAAAATGTATTTTTGTTTTTATTTGTCTGTAGATTTGCACTGATATCCGTCTGTTGGCTAATCTGAAAGAGATTGAGGAGCCATGTGAGAAAGAGCAGATTGGTGAGTTTGTATGCGAAACAGAATTTCATATAATCATATAATAAATCAACCTTTGATCTGTCATGTTTTTCTCTGTCTGTAGGTTCTACTGCAATGCCGTACAAGAGAAACCCCATGCGTGCGGAGCGCTGCTGTAATCTTGCTCGTCACCTGATGGTGCTGGTGTCAGACCCTCTGCAGACCGCAGCAGTGCAGTGGCTGGAAAGAACCCTGGACGACAGCGCTAACAGGTAGGGATGGGCGATACCTCTTATTTTATTTTCGATCCCATACCGATATTTTCAAGCCCAGTATCGTCGATACCAATACCTCGACTAAACTGATCTTTTAAATCATTAAAAGAATATAATCAGTAATTATACTCACTTAATATTAGATTTTTTTTGTTTTTTGTTTTTTTACATTTCATAGGCCTTTTTTTTGTTTACACTGTCAGAAATAAAATAAATTGTGTTTTAGCCCTTTACAGGGGCAGTAACCTCAAAGGTGCACCTACCCTAAAAGGGAGCATATTAGTGCCATACAAGTATACATGCTTTAAGGGTAGATAAGTTACAAATGTGCACCTTTGAGCGTGCCTTATGAAAAATAAACATGGTGTTACATAAGTACTAAAATGTATTATTATTATTATTATTATTATTATTATTATTATTACCATGGTAAATTTGTAGTTGCTGCAGTTTTACTACAAATACTGTGGTTACTGTAATAAAAACCATGGTTAATTTTTGTAAAAGGCTCCCAGGCTGCTGTACTCCTAAAGGTGAAACTTTAGCATATTTTTTTTTTCTGACAGATTTATTAACAGGAATTACAGAACCTAACACAATCCATTTGAACTTTTAACAACCAGTTTAAATAAATTTTAATTGCACAAACTAGCCTATTTAAAATAAATATTACATAAATAAACCAAGTTTGGGGTTAGTAAGATTTTGTAATATTTTTTTTTAAATGAGCCTCATGCTCACCAAGGCTGCACTTATTTAAACAAAAATACAGTAGAAACAGCAATATTGTGAAATATAACCATTAAAATGACTCTTTTCTATTTTAATACATTTAAAACTGTAATTTTAAAATGCATCTGTGATCAAAGCTGAATTTTCAGCATCATTACTCCAGTCTTCAGTGTCACATGATCCTTCAGAAATAATTCTAATATCATTTGCTGATCAAGAAACATTTCTGATTATTATTGCTGCTTCATATTTGTGTGGAAACTGTGGTGCATTTTTCAGAATTAATTTTGTAACAATGATATGTAATGTAATAATGTGGCAATGGTTTCTTAAGATCTACTTATGCTTCTGATGCTTTTGGGAAACGCAGCTCTATTTGAACAAACACTGTGACTGAGCAGCGAATGCTGTCTGTGATTGATTGGTTTTGTCTTTCAGCATTTGCGTGTGTTCTGATGAGCAGGAGAAATAGCTCTATCTAACACAATTAGACTAACACTTAAAAGCTTATTTTATGCAGCGAATTTCTAGATAAATAAAATTAGTGGTTAAAAATGCACTTTAGAATCAATATTTTTTTTATGTGAGGATCGATCCTTTCGATACAACATCAGTATCGAAAATATCGATACTTTAGTATCGATCCGCCCATCCCTACTAACAGGCACTCTTATGATATCTCTTGTCTGACCATATGATTTGGCACTATGTTGTTTAGACTCTGTGAAGATGTATACTTTAGACTCGCTCATAGACCACCTTACTGTCTCAAATTCTTTTTGTGTGTATTCAGGAGGATCTCATTACCAGAGTCCTTCCTCACAGCAGACATCATCCTCAGCACTTTGCAGAATATCACTGAAGGACTGGTGGTGTATCCTAAGGTGTGTGTGCAACTCTCAGTAAAAATCACTTTTCAACAAATATTTTAACATTTTTATTAGGGTTGGCAATTGTTTGATATATTTTCATCAAATTAAGTAACCAAATTAACTTATATTTGAATCAAATTAATACTGATTATGAATCACAATTAACTGCATGTACAGTACTGTGCAAAAGTTTGGGTTAGAATTTTTTTATTTTATTTTTTAAAGATTGAATATTTTAGTCTCTTAAGTTAACCAAGATTGCGTTTATTAGCTCAAAGTACAGTGAAAACAGCAATATTGTTAAATATTATTACAATATAAAGTAACTGTTTTCTATTTTAATATATTCTAAATGTAATTTCCTGTGATGCAAAGCTGAATTTTCAGCATCATTACTGCAGTCTTCAGTGTCACATGATCCTTCAGAAATCATTCTAATTGGTGCTCAGGAAATATTTCTTATTAATATGAATGTGGAAAGCAGTTGTTCTGCTTAATATTTTTGTGGAAAATATGGTACATTTTCTTCAGGATGCTTTAATGAATAGAAATAAAGAATAGAAGGTTTATTTCATTTATTTTAAATATTAATATTTGTATCTTTATAAATGTTTACAATCACGTCACTTTTTTTTAATCAATTTATTGTCTTTGCTGAATAAAAGTATTAATTTCTTTCTCTCAAACTTTTGAACGATAGTATAGGTCTGCTCATAAGTTTATATATCATATAAATTATCATTTTTATTTTTTTTATTTTTATTTAGTGCTGCTTTGATGCATCTGTTTTTAAATTATGTTCTAATGGTGCAAATTTATTTATTTATTAAAGGTATTTAAACTGTATATGTATTTGCTGGGGAAAAAACTCAGATTAAAAAATTCATAATTGCACATTAGACAATTAATTCTATATATTTTATATCCTTTTTTTATTAATCACAATAAAAAGACGGCTCTAGTGGTTATTTTTACTTTTTTAATCATTCTTTCTCTCTTTTTATAGGTGATTGAGAGGCATATCCGTCATGAGCTGCCCTTCATGGCTACTGAAAACATCATCATGGCCATGGTGAAAGCTGGAGGAAACAGACAGGTGATTAATGAATAGGAAAAATCTTGTCTTGTAACTAAAATTTGCTTTGGCAAATCAACCCATGATGTTTGAATAAATTACACAGTAATTTGAGTAATTTACACAGTAATGTTGCAGACTTTCAAGCAGGAAATAAACTGATGTTTAATACTGACTGACAATGTTGTCTGTAATGAAAACACACTCAGGACTGCCATGAGAAGATTCGGGTGCTGTCCCAGCAAGCTGCGGCTGTAGTCAAACAGGAAGGGGGAGATAATGACCTACTGGATAGGGTTAAGGCTGATCCATATTTCACCCCTATACTTGGACAGCTGGACTCCATACTGGACCCCAAAACCTTCATCGGCCGAGCCCCACAACAGGTACACATGCAACCTAGAAATACCTATACATCATTCCACTACTGTGCTACTAATATTTATCACATAATTGATGTTTTTATGAATGATGTGAGCTGTAATACCTTTCCACTTTCTCTTGGTCTCAGGTCAGAAGGTTTTTGTCTGAGGAGGTCAGGCCTGTACTAGAGCCATACAAAAGTGAAATGGACGTCACGATTGAGCTAGAGCTCTGAAACAAACACATACTGTACACGACTCTGTGACTGACACATCAGAACTGTGTGACAATAAATACATGTCTGTGTGACCTTTTGTCTCTTTTATGTGGCATTTTGGTATATTTAGTTCTCTTACTTCAGATGTTGTCGTGTACTACAGTATAATTACATCTGTGTCTTTAAGACGGGGGAGTACTAGGCATGATGGAAAGTTTGTTTTTGTTTTGTTGGTGAATTCATGCCAGAGAAGTAAAGATGTTGTTGGTAAAATGTTAGCCAGCATGTGACTGGTTTAATTCAGTAGAGATCTGATGTGTAAAAAAAACAGATGCACAACACTGGCAATGAGGATGCAGCCTGGAGCATGTGAGCACTGATTGCACACGATGAAAAAATGTCAGGTATTCCTAAGTTTGAGTGCTAAAAAAGATCCCGCGACTTTTGGGCCAAGATGGACAAAGTGGCTGACATCGTTTGAACTTTATGTGGACAGAAGAGAACTTATATTTAAAGAAGGTGTCGTCGCATCAGTCTGTCAACGACACAGAGCTCTTCTTTTCAGTGGCGGAGCTAGAGTTTTATACAGGGGGTGGCCAAGGCTAATTCAGGGGGTTCACAGACCATGACAGAAAATCAGTGTATAACTCCAACCTGGTATTAAAAAAGCATGAATAAATCCTATGATTGCTGATTACTTCACATTACCCCACGTTAGCTATATATACATTCCTACCGTAACTTCAAATGTTAGTCTATTGAAACTTATTTCTCTTACTTCTATCACCTTATTAACCAGTGGTCGGGGCAAAAGATCAAACATTACGCTTCAGTGAATTTTGTGAATGTTGTTCAGGGAACCTAAAACTTCAACTTACTTCAAACTGGGCTGCCAGCTTTCGAGTTCAGCCTGGAGTGAGAATTATTCAGGAATAATTAACAAGCCTGCAATGAAGTACACTACCAGTCAAAAGATTTTGAACAGTACGGGTTTTTTTTAATGTTTTTAAAAGAATAGTCTTCTGCTTACCAAACCTGCATTTATTTGATCCAAAATACAGCAAAAACAGTAATATTGTGAAATATGTTTACTATTTAAAATAACTGCTTTCTATTTGAATATATTTTAAAATGTAATTAACTTAGTATGTCCCAAAGCTTGCCTTTTGCATACTCAAAAGTAGGTACTTTTTCTTCACAAAAAGTGTACATGTTTTTAGGGTATAGTATAAGTAGGCAAATTGAGATGCAGCAATATTCTCCACGCTGCCAGATACGGGTAATGCTGACGATTACAATACGGCCATTGCAGCCTTGAATACATATTTCATGTCACGAGTAAATGCTGCATATGCATGGCAATCCTTTTATAAACATTCCCAAAATTCTGGTGAGACTGTTCAGCAGTTTGCAATGCATCACACTGCACAATTTTCAGCTGTCCCAGACCAAAGATATTTCTGTGGCTCCTAAACGGTGGTCCTTTGCCGTATAGTGAGAGAGGTTCAAAGACGGCCATTGTCACGGTCTTGAGACCAAAGATTGCCTACGATAATTTTCTGACAGTGTCAGAAATTCAGCATGATCATCGTACTGTGTGTTTGCTGCTACAATAAAAATGCGACATGAAATCAACACGACAGTGCTAAAATATAAAACTGCTTACCTCAAGCTCTGATCCCTTCCTATTTCACCGCTTCTACTTTTTTTCAGCACACATAAAAACTACAACTGCCAAACTGCGATTCATCATGCTCTTTTTGTTTACCACTATAGCTCATGCTGATAACTTTTATTCTTCTATAGAAACGTGTGTTGTAGCCTGAGTCAAGTAGGTGTCATCACCGTACAGTCTACATACATATCGTACCCAAGTTTGTTAGATCCATGTCGCAGTGTGATCTGCAATGATACACTGTTAGACATTTCTCTAATTTCTACAGTTATTTACTGTATATCGCCCAGTATAATACTGCAAATTCCCTTTACAGTAAGTAACTATAATACCCTTTGCATCATGGGAATTTTCTGTGACGTCAAACCCCACATACAGAGACTTACTGTATTTTTTAAAATGACTGTATACTACTGTATTTGCCGTAACGGCCTCTTTGGCGCCATTCCATTGAGGTTGTTTTATTTTCCTCATTTCTTATTTGTACTCTTATTTGCCCTACACCGTTTCTACAATGCAGCAACAGCTTGAGACTGACTACACTGGACGTGTTACATAGCTTGTAATGATCGGCAAATATGTTTGTCCTTCATGTTGGAAACAGCGCGAGCGCATACCAGGCCATCAGTTTACTGTGCGCATCCACTGTACATATTATTATAATAGGATTATAATATTATTATATAGGATTATAATAGGTTATTGTCTTTTGTCGCGGCGCGCCGTGCCGTTCGCGTCCGAGGAAGACACGGAAGCAGCGCAGCAGCGCCGCGGGAGGCGGCCAAGATGGTGGCGATGAAGGTGTTTATGTGTTTGCTCTTCAGGGAAATAAAGGTGAAGTGGTGATGTAACCAATTGCTTTGACTGGTGATAACGCAGACATAAGTGAAAAAGTCATATAATTCCCTTTTGACATATTTATGCATGGGAAAAAGAGGAAAGAAGAAAGTTAAACAAGCTCGGCTTGATAACATGGTGTCCAACGCATCTGATACAATTGATCAGTTTGAGGATTCAGCATCGACTTCAAGTAGCACTGGACTGAAGTTTCAGTGAGATACGGAATCACAATGGTTTGACACATGTCCAGATTTTGATAATGAGGTTATTGTCGCTGGCCTTTCTGATACTCCTCAGAAGCCAGCTGAGAAAAAATCTAAACACGCGGAATCTAACGTTAGTGGAAACTAATGAGGATGTCTTGGCTGCAATACGCGAGCTGCCTTTAAAGCACAACAAGACTTTTCAAAAGATTTCAGCGATCGAAAGCGACCACTGAAGCGACCACTGAAGCAACCTCGAAACAAATCAAGAGTCTGACAGCGACGGTGCAACAGCTCATTGTGGATGTCGGCGTTCATAAAGAAGCTCTTAATCATCTGGAATCAGAGGTCCACACTTTGAGAAAGTAAAACAAATCATTGAAAGCAAGTGTACAGGAATGTAGCCGTTACAGTTGGAGATGGTGTCTAAAGTTGCACGGCATTGCGGAAAAAGATGGAGAGGATGTCCCAAGCGTGGTGCTTAACATACTAGAAAAGATCGCTCCTGGAATTGGAGACAGGCTCCAGGACAGTGTCGATGTCGCTCACCGTCTGGGACCGAAACGAGCGGATGGTAAGACCAGATCAATCATAATCCTCTTTTCACTGCGTCACATCCTTGACATGATTTGGGGTGCTGCCAAAGGCTGCAAATTTCTAACTGACAACAGACTGCATCTTTCGGAGCCTCTGTCTCCTGACGATAGAGCAGCGCGGGATGAGCTATGGCCTCTCGTGAAGAAGGCATGCGAGGAGGGCAAGAGAGCAAGCTTCCACAGTTCTTTCACTTTGATTGATGGGAAGCGAGTCTTCTATTCGGATGTTACCTAAGCTGAGTTACTGACTGCACTGGATACCTTTCTCATGCAATATTCTAAAATGCGTAAAATGGTTAAGAACACTATATCTGCATAAAAATCATTGTAAGTTGTGTGTAACATGGAAGTTAAGTTTGATCCTCCTTAATTGTTGTTATCCTTTTTATTAATCCTGAGTTTTTTTCTTTAATTGTTTTTCACCTTGAAGCCAATATATTTTATAGGTTATTAACCACCTCTCCCTTAACATTTAGGGTAAAACTAAAGAAAGCTATTCTTTTGTTGTTTTTGTTTAAATTGTTTGGTGGTTCTTCTTATGGAGTACAAGGAGTTCAAATCTTTGTCTATTGTAACACTGAATGTTTGAGGTTTGCGTGACAATCTGAAAAGAAAAGCTATTTTTTTTATTTTGTAAAAGGAATGCATCAGTCAGGGAGATATGACCGCTACTATGAAACAGGGAGTCATCTCCCTTATACCTAAGCCTGACAAGGATCCTTTAGTAATCGATAACTGGCGACCTATTTTTTGTTAACATTAGATTATAAAATATTAGCCTCTGTCTATGCAAAAAGTTTAAGTTATGGTTTAGACAATGTTATTTCTGAATCTCAAATTGGATTCATGAAAGGCCGTCATATATCTAAGCAACAGTGTTTATCCGGCTTTATGTTTGGGTGGTATCAATATTTTAGATCAGAAATGTAATTACAGACATATTCGCTAAATATTTCAGACAAAGAGAAAGATTACTCCAAGAAGGAAATTCTACTGGGATTCCTTTATAACAAATATAAATTAGAAAGGCCTGGCTTTTGCTAAGTAAATTTTGCATATCTAACAAGGTTAAGGAGATTCATAAAAAAATCCTTCATAAAATTTATCCTGTTAATTTGTCTATTTCTAAATATTCTGATGTTGATGAGTCTTGCTCTTTTTGTAGTTTTGTTGAGGAAACAGCTGCCCATTTGTTTTTTTGATTGTGGCGTTACCAACAAATTATGGGTTGACTTAAGCACCTATGTTTCTAACCTTACAAATGTGACCCATACCTTCATCCTCAAAGATGTTATTTTTTATTATGAAAATCCAAAGCTATTATCTGCTGAATAGGCTATGTTGTTAATTTTCTTATACTGAATGCAAAATTCTTTATTCATAAATAAAAATGGCTTAAATCACCTTTATCTTTCCCCCTTTTTCTTGCTGAATTGGACTCTCTTGTTTCATCTCTTAGACTTACAAATAACAAAAAGAGTGCCAAATTTTTGATGTATTATGACAACTTTTCTAAAAGGATGTAATTTTATTTTTGTACTTGTTTGTATAGATAATACCATAATTTGCGAGTACCATAATACCATAATTACGCACACAAATCCAGATTATTTGTTTTCTGTTCTTATGTTTATGATTGCTCTTTGTTGGAATATATTCATATCTCGTTCCCTGTTTCTGTATGTTTATACAAGTTCTACAATAAAAATAAAAAATCTGCGCAGAACCGATCATCGGTGATCACCGCGAGATGCATGCCGGTTAGAAAAGTGTCCAAGTTACGTCCGCCTTGCTCTGATGTCATGCTGACGTGTGCTAAAAAACTCTTGCGATGGCGAGGCGGCTGTGTCAGATTGTGCAATCGCGCGCAGTTGCTCTCCACCGACTGCGCTGACCAAAAGCATGATGGGAAATGATTGGCTGACGATAGTTTAATGCACATTGGTTCAGACAACCGTGATGCTGCGTTCTCTTCTAAAATGTTTTAATTTTTTTATCTGATTTCATGCGATTATGTATTTAAATTATGCATGAATATATATGCATGAACACTATGACAGTGCGATCTGTGTGAGATATGTAATTGTCATATTTCTATAAAAATATAAAATACATGTTTGTATTAAAGTAGAAATGGATGATAAATGCGCATTTCGTATGGAATTAAATAGCAAGCACTTTGAGTGTCTTGTCCGTCATATTTATTTTCATATAAAGCAACAGAATTGAAATTATATCATGTTTATCAGTAGCACAGCACACAAGTGTGAATAACGCGATATCCGCCTTTGATTTATACACAGTCCATCTTGACTGTGCTTATTTCACTCCTCCCCTCACTGCAGCCGCCTATTCTCGCCTACATTTCCGGAGAGGCGAGGCGCATCTCAAACAAGCCTATTGTTCCTACAATCATCAAGTGTGTGGTCTCGCCGTCTGGTCGAATCGTCTAGTGTGTGCGTTCAGAGAATTAGAAGGCTAAAAATCAGTTGAACTGTCTTCAAGTCTGTGGTCTCCCATGGTTTTAAAATCGGTTAAGATTTGAAAATCGTCTGGCCAGCCTAAGCTGAATAGCCAATCTGAGTTCTCTATCTCGCCAACGATTCAACATGCAGAATCAGCCTAAAAAACCTTTGAAGACATCCGACTACAGAGCCAACGATACGGAACACACTAAAAATAACTAAAGCCCACTGACGCTCAAAAACCACCTGACATTGCCCGACGGCCAACCATCAGCTTGGTGTGTCTCGCATGAAATCAAAATTTACAATATTACTTTTGTTAGCCTACATTGCTAGTATTAAGGTCAACAATTAATCCGTGCGAGTTAATCCTCTGAAAAAAAAATTGTTTGTGTTGGTAATCTTTAATCAAAATCTGATCACTTGCTTCTGCTCTGGAATGGCATGATGACCTCAGTTTGATGGCTTGGGCAGAAAATGCTTAACCTTGCCCCTCCAACCGTTAGTTTGCTGCAAGTGAGAGAAGAGAGGAGGAGCACAAAAATAAAATCCCACCCTCTACTCAATTAAAGCAGTAAGCCCCAAGAAGCCATGGTTACAGTGAATTTATAACAGCTAAGGGGTGTGAATTTATAACAGCTAACCCCCTTTACAACAAGAGTAATTTACAACAGCTTCGAACGCGGCTCAACCAATCAGAATCAAGGACCGGATCTAGCCGTTTTATAAATTCAGTTTCAGTTGGAAATACGTCACCATACCAAAATAAAGTTGGCAGCAACTTCCGGTTCACACGGACTTTAAGGGGGGAGTGAGTGAAAAAATATGTGGCTTGTGATTGTAATCTTATGAGAACTAGTGGGCTGAGTTTGACAAATATTATAGGATAAGCAGCCTCCCACAATTCTTAGTAATAAATAGTAATATTGGGGAGGAGCAAAGGCTGTCACATTAGACAAATGAAAACATGGAAGTATCCAGTTTAGCCCCGCCCACCTGATTCTGCAGTATGACCTATACCCAGCAGCAATGAAACACATAGAGCAAGGGACACCAAAGCAAAGAAAAATTCTCATAAATCAGAAAAATCATTAGTATATTATACAGCAGTCTGATGATTATGAAATAAGATAAATAAGCTAATATTTATATAATAAAGCGAACTGTAAAAAAAGAGTTCTGTTATAATATTTGAAAAGGTTTCAATACACGTCATGATACCCAATCAAACCCACCTGCCTGTAATTATCAAGTAACCCTGAACACCTTGATTAGCTGCTTCAGGTGTGTTTGAGCAGGTTAAATCAAGCGGGGAATCCCCGCTGCCATTTTGAAGTGTGTTCCACTTCGTGAAGTTTATATGGACAGAACCTCAACCTCTAGATTTTGACCGAGGGAGCGAGTCTGCTTCATATGCACACTTCAGGCCTCTAGACCACAATGCAACACGATTATGATGTCATCACCGATCATGTTTAATTTATCCCCGCCCCAAACAACTCTACAATATATAAATTATTTTTTTTAAACATTTACAATAGCCCAAGCATACCTATACATGTAGAATGTTGCATCAAACTAATTTGTAAGGGAAAAATGTAAACAATAAACCAACTTCATAGCGGATTCAAAGTGATCAAGGGCTTAGGATGTTCCAATTCAGCCCATTCCAAGGGTTCCGCCAGTAGTGCGCACTCATGTAACAATCAATGAAGTACATCAGAGTAAATGAGTCAGAGGGAAGTTTGCAAGTGAAGGGCATAAAAAAATGGACTGGAACACAGCCCAGGAGCAGGGTTGGAAACCCCAGAGCTAAAGAATTAGAAGTGTTTAATTTGAGGATAAGTCCCATATTAGTTTATCCAGAGATTGCTCCATGGACGATAGTTTGGGCTGAGGATTGTTTTAGAAGAAAAAAGGAAGGCAAAGGAGGATATTAATTTGGAAAGAGTGTTCAATATTCGGGTAGTGGAAAAATATAATGAATATATCCAGATGGGTGGTGCTGAGAAACCAGAGACAGAAGTAACAGGATTGAGGGTGGTGATACCAGAAAAAGGAATAGGAATCAGAAAAAAAATAGGACCAGAACATCTAATAAATTAGAGGTTTATACTGTGGAAATGCTTGCAATGTTAATCACATTACGATCGGTGGGAAAGACAGGCAGAATAAATTTTTGGTTTGCTTAGATTTGTTATCAGCTTTAGCAAGTCTATGGTCGTTCTATTCAAAAAGTTGTCAAGATATACCATTTGAATTACTCCAGTCAGTGACAAGTATAGTAAATCAAGGAAGATTTATATGAGTTCCGGTAGGAATAATCTGCACTATCATGTATGTCTGCACTGTCTGTACTTTCTTCTGCACTGGAATCTCTTCCTGTCCTCAAGTCTAATTCCTTGTGTGTGTAAACATAGCCTACATGGTAATAAAGCTCTTCTGATTCTGATAAAGGGAAATGAAACGGCAGATAAATTATCAAAAAGGGCATTACAAAAGGAAACAGAAATGCAACTGAGTATCAGCAAAGCAGAGGTTAAAAGTGTGATATGGGAGAAAGTAAATCAAAAGTGACAATAAAGGTGGGATGCAGAGGGGAAAAGGAAGCACTTATATCAAATCCAAAGGGATGTTAAATATACAGTGGTTGGAAGTGGAAATCGGAGAGAAGAAATGGTGATAACAAGGTTAACATTGGGACGTGATACTGGGTTGTCAGGGTTGTCAGGAAGAGTCAGCAGGGCATCGAGATGCAGTAGGCAGTAGGTATGGAGCACAGAGAGAGGTGATAAGGAATAAGCTGGGGGTTCAGGACATCACATTAAAAGGGTTAGCAGAAGGTGGTGGTAATGCACCAGAAGAAGGTTAGGGCATTCCAATTTAAACTGCACTCTCAAAGTTATAGGAAAACACCCGAATGGTTAATGTGAAAAAATGTCAGGTTGAGGAGACTGTACCTCATGCAAATACTGAATGTAACCTACTAAATACAAAGAGAAAAGGAGCATGTGAGAGTAGAAATGAGGAAAAATGGAGGAATTAAATATTAAGGCAACTTTAAAATGGTCAAGTGAGATAAATGGGGGGCAGTCTCAATGGTCAAGTGAGATAAATTGGGGGCAGTCATGGCCTAATGGATAGAGAGTTGGACTTGTAACCTGAATGCCGTGGGTTCAAATCTCAGGTTCGGCAGGGATTGTAGGTGGGGGGAGTGAATAACCAGCACTCTCTCCACCCTCAATACCACGACTGAGGTGAGACCCTTGAGCAAGGCACCAAACCCCCAACTGCTCCCCGGGCGCCGCAGCATTGGCTGCCCACTGCTCCAGGTGTGTGTGCACTTGGATGGGTTAAATGCAGAGCACAAATTCTGAGTATGGGTCACACATCACTTCCCTTTCCCTAAATAGTAAAGCTTTCTTTGATTTTATTAGGGAAACTGGGCTGATGAATAGAATTTAAACTCTGTTCCACACTCCAGAGCAGAAGGGGGCAGTAATGCACTTATTACTTTGGATGCCAGCCGCCATTAAAAACCAAGAAGAAGAAGAAGAAGAACAGAGTGGTTCTGTCATTGCAGATAAAATGGCTAAAGATGCACTTAAACTGAACAGTCCTACTATTATAGTTTCACTAAGTAGATTGGAAGGGAAAAGTATAGTTTAAAGAAGCTTGCAATTGGAAATGGCAACAAAATTTGAATTGTTCAAAACCTAAGATAAAATCATGTCACTAACAAGAATGAGGATGGGCCACACAGAACTTAATTCTACACATCATAGGTGTAAACAGTGCAGGGTTATGTGAGCTCTGCCAAGAAAAGGAAACCATAGATCATGTGTTGTTGATCTGTCCTCGGAATGAACAAGAAAGGAATAAACTACAAAGAAAGTTACAGAACATAGGAGGCAAAAAATTACAGTCAGCAAATTATTAAACACACACAAAAAAGGAATCTGGTGAACTATAAAAGCAGGTTTAAAATTTATCAAGATTAGTGGACTAAAAATAGAATAGCTTTCATCATGTGCACCTAGATTTAAATCTCTTAAATTTAAATCCAGCACAGGAGGTGGCGGAATGCACCTAAAACGTTAATATGCTACCCGCCAGTAATCCACATAAGATTAAGAAGAAGAAGACTTGTAGTCCGTCATCGACCTGCAAGAAGTATCATGTTTTCTGAGCTGTTGGAGTCTGGAGTTTCATCTTTATCTTTAAAATCAATTCTTAATAACAAGGACTACGCTGTTGTAAACAACAAAGGCTGTTGTAAAATTTCTACACCTTAGTGGACTTTATGAGAGAATTTAATCTCTAGGTGGAGTTCTTCAAATGGACTGTGAAGGTTGGATACCAGCTCATATAGGAATAAAAGGAAATGAATTGGCAGATGAATGTGCTAAGGAAGCCACAGGAAAATCAGATATAGACATTAAAGTAAATTATAGTAAGACTGAGATGAGGTTTTTAATCAAACAACTTGTGAAAATTAGATGGCAGAAACAACGGGAGGAAGAAAGAACAGGAAGATGGCTTTATAACATCCAAAGAAATGTGGGTAAAGGTAGAATAACAAAGAGAAATCGAAAGGAAGAATCCATTAGGCCTATATCTAGACTTAGACTTGATCATACAGCACTTAACAGTACCTTGAATAAAATAAGGCAACATCAGACAGAGAAATGTGATCATTGTGATCAAGAGGAAACTGTGGATCACGTTATAATGAAATGTCCAATGTGTAATAGTGAAAGGAGAATATTGGTTTGTAATTTGAAAAGAATTAAGATGAAGTTTGACTTGACAAACATATTGCAAAGGAACTCATATGATGAATGTATAAATTTTTTAATGCTTTATCTGAAAATGACTGATTTAGATAAAAGAATATAGGTGTTAGGAGGTATTAGGAAAAGAGTTTTGCGAACTTGGCCCACACTCCTAAAGGTGGTGTCGGTAATGCACCAGCAGGTGTCGGTAATGCACCTTGAAGTTGTATGCCAACCGCCATTAAAATCTACAAGAAGAAGCAGAAGCAGGAGCCTTGTAGTCCGCGTGTGGTCAGGGCTCTGAGGGCTGCACTGACCCGCTGCAGGAATGGAGGGATCCGGGGAAGAGTTCATGAAATACCGCTCACCGCTGGTGTCCCGGTACGCCAGCAAAGAGATGGCCTACAACTTCAGTGACAGAAAAAAATTCACCACATGGAGAAAGCTGTGGCTTTACCTCGCTAAGGCCCAAAAGGTCTGTTTATTTATTTATAGGCTTATAGAGTAATTTAGCTGGTATTGTGATTCTCTGAATGCCAAGTGCGACTCTGTCTTAAGTTTTTGACCTTGAGTGAGTGGACTCTTAAGTTGTCAGCTTGCTTAGTCTAAAAATAGTTTGAAAGGGTGGACATGAGCTGAGCTGTAATATTTAATGATTTACTAGTGGAAAAGACTGCCCATACAAAAAGCACTGTGGTGTTACAATAGTAATATATGATAGTAGTGAAATGTATTTGCCATACCATGGTACTACAATTGCACGTGAACAGAAATAACAATAGCTCCTGGTCCTCTTTGTAAGTGGTGGCTATATCATGGTTGCTATAAATATGTACGATGTTATTTTGTACATGATAGTCCAGTGTACTTCTATTCATGGCTTTACTATGGAACAAGTCCAAAAAGAAACAAAATATTACCATAGCAATGTGTCTAAGACTGGTTGTATGATAATTTGCATTATTGTATTTTTGTATGCAGTACGTTTATTTTGCCCTTACGTGCTTTTTGTATATGCATTTATATCTTTCTATTTTAAACCTATGATCTGGGTCTTAATATGTCTTGTGCATGTATCTCTTTATGTGTCAGGTTAAATGTCACTGAACCATGAGTTCCTAGTAAGCCATTTAGAATATAATGTTGGGACTAGTATTAGAAGAAAACCCTCAAATTCAGATAAATTATATTTATTTGCTGAGTTTAACAAAAGTTGACTTGATTAGAAATGGATATTATTGATTGTGGAATTTGCTGGTTTAGCTGACAAGGGTAGACTGTCATATTGATTGTTTGATTTGTGTAAAGAAATCAAGAAGTTAGATTCTGTGATCACTCAGTAATCCGTAAAGCTCCAAATAAAGGCCACAGTCTGTTTGATTAGCACTTAATTGAACAGAGTCATGTGGTCACATGCTGGTCATTCTCTGACCTGGAGACAGACGGGATTCTGTTCACTCGTATGAGCCATGCTCTGGAAATGAAGTCACGCTACAGAGCTTTACTAAACTACTCCTTAGAACACACTAAGGCACAAACAGTACTAGACGAAGCCCTGGGAAAGAGAGTGTGCGTTTCCAAAATAACTAATGTAAATGTCAGGGTAACAGGAGAGTGGCTCTTGAGAGTTGAGCTTTACCCTCTCTCTGTCCGTGTATTGCTAAGCGAATGAGCTTAATTCAGTTTACTGTTACACATTTTGTAATGTTGCACTGATTTTGCAAATTTGCCCAAGATTATAAGAAAATAATGATCTTATTTATTTTCATGAAAAAAATACATATAAAAAAATCCTAAAACATAAAATCAGTTATTTATAGGCTACAAGTGATTAAAATATACCATATTTAAATGGATATTTATTTTAAGATTGTCTTATTAAATAAGTTTTTAAAGGTTAACTGAGTGTTAAATGCAAGATAAGTTTAATAGAAATAAAATATTGATCATACTGAAACGATCTTTCTCTACTTCTGTTTCATCACAACTTCAGTACATTTCTTTATCGCTGTAATGTCTTCTCTGCAGGAATTGGGTCTCCAAATAACTGATGCCCAGGTGAGTGAGATGGAGTCTCACTTGGAGGACATTGATTTCGTGATGGCTGCAGAGGAGGAGAGGAAGTTGAGGCATGATGTTATGGCACACGTGCACACTTTCGCTCACTGCTGTCCCACCGCTGCTCCCATCATCCACTTGGGTGCAACTTCCTGTTATGTGGGAGACAATACGGTGAGGCCAAAATATTACCATGCAACTGTATTTTACTATGGTTTCTATTAATTGGACTCCAAGGAAGTGCTGCTGGAATTGTCTGAGCAGAATGGGACCCAGAAACTTTGTATTATAATTGCTTTATTTAAATTTTTGTATTGTGTACTACTGTATTGTTTTTTTTATGCATAATCTTTGTTTGCCATGAAATAGCCTATGAAGCTGATGTGGCAATAAACTTAAAATCAAAGTCTGAGGAGGTTATAGAAGGAACATGAATTAAATCCATTTCAAATCAATTCATTTTCAAGTTGCTATTAAAAGCAGCGTATAAACATAAGCCATCATGCAAAATACTTAAAAAAAAAAAAAAAAAAAAAATATATATATATATATATATATATATATATATATATATATATATATATATATATATATATATATATATATATATATAAATATAAATATAAATAAAAAACCTTGTTCTAAAGTCAATATTTTGATTTAAAATGTTGAAAACGGTCTTATTTAATGTATGTGTTTTATCTGTAGGATCTGATCATGCTGCGTGATGGATTTGATATCCTGCTACCCAAGGTTTGAGTTGTTTGACTTTCTGATATTTTCATTTTTGGGTGACTCTCCCTTTAAGAACTTTATTATTTGTAAATAAAAAAAACCTAATTTATATAGCACACTGATATTTATCTTTAATCAGGCCCTTGTTGAATTAACATTTTAATTCAATTAAAATTCATTAGAACTAAACATCTAAAAAGAAAGAAGTTTTTGCTTAGAATCCAGAGTTTAGCTGACTAGTTGGATGGTGGTCACAAGAAGTAAAACTAGCGATGCACCTGCTTATGAAGGTGCTTAATAGTGCCATTTAAAAATAAATTGTACAAACTGTATTACTGTATTAATTCAGAAAATATGTAAATAAAATTTACTTGAATTTATCAAAAATGTAGTTAAATGTAACATTGAATACTGATAAATCACTTTTCAAATTGACAAATAAATACGTTTAAAACAGTATTTATTTACTTCATGTTTAAAATGTTAATTAAATCCAGTAATAAAATAAAACATTAAAAATTAAGTCGCTTTAAATGCAAATTTATTTATTTTTTTGCTTTTCTTAATTCATTTAAGATAACATTTGGTACTTCTAGTCCTCCATCAGTGTTATTTTAGTTTTTTTTAATATGTGACCCTGGACCACAAAACCAGTCATAAGTGTCAGTTTTTCAAATTTATACATAATCTGAAAGCTGAATAAATAAAATTTCCATTGATGTATGGTTTGTTAGGATAGGACAATATTTGGCTGAGATACAACTATTTGAAAATCTGGAATCTGAGGGTGCAAAAAAATCAAAATATTGAGTTCTTAGCAATGGATATTACTAATCATAAATTAAGTTTTGATGTATTTATATTTTTGGCATAAAAGAAAAATCGATAATTTTGACCCATGCAATGTATTTTTGGCTTTTGCTACAAATATACCCCAGCGACTTAAGACTGGTTTTGTGGTCCAAGGTCACATATATACATTTACAGTTTTGATAAGTATTTTGAACTTTTTTTTTTAATACTTAATTTTCATTTTAATTTTGGATAATTTTTATTTTATTTTTTTTAAAATTACTATTTCAGTTTCATTTATTTTAGTTTTCAGTTTTATTTTATTTTCAGTCATTTAATTTTTTTTTATATCTAATATTTATATTTGATTTTATTTCAGCTTTTTCAATGAACAAAAATGTTTTAATCGTTTTAGTTAGTTAACGATAACAAAAATCCTGCCCTCCACAATTAACACCCATTGCAGTAAACATTGTCTCTCCCATAGCTGGCTCGTGTCATAGACAGATTGGCTAACTTTGCAGAGAACAATGCTGACCTGCCGACTTTAGGCTTCACTCATTATCAGTGAGTAAATTCAGAGTTCAATGCATGTATCAGACCTCACTAACGAATATTTAGATATTAGAGCATGTTTAGAGTGTGCATGTAAAATTAACTTTTCTAACCTTTTCTTTTCTTCCTCCGTTTTCTATTATTTTATGATCTATTCTTATATCATGTTAGCTCTGACAAATCCCACTTATCTCTATGCTTATATTTTCATATAGAGGGTACGCACTGAAGTCACTTTCCCGCCGGAACATGCCCCCTCAGCCAGACTGATTGGCAAAAGAGCCTGCTGCATGACTGGATTTAATAGGGAAGCTGCGAAAACATGAGTAAAACAAACGATAATCAGTTTAAACTAAAGGTTGTTGGACACGATATAGTGTTCCTTACAACTTACCAAAGATCCATTGGCCCATGGATATTAATATGCAGGCAGGAATCGTGTTTCCTGACATTTATATGTGCCTGATTTCAGCGCCGGGGAAATACATAAGGCAAATGTGCCCGTAAACGCTTTATGTAAAAACAAAATAGGTTGGTCTAAATTAGTGATCAGTTTTATTTATATATATATATATATATATATATATATATGTCATATCATCCAGCCCAAAAATGTATATATAGTTAAAACATCAAGTTATGCAGAATATAAGATGGTAAATACTTAACTGATGCGCTGTCAGTACGATATATAACAATACAATACATAGGATATGATTTTACCGCAAAATTCTACATATTAACATATGATAACAGCAAATCCGTATTTCGCCGAGTCCATTTGTTTTTTTTTTTTTGAATTGCAGGGATCCATTTGCTTCTCTTTTCTGTAGCTTTTGGCAGTCTGTAAAAAATATACCTCAGATTTCTTGTCAAATCTATTTGTACAGTCAATTGCAAAACTCTTTCTCGTTTTAGATGTGTTTTGTGTTTTTTCGCAGCATTCGTGCTGAAAACCAATGCTCCCATTCAGTCTTTTTACCACTCAGTGGGTGGAACCGCAGGCACTCCAGCTGACGGTGACGTCATGTGCATAGCCTCTATTGCTTCTTTTGAACTTTTCTTCATTTAAAACAGGGGTGTTCAAACTCCACTGTCCTGCCCTAATTAAACACAACTGAATAAGCTAATCAAGGTCTCATGCTGCCTTCACATGCTATCGGAAATTTCCTATTTCCCACTTATGAAGTTGTGATTACGAGCTTGTTGCATTCCAGTGCTTTGTTGTCAAAGAATAAAATGTACCATGCTATTGGTTGACAAGCATATAAACATTCACCACAATAGATAGTCAGTTTGCTGACAATTCTGGAATTTCGGTCAAATGCATGCTTATTTCACTGCTTATAAAACATACAATATCCTTCAAATGATTGTTCATATATAGCCTATAAATACACTACTTTAGCGACAAGACAAAGTGATGTAGTTGTTGTGAGAATAGCATTGACAACAGCAGTGGTTGTCCCCTCCACCATGTTTAAAGTTTATGGCCTGCCCAACTCGGAAACTCTGGTATCAAAATTATTTCTGAATTTCCCAGTAGTAAAGCGAATTGAGAGGCATCACATCTAATTTCCGATTAGGAAACTCGTATTTACGATAATTCCAATAGCACATGAAGGCAGCATCACTAGGCATACTAGAAACTTCCAGGCAGGTGTGTTGAGGCAAATCGGAGCTAAACTCTGCAGGGCAGTGGTCCTCCAGGACCGAATTTGGACACCCCTGATTTAAAACAATACTAGGCTGGTTTGGGGTTTTATTGTCCCTCTCCTCGTCCTCATCTTTTTCTCAGACCAGCTCAGCTGACTACAGTCGGGAAGCGTGCTTGTCTGTGGCTGCAGGATCTGGTCATGGACATGCGTAATTTTCAGCGTGCAAGAGAGGACCTGCGCTTCCGTGGCGTCAAAGGAACCACAGGCACTCAGGCCAGCTTCCTGCAGCTCTTCCAGGGAGATCATGAGAAGGTGAATACAGCTGCATGAGAATATTATGCCTCAGCACTGGCTTTCTGCATACTTAAATGTGTGCGCTTTGCCCCCTGCATGCATATACACTACTGTTCAAACATTTGTGGTCAGTAAGATTTTTTACTTTTTTTTTTTTTTGTATTAAATTAATACTTGTTCAGCAAGGATGCATTAAATTGATTACAAGTGCCACTTTTACAATTAAAAAAAAACAAACAAAAAAATCCTTTTCAAATAAATGCTTTTCTTTTGAACTTTGTTCATTAAAAAATCCTGAAAAATGATTGGTTTTCCACAATCAATCAGAGCAACATTAAAAAGTAAAACTGTTTTCATCATAAGCCCTATTCGGACGGCAATTGTTTCTCATGGGGACGCAAGTGATTTTCACCATTTACATGAGGTAGTCGGTGATGTAATTACCGTCCGAATCCAGAATGTCGGTGTTTATCTCTCACCACCCCTGTAAAAATCCCCAGCCGAATTACCTACTGTTTTTTGACGAACACCAAGGTCGTGTGGTAATTTAATTGCCGTCTGAATCCACATCTCTGAGTTTACAAGAAGAAATCGATGTGTTTAAACCCTTTTTGAGCGCTCCCGAACACCATACGGTAGGCTAAATGTTGTACTTCGGTGTAATTTGCATACATATTTATTTCCGAAATGCTGGAAGGTATTTAAAAGAACAATATTTCATAACTGCTCCACCACAGCGACTGGGAGCAGAAAGAGAAGAAAAGCACTTAAACATTCGAAATGGGTCTTTATTATGGCAGCAGCAGTTATGCAATACATTTTTTAAATGTGTGTTATAAACAGATACAGGTGCATCTCAATGAATTAGAATGTCGTGGAAAAGTTCATTTATTTCACTAACTCAACTTAAATTTGTGTATTAAATAAATTCATTGCACACAGACTGAAGTAGTTTAAGTCTTTGGTTCTTTTAATTGTGATGATTTTGGCTCACATTTAACAAAACCCAACAATTCACTATCTCAACAAATTAGAATATGGTGACATGCCAATCAGCTAATCAACTCAAAACACCTGCAAAGGTTTCCTGAACCTTCAAAATGGTCTCTCAGTTTGGTTCACTAGGCTACACAATCATGGGGAAGACTGCTGATCTGACAGTTGTCCAGAAGACAATCATTGACACCATTCACAAAGAGGGTAAGTCACAGAAGGTCATTACTGAATGGTTGGCTGTTCACAGAGTGCTGTATCAAAGCATATTAAGTGAAAAGTTGACTGGAAGGAAGAAATGTGGTAGGAAAAGGTGCACGAGCAACAGGGATGACCACAAGCTTGAGAATACTTTCAAACAAAGCTGATTCAAACACTTGGGAGAGCTTCACAAGGAGTGGACTGAAGCTGGAGTCAGTGATCAAGAGTCACCACGCTCGGACGTTTTCAGGAAAAGGGCTACCAGGCCACTTCTGAAACAGAAACAATGTCAGAAGCATCTTACCTGGGCTAAGGAGAAAAAAAAACTGGACTGTTGCTCAGTGGTCCAAAGTCCTCTTTTCAGATAAAAGTAAATTTTGCATTTCATTTGGAAATCAAGGTCCTAGAGTCTGGAGGAAGGGTGGAGAAGCTCATAGCCCAAGTTGCTTGAAGCCCACTGTGAAGTTTCCACAGTCAGTGATGAATTGGGCTGCCATTTCATCTGCTGGTGTTGGTCCATTGTGTTTTCTGAAGTCCACAGTCAACACAGCCATCTACCAGGACATTTTAGAGCACTTCATGCTTCCTTCTGCTGACAAGCTTTATGGAGATGCTGATTTCATTTTCCAGCAGGACTTGGCACCTGCCCACACTGCCAAAAACACCAAAAGTTGGTTAAATGACAATGGTGTTGGTGTGCTTGACTGGCCAGCAAACTCACCAGACCTGAACCTCATAGAGAATCTACGGGGTATTGTCAAGAGGAAGATGAGAGACACCAGACCCAACAATGCAGATGAGCGGAAGGCCACTGTCAAAGAAACCTGGGCTTCCATACCACCTCAGCAGTGGCACAAACTGATCACCTCCATGCCACACTGAACTGAGGCAGTAATTCAAGCAAAAGGAGCCCCTATCAAGTATTGAGTACATATACAGTAAATGAACATACTTTCCAGAAGGCCAACAATTCACTAAAAATGTTTTTTTTTATTGGTCTTATGAAGTATTCTAATTTGTCGAGAATTGGTGGGTTTTTGTTAAATGTGAGCCAAAATCATCACAGTTAAAAGAACCAAAGACTTAAACTACTTAAGTCTGTGTGCATTGAATTTATTTAATACACAAGTTTCACAATTTGAGTTGAGTTAGTGAAATAAATGAACTTTTCCACGACATTCTAATTCACTGAGATGCACCTGTATATACATAGCTATATCGCGTGTAATTATAGCTATACAAGTATAGCGCGTCTATTTTCCTATTTTTAAACAGGATATTTAAATAATCAAATAATAAATAGGCTTATATATTATAAAATATGCTTGGAATAAGAAGTATTTTTTTTTTAAACACATTTTACACAATAAGTTCGCAGGATCGCAGAACTCACTCCTCTGCTGTGAATAAATCGCCATCCGAATCCATGAGTTTTATCACTGAGGTGATATGTAAATTTTTTTTTTTACAGACGTCCATATGAAAAACGATTACCATCTGAATCGGGCTAAAGACAATAATAAGCAAATCAGCATTTGAGAACAGTTTCTGAAGGATCATGTGACACTGGAATACTGACTGCTGAAAATTCAGCTTTACCATCACTGGTATAAATTACATTTGAAAATATATTAATAGAGAAAATAGTTATTTTAAATTAAGTACATTAAGTTATTTTAAAGATTTCAAAAACATTAAGAAATATTTATTTTTACAACTTTGTTGTAATGGATAAATGTATTTTATAAGTTTAAATTAAACTCTTATTGTCATTGTTACCCCAAAACATCAACATTATTTTGGTTTTATGTAGCTTTTAAACTCATTGTGGAATGTGCTGTTTTGTAGCTTTAAGAAAAAAGATGTCAATAACATCAAATATATGTGGTTTGCTCTATTAGTTTTGACTGTTTTCTCTGTTAGGTGGAGGAGTTGGATAGGAAGGTCACGGAGTTGGCTGGATTTAAAAAGTATGCTCATTATTTACTTCCAGCTTTCATTATTTAATAAATGCTTCTAAATGCTTAATATTATTCAATATTGTGTTGTTGGCTCGAAACATACAATCAGTTCTACTTTCATTTTTCCAGATCATACCTGGTGACGGGTCAGACGTACAGTCGTAAGGTGGATATCGACTCACTCTGTGTGCTGGCCAGCCTCGGAGCCACAGTACATAAGGTCAGACATGAGCAATGAACACAGCTTTTATGTATTATAAATGAGCTGCTATAACAATCACCAACTATCATAGAACAGCAACAAACATCAGTTGTTTGCTTAGAACAACCTCCTTTTCTCAATTGTGGGTTTCCTCAAGTTTTTTGTTCTTGGTTTTGTTTTTGTTTTTTTAAATTTTTTTTAATTTTGTGCTGTAGCTTTGCACTGATATCCGTCTGTTGGCTAATCTGAAAGAGATCGAGGAGCCGTTTGAGAAAGAGCAGATTGGTAAGTTTGTATCTGAGAGACAGAATTTTGTTCATATAATGAATCAGCCTCTTTGAACTGACATGTTTTTCTCTGTCTGTAGGTTCCAGTGCCATGCCATATAAGAGAAACCCCATGCGTGCGGAGCGCTGCTGTAGTCTTGCTCGTCACCTGATGGCGCTGGTGTCAGACCCTCTGCAGACAGCAGCAGTGCAGTGGCTGGAAAGAACCCTGGACGACAGCGCTAACAGGCACTGTTATTAAATCTGTTATCTGACCATATGATGTGGCACTGCATCTCTATGACTCTGTGAAGAAGTAACTTTAGACTCACTCTTTCACCAACTTACTGTCTCAGAGTGAGTGTACTGACTCTTTTTGTGTGTATTCAGGAGGATCTCATTGCCCGAGTCCTTCCTCACAGCAGACATCATCCTCAGCACTCTGCAGAACATCACTGAAGGACTGGTGGTGTATCCTAAGGTAGGTGTGTGTGTGTAACTCTCAGTAAAAATCTCTTTTCAACAAATATTTAAAAGTTTCTATTAGGGCTGGCAATTATTTGGTATATTTGAATCAAATTAACAAATCAAATTAACTTATGTTTTAATCAAATTAATGCAGATTTTGGTCAAATGAATCACAATTAATTGCATATACACTACTCTGCAAAAGTTTGGATTTTTTTAGATGTTTTTTTTTAAAGATTGAATTTTTCAGTCTCATAAAAGTGTTAATTTCTTTCTCCTAAACTTTTGAAAAATAGTGTAGCTCTGCTCATAAATCTACATATTATATCAATTATATATATATATTTTTTTTTATTTAGTGCTGCTTTAATGCATCTATTTTTAAATGATGTTCTAATGGTAGAAATTTATTTATTTATGAAAGATATTTATACTGTATAACAGAATTTGCTGAGGAAATTCAAAACTGTACATTAGATAATTTATTCTATATAATTTATACTACTTTTATAATGAATCGCAATAAAAAGGCAGCCAAAGTTATTTTTACTTTTTTTAATCATTCTCTCTCTTTTTATAGGTGATTGAGAGGCATATCCGTCATGAGCTGCCCTTCATGGCTACTGAAAACATCATCATGGCCATGGTGAAAGCTGGAGGAAACAGACAGGTCAGAGCAATCAATGATTAATTAATAAGAATCTTAATCTTAAGATAAATGTATAATAATAATAATAATATTGTCTTGTAATAACAATTTGTTGTAGCAAATCAACCCCAAGGTATAAGAATAAATTAATTGCACTGTAAATATTTTTTTTTTTTCTGTCATGGCAGCAGATGTTGTAGTTGACATCAGCACATGAAGCTATATGTTACTGCAGTGGTGTTTTTGGCCTGCTAGGAAACCAATGTTTATTGTGCTGATGTTTAATACTGACTGACATTGTTGTCTGTAATGAAAACACACTCAGGACTGCCATGAGAAGATTCGGGTGCTGTCCCAGCAAGCTGCGGCTGTAGTCAAACAGGAAGGGGGAGATAATGACCTACTGGATAGGGTTAAGGCTGATCCATATTTCACCCCTATACTTGGACAGCTGGACTCCATACTGGACCCCAAAACCTTCATTGGCCGAGCCCCACAACAGGTACACATGCAACCTAGAAATACCTATACATCATTCCACTACTGTGCTACTAATATTTATCACATAATTGATGTTTCACTCTCTCTTCATCTCAGGTTACAAGGTTTTTGTCTGAGGAGGTCAGGCCTGTTCTAGAGCCATATAAAAGTAAAATGGATGTCAAGATTGAATTAGAGCTCTGAAACAAACACATATGTGACACAGAACAGTATTACAATAAATAAGGTGTTCAGTCTTTTGTGTGGTCTTTTATGTGACGTTTTGAAATTTAATTCTCTTAAGTCAGATGTATAGTAATTTTAATGTCTAAACCTTAATGTGTAAAAAAAAAAAATTGTCACATTTTGACATTTGTCACATTTTGACATTTACGAGTTGTTACGAGTGGATCTTTCACACACCCATATCTATAAAAATTATATTTAAATCAACTATGTGAAGGTACTTTTCTGTATATGGGTGTATTAAATTTAAATTTGTCTGATTTAAGTGTATTATGTAACTTTTTACCCTTTAATGTTTCTGTATTGTCAGACATACGTATATTTGAGAGGCTGGGAGGGAGGGAAGGGGTAATGGGCCTAATTACCCTTTAAAAGCAACATGGCATCATTTGGGAAAACAAGCATGAGAAGACTACTGACTTTAAGGTAAATGTAACTGGAACTTTTCAGTCGCTGCTGAAAAATAATAAAACTGCTGAAACCAGTAGAAGCTGGTCATAGCTGGTTAAGGGGGCTGGTTTTAGAGGGGTTTTGACCACTTCTTTAGCTGGTCTTAGCTTATCACGCTGGGAGACCAGCTGACCAACCAACCAGCTAAAAACCAGATAAACACCAGCTTTGCCAGGCTGAAAGACCAGCTTAAACCAGCTAAGACCAGCCTTTCAGTTTAGGCTGGTTTTAGCATGTTTGTTATATTTTAAGAAAAAAAAAAAGATAGATGGATAGATATGTTCATGTTAAAAATAACATAACACTGAATACTATGATTTAACTGACTGTCAATTTAATAAATGTGGTATTTGCATTTGAGAGGTACTTCAAAAGCCATGCACCCAAAAGATGGATATAAACTCTTTTCTGAGGTATTTTAATCGCATATACACCTGACGTTAAGTAATAATGACAGTATTTAGCTGATTAAAGGTCTCTGCGTTACGATGGCAATTAATAGCTAACTGGCTGTAATAAAATTAATGAGGGAGGAACCAACAGATTATCCACTTGTGTGGAAGTGATATGGTGTCCTCTATCGATTCGGTCACTCTACATTGCTATGGGAAATACCCTTTCCTCAAATACTACTGAAGCCTTATTGAATCACGCGAGTGAAACTGGCCAATGGCGTTAAAGCGCGCAAAATACGAGCGGGAATCCCACTCTATATAAGGCAGTGCTTGTACGTCATCCATTCAGAATCATTTCCTTCAGCCAACCTTCTACGAGAAGCAAGAAGCCTATCAAGAAAGAACTACTCACCGTGATCTACACGCTGCAGCGGACACGCCTTCTCTTCCCTTGCTGTGTTCCGGTGAGCTTCGGAAACAAGGATGACTCGCGATTGCCTCTCCTGTGCGGAGCCAGTCGAATCTTCTGATGGCCACGGATCGTGTGTCTTCTGCCTGGGTCACGCCCATGCAGAGGCGGCGCTTGGGGGGTCGGACTGCCCCCACTGCGGGGATGTGAGTCTCTGGACTCTCAGGCTCTGTGTGGCCATCATCCAAGGCGATGAACTTGCACAACTAACTCTGCTGCGCTCTTTTTCTGCAGCCTTTTTCGAGCCAAGGAGGAAAGTGCAGCGAGTTTCTGATGCGGATCTGTCACGATCAGGTGACGAGCCCGCGCCGGCTCATTGCCCACGTGCTCTTCACCCCCCTTTTGCAGGTCCCCTTCCAGTGCACTTCATGACCGCTGATCTCCGCCCCTCCCCCGACGCTCAAGATGTGGTGTCTTCGGTGCCATGGAGGGCACTGAAGAGGAGGATGATGCCATTTCGGTGGCAGTGTCTGCGAGAGAGGAGTGGTCCAACAGCCCGCTGGATTACACTGTGCCCCACAGCAGCGACGCGGGGGACCTCCATCACAGTGATGTCGAACTCCTAAGCGTCCTGTCCAAGGCAGTGGATGAGCTCGGTTTGGAGTGGGTGCCTCCTGCCGAGCCGGCCAGAAGCCGTCTGGACGAGTGGTACCTCCAGTCGGATCGTGGCTGAAAGGACACCCCGCGGAGACCCGGACCCTTTTCCCCCGAGGGGAAACCTCCCGCTCCACCTCAGCGCAACGCGCGGGAAGACCGCATGCCTCTTCAGCTGCTGTTCGGCGCGAACATGAGCCGGCGGTGAGATCAAGACAGCCGTGGCCGAAGCACCATCAGGGCTTGAAGGGCCAGAGAACCCGCCCTGACAGAAACGGCGGGCCACTGGCACCGGAATCAAAGCCGCGTTCCTGATGCTGTCTCTCGGAGGAGGAAAACTGCACCCATCGCCGAAGATGAGCCACTGAAGAAGTCCACTCGCTCCGCTGTGTGTGCTCACCACACCCCCCTGCCTGTTGCGGGTGGCGGGAGCAATTGTCATGTTTGTCTTTTGACTGTTCTAATATGCAGTGCAATAAAGTCAAAAAACATACAAAACTTACCTCAGTATCAGGGCAATTTTCCTCCTCTCACTCCCCTCTCCCCCATCACTCACTCTCACAGTCGTGTGGTATTAAGCTAACCGCCCCCCAACGGCGAGTTATCCTTCACGGTGTGCAGTCCGCCTCGCCCACTGTCACAGTTAACAGAAGCGTGGCAGGCACTGTCAGGGGTATCAGAGTGGGTTATGAAATCAATAAAGAACGGCTACACGCTTCAGTTCTTCCGCAGACCGCCCCGTTTCAACGGTGTGTTAATGTCCACGGTACGGGAGCGGAATGCCTCAGTTCTGCGAGAGGAAATACACAATCTTCTCGCAAAGCACGCTGTAGAGACAGTGCCCCTCACAGACTGCGAGAGCGGCTTCTACAGTCGTTATTTTATGGTGCCAAAGAAAGACGGCGGACTCTGCCCAATCTTGGACCTGAGACCGTTAAATCGTGCGCTTTCAAAGCAAAGCGCTCGTTCAAAATTATTACGCTGAGGCAAATTCTCTCACACATCAGACCGGGAGATTGGTTTATCTCCGTGGATTTAAAGGATGCTTATTTTCACATTCAGGTAGCCCCTCGCCACAGGCGCTTCCTGAGATTTGCATTCGAGGGGATAGCGTGCCAATTCACGGTCCTGCCCTTCGGCTTATCCCTGGCCCCTCGTACGTTTACGAAATGCATGGATGCTGCTCTCTCTCCTCTGAAGCAGAGTGGAATGCGCATCCTGAACTATCTCGACGATTGGCTAGTCTTAGCCCAATCAGAGCGCGCACTGCTCAGCGACAAGTTCAGACTCCTCGCTCATCTTCAGAGCTTAGGGCTGACTGTAAATATGCAAAAGAGCATGCTGGTACCGAGCCAGAACATCTCCTTTTTAGGAGTGGAGCTGAACTCAATCAATATGCGAGCGCGTCTGTCGGAGGAGCGCTCACAAAAACTGATCAGCTCTGTCGCAGTCTTCAAATTAGGGCGTTCTCCCTCGTTAAAATGCTTTCAGAGGACGCTCGGCCAGATGGCTGCCACCTCGACAGTGTGCAAACTAGGGCTCCTACATATGCGACCGCTTCAGCTCTGGCTAAAGAGCCGGGTACCACAGGGTCGACACCTCCTCTCCATCCGGGCAGTACATGTCCCCAGATGCCCGAACTATGGCGCGGACTTACTGTCGAGGGGCGGGGTAATCCAGGGGGAGTGGAGATTACACTGTAACAGTCTTGGCCTGTCACAGTATGTCCTCTTTCATATGTAAAGTTACTACCTGTCACTAGAGGGAGTATGGTGCTGGGGGTTTTAGTATAACAGCGATGTAATGATAGAAGAAATCAGATTGTTTGGTGCTAGCAGCATGGCTCATGGTGTCCTGGTGCTACTCTTGGAGTCCTAACTGAGAATCTAAAGGATTTTCTGCTCAGTTAATGTAAGACGCTGTTTTATGTTTGATTGTATAGTTACTTATTGCCTGTGTACATATGATCTGATGTCAAAGTTGGTGTGTTTATTTGTAGAAGGACTCTTTAGTCTTTGCTATCGATACCCAAGGAGGATTATTCACCAAAGAGGGTTTAACCTCAGGACTTCATACTACTGTCCTGTTTGGGACGTTTCTTTGGTCGATGTTCTAGGACTAATGGATGATTGTACCCTGGGTATTTGATGGATTGTGATGGACTAACGTTATCTACAACAGCTCAACACATTTCAACACTTTGTATCTTCATTCATCTACTTCGTCAAGGATCTATAATCTATGTGGACTAATCAGATAAGACAATCTTTCCTATGTGCAAGGGTAATGAATATGTGATGTTCTCACACCATAGGGTGTTCTTCACATCTGATGTTTGGGTGTCTATGTGTGAATGCATACCTTGTGTCCATATACTGTATATGACTTCTTGATGGAATTATACATTCCTTTTTGCATCTATTATTTGTCTTATTTAGTGTTTGAATTTACACCCATCCTATTTCTAACTTTGCCGGTGGTTCCCTCCCTTATATTATTTATGTGGCAGGTAGTTTGGGTTTAAAACTCCAGGCGATTTGTTACAACACTCTTTGACAGTCAATATGATTTGGAGTGTGTTCGGCAGCGCGGAGGTGGATCTCTATGCCCGCTGTTTTATTCACTGACACACTCTCCCCTGGGAGTGGATGCACTAGCTCACAGCTGGCCGAAAGTACGCAAGTATGCCTTTCCTCCAGTGAAACTTCTGCCTCCTGTGCTTTGCAAAATCAGAGAGGAAAAGTAATCTATTCTGTTAGTGGCACCGAAATGGCCCAATCAGCCGTGGTTCCCAGAACTGGTGGATCTCCCCCTGTGTATCTCACTGAAGAGAGACCTCCTCTCTCAAGCACAAGGAACGATATGGGACCCAAATCCAGAGTCGTCATGTCTGGCCACTCGATGGAGCTTGCCAGTAACAGATGCACTTCCTCAGCGCATATTGAACACTATCTCTGAGGCTAGGGCTCTTTCCATGAGGCGTCTTTACGCACATAAATGGAGAGTTTAATATAGAGTTTGTGGGGTGAAGACCCAACCAGCTGCCCAATACCAATAATTCTTGCCTTCCTTCAAGAGCAATTTGATAGTGGTCGTATGCCATCCACATTGAAAGTGTATGTGGCCGCTATAACAGCCTTTCACATGCACGTCGAAAATCACCCGATCGGCAGAAATGACCTGATCATACCAATTTTAAAAGGAGCAAGAAAGCTGAACCCTCCTCTTCCTTCTACTCTACCCACTTGGGACTTGGCGCTTGTGCTTGACGCTCTCACGGAACTCCCGTTCGAGCCCATACAATCAGCGAGCTTGCGAGGGCTCTCTCTCAAGACAGTGTTCCTGCTCGCGCTGGCCTCTGTTAAGCGAGTTGGAGACCTGCAGCCGCTTTCAATTGACGACTCGTGTATTGAATTCGGACCAGGTGATTGTAGACTCACCTTGAAGCCTAGAAAAGGTTATGTGCCTAAAGTGCTTTTGACTCCATTTAAAGCGCAGGTCATAACATGTACGTGCAGTGCGCACTTATAACGAGCGCTCTAGACAGTTCAGACTCTCGGAGCAGCTATTTGTATGTTTTGGTGGACGTACAAAAGGTCTGCCTGTGTCCAAGCAAAGGCTGTCACACTGGATCGTCGACGCAATTGCTTTAGCTTATAACTCTAAGGGCGTGGAATGTCCTATAGGGGTTCGGGCTCACTCAACCCGAGGACTCGCGTCATCGTGGGCCTGGGCAAATGGCATATTTGTATGGCGGCAGGCTGGTCGTCACCCAGCACTTTCGCGAGGTTTTATAACCTAGATGTGTCGTCGCTTGCCTCGCATGTGCTGTCAGTGTGAGCAGTGCACGCTCCTACTCAGCCTCAGTTATGATCTGAGATGTGTATCAGTGGTTTCGACTAGGTCGTATACACCCTGTATTGACGCACCACCAATTCAATGCTGTCCCTATCCGTTTATGACAGTGTTATGATATAGTTCACCACATCTTTTAGAACTTGATCACCATCATACTCTGCTTATTGAGCACCGGTATGACCGTTGCATCATAACACATGATTTCTTTGAAATTAAACAATTTCAACTAACCTATATGTGAAAGTGCCGAAGCAGCCGCCATTTCACATTCTCTGTTTCAACGGAGTTAACTTTGCCCCTTGTGTGACATGGCATTGTCTAGTTGCCCCCCTGACTTTTACA
The DNA here is from genome assembly GCA_039654775.1 of Spinibarbus caldwelli. Lineage (NCBI taxonomy): Eukaryota > Metazoa > Chordata > Actinopteri > Cypriniformes > Cyprinidae > Spinibarbus > Spinibarbus caldwelli. The sequence goes on along the minus strand of CM077219.1, from coordinate 11,965,390 downwards.
TGGTTTCGTCTAGGTCCTGTAGACCTGAACTGTGTTTACCAAGAGCGCCAATATCATTGCCGCTCTCATTACGGCTCCGAATGTGAAACTTGACATACATAGTCGAGTCAGGCTCCATCTCTGTGACACGGCGGGATTTTATACGTTCCCATAGCAATGTAGAGTGACCGAATCGAGAGGGAACGCTCTCAGTTACTCACGTAACCTCGGTTCCCTGAGATGAGGGAACGAGACTTTGCTCTTATTGCCTTGTTACCTAGCTCAGGATCTTTGAATGCCAAGTTGCTTCAGTCAAGATTCTGAATGGATGACGTACAAGCGCTGCTTTATATAGAGTGGAATTCCCGCTCATATTTCTCACGCTTGAACGCCATTGGCCAGTTTCACTGGCGTGATTTCAATAAGGCTTCAGTAGTATTTGAGGAAAGGGTATTTCCCATAGCAATGTCTCGTTCCCTCATCTCAGGGAACCGAGGTTACGTGAGTAACCAAGAGCGTTACTCATAGCACAGTTCATCATGTTGGTGTGAAAAACGTGAAATAGTACAACACAGGGGAAAGGTCTACATGACTAGTGACAGTCGTAGCTATAAATCAACGATGCTGGAGCAAAGTCCACAGACAGTCACACATGGTTTGAAACCTGTTGTACGTTCACGTACTGTTCGCTTGAACCAGTCTGGCGATTTTTCTCTAATTTGCCCCTTAAAACAAGGATTATTTACTCGCTGACTGGATGTTTATATGCACCAACACCATTCCTCATAAACTTTAGAGACTGTTGTTCATGAAAATCAGGAATCATCCCATGGGTAGAGAGTCAAAGATCATTTTTTGTCTCCATTTTGGCGATCGGCTTGAACACTTTGCTGTACCTGCATGCATTATGCAGCGATTTAATTGCATTAACAAGCAGCTACTGTTTCTCAGTGATGCATCACTATCTGAAAGGAAAAGCAGGTGTGTGTGTGTGATATAAGAATGTGAATTCTAGGAACACAGGCGTACATACACAAGCAGGTTTGTAGGTGAGAGGTAAGTCTCATTTGCCATTTGTGATTCCAATAGGGTGAAGTCAACTAAAATGGGCCACGTTTTGGTAAATGACTTATAATACCATCAAATAAGCTATGCATGAGATCTAATGATATTCTTATAAATTAGCATGGGTCTCTTAAATATATTTCTATTTTTTAAATGTGAAAAAGTATAAAAGTTTTAAAATTATGAGATTTAGAGTATCAGCAGGTACCTTCTTGAGCCATGGCACAATATTCCGTTAAAATGGGCCAATATAATAAGTGAACAACACAGGTAATTTCAGCTTAAATCATTTTATTTTTAACAGTAAATTTACACTATTGTCTTTAGTGTGCCATAGCAACACCATAAATGTATTTTATTAAATAGAAAGTTGAATGAATATTTAATTAAACAATGCAATTAATGAACTGATCATGTTGCATAGGTGTGTGTTTCTGTGCATTGGTGTCTTTTGTGTGCATGTGTGTATGCTTGTATTTTTTTAAAGACTGTTAAGAGTTTGTATGGATGCATATCTAGGCCTATAAACCTATTTTCACCCTCAATTTCTGTGTAAGTGTGTGTGTGTGTGTATGCAGCCCATTTTACTGACATCTTCGTTTCTTTCCATTTCTCTTCTTCCTCTCTGTTTTCTTTCTTTGCTTGTCCTCCTGTCATACTGTCTGCAATGCAATTTTTTTAAAAGACTGTTAAGATTTTGTATGGATACATATCTAAGCCTATAAACCTATTTTCACCCTTAATTTCTGTCTAAAAGTGTGTGTATGCAGCCCATTTTAGCTGAAAATTGTGGCCCATTTTAGCTTAACCAGCCATTTCTACCGAAAATGACCTTTTTCAAAAAATAAAAGTTTCTTTTATAAATTTAAACTTTTTAATTTGAAAAAGCATGTCAAAACATTGTTCATAAACCTTTGCTTTGTTGGTAAGCTTACTTATAATTTCTTTAGTAACCTTATTAGTGATTAATGAAATTTTCTATGTCAGGCTCAATTACCTTACAATTTCTCTGATGAGCTTCATGTTACACTCTGCCCTGCCTGCCTTAAAAAACCCAGACCAATCTAAATTATTGTTACATGTCAACAAGTGTTGAAGCAGCAATGCAAGATCAGTTATTGTGATTTTCTGTAAAAATATAAAGAGATATGATGCTACAACCTTGTTTTGCCCATTTTACCTGACAGCTCATTTTAGCTGACTTCACCCTATGCTACCGTTCAAAAGATTTTTGAAAGAAGTCTCTTATTTGCTTAACATGGCTACATAAATTACAGTAAAAATGTTATGAAATGTTAATGTTATGAAATATTACAATTGAAAAAAAAAATCTATTTTAAAATGTGATTTATTGACCAAATGAATTGGCAGTGTCACGTGATCCTTCAGAAATCATTAAAAAAAAAACTTATTACAGGGTTCCCACGGGTCCTTGAAATCCTTGAAAGTTTGTGAATCTGAAAAAAAATAAATAAATAAATAAATAAAATAAAATTTCAAGGCCCTGGAAAGTTTTTGAAAATGAACATACATACAGGTCCTTGAAAGTGCTTGAATTTATTTTGTGCAGGAAGTTTTCTGGGAAAAAAATCCATATTATTCCCTCCGGTCCACTAATGTGTTATTTCGTCAGCACTTCGTGGCCTATGCATATTAGCTTGCTTGATTTACGTTAGTTAACTTACTCGCAATTACGCGTTACGTTAAGTGTTTCCCGCGTGAGGTACGTACGTTGCCACGACGTTCACGCATTCACGAAACTACTACGATGGTACCTCAACGTTTCACAGACACGCCCTGAAACACTGCAAAAGTAGTCTGACACCGCTGAAACATGATGCCTGGAAAATGCAAGTTTCAAGATATTTGGCTCACCAAAGATGGATTACAAAGAATGGCTCGCAAGACAAACTAACAATGTATCTTACAAGGTAACACGATGTAAACTTGCTCTCACTTGAAATGGGGCCAAAAAGTGGCCCTGGACTTTTTGACATAGAGTGGCCCACCAAACCTGGTCCACAACACATCGCACCACACCAAAAATGACTGGCATTCTTTACATCATAATTATTCTTTCCTGGTGTATATGGCAAATAGTATATATATATATTTTTTAAATTATGAGGGACAGTTTAATATCACTATAAATACCTATATTATCAGTCCATGACACAATGCTCTGGTATCATCTAGAAGACTTGAATAGTGCAGAATGCGGACTGTTTTTATGGTGCCTTTCTATTGGTCATATACAGTATTTGTCCTTTTGCAGGAGCTTCACATCTATCATGTTAAGGAATAGAACTCCAGTTGTTGAAAAGAGTATACTAATTATTTTGATGAAAAATACAGTAAACAGTACTGTGCAATATATAATGTTACAATTTAAAATGGCTGTCTTCTATGCGAATATATAGTAAAATATAATTTATTGCTGTGATCAAAGCTGTATTTTCAGCTTCACTACTCCAGTCTTCAGTGTTACATGATCCTTCAGAAATCATTCAAATATGCTGATTTGCTGCTCAAGAAACATTTCTGCTTATTATGAATGTTGAAAATTGTTGTGCTGCTTCATTTTTGTGGAAAATGTGATACCATTCAGTCTTGGGTAACATTAAAAAATATAAACTTATATTTTTTCTTCAATAAGGTTGCATTAAATTGATTTAAGTGACCGTAAAGATATTTACACTTATTGTGATGTACTTATATTTCAAATAAATGCTGTTCTTTAACTGAGAACCCTTATACCAGTAATAAAAACCATTATTAATAATTGATCACAAATAATAACTGATAATAATTAAGCAGCACATTAAGTAGCATTAAATGATTTATGAAGGGACACTGAAGATTGGACTATTGATGCTGAAAATTCAGCTTTGATCACAGAAATAAATTACATTTTAAAATATCCTAAATAAAAAAAAAAACACTCTTTTAAGTGTAATATTTCATAATTTTGTTTTTACTGTATTTTTTGATCAAAGAAATGCAATCTTCTTGCAAATAAATAAATAAATAACCTTATTTCAAACTTTTAACCACCAGTGTGTATATAAAATAATGCATGTGAATTAATAAGCAACTTATTTTTATTAGGCCTATGATATAAATCACTTTCCTATCCACAGCACTCGAAAGCAAAAGTCTTCAGATGTGTTCTAGAGTAAGACTGAGAATGATTTTTATAGATTTTTAAACATTTTCTTAGACACGTGAAATCACGGAAGAAAGCCTATATAGAGATATGCATTAACTCTAATCTCATGTCTGCTGAACACTGCTATATTATGTACATTGTGACGAATAACGCAAAAGGCATTAAAATCTGCGTAATTCGAAAAGGCCAGGAGTAGTTTGCATTCCTGAAAATTAATATCTGTCGTTTAACTTTTTTTTTTTTTTTTTTTTTTTTTTATCGTAAACGGTTGGCAAATATTGCTGAATTGTCTCTTCATGTTTAGATGCTTACATCTTACCTCAGCTCGCATTCAAGTCGCGCGCAGTTCAGCGTCTGTGAACATTAAATCCAGCCTTCTACACTTTGATTGGCTATTTCAAACATTTTGACATTGACGAGCGCTTCTGAGCCGCTGCACTGAGCCGGAGCGCGCTACATTAATTAGAATTTTTGAATCAAGCCGCGCGGCGCATTCGTCTGGGCCGATGGAAGGATATACGTACACGTGTGTGTGTATATATATATATATATATTTACACAAAGGGCCGGCCCACATTGTACAGCGGCCCACCGGGAAAACTCCCGGTGCTCCAGATGGCCAGTCCGCCACTGATTGCAGTTGTAATTATGCAATGTAAATTAATTTGTTTGATAACAGCCTTAGTGTAAATTGAATCTATTGATCAACTGTAAGAATTTGAAATATGATGCATTTACATTTAATAAGGTTTAAAAAACGGCCTTTATAAAAGTAAATAACATCCTGAGGTTAATATAAAAAATATACAGATAAATGCAAAAGCTGGTAGAGCACAGATAAAATATTGCTTCAGAATGAATTGTTTACACCACCAGAAATCTCAGTCACGCGGTGCTTTTGTGGGGATGTTTTGTATGGGATATTTATATATATCTGCTCTGCTGATATGAAAAGTTAGCTGTATATCGTAATAATACATAGCTTTTTTGACAGCAATAGATATAAATTTTACATTTAACAAATTAAATATTACATTATACGTATTAGGGCTGCAACAACTAATCGATAATGAAAATCATCGACAACGATTCTCATTATCGATTAGTCGGGTCTGCCCACAGTGCACGTTTAACTTCAGCCGGTTGCGTCAAATTAACGTTACAGCACTGAATAACGCATTTCTGTGGCCAAAATGCATCTAAAAATAGTGGAGGAAACAGAATGAGATGCTGCGGGAGAGTTACGAGATCCAAGCTGCACAAAACATGAGAATTCTTTATTTTCAGCTTTAAGTTAATGCATTAGCGTAGTCAGGCGCTTTGACAGATGCGTGTGCGTCCTCAGCGCAAAAACGTTCAGTTTACGGTCATATCCTTATCTGTAAATGTCACAAATTCACGCGAGCATTTCCATTTTTTTGCATAAAGTTCTGTCCTGAAAGTCTGCGTTAAGTTTAAATCTTTACTGAATGAGCGCGAGCGCGGCGGACGCGTGAACGCGCGTCAGAGAGGGATTAATATTCAGCTCAAAAACATTCATTGTGCTGAAATATCTGTTGTTGAACATTAAATTAAGGTTTAAAAGTCAACATGTAGTGCACGTATTTTATGAGAGTAGGAACTGTAAAGGGATAACCACGTATAGTTGTCTGAATATAAATATCAGACGCTTCATAGCCGCCTTTTACAGGATTAAGAAATTACAGTAAACGTGACTGTGATCAAAAAGTTGGTTAACACTGAGTTTGTGTTTTTATTCGTCTTTATTATCTTTATTATCTTAATTTTTGATGAAGAGATTTAAACTATAGGCCTATATACAGTGCTTAACAAATTTATTAAAACAAATGTATTTAAGGTTTATAACAAATAATGTAAGCTTTGTGCCACTGCTGCTCTAAACTAACAGTATTGGTGTTTACTAAAATCACTTTTTAGCTATCTGTATTGGTTAGTCCAATTATGGGTGATCTCTTTAACAGGCTATTTCTAATGCTATAATATAATTATTTCTGTTATCTATGAAAGAATGAAAGATCTATGAAAGATTTTTTTCAGATACCCAGTTACAGTCAAAAAGTAGCTAAACAATGCCAGCAAGAATGCATGCTGTTATGAAAGACAGGAGGCTATTTTTTTATTATGTGAATAAATACTATTTAGTTGTTTCAGTTTGTTATTTGCCCAATAAATGACAATAACATTTTTAGGTTTAAACAATTCTTTGACAGATTCCTTAAAATATTTGTGTTTTCTCTTTATTATGACAGGTGGTCTAATAAATTAAGCACTGTGTGTTTTCATAGCATTCAGTTGGCACATTGGGCAGAATGTGGAAGTGTTTTTGTCAATAAAATAAAAAAGAAGAAAATTTTGCTTAAAAAAAAAAATCAGATTAATCGAAAAAAATAAAATAAAAATAAAATAAAAAATAATCGTCCAACTAATCGATTATCAAAATAATCGTTAGTTGCAGCCCTAATACGTATGTAAAATACTGTGTGATTTCCATCAGAGGTTTGGTCTTAAATTTCATATAAGTTGGTATTAAAAAGGTCTTAAAAAGTCTTAAATTGAACTTGTTCATATCTGTAGACACCCTGATTAAGTCCTTGAATTTGAGGGTATTGGACCTGGAAAGTCCTTGAAAGGTTCTTGAATTTGAAGTTAACCAAGGTGTGGGAAACCTGTTATTAGAAACTTATAAACTTATTTTTTTAAATGGCATTTATTTAAAATTTTGAACTTTATGTATCCTTGCTGAATGAAAGTATCATCAAAAAATTACTTACTCTAAACCTTTGAACAGTAGTGTACAGCCTATGTATCCGTTGTCTGTTTCCGTTTCTTTTATTTCATTGTTTACTTTTTCCTAAAATTTAAGATTTCGTACTACTCTTAACATGTTTATTTTCTTAAACTGAAAATTTTATAAACCGGTTTTGAAATGATTTTTTTTTTTTCTGTAATCACTGAGATTCAGTATCTAGCTGCTAGCATGCTAAAATCACTTAAGTGGTGATTGTAAAATTTCTGTTGTCTTTATTCTCTTTATCATATTTTGCGTGTAATGTTTTTTTGTGGACGTTTTTAATCCGTTTAGTAAGCTGAGGTAGTCATGGCTAAGGTTCTTGCTGGTGTAAGAAATCCTTTAGTGTCTGGCCTCAGTCTAACCCTTTGCATTTGCACTCTGAATTTAGATTATTTTATGATAATGTTCAATTTACGGGATTGTAAACATCTGTTCTTTAGTGGTAGGAACAATTTCCACGAGTAACGAAAAGTGGAACCAAAGCATAACGGGGAATGCCATTCTACTCTGCTGCCCTGAGAAAATAATACATATGGGAAATGGACAGTAATATTAATTCCCCGGGCGCTGGAGCAATGGCTGCCCACTGCTCCGGGTGTGTGTTCACGGTGTGTGTGTGTGTGCGCGTTTGTTCACTATTCACTGCTGTGTGTGTGCACTTGGATGGGTTAAATGCAGAGCACCAATTTCGAGTATGGGTCACCGTACTTGACAATACGTCACGACTTTCACTTAATTCCCAGTGAAGCAGTAAACCGTAGACAACTCAATATCTGCATACAAGTCATTGCCATTTGATGGAAAACTGGCAGATATACAGCTTAAAAAAAAACTGAAAGGGAATTCGGTTTTGAGGCTTTAACAGTCAGAAAAGTAAGACGACATTTTTTTTTCTTTTTTTTAAAGAATAAAATACAAGTTGACTTTCAACACCATTATAACCAGGACAGTTGTATAGGGAAAAATGTGACACTCCCTTAAACACTATGTGATAAATTATATTGGTGGGCTTGTAAAAATCTAAGCCAATACTTGCTAACTCTGTTTATCTAGAGTTGAGTTCTGATTCATAGGTTCCCTGTGTATAATACGTAATAGTATTATTGCTTCATATATAAACGTATATAATACATTATTTGTAATAACCTAAAATGTATTATTAGAAGTATTAAGGTAATTATTATTAATGAACCAAATCACTTTTATGTCTTGATCTCTGTATCCTGACACTTTTATATGCCATATTGCATTGTTGCTCATTGTTTAAGTCACAGTGAAATTTATACATGCTAATAAGTGTGTTTATGTGTAAAGAGACACTTGGTCTTTCTACAGTTGATCTGATTGGTCCACCATGTGGGCATGGGCATTACTTCCTGTCACCCTGGCGGTGTTTGGGACTATTGGGATGTGGGCTGTGTGAGTATTACTTCATGTTTCTCTCACTCTTCTCAATACATTTCTCTCACTCTTTTCAATATCAATATAAAATATTTATTTGACTCTTTCTGTGTTTGTGTGCAGGTATGCCATAGCAGTGTCCAATAACACTGTTAATATAACAGAATTCCCTTTCATCAGGTATGTACCTTAAAATAGGCTTAGTCAGGGTAGCACCATGTATAATTTGATGAGGCCATGTGGGACAGTGTGGTCAAGGTTTTTTTTTTTTTTTTTTTTGGTTTAACAACGTGGTAATTGTTGAGCTAAAAATAAGCTTCTTTACTTATAAAACCCTATTTAATTGTCAGCATTACTCCAGTTTTCAATGAGATTGTAAGATGGTGGGCCGATCTAAGGTGACTAAAACCCTGTGACAAGAGGTTGTCCAGATGAAGGCCAAAGGGATGACCCTTTCAGCCACTGCAATAGAAGCTGGTCATTCCAAATCTGTGATTTCTTAAATATTTCAGCTTTACAATGACACTAATTCATTCAAGTCCCCCAAAAAGGCTGGTCTTCCACGTAAGACAAATGCACGAGAGGACAGAATAATGCGGAGAATCTCAATGGGGAATCAGTTCAACACTGCAGCTGGAATTGCTCACCAGTTCAGCACTGAACAGGGTAAGGATCAGCATGTTTAAGAGAAGTCAGACTGAAAGCACAGTGATGAAGCCTCTCATCAGCAGAAAGAATCAAAAGGCTAAGCTCACCTTTGCTGTGGAGCATGTTGTGTGGAGAGAGGAGAACTGGTACAACTGGTCCTCATATAGTTACGAAGCAGAGTGAATGCAAATATATGCATCAGAACCTCCTTCAGCAACATGCGGTTCCTTCCCTGCAAGCATCTCCCATTCAGCCAGCCATTGTCATGCAAGACAGTTCTCCTGTCACACTGCAAAACGGGTAAAGCAGTTCCTTGAAGCTAAGAACATTGAAATACTGAAATGGCCGGTTCAGAGACCTGATCTAAACCAGAATTAAATTCTCTGGAAAATCCTTGGCGACAAAGTTATGGCTAAGAATTACTTATTACTATTACTAATATTACTATTACTTATTACCCTATTACTTGTTTCACTTCTCTTTCAGTTTTTATAACATTTCTTACTTGTATGTTTGGCACAGTTATTTATTTAGGATTACTGTTAAATTAATGTAGTTTGATTTGTATATGTTATCTATTTTAATTTTAGTTACAGTTGTAGTTATGTTTGTCATTTTATTAGTTATTTTTCTATTATGTCTGTATAAGTTATTTATTAAGTTTTAGTTTATTTGAGTTATTTTAGTACTTCAACAAACTACATGGAAATGAAATAATATTGAATTTATGGATGTGTGTGTGTGTGTGCATATACAGTGGTGTGAAAAATTGTTTGCCCCCTTCCTGATTTTTAATTTTTTTGCATGTTTGTCACACTTTGTTTCAGATCATCAAACAAATTTAAATATTAATCAAAGATAACACAAGCAAACACAACATTCAGTTTTTAAATGTTTTTTATTATGAAGGGAAAACAAAATCCAAACCCACAAGGCCCTGTGTGAAAAAGTGCCTAAACCCAATAACTGGTTGCGCCACCCTTAGCAGCAGCAACTGCAATCAAGCGTTTGCGATAACTTGCAGTGAGTCTGTTACAGTGCTGTGGAGGAATTCTGGCCCACTCATCTTTGCAGAATTGTTGTAATTCAGCCACATTGGAGGGTTTTCAAGCATGAGCCGACTTTTTAAGGTCATGCCACAGCATCTCAATAGGATTGAGGTCAGGACTTTGACTAGGCCACTCCAAAGTCTTCATTTTGTTTTTCTTCAGCCATTCAGAGGTGGACTTGCTGGTGTGTTTTGGATCATTGTCCTGCTGCAGAACCCAAGTTCACTTCAGCTTGAGGTCACGAACAGATGGCCGGACATTGTCCTTCAGGATTTTTTGGTAGACAGCAGAATTCATGGTTCCATTTATCACAGCAAGTCTTCCAGGTCCTGAAGCAGCAAAACTGCCCCAGAGCATCACACTACCACCACCATATTTTACTGTTGGTATGATGTTCTTTTTCTGAAATGCTGTGTTACTTTTACGCAAGATGTAATGCGACACACACCTTCCAAAAAGATAAACTTTTGTCTCGTCAGTCCACAGAGTATTTTCCCAAAAGTCTTGGGGATCATCAAGATGTTTTCTGGCAAAACTGAGACGAACCTTTATGTTCTTTTTGCTCAGCAGCGGTTTTCGTCTTGGAACTCTGCCATGCAGGCCATTTTTGCCCAGTCTCTTTCTTATGGTGGAGTCATGAACACTGACCTTACCTGAGGCAAGTGAGGCCTGCAGTTCTTTGGATGTTGTTCTGGGGTCTTTTGTGACCTCTTGGATGAGTCGTCGCTGCGCTCTTGGGGTAATTTTGGTCGGCCGGCCACTCCTGGGAAGGTTCACCACTGTTCCATGTTTTCGCCATTTGTGGATAATGGCTCTCACTGTGGTTCGCTGGAGTCCCAAAGCTTTAGAAATGGCTTTATAACCTTTTCCAGACTGATAGAGCTCAATTACTTTCTTTCTCATTTGTTCCTGAATTTCTTTGGATCTCAACATGATGTGTAGCTTTTGAGGATCTTTTGGTCTACTTCACTTTGTCAGGCAGGTCCTATTTAAGTGATTTCTTGATTGCGAACAGGTGTGGCAGTAATCAGGCCTGGGTGTGGCTAGAGGAACTGAACTCAGGTGTGATAAACCACAGTTATGTTTTAACAGGGGGTGGGGGGCAAACACTTTTTCCACACATGGCCATGTGGGTTTGGATTTTGTTTTCCCTTCATAAAAAAAACCTTCATTTAAAAACTGCATGTTGTGTTTACTTGTGTTATATTTGATTAATATTTAAATTTGTTTGATGATCTGAAACATTAAAGTGTGACAAACATGCAAAAAATAAAAAAATCAGGAAGGGGGCAAACTATTTTTCACACCACTGTATGTCTGTGTGTGTGTGTGTGTGTGTGTGTACATACACGTAGTTGTTTTTGGCGTTTGGCTTAGTTTTATGTTAGAATCATTATTACACTCATACCTTTTGTTCTCTTAATATTTTGAATTGTTTGTAACTTTATTTTGTTTTCATTTAAATGTTAAGTTTAGAAATTTTGTCATGCATTTCTCATTTTTATTTAATAAATTTTTTTTTAATGTGTGTGTGTGTATATATACTATTTATAAAGTTTTAGCTTTTAGTTTTGGATCAGTTTTAGTTGTTTTAATACTACAATTGATTGTTTCTGTTGTCCTCATTTGTAAGTCGCTTTGGATAAAAGCGTCTGCTAAATGACTAAAAGTAAAGTAAGAAACCCACTACAGTCACCAAACTATGGAAGAGACTGGAAGAAGAGTGGACCAAGATCACAACAATGCATTGTGAGAGACTGGTGATGTCCTGCAGCCACAGATGTGCTGAAGTCATTCAAAGCAAGGGCCTATACAAATCCTACTAATTTCTGACAGCTGTAACCTTCAGAAATGTTAGTTGTAATCTTTTGTGCGACAGATAGTGGTTACTGTTCTCTCATTTTGATCACTGTGTTTTCCACAAAATAAAGGTTTTTGTTGCAATGCCTTGGTTATTTTGTCGAACAGTGGTATACCCACAGCTAATTTTCCTTCAAATTTTGAGTGAAGGTTAACAATATTTCAGAAAAAAATCAAGTATTTATAGATTGTTCTCTAATTTTGATCTCCACTGTGTGTAGGATAGGGTATATAATTTAGACAAGGAATATACCAACTCTCCTCAAGTTAAGGAGGTTTGAGGTTCCGTTCATAATTTGCAGGTCAACATATACGAAATTAGATTTTTTTTTTTAATTCATGTTGAACTAGTAATAAACACTGCTAAAAAATATAACGTGACAGAAAGGCCTAATGAAAGTTCCTTTACATAAAGCAAACACCAGAGGGAGCTCTGGGTCTGAGGTTATCATATTTGCTTGACTCGTGTGCATGAGTTCATCTCGCAGGTAAATGTAAATTGTGTTTTACAAAGTCTTTAGTTAAAAAGCTAATTCAAAATGGTGTTAAAGTAATTTAGGTTAAATATGAAAATGGGAAATACAACACTTCTCACTCATAGACTTACACATGACAACTGCCCAGCTTGTACCATTCAGTAAGTCAGTCAAAAAAGCCTGTGAATTTGGACACAACACAGTTGGACATGATTTTCAGATGGGAAATGGCAGTAGAGAGCAGTCTGTGCGTCTCACGATGACATTCTTTCACATACACATTGCTCTCAATGGGTGGGGAAAAAAGAGAGAGAGGGACACGAGAGGGCAAATGAAAGGAACTTAAAGGCACGTTGAAAAGTCCTGGGAATCTGTTATTTCTTTCTCTTTTCTATTTTAATATCCTTTCATGATCAGTGTTTTTCTAAAATCTGAGCAATCTTCTTTGGATATCCGCTTGTTTTGGTTTGTGGTTTTTTTTAGGGAATAGGGTCAACTGAGTAATGCTGTCGTCTAAACACTGACTCGCCGCAAAAGCTTTAATATAAGATACAGTTAGTATGTAATTCAAAACCGGTAATAGATGTACAGAGTAAATTTTAAATTAACAGGTATCTATCTTTCTTTTATTGGTACTAATAATCCAAGTTTGGTGAAGTTTGACCTGCAAATTTGTATATTGAAAAGATAATAGATTGTAAGATACAATTTCATGCTCAAAGCCTAGTGTGACCGTGGCTTTACTCCCTTAGCCAACCACAAAGTGTCCCAGACTGCCATCCTTATCCACCATGAAATTCACACATGGCATCACCGTGACCTTTTAATAGACTTGAACAGACATTTAATACAGAGGCAAAGTCAAAGGGCTCTGGTGTTAGATATGGGGTAAATGCTGTGTTTGGCTAAAGGGCATCAAGTCTGGCTGGCTCTTATGTAATGCGTCTGTGTGTCTGTATCAAGCGTGTGTTTATTCTATCTTTGTTTTAAAAGCGCAGCAGGCCTCAGGTCCACCGTGCCTTTCACCTCGACCGTAATCTCCGTTCACACCTGCGTTATTCCAGATTATTCTTATCCCTTGCACAACTCCTGCTGGGCAACAATAGCACTACCGTACTATCTGCAAAGCAAACGGCCTGCCTGCCACCTCATACACACGGCTTATCAGCAAACAGCCAAATCCTGCCCAGAGAGAGAAAGCAAGAGTGTGGAAAAAAGAAAACGAGTCGGTTCGTTGGATTTAAAATGTTCCAACTATGAGGGCGAGAGCACAACAGAGGCATAAAATCTGATTTAGGCCTAAAAACCTTAATCTCCTCGATCCATAATCTAACAGGTCTGGAATTCCCCCAGCTGTTAGGAAAGAGGGAGCGAGGGAGCAAAAGTCATGCTGCTGTTTCCAACGAATGGGCATCTCCAGTCATGATCTCATCCCGCAGCGCTGGCACTTTCAAGCGGAGAGCTGCCCTTTTACTCAAAAATGCCAAGCGCACCACATTCCTACACTCTGAAAAGTCCCTAATTGCTGAGATGCACATTCAAACGGCCCCTTTGCGCTCTTATAGAGAACAACCAGACAAGACTTAATTATGTCATTATATGCGACTGGACCCCCGCACACAGACCGGCGCACTTCGGGACGTTTGTGACTGCGCACAAGGTTTATTTGAACAGAATTGATCTTTTTTAAAGATCAGGTTAAGGTTAAGTGTCTCTGTGTGATTCTCTGTCAGTATCTGTGTTATGTTGTTTTTTACATGTTACACTACAGCGTGCTGCTGGGATGGCATAAGTTTATAGGTGTTTTTGAGGAATTTTGAGGATCACCCTGGTTCCATTAACAAAAACCCAATAGGATTTTTCCATCAGCTTTTGGAATATTGCAGAAAATAAGCTCTGTGACCAACAACAGTTTATGATTCTTACACCTTTTTCTCATCATAACAATATTCACAGATGAACACAGGTTTTATTCATTTTGAAGCCTAAAAACAGAAGTACGGCAGAAGTAAAAAATTAAAGTCAGGCTACCAATGAGCTACACCACTCTCGCGTGACTCCAGTGTCACCACCACTAAGCTTCGACAAATCTTTTAGTCTTTATTTAAAATCCACAAATTGGAAAGTTTGAGTTAGAATACTTAGTGTAATTGTGAGTATAAACATGAGGCTGTAATGAGTTTTCTTGTTTGGTGTGACGTTTAATGTCCCTGACAACCTCTGTAGTCCCATTTAGCAACTGCTTTTCATAAGATGCATAAAGTCATGAGTGGTGTATTACTGATGTATTTTATGTCATATAATAAAATGCAAAAATGTTTTGACCTAATTTCAGGCATTTCACCAAAAAACCATTAAAAAAAAAACAACAACAACAGCACTGACTTAGGATGATGGAACCGTAAGTGCAAAGATGCTAACATTTCCAGGTTTTAGGTCTCATTCCTACAGCACATTATTCGTTCTTCTCTGTCTTCACCTTCTCCATAAATTTTCTTTTTTTTCCCTTTCTCTAGGCCCCAAAGCCTGTGCCGTCTGGGCACTTGACCCATTAAAAATCCCCACCTCCCAGTCCAACACAATACCTCTCCTCCCTGAGGACTTCAGTTAAGTTTCTCATCTCAGCAGTTTTGAACTCCTATTTAGCTGTGCCCAACTCACCTCAACTGAGTATTGTACATCCCATCTCAAGTAAACTAAACTCAAATGATCTCATCTGAAGTCATCTCATTTTGTCACATCAACTTAAGTCCACTTATCTCAAGTCATGTTATCTCATTTTAATACATCTCATCTTGTCAACTCAAATGAAGTCATCTCAAATCCACTTATCTCAAGTCCTCTCAACTTCAAGGAATGGTTCCCCCAAAAATAAAATTTATGATAATTTACTTTTACAATATGTCGTTCCAAACCTACATGACTTTCTTCTACTGAACACAAGAGAAGATATTGTGAAAACTGTCAGTAGAGTCCAATGTGGTTTGAACCCCAACATTCTTCAAAATATCTTCTTTTTGGAATTTTCAAAAGAAACAACCGGCTCAGTAAACAAATTTGTGTTAACTCCGGGCAACTCATCTATTCTCATTCCAGCTCGAGTCAACATAGAGGAGCGGTATTGTGTTGGACTGGGAGGTGGGGATTTTTTGGGGTCAAATACTCAGACAGCGATGGGGGTGCATAGAGAGAGAGGAAGAAAAGCAAAATTAGTTGATTTGTGGAAACTCAGCTCAGTTTAACTAAACAGAGCCTTTCTCCTTTTTCTGGTGTTGTTGGTGCAATAAACAATAATTACCCAGTGAGGGCAGAATATGGGTGTATCTGAGTAAGATATTCCTTTTTAAACATCTAAAGCTCCTGGCCTCTCTGGCTTGTGTAAAGCAGTCATGTGGTTCATCAAAGTCCTCTGGGTAGATGGGGCTCTTGTTTAGTGGTAGACACAGGGTGCATGTGTGCTTTGAAACGTCTGTGCCTCAGGCTCTTTGCGTTCATGTTTGATGTGTGGCATGGTGGTGCACATGGATCTTAGTGGCTTTAAGATGAGCACATTTCGCTCTCTGGGAAAACAGAGCAGTTCAAAGAGGTTTTACATTTTGGGATGCCCTGTTCCTGAGAATGTGGATGGTGTCGTTATCGACAGGTGTGCATGTAGACTGGTTTGAAGATGTTACCGTTTGATGCTTTTTTTAAACATGTAAAAATACTTTAAGCTCCACACATTGCACACAACAGATGGCTGTGTTGGCTCGATGGGGAATAGGTTGTGTAAAATAGTTCTGCTCTATAAAATAATACCCACATTGATTAAAAAGTTTACTTAATATAACCTTTTTATTGGTTAAAATCCAAAACAATTAATTTCAGTGATTTGATTAACCTGTATCAGGTTACAAAACCCCACAAAAATGTCCAAATGAATGTTCATCCATTCTCTGATAACCTTTGCAAGATGCCACGGTGTGGTTGAGACCTTTTTCTTTGAATACTGTGACCTTTTTCCCAGACCAGATGCCTTAAGGAACAGTTACTGGAAATCTCAAGCAAGGTGGATATTATAATGAAAAACTATTCCATTATGTAACCAAGATGACATTTCAAAACCTGCTGGTGGGACATCGGCTCCAAAATTAGACCTAGGTGTTCTGTCTACACGCTTAGTGTAATTTGAGTTCTATCATGACAACTCTCTGAAGATTTTAGCATGGTAATGTATATGACAATGTTAATGTACTTGGTGGAATAGATCTGCTACACTGCTGCAGTTTATTATTGCTGTTGTTGTAGATTATTGCTGCTGCTGCTGCAAAGCAAGTACAGGAACTTGCTACTGCCAATACATACGCCGATACAGTGCTGTGAGTATTTAAGACACAAATAGCATATATAATAACCTGTAATAGATCTATACAGGTGGAGCTGGGGAGGTGGAGGGTTTCAGAGGAACTTGAAAGCGAGCTGCGAACTGCTCTACTGAATGCTAACCAGCCATTTAAATGTAAAGCAGTAAGGTCATTGGCTGCGTATGCAACATGAACTAATCAGCTTGTGCCAAGTAGTTTAAAGCCCGAAACACACTGCACGATTTTCGGCTGTTCCAGATGAATGATTGGCATTGTGAAACAATCGTGGCAATTTCTGTGATCGTGGCTCCTAATCGGTAGTCCTATGTCGAGAGAGGTTCAAAGACGGCCGTTGTCGTAAGATAGCCTATGATAATTTTCTGACAGTGTCAGAAATTCAGCATGCTCATCGCACAGTGTGTTTGCTGCTACGACACAAGTTTACTGACCAGCCAATAAAAATGCAACATGAAATCAACATGACATGGACTTTTGCCGCTTCCACTTTTTTTCAGCACACATAAAAACTACAACTGCCAAACATCATGCTCTTTTTGTTTACCACTAGCGTATGCTGATGACGT
Source organism: Spinibarbus caldwelli (assembly GCA_039654775.1). Lineage (NCBI taxonomy): Eukaryota > Metazoa > Chordata > Actinopteri > Cypriniformes > Cyprinidae > Spinibarbus > Spinibarbus caldwelli. The sequence continues at coordinate 11,948,004 of CM077219.1, read as the reverse complement.
TTTATTCTTCTATAGTACATTGTAGCGTACGAGTAAATAGGTGTCATCATTGTACAGTCTACGTGCATGTCATACCCAAGTTTATTAGATCCATGTCGCACAGTGTGATCGGCAATGATTGTATAGTATTGCTAAAATCGTGCAGTGTGTAGAAGGCTTAATGCTGTGAATATCATCAGTTTACATTAACGACCCATCAGCCTGCATGATCTAGAGTCACATGCAAGAACTTAGCATTTCTGGTACACTTATTGTATTTTATTTTAGTTTAGTTCAGTTTATTTGTTTGCATTTTAAATTGTCTTAGTTGCATCACATGATTAACACAAGAAATGGAAATGGTGCAGCACAAACTGAAGTTCGGTTAGAGCAATATTTCTTTGTTGTGGTAAACAAAAGAACATTTTGAGTGTCATATGCTGTGCAAGAGTGAATTTGTAGACTGTACTCAAAACACTGCTAATAGTACTGTCATAACATGAAGAACATATATTAAAATATTTGTGTATCATATAGACAAGATACGAAGTACAAATACAGTATCTCACAAAAGTGAGTACACCCAGCATTTCAGCAACTATTTTATTATATCTTCTCAAGGGACAATACTATAAAAAATGAAACTTGGATATATTGTAGAGTAGTCAATGTGCAACATGCATAGCAGTGTAGATTTACTGTCCTCTGAAAATAACTCAACACACAGCCATTATTGTCAAAATAGCTGGCAACAAAAGTGAGTACACCCTAAGTGAACATTTCAAAACTCCAAAGTGTCAATGTTTTGTGTGAGCACCACTGTTATCTAGCATTGCCTTAATCCTCCTGGGCTTGGAAATCACCAGAGCTGCACAGGTTGTTGCTGGGATCCTCTTCCACTCCTCCATAATGCCATCACGGAGCTGCTGGATTTTATACACATGACGCTTCTCCACCTTCCACTTGAGGATGCCCCACATGTGGTTAATAGGGTTCAGGTCTGGAGACATACTTGGCCACTCCATTACCTTCACCTTCAGCTTCATCAGCAAGGCAGTTGTCATCTTGGCCGTGTGTTTGGGGTCATTATCATGTTGGAATATCTTCAGAATGTCACAGTACATGTTGGCATCCATGTTTCCCTCAATGAACCGCAGCTCCCCAGTAACAGCAGCACTCATGCAGCCCCAGACCATGATGCTACCACCACCATGCTTGACTGTAGGCAAGACACAATTTTCTTGGTACTCTTCACCAGGGCGTCACCACACATGCTGGACACCATCTGAGCCAAACAAGTTTATCTTAGTCTCATCAGACCACAGGACATGGTTCCAGTAATTCATGCTCTTGGACCGGTTGCCTCAGCAAACTGTTTGCAGGCTTTCTTGTGAGCCAGCTTCAGAAGGGGCTTCCTTCTGGGACGACGGCCATGCAAACTGACTTGTTGCAGTGTGTGGCTTATGGTCTGAGCACTGACAAGCTGACCTTTCACTTCTGCAACCTCTAAAGCAATGCTGGCAACACTCATACGTCTGTTGTTTGAAGTCAGCTTCTGCACCTGACGCACACCACGAGGACTCAACTTCTTTGATCGACCCTTGCGAGGCCTGTTCCGAGTGGAACCCGTCTTGGAAAACCTCTGTGTGACCCTGGCCACTGTACTGTAACTCAGTTTCAGGGTGTTACTGATCTTCTTATAGCCTAGGCCATCTTTGTGGAGAGCAACAATTCTAATTCTCAAATCCTCAGAGAATTCTTTGCCATGAAGTGCCATGTTGAACATCCAATGGTCAGTATGAGAGAATTGTACTCAAAGCGCCAAATTTTAACTGCTCTAATACAAGATACACAAATTTGTATAGTCCTGTTAAGCAGACAAAAACATGTACATGATGAATAGGACATGTGGCTTTGCATGGTTAAACGACGTGTAGCTGTTATCACTTAGGGTGTACTCACTTTTGTTGCCATCTATTTTGACAATAATGGCCATATGTTGAGTTATTTTCAGAGCACAGTAAATCTACACTGCTATACATGTTGCACATTGACTACTCTAAAATATATCCAAGTTTCATTTTTATAGTATTGTCCTTTGAGAAAATATAATAAAATAGTTGCTGAAATGTGAGGGGTGTACTCACTTTTGTGAGATACTGTATCTGTGACTGAACATCTCAATTGCTCTGTGCTTATCAGCTCTTATTTAGATTGCTGTCATGGGAGTCCCACTGCAGGACCGCAGAACTTTGTCAGAGATTTATCATGAAGGCAATTAATCAGCCGTTGGTGAGTATTACATACTAAATGATTGCAGATTTTGCCTTATGACTAAATAAATGTTTTATGGTTCACAAAATTTGTCTTAAAATGTGGGCAAAATCCTTTAAGGTTAGTACTTTTTCCCACTTATTGGCCTTTCGGAAACATTGCAACTAATCAGTGCATGTAAGATTTTTCATTATATTTTGAAATTTTACTCCACCGACATGCAGCATTAAATTTGGATGCATTTTAAGTTAATCTTGTGATGATTCATCCTCAAGACATTCAGTCTGATAACAAACCCCTGGGATTGTTGGAATACATCGCAATTCTCCCAGGCTACAAACCGCTCATGTCATACAGGCTATCCTCCTTGTCCTAAAAAAGACACGTTCCACTCTTATTAGCCGACTGCAGTCCACTCTAAAGGATGATGTTGAGAATAATGGAATAGAGGTCTGTGTGTGCTGACCTTTCTGAGCTAAACTTGGCCTGCCAGTGTGAATGTGCTCCTAGGGTCTATTGTATTCACAACCGTTATCATTGTATTGCAGTTTCCTCTGTTCGAGAGAGAAAGAAAGGGGGAGAGAGAGAGCGTTAAAGCTGCTGCTGGATCTTAGACATGCTGAGGTTGTTAGAAATCTGGAAACATAATTGATATTAATGAGACCATTTTAGATTCCTGAGGAAGACGGCAGGTTGATCGGGCCGGTCGGGTACGCCCAGGCAATATCTGCTGTCCTATTTAAAATCAAACCTCTGTGTCAGTAATCTTCAAGAAAAGCTCATTTAGATTATAATGAAAAACCTTCATAGATTGAAGATGATGTTCAAAGAGTGATCTATGTGAGACACTTGTGCAGGCTTCTGGGAAGATTGTAGAGTAATAGATAGCATCTTTAGAAATGAAGTAAAATTGATTTGGATTGTTTGTATCTGCTTTCTTGGTAACTGATGATCCATCATTAGGTGTTTCTCCTAAAACTCTTTAGGTTCAATGAAAACATAAACAAAACAAATCTGTGTGGATGGTTCAGATAATTTATGGTCATTTAATGAGAAATCATTTACTTTTGATTCCAGACTTTGGTATCTTGGCAAATCTGAACCCATTTTCTGAGATCTGACATATTATGAGGACCTTTTTTTTCAGGTTACAAATCTGTATTGGATTATTTGATGACAAGAAAATAAATAAAGGGAACACTTCACAATAAGCTTTAGTGTGTTACAATGATGAATGCTAATGCAATTTAACAAATTAATTGTGAAGTTGCTTTGGAAAAAAGCATCTGCTGAATGAATACATGAATAAATGTAAATGCATTATGTGTCATAAACTAACAATGTACATTTTTAAAGCATTTATTAATATAGTGGAAATTTCTAGTACTATACGTCCATTCAAAAGTTTAGGGGTCTAGTTAAAATAAATAAATAAATAATACTTTTATTCAGCAATGATGCATTAAATTGATCAAAAGTAACAGTAAAAACATTTATAATGTTACAAAAGATTTTTGTTTTTAATAAATGGTCTTTATTCATAAAATAAAAAAATGCATCACTGTAAAATCACAAAAATACTAAGCAGCACAACTGATTCAGCTTTACCTTCACAGGAATAAATTACATTTTACAGTTATAAAATAGAAAACAATGATTTCAACTGTAATATTTCACAATATAAATTTTTACTTTATTTTTGATTAAATAAATGCAGCCTTAGTGAGCATAACATCATGCAATGGTAGTGTATACTATTGGTTGTTGTTAATTCGGTACCACTTTAGTATAGGGACCAATTCTCACTAGTTGCTTATTAGCATGCCTATTATTAACATATTGGCTGTTTATTAGTACTTATGAAGCACATATTCTGCATGACCATATTCTACATCCCTAATCCTACCCAATACCTAAACTGAACAACTACCTTACTAACTATTAATAAGCAGCAAATTAGAAGTTTATTGAGAGGCAAAAGTCGCAGTTAATGGTTTGTTAATAGCGAGAATTGGACCTTAAAATAAAGTGTGACCGTCAATTCATAATACATCAATGTGTCAAAATCTTAAATGTTAAAAATGTTAATATATGTAACATGTTAACATGAATAAATACTGTAAAGTTTCATTAATGATTAGCCCAATGCATTAGCTAATATTAATAAATTTAATCCCCCCTCCCCAATTTCTGTTTATTGCTTCTGTCTCTCGTGGGACAGAAAGAACAAGAAACAGAGGCATCAAGTGAGAAAGAGATGCGATTGGCTGAGGAATTTTGGCACTGTGCGAGTCTGTGTCCACCTGCAGATTCCCCTCACAATCCGTTTCACTCACAATACGCCCACAGGCTTGGTCTATTTGCTCCACCAACAGGGCGCGCACTTGTGCTCGGTGGTATTTGCGTGACTAATTTCACACTCTCTCCTCTTCCCACTCGCTGCTTCTGTCTCTTTTCTCTGTCTCTCAGTCAGATGTATGGACAAAAGACATGGTGTCAGAGAGTGGGTGAGACGATGGGACTGTTGCCACTGGCAACCTGGATACCAACCCAATGATGACCCAGGGAATACCCTTAGTCTAATGGAATAAATGGAGGCATTGAGGGAGAGGGAGACAGAGAGTGAGAGGAAGAGGAAGAGAGAGAGAGAGTTTATGTCTGACACATCAGAAGGGCTGTGTGAATTGAAGTCCACCATTGTCTGCTATATGAGAGTCCGGCTCAGAGATGACAAAGATGGACTGCTCTTAGGCCAGTGTTTGTGTGTGGCCTTATATATGTCTATGGGTGACCAAACTGGCCCAATGTCATAGTACTGGGCAGCCGGTTATATTCATTTTAAAGACAATCTTTAATCCATGAAATATTTCAAGATGAACCCCATGCACTCAGTGTGAGATTGTAAAGAGTGGGAGTTTTCTGAAGTCAAGAGGTGAGATTTTACCCCCATTAACAGGCAGCCAGCTGCCAAAATTATAGATTGTGATTTGGTCTTAAGGCGTTTAATGGAATTGAGGCCTTTTTGACACAGAACAGGAAAGTGTAAGGACAGTAAATGGGATTTAAAAGTTAAATGAGGATACAAAGAGATGCCACCCTCTCACTGAGAAAAAATTGCCTCTTCTGCTCACCAATCCTGCATTTATTTGATCCAAAGTACAGCAAAAACAGTGAAATTTTGAAATATTTTTACTATTTAAAATAACTTTTCTATTTGAATATATTTTAAAAATTCATTTATTCCTGTGATTTCAAAGCTGAATTTTTAGCCTCATTACTTCAGTTACATGACCCTTCAGAAATCATTCTAATATTCTGATTTACTTCTCAAAAACATTTATTATTATTATTATGTTGAAAACAGCTGAGTAGAATTTTTTCAGGTATCTTTGATGAATAGAACGTTCAGAAGAACAGCATTTATCTGAAATCAAAATCTTTTGTAGCATTATAAATGTCTTTATCATCACTGTTGATCAATTTAAAGCATACTTGCTAAATAAAAGTATAAATTTTTTATTAATAAAAAATATTAATAAAATATTAATGGTATAGTGTATAATGTTACAAAAGCTTTTTATTTCAGATAAATGCTGATCTTTGGATCTTTCTAATCATCAAAGAATCCAGAAAAAAATGTACTCAACTGTTTTAAATATTGATAATAATAATAATAATAATAATAATAATAATAATAATAATAATAATAATAATAATAATAATAATAATACTAAATGTTTCTTGAACCAGCATATTAGAATGTTTTCTGAAGGATCATGTGACACTGGAGTAATGATGCTGAAAATTCAGCTTTGATCACAGGAATAAATTACATTTTAAAATATATTCAAATAGAAAACAGTTATTTTAAATAGTAAAAAAATTCAAATTTTGACTGTTTTTGCTGTACAGTGGATCAAATAAATGCAGGCTTGGTGAGCAGAAGAGACTTCTTGAAAAAACATTAAAAATCTTACTGTTCAAAAACTTTTGTCTGGTAGTGTATTACACAATATATGCCAATTTCCTTAATTTCATGTCTAAGAACATTTGTTGATTAATTTTATAGGTCCACACATCTCCATATAGAATATATTTTTAGATTTTCTCACTCATCAGAAAAGAGGGGTCTGTAAAGCAGCCTGACAGGTATTTTATGCTTGGCAGGATGTGCTACCCCTATTTTTTTTTTTTACCTAATTTATCCAAGTGGATGTACAACCTAATAGGTATTTTCTGTCTGACAAGCTGTGCAACCTCTGTTTTAAAAGTGGTGGTACATTGTATTAAGTGTTTCCTGTTGACAAGAAGTCCAACCCAGGTTGTGGCTCATTTTGAGAAAGAAGCCCGTTTTGTCAGGCAAGAATGACAGCTTAAGCTACTGATAGATCATCCTTAATAGAATAGTTCACCCAAAAATGAAAATTACCCCATAATTTTCTCTCCCCCAAGCCATCCTAAGTGTATACGACTTTCTTCTTTCAGACGAACACAGTCGGAGTTGTTTTAAAATTTATCCTTGCTCTTCCAAGCTTGGTAATGCTGGTGGATAGTGGCTATTATTTTGAAGCTCCAAAAGGTGCATATCTCTGTTGTAAAGCTAACCCATACGCTGGTGAACTATTCCTTTAATGGGTATGTCAGATTTTCAGAACACTTGGAGCTTAAAGATAGACTCAGGACAGCTAAGCATAAGCTAACATTAGCTGAGGCACCAGTGGGGAACACATGAGCTGTCAAAGTGAATTTTACACAAGTAACGCTGCTTTACATTTCTTTTCTGTGTTAAAAGATCATTAGAAACACTTTTTTTAAAAGAAATCCTCAACGCTTCATTGCTTCATTCAGAAATTCATCTGAAAAATGAATGTTTTTTGTTTCAGAAACACAGACCCTTCTCAATATGCTGCAGGAGATTACAGGCCGAGATAAAAGCACTCCTACGGCAAATTCACACACGCCATCAAAGTTATCCTCCTATTGTTCCCCCAACACACAGGAAGCCAGCATGTTGTGTTATTGTTGGATGACAAGACGACAAGTGAGTGAGAGGAACAAAGTAGAAAAAGAAAGTGGGATTTGGGAAGCAAGAGAGAGAAATCAGATCAGTTCAGGCATCTGCTGCTGCTACCTGCAGCCAAACCCTGATTCTCATCAGTTCTTTGCGATTGAACCAGAGCTGTGAGGACACTGGGATTCATCTCCGAACAGGAAGGTGCAGAGGATAATGGGAAAAACAGCAGCAAAGTTAATGGCGGGGAGAGTGCCAGAAATTGGCTGATGTCAGACCTTTTGAATTGGTTGTTGTGGAGGTTTCAACTTTTCATTTCAACGTTTGATTTGAGACACCTTAAAGAAACCATTATGAATGCGAACCCAGAAAAATTAAGACAACAGAGTGTACTTTTTTAACCGTATGCACCTAAAATTTAATCAACAAATAGCAAGTGATTACAGATATAATCCAGTTTTATGTTGTCTGTTCTAAATCTACTATTATTCTAGGTTTATTCTCAACCTACTTGCACCATTAGAATAGGGTCTTGTAGTGGGTTCGGAAAGGTATAAGGCAAAATTGTGTGTGTGTAAAACCCATGTTTGAATCGAAGTCTCATCATACTCAAGCTAAGTAGGTCCACAGTTATCTAGGACAGAGGTCTTTAACCCTGTTCCTGGAAACTTGTGCTGCATCCGTAATCGAATACTTCCCTACTTTATAGTACGCAAAAATCAGTGTGCCAAAAGAGTAATACGTCCAAATTCATAATATTTGAGAAACAGTAGGCGAAAAGATGACCTACTACTTCCGCCGGATTCTGAAGTGTGCATTCAATGGACACTTTACTATCCCATGAGGCCACGGGAGAGGATTTATGAATGGTAGTGAAGTGACACAACTGATGCTGGTAGGTCATGTGACAGTAACAACATGGTGGATGTAGTACATCCGAATTTCATTCATACTACCCACATATTCCAACCTGCTTCAAACAAATTTGAATACCTTGATTAGTTGGTTCAGGTGTGTTTGATTAAATTCTCATTAGCACTAACCCTGAGTACACATGCAAATCTCTAGAAATGTTGATCCAAGATCATGTTCCCCTTATAACTGACCCCTAGAATCAAAGTAAAAATGAACCTTTTTCTAAATTAAGAAGTTAACATGAACGAAAAACAAATGTTGAATTCTTGTTCTTGTTTTACAACAGGGGTGTCCAAAACTGTTCCTGGAGGTCCACCTTCCTGTAAAGTTTAGCTCCAACCCAGTCCAACACACCTGTCTGGAAGTTTCAAGTAGTCCTGAACCTTGATTACCTGGTTAAAGGATTAGTTCACTTCCAGAATAGAAATTTCCTGATAATTTACTCACCCACATGTCATCCAAGATGTTCATATCTTTCTTCAGTTGAAAAGAAATTAAGGTTTTTGAGTGAAACATTCCAGGATTTTTCTCCATATAGTGGAATTAAATGGGAATCAACGGGTTGAAGGTCCAAACTGCAGATTCAGTGCAGCTTCAAAGGGCTCTACACGATCCCAACTGAGGAATTAAGCGTCTTATCTAGTCAAAAGATCGGTTTAAAAAAATTAACATTTATATACTTTTTAACCACAAAAGCTCGTCTTGCTCTAGCTTTGCGATGCACATGGAAAGGTTGCGCGTGACATAGGCAGAAGTAGTACGAACTCCAACTTCAAAAACTTACAACATCGTTGTTTTATCTTTTTTTGTAAAGGGCGTTTGACTTTCTTTGCACGTTCACTTTGTAAACACTGGGTCGGTACTTCCGCCTACGTCATGTGTGTCCTTTACAATGTGATTACGTAATGCGTGAGGTCGAGCTAGTGCAAGACAAGCATTTGTGGTTAAAAAGTATATATTTTTTAATTTTTTTATTTTTTAAGAAAATGACAGATCGTTTCGCTAGATAAGACCCTTATTCCTCGTCTGGGATCTGCAATTTGGACCTTCAACCCATTGGTCCCCATTTAAGTCCACTATATGGAGAAAAATCCTGGAATGTTTTCCTCAAAAACCTTAATTTCTTTTTGACTGAAGAAAGAAAGACATGCACATCATGACATGAGGGTGAGCAGGATTGGACATCATTGGGGACTGTAAGTTTCGAGTAGTCTTGAACACCTTAGTTGCATCTGATATTGCATACTTCCCTATTATATATTAGGCAAAAAAAAAAACAAAAAAACAATAGTATGCCTGTGTGAAAATAGTATGTCCGATTTCACAGCAGGAAGGTAAACCTCTAGGAGCAGGATTTGACATCCTCGGGGACTATTTCCAATGAGCCCAGCAGAACTTTTAGTCTTTTGTTCAAGGCCAGATCTTGAAAAATATTTGGCCAAGAGAAGTCTGACCAACCCAATGCCAAGGTTTCTTCTAGAACACAAGCCTGGAAGAGGAAATGTCCAATGTGAGTACTTCCATACTGCACCATTTTGGAATTGTGAGTTTTTAGACCCATATCTAAGATGTCTGGAGATTATATTGTATTTTATATTGTACTGTATTTTGCTCTATTGAAGACTATTGTCTGACCATCTCAGGGTTGTCTCAGTGCTAAACTAGGCCAGTCAAGGCTTCTCTGCCCACCCTCCCTGAGACAGTCAGACAGCTAGCATTGTTTCCACATACAATTTGCTTTGTGTTTGAGTGTGAGAGAGCTCTGTAACCCCACCGTGGAAAGCCTCAGAGAGAGCCCTGCCTTTAAGCATGAAGGCTTCAAGAGAGCCCTTCCCTGCTGCTGGAAACCTCAGAGCAAGCCCTGCCCTGACGCCAGCTCTCTACATCAGTCTATTTCCTATTGCTGTCCTATTCCTTCATCTCTGAGTTCTTATCCTGCCATCTCAAAGCAGCATGAATTTATATGCTACTCCAGCTTTATGTGGTTTAGTACTGGTTTGATGTTGGTCAAATTATAGTTGGTCAGTTAGTAGTCAGTTAGTGGTGATTGACCAAGAACATCATGCTATTTTAGCTAGTTAAGAACACTAGTGGGGACATCAGCATCCAAAGCACCATGTAACAGGTTATTTGCATATACTTGAATTTATAAAGTGTAAAGGACAGTAGCATTATAATTGCCAAATTTTAAGGGTCAGGTAGAATAAGCAAAAAGTATAGGATACCTTAACTTCTATTAAAAGAGAAAAAAAAAATAGGACATAGCACATGGCATTATTATTATTGTAATTTCAAAGATTATTTTGAATTTATATTATTTTTTAACCTATACACCAGACATAGGATAGGGTTCTTAATAATGATGATGATAATGATCATCACCATCATCATAATTTAGAACATATGATGATAGTTTTTTTTTAACCTTTAGACATAACGGTATTGGTAAAACCACAGTTTATTCACTAAACAGGACAAACCATCAGGCAAGCACGCAAGAACAGGCTATCCATCAACAGAACAGGACAAGTCACAGGAAGTTGTTGTGCAAACAGGAAGGACAGAATGAAGAGTGGAAGATGACGTCCACATAAGAGGAAATACAATAGTCTGCACCTGTAAGTCATCTGAAAGTGAACTCAGTGCTTTCTCTCTCTCTCTCTCTCTCTCTCTCTCTCTCGCTCTCTTCCCCCCCCCCCCCCCCCCCCCCCCCCCCCCCCCCCCGAGGATATTAGGATATGAGGATATTAATACCACACAGCATGGAAGTCCCCCTCCCACATACACACACACCCACACACAAGATGAAGATCACACATCCTCATTAGGTTTTGCACTACTGTAGTTGGTGGTAAACAAGGTCAAAGGTCAAGCTATGATATATCGCATATATCTTCACTGGAAAACCGATCATTGACATGCCTCCAAAGAGGCATTACCACTATCCTAAAGTGAACACAATTTTCGCTTCATGATTAGCGAGTGATGGATTGCATTTGGTGTAGTACAGTATTTTAGAAGCAGGCGTGAAGATTGCAGTCCTTCTGAGGCATCAGAAAAACATACAATGGTTTTCAGAATATAGTTTGAAATGTTTCCTATTGTGTCAGTCGAGCATTAGATTTTATCCACGTCACAATGGTGGGAAACACACAACAATACACTGTAACTGGGTCGACGCAGACAGCTTAAAATAAAGATAGATTGCAAGATGGCACGACTACCATTCTGGACAACTTTGACCTACAAAACTGAAATGAATTAGTTTTATTTATTCAATAATTGATAGTTATTAAGTATTGCTAATGGTTTAAATGAAATCCATAACCACAAGTATTTATTTTTGGCACTTAACTCATCACTCATGTTTGTGTTACAGATATGAGTAACTTCTCAGACTTAAACTGAATTGAGCTGAAAAAATGACACTGCTGTCTTCTGTTTTATAGCTGAATTGAATTTGTTCATAATTGACCCTTCGCAAAGACTCGCCACTCTTCATTATTGTTGCTATGTCCAACAAGCTATGCAGTTCTCTCACCATACATCATGTTATCGCAGTGAAAAATACATCGCGGAGCAAAGAGGAAACTGACAACAAGCCGACAGACAAGACAGAGCAGATTACTTCTAGTATAAAACAAAGTCTCAGCTTTCAAATTTTGTCATTTTAAGAAATTCAAACAATAAATACCATTTTGTGGTTCTTTAATGTATTGTGACAGATCACTATATTGCCTCAGTTCAAGCAGCACGTAAACCGTTCATCTCGTCCTCTTTACTAGTTAGAGCGCAGAATAAACATGAATGAACACAAGAAGGTATCTTGTTTCAACTGCGGAAAGACGTCAGTACACACCATTTTTCAAGTTCAAGTCCACCGACGTTATGCTGCCTTCACATGCTATCGGAATTATCATGAATACAAGTTTCCTAATCGGAAATTAGATGTGAATGCCTCTAAAGTCGTATTTACTACTGGGAAATTCAGAAATAATTTTGATATCAGAGTTTCTGAGTTGGGTGGGCCATAATCTTTAAACATGGTGGAGGGGACAATGATTGCTGCTGTCAGTGCTATTCTCACAACAACTACACCACTTTGTCTTGTCGCTAAAGTAGTGTATTTAGCGCGGTGAATGTTTATATGATTGTCAACCAATGGGATGCTATATTTTATTCTTTCTGACAACAAAGCACTGCAATGCGACAAGCTCATAATCATGACTTCATAAGTGGGAAATAGGACATTTCTGATAGCACGTGAAGGCTGTATTAATCTACCCAACTATCTGGTTTGTTTGTCGGACAAAATAGCAGAATGGTCAGATCACCTGTCAGTCAAACTCCCGGCGAAGGGTGAATTTATTAATTTTGCAACACTGACACTATTGTCTTGCTACAGCTGCTTTATAGCAGAATAAATTCACCTCAATTTTGAAGTTTAAATTATTGATTCTGTTATTGTCCGGTTTAATACTGCCAAGCTCCTTTGAATATTTCTGTTGTATAAAGCGATATAAAAAATAAAATGGACTTGACCTCAAGTCATATGACATGTGAGGAAACGTGTACTATCACTTTTGTAAGTGCTCAGACTTAACTATTTTTGCCCTGCAGACAATAAAATTCATTAAAAAAAATAATTAAAGGAGGGGCTTGAGCTATATAGAGACTAGAATATCACAGAGACTTAGTTAGGATGGGTTCTTTTGACTTAAGCCAGTAAGCAACCACTCTTAATACCCTAGCAATTGCATAGCAATGTGTTTAAAAACACTCCAAATGGCTTAGCAGCTGCATAGCAATCCAATTGCAACCACCCATAACAAAAAAGCATTGTGGCAGTGTTGATATAAAGCACTACTCGTGTTGTGTGATGTAAAAATCTTGTGTTATTTATGTAATTTGTGTATTGTGTTTAGTATTCAGGGCACTTAAAGAAAACAGAAAGGGTGTGAGAAATGCCAAGAAGTATTAAACAGTCAAACACATTTGTATCTGCAGTAGACACCAAAATGGAGGCCTGAGGAGCTCAGCGTTTAGTTTGGCTTTCGGGAATATTAGTCAGAAAGCTTCTCAGTTACCATGGTAAAATCGTTGCTCATTTCACAGGGAGATAAAGCCACATTCCTCACGATGACGGAACCTGAGACGCAGGTAGAAACAGAGCTGCTGATGGAGGGAGGAAAACAGCTTGTCATCCATTCTCTCAGATCACCTAATAACAGCGAGCACGTGCTGGAGGAAACCTATATTTTGGAATATTGTGTTACAAAATGCTGGATGGAAACACAAAGATGCAAGTAAAATTTCAAAAATGCACACAAAAAATGCATGCACTCGCTTGAGGAAAATTCTGTCATTCATTACTCACCCTCATGTCGTTCCAAACCTGTAAGACACTTTTTGTGCGCAAAGAAAACTAAAATAATGACTTTATTCAACAATTTCTTCTCTTCTGTGTCAGTCTTCGACACGAGTTCACAACAGCACCAGACACATGCATGGCACTCTTGTGAACACACATCGTAGACTGACACATAAGAATAAAGTCATTATTTTTGTTTCCGTTGCACACAAAAAGTATTCTTGTAGCTTCATAAAATTAAGGTTGAACCACTGAAGTCACATGGACTATTTTAACGATGTCCTTACAACCTTTCTGGGCCTTGAAAATGTCAGTTGTGTTACTGTCTAAGGAGGGTCAGAAAGCTCTCAGATTTCATCAAAAATACTTTCGTTTGTGTTCTGAAGATGAACAAAGGTAATCATAACTCTTAAAGATATAACAAAGATATTCTGGGTGAGAATCCAAAAAATTCATGTGACTTTGCCTAGATAAGTCATGTGATCTGTGCATGATTGGCTACTGTAGAGTGCTTCAGGGATGATGTATTTTTGTAGGCCAAAAGCCGGAAATGAATTAATATTTTGCACTTCTGGTTACATTGTCCTGAAGTTAGTGGGTTTCTTGAATGGGTTTTTGGTTAAATGTCTGGAATAAGGTCTGTGGTTAACACAAACTCGAGATTTTTCATTTTATTCTACAACATAAAATACATCAGTAATACCCCCTTTTGATGTTTTTAAAGCTTTTACTTATCTTGAAAAAGGTGGTTGCTAACAAGTGGCTAAATGGGACTACAAAGGTTGTCTGAGAAATGAAACGTCAGGTAAAAATGAATCTACTCAGTAGTCCACTTTTACAGCCTCATTGTGTTTATAATTGTGAACTATTCTAACTCAAATTTCAGCAAAAATGTTTTTAAATAAAGACTGAAAGAGTTGTCGGAACATTAATGATGGTTGAAGACCATGGTGTAATTCGTTTATAACCTACATTTAGCTTTTATACTTCTGGCGACTGTATTTAAGCTTCAAAATTCATAAACATTGTTTTCAATTGTGAAGATTCTCATGATAAACTAAATATTTAAGTATCAAAAACTTTTGTTGGTTACAGAGCTTATTTTCTGCAATAATCTTAAAGCCATTGGAATATTCTGTTGAGTTTTTGTCGAGGGAAACAGGGTGATGCAAACTTCTGGGATTTACTTCTGGGAAAAATACATAGTCACTGTAGCACTTAATTACCTTTTAGAACGGTCTGAAATACAGTTAGGGCATTTTTGTCTGTTTTAAACCCCCAAATTAAACCCCCTATTTTAAAATTAACTAGTAAGATATAAAAGACTGTATAGTCACTGTGTGTACACGACAGTGTAGTAGTGTTGTGCATCATTCTATCGGGTATGTTAGCATAGCTGGAATGCTGTATCGACCAATCAGCATCCAGAACTGCTTTTTTCATAACATGGAACAAAGTACACATGATTGTCAATTTAGGAGCTGTGTGAATCCAGCTTCAGTTAGTGTTGGTATGTTTGTGTGTGAGAATGTTGTGCATTTTTGTCTCTGTTTGGCTGGCATGGTGGGAGGAACACTGGGGGAGGGGTTTTGTTGCTGGGGATTTTCCCAGCGTAACACACACAGGCCTCAAATCAAACAGAAGGTCTCAATCGGCAAAGGCTAGAAGGGATACGTATCCGACCGGAAATGCACTACTGGGCATGCGCACATCAGTACAGCGTAATTTTTGTCACACTGTACAACAATAATTACTATTTTTGCATTATTGTAAGGGGTAGGTTTAGGGTTGGGGTAGGTGTAGACGTTAATAAACACAATCTAATAGGTAGAAAATTAAATTCATTGTCAGTTTCCGGTCGGATACATATCCCTTCTAGCCACACCTGTCTCAATCTTACAGTCATTCCATCTAGACACCTGCAACCTCATCAAAAACCTGCTGCCATCAATCATAACTTTGCATACGACAGATTTATGACCAAAAGCAACTTTGTCAAAATCAGACTTTGAACAAATTTGTGTAGTTCATGGTCGACACTAACATTTAAAGAATGTGTGTGTGAGTGATACAGCTATTAAAAATTGTTTTTCTGTCCATAAAAATCTTCAAACACTCATATAAAAAGGCATTCCTGTACGTTCAGATTTATAAACACCTGTAAAAAGACAGACATTGCAGATGTACGGAGCCCTGCACTTGACGTGGAGGAAAAAACAAGATATCATGGCTACAAATTAAGAATTTGCTTCCATGATTTAGTTGTTTGTTTGTGGTCATGCGTTAACTAAATTAAAATGAGGGGACAAATTTATAAAACAGTCTCAAATGAATAAATCACGGGAATTAATTCTTAATTTGCAGCCACAATATAATATAACTTATTATTAGTATTTTATTATTTATTTGTTGCATGTTAAGTTAAAACTAAGCGTAGTTAGCACACATTCAAATACACACTTTTTACACACAGTTTGTACTGTTTCATACATTGTGTCTTGATGATCTTGCTCTTTGAGACAGAGCCAGCTGTATCTGTGGCTGAATGTGAACTGCGCTCGCTAAAATATTTGAGATCTTTTAAGAGACTCAGAAGAGGTCAAAGGTTTTTTGGCTCTAACTTGCTATGGCACGAGTGAGTCACTTTTCAAATGCTGTTCCCAACCGAATCTAAAAACATCCTTGAAAAACATCCAGCTGCAAACGAAATATCTGTGTATAATTCAGATGTTAAAAAAAAAAAAAAAAAAAAAAAAAATGCAAACAGAAGACTTTATGTAATATTATTTCTTTGTGGTGGTGCTGGTTAAGATCATAATACAGAGTTAAAGCCAAGTTTGGGTTGTCTATATTTCATTCCCATCCATGTGTTTACAGGCGGATCAGGAGAAAAGAAAAAAAAAGGGGAATAAAGAAGCAATAGAAGAGGAATGAATGGGAAAGAAGAGGATTGAGTCCCATGAACCTTGAATTAGGAGGTGAATCAGAGGTGACTGTTTGCATTAAATTGATATCGTACCCATTTACAAGTTTAATTTGTAAACTTAAAATTTAGAAACTTGCTCTTACTCAGAAATGACTTTTGTATTCTCTTGGTGTTACTTAAAGGAATAGTTCACTCCAAAATGTTTCAATTTCCAGTAAAAAAGTGGTCTCATCTGAATTAGGAGAGAATATGCACAGATCAAGCACTGTTTACAAGCAAAAACAGTCTAAACAAAACCAAGTGCATCTCAATAAATTAGAATGTCGTGGAAAAGTTCATTTATTTCAGTAATTCAACTCAAATTGTGAAACTCGTTTATTAAATAAATTCAATGCACACAGACTGAAGTAGTTTAAGTCTTTGGTTCTTTTAATTGTGATGATTTTGGCTCACATTTAACAAAAACCCACCAATTCACTATCTCAACAAATTAGAATATGGTGACATGCCAATCAGCTAATCAACTCAAAACACCTGCAAAGGTTTCCTGAGCCTTCAAAATGGTCTCTCAGTTTGGTTCACTAGGCTACACAATCATGGGGAAGACTGCTGATCTGACAGTTGTCCAGAAGACAATCATTGACACCCTTCACAATGAGGGTAAGCCACAAACATTCATTGCCAAAGAAGCTGGCTGTTCACAGAGTGCTGTATCCAAGCATGTTAACAGAAAGTTGAGTGAAAGGAAAAAGTGTGGAAGAAAAAGATGCACAACCAACCGAGAGAACCGCAGCCTTATGAGGATTGTCAAGCAAAATCGATTCAAGAATTTGGGTGAACTTCACAAGGAATGGACTGAGGCTGGGGTCAAGGCATCAAGAGCCACCACACACAGACGTGTCAAAGAATTTGGCTACAGTTGTCGTATTCCTCTTGTTAAGCCATTCCTGAACCACAGACAACGTCAGAGGCGTCTTACCTGGGCTAAGGAGAAGAAGAACTGGACTGTTGCCCAGTGGTCCAAAGTCCTCTTTTCAGATGAGAGCAAGTTTTGTATTTCATTTGGAAACCAAGGTCCTAGAGTCTGGAGGAAGGGTGGAGAAGCTCATAGCCCAAGTTGCTTGAAGTCCAGTGTTAAGTTTCCACTGTCTGTGATGATTTGGGGTGCAATGTCATCTGCTGGTGTTGGTCCATTGTGTTTTTTGAAAACCAAAGTCACTGCACCCGTTTACCAAGAAATTTTGGAGCACTTCATGCTTCCTTCTGCTGACCAGCTTTTTAAAGATGCTGATTTCATTTTCCAGCAGGATTTGGCACCTGCCCACACTGCCAAAAGCACCAAAAGTTGGTTAAATGACCATGGTGTTGGTGTGCTTGACTGGCCAGCAAACTCACCAGACCTGAACCCCATAGAGAATCTATGGGCTATTGTCAAGAGGAAAATGAGAAACAAGAGACCAAAAAATGCAGATGAGCTGAAGGCCACTGTCAAAGAAACCTGGGCTTCCATACCACCTCAGCAGTGCCACAAACTGATCACCTCCATGCCACGCCGAATTGAGGCAGTAATTAAAGTAAAGGAGCCCCTACCAAGTATTGAGTACATATACAGTAAATGAACATACTTTCCAGAAGGCCAACAATTCACTAAAAATGTTATTTTTTATTGGTCTTATGAAGTATTCTAATTTGTTGAGATAGTGAATTGGTGGGTTTTTGTTAAATGTGAGCCAAAATCATCACAATTAAAACAACCAAAGACTTAAACTACTTCAGTCTGTGTGCATTAAATTTATTTAATACACGAGTTTCACAATTTGAGTTGAATTACTGAAATAAATGAACTTTTCCACGACATTCTAATTTATTGAGATGCACCTGTATGTTGATGGATTTGATGTGAGAGTACAACAGAAGATGGCCTTTTTCACTGAAGGAATTGGAATTAAAATGCCTTGATGGATTTGTTTCTTATAAACGTACAGCTTTTCACTTCCCAAGACATTAATTGATGAACTGGAGTCGTGGATTACTTGTGGATTATTGTGATGTTTTTTATCAGCTGTTTGGACTCTCATTCTGACGGCATGCATTCACTGCAGAGGATCCATTGGTGACTAATTATGTTTCATATTCAAGTTTTCTCTTTCAAATTCACTCTGAAATGTCATGACACATTACGAAAATAAAATGGTTTATGAACGGCAAGTTATTGTAATATTTAGATGTGTTTTTGTATGCTTACAGTGCTGCATCATTGTCTTAGCAACATGTATTGGAATCAGTTGCAAGACTTTTCCTTGCACTGTTTCTGGATTTGGGGACACATTATATGTTAAGTAGTAGAGCAACTAATGTGTTATTATTTTGGACAGGTTGTGAGGAGGGTGTATTCTTCAGGGTAACCACCTCCCTGCAATATGGAAAGATTCCAGTGACACTGCAGCATTGTATGTGCTGAGGAAGCACAGTTCAGGTTAGGCTATGGAAAACACCCTATTTGTCAGAGCTCATTTGAGAGGAGATGCATACTCACTCGGAACAAAGTCACCAATTCGGCTGGAAGAAGACAACAATAACATGTTGTTTGATGAGAGCAAATCAATCAATAATCCAGAGGCACAATAGAAGCCTCTTCATCACAGCGGAGATGATGACAATTGACCCATTCAAAATGCTTTGCAGCGAAAGGTCCAATGCAGAGGAGTGACCATTTGTCATAACTCATTACTTCATTGTGCTATCAGTGAACAGTATGATTTATTATTTGATATATCTCATTTTCAGCCTCTTTTTTTTCCATCTCTGTTCTTTCATTTTAGAGCTGTCTTTTTTTTTTTTTTTTTTTTTTGCAGTGTGCAATCTTGCTTTGTTAAATCTATAAAACATTTGAGAAATTATGACTTTAAACATGATTGAGCTCTTCAGAGATTAAAATAATTAAAAATAAATATATGCAAAAGTTTTTGGTCAGTAAGATTTGTTTATTTTTTTAATAAATTAATAATTTTATTCAGGCCTTTTATAATACTTTTATAGATTTTCACATTATACATATATATATATATATATATATATATATATATATATATATATATATAACTATATAACTTATTTTGAAGTACATCAGAGAATCACAAAAAGAAAATTTGGGTGTAAAAAATGTATGATGGTTTCCACAAAAATATGAAGCAGCACAATGGTTTTTAACATTGATAATAATATTAAATGTTTCTTGAGCAGCAAATCATCATATTAGAATGATTTCTGAAGCATCATGCGACACTGAAGACTGCAGTAACGATGCTGAATATTCAGCTTTGCGTCACAGGAATAAACTACATTTTTCAAAATATTCAAATATAAAACTGTTATTTTTAATTAATAATATTTTAGAATATTACTGTTTTACTGTATTTTTGATCAAATAAATACAGCCTTGATGAGCATATAAGACACTTCTTTCAAAAATATTTTTAAAATCTTACTGACTCCAAAATTGCTCTTCTGGATTGCTCTTACTTTTTTTTTTTTTTTTTAACATCCGCCACATAATTAAATGAACAGTAATGCAGTAGATAAAATTGCTATTTTGGTTGTAAAACTTTTATTCATGGACAGTTTTACATTGTTTTTTTTTCAATCTTGTAAATTTATTTATTTAAGAAGTAAAGTCTTAACATTAGCTACTTTTCAAGGATTTTAAACTAATTCAGTTTGAGAGGAAGCTATACATTTTGCAGTTGTTTTTTTCCCTTAAGTATTAATTGATTTAAATTATTTTGAATTATTATAAAAATATTCATTTTACTAATATTCACTGTAAAATTAAATGACATCTAGTATAATATTATGTTGAAAGTAGCTTATTTCTGGTTTGGTGTTGCTAAAGGGTCACTGGAGCTTTAGTGATGAGGCTGTGGAGAAACACTGATCTACACTTCTGTGCATCATGTTCACTGGATTAGATAGAGTCCTGAACTGTGTTTCTAATTGATCTGCCACACTCTCACTGTGAGGGAACACACCCATGAGTCCCAACAGCTGGCTTTGTGCCGTAATGGCTCTGCGGTTCTGAACAATAGTGTTCCTCTCCGGTCTTTATCCGGTTCATTGAGCCCTGCTGTTACTCGTGTACAGCATCCTGTCCAGGAGCAAAGATGGTTATGACATCACACCAAGACAGAGCTACAATCACAGTTATTACAATGCTAAATAATTTCAGCATAATGACAAAAGTTAGTTACATTTCTTGCTAATTAAGCTTTTTTTTCCCAAATCGACCTATAGGGGACATTAATTAGTGGTGCCTGCTGTGGCGCATGTGGTACAGTATAACTAATTTTGCATTATTTGTGCTGCAGACTTCAGTTTTACAATACCTCAATTCGTTCCACCTGCTGACGTAGAAAAGAGGAGAAGAGAATTGGAGGTGATCTCCTGCATTTTGTTTAGTTAAAAAAAAAACCTAGAAAACACTGTAGCAACTGCATATCAACACACTTAAAGGATTAGTTCACCAAAAAAAAAAAAAAAAAAAAAAAAAAATATATATATATATATATATATATATATATATATATATATATATATATAATTACAATTGCCTTTACTCCAGCTTGAAGCCATCCATGATGTAGGTGAATCTGTTTCTTCATCAGAACAGATTTTGAGAAATTTAGCATTACATCACTTGTTCACCATGCAGTGGATCCTCTGCAGTGAATGGGTGCCATCAGAATGAGAGTCCAAACAGCTGATAAAAACATCACAATAATCCACAAGTAATCCACACCACTCCAGTCCATCAATTAATGTCTTGTGAAGTGACAAGCTCCATGTTTGTAAGAAACAAATCCATCAAAAATACCTGTTCATTATCCATAATAACGCTTCCTCCATTGAAAAGGTTCATCACCTGTTGCCTGATCATATTAAAATCCACAAACATATTTGTTTAGAACTGTTTTGTCTTGTAATCTTGATCTGGATTCAAACAAGACAACTTTTTAACTGGAAAAAGCAATATTATGAATAGAGGACTCATTTTTTAGCTAAAAGCACCAGTTTAAATGTAAAAATGTATTCATGATGGATTTGTTTATTGAAACAGACAGATTTTCGCTTCACAAAATTTTCATTTTCATTTCCTGTCTGTTGTGCTGCTGAGAGGTTTGCGATTGTAGCTCCGCTTTTTTATTGAATCTTTACCTTACTTTCACTCTCTGTTGTTTAAAGTGATAATATATAACTTAACTCCCACCATATTTCTGGTATTATCTATTAAACTAATCTAACTAATTTGATCGTTCGCTTTTAAAACCGCGCGTGCAGCGTGTTAGCATTCGTTAGCCGGTTAGCTTGTTACTCGCGGTTCCATTCACGTTTCTATTCGCGCCTATTATTGTTTTCTTTTTTCTCGCTCCGTTTTTATTTCTCTCTCGCTCCATTTTTTCACAAGTTCATCAAACAACAGTGGTAAGTGGTAAGTTAAGTTGGTATCATTCATCAATCACGGTGAGTAATGGCTTCTCCTTCTCTTGTTGTTTGCACTTCATGCCACATGTACAGTTTATCTCTCTCTGTCGGCGACGAGGGATTCACATGTGATAAATGCAGGGAAATAGTTAGGCTGACAGAGAAGATTTTAGAACTAGAGACACGCATCCAAACTTTAGTTGAGGATAGTAAGAATGTGAGGGCTGTAGATACTGCTTTGGATGCGACTAGCTCAGGGACTCCTGTACATTGTTCGGTTCCGGTTGTGCCCGTGCAGCAGGGCAACTGGGTGACTGTAAGGCGGCATAGTCGCGGGTCAAAACACCGCTCTTCCGTTCCGATCAGAACATCAAACAGGTTCTCCCCACTCGGTGATGCACCCACTGAGAAACCTGATGAAAGTGCTCTAGTAATTGGCGATTCTATTGTACGGAACGTGAAAATAGAGACACCAGCCACCATAGTCCAATGTTTACCGGGAGCCAGAGCGCCTGACATCTTGGCAAATTTAAAAGTGCTGGCTAATGCTAAACGTAAATTCAGTAAGATTGTTATCCACGTCGGCGCTAATGATGTTCGACTTCGCCAGTCGGAGATCACTAAAAATAATGTTAAAGAGGTGTGTGAACTTGCAAGTACGATGTCAGACACTGTAATATGCTCTGGTCCCCTCCCTGCTTACCGTGGCGATGAGATTCATAGCAGACTGTCGTCACTCAATGGCTGGATGTCTAAGTGGTGCCCGCAGAATAACGTAAGTTTCATAGACAATTGGAAGAGTTTTTGGGGCAGACCTGACCTGTTGAAAAGAGATGGTGTTCATCCCTCCTGGGGTGGTGCCGCTCTTCTCTCTAGAAATATGGCACATAGTCTTAGAGTTCGTACTTGACTAACTAGGGCCCAGGTCAGGAAGCAGACAGACTGGCTAAACCGACCGTCTGCTAGCCGCCTCACATCACAGAAGTCAGTTAATTCTCAGCACATAGAGACTCCTTCACCTAGATATCACACTATAGAGACTGTGTCTGTTCCCCGTACTAGAAAATACAGAAAACGTCCAAACCAAAGTAATAGTAACAATTTAATTGATGTTCAACAAATAAAAAATGTTTACAATACAGAGAAACAATTGATAAAACTTGGCTTACTGAATATCCGGTCCCTTTCTACAAAAGCACTATTTGTAAATGATATGATCACTGACCATAAGCTAGATATGCTTTGTTTGACAGAAACATGGCTAAAACCAGATGAATACATTACTTTAAATGAGTCTACCCCCCAAGATTACTGCTATAAAAATGAGCCACGTCCAAAAGGTAAAGGGGGAGGTGTTGCTACAATTTATAGCAATATTCTCAGTATTTCTCAGAGGGCAGGCTTTAAGTATAACTCGTTTGAAGTTATGGTGCTGCGTATAACATTATCTAGAGAAACACGTGTTAGTGATAAATCCCCTGTGATGTTTGTATTGGCTACTGTGTACAGGCCACCAGGGCACCACACAGACTTTATTAAAGAATTTTCTGATTTTCCATCTGAGTTAGTACTGGCTGCAGATAAAGTCTTAATTGTTGGTGATTTTAATATCCATGTCGATAATGAAAAAGATGCATTAGGATCAGCATTCATAGACATTCTAAACTCTATTGGGGTTAGACAACATGTTTCAGGACCTACTCATTGTCGAAATCATACTCTAGATTTAATACTGTCACATGGAATTGATGTTAGTGGTGTTGAAATTCTGCAGCAAAGCGATGATATCTCAGATCATTACCTAGTCTTGTGTAATCTCCATATAGCTAAAACTGTAAATTCTACTCCTTGTTACAAGTATGGTAGAATCATCACTTCTACCACAAAAGACTGCTTTGTAAGTAATCTTCCTGATTTATCTCAATTCCTCAGCATATCCAACAGCGCGGAAAAACTTGATGATGTAACAGAAACTATGGACTCTCTCTTTTCTAGCACTTTAGATACAGTTGCTCCTTTACGCTTAAGGAAGATCAAAGAAAACAGTTTGACTCCGTGGTATAATGAGCACACTCGCACCCTAAAGAGAGCAGCCCGGAAAATGGAGCGCAGCTGGAGGAAAACAAAACTAGAGGTATTTGGTATAGCTTGGCGGGAAAGTACCCTATCCTACAGAAAAGCATTAAAAACGGCTAGATCTGATTACTTTTCGTCTCTTCTAGAAGAAAACAAACATAACCCCCGGTATTTATTCAATACAGTCACTAATTTAACGAAAAATAAAGCATCAACAGGTGTTGGCATATCCCAAGAGCACAGCTGTAATGACTTTATGAACTACTTTACTTCCAAGATCGATACTATCAGAGATAAAATTGTAACCATGCAGCCGTCAGCTACAGTATCGCATCAGTGCACTATAGATCCCCTGAGGAACAATTCCACTCATTCTCTATTATAGGAGAGGAAGAATTGTATAAACTTGTTAAATCATCTAGACCAACAACATGTATGTTAGACCCTATTCCATCTAAACTACTAAAAGAGCTGCTTCCAGAAATCATAGATCCTCTTTTGGCTATTATTAATTCATCATTGTCATTAGGATATGTCCCCAAAACCTTCAAATTGGCTGTTATTAAGCCTTTCATTAAAAAACCACAACTTGACCCCAAAGATCTAGTTAATTACAGACCGATCTCAAATCTCCCTTTTCTGTCAAAGATACTAGAAAAGGTAGTATCCTCATAATTATATTTCTTCTTAGAGAAAAATGGTATCTGTGAGGAATTCCAGTCAGGATTTAGACCGTATCATAGTACTGAGACTGCTCTCATTAGAGTTACAAATGACCTGCTTCTATCATCTGATCATGGTTGTATCTCTTTATTAGTTCTACTGGATCTTAGCGCTGCGTTCGACACTATCGACCACAAAATTCTTTTGAATAGACTAGAAAACTTTGTTGGCATTAGTGGAAGTGCCTTAGCATGGTTCAAATCGTACTTATCTGACCGCCATCAGTTCGTAGCAGTAAATGAAGAGGTATCATATCGATCACAAGTGCAGTATGGAGTACCTCAAGGCTCAGTACTAGGGCCGTTACTTTTCACGCTTTACATGTTACCCTTGGGAGATATTATCAGGAGACATGGTGTTAGCTTTCACTGTTATGCTGATGATACTCAGCTCTATATTTCTTCACGGCCCAGTGAAACACACCAAATTGAGAAACTAACGGAATGTATAGTCAATATAAAAAACTGGATGACTAGTAACTTCTTACTGCTAAATTCTGAAAAAACAGAGGTGTTAATTATCGGACCTAAAAACCCCACATGTAATAACCTAGAACACTATCTAACACTTGACGGTTGCTCTGTCAATTCTTCTTCATCAGTTAGGAACCTAGGTGTGCTGTTTGATAGCAATCTTTCATTTGAAAGCCATGTTTCTAGTATCTGTAAAACTGCGTTTTTCCATCTCAAAAACATATCTAAATTGCGACCTATGCTCTCAACGTCAAATGCAGAAATGCTAATTCATGCGTTTATGACCTCAAGGTTAGACTATTGTAATGCTTTACTGGGTGGTTGTTCTGCACGCTTGATCAATAAACTACAGTTGGTCCAAAATGCAGCAGCTAGAGTCCTTACTAGAACCAGGAAGTATGACCATATTAGCCCGGTTCTGTCAACACTGCACTGGCTCCCTATCAAACATCGGATAGATTTTAAAATCTTGTTAATTACTTATAAAGCCCTGAATGGCTTAGCTCCTCAGTACTTGAGCGAGCTCTTATCACATTATAGTCCTCCACGTCTGCTGCGTTCTCAAAACTCTGGCCATTTGATAATACCTAGAATATCAAAATCGACTGCGGGCGGCAGATCCTTTTCCTATTTAGCGCCCAAACTCTGGAACAATCTACCTAACACTGTTCGGGAGGCAGACACACTCTGTCAGTTTAAATCTAGATTAAAGACACATTTCTTTAACCTGGCTTACACATAACACACTAATACACTTCTATTATTCAAATCCGTTAAAGGATTGTTAGGCTGCATTAATTAGATCAACCGGAACCGGGAACACTCCTCATAACACACGATGTACTCGTTACATCGTAAGAAGAATGGCATCTACGCTAATATTTGTCTGTTTCTTTATTATTCTGTTTCTCAGTCCGTGTCCGGATCAGATGGTGGATCGGCGCCGGGAGATGATGTCAGCGGAGGCCGGACACCTGGATGAGCCCCAGGGACATATCCCCAGTGAAGGCCTCGACTTAAATACAATAAAACTTAAAATTAAACAAAATAACTATAAATATAATAAAATACCTAACTACATAATACTATTATTGTTAGAAATTGCAACAATATAAAAATAGAAATATAATACATTTATACATTTAAAATTTAATTAAAACAATAAGTAAAAAAATAAATAATAATATCCTGGCCAGAAGAGAACTGGCCCCCCGACTGAGCCTGGTTTCTCCCAAGGTTTTTTTCTCCATTCTGTCACAGAGGGAGTTTTGGTTCCTTGCCGCTGTCGCCTCTGGCTTGCTCAGTTGGGGACACTTAATTTTTTACGATTAACGTCAATTTTATTTCATAGATACTATTTAAACTAAACTGAGCTAGACAATGACATCTCTGAATTCAATAATGAAATGCCTTTAACTGAAAATTGAGTGTTTAATCTTATTATTATACATTACTGACACTCTATCCTCCAATTTGATACTGTTAAGTGCTTTGACACAATCTGTATTGTTAAAAGCGCTATATAAATAAAGGTGACTTGACTTGACTTGACTTGACATTGTTGGACTGGAGTGGATTACTTGTGGATTGTTGTGATGTTTTTATCAGCTGTTTGGACTCTCATTCTGACGGCACCCATTCACTGCAACGATCCATTGATGAGCAAGTGATGCATTTCTAAATTTCACTAAATCTGTTCTATTGAAGAAACAAATTCATCTACATTTTGGATGGCCTGAGGTTGAGCACATTTTCAGCAGTTTTTCATTTTTAGGTGAACTATTCTTTTAAAGACACTTAGAACACCTTAAGAACCATTTAAATGCCTGTTTATGTGTGTCATTTCTGCTGCACTAGCATTACCAATTGGAAATCCAAAAATAATGATGTGAAATAATCTTAAAAATGATCCAAATGAGTAGACAGATAGTTTGACTGAGTTTCTGACAGAGAAATTCTGGTTTAAATCTCGCCATGTACAGAGAGACAGAACGAGAAGTACATAATCATGAACAGACTTGAACAAATGGGCACATATTACAGATGAAAGAAACCAAGGAATAGTGCAATATCAAAAGGATGAAAGGATGGGGGGGGCAGCGAGGAGGTGGAGAAGGAGAGAGGAAGTGGGAGATAAAGAAGTGGAAGGAGAAAGAGGGAGTGTGGGAGTTACAGCATGAGATGAACGGAGAATAAAAAGATGAACATTGCACAACTCTGTGCATAAAGAGAAGAACAGAGAGGGAGCAGAGACATAAATGAGAAATTGGATTAGATGTGAGAGGTTGTCCAGCCAGCCTTGTTCACACTGACCTCTTGACCTGTCCTTTTCCTAATAAGACAGATCATATCTGCTCACGCACGCGTGTCAGTGATAATTCTCTGTGCCAGTGCTCATGGTGATGTGATCTGACCACAGAGCTCTTTTGTTTGAGGCCACTGGCAGCTGCCCACACATTTTTCTTGTAGACTTTGCTCATAAATGTGGTTTATTAACATCTTTTAAGTGCAAATGTCTTCAAAAATACAGTACAATAAAACAGTCTGAGTGCAGTTGATAAAAGTGCTATTTTGGTTTTTAAAGGTATTAATTCTGTACGATTTATGAACATTTTTTCACCTGTTTTTCTTCTGCATTATTTCTCAACAACCCCGACCAGTCAAAAATTTGAGATTGCATTCTTTTAAAATGATTTTAAAGACCTTTCGAAAGGTTCACGTTCAAAGGCTTGTTGTTAGACAAATATGTAAGAATGTCTTGGTGTATATGATTTTGATCACGCAAAAACCACTGTCTAAACATTTTTTACTCATCTATTCTTACCTTAATACAAGAGATACATTTGTTTGCTCTAATGCATTTTCATATTAAACTGATCATTAAAAACTTTGTTTCAGTCCTCCAAGCTGAAGCAACAACACTTCAAGATCCTCATCTCAAGATATTTGCACCACACTCTTAAAAATAAAAGGTTCCACGAAGAAACTTTAAAATCCATGGAAACTTTCCATTGCACAAATGGTTCTTTATAGCATAAAAAGGTTCTTCAGATTATTAAAATATTCTTCCTACAGAAAAAGTTCTTTTTTAGTGAGCAATGCCTACTATGCACAAGAGACATGACAGTAAATTGTGAACCTGAGTCTTAATAGATTTAAAATCAGTTGTCTTGATCTTTCTAATTTCATTTAATGCATGAAGATTTGCATTAATTTGTTATGTAACAGAGCTATTCCTGTCACCTTCATTTTAGGCTACTGACCTCTTGGTTTCATAACTTGGACACCCATTGTGCAAAGCTGAAAGGTCGTAAGATTTAAAATAGCTTTGAAGAGTTTTTGGTATTTAGACACACCTTTTGATTCCATTACCCTGGGCAATGCTGTGAAAACATTTAAAAGAGCCCTGGCTGAAGAGAATATGTCAGCCACCATTCCATTCATTCTATGCTAATGAAACATTAACTTATTCACGTTATGTAATTTTTATGCATGGTTTGACTTTTTTTTTTTTCCAAAGATGTGAACATTGAACAATTTCTCATTTGCAATGCAAATTTATAAAAGAAGATGTCATTTGAAAAGACATCTATAATATTTAAAGGCATTGCACAAAGGTGTTTAATTTTCTACAAAATATTTTCTAAAAAGGTTAAAGGAGTAGTTAACCAAAAAAATTAATATTGCCAAAAAAATGCAGTCACCCTCAGGCCATCCAAGATGTAGATGAGTTTGTTTCTTCATCAGAACGGATTTGGGGAAATTTATCATTATATCACTTGCCCACCAATGAATCCTCTACAGTGAATGGGTGCCGTCAGAATGAGAGTCCAAACAGCTGATAAAAACATCACAATAATCCAAACCACTGCAGTTCATAAAATTAACATCGTGTAATGCTAAATTTCTCCAAATCTGTGCTCATGAAGAAACAATCTCATCTGCATCTTGAATGGTCTGAGGGTGAGTATTTTCATTTTGGGGTGAACTATTCCTTTAAAGCTTACTTTGACATGCAAGAAGTAATTGCCATTGATGACAAAAGGCAGTGCATATTTGAATATACTCTAAATATGCAGAATTTTGCGTTAAAATTTAGATCTACTGTATTGAATAACTGAGTTCTTTTTGTATAGCCTAGAAAAAAAAAAAAAGCATCATAAACATTTTGCAATCCATGTGTTCCACAGAGGAAAGAAAGCCAAAGGAACAACATGAGGTTGAGAAAATTATAGCATATTGCACTGTACATTATATTTTCAGTGTTCTAGAAAACAACAATATTCTATTTTGTTCCAATGCATATGTACATCTAAATGACGTTTCTAGCATTAAAATGTGTTGCAGGCATCCACACTGAAGCAACATGACTTCAGCACCTCCTCACCCACCTCCCATCCTCTCTTTCTCTTTCTCAGTGAGTTCAGCCCTGCCTTTAAGGGGAGGGTGAGATAAGAGTCCACATACAGACCCCTGAAATCCTCCTCAGAGCCACAGTCCCATAATCAACACCGCACAGACGGCTCGCGCGGGGCCGCGCACGCGCTGGACACTGATAAGAAAACTGAAAGACCAAGAGTTATATTTAGGCTAAGTTACATTAAAACAGCTTTTATTACAGACAATGCGAAGACGAAGGGACCCTCGCGTGCAACACATGGACCATCTTAAACTGGAAAGACTTTTTAATATGCAATAGTTTTTATACGTTATCAACGGTGATTTGGAGTCTAATTAGTGAGGAGTTTATACTAAAACAAAGGGACCGCAGGCGCATCACTTTACTTTTTAAAAATAACTTCTTATTTTTTTTAAATAACAT
The DNA here is from genome assembly GCA_039654775.1 of Spinibarbus caldwelli. Classification (NCBI taxonomy): domain Eukaryota; kingdom Metazoa; phylum Chordata; class Actinopteri; order Cypriniformes; family Cyprinidae; genus Spinibarbus; species Spinibarbus caldwelli. The sequence continues at coordinate 11,917,956 of CM077219.1, read as the reverse complement.
AAAGTTCTGTTTGACTTTTAAGACTATATGTCATCTGAATTTCTTTTTTTAAATTGCCATGCCTGAACAGGTATTTTAGATTACCGTTCTCTCGGAAAATATTGAGAGACGTCTTTATTGGACTGAACCATGTAAATGAATGATTAAATAACCGCCAGCTGAGGAATCTCTTCTCCTGGAAACAAACCTTTTCGCTTTAATCCGCAAACTTCCTTTCAAAGGACTTCAAATGGGCCACTTGCTCCTCAGAAGAGAGACTCATTCTGCTGTGGAGGGTAATTTGAATGTTTGCGCACAGAGAGGAATGTCGAGCCTGCAGAGCCGCTGAGGGACTCAGAGCGCTGCTTAATTAACCCGATATTTGCTCTCGAGTCGGAGCCCGGTGCGGAGCGTCTCTTGCGCGTCTCTCTAAATGCGCGCTGTCCCGCGGAGCCCCGCAGCGGCACGGCAGCAAGATGAGATCGCGGATCCCGCTTCTTCTCGCGGTACTTGCGGCGGCGTGTCTGCGGTTTGGTAATGCGGAGGTAAGAGAGACTCAGTACGCCTTAATGAATCTTGGAGAGTTAGTTCCTGTTGCATTCTTATAGGCTATTTTTTCCATTAAGGATTTACTTAATTATTATGGCTTTGAGTGGATAATATCTATAGGCTACTTACAATATAGCCTAATTAACGTTTATTTACTCACCCACATGTTTTTCCAAACGTTTTTGTGTTCTCCATAAACGTTGATAGTGACCTCAGCTGTCAAGCCCTAACAATGACAAAAGCATGCAAAAGTGGTCCATGCATGTGGTAGGCTATATATGATAGATTTGTTTAGAAACAAGCCAAAATATGAGTCTTTTTTCCAAGAAAATCTTTCCCTCTTCTGTAGCTCTTACACTGAAAAAAAAAAATGACTTATTGAATTTACTAAATTTTTTTTAAGGTAAGTGGTTGCAATCAATTTATTTTAGCTACATTTAAATAAACAATTTTAGTTGAAAGTTAGTCAGCTAAATTTTTTTATTTAAATGTAGCTAAAATAAATTGATTGCAACCACTTACCTTAAAAAAAATCAGAGTCATTTTTTTTTTCAGTGTACATCACATTTTCAAATTTCACCTTTTTCAACTGCACTCAAAAAATGATTCTCCAACACCGTTCAGTTTATTTAAAATAAATCATTTTCATTTAACACCATTATGTTAGGTTTCCCATTTAAACAATCGCATTGTGTTAAACTGACTTGAAACAGTCGCGTTTTGGTTCAACTCAGTATTTTCATTTTGAAAGAACATATTTTACTTGTGTAACTAGGAAGTGGATTTCATCTTCCCATCATGCTTTGCATAGGGCTGGATAAGGAGAGTAAATCTTGAAATAAAATGTTATTTTAGGCATTTTTTGTAAGGATGCTAAAATTGGGAGACTTGTTAATGTTTAATGCTCTTTCATGTTTGTAATTAAAAGACTTTCTGGTATGTTAGTGTTTTGGAGGTTAAGTGTAGAGCATGTGCTTGTTTTGAGGACCTGCTAACATGAATCAAAGTTGTTTTAGTAATAAAAAAAAACAACTGTTTTGGCATGTCATGGATGTAACAAAACCATTTTATGGCTATGCCTAACAAGTTGGCTAATGCCTAAAATTAAAGTAAAGTAAATCCCATGTATCATGAGTGTAGAAGGATGCCTAATAATTTATTTTCCAGTTAAATGTTTTAGTTTGAGTTCAACAAGCATAAACAAATCACCTCATCAATGTATCAATTTCATTTAAACTATATTTGATCAAGTTGAGTTGGCCCAACTCAATTACATTTCATTGCATGCATTTGTTTTTTATGAGTTGGGGCTACACATATTTATTGGATGGAAATCCTGCCCTCAATTAAATTGAGTTCATCCAATGAATTATTTTTATTTTTTTTTTTGAGTGTGGCAAGTCATGTTCTATAGCAACACATGCCAGAATCAATTTGCATAATGGTATTTTGCAAAATAGTATCATAATGGCATTTTGCATAATGGTATCAAACTGGGCAAAATTTGCCTTCATGCTTTAAGCTGAATGCCGAAAATCTTAATTTTCATTATTGATTTCACATATTCAAACTCTTTTGATTCATCAACCAATGGAAGAAGACATTGTCAGTGATGACAAATCTGACTTACACATTTATTTTAAATCTTAACAAAAAGCAAATGAGATTTCAGAGCTCAAAGGGCAAGATTTTTGGGAAATAACTTGAATTTCAATCTGAATGTCTTTAGAATACTGAAACAACAGCATACAGGTTTGGAATGACACTTTTTTTCTGTTTTCATTTTGGGTGAACAGCTCTTTTGTCATTTCATGAGCATATATGCACGTGTGTTTGTGTACGGGATGGAATTTTCTTCTCAGTGCTTCAAAGGTTCTTTGAATATTGTTAATGCCACATGAACTTATGCTGTAATCTTGCGGTGTAACCACTGGAATCCCACAACAATCATAAATCACCCACGGGACCATCATAAATCATATGAAGGGTGATTCTTTTAAATGAATCTGTGAATTGATGCCTAAAGGCTCCAGGAACTGATTGGTGCACTAGGATTGTTGACATTTAGCACATGAAATATGCAGGTTCTAATGAATTTGCCCTTCATTTGACCACCATAGTTGTGTTGCATGAGGCACTTAATCAAAATATGACATTTCTGTGACCCCCATCCCCCCAAAATCACCTAGAAGTCATTGAGGGAGGCGTATCATAAGAGATTTAATTGGTGTCTTGTTAACTGAAGACATGACATTTCCAAAAGATGCACCTTTTCTGGTGCATGGAAGGATGTGTTTAAATTGTAATGTTTAAAATGTAATTCATTGTTTGAAGGGAAATGCGAGATCAAAACTCATTTAAAAGCTGTGATTATGATCCCTCTCAGCTTTAAGGTGTGCTTTTTGGAAGTTCCCCATGTAAGAACATAATTTTTCATCTCTTTATGACGTGTGGTTTTGGATGGAAAAATCCCACTAGGTAAAAAAGTAATTCACTTGATTATATATTTTCATTTACAGATAAAAATGAAAACCATACAAACATGAAATCGTATTTCTTGCGGCTACACAAACTGATGGTTGTGCATATTTGCATGTAGATGATATGGGCATGTGTGTGAGAGAGCATTGTCAGCAGATGTGTAATTATGTATCATTACTCCCCAACATGGGCTGTGCATTCCACCACTCCTTCACAATCCCAGAATGCTTTGGGTCTGTCCTGATGATATTAGGAGCAGGGTTCAGGGGTTGTGTGGTTCAGCACTGGTGATCAGCCGAGACACACTCCGCCCTCCCATTGGTTTGTTTAGATGAAGCAACCTGCAAGTGTCAGTAGCTCAATTTGCACATTTTTGCGATATTCTAATTTTTGCATATATATATATATATATATATATATATATATATATATATATATATATATATATAACTATTTTAATTTATTTTAAAATATTTATTTATTTATTTATTTATTTTTTGTAGAGAATCAGCTGAGACAAATTAAGTCTGTAATACCTCAGATGTATCTCATAGCCAGCAATCAGATCAAATAAAAAAAACAAACAAAGTTTCTGCTTAAATATTTATCATGTTTTTCTCTTGAGAAAAGGACTCTTTAATCTGTCTTTCCTTTCTGAAGAGATATCAATAATTTTTCAACCTGTGCTTAGATTTGCTAAATCACCAAACTAAAGTCCGCAAACCAAAATCAAAAATCTGTGAAGCTCCATTAAATCTCCTGAGTTTTGAAACAGTAACCTCTGATATTCTATTCTATTCTATTCTATTCTATTCTATTCTATTCTACTCTACTCTACTCTACTCTATGTGTGTGGTCTGGTGAATGCCATGTGATGTCTGTGTGTATTGTTTTTTTTTTTTTTTTTTTTTGTATAAGTGTGATGCTATATATTTACGTTGGGTAGCCATAAAGCAATTTAGTGTGTGTGTGATGTATTATAGATGTTTATGAATCGTATACATGTGAATCAGAGTGTGTTTGTGTGTATGTTCAAGCATACACTACCAAAGTTTGAGAACAAATTAATAAAAATTCACAGTAAATACTGTTACATAGTTACAAAAGTTTTGTTTCAAATGAATGCAAGAAGCTTCTTCTCCACAAACAATATTCCACAGAAATATTAAGCAGTTTTTAACTTTAATAATAGTAAGAAATATTTCTTGAGCAGCAAATCAGCATATTAGAATGATTTCTGAAGGATCATGTGACACTGAAGACTGGAATAATGATGCTGAAAATTAAGCTTTGTCCCCACAGGAATAAAGTACATTTTTAAAATATATTCAAACAGAAAACAGTTATTTTAAATTTTAATATTATTTCACAATATTACTGTTGTTTCTGTATTTTTGATCAAATAAATGCAACATAGGCTCTTCTTTCTAAAACATTATACAAAATCTTACAAACCCCAAATTTATATCTTTCGTTTTCATTCTATCCATCTGTGCTGTGATGAGTTCAGTATCTAGAAATCTCCAGGATAACATTTCATCAACGTTCAAACAACGTTTATCTGCTTATAAACATCTTGGTGCACTATAGATCTGAATTGAAACCTTGCTGTGGTATTGGCAGTTCTTCCATGCATGCACAACCAGATGATAGAGAGCTTGAGAATGTGACAAAGAAATTAAAGATTGAAAACTGATGAGTCACAAGATTTATGCATTTGGACAAAACAAGACCACTGCACTTCTCAAAGCTCCCAAGAGTGTAAGATATACCGGTGATTCACCATGAATTATTTCTGTTCGATTAGAAGTGCATACCGCAAGAGGTGTGGCAAATTTAGGATGTTTCTTAACATTTGGCACGCCTGAATTCCTGCATTTGTTCGGCCCATGCAAAAACCATCTGAATCACCAGCCAGTAATGTGACTGATTTCCCTTATCACGCCGATTACTGAAATACTCCATCCTCCCGGCAGCCTCCCTCATCCATCTCTCTCTTTCTCCTCTTCAAACTCACCTTTTCTCCATCTCTCCATCCCCCACTTCCTCTCTGCCCTCTTTCCTGTGTCCTGCATAAATGCTGCCAGATGAGACGAGGGTCAGTGGCCCCTGTCTGGACATGCTGTATGAACAGGGCTATTGTGTCCCCAAGACCTGCATTGACACCCTGAGACAAACCAGCATCCATAGCGCTCTGTCTCACTGTCACACACTCAAACACACAACAACACATTCACATTACTTTATGTATGCGCTGTTTGATATTTTTATAGAAACTGATATTTCTTTTTTTTCAGGATTCTTTGTTGAATAGAATATGCATTTCATTGTACTGAATATTTCTAATAGTTTTGGTTTCCTCTCTCTAGGCTGATCCTCTCCCGGCCGCTGTGGTTGAGTTGGTGAAGGGTGGATCTGTGTCTTCTATTCAGGACTTGCAGTTTTTGCTGTTCTCTGAATCTATAGGTAAATCAGCTCTCGTTAAAATGCTTCTGACATTCCTGGAGGCAAATATTACTCTTTAATAAAAATGTTAATTAAGACTCTGGGGTACAGCAGCCAAGTACCTCTTTAATACTTTTTAAAAAACAACTTTTTGACCTTGATCTAAGTAAGCTGTCCTCATTTATATTTAAGGCATGTACAATAGCAGAAACTCTTATCTAGAGTAACTAAATGCTTTTGCTTTTGTAAAAGCCTTTGCAAATTCTTGTAAGGCTATGAAAGAAACCTTAACCAGTGCGTGCCAGAAACCAGAAACAAGTTGCTATTTCCTACATGGGTCTGCATTGCATGCATTTTCACCACTATTTCACTACCTGATGGTTCTGAAGTTGCTGTCATTTTGTTCTCCAGAGGTTGAGTCAGAAAGTCACCAAGATAATGATACCAGCAACCGTCTGCCACGCAGTCTTCTGGGTTAGTCTGACTTACTTTGTTCTTCTTCTTCTCTTGTTGCTGTATTATCTATTTTATTATTTTTATGTTGACATTATTTGTTAAATATATATTTTCAGTGTTAAAATACCTTTCTTAGTATTCCATTTGGTAGGTTCATTCCCTGCAAAAGTGTCTCAATGGGTTTTTCAAAACGGTTAATGGTACAGAAATTACACATTTCAGCTTCACCATTAGTTACTTTGTCATATATTCTAAAACACACTTTATTTTATTTTAGCTGCTTAATTCTTTGAACTATCATATTGATTTATTGTGTGTAAGTGTATGCTTCAGCTTTCAAGTAATGCTCATAACAATAACCATCCAAAGTCAGCAAATCTGTCTATCCGTCTTCTTGAGCTGAGTCAGATCATCATTATTCCCAGACACAATGATCATCATGGAAAAGAGAATCTGAAGAACTCAAAAAGCACAGTTCATTATTGTTAATCCATGCTGAACAAGCACTTTCTGGAATAAGTCTTTTCAGTACATCTGTTTTTAAAAAAGACTGAGAGAGTAAGATGAAGAGAGACAAGGAGGAATAAACTAGGAGAGAGAAAAAGAGGGATGGTATTCAGAGAAAGTAATTAAAAATATATTTGGTGGCATTTATTGTATAGTGTCAACCAGTTTATATTTTTTCCCATAGACTGGATTTTGTTGCATTTATTTATTTATGTACTGATTGACTGATTGACATTTGATATTATTTTAATAACTTAATCACATAAAAACATTCGGTTACACTTTATTTAAGGTGTCCTTGTTACAGTGTAATTATACATTTAAGTACTGAGTAATATTAATTAACTACATGTACTTACTATACGGGTAGGGTTAGGATTAGGGTTTGGTTTAGAGTTACTTGCATGTAATTATGCATAATTAAGGTGTTATTATAATAGTAAGTACATGTAACTTGTGTAACAAGGACACCTTAAAATAATGTGTTACCAAACATTCAACAGTATAGTTATTGGTAAACCGTGTTTTCAAATTTAAAAAGAAAACAAGAGAAAAAAATATTTGTATTTGTTTATTTTTTGGTCCCATTATATTATGATTAATATTAATCATTTGATACAATGGACTTATTGTGTACATACATGTTTTTACATTGTACTTATTTTTAAAACAAAATACCTGCATGTAATTACATTTATAATTACACTGTTGACCCATCCCTTACACCTTATCCCACCTTTAAACCTACCCATACGCCAAACCTGTCCCTAACCTTACCCGTATCCCACCTCACTAGCAGCTAAAGTGTTTTGCAATGTAATATGAACACAATAAGTACATTGTACTTATTTTTTTTGATGTAAGTACATAGTAGATAAGGCCACCTAATATAAAGTGGGACCCATTATTATTACTTTTGTATAACATTTATTTTAAAGTGTCCTTGTTACAGTATAATTGTACATTTAAGTATTGAGTAATATTAATTAACTACATGTACTCGCTATATGGTTAGGGTTAGAGTTAGGACTAGGGTTTGTCTTAGGGTTACTTTCATGTAGTTATCTATAATTAATTGTTATTATAATAGTAAGTACATGTAACATGTAACAAGGACACCGTAAAATAAAGTGTTACCGAAAAGTCATTACTACATTATTACAATACCATTAGTTATTGTCATCTAGCCAGTTTTATTTAGTTATGAGCTGTATGGGAAGCCAAATGATTAACTACCACCTAGCAGCACCTTGTCAACTGCCCATAACACCTTAAAATAATGGAGAAGTATTTTGCATGAGCAAGCACCTGTTAGTCTAATGTTTTTCTTGTAGTTCATGTGCCTCTATGTGCATTTCTGCATCTTTGTCTGCAGACGCTCAGCCCGCTCAGCAAGCCATCTGTAAGGTCAGGACCGAGGTCATCGAGGTCACACGCTCCATGTTGGACCGTAGCAATGCAAATTTCCTGTTGTGGCCTCCATGTGTGGAGGTGCAGAGGTGCTCGGGCTGCTGTAACACCAAAAGTCTCCAGTGTGTGCCTGTACTTACACACACACGATACCTACAGGTACACAAACACTCTTTTCAAGTGTGTACTTGCAGTTTATTAAAAAAATACAATATATTACAATAGACAATATATTCAAACATTTTTAAAACACTTTCTTCTTCATCCTCAGGTGATGAAGATACAGTATGTGAACAAGCGGCCGCTCTACAATAAGGCTGTCGTCTCCGTTCTCGACCACGTAGAGTGCCGCTGTCAGCCGCCTCCTCGGCCCGCTCAACGCCGGAAATCGTCCGGCCACAAACAAGAAGGAAGGGAACGCTCTGGGAAACCTCGACCCAAAGATGAGCTCCATCGCAGGGATGAACTCAAACACAACCAGAGGATAAGCCTGGAGGACCTGCTCAGCCACAGCTGGCTGCCCAAAGAGAGGTTCTCCGAATCAGGATTCGGCCGAGACAGCTGGGGTCTGAACGAGACGCAGTATGGAGGGGGCAAAGGTCATCACCGTCACCCTGGGGATGGAAGGAGACACGGCAAAACTAATGTCACAGCAACGACGGCTCCACTGCCGAATCATACCGAGCAGGAAGAAACTGATTTGTCATCGCGCAACATTACGCAATTCGAATCACAAAGTCATGCTAACCAAAGTATAACCAATCAGACATCTGATTTTACTATGACTGCATTGGAATTGACCAATCAGACTTTTATGCACCTATCAAATCTAACGCAAGAAAATGAACAACTGCAAAAAAGCAATCAGACGGACCAGCTCGCCTCTAATGCCACAGGAGCAGCCAATCAGAATCGAGGAGATGTGCTTCTGTCTGTAGAGGAGAGCGGTCAGAAGGTGAGAGGTGAGACTACAGACGTAGAGGTGAAGGAGGAGGAGCGAGAGCAGAGACAAAAGGACAAAAAGGACAAGGAGGAGGAAACGGAAGAGCTGCTGCTAATGCACAAAATCCTAGATGAAGAAAAACACAAACATCACCTCAAAATACAACAGACAAATACACAGCCGAACGAGAAACTACAGCAGTTCCATCACAAACAACAACAACACACTTATACAACCACACAACGGACAGGTAAAATAAACACTTAAACAAGGTTTTTCTATTCATCCACTTTTTTTTAGCAGTGTTTGGTAGAATTTATTTATAGTCAGCTGGACAATACAGTGTTGTTAAAGTAACAAGTCAACTTTTCAAATGTTTTTGAGTAAAAGACAACGAATAATATGTCTTTGCAGTGTTGGGGGTAACGCATTACAAGTAACGCAAGTTACGTAATCAGATTACTTTTGTTCAAGTAAATAGTAAAGTAATGCATTACTTTTTGAAATTAACAAGAAAATATCTGAGTTACTTTTTCAAATAAGTAACGCAAGTTACTTTGCTCTCCTATTTATTCACTGACACCTTTCCTGTCCCCGTGTTGAGAGAAATTGGGAGTAAGTGCAAAGGCATTTTCTTCAGCCTGAGGCTTATTAATTTCAATCTTGGTGTGAAAGGACCTTTACAGTCACCAAAAATATAACTTTTGGGTTTTAAGCCCAGCCCAGGTGACAAAAAAAAAAAAAAATGCAAAAGTAACACAATGCATTACTTTCCATAAAAAGTAACTAAGTAATGCAATTAGTTACTTTTTTATGGAGTAAAGCAATATTGTAATCAGGGGCGCCGCTACGGTTTCTGGGCCCCCTGGACAGCATATTCACTCGGGCCCCCCTCGGTAAAAATTGCGATTGTGGTCCGCCGCCGTACAAATCACGTTCCGGGGGGTCCCCCTCGATAGAAATCGTGATCACGTTCCTCTCGGTAGAAACCACATTTCCTCGTCGGGCCCTTAGAATCGTCCTAATCTCCCCCACCCCTTACAGCGCCCCTGATTGTAATGCATTACTTTTAAAAGTATCTTTCTCCAACACTGTTTATATGTTAGTGGCCTTCTAAATGGTTTTCTAAATGAACATCTCAGCTATGTGCCACGGTAAGCTTTGCTTAAAACTTGAATTAAAGAGACAGTTCATTCAAAAATGAAAATTCTGTCATCATTTACTCACCTTCAACTTGTTTCAAACCTGTATGAGTTTCTTTATGAGTTTCAAAAGTATGAGTTTCAAAAGAAGATATTTAGAAGAATAATGATAACCAGACAGTTGCCGGTAGCCATTGACTTCCATAGTATGGAAAAAAATACTATGGAGGTAAATTGCTACCGGCAACTGTTTGCTCACCTACATTCCTTAAAATATTTTCTTTTTTGTTCAACAGAAGAAAGAAATTCATACAGGTTTGAGTAAATAATGAAAAATTTTTTGTTTCTGGGTGAATTATCCCTTTAAGAAAGCAAAAGCACCCCAAGTTTACTTTATATTGTCAATTACGCAATGACTTGGCAGATGTTCTGCAGAAACAATTTACAGGATTGTTTGTGAGATGCAGTCGATAAAAAATGTTCATCAAGACAAACTTTGATGTTGGCTTGAAGAAGCTCAGATGAGGAAGTTTCAAATGCTAGGGTGTTCTGGGTGGGTGTTAGGATGTTGCAAGATCTGGATCTTTGTTAGTACATTACAGACATAGATAGATAGATAGATAGATAGATAGATAGATAGTATATTTTATATGTTGAAAACAATGAACTCTCTTCCACTATGAACAGGTTGCAGAGGGAAATTATTGTGCATGTGCACATTCTCCAATGTGCATAATTATCCAGCTGACGTAAGTGGTGTTTAAGAACAAGCACACTGGGGTAGATTTGGACCATGTTCAGATTGATTCTGTGAACTATAATGTCTATGAATATCTCAGCTGACTTTGAATAAATACTACCAGACACCTACACACTAGGAAGAGGATAGAGGAAGTAACACTTGTATATGCCTACATGAACTTGTCCAGTGCAGTATTGACAGAATTATATCCAATTCATTATTTGCAAAATAATAAGGCTAATGTGACTGGATTCAACGCAGCACAACAATACCGCGCAACACTGCAAGATCAGAATAGCTTGATTAAAAATTGATTTTGTTGTTGTTGTTGCAAACAGGAACTACATCTCCTCCTGTGCAACATCTCCCTCCACACAAACCCCCCAGACCACCTCCTCACCCCCCGAAAAGGAGGAGAAAACAGCGCAATCGCATCAGCAAATCTGCCATGAGAGCCCTGCTCATGTAAATCAAGCATACACAGGTAAGCTGCTCAGATATTAAAATGAAACACCACATTTAAAGGAATAGTTCAGCCAAAAAATGTAAATTTGCTGAAATTTTGCTCACCCTCAAGCCTTCCAAGATTTAGATGAGTTTATCCTTCATCAGATTTGGAGAAATGGGCATTACATTACTTGCTCACCAATGGATCCTCTGCAGTGAATGGGTGCCGTCAGAATGAGAGATCAAACAGCTGATTAAAACATCACAATAATCCACAAGTAATCCACACCAAATCCATAATAACGCATCCCCTGTAATCCACACGACTCCAGTCCATCAATTAATGTCTTAAGACGTTTTTTAACTTCAAAATACTTCAGCTTCAAAACTCCATTGCTTACAGCTAAAGTCCTGTACATAATATTGCTTTCTCCAGTGAAATAGTAATATTGTCTGAATCAGGAGAAGAATATGCACAGATCAAGCACTGTTTACAAGTTCTAAACAAATGTCAGTGGATTTTGATGTGAGAGGATGAGAGGGGATGGACTTTTTCACTGGGAGAAGCGTTATTATGGCTAATGGACCAGTATTTTTGTCAGAAACAAATGTTTAATGTTAAAATGTGTTAACGATGGATTTGTTTCTTTCAAACATGCAGCTTTTCTCTTCAATAGATATTAATTGATGGATAATTGGTATGGATTACTTGTGGATTATTCTGATGTTTTTATCAGCTGTTTGACTCTCATTCTGACGGCACCCATTCACAGCAGAGGATCCATTGATGAGCAAGTGATGTAATGATAAATTTCTCCAAATCTGTTCTGATGAAGAAACAAACTCATCTACAGCTCAGATAGCCTGATGGTGAGTAGATTTTAAGCGAATATTAATTTTGTGTGAACTATTCCTTTAATATACTGTAAAAATAATCAAAATGGTAATGACATTACATGGAATGTGCTGACTATGTGTCTTTCTTTCACTCTCTCGCAGATAGATTATCAGATGGATGCAATCTCTCCCATATGAGTTCTTATTTATGTAACCAGTGTGTCCTGGGACATTAAGAGATACGGCACTAATCACTGTTCAAGAAACACCTGCAGCCAGGCCATTCTCACCTCTCACAAACTTCTAATCTCTTTCTCTGCTCAAAGTCATGAGGACAAAGACAATTCTGACACAGAAGATGTTTGCATGGAGGATTGTTTCAGGATCTTGCACTTGCTGAAGATTCGCTGTGCTGCAGTTGGCTTCAGCCTTCTAGGTTCAGATGTGGGACTTTGGAATCATGTAAATCCAGAAGTTCAGAACATCAGAAGCATGAAACACCTTTTGAACTCTGGACAGAGGAAGCGCATGTCAGAGGAACCGAGTAAGAGCATGATGCTGGGTCAGTATGCAGCATTAAACAGCCTGTTCAGCACAGAACTAGCAAAATGTGGAAGAGAATGGCTTGAAAAGACCTTGAAAAGATTTCCTATAATCACTCACCTTAAGAAACAAACTGGGCTACATCTCACCTATCATTTTGAATCACCCAAAAAAAGCGGTTGCCATTTTTGGTTATGTTGTAAAATTGAGGCTTGGATTTCATGAACCAATTGATAAAAGAATCATTGTTGTTTTTTCCCCCCGATCCAGTATTATCAAAGAGAAATCTTTTGAAAAGCACACTATCTCCAGGAATGCAATCAAAACATTTTGTTGTTGTTGTTGTTGTTTATTTCAAACTATATGTTTTTACCTAAAACAGACAAACACAGAGAACGATTGAACAACTTTGTATTTTAATATATTATCACTCAAAATCACAAAGTACCTTTACTATAAGTTGTTTTCAGTATCATTTGTTATTATTTAAGCGATTCTTAACACTGGAAATTCACACAGGATAAAGCAAGGGAATGCATTTGTGTCTCAATTAATTCCTCATACCTCTAAGAGTGTAAAGGTGCTACATTATAACACAAAGCAGTAAGAGTTTATTCATTAATATTATTTATTCTTTTGTAAATCTGTTGTGTTCACAGCAGGGCCGGTGTTTCATCATAGTCTTACAAAGCACTCACCAGAAGACCAAAATGTGGATTATTTGTAGTATGTTCATGTACAGATGGTCTGTTTTGGATCTTTACTAAACGTTGCAGATTGTGCAGAATTTGCACTCTTTTTATACATAGAATAAAATTTAAACACTAACCATTAAGGTGTAATTAATGGTCTTTTTGTGCAATTTTAAGTTTTAGAAGTTTTTTTCATAGTTTTATTTTCACCCAAAATCTTTCTCATCAAAATCTTAAAACATATTTGTTTAGAACGGTTTTATTAATTTTTTTTTTTGCTTGTAAACGGTGCACTTTTTTAGATTTGTTTTTTACAAACATGCAGCTTTTTACTTCACAAGACGTTAACTGATGGACTGGAGTGGTGTGGATTATTGTGAAGGTTTTTATCAGCTGTTTGGACTCTCATTCTGACGGCACCCATTCACTGCAGAGGATCCATTGGTGAGCAAGAGATGTAATGATAAATTTCTTCAAAACTGTTCTGATGAAGAAACAAACTCATCTACATCTTGGATGGCCCGAAGGAGTACACTTTCATTAAGTTTAATTTTTGGGTGAACTAGGCCTGTTTCTTAAATGCAAACCTATTCAGATACTCACATAGCTTTCAGTCTTTCTCCAACTCATTTGGCAGACACTTTTATTCAAAGTGACATACAGTGCGTTTCCTGGGAATCAAACTCTTGAAATTGCTAGCACCATGCATACCAGATGAGCTACATAAACACTTGTTTTCAACCCAGTGAATTAATAATGGTTTGTTTTTCCTATTTTTTCACAGTCTTCTGATTAAAACTAGCTTATTCCCAAATCTATTTGCCCAGAAAACGTCACTTCTACACTTACAGTATCTGCCAACAGTTTTTCATTTTGGCCTGTTCAAGATTGGATTTGGCAGAGGGTTCTGATCCCAGTTCAGTACATTTTACTCAATTACACTACTGTTCAAAAGTTTGGGGTCAGTAAGTTTTTATTAGATTTTTTATTTTTTATTTTTTTAAATTCAGAAAGGATCCAGCAAATTGATCAAAAGTGGCAGTAAAATAGGTCTATTTCAAATGAATGCTGTTCATTTACATTTTCTATTCATCAAAATATCCTGAATTTTTTATTTTTTTTTTCACGGTTTTCACCAAAACATTACTGTTTTCAATATTGATAATAAAAGTTTTTTGAGCAGCAAATCAGCATATTAGAATGATTTCTAAAGTGACACTGAAGACTGGAGTAATGATGCTGAAAATTAAACTTTTTTATTATATATACACACACACACACATATATATATATATATATATATATATATATATATATATATGTATATATACAGAAAATAGTCTTTTAAACTGAAATAATATTTCACAATATTACTGTTTTTACTGTATTTTTAATCAAATAAATGCAGCTTTGATGAGCAGAAGAGACTTCTTTCAATTCCATTAAAAAATCTTACCGACCCCAAAACTTTACAAAACTAAGGCCAGGCCTGGTTCAGTCCCACGGCCCTGCAAATGCTAAAGTGGGACATCCCAGAAGTCCATTTATTCCCTATCACCACATGAAGTTCCACTGGCGGTCGGAGGTCTTTGGTGTGCCTGAAATGGGAGGAAAGTTTATTGCGTTGTTACTCTAGGGAGTCGTGTTGTTTGTATTTGTGTTTGGGAAGGTGACAAATATGTTCCTGGACTAAAGGATCCTGATTAAAATTCCCCTGTTTGCTGAGTATAAAGCGGCCAAGAGGCTCTTTCTCAAGGGCACTGACAGATCTACACTCTTCAGCTGAATTTTTTGGAAGCAGACTGTGAATCTCTGAAGGTCTGTTTTAAAAACAACACGACTGAATTTTTCTGACCTTTGACCTCTCGCTACGATAAATAATCCATTCATGTTTGTAGCAGTATATTGTGCTTGACCAACATTTATACAATGACAAAAACGGCCTGTCGAGCAATTTGTTTTTGTTTGGTCTGTGTGTGAATGGTTGAGAGGGTGCCCTGCTCTGCTGCGGCCCACCCGGACAGATAGACGCACTCCCTCACTTCATATCTGACTCGCTCCCTCGATAACTGGAATTTATGTGCTGAATTAATGCAATTAATTATGCGGCCTTGCATTCCTGTGGGAGGAGAGAGACAGTGAGAGTCGACAAAGCGGATCTGCTCAGTGCTGGCATTGTACAGCATGACCTTAGATGAGTTTGACATTTTGATGCACGACGATTCAACTCAATCCTGGAATAAACTTCACTCTAAGTTGCAGTTATTTTAAGTACCTCAATCAGTATTTTAAACCTTTATGTACTTTTACTTATTTATGTACTTTTACTTATTTATCTGCCTTTTTTGGCATGCATTTTAGCCCTTTATACAAATGTACATATTCTACACGTGTCTAACATCCAGAAGATGATCAAAATTACCAAAGTGTCTTTTTTACCCTGAAATTTAGTGTTATTTTATTTCTAGTTATCTACTAGTATATAATATTTTGAATTAACTTTTAATTTTATATTTTCAGTTTTTACTTTAATTTTAGTTTAGGTTTTAATAATTTTAGTAAAGAGTATTTTTCATTTTTATATCAGTTTTAGTACTTTATTTGTTTATTTATTTTATTGTCATTTAAGTGTTTTTGTTAAGCTTTTCATCAAATATTTCATCATCAGCTTACATTAGCTTTATTTTTTAAATTACCAAAAACAATTTTTGGAAGTCTTTAGCAGTCTATCTATCTATCTATCTATCTATCTATCTATCTATCTATCTATCTATCTATCTATCTATCTATCTATCTATCTATCTATCTATCTATCTATCTATCTATGCTGTTTTGTTGTCAGTATGACGTTCTAAATGAAAGAAAAGTCTGTCAAATAGGCCCAATGGTAATATTAATAAATTTTATGTATTGATTTTTCAGGGGTTTCATCTGTATTTTGAATTACGAATTACATTATTTTTTGTTTAGGGTTAAAGGAAACGTCTGCAAACTTGGGTTGTGGCAGAAATTTTTCAGTTTTTCCATAAGTTTTTTCTTACAGTGTATGGCATCTACTTTAACCTTAACATTTTTTTATTTTTTTTATTTTTTTTTTTTTTACACTTTTTAAAGTCAGTTGTGTTCTACTTCTACTGCTTAGGCAAGCGATGTTACTATGGAAATTATAAATTATTTAATCTATTTCCCCTCTTGATGCCTACAATTTCATTCATACATTTATATTATTCCAAAAGGAAGATGTATATTCTCTGAAAGAGCAAAACAATCACTGAAATATTACGTGCTTCAGTATTACTCCAGCAATTATTACTGAAGCCAAAGCAAAGATATTTGCAAATAATAATCACTCTAATATTTGGCAACCATAAAAGGTCACCTACTGAAAGATACCCCTAAGACAGAGAGGATGAGAAGACATATTCCTCTCTGTTAGTGAATTCGTTTTCCTCTAAACACACACGAAAGTGAAGGTGCTATAAAGTTTGTTATTATTATTGCTGCAAAAGCATGATGTACAGGCACTCAGCATCCATGTTTGCAAGAGTTAAAGAGTAGTTAAAGAGGCACTAAGAGCAGATAAATCTCATGTATGCTAACAGAGAGAAGAACTTACACGCTCCCTCTTCATGATTTAGCCTCCATTAGCCTGCTAGCATAACACACATAAACAGACGCACACAGGTTGTCCACAAACCACAGCACTTTTCAATGGCAGTAAGGCCACGTTCTGGATAGTGTCATGCTCTGCCCAGACCTGTTGATGTTAAAAATGTGTGTGAAATCTGAAGAATTGAAAGGAATTGAAAAAAATCATGCTAACAACTAAAAAACGGTGGTGAAAATAAGTGTGTGAAGCAAAACTTATATCAAAACACGTATAGTACAAAATGTACACTTATAATTATATCATATTACATTTAAATGATGAAAGTATTTAAATTATAATGACAAATTTCAGTAAACTGCAACTTTTGTTCTGTTTGAGCTTTCATATGGTTTCATAAGAATTAGCGTAGAGTAGCATAGAGTCACATGGTGCTTTTTGGAGGAGGATGACAAAGATTTGTCAGATTAAAAACATGAATTAGACTAAATTAGAGGTGAGAACTGGAACAAATCTCAGGAAACATACTGTTTTCAATGCAG
Organism: Spinibarbus caldwelli; assembly: GCA_039654775.1. Taxonomy (NCBI): domain Eukaryota; kingdom Metazoa; phylum Chordata; class Actinopteri; order Cypriniformes; family Cyprinidae; genus Spinibarbus; species Spinibarbus caldwelli. Next base: position 11,900,634 of record CM077219.1, on the reverse strand, counting down.
ACAAACTCTCTTATCTTTAGTGTTGAGAGTTTAAAAAACAAACCAGACACATGATCACCTTTTTAAACTGGTTTCAGAGAATGTGGATGAAAGACATATAAATACTAGACATGCACAGTCAGACACAGCTCAAACCGTTTAATCAAGCGTGCAAATATTTTCATACACATATACGCATGAGCACATGACACAAGGCCTTAAATAAGATAACAGGAAGACGGTGTGTGCTGCCGGTACAGATAAAGATCTGATCTATTGTGTGTGAGCTTGTGTATGGTTTGGGTGTGTGAATATGTGCGTTCTTCTGCAGATGTGTGTGTGTGATAGAGAGAGTGTGTGTACTGTACAGTATGTTTATCTCTGTGCATATTTGTGTGACACTGAGCCTCAAATAACCTCCTTCCACAGACCTTCTGAGACTGATGGTATTTGTCTCGTATGCTCTCACAGACTGTACAGCTGCTACCCTGATGTGCGTCTCAACTGACGTTCTGCTGTCCATCACTTATGATTCAGGTTCAGTGTGATCAGCAAGCACAAACATTGTCACAACATTACATTTTAGTGTATATTGCAGTACAAAGTTTTAAAACAAATGTTATTTGAAACGCACATTTGCAACATTATAACCTTGACTCAGTCACCTTTGGCTTCTTTACTGTACTGAAACGTGCATTTTCAACATGCTGCTTTGAAAAAATATGTATTGTGAAAAGTATTGTACAAACATGTGAATTGAATCAAATTGTGAATATGTCTTCATTGTTTTATAACGGTACCACTTTAGTATAGGGACCAATTCTCACTATTAACTAGTTGCTTATTAGCATGCCTATTATTAACATATTGGCTGTTTATTAGTACTTATAAAGCACATATTCTGCATGACCATATTCTACATCCCTAATCCTACCCAATACCTAAACTTAACAACTACCTTACTAACTATTAATAAACAGCAAATTAGCAGTTTGTTGAGGCAAAAGTCACTGTTAATTGTTTGTTAATAGTGGGAATTGGACCTTAAAATAAAGTGTGATCTTTATAACTAATATAAAATGATCTGGAAATGTTGTGAAAAGACCTGGTAGGTTTTCTTATAGGTGCCTTAAACTAATCTGTAATGTATTTTGTTTATGGAAACACACACACACACACACACACACACACACACACACACACACAAAACTGCAACATTTGCGAAGCATTGTTTTTAGGCTTTAAGTCTTCTATAAGAAATATTTTGAAAATAACATAAAAAAGATATGTGTGGGAGACCTATAGTTTAACTAGAATAAAAAATGGGGACTTCTTGAAAATATGAAGAAAATAAAATGCTAAATAAATAAATGTAAGAAGTCATGCTAACCATATCAGAATGTTATAAAATATGATTGAAAAAGCCCTTTGACATCTGTCATATTGAAGATATCACAACTTTCTACAGCTAAAATAATGCATTTTTACACATTCAGTGTTCTTGGAGCCTGTTGATCGATTTAATCAATAAACTATTAATCTATTTATTAGAATATTAATACTGACTTTTCATTGTTAGTATTTCTTTTCATCCAAATGTCTGTTCACTTTAGTCAGCAAGCCTTGAGAAATGTGGGAATGACTCTGAGGAAGCATTAAAGTTATAAACTCAAGACAAACTGAAACTTTTTTCTTTTCTTATGAAACAACCTGCCAAGTTTTCTAAACTAATCACTAGAAGTAGTCTTTTTTTTCTTTTTCTTTCTTTTTTTTTTTTTTTTACATATAATGATAATTTAAATGAGAATTCAGGGACTTTAGTGTGAGAGAGTTTGGTTCTGACTCACTGGTTGACATCAGTCCTGCTAGTGAATGGGTCTTCCATGAGCAGACCACTAAAGGTCAGAGGTCAGCTCAGAGGGCAGGATTACTGAGCTAAACAGATTATTTTAAAATTGTGTTTTTATAGAGAGCCGTTGGACAATAGGCCTGTTGATTATGTATGAGTGTGTGTTAGGATTACAAACAGAGAGGCACTATTTTTTTCCCTTAGTGTCTGAGGTAGGATCCCATGTTGTTGCTTTGGATAAAAATCATATTCAGTGTTTTTTAAATGCTAAATGTGCCTCGCTTTTGTCCCTTCAACTAAATTCTTACCAGAACAGTTTAACTTCATCATGACCTTTGACCTTGTCACTTCTTTGAGAGTGACACCATGGCGTCTCCACAGCCAGTGTTTGGACAGGTGATATTATTGTATACAGATAGTATTGAAGATAGATGTGGCTGTCATGATGATGTGAGCACACTTGCACAGACACACAATGCAACAGCAGTCATCTGTGCAGCCAATATGTTTTGCACAAATTAATCTTTAGCTAGATCTGTTGTGATTTTTTTCCGTCTTGAAATTTTTAGCAAACAGGAAATGAAAGTTCTGTATCAACTTTTGTGTGATATACAGATAGCATAACTGTAAATAGGTCTGATTACTGTTATATGATTATTGTATTCCATTTTATGACTTAATAGTGTGTCGTTGTTGATTTCATCATTACTGTTAGTTATTTGCTGTGCGGTAATGATTTTATTTGTTGATTTCCTCTGTTGATAAGGCATTTCTCTTAAGTGTTGAGGTCTACTGTATGTACTTTATGTTCTACTGTACGACAACTTTTTATATATTTACAAGATAGTCTCCTTGCTTTACGGTAAGTGAAATATCACAATGCCTGTAATAAGAATTCTTGTGTTGATAATTTAATATTTTTATGAATATATTATATCTGTATGATCTGACCAGAATGTATAAGACATTTTGAATTTAATGAATGAACAAATTTAATTGGGTAAGTACTTTTACAATTTAGTATTTTTTGTATTTATAATTCATTCCTGTGCTTCTATCTCTGTTATTTCATAGTTTTGAGGACTTTATTATTATTTAAAAACGTGAAAAATAGTATTTGCAAAGAATAATATTGACTGGGTTTTCTCTTATTTTACTTTTAACATCCTCCAGGCCTGAATCTGATTGTTTTGTATTTCAGGTAGCTTTTATAAACCACTGATGGTATTTAAAGCTGTATTATTGCAGTACTTCTATGGAGACCCCACGATTGCATACTGGTCTCGTATGGCCATAGTTTCCAAACACCTTGAAGGCTTTCCTGTTTATTTACAACAAAGCAAAGGGGACAGGTTGTCCACCGAGAACTCCACCTCTCCCTTCATGCCTCCGTATCTCTGTCTCTCTTGGTTTTACTCTTCTCATTCGTTCTTGAACAATGGATCTTAAAGTCTTTGTGTGGAATGTATCTGCTTTCATGAGCACGATCAGAATTTAGCAGGAATGTTTGTGGAAAAGCAATAACTGTGCGTTCTTCACCGTGACGGTCAAGGCCATATTAGTGAGGAGGAAATATGAAATTAACTGTTAGAAATTCTTTAGTGGCTCATTTTGATATAATTAAAACATATTCACACACACTGTCTCACACACACAAGGCCAACATGAGGTGCCGAGTAGAGTAGATTAATCTGCGATAAATCACATCTGCTCTGTGTGAAACCGATGATGCAGACATACTCCATAAACTCCAGCATGCCAAAAAACACACATGTGAAACACTGAGAGAGACGGAGATAAACACACATAAACACACACTAAAATTAAGCGTGTGTGGAAGAGTACAAGGACTCTTGAGCTTCACCTAAATCTTTAATAGGCTACCATGTGCTTGAGTATAGATTGCAATCACACCAGCGTAAGAAAATAAACTCTTTTAATATTTTCTCCCAAACCAGAAACAGCTATAAGCCATTTTTTTGTTTTTTTTTTGGTTGTGCCTACTCATGACCAACCTGTGTCTTTGCCTAAGCACATAAATAGTTTTAATGTTTTAGAGAAAAGTATAAAGATTGCAAAAAATCCAAAACAGCACTTTATATACAAAAATGCGCCTCATTCACTAAAAACTCAATTTGCTTCCTGTTCAACCTGTTTCTCTTTGCCCAAAACCAGTTTAAACCCAGCAAACTATTAACTTAAGGTACACTATCCACTAATTTAATTTAATTTCCAAAATATTTCAAACGTTTGTAGATTAGTTTTTGTTTAAAATTGCCTTAACAAATTACTTAACATACGTGATTTATTTATTTTGCGTGTTTGTGGATTCAGCCGGTTATTGAAACTCACTGATTGAAAGTGATTTCTGCGTGAAAACAGTCCTAAGCAGATTTCGCACAAATATCTGCGTACACAGTGAATGAGGCTGCTAATGTCTGTCAAGCGGAATTAACTGCAAAAACTGTGAAGAAAAGACATTCAATGCAGTGAGTATGTGAGGAACTGTGGAAAAACATTAATTTTCTACTAATGCGTTGTTTGCTTTCCACGGTTTGCACTGAGGAAAGGGGAAAAAACACTTCTTACATTCATTTAAAGCAAGACTACCATCTGTTGGTGAGACTGTCACAGCACAACAGCTTCTACTCAATGAGTCCTACTGAATGAGTCTTTCACCCCCTTTCATTTATGAGCATGCAAAACATTCATCTGTCACTAGACATTGCTTACAAAGTGACAGTTTATATAAAGCAAAAGATTTGAACTACATTCACTGTGCTCCATTCGTTGTGCTTATCCCTGGACGTCCATCTCTGACTCCTTCTTTGAGCCCGTAGGCTCTTCGTTTTTTTAAACCAAACTAACAGTCATTGAGTCTTTGATCATTCTGTTCCAGAATGTGCGATCGTCACGTATCCTCTTGGCTCTGGTTAGCTCGTGACGACACATGGCATCGTGAAATAGCCGGATGGATGAGGGAGGACCATACAACCCTGATCTGGGCTGGGGGTGTATGCAGGGGGTTCATCTGAAGGGTTATTGGTCATGCTTTCAACTGAGACAGGTTTTTGAGTTTCTGGTATGGCGGTGGGAGAAGTTACAACGTAGCCTCCATTTACTGGAGCAAAACACTCAGACTTTCCCGACACACACGTGTGATTTCTGTCCGTAGATCCGTCAGGTAATTTGTCCTGGGTGCAGGACTCCTGGCAGCACAGAATATAAGGCCCGCTGAAGTTCATGCCTGATTTGTCTTTGCAAATGCCTTCGGCCACATAGTCATGCAAGTGATTTGATCCACCTGACTTTGCCATTTTACCAGCATCTTCACTGTGTGACAAAAGCGGCTCCCAAGAGACACTGTAACAAAGTTAAGCATAAAAGAAAAATATTGTCAGACATGGAGATTTAAGATACACAGGCATGAAACTGAACCCACTTCCATAGTGTGACTTACAGTAAATTTGACGGTTTGAAAAGAAAAGAGGCATTAGGCAACATGTTTCAGTTCCTTTTAGAGAAGTGTTGCTATTGTTAACTAAAACTGAAATTAAAAGCAAAACTAAAACTATTAAATATTATTTTTCAGTAATAGCGCTGAATATAAATAAGAACACTAAAATAAAATATAAAAATATTTTAATAACACATTCATTTGAAGTACTGAAATGTCTAAAACTAAAGCTGAAATATAATAAACGTAAACAATTAAAGCTTTAGAATATAAAAACAAATAAAAATTCAAACAAAATTACATAAAGATCTCTAAAATTTTAACTAAAATGAAAATATAAAAATAAAAGATAATTTGAAATATTGATATTCATGAAGACAATTCATATTTTTACCTGCTTTTGCAGAGACTAACATTGTCTGCAGCCAGTAGTACACAGATGGAGGTTGACTCTTTCTCACTCTGGAGATTTGGCCATCCACTGGCAGACTTCTGAAAGAGAGAAAGAAAAAACAACTATGTAATACATATAAATAGGTATAATTTGAAAGAGTGGATTACTAGTTATAAAACTTAAACCGTACTTAGACTAAAAAGGCATATTTGCCATCATTTCAGCTTTTGTGTGCCAGAAACAGTGAAATTAAATAAACAAAATAAAAATAAAAAACACAAAAATGACACTAAAGCAGTAATTTGACAGAGGTCAACTAACTAAAAACACTATATTAATTATATTGTGCATCAAACTCCAGATTCACCTCAAATTTACTGTTGCAAGATCAGTTAGTAAAGACTCACCTTCAACATCCCCTCCAGCACTTTGCTCTTTATGGGCGATGGAATCGATCCCTTCCACAACTTGATCCTTCTATTGTAGAATTACACACATGAATGAACAAACACAAACAAAAACAGCTAAATATGTACAAATGTTCCTGTTGCAATACCAGTGTAATGAGTTGAGATTGATTTCCAGGGAATGTATATGTATATATTTGTTTCAATGTATGCCATTTTGGATGGATGCATAAATGCATGAATGTAAATGTATAGTGGGTTTTACCTGTGTAAGACTGGCAGGCCGTTGAACAAGGTGATGACAAAAAGCAAGGCCACAAACACAGCAGTCAAAATGTAGATTAGAGTGATGATGGGCGATGAAACTACACACACACAAAGAGTTTTTTTATGCATCACGTAATGAGTTCTGTCCTGTGAGTATCAATCACTTTTTTCCTAAGCGTAAATAATTTTACAAAGATATTTCCAGAACTTTTGTCACATCTTTGTTATTTTAAAAGAAGCTCTTGATGAGTTATGTACACATGTATAAAGCTGATTACTTTAATGCAAAAAATGACAGAAGGGCATGCAAACAAAGGACACAGTAGGACACTTTTTTATTTAAAATTTCTAGCATAAAGTCCTGAAATACTGTTAACACTGTATACTGAATGAATGAATGAATGAATGAATGAATGAATACTTTACAATGTTCCATTTGTTAACATTAGTGAACTGCATTAGTTAACATGAGCTAGCAATGAAAAATCCTTCTAATACATTTATTATTAATATAAGTTAATGTTAATTTGTTAAAAATGTTAATAATACATTATTAAAATCAAAAGTGGTACATTTTAATATTATTTAATGGCTTTGAGCTAACAAAGAATAGTTGTATTTGTATTAACTAACATTAACAAATACGTAATGAATGTATTGCTCATTGTTATTTAATGCATTAACTGATGTTAACTAATGGTACCTTATTGTAAAGTGTCACTAGACAAACAAACAAACATGCAGGGTGGATTTGCATGTACACACCAAATCTCATTGTATCTTAATGTAATCCCAATGTAAAAAAAAAAATAAATAAAAAAATAAAAAATAGCCCAATCTACCCAAATCCAATTTATATATCAATATTAATCATTTTATTTTATTTTCCTTTCTAACTTACAATGACAAAATGAACAATTAATTATTTAAAACACCACTTTAAATGTGAGATTACTCTTCCAAAGCACTTCTTAATTGTGAACTGGGCATTTAAAAATTATCCAAATTTCTCTCAAAATAAATATATCAACAATAAAATACAATATGAACAGAAGTGCACATCTAAAATCAAAGTGTTACCTGGCTTAACTTTGAACACTGCTGGCTGCGACCATTCTGATGGCTGAACGCCATAAGCAGCAGTAGGTTTAGGCAGTAATCTGATCTGGACCTGGTATTCAGTTGAAGGATCTAGATCCGTAAAGGAAATTTCAACATTTTTGTCCTTGTCAGAAAGGTTACGATTCTCTGAGGCCTACAAAGAGAAAGTGAAATCATACATTTGATCAGTCACAGCTACAATGAATCATTTAGTAAATGCAACACAGATGCTGAAAGATAACTAACGCACCTTGTTGGTCGAAATTTTTAGCTGGATGTAGAACTCAATATCTTTGGAAACAGCTGGTTTAGACCAGTTCAGTATGAAAACGCCATTGCCTTCCTTCACATGGATCTGGTCAGGTTGTGAAAGTATAACTTGTAGAGAAGAATGAACATTAGTGCTCCTCCTAAATTCCAGATGGTAGAGCTGGCACGCAATAACATTTCAAAGAAACTCACTGTGTTTTGAAGTACTGAATGTTCTAGTGTAGCGCACTGGTCTCAGCTCCACTGTTAACAGGTAAGGGTCAGGAGTTTTTACTGAACACATGAACTCAGAAAGCTCAATGTCGCTCGACTTCAGCTGAGGATCTTCACAACAAACGGAGAGTCTAAAGAAGAGAAAGAGTTGTATGTGTAAGGATGTGATCACACTTAGGATCAGATGTTAGTCATATAAGTTTGTGATGGATGGAGAACTCACTCAGTGTTATCACTATTACTGCACCAGAGATGATAAGACATAAACTCATAATGTTTCTGTTCTGTCTTCATTTGCCAGGTACACGTCACAGTTTTTTCTCCCACAATCACACACTGCAGGTTAAAGACTCCATCTGCGAGAGGTTATGAACTTCAGGTATTTGCAGTATAAAAAGGAAATTCTATTTTGGACTATTAGCAAAATATAAACAAAAAATAATACCATTGTGAATCTTCCAGGACACCAGGGGGCTCCAGTCACTCCAGAGTCCCACAGGGCCTCGTGCCCTCACTCTGGCTTGATAATGGTAACCCAACGACAGTGACTCCTTGTCAATCATATACTCTGAAGCATTGATGTTATCCACAGTCTGTTGCAGTAAAAAAGAATGAGAAAACATATTCATTCACAAACAAAAGAAGTGTGGCTGAAATCGCATACTCTCTGAGTACTTCTTTTGACTAAGTAATTACTTAGAGACTGTTAAAAAAATATATGTTCTATAAATGTATGTAGTATGAATGTAATCCAGGCTGCGTTACACTTTGGGTTAAGGCTAGATGGTATACAGATTCGTCTACTACTGGTCATGCGCACATCAATATAGTGTAATTTTTGTCACACTGTACAAGAATAATTACTATTTTTGCGTTATTGTAAGGGGTAGACTTAGGGTTGGGGTAGGTGTATATATTAATAAAACACAATCTAATAGGTAGAAATCTTTATTGTTAAATTTATCGATAGCTTCCGGTTTTAGCTGTATCCCTTCTGGCCACAACCTACACTTTGCCTTTAGACACAGACTCACAAACTTCCCTACGCACTTCCCCTCAGGGGAATCCCCACTGCCATTTAAAAGTGTGTTTCACTTGGTTAAGTGGACAAGTGAAGGTCATATGGACAGATCCTTGGGCCCTCGATTTCAACCGAGGGAGTGAGTTTACTTCATATGTAGACTTCAGGCAGCTCCATATAGCACAATGCAACACAATTGTGACGTCACCACAGATCTCATTGAATTTATTTCCTCCTCAAACAGCTCTATGATATATGAATTATTTTTAAAAATTTAAAACAGCCCTATATATATATATATATATATATATATATATATATATATATATAACATTATATAATAAAATATATACTATATAATAAAAAAGTAAATAATAAATCAACTCTATAGCAGATTCCAAGTGATCAAGGGCTTAGGATATTCCACTCTGGCTCATTGCAAGGGTTTCGCCATAATCACTGATATACATCTGAGTCAACGAGATGGAGGGAAGTTAGAGAAGACTATAAAAATAAAAATGAAACATAACCCGGCCTGTCCCAACACCCACAGTTGCGATCTTTGCACTTGACCACTTGTTTACTTATATGACGTATTTCCTATATTTGTTCTAAGTGTTCAAGTGGGTGTGAAGACAGCAAGTCTGTGTAGAACTTTTGATAATCCGATGGGAAACACTTACAACATAGTGTAAAATTTTTTACAGAGCTTAATTTACATATTCTGTACTACTTTGCACTTTAAAATAAACTGTTTCTGTTCAGTAGTCGCTATGAATGACACAATTTAACTATGATACTCCTAATTAAGTGATAAAAACAGTTTCAAACTTTTTTTTTCCATCCGAGTACTTTTTGCTGACTCTATTATGAATACTGTGAATTCGGACATACTTCTTCTGTCACAAAAAGTTTTTTGCCTACTGTATAGTAGGGAAGTATGCGATTTCGGATGCAGCCTTTATGAGAGTCATTGAATCATTCATTTAACCAATTCGTTCAAAACACTGATTCATTCATGAACAAATGCCTTGTCCAAATACCCACACTTGTGGTCTTGGCCACTTGAGAGTGCGTGTGCGTGACAGCAAGTTAATGCGCAAGACTGTTAAGAGATGCTAAAAACGCCAAAGCACAGTGCCCTTAATGCACGCTAAATCCACACTATCTCGAATACTGCTCTGGAGCGCTATTTGAAGCTTAGTGTCTCCCACCATGCATCATGTTCTGGAAATAAATCGGGAGACTTTTTGCCGAGATCTCGTGAGAGGTCACGGAAACCTTTCCAATGTAAGTTAATATTAATATAATAATTAGATATTACATATAATTTAGTAGAAAAACAAAGTGTTGCATGTTTTATTGGTGCAAAGATGAGTAGTGATGATATTTAGTTTGTACATTTGCAACTGCTTTTTATCACTTAATTAGAAGCACCACAAATTAAATTGTGTCATGTTATAGGCACTACTGAACAGACATATAGAAGTTGATTTTAAAATGAAAAGTATTTAAAATAAAAATAAAGCTATGTAAACACTTGAAGATTTACAACACTATAAGTGTGTCCCATCAGGTTATGAAAAGTTTGACACACACTTGTGGTCTTCATCCTCATTTGAACACTTTGGCCAAATACAGGAAATACGTCATATAAGTAGTCAAGTGGAAAGACCGCAAGTGTGGGTATTTGGACAAAGCAATTATCTGTTGACTGCCTATGTGAGCGAATCATTGAATCATTCACTCAACTGATTCGTTCAAAACACTGATTCATTCGCTGTGTGTTGCACGTGGTCGATTCATTGTCAATATTGCCTTAAAAGTGTAAATTATACTCAATATTAACTCCTTGTTTATTGAACTGTTGTGTAAAAACAATTTCACATTTGCAGACCTGCTATCAATGTTATTTTTAGTTAATTCAGCACACTTGAAGATGATTTTTTACCATAAACATTACAAGTAGGTAGTCACTTGAATGAGCGAGGCTTCCGGTGTCATGGCTTCAAGATTCAGTTTCAGTTTACAAAAACAGTCCGTTATGCTCCTTGACACTGCAAACTAGTAATTGTTTTCGTATTAGTGTAATTTATTATCGTAATTTAGTATCATAAACACACTGTAGGCTAATGAAACCTAAGTCTCAGAAAATAAGTTCCGCATTGCAAAATAAGGTGGATATCAGTAACACACGGAGACACAAGCACACATTAATTGGTAAACAAACGATGCTCAGACAACCTTTCGCCTAAATGCATAATGCGCTCAGCATTTACCCATGTAAATATCCAAATCTTGACAGTGGATCTGTCTCCAGTTTCAGATCGCTAGCATCACTCTTTCATGTGGAGGCTTTATCATAGGTGGGAATCGTGTGAAGTCTGAGGTTGTGAGGATGTGTCATTACAATGGCAGATTGTGGTGTTTGATATTACAGTGAAACAGAGCTGCTGCTGCACAAACATTTTTGTAGACAGGATATCCACAAGATATCAGATAATATTTGAGCATGTCAGAACTTTAATATCATTTAGGCTTGGAGTCTATACTGGCATTTTACTAATTGTTTCATTACAAATATTAATATATACATTAGGATACACTATCTTTCAAAAGTTTAGACTTGGCAAGATTCTGAATGGGTTTTTTTTTTTCTTTTTGATTGAATGAATGACAGAAATCATTCTAATATCCTGATTTGGAAGAATATTTATGTGGAAATCGTGATACATTTCTTCAGGATTCTTTGATGAATAAGATGTGTGGGTGGGTGTGTGTATATAGTTTTATTCGCATGATCCTTCTGAAATCATTCTAATATGCTGATTTGGTGGGATATTTATGTGGAAATCATGACTTTGATGAATAAGATTGTGGGTTTGTTTGGGTGTGTGTATGAATAATTTTACTTCTTATGTACACTGCAAAAAATGCTTTCCCAAATGCATATTAGTAGTTTGATAGTATTCCTAAGGTACTAATAGTATTAGATAATTTAACAACTTTTAATTCAATTAAATGTTTCACTAAAATTGTTCTGATTAATATATAAAACATATATTTTATAAATAATATATTTTAATACACTGCAAAAAATGCTTTTCTTACTTAGATTTTTTTCGTCTTGTTTTCAGCCAAAATATCTAAAAATTCTTAAATCAAGAAGGATTTTCTAGACTAGTAAAAATTATTGTCTTGTTTTCAGAAAAAAAAAAACATGTCAAAATTAAGTGAGTTTTTGCTTAGAACAAGCAAAATAATCTGCCAGTGGGGTAAGTAAAAAAAAAAAAAAAAAAATAAAAAAAAAAATAAAAAATCTTATTTCAAACAGTAAACAAGATTATTTTGCTTACCCCATTGGTAGATTATTTTGCTTCTTTCAAGCAAAAACTCACTTAATTTTGACTTTTTTTTTCTTCTGAAAACAAGACAATAATTTCTACTTGTCTAGAAAATCCTTCCTTATTTAAGAATTTTTAGATATTTTGGCTGGAAACAAGACAAAAAAATCTAAGTAAGAAAAGCATTTTTTGCAGTGTATTAAAATATATTATTTATAAAATATATATTTTATATATTAATCAGAATAATTTTAGTGAAACATTTAATTTAATTAAAAGTTGTTAAATTATCTAATACTATTAGTACCTTAATAATACTATCAAATTACTAATATGCATTTGGGGTAGATAAAGCACAATGATTTTTTTTTTTTTTTTTTCCGACAGTGTACTGTGTGTGTGTTTGTGTGTACTCACAGTCCAGTCATGCATGGATCTGCGATACTGAAGCTGGTACACAAGAGTTCCTGTGATATTTGAGGATACAGGATACGGGCTTCTCCAGGACAGCAGACGACCTCCGCCATCAGCCACCATCTCTGTCAAGTCAATTGGAGCCATAACTTTTCCTGAAATCATACACACACACACACACACACACACACAGAACAGTGAAAGGCTTTTCCACACCAGAGATGCTTTAGAAGGTAAATGCACATGCACAAAACACACACTCACCATGCTGAGCAACTCTGAGAGTTGTGGCTCTGGATACACAGGGTACTTTGAAGTATAGAATGTGACTTGTTTGAATGTTAAACCTCTCAGAGTTATATCGACACATGTGAGAGATCTTCCCATTGGATAAAAGCACACCGGATCTATTCAAGATGCAAGGTGTTTCTTCTCTACAGAGAAGGAAAGAGAGAGAAGAAAAAAGTTATTTTCCTCTTTGTAGAATTTCTTTCATTGTGTGTTTGTTTGTTTCTTTTTTCACCTACTCCATTGTTGTGTCCCAGTAGTACAATTCATGCATGTTATCTTGTGGATGAACATTTGGATCGACCTCCCATGTGCACTGTGCATAGCTCATGTAGTCATTGTGGCACTGCAAGGAATCCAGCACTGCAGATTCTGAAACAAGAGTTCAAAGGTCAGTATTAAGTGTCATGATATCAGTTCATGTCTGAGATGCACAGATTTAATAGCCATTGCAACGTAAGAGTCACTAAAGTGCCACTGCATCCCAAATACGTTTTCTTGCTTTCAGGCAAATAATACTTAATACAGGCCTAATTAGTTTAGTAATACAGGCTGAAATAGTGGCACAGATCAGGGTTATTATAGTTAACGAAAACTGAAATTAAAATTAAAACCATAAAATAACAATTTTTTGTTTCTTGAAATAAAATAAATGTTAACTGAAATAAATTAAGATTCAAATTTATTTTGTTTCAGCTAGTTGCCAGGGCAAAAAAAATGACATTTTTAATTTTAATTTAGTTAACTTGGGCCCGGTTTCACAGACAGGGCTTAGACTAAGCCAGGATTAGGCCATAGTTCAGTTATCACATTTAAGTAATTTTTATTAACATGCTTAGAAAAAAACATTACTGGTGTGCATCTTGAGACAAAACACAGGCACTGATATATTTTAAGATCAGTCAGTGCAAGTTTATTTCAATTGAAACAGCTCAGACTTACATTTTAGTCTAGGACTAGGCTTAAGACTTGTCTGTGAAACCAGGGGTTGATGTACTAAAATAACTGCAACTAAAATAAAATAGAAGAAATAAAAATGAATAAAAGCTATATATACATAAAAAACAAAAACAACTGAAAATGACAAAAACTGAAAATATAAAAATAAAAACTGATTCAAAATATTAATACAAACTATAATAGTATCTCAATGACGCTAAAATAACACTTCACAGATATTCTTTTTACAGGTAAGAGAGCTATAAAATGTCCATAAATATTTATCAACATTAACTAAAGGTTTTTATGTGAAATGGCATATCATATACACGCAATATACACCTGCACAGAAAAAAGCCTGATGAATGATGACTTGGCCTCCAGTTTTTTTTTTTTTTTTTCAAAGCTGTCTTTTTAGTCTATTTTTTCCCCCAGACATGTGGCCACAGGCAGGAACTTCCAGTGAATTACTAGACTGACGAAGCTGTGGGTGATGTGAGTTTTGGATTGCTAAACTTTAAGGGATTTTTTCTATTACTCTTAGATTCTGCAAGACTCTCAAGATTAGTTAGAAGTGAACTTCTAAAATCAGATCTTCAGAGCTGCTTTATACTGACCAATCTAAGCCATGTCCTGAATTACAAGTGTCTGCAAAGGAAAATCTCTATTGATGTTTAGTTCGGTCCAAGATAAGGATTTATTTTGGCTGGGATAATAAAATTTATATGTATGAGTCTAGAACGGAGGCCACAAGAAGATTAGAGAAATCACTGATAAGGGTCTATCTGGTGGACACAGGCCTGAACTAAACAGGTCATATAAAAATAATTGAATGCAATAATGTCTAAGAGTGTTATCTTTCTCTCTCACCTTTTCCAGGCTTGACTTCATGAAGAGGACACTGTTCGTCACTCATGTCCCCCCTGACCAGCAGAACAAATCCAACCATATGCAGAATCCATGTGGAGAACATTGTAGCTGAGATCCAAGATCAGAGGCAATGGGGTTTTTACACCAGGTGATTCTTCTGGTTGCTTTCAAGATATCTGAATATTTAGAAAGCAGAGCTGATGGTTAGAACCACTCAATTTAAAGGCACAGTTCACCTAAAAATGAAAATTCTGTCATTATTTACTCAACCTCATGTCATTTGGGCAACGTTTGAGGAATATTAACCTTAATGACACACTGAGCCGTTCTTCAAAAAATCTTACTTTATGTTCCACAGAAGGTAAAAATGTTATACAGTTTTGAAACCACACATGAGAGTGTGAGTTTTATTTTTAGGTGGACTATCACTTTAAGAATAAATGTGACAATAGACATTATGCTGCTATAAAAGCAAACACAAACACATACAGTAGGTCTAAAAAAACACACCACATTCTCATTGGTTTTAAGCACAAAACTTCCTTCCTTTTTCCTCTCATATGTTTGCGCTAACAAAAACACACATACATTTTTCCCCTCATTAAAAAACATTTGTCACTGAAAGCCTGAAAGCATTTGCATGATGCAAACTTAGCAGAATTTAAAGGTGAAGTGTGTCTCAAGTAATTTCTCTGCCACCAAATAATTCTTTTCAAGCATGTTTCCCGAGCCCTCGTCCTGTCTACCATTGGTCCGACAAACAGATTGTTTCGCATCGAACTCACTGGTTGCATCTAGAGTAAGAAGTGATTTAACATTACACACTTCACTTTAAAAGTATTAGTTATTTTGAAAGTGCCACAAAGAATCTAAAAATGAAAGAAACGTTGCATATATTATATTGCTTACTGTTTGTGACAAAAGCATGGTGACCTCCAAATCCACCTTTCAATGAAGAATTCAAAATCCATCCTTTAATGGATGGAACACTTCAAGGAACAAGTGCACATCTTAAAAACCGCTGTAGATCTTCATTCAGTGTGTTTTGTACATAAAAGCGCTCGTCTGGGGTGAACCTGACCATCTACCCGTAACCCACTAATGGAGCTATGCAGCGTAAAAACAGACGTAGTACTGTATGTCGCACTACATTTCTCGCAACTGCCAGGAAACTGTAAAGAAAGGGATTTCCCTACGCTTAGAAAAGGGTGAGGGGCGTTGGGGGAAAGAGATGTGGTCACACAGAATGCGCCCTGTTGGAAATTGACATTAAACTGTGTTTAGTTTGTAAAAAGTTAGTTTAGTTTCTTATATTTTTATGTTGTTTTTAAGATTATGCTTTCATTTAGAGGTTGCGTGGCATACGGTAGGTGTGCTATATTTAGCTGTGGTAAAGTACACGCGTACATGTAGGTGAGTGAACTCACTGAAAGGGCAGAAAAAGACTAAAACAGGTTTTACCTCACACCTTGTTCCTACAGTGACATAAACTGTGTTTTCTCTATGACAAATCTTGGTGGTCTTGACTTGTGCATGCTCTGCGCTGCGTTGCAAAAAAAAAAAAAAAAAAAACTGCAACACGGTAAATTTACATGAAGGTAACTTGTTTTCTGGAAATATACTGTATCCTATTTTTTTTTTTTTTTTACTGTAAATATAGTTATATTTATGCTTAAAAACAACAGTTTTTAGTTTCTTTTTTTTTTTTAAGTATTTTATTATTTTAGGTTAAATTGTGTAATTTCTCAGAGAATCTTAGGTATTAAGCGTTGTTGTGTTAGTCTTTTTGGTTTCTGATTATCTGTTAATAATCTGGGTATTGATCAGCCTAGCAGAACTAAGGAATGAGGATTTTTCTTTTCATGAGAATCCCAAAACAGACGTTTCGTAGTATAAAATTATCTATGATTGGTTTCCTTTTCCAATTTTCAAACCCAATCTTCTGCTTTCACAACATAGACTATTAAGATTATCTTTGATCCATATAAAGATCAGGATAAATGTTATCTTTGATTTGGATGTCTACAGATACGTTTATAACAAATTTGTTTTTTGGAAACTGTGAGATTACCACTTCATGATCACTTTGTCAGAATGATCTGTTTAATTAATTGATTAATTTATTTATTTTTTAAATGTATCTTATTGTGTTATCAATGTTGTTTCAGTCCTTGTGACTTCAGTATACTGAAAATAAATAAATAAATAAATAAATTAAAAAAAAATATATATATATATATAATTATTATATATATATAATTTTTTTTAAATCATCATTTACTCACTTAAAATGTAATATATATTAGTGTATTATATTATACACTTTCTAATAATTCTGTGAACATCAGCAGATTATAGTATTTTATAGTCTTACTCATTTCATACCATATGTATTTCTTAACTTCAGTAAATGACTGTATATAATTTCAATAGCTTAAAGCCTACTCTGAAAAACAAACACTGAAAAATCTGTGTATTATAGAGTTTCATACTCCTCTAAATGTATATATTTGTTTTAAAAAAAATGTCCTTACCTGTACTTCTATCATCAAGAAAGGCTTGTAAACATTCCATTCATCAGTGCTTGGATAAAAGTGGGTTTAACTTGGTCTGAAGCAGTCAATTTCAAATCCGTATGCTTTCCTAGGCTGTGTTCTCATTACTGAAGTGCATATGCACTCGTGAGATCATTTTACTTGAACTACCTCAAAGCCAAAAGTTCCTTTTTTTTCTCAGCTGGGTAAAAATATTAGTTGCTTGGTCATCAGAAACAGTCTTTTCACAGGAACAGGGTTAACATGCTGCTGAATATGAACCAGAAACTGACTATTGATGTTTTGATTAATACATTTGACAGTATTCACCTTTATCGAATAAGCACCACCATATTATGGACAAGGAAAGTCACAGCTCTCGGAAGCACGAAAGAACACCTCTACACATGTATTCACACTTACAAACACAAATTCACACTTAAGCAACCACATTCACTTGCTAACATACATGCTAAGATACACCCATGAACTCACATATGCAGACTCAAAAGAGCTTTTCAGTAAAAGGCAGAAGATCTTGGAAGTGTCAGAAATTTCTCTCTCTTTCTCTTCCTCTTTCTATCAATGCATCATGTAGGTTTGTGCATGCATGAATTATACTCTGTCCTTATTTGAATTCCTAGTGAACAAAGTCATTCAGGTCAAATCTAATAAGTCGTTTACCTTTTTGATCGGTTGCAGATGGAATAATGTTTGAACATCAAGTTTATTTCTCTGATATTTCCTTTAACCACACGCAATTCCTTGGTAACATGAACAACTTGGAGCATATGCACTTCAGTAATGAGAACACAGCCTCAAACACACACACTAGGAAAGCATAGTGATTTGAAGTTAAATTAAACTCACTTTTATCCAAGCACTGATTGAAGACATGCTAACCAAAAATGCTCAAATTTCTAACACTTAATATGAGTAATGCTAGTAATTCTGTTTGCATTATAAAGTGACACTTGATTGGATTTTTGGCCTTTTTAATTCACAGCATGCTATGGTTTATACTGGGGTTGGACAAAATAATGTGAACACCCTTTATTATAAGGGTTAATAACATTTGAATAGGCTACATTGAGAAAACAAAAGTTGCAGTTATATTTTTATTATCTTTTTGTTCTCTGTGTTCTCTAAGTTGTGTATCAGTCTAGTATAAATTGTGTTTAGCAGTGTTAAGGGCAAAACATGGGAGCCTGTTTAGCAGTTCGTCTGCAGGGCTTGCAAAATTTCAAAATCCCTGGTATCCCTTCGGGCAGGCATTCTTCATATTTTGGTAGCCCAAAATTAATTTAACTCACCCAAATAAAAGAGACATCTGCTGAACTTCACAAATCAGCATGATCAAAAACTTCAGTGATTGTATTTTTCCTTCAAATAGCAAGTCGAGAGAGTAGGGATGCAATGGATCACACAACTCACGGTTTGTATCGTATTACAGATTTTGAGTCACAGATTGGGTCAGTTTATTTTGATGCGCAAAAATTGTTCTTTATTATTTAAAGAACGCTTTAAGTACTTCTTCGATACCACAGCAAAAACTAGTTGCGTAACTAATAGAAGTCAAACATTTTTAAAAACAAGTGAAACATCAGTAATAAAATAAGAACAAATAAACAAACTTCAAGCATAGATAAATAAAATAGAACAAAGTTACAAATAAAGTAAGGTCTAACATTAGTTTACATAGGCTTCTGTCCCTTTAAGACTGTTTGCACAGGTCCAATATAATGATACACATGCAATTTCTTTCTCCACTGTTTACATTCACGCAAGACATAACCGACTGTTTACGAGAATACTTGCCGAGACAGTTATTTTGAGATCATTTTTTGTAAATGTATCCGTTCAAGCTTAAGGAGACACGAAAGAGGAGTCAATTCTGTGTCTGTGCGCTCTTTGAAATGCTGCTCTCTGTGTGTGCACAAAATACTCTTTCGCCTCTTCATGCACTTCAATGGTTTCAAACGCTTGAAATTGGCAACATGTACAAATGATAACCTATAATCCGTTTGACCCCTACAAGCGAGTGAACAATGTGAATCAAGGAAGGAATTTTATATCACTATTCAAGATAGCCCGCTGAGCAGGGCGGTGCTGCATTTTGGTAGCCCGACTCGAAGACACAATTGCCCCGGGACGTCGGGCTAGCAATTTTCCAGATCTGTAACCTTAATAGCCCAACTGTTTGGTGTTTTAAGAACAACAGTCTTTACGATTAAAGGGGTCATGAACTGCCTCTGTTGTTTTTATTTTTATTTTGTACTGTTCTGTTGTCTACTTATAATATTATCAAGATTTTTATATAAAAAACATCATAATTTAGAAGTAATAGGCTATATTCTTTCTATATTCTATTATTCTTTTAGGCGTGGCAGATTGTAGACTCAGAAGTGAACGTCCACTGCTATGATTGGCTAACATTTATGTATGTTTGACAGTCTGCGTCCTTCACAGATTGATGCTGCTGTGATTTACACCGTGTCTACACCAGACGCGAGTGGCGCGACAAAATACTATAAAACCCATTATAATCAGTGACGCTGTTTACACTGGATGCAGTGCTTCACGGGGCGACACGACAAATCCCGACAGTAAACTGATGCCTTGTTCTATTTATGACGTACTGACACAAAGGTCAAATGATTGTCAACGGACGCTTTGTCATGTCCAGTGTAGACAGACTTTAGCTGTTGCGGCGTGGCGTGACAACAACTGTTTCATTCAATGTATACACAGTGTTAGGTTGAAAATGCATAAATCATATGAAACAATCTTTTTAACAAACAAAGCAATAGTGATCACATAATGAAAACTCGCACTTGTGTGTTGCGACATTACTGTCGGATCCAATATAGTCGCACAGCATCGTCTTTTAGTTTCAGTCTTTCTGAAAATCCTGCATCAAATTGTCCCTTGTTCGTAAACGAATCCGCGGTAAAATGAAGTGAACAAAGGACTGAGTTCTTACTGACGTGGTCTGGATCGTCATTAAAAATAAAGTTCATTCACTCTTTCCTAACTTTGGGATCAGAAGGAAGGCAATGCAAAGAGTGTTTTTTTCCACAACTTGGCATTGCACAGTGTCTTGTTGTCTTGGAGGCATCTTTATCGGTTGGTTTCTGCGTAGACCTGCGTTCGCCTCTCGTTATTTTCACTACATGCGCAAATCGGTGGGGCTAAACAGGCAGTGATGGACAAGCAGGAGTTGATCTTCTTCTGTGGAGGCGGGGTTTATCTACACTATTATATCATAGAGTAGAACATTACACAAGCTGTGGTTTTGGCAGACTGGCTTCAGTATAAGCTGATTTTAGGCTAACAAGAAAGTTTTGAGTTCTGAAACTTACAGGAAGTTTTTTATTGTACAATGACCTCTTATATGTCAAGGGGATTTTGGTTTCTCAGTTCATGACCCCTTTAAGACTGCATATACAAAAAACTGCAAAACTTCATCAGCAAAGAAAAATGGTAGGTAAAAACTGAAAGTGAATTATAGGGGCCATCAAGCATTAAGAAGGGTTGTGTCCAAATAACACAGAACTACTTCAGCAAAATTGACAGCAAACCTCAATATTCACCTTGAAGTGAATACACAAAAACTGACCACAGAGACAAAACCAACATCCATGAAAGAGCTGCAACTGATAGAAGTTTAATAAAAGATACTATTTTTGCTAAACTGCGAAAAAGATTGTGTCATGATCATAAAACTGGTGCAGCGCCAAGATGAACTTCAGCATTTGCACTGTCCAGACAAATCAGCAGACTTGAATATTATCAAACCTCTGTGGGCGGTTTCAGAGAGAAGAGCGAGATGCAGATTCCCTTCTTCAACATCTCTAAAGCAACTGGCAGATGTTATGATAGACAACTGGAGAATATTTTAAGGAGATTATTTTAAGAAGGTTGGAAGCTGAATTAAAAGCAAAGGGTTGTGAAACACCTTAATAATGAAATGTTCATATTATTTGGTCTAACCCCTGTAGAGGTGAAGAAATAGTAATTAGAGCCAGAAGAAAAGAATTGGGAAATGTTGCATGCCAGCTTTGACATCTCATTACCCACATAAGCACCAAAGATCAATTACTCAATGCACGTACTAACTGCAAGACTGCGGCCACAGAGTACATGATTTCAACTGATTCAAAACAGTCTTTGTTACAAAACATAGCTCCATCAAGGAAGTATGAATGAAATATCAGCTATAAAAATTCACATTGAAGGCTTTTATATGCTTTGGTTTGAGTGCTCTCTTCATTTTTGAAGGCTGAATGCTTGCTGTTGGCTGTGATCTGTGTATTAAAAGTTCACTCACATTAAAGTGATGTGAAACTGTGGTGCTTCCCGACCACAAGGGACTGACCATAAATGATATACCGATATCTCTGCCACAAAAAATAGTTTGTATGAACTGTTGAGCTCAGGTTGGATGACAAATAGCAGCTTCCTGAAATATGCATCTACTGTACATGAACATACCAACATTTAATCAGTACATTTCAATATAGCCTGTCCAATGCATTATTGTGAGAATGGCCCGTTTTTTTTTTTTTTTTTGGAAACAGTTATTTTTAGTATTCCTCAGTTGCATTTATCAGATTTTTCATCATTAAAGTATGCTCTCAGTCTCCAAGCATTCTGTGGAAATTGCAAGGCAGGAAACATTGTTGTTGAGATAGATAGATAGATAGATAGATAGATAGATAGATAGATAGATAGATAGATAGATAGATAGATAGATAGATAGGCTCACCACATGAAGCTAATAGTCCAATGATTTTTGTCTTTTTCACCGTGCCATCACCATTTCAGGAACAATGTTTTCTGATTACTTGACAAATGACAGTCAGTCTTTACTTGTACTTGCCAAGAGTGTGACTGTTTGTCAGACCACATGTTAAAAAGAAAAAAAATGAAGGAAGAAAACAGAGAGATAAAGAGAGATCGTGTGAAGATACGACATACATTGTGGTGGAAAGGGCAAACTGTTTCTTTACAGATGAGCAAAATGAGCCTCTGTAGGTCACAGCATTGTCATGAGTGAAAACGTCTTATAATATTTGAATCTTAACAGAAAAATGTGTTTGTTTTGCTGGCTTTTATTTCATAAGCAGAAGAGACCTCGATCAGCATACTTCACTGATGATGTGGCTATGAATACAGTATGTACACAATGCAGTAAAATAGTACACCATTCTACACTACTGTACTGGCTGTTCAGGAAGAGTTTTGTCTCACTTTGAAAAAACACACTGATGACGCTTGCCTTGGCTCTGTGCAGAGCTCTGTTATCGATTGTACAGAAAATACAGGGAAAGTAATGGAAATTGTGTGTAGACCTGATCAGAATTTCTGTCTCTCTGGAAAATAATGAGTGCAGACAGAAAGAGAACAAAGCAAAATATGCAGTTTTGCATGCGGATACACAGTTTACTTGCTTTCAAGTGCACAAACCGCTCATAATATGAACTCAGTACCTTTTAAACGTAAGTTTGTGTCCATGCAGACTCTAGCCACCTGACCTTCCAGAGTTTGCACAAAAACAACCAAAAACCATCTGACTGTAGCCAGCCTTTGATATTTTTTTTGCATGCAGTATGCATCAGATGAACTGTGGACGCTCTGTGGCCATTATTTGGCATCCATTGTAGTTAAATTCATTACTGAACATCGCAAACTATGTAAACAAAAGGACTGGAGCAATATTAGCATACATTGATGTATACTTCAAAAATCTATGAAAAACAGGATGCCATCTGGGGATTTTTGGCATACTATTTTAAATCAGCTATAGTAGTACAAATAGTATTTGATTTGTGAATGTGTCTGAATTGTGAATGTTCATTATCCATTGTCTGACCATTTTATGTTTTGTTTATGCACAATTTTTCTTTAATCTTTTTGTTTTGTGCCATACTGTGGTTTGTATGTCTTTAGAGCAAGATTATGGGTTGGACTATGTTTCCGTAAAATAAAGATAAGTATTAAATGGTTAGCTGTACATTAGCTTAATGTTAGCATTAGCACAGGAGGCTGGTCATGTGCGATCCATCTGGGTTTTTTATTCAGTCCTTTCCTACACTGTGATGGATTGTATTTATTTGCAGAGCTGTTTTACCTTCTCAGAATCGTGTGTGTGAAAGTTTGCATATTCACACATGACTGATATCTGGATTCCCCTGTTTCTAATTTGATGTTCGTTCGACTCAGTTGAATTTCACACCTTTACGCTTCGGTTGCTTTTGTGAGTGTTTTGTTTTTAGACAGATAAAATGATCAAAACCCATTTATCCTTCTCTGAGCATGTGTAGGATGCAAACATTTGAATGTATTTTTTTTTTTTTTTTTGTATATTGAGTTAACATTGCAGTTGAACAAGAAAGCCATTGTCTTTCATTCGCAAGGTATTGCCATCTAGACATTTATAACACTTTTTACTCATTTAGCTGCTAACACTACACGTCAGCAGAGAACTTTTGAATCTGTGACTCAATTGAGAAGAAATCGTATCAAAAACATGTGCCCTTGAGTAGAAATGTCTCTTATTGGCCTCTCATTCCCTTTTTTTTTTCCAAGATCACACTGTTAAACTATTATGTGCTCTGTGATTACCTTTTTCCCTCAGAGCCTTGTGTGATTCTCTTAAACAGTTCTCTAGAATGTTTGCGTACTCAAGACTTCTTAACATGGCTTCCTGGTGACTAGTGTTGCGGTTTTTTTTTTTCAGCGTGAACTCGAAAAGCCACAATAAAGTTAGAGCTTCCTTATTTTAACGTGTTTCAGGAACATTTTTTCCGCTGTTAAACCTTTAGTTTGTTTTCATATCGTTTATTTGAAGTTGTGCTACTCTGAAACCCGACAGTGACTCATTATGAACAGGTAGGATGGTTGTGTGGCCCAAAATTACTTTCACTTCCTGTTAGGTGTTTTACAGGAATTGTTTTTGGAGTAATTTTGTGTTTTCTGTAGACTGAACCCTAAAACAACACACTAAAGTATTCTAACACATAAATTGAGGGTTTAAAGTAAATCAAATCACTTGATTTATGTGGTGTAATGTGATTTAGTGTGTTGTTTTAGTATCTATAATACCAAGGTGTATAAAAAAATAAAAAAGCTCTTCATTAACAATGCCAACAGTATCAAACTATATCAAAAAAGGAGAGCCCTTAAAACAATTGGGCACTGTAAAATGTCCACAACAAGTGGATATTATAGATAGATTTAATTTGAATACTAACAGTTTTTTTTCCCAGATATTGTAGATGTACAAGACAAACCCTGACCCTTTCATTATAAGTGACTTGAAGCTGATCAAATGTGATTAGTAAACGAAAGCTTGCCACCTAGAGTTTTTTTTTCTTGATATATCTGCTAATATTTTAACCTCAGATTACCATTGAAGGTCTTCTGTGTGAAAACGCGTGTTTCTTATTCTTGAACAGTACGCCTTCTAATAATGCAACTGAACACACGTAGTTGTTTCCTGGCAGTCTCTTGGTAGTAAGAAGTTCCTTAGAAGTTGCAATTTCTATATGATGTAATACTTTCAGAAGTGAGTCTACTTCCTGGCAGCACAGCTGAGGCAGATCATCTGGCTGTAAGTTCTTTATTATAGTATTAGCACATTGTTCTGATTAGGAGAAAGGTTTTCTCATTCGGGACATTTGGGACTTTTTTCTTACCCATTTGTTTTGTGCTTAAAAAGATACCTATTATGCTCCTTTTTATAAGATGTAATATAAGTCTCAGATGTCCTCAGAATGTGTCTGAGAAGTTTCAGCTCAAAATACCCCACAGATCATTTATTATATCATTTTGAAAATGCCTATTTTGAGTGGAAGCAAAAATAGGCTGTTTTTGTGCATGTCTCTTTAAATGCAAATGAGCTGCTGCTCCACGCCCCCTTTTCCAGAATAGGGCTGTGCCTTTACAGCTCATACCTCAGATACTCTGATAAAAAACATCTGTTTGGTTTTGATTATCATGTTTGTGCTGAAATCATGCGTTTTAAAGCCATATCAGTTTAAACTTCTGATATACGGTTTTCTGAGCACAGAAAGCGGCTGTCACATGGCATATGAGTACTAAACTAAGCTCTTTCATGTCTTATTGCACTTAAACTTTCAGCTCACTCAGGGCAGTGTGCGTCAACAGTTGTGGGGGGGGCTTGTAAAATGTGATGTCACATTTTACAGATTCTGCGAATGGCTTGTTAAAAGAAGGTGTGTGTGGATTTTTATCATTATAGGGTGGTTGTGTACACACACTCCCAACACACATTTATTGTTCAAACAACATATAAACATGAATTTTGCATAATAGGCGCCTTTTAAAGCTCTCCTGTAGTCATACGTAGCTCTTACAAGAAATTCCAGAGCCATTTTTTTAGAGCAATTAATGCTGATGGAGGTCTAACGTGGTCTAATGTTGTGTTGTGGTGTGTCCCTGTTGTTCAGAAGCTTAAGCCACAGTCTGTGATGTTGCACTGAGAGCATTTGTGTGTGTGATCCAGAGGGAATTTGTCCTTTGTCCTTCATGCTAGAGCTGCACAATTGACTCTTCAGCAGGCTGGAATGGACTACAATTCCCATGGGATGTCCAAAGGATACCGCATCCTCTCTGTGCTTTGATATTCATCCCACTGAGCTGGTTGAAGACCCTGAAATTCCAATGCAGTGATTTTATAATGCGCAGAAATGAGATCACTAGTCCTGAGTCTTTGTGAAGAACATTTGTGTGTTTTTGCAGGTGCAAAACTGCCACAATGCTATGTGGTTGCTAAGGTGTTATGAGTTCGGTTTGCTGTCTGTCTGTGAGTTGCTAGTCTACTTCCTCTTCAGACCTGAACCTCCAGTTGAATCCAGGGCTCCAGCTCACTCTGCAGTGTGTAAAGCTCTGGCATGCTTCACTATCACCCAGGATGAGCTGTTTGATGGGCTGGAGACAAAAAAGAAGACAAATACCACAGACTTGCCTAGAAAACCTTTTTTTATACTGGTCATAAAAGATGACCCCAAGAGGTACAAGTAAAGTGCTGAAGTTTAGGGCTTTGTTCATGAAATATTGACTTAATATTCTCACACATTAACAGAGCAATGCATTTTTGTGCTGGTTTGCAGGTACAAGGTCTTCTCAGGACAGCTTGACTCTATCCATTTAATTATTAAACTTTATAGTTGTTCTTTGAAAGTCAGTTTTCATGCAGTTTATTTCCAGATGCAGTAAATGTTTTGAAGGCTTTGAACTGCCCCTAGTGGTGACTTGCTGGAGATGCTGGTGAAGTGTTTTGTGGAGAGCTGGATTAGAGACGAGCTCATTATGATTTGCTCTTTTATTCCATGTCTAAATAGATTTAGGGATCAGCTTAATGCGCATTAAATGAATGAATTCCCTTCTGGATCCCAAAGCAAACTGAGGAAAGGCGAAAGTGAGCTTTACTAGGTTATTCTGGTAAATCTGTCAGCTTTCTCCTGGATCATTCATGAAGAAAAGGCTGCACACATCCCTCACACCGAGCCTATACATCTGAAACTCTTTACACCAGATCAAGTTTTCAGATGAGTTGGTTTCTTGTTATTTAGTACCAGCTGAGTAATATATTCTTGCATACTATTAGCTAAACCTGTGTGTGTAAACTCTGAGAATCAGTCCTTGTATTACCAAACAGCTGACGTAAACTGTAACTGTGGTTTGTATAAATTTGTGATGTGGCTTAAAGGTTGATTGCAAAACAGCATGTTGCTTGATGTGATATTGAACGTCATTAGCGTTTAGCTGATCTGGGAGCTGTGTTTGCCATCAGCCTAAAAGCTTTCCTTCATAAACACCAAAGAAACTTAGTAACCCAGCACAAATAATTCCACTCAAGAATAAATGCCCAAGAACACTGAAGAAAAAAGCAAATGTTGCCTGTGATCGGTTGAGGCACTTGTTGATCAGTGAGTCACTGATTATGTCGCTCACTTCACATTCATCTTAAGTGTTTCAGGAAATCCCTAAGGCCGATGCTGCTCTCAAGTTCACCTCTGCTCTGTTTGTTGTCCCCTCCACTGTTTCCACGGATTCAGATCGTTTTGGATAAAAGCTGCTTTTTATTCAGAGAATAAATGTAAAAGTCATTGTGATGCATCAAGATTCATTGTACTAGAATTGATGTCAGTAGCTGGGTTTCCATCCAAAGTTGCAAATTTAACTTCTGCGCAAAATTTGAATATGCTATAAAACATTTGCGAATAAGCACCGTTTCCACTGTTGTGCAAGACAGTTCAAGGAGGTAATTAAACAGAAATACTCTGATGACAGACTTTGACCATAACAACATTTTAGATGATATGGAATGAGATCGGTCTGCTGGTTAGTCAGGATTTGCCGTCCCATTGTGCAAAGTCACGTGACTTTTTTGATTCGCATGGAGGAATTTATTCGGCAAATGCATTTCCATCTCCTATTATTTGCATTAACCCTTTTTAGCACAAGTCAAAAACCACCTCAAGTGGTTACAAGTTTTTTTTTTTTTTTTTTCAGATTTGGAGAAATTTAGCATTACATCAATTGTTCACCGAAGGATCCTCTGCAGTGAATGGGTGCCGTCAGAATGAGAGTCCAAACAGCTGATAAAAAAATCACAATAATCCACAAGTAATCCACACCACTCCAGTTCACCAATTAACACCTTGTGAAGTGAAAATCTGTGTGTATGTAAGAAACAAATTCATTATTAAGACGTTTTTAACTTCAAACCAAGTCCTCTATCCATAATATTAATTTATCCAGTGAAAATGTTGTCTCGTTTGAATCAGGAGAGAAATATGCACAGATCAAATACCTTTTCAAGTGAAACCAGTCCAAAGAGCTCTAAATAGATATTTTGGTAAATTTTAACAGCAGGGGATGGACTTTTTCACATAAGGAAATGTTATTATGGATTATGGTATATGGACTGGTATTTTGACCAGGAGTGATCGTTTAAAGTTAAAATGCTGAAATGATGTATTTATTTATTACAAACACGCAGCTTTTCACTTCACAAGATGTTAACTGATGAATTGGAGCCATGTTACTGTGATATTTTTATCAGCTGTTTGAACTCTCATTCAAGTCTGGGCAGTATCCTTCATTGTTTGGAAAAGAGTTACGTACAACATTATTCAGAATTTCCTCTTTTATGTTTTACATGACAAAAGAAAGTTGTTCAGGTTTGGAACAACATAGTAAATGATGATAGAATTTTCAAATTTGGGTGAATTATTTCTTGAATGCAGACACCACTGCCACTTTGACATGAAGAGATGCAGTGATGTATGGCTCATTGGAGCACATTTGCTGGACTGTGACGGGCAGCAACAGGCGCAATATACATGCTTGAAGACAAATGACATTTATTTCTGCCTGAAACTCTCTCACACATTCAGCCTCTTGTTTATGCTTTATACAATTTAGAAATAATTGTGTTTGTGCCTTTGGGTCATTCTATTATGATTTGGAATCATTTGCTGCTCTCTGTACCCCTCCTGGGGATTCATCCCTCGTGTTTGCTAGTCATTCTTCTACACTCAGTGACTTTTTGTCTTTTTTGTGCAAGTTCTGGTTTATTAATCCTCGTGTTTCATCATCACCTCAAAAATAATTTTCCTCTGGGTTCGCTCAGAGGCTTCTGGATTCATATCTCAGGAGATTTAATTTTCAGTTGTTTCTCATTTAGGTTTTAACTTTTCCTCCTAAAATTCTTTAGCTGAAATAAGACACGAATACAGAGCTATAAGATGAATATGGATAGCATGTTGCTCAGATCATTTAATCTTGAAATAATTAGAAGAGTTAGGTTTGAGTTCATATTGAAGTCTTTGACTTTTGATTGCAGAATTTTGAACTTGAGGAACGAGAGCACAGTTTGAGACATTGTTGAGATCTGTTCTGAAACTCTGTAAGAGACACATTCAAGGTTACTATAGTATTTTAATCAGGAGAAAAATGTTAAAACATGCAGGACACTTGATAGTTCGTCCAAAAATCATAATGTTAGGGTCAAAACAACTTGGACTTTTATATGAATGTAAAAAAGTAATACAGGTTTTATATGACATGCGGGTAAGTGAATAATTTTGGTTTTATTTTTTGGTGAACTATCACTTTAAGGGATTTTCCATAAATTCTGTTGTTTTAGGCTGATCTTGGAGCATCTTGGAAAACTTTGCCACAGTTTTTTGGATTTAGTCTGTCTCAGTTTGTTCTGTTTCTTCATGTCATTCCAGACAGACTGGATGATGATCAGATCAGATCTCTGTGTGGAGCACTGGCTGTTGTCAGAAAAACAAAAATCTCACTGGATTATTACAATTAATGGCAAAATGAATGTTTGGAAATGTAAACTGATATTTCCTACTGACACACTACAGCAAAAGATAGAAATAACTGACTTAAAACCATTTTTATCTGGTGAAAATACCAGTGTTCTAATAATTTTGGCCACCAATGAATTGATTACAGCTATTTGTTAATTAATTCATTTGTTTTTTTCTGTTCCATATGAATTTTGTCAGCCATTTGTCTTTATCATTGCATGATCAAAATCTTATTTGGTCATTTTTTTTTTTTTTTTGTCATTTATTCATTTAGCCATTTACCTGGATGTTTGTTTATGATGTCATTTCATTCAATCATTTGCTTGTTAATTAATTTGCTCATTAGGTCAATTGTTTTTTTCGAATCATTTATTAGTAATTTGTCCATTCTGTTGTTCATTCATTCATTCATTAGGTCATTTGTTCATTCTTTCATTCATTTGGTCATTAGATCATTTGTTTATTCCCTTGTTCATTCCTTCATTAGGTCATTTGCTCATTTAATTGGTCATTTTATTATTCTGTCATTCATTCATTGAGTCGGTCCTTCATTCATTGACTGATTCTCCCTGCTTTTCTTACGGCATTGCACGGTGCCTCCTATCCGATTTAAGCCCCTCCTCTTCTCTCTGTCTGTCTCTCCCTCACTTTCTCTCTCTCTGTCCGTTTATCTTCCTCTCATACTCTCTCTCTCCCCTTCATCTCACCTCCAACTAGTCAGTGTTCCGTCTCTGTCCTGCTCTGTCTCTCTCTTTTTCCCTCTCTGTCTCTCTCTCTCTCTCTCTCTCTTTTTGGTGTGTCTCTCTGTCTGTGCGTTGCCGGTCTCGTTCCTCTGCAGACCTGAACCTCCAGCTGAACCCGGGACTCCAGCTCACTCTACAGCGGGTAAGACTCCAGGCATGCTCTGCTACCACACAGAGAAGAGTTATGTGATGATAAAACAAGGAACTGTTTGATGGGATGGAGACAGAAAGGAGAACAAGTGCGAGAGAAGTAAAGTGAGACAGAAATTTCTATGAAAACTGGGAGAAAAATTGGTCAATTACCAAGTATGAGGAAGATTAAAACAGTTAGAGGGTGCAGAAAGACAGGGAGAGGTGGTCGTCTCATATCAAAGTCAGCGTGGCTGCAACATCATCTTCATGTAATATCCCATTCACAAACCACAGCTGAGCTCTGCCAGCCCTCTGCACTGTGCGTGTGTGTGATATAAGAGAGCTTGTACAGCATTCCTGAAAACGTAATAGATCACATCTAGTGAAAATGGGAATGTAAAATGATAAAAGACTGGCGGAGAGTTTTATGAAGACACATACAGATGAACTTGATGAATCGCTCATTAAAAAGCTATTTAAACTTCAACACAATGATGAAGGCAATGTGGAATAGAACACTGTATCTATCTATCTATCTATCTATCTATCTATCTATCTATCTATCTATCTATCTATCTATCTATCGTTCTATCTATCGTTCTATCTGTCTATCATTCTATCGTTCTGTATATCAATAATTCTGTTTGTCTATTGTTCTGTCTATCTGTCTATCTCTCTGCCTTACTGTAATTCTGTCTGTCTATCTCTGATATTGGAGTGTCATTTCTATTTAGTTTGTTTCTCTGTATGCACATATACTGATTTCATTAATAAACTCACGCTGATTCTACTATAAATGTACTGAGATAAATGATATTGTGCCAAATAATATTGCTGTTACAGTTATGTTGTCTACATCAGTTGATTTACCGTTATGTGACTTTTCTAATTGTGCATCTCTTTCATCTCTCAACATATGCATGCACACAAGGACTTTTCATTGACTTCTGTTGTTTTATATTGAGCGCATTTTAATTTTAAGTCTAAACATAACCCATACAGAAACTATTTTTTCTTAGATGGTCATTAAGACATTATTTAATCCTTTTATTAAAGTGACTGTCCCCGCAATGTTGGTGATTTCAGGTTTTATCATCCTTGTGGTTGCAATGTAAGCAAAACCTCAACATACAGGTTTTCTTATAGTCCAAATGATGTAATTGCACAGTCTGGAGATTGAAGTAGCACATAAATACAGAGAGAGACTCACATAAATGACACAGGATGAGGAGAAGAGCTTGGCTGCATTAGTGCTGCTCTGGTCCTTGTGCAGTAACATGTCTTTGGGTTCAAATAGTCTCTGATGCACGCTGTCAGGGTGTGTGGGGACTGCTGGAACGGGGTTAGCGTGTTAGCTAAAAGGATAGCATAGCACAAAGATTACAGCCATTCTGCAGTGATGGCACAAAGTGTGCATGATTGTGTGTGTGTGTGTGAGTGAAAGATGCATTACTCCTGCAGGCTGCCTGCTCTGGTTAATGAACCAAATCAGTCACACATGCTCAGTCTCTTGCACATTTTTGGTAATTTAACTCTTTTTACTGGATTAACCGTCCACCAGAGGTTACCAGTTTAAACCGTGAGGTTTCTTAAACTAGTCTTTCTTCTCATGCTTTTTCTCTGGTGTTTTTCCTGCATGCTGTCGTGTTGATTTAAAGGTGAAATGTTTAATTTCTGCGCCGCTAGCGGCACCAAATGGAACGGGTTTGTCCCAGAGGTGCGGTCCATCTGTGAGTCCACTCTTTTTTGTTGACATAATGCCACATAAACCGACAAAGAACTGTTCGGGAGCCAACAAAAGTCCTCCTGAGCTCCTTTCCAAAATCTAAAATGACAAAGCACCCTACAGTACGTCCTTGTGGACTTAATGCACTTACTGCAGCATGGCATGACTGCTGATGAACATTAGTTGACTGAACCAATGATTGTGTTTAACTGTTTTTGAAACACTCCCCTTGTCTGCCATTGGTCCACCAAACAAGTCAAGTCAAAATTATTTATATATCACTTTCTACAATTCACAATGTTTCAAAGCAGTTTTACAGACAATCTTGATGTTGATGTTTGTAATATCTTAATAACATTATGCATTATATTATAGATGAGAGCTGGGCGATAATACAGCTTACATTTTGCAATGATATAAACAACTACAATATTGAAAACACCAGTGTTTAATGTATTCATGAAATTAATGTATTCATGACTTGCTTAAAGATGTTTGGGCACATTAAGGAGACTTCAAGTCTACTTAAAGTCTCAAATTAAAGGGATAGTTCACCCAAAAATTCTGTCATTAATTACTCACCCTCATGTCGTTCCAAATTAAGGTTGACCCACTGATGTCACATGGACTATTTTAATGATGTCCTTGCTACCTTTCTGGGTCTTGAACGTGGTATATGTGTTGCTGTCAATGCAGGGTCAGAAAGCTCTTAGATTTCATCAACAATATCTTAAATTGTGTTCAGAAGATGAATGACATGAGGGTAATTAATGACAGAATTTTCATTTTTGGGTGAACTATCCCTTTAAGGAGACTTTAACATTTGCCATTCTAGAAGGTTTAAACAAAGAATATGACACTTTTTATGTAATGTTTGTCTGGCCTATTGTTTCTTTGAATTTGAATTAGTTTTTCATAGTTATGGGCCATTAACTGTGTGTGCTTTGAGTGTGTGTGTGTTTGCTCATACAATCTTGGATGAACAGATAGACATTGAGTGTGTGTGTGTGTGTGTGTGTATAATTGCGTATGTGTGTGTTTTTGGATGCGAGAGCAGCCGAGATTGGACAGCTGACACTAATTGAGTATTGGCAGATAGAGAATGCAATGTTGGTGTGTGTGGGATGGTGTGTGTATGTTTGAATTTCTCTCGTACGTGGGCAGCTTTTAGATGAAACTCAACAGCCACCTATCTCTCATGATCTGTTTCTGTCTATCTTTCTTTCTCTCTCTCTCTCTCACACACACACACACACACACACACACACACATCACTCATTGAGGCTTTCTGGAGATTAATGAATGCGCTGTACTGTTGCGACAGTCTTGAAATGATAGATTAATTGATTCAAGACTTTGTGAGGTCTGCGTTATTTCACCCCCGCATTAGAGGCCTCACGTAAAATGATCAAAGCAATTACGGCCGATGTCTCATCAGAACTACGTGCGCATACTAATTAAAGCTGAAGTGGCTTGTGATTTGGAGGATATGGTGAAGGTATGCGTTGTTTACTCACATTCATGTCATTTCAGACCCACATGACTTTTTCTTCTCTGTAGAACAAAAAAGTTTTTTATTTGGAACTATACTACTATTTTTTTTAGTTATAATAACAGTGAATGACACCATCATAGAAGTTGTTCATATGAATTATATTTCAAGGCTTCGAGTCTCAGTTAACAGAAGTGGAAATGATCATGAAATGACTGAAGTGGTCTTTTTCTCAGACAACTATTGTATAAAATGGTTTCAAAAACTTTCACCGTTGCATTCCACGGAAGAAAGTAAGTCATATTCCTTTAATGTGAGTGACTGCACATATGCATCTGTTTGAATACACATACAGAAGCACATTTGCGGCCACATGTATTGAACGGCTGCACATACAGAAAAGCATCACAGCTTTTTGCTTCTAGTCACATTCACAAAGCAGGAGGCTGATTCTGAGTCATAACTCAATATTTGAGCTGAGTCATAACTCAATATTTGAGCTATTTGAGCAATATTTTGTCCCACAAATTCAGGTTTAGATTCCCTTTAACCGTTTACGCCTGATCACATGCTCATTCAAGGTCAAACGGTCTGATAACTGCCTCTGCTCTTAGCGCTACAGCAGACCACTGCAGTACATACTAATGGATTTTATTTCAGCCGTGTTTTACTTCTGAACGTTTTCATCAGACTCATTCAATTAATGAGGCAAAGATTAAGGATAGATCATGATCAGGGTTGGACTTATTTTCCAATATTGATAAGGTAATAATTATGTTTGTGTTATGGTTGATAACCAATAAATAATATTAATAGAAAATATTTAATTAATTTAATATTATTGAGATTTATACAGTTTACACTATTTTGCCTGAAAAAAAAAAGAAATAAAAGTGATTTTAAATGTAACAAATGAATTTCAAAAGTTATATTTGTGTATAAGAAATTAATACTTTTTCTCAGCAAGGATGCATTACATAGATAAAGAGCGAGAGTAAAGACTTAAAATAGAGCTAAAATGCTATTTCATATAAATGCTGTTCTTTTGAACTTTGTATTCATCAAAGATTCCTAAAAAAAATTGTTTATGCATATATATCGGTATTGATAAGGTAATAATTATGTTCATGTAATGTCCATAACCAGTAAATAATATTAATAATTTTTCTGAGATTTTTAATAAATAAATTTTAATAAACAAACATACTATTTATACTATTTTGTGTAAATAAAATAAAATAAAAGTAATGTAAAATAAATAAAATAAAGTAAATTAAAATACCAAAATTATAATCAGTCATTTTAATTTGTTGGGTACAAGTGAGTTTAGCCATCACAGTATTATAATGTACAGTTTGGAAAATGGATGTTAATTTCCAGATTATTTAACTATTAATTTTTAAAAACTAAGTATTACTCCTTAAAGATTAACTTTGAGCATTAGATAATGGAAAAACTAATCTAAATTGTGGAAACAAGCACACTTTAATACTGTATGATCAAATAAATAAATTTAGTAAATAGAAAGGTTTTATATGTGCATCCCTAGTCCCAGTAGATCTTAGATTTTAGATTTTTCTGATTATTTTTCCATTAAATATTTTTAGCGGCGGTGCTTTTGTCAGTATTGCTGTCCTTCTGATCACATCTCACAGGCATTCAGTTGGGTTCAATGTAATCTGGTTATGTGTTTATGGTGGATCAGTCACCATTATGAAGAAACAAATCCCGCTCTCTTGTTTGTGTCCTTGTCAGCAACATTGTGTGGGTGTCAGGAGTGTTTCGAATTAATATGTGTGTGTTGGATGCCAAGCCTTTCGTATACGTGTGTTTGTGTGTTTATCTGATTTGGATTTTATCCATAATGCTAAAACACCTGCTAATTATCCACTCAGAATTCAACTGCATGCTAATGGACAGACACGCAGACCCATTAGTTGGCACGCTAATATCAGCACAGGACAGATAAAGGTTTTCAGTTAATAAGTCATTATGTGGTATGGCAGTGTGTAAATATTCTGCATAAGAGTGTGGCACTACTTTATACGTCTGTGGAAAAAGCAGATGTTTGAACATGTGGGAACCTTTTTGCCTTATTCTTCAACAGTTGTACATTTAATAATTTGCACAATAATGACTGTTTCTTATGCAAATCTATCATGTAGCCTCAGAAGACTCACTTTTATGATACTATTACAGTGTTTACTGAAATCTCTTCTGATTGCAGACTTTGGTATCTTGACAAAGCTGAGCCAAATGTGTGCGAATGATCTATTCTAAGCTCTTTGTAGCATTTTAAGGTGAGTATTTTTTTGCTCCGGCTTCTGGTTCGGCGGGGGAAAAGTCTAACTTAAGACTAACGTTGCGGTCACTGTGTCACACCAGGAGTCACACCTTCAATTAACCAATCCCTGACCTCCTAAATGAGGTCAGCACTGTGGCAGAGGTCCACTGGGAGACCAGTCTAAAACGAACTCACTCAGTCTTATCCTGTTACTTTCACTATTCTTTCTTTAGCTTTCTGGATGTTCTTAAATACACTGTGATGTGCCCTAAATTTGCACATTACTTTAAAAACAGCTGAGCTCTGGAGAATTTTTTTTTTTTTTTTTTTTTTTAAAAAGTCTCACCAAGGCTGCATTTATTTGATCAAAATGCAGTAAAATCAATGAAATTGTGAAATATTATTACAATTCAAAATAACTTTTGTATTTGAACATATTTTAAAATGTAATTTATTCCTGTGATGCAAAGCTGAATTTTCAGTGACATTACTCCAGTCTTCACTGTCACATGATTCTTCAGAAATCATTCTAATATGCTGATTTGTTGCTCAGAAACATACCTTATTATTATCAATGTTGAAAACAGCTGCTTAATATTTTTTTGTGGAAACTCTGCTACTGTGCTGGATTATTTGATGAATAGAAAGTTCAAAAGAACAGCATTTACTTGAAATGGAAATCTTTTGTAACATTTATGAAGGTCTGTCACTTTACCGTCACTTTTGATCAATCTGATGTGTCCTTGCTGAATAAAAGTATTAATTCACACACACACACACACACACACACACATATATATTATGCAGCACATGTAGACTCATTCTCTTTCTG
The DNA here is from genome assembly GCA_039654775.1 of Spinibarbus caldwelli. Lineage (NCBI taxonomy): Eukaryota > Metazoa > Chordata > Actinopteri > Cypriniformes > Cyprinidae > Spinibarbus > Spinibarbus caldwelli. Next base: position 11,863,719 of record CM077219.1, on the reverse strand, counting down.
TCTCCATTGCAGAGGTCAATCAGTTCAATTCATTCAGTCAGCAGAAAAGGAGAGGGAGAGCGTGTTCCTTTGCTTTTCACTGAATAGCGGTTTTCAGTTACACTATCTCTGCTTTGTCATCTCAGAAATCCGCTTGATCTCAAGGGACGCTTGCACCTAAAGGGCAAAATAATAGAATTCACAACAGCCGAAATGAACTTGCAACTTCAATCTGGCGGCCAGTAGGATTTCATGTCTTCACCCTGTGGGGAGCACAGCCTTTTTGTCTGATAGAGTTCCAGAGGTTAAGGATACTGCCTCAGAGTCAGTACTAACTGTGATTTGGTCCCCCGCTGAATCAAGATTAGTTTTGATTTGTCCTCCGAGATATAATTAGCCTTATTACCCTGTAGTCTGACCCCCCTACTCTCACAGAACCAATGGCAATGATTCACATGCACCAAGGGACAAATGAATTTGGTTCCTTTCTAGCTGAATCAAATGCATGTTTAAAGGGATAGTTCACTTGGTGTGTTTTGTCCATATAATTAATGTTTTTTTTTTCTTCTTCCAGTGGGTGAACTCTCTTAAATATGGAATCTTTTTAATATGGAAGCTTGTTTACACAATGGAATAAAATAAATTCCAACTTTTTTCTCAAAATTCTGACTTTCATTCTTGCAATAAATAGTTTATATCTCACAGTTCTGACTTTTTTTCAGAATTGCAAGATATGAAATCATAATTGCGAAAATTGTGAGACATAAACTTGCAATTGTGAGAAAAAAGTCAGAATTGTGAGGAAAAGAGTTGCAATTGCCTCTTTTATTTTTTATTCCATCGCAGAACCAAAAAAAAAAAAAACATGAGTTGTAAACTCAGTTTATATCTCACAATTCTGATCTCGTATCTCTCATAAGACATAATTGTAAGATATAAACTAACAAAAAGTCACAATTATCTTTATTTGTATTAATTATTATTATTTTTTATTATTCTGTGGCTTCCAACTCAGGCTGTTGTTGAGTGATTAATATTGATGACCTCTAATCTGAATATTTGGATCTTATGCATTTATATGCTCAGGAATATTCCATCATATACAAGCAAATACAACCACAATGTTCTCTAAAGACCAAGAACCAACCAGAATCCTCGTCATTTGTGCCAGACCAATCAAACACACCAATCCTGAGGGCGCACCGTGATTCTGAAGGTCATTTTGCTCCTTGCAAAAACAGACAAGGCACAAACATGTACTGTACCGCTCGAAGCCAGTGAATTCTGGGATAGCCAGAAGACAGAAATGGTCACGGTGTGGAATGAAGTGACTTAATTAGGCCGAACAGTGCTTTAATACCCATAGGGCTCTGGGCAATTACAGGAAGAGGCCATTATTACAGTATTATTCTGTGTGTGTGTGTGTGAGACTGCATGTATAGCTCATTACTTTCATTTACGTCCTGTACGACCATGAGATGTAAGTCCTCTCTCTCTATCATACTGCAGTTCTCTATGAGGCACTCAGCGCACTGTTTTTGCCTCAGGCTCAGGCTGGTCACTAGAGTGTAAAGTAACTGTGTGTATGAGTGTGTGTGTGTTTGTGTAGATTTATGTCGCAATATCTGAACCGCTGTTAGAAGCAGAGTAGTGCTCTACTGCCCTTGATACTGATACAGGACCTCTCTGTCTGTCTCGCTCTGTCTTAGCTGTAAAAATGGCAGAGAAAATGTATTTTTTTATGGCTAAACACATACACACTCTGTATATGCATGTGTTTATCTTCAGAAAACAGTTGTGCTGGTGTCTATATGCTAAACAGACCCGACTTAAACTTTGCAGAAAGCTCTTGGAATGCATGTCATTCATAAAATACTATGGTTTATTAAATAGTATCATAAAAGTAATGTGTAAAAGACTTCTGTTCTAATTTTCAAGTCTTCTGAAGTCGTATGATAGATTTGTGTGAGAACTGAAAAGATTCACCGAAAAGATTTGCTTTAACTCTACTTGATGTGTTCTTGAGCGAAAGTAATAATTTTCATTTTGTGAATGAATCATTATTTTGAGTCTAATCTTCTTAATGTACTGGTTGATTAACAAAACCTATCTGTTCTCAACTCACTGACTCAAGGATCCAGTCCCTGTAATGTCTGATTTGTGAATGAATCATTTGTTTTATGAAACAGCCACATGTCAAGTTTTTGAATGAATAATTCTTTTAAGTCAAATCTTTTCAATAAACCGGTTGATTCACAAAGCCTATACGAATGACTTATCCCCAAATAAGGCTAAATCAGTTCTCAATTTCAAATTTCTAACTCAATGATCCAGTCACATCCAGTGTATGATTTGTGAATGAGTCATTCTTTTGTTTCAAATCTTTTGAGTTAACCATTCAAAATAACAAAATCTGTGTAAATGATCTGTTTTCAAATCGAACTGAATCAGTTTTAACTCACTAACTTAATGATCCAATTACAGCATTGTCTGGTTTGTAAATGAATCATTCTTTTGAGTTGAATCTTTCAATGAACTGGTCGATTCACAAAACCTGTCTGAATAATTAATTTGCAAATAGATCTGTTCACAACTTCAACTTACTGACTCAACGATTCAATCACAGCGACTATCCAATTTGTGAATTAGTTGACCTTTGAGGCAGATCTTTTCAATGAACCATTCAGTTCACAAATCGGACTGAATCTGTTCTCAGTTTCAACTCACTGACTTAATGATCCGCTCACAGTGGGCAGCGGCTCACTGGTAGGAAGATTAACAGTGAATAAAATTAATTTTGCTCTGTTCATCACACAAAGTTCTCATATGACTTCAGAAGACTTGGAATGTAACTGTATAGTTGCATGGGAGACTTTTATGGTGCATTTGCAAGCTTTTTGAAACTTGAAAGCTTTAGTCCACATTTATTATTGTCATGGAAAAGAGCATCCAGCACTTGAGAATTTCTTCTTTCGTATTCATGACATGAGTGTGTGTAAATGCTCACAATATTTTTGGATGAACCATTCAATTCCAGAGGTTTTATCTCAAAAACAGCACTTGAAATTGCCAAAACATCTGCAGATCCCATCTGGGGCTGCTAATTACACTTCCTTTAATCTAATTTTAACATGTTGTGGTTATTACTGCTGAATTGTTGCGTTTTCGTGTTGATGCATGTCTTACACTGAAGATTTGCTGACTGGAGAGAGACTCCTCAACTAATTCTATTTTCAAGGATTCTTAAACAGCGAACAATCCCCTCTAGCACGCACACACACTCATACTCTTACACACACATATTGCACCAGACACGAGGAGAATACTGATTTCATGTTGGTCCTCTTTTTCACGCTATAAGCTGTGGACATGACAAGAATGGAAATAGAGAGGAAAAGAGAGAGCGAGCAAGCTGCCTGCTGGGTTGAGAATAGAGGGCGGGAGAAAAGGAAACAGAATGGAGGCGAGGAGTGCGTGAATTAAAGAAATTAATAGTTTAAGAGAGCACAAATGTGGCACAAAGAGAGATGAATTAGCAGAGCATTGACAATTAGTTTGAAAGGGATCATCATTGCACAAACAAGCCACATCTGGTTCTGAAGTGGGACGTTTCAGTGATAACTTCCCTCAAAACCAGTTCAGTCCTGTTAAAGACCAGTCCAGTTCCGGGTTAGTTGGTTCTGAAGTTTATTGCGATAAAGTAGTACCACAGGAAGGGCCAGCGCAAACCATCTTTTGTGTTAAGATAGTACTGTCAGAATTTACTAAAGATGCGCAGTGAAGAATTAGCACTGAAAAGGCGTGGACAGTTATTTTTGCGCCTAACCTTAAATATACATTTCGTCGCTGTCTGGCGGAAACCTCCTATGTCCAAATTTTGTCAATTTCATATTTTTTCACAATTCGATGCTATTGGTCAGTCCCCACGTGGTCTGTTATTTTTACAAATTATTAACCAATCTAAAGCGTTGAAAATAGCTTGAGCGCAAATCTCTTAACTCCATTGGACACTTCAACTGTCTGAGAAGTCTCGTAACTCCGCCTCTTCTTCACTCCGCGGGAGACTCTCAGTGAATAGATCGACTGGAAGGAAAGAAAATAAACCAAACAATATTTTAAACTTTTTTTTTCCATCAGTAATCAAAGTTAGTTTGTCGATTTAATAAAAAAAATCCATATATTATATAGTTTAGAGAATATTACATAATTCATTAATGCCAGTTTGTCATCTATAATACATCCACCAATCATGATCTGACACATTTCATTGGACAATAATGTGAATTGGAGCAGACATTTTCCGTTCTTATTCATAAATCGGTTGAAAATTACATGGGGCAGACAAGCTTATTTGAAGAGCGATCTGGATCTGCGGTTTGTCTCATTTTATAAATCAAATTGCATCGCTGAGAAAATGGATGCTAAATGACTACGAAAGCACGGCACAAAACCGTGCAGAGCCAAAAGTCGCAATAATAGAAATGAGTACTCAGTTCACTTACATTTATGTATGAAGCACCGTTTACTATTTCATGAAACTATCATAATTAATGAAGCCCAAGTGCCACCTACAGGGCTATTATGTGAAGTGTAGGCTGGCGAAATGGTGACATGAAAGGATTTTATTATATTACCATTTTTGATAATTATGCAACATTATGAAAGTGTCTTATGCTCATCAAACCTGCATTTATTTGATCAAAAATACAGAAAAACTGTAATATTGTGAAATACTATTACAATTTAAAAGAATGTTTATCTATTTTAATGTACTTTAAAATATCATTTATTTCTGTGATCAAAGCTGAATTTTCAGCATCATTACTCCAGTCTTCAGTGCATGATCCTTCAGATATAATATGCTGATTTATTATCAATATTGGAAACAGCTGTGCTGTTTATTTATTTATTTATTTATTTATTTATTTATTTATTTTGGAACCTTTTTTGGGGTTCATTGATAAATTAAAAAAAAATAATAAAAAGAACAATATTTATTCAAAACCTCAAGCTTTTCAATGTATATTGTTACAAAATATATATTTTAAATAAATGCTGTGCTTTTTAAACTTTTTATTAATCAAAGAATCCTGAAAAAAGTATCACAGGTTTCCAATATTGATAATAAATCAGAATTGCATAAAATGTATTTTAAAGTATATGAAAAATTTGATCAAATAAATGCAGGCTTGATGACCATAAATGACTTCTTACAAAAATATAAAATAGTATATATATATATATATATATATATATATATATATATATATATATATATATATATATATATATATAATTTTTTTTTATTTTTTTTTTACTTTGCCCCTATTTTACATTTGAGCCCCTGCCCCTGACGAACTCTCTGCACGTCCCTGCTCCTCAAGATTGAAAGTCGCAACGAATCCTCGTCGAGCAACACGTCCTCTGAGGTAAATGAGTTTAGGAAGATGTATGTAACCACAGTCGTTAGCTTTGGTTAACTATTGAAGCCTTTTCTCTTGTCAAAAGGCTCAACGCGACCGACGACTTTGTTTGCGTGCAGATTAATTTCCGCCTATATATTAGACAGCCTTAGTCAGTTTATCGTTTTATTTTGGTATTGCATCACTCATAGCTCTAACGTTTAAAATAGAGTTTAGGAAGATGTATGTAACCACAATCATTAGCTTTGATCAGCTCTTAAAGCCTTTTCTCTTGTCAAAAGGCTCAACGCGACCGCAGACTTTGATGAACACTGCTGGCAGCAGCGGCGTCTGTGTCTGTATCATTCTTATCAATGACAGCGTAATCTCGTATCTCCCTGCTCCCGAGTCATAAATCTCGTATCTCCGATTAAACATGATTTTGGGGAAATGTTGTGTTAATGTTGGTACACAACAGTATATGATAGCAATATAAGGTATAATACCAACTTTAACGATACAATGTTTAATAACTCAAAAAATATGCCGTTTTTTTAATTTCCTGAAAAATAATGGTTTTGGAGATGCGAGGATTCCGCCCGACAGCGACGATTTGTAGGAGTTTCCCTTTCAGACGCAAAATTTATGGGAGGAGAGTATTATAATGAATCACGCAAAGCGATTTACTAACATTTGCGCTCGTCAAATTAGCCTACTATTCGCGCCATTATTTAACGGCCAAAAAAAGCATGTCTTAAAGCAGGCGGTAATTTGCGCTGCTCTTAGATTGCGTTGGTCATTATGGAAATGATCTGGCTGCGTCTGTGTTCTTTAATGTGTGCATTGTCAGTAAATCACACGGATAATTTTCCATCCCATCGGCGGAACTGCACTCTAACGCTAATTTACCCTGTTAAGTAAATCTGGCCATAAGTGTTTTTTTCAACCTCAACATTCTTTCGTTTGAGAAAAAAAAAAAAAAAAAAAACACAGCTAAATAATCCTGTTATGCAATGTATGATACATGTTTTTTAAAGTTTCATTCATAAAAAGTTTACTTTTGACCCTGATTCTGACAGTCATTGGTTGTTGGCCGCAATTATGTGCTGCAGTCGAGAGCAACACAGCCATTATGCTTATAATAATGAGAGTTATGTGTGTACATGTATTGATCTCAAGTGCTAACAGACACATAAATCCCCCTCTTAATGAGCAGAAAGCTTTGGTAAAGCCTTCTGTGTCCAAGAGATGTTCGTAATTGCCAATTATTTACTGTTATTGCTGTAATTAAAAGGGGTGAGTGTATTTGCCAGCACAGATAACTAAGTAACCTCATCAGTGGCTCCTGTTCTCAATAAAATACCAAAGCGTCAAAGTCAATAGATACAAATGGGCGCGTAAACACGTTATGTAAAAATGTAAATGAATCTGATGTTTCAAAAAGCACTATTCCTCACAGATCCAAAACTCTGAAGGATTCACTAATGACTTTGGCAGCAAACCCAGAATCTGTTTCGCAAGGAATTGACATTTGTCGCATACTGTCCGCCAACAGCCAAAGCCTGTTTTCCGAGAGCCACTTCAATCAAATCACCATTAAACATCTGCACGGGAGTCATGCCGTAAATTGAATATCATTTTCTCCACCATTTAATCGCACAAAATCTTTGGACTGATATTATGGCTGAACAAAAGTGATTAGCTCGCATTCAGACGGCCACAGCAGCTGGTACAAACACATTAGCGGCAAATTTATGTTTGTATGCTCCTCTTGACTTCCTTGTAGTCTGTAATTAAATTAGTTAATTTCTTTGTTTATTGCTTTCTTTCTGTTATGAATGTGATTATTAGTTGCTATGTTGTAGCTCTTCAAAAATTTACAATGGTAACCATAGTTTCTACATTATTCCTAGAGTTTTTGTTACTAAAAATATTATGTACTTATGTATTTTGGTATTTTTTTTAATTATGTATCATACCATTTTTATTAAATGTATTCATTTTATATAGTTTTTAATATAAACTATTTACTATAATTGTATTAAATAATAGCTTTATAATACTGTTAGTTAAATAATAAGATTTTAAAATATGTTATAATTTATTTATTTAAAAAACTGATATAGTATATCTTTCAAACTTAATTGTTTTTGATTTCTGGTTAGTAACATTAACTGTAGTCATATTGCTATAGGTTTCTTTTATAGTTCAGGAGATTCAATTAAGTGTCAGATTCAATTAAGGATCTCAGTAAGAAATTTAGCGCCAGATTTACTAACAGCTTGCGCCTGCGCAAACCGTCTTTTGGCGTCAAGATAGTACTGTCAGGATTTAGTAAATACGCGCAGTGAAGAATTAGCGCTGAAAAGGCATGGACAGTTATTTTTACGCCTGACCTTATTGAATATGCATTTGTAGGAGTTTTCCTTTCAGATACAAAATTGATGGAGGAGAGTATTAAAATGAATCACGCAACATGATTTACTAAGTTTGCGCTCGTCAAATTACTGGTATTTGCGCCATTATTTAACGCCGAAAAACGCATGTCTTTAAAAGCAGGCAGTAATTTGCGCTGCTCTTGGTAGATTGCGCTGGTCATTCTGGAAGTGATCTGGCTGCATCTGTTCTTTAATGTGCGCATTGTCAGTAAATCACACTCAGAATCCCAGAATTCCACCCTGCTGCTTGCCTTCACATCAAGCAGACTAGAAGACTTTTTATTCCCTTACATTCTTCCAGACCTGAATGCCTTTCTTCATTAATCTGTCCATCTTTTCTTTTGCTTTTTCATCTTGCTCTTTTCTTCACTTCTCCTTTACTTTTCTCAAGGCTGCCTATGTTCATTACTTCACCTTCCTCTGTTTTTCTCTAGTTAATGGAATAGTGTGACCGTGGTTGTCAGTGTTTGTTGGAGCGACCGAACAAAGTTTTGGTGTTTTAGTAGGTGTATTTCAGTTGACTTCCGTTTAGCAGAAAGTACGCGTACGCTAACAAGGGTGTGTGGACGTCAGGCCTTGAATAAAGATTTTAGCAGAAGGATAAAGGTGTCTTTAAGATGAATACGTATGTTTTTGATGCTGAAATCTTTTTATCTGTTCTTACCTGCATCTCTCTCTCACTTCCAATGTCTGTATCTGTGATTCACTTTGCAGCTTCACTGTTAATGCACTAAAATCACACACCAGCTGGTTAAAAATAATAACACAAATTGCTCAGAAAAGATGAACTTGGCAGTATTTTTTTGCAGATTATATTTGGTTTGATATTTTGTTATCTAATGCAATGATTTTCAAAACAGGGATGTATGGTACTAGATCAATTATATGCAATATTTATTAGCCAAGATTTTTGCTTTTAATGGTAGCATCCAGTATTGGATATTTAATTTTCATTATATTTGTACATTATGTTTTATATATATACATAAAGTTAATCTTTAAAAAAAAAAAAGAATAATTTAATAACACTGTTAAACGTTATCTTTAGCAAAATAACATCTCATCTCAAACTGAATACTAATTTTTTTATACGCTACATTGTTTTAATGCTTAAATTCACTTGTAACCTTCAAAAATGATTGATTTTAATTTTTAGTGTATTGTTTTACATGTATTTAAATATACATTTCCAATTATGTTCAGAATATGGATGTACTATGGCCAGTATTGAATATTTAGTTGTGCATGATCACATCCCCTATTTTTATATGTTATTTATATATTATTTATAATTTTTTATTAATAATTTAATAACACTGTTTAATTTTATGTTCATCAAATCTTAAATTGAATATTCATCTTTAATACTTTACATTATAATGGTGTGATGCATAAATTCACTTTTAAAAAATGTATGATTTAAGTTTTTAGTTGTCTGACAAAATTGTATAGAATTGTAATATTGGCCGTTTATCAGCTAGTGAGCATAACATGATAATAATTATCTGCTTATCAGAAATGTAATATTATTGATCCCAATTCCTTAAGTGTCCAAATATTTTTTTACTTGTTTTATTTTTAGGTATTTCTCCTCAGCTTGAAGTGTTTTTGACACACCTAATGTCACCTGTAATATCACCAAAGGTCAAATCATTGATCTTCTGACTCAAACACATACGCACACACACATAAGATGGTGGTCAGGTATTACAAACGTGTTTTTGAAGCGCGATCTTCAATGCACCAGGTCTAGTTCTAGTTTTGAACTTCTGAATCCAGCAACAGAAGACAAGCTGAACTCAAAGGTCAGTGTCTCTCTCTCTCTGTGTGTGTGTGTGTGTGTGTGTGTGTGTGTGTGTGTGTACCTGTTTTTCTATTCACGTGGGGACTTAAACCTGAATACACACAGACTCATGGGGACTCGTGTCACGGTGGGGACCTAAATTGAGGTCCACACGGGTAAAGAAGCTTATAAATCACACAGAATGAAGTTTTTTGAAAATCTAAAAATGCAAAAAGTCTCCTGTGAGGGCTAAGTTTAGGTGTAGGGTTGGTGTAGGGCAATAGAATATATGGTCTGTACAGTAGAAAAACCATTACGCCTATGGAAATCCCCACAAGGATAGAGAAACAAGTGTGAGTGTGTGTGTGTGTGTGTGTTTGTGTATACAGGTGATTTATGTGTGTGTGAGTGGAATTTTACACTCAAGCTCTCCGGGTTACGAGTTACAAGAATATTCTGAAATTAATACTAAAATTCAAAGAAAATCCTTTTTGATTTGTCCCTCAAATGAACAGGAGATGCATTTAGAGTTGTGTTTTGGGCTGCAGAAAAAATTAATGCTAAACCAATTATATGACTGTTATTTGAGCAGTCGTCAAAATGGCCGTTTTGAGGTGGGACTGTGGTGGCTGTGTTGTGATTTTTGTACATGAAGTATGAATAGACATACAACAGCATGAATGGACAGATGAAAGGATAAATGGAGTGAGTGTTGGATGGCAGAGCTAGTTGGAGGAGCATATTGCCCTGAGGCAGTGATGCATCGTGGGAGTCTTGCAGCATGCAATGAGACACATGCAAGACTGAGCTTGAGAAAGAGGAAACTGGCAAAGCTATTACCCCTGTTGACGCATTAGGTACATTTATATATATACGCACACATCTTTCATTTACCCACAGCCACTTCCTCTTTGTCTTCTGCTTCTTGAAGTCTATTGCCTGTTTCTCACAAGAGGTCAAGTTTCAGCTCTTTGGCCTTGTCTAGTTAGCCCCTGCTGGTAGATGTCATAACTACACCATCTTAACGCAAAAACAGTCATTCAGAAGTTGCTTTGTTGTTAAGAATTTTTAATTCACAATCATAAATACATTTTTGAACGCTTTTTAAAAGTGTGAAATAGGATAGGATAGATTAAGGATAGTCGCTAGTGAAAGTTTGGGAACGTGAACGTTCCTGTGGTGTCATCAACCAATCAAAAGTGTGTTTCCCAAAAGCATTGTTAAAGCTGGAAAAGGCTACATGATTTTTGCCCCAGTTTTCCCCCACTTTACCGTTTTGATAAGTCGACGCTATTACCAAAAGTCAGAGCCAGTCTGCAGATTTCAGTTGACAGATTTCATAGAAAATCACGTAGTGTATGATGGTCACATACTCTGACTTTTTAGCTTCTTTGATTCCATCCAGTTGAAGGAGATCAAACATATTTGATTTTTTTTTTTTTTTTTTTTTTTTTTTTTGTGATCAGAACAGCTTTAAAGTCTGGTAGTGTGTGATCCTCAGTCATTTAGTGTATGAATGCCAGTTTTTCTTCTGTGACTATTTACAAAGTCGGTAAGTGTATGATGCCCAGTGTTTTCTAATCTCTTCAGATTTGAAAAGCCATGTAGTGTATTCCAGCCTTTAGCCAACTGTGGTTGCAAGTTCCATTGTTACTGACATAGTTCCACAATTCTGTGTTTCTCAAAACCATTCGAAAACAGCATCCCAGACTTATGTGGTTGGAACCACAGCTCTCGACCTGTGGTTAAAAGCATAGTTTCTTATTAGTATATAGTGAACTTACCTAGATCATGGTTTTAGGCAGAGTAAGCCAGCTAACATATCTATATGTTTATATATCTTTCATTCCGTTTATGTGCGTAAATGCATTAGGGAGCACTGGAGATTGATGCACAATGAATCAAACATCAAATAAAAACAAAAATAGTCACATTGTCATCAGGTGCCTTGTTTGTAACAGCAGCATTTCGGAGTATTAGCGTTGTGGAGAAAGCTGCTGACTAAATGAACTGCATATATAGCCTATGGAAGTACACCAGTTACATATTGCGTAATGTCATTAAAACAATGAACAGCATTGTTTTGTGTAAATGAACTAATAAGCTGACATTATTTGCAATCTTGAATTGATTTATTAGAAGAAGTTATTATAGACCTTCTTGGTGCAAACACACCTTATAACCTTATTTTTGTTCTTCCTTTTCTTTAAGACTGCAAATATAGCCTGTTTCTCTTTCTCCTCTCAGTCTCTTTCACTGGAGAGGAAGGTTTGTTCTTCTTCTGAGCCCTTATCTCTAAACACACATACACACATTCAGGAAAATGCTCTGTCCTACTCAAAAATTTTCTGTAATTGCTCACACAAAACTAGTTATGAATTTCTAAATTTGACCATCTCTTTGTCCCCAAGTCATTTATTTTTGTTGGATGTGCTCCCATTCCATGGACGTCCTGCTCAGGGTTGTTTCATTATGTGCATAAAATTCAGGCCTTTCTTTCAAATTCATTTTATTGTGTCTTTATTTTTACCATCCTGAGAAAACCACATCCCTTGTTCCATGGCACCTCTCCTCCTCCCTCTATCCATAATTGATGAGAGAATATTCCACTGTTTCTCAAACTTGTGCTCTGCAGTAGCAGCAATATGGAAAAATGACTCGCTGATTCAACTCAGCAGTGGTTTATCTTGCCATCCTAAATGTTTAAAGGGGGGTCATACTGGGCATTTAAATAATTTTGTATTTAAAAAAAAATATATACATATAAATATTTTTAAACAATGCATGACTCATTTAGGATATAACAACATTTAGGATATAACAAGATAAAGGCAACTGACAATTTGTAATATTTTATATTACAATTTACTATAAAAACCATTATTTTAATATATAAAAATGAATTTATGATACCTAAACCTCTATCTATCTATCTATCTATCTATTTTAGTTAAAAATCTTTAAGAATATTTAGTAAGTGTTTGGAGGGGACCAAAATGTAAACAAACAATGCATTTTCATCAAGGTCCTTGAGTCTTAATACACATTCTTGAAGATTTTTTTTCTTTGAACGCTGTGCATTGACCTTTTCTTTTTCTGTATCCAATTTATTTAGAGCGTATGCATTGAAATAACATGGAAATATAAGCTTTTCAGTGTTTAGGGCAAACATCTCAGATAAATGTCTTTAGTTTTTCATGCCAGCAATCCAACAATTTTAGAATTAGTCATTTTTTTCCATTTCCATCCAAGTATCTTTGGACTGATTAAGAGGTTTTCAGGACTGAAAAGTACAGAAAGTTTATGTAGCACATCAAACTTCTTCAAAAGATCAAGAAAAATCTATTTCTGATGTAACCCCTAAAATGACTTCAGTGTTAGACTTTAGCACAAATATAAGTTTTTCGTGTGCGTCCACAGCAAAACGCTTAACACCAGATGGTCCGTTTATTTTCTCTCACACACACAAATGATAACACCTACTAAGTTGACCAGCAACTGAAAGTGTTTTGGGTTTGAGTGTCCTGGTTTAGCAGAAGGCATTCCAGACCTCTTAGAGTCTTGTAACCACAATCTGTCTGACAAGGACAGAATGCCGTCTGTGCACAGACACACCTGAATCAAGCTGTGCTTTCTATTCCTGAGTGGATAAATCGGAGCAGTTCGGAACATTGTGGCATGGATCAATGAACTTGTCTCTAATGTTAATGCAACGTCAGTGCAACACTCGATACAGGAATTAGGAGTTAAGCTTAATATCTAAAGGGACCCTGAAAAGGTAACTGGACACAAAAAAACAGATAGTCCACCCAAAAATGAGAATGTCATCATCATTTACTCAGCCTTGACCATTACTTACTTTCTTCTGCAGAACACAAAAGAAAAAATTTTGGAAAAATATCCCAGGGTTTTTTGTCCATGCAATATTATTGGGACCCCAACATTTATCAGAATATCATCTAATATGTTCCACAGAAGAAAATAAGTCATACAGGTTTGGAACAACATGAGGGTGAGTAAATGATGACTCAATATTTTCACTTTCACATTTAATTTTGCAAGCCATAGAATTCTTCCAGTGAAATGTTGTTCAATCATTCTTTAAAATATTGACATTTATGCATTTTAAAGGCCCCATGAAATCAGAATAGGATTTTTGTGGCTTTTAGTCCACGTCTATTAACATTGAAGCCACTTATAAGCTAGTATACTCAAAAGTTGACGAAATTCACTTTTAGCTGATACACATTTAGAAGTTATACAGCCTTTTGCTTCTGAGAAAACAGACCAAAAATTTTGATGACTCATCCTACACATTCCTTCCCAAACTTCCTGTATTAATAGGAAATACAACTGCCTATCTGTCATTTTATGGGGGTTTTAAGGGGCTTTTCACTCTACAATAGCCTTACTAAAAATAAAGTTTTTTTATTGGCATCCATGGATCCATTTATCATCCATGGAACCTTTCCATTCAACAAAAAGTTCTTTAGATTATTAAAATGTTCTTCTTTTAAGAACCGTTCACTTAAAGGTTCTTCAATGACACAAAAATGGTTCTTCTAAGGCACGATAGAGCAAACCTACTTGGTGAATGGCCTTAGGTTAACAGTTTCAAGTGTGAAAAGGCCAAAAGTGTGGCTTAGTATTTTTTGGGGCCGTATACAGGGAAGAAAGGACGGGGAAGAGAAAGAAACACTTTCTGACTCTCTCCTGTACTGATCCAATAAAGCCAATGATAGAGACAGAGGACAAGCACTGAAGAGTTTAAAAATCAAAAGGCCCCTTCCCCCGAGTCTAGTACGGTTCGGATAATTATACATCATTAACAGCAGAGAAATGCACTGAAGGGTGTTAACCGGTCTTAACCACAGGACTACAGACACACACACACACATTGAGTTCTCCGTGAGCGTCCATGCCCCGTAGCCCATGTAATTGACGGTAATGACGATCTGACATTCCCGGCTCGTGGGATCTCTCACCTTGAGCACAACCGCAATGCGGTTTCTCTGAACAGCACGAGTTTAACGACCCGATGCACAACTGAGGTTTAAAAGTGAGTTTTGTTTAAACACCAGGTGGAAGAGAGCTATCCAGGGCTGCTCGCACAGACTCTGAGACGAAATCTAGATTAGATTAGGTCTAAATATTTTTTTACAGAGCATTCATAGTATGGAGATTCAGCTGACTGCATGAAAACACCGGTGCAGTCAAAGGAGAATATATAAAACATATTTGCAATGAGAAAATTGGTGTGACTAGTTTTGTATGATTTAACTTAATAGCTTATATTCTTTAATTCCAAAGCCATGTTATTTTCTATTGTCTGTGGAAGACAAAAAGAGTTATTTAAGTGAATGTTCCCACTGCTCTTTTTCTATAGAATAAAAAATTAATGAAAACCAGAGCTGTTACCATTAAATTGTCATAAATGTCGTTGATATGATTTGTAACCTAAATTCCAAGTCTTCTGAAGCCAAACGATAGTTTTGTGATGACTAAATTCTGAATGGTAGAAATCGTAAAAATTGTAACCATAATTGTTCATGTACATTCAAATATGCATCATGCCATGTTTGATGTCAATTATCGGTCAAGAAAGTGAAGAATTTTTGCCTTTTATCACTTTTATATAGAGCAGAGGTTCTCATCATTTTTGACCCCCATAGTCCTAAACATTATTTAAAGGCCCAATATAAGGTAAGAAATTTCCTAGTTTTGATTACTTTTAGATTACTTTTAACCTAAAATATATCCCATTCTTTGTTATCAACATCATGAAGTGTATTAAACAGTACACATTATGACATGGTTTTCTTGGGGTCTGTGAATAAACTACAGGGGATTTATGAGTTGATGCAAGACGTATAATGTATAAAAGCGCCAGAATTTTAGAAAGGAAAATTTAAGAGAGAAAAAAGATTTAGGGGAACTCAAATTATGACTAATTTATTATTATATGTAATAATAATAATAATAATATGTAATCATGTAATATTTAAAAAAGTAACTGTAATCTGTATATGAGCATTTTAAAATCTAATATAAACTAATTACAAGTGCTTAAAGTGCCCCATTATGGATTTTTGAAAATGACCTTTCATGCAGTGTGTAACACAGCTCTAAGTGAATGAAAACATCCTGCAAAGTTTTACATTTATTTACATTTAGCAGACGCTTTTATCCAAAGCGACTTACATTGCGTTCAAGTTACAGTTTTTTACATTTTATCAACTCTTGCTTTCCCTGGGAATCGAACCCATGATCTTGGCGTTGCTAGCGCCATGCTCTACTATTTGAGCTACAGGAAAGCTGTAAAGTTTTAAATATGAAAGTGCACCATGTATAAAGTTATTGTCTCTCAAAAGAAAGAGTCGACTCTGAATCATTGAAACGAGTCGTTTTTAAAAACGAGTCCCAAGCCGTTTCATTTTGACATCAAAATGAAACATTAGCATATTGCCCGCCCACTTGTCGGTCTTTCCGCGTTGGTCTGAATGAAAATGCAAATTCATTCTTTGCCACTAGGTGCCGCTTTTGGAGCGTTAAAAGCTCACAAACACTGCTTTAAATGAAATCGACCAATCACCGGAGGGGTTTGGAAAAATCAATCGTTGAACGAATCGTTCGGGAGTCGTTGAACAAATTAGGTAAATATAAATGCATATTATGTTTTTTGACCTTGCATGCATTTTTAATGTGTTGTTTGGGACTCCCAAAACCAAAATATTAACCTTTCATAAACCATAATAGGAGCGCTTTAATTTTTGGAATCCAAAACACATAATCCAGATTACATGTAATCAGTTACCACCCAGCGCTATATATAAATACCAATTCATTTTGTGCTTAAAAAAATAAAATAAAATATATAGATATATAGATGTGTGTGTGTGTGTGTGTGTGTGTGTGTGTGTGTGTGTTTAGCATTTAATTTTAATATTAATAATATTATTTTTTATTAATAATAATATAGACCCACTTGGATGTTTGCCTAGTGAGCCCAGGCCACCTAATGGAGAACCAATAATTTAGAGGAGACTGGAAGCCCCACTTAAAAAACAAATGATTTTTGCTGCTTGTTTCATTTACTTAATTAAAATTAGCTACTGTAAAATGATTCTTGAACATTTTGTCATAATGTAATTTAATTATGTTCAGTCCATTTAATTTTGTAAAATGGAAGTTAACTTAATCCATTTGTTTGGGAATTCATTAATCATGTTTGTTGCTGAAACTGAGCATGGATTTCTAGCTCCCAGCATGACTTGTGTGGAACTGGATTGTTGAGGAAGATCAGAAAAGGATCTATTATATTTCAGTTTTTTGTGGTGAAGAGTAGAGCTTGTCCGTAGGTTGAGGTCCGGTACAAGAAAATTGTGATATATTGTGCATATTGCATTAACAAAAAATAATGTGCTTTTTACATTACGTATAGACAGAAAGTGGCATTTAGCATGCTAATGTGTTTTTTTACTAGCTATTAGTCACTCTGCCACAGCTCTGGTCTAACATTGTGGGAAGGAAAGGGAAGTATTTGGGATTCATTGCACACCACAGGCCATGATGGATTGTACTGATGAACCTGATTCACTCTGTCGACTTCACTTTACTTCTTTGTCCTCATCTTTGCCAGTGAGAGGAGCAAAAGGTGACAAAACCCAACAGCTTTATGAATTGAAACTTCCTAAGGTCTGCCGTTTCCTTTGGACGATCATTCTGTCATCTTTCTCAGACTGCTTGACGGCCTTTTCTGATGGCTATCAACTGATGTGTCTGATATGAAGAGAAATTAGTTCTGGATGGTCTCTCTTTTCTGTCATGAGTTTTGTTTCCACTCTCTGCAGACTTTTAAAACAATCAGGTTTTTGGCTTTCTTTCATCAGTTCACCTCTTAGGAGCAAATGATTAACTAACCATTAGAGGTTTTAAATATTTCATAATAACAGTTTGTGGAGGAGTTTGCATGTGTTTTATCCTCCTGGCAAACAGTAATTCATTTTTGTTCACTGTAGAGCACATTTGTTTTTAGTGAATTTCTCTGAAAGTACACATGCTGCAATTCTGTCAAAAACATTTAAAAAATCTTACTGACCCTAAACATCTGAACAGTAGTATGTAAATATATGAATATTTAATATGAATATTTCAATTAAGTTTTTAAAGCACAGATTATTTTCTTTTCGCAAAAAGGGGTTACAAAAATGAAATATGAAAAACACCTTTTGAATACAGGCACAGCTAATTTGTATTCTAAACATTTTTATAAACATTTTTCAACATTTTTATAACAATGCTGTGAAGGACTTTAAGGACAAAATTTGTCTGACTGTCTGTAATGTATTGAGCTCTTTCATGTATTTCTCTAAACACTGAAAGACATTTCGCTCAGACCCAGAAGGTTAAACTGATTGTTGTTTCAGAGTAAAGTCCCTGAAGGACACTAAAGAGGCTTTTTACCAGCTTCCACTCTGTGTCTGTCCTCAGATTTGCCCGTATTTCTACAAATATATTGTGTTTCCATCTCTCCATTCAGAGCCTTAATAGACTCACACTGCCAGACTGTTGTGCCCTTTGTATTTGCTCACATGCGGCTATGTTTTAGTAAGTTGATGGCTCACTGAGCATGCCGTAATGTAAAACTCTCCTTCTGGGCTCAGCAAAAGATGTGCCGTTCCTAATTTCTCGTTCATGATCTTCGTCTTGTGCGTGCTTTAGACTGAGAGAAGTGTATAGTTAGAGGGAACTTGTTGGCCCTCTTCAACACGAGAGCCTGGAAAGTAGCATTGCGTGTTTCTCTTCACTTGTGACCTAAAATGTTTGACTTATTTCCACATCTTAACTGTCTTGCTTTTTAATTTAAGCAATAACACACAAGGAAAAAATGCTGTTGTACTGCTGTACTTGCAGCATAACAGTCATGCTGTTAGTTTTATTATTACAGCACGACTGAGAGTGTGATAGTTTTTTATATTGTTCAGTGAACAATAAATTAATATTGAGTTACATATAGGGACCAGAATGGGACCAGCTAGGAACAGTACCCTAAAATCATGGATCCACTTGTTTGTTTTCTTTAAAACTGCCCAAATCTAGTTAGTTTGTGAAGGTTCTTGCAGATTGATGTGTGTGTCCTCCAGTCTGCTAAGAGTGTGACAGTGTCTGTCACCTCATGCTGCTGTACCTCTCTGCAAGACGTTTATTAGGTGCTTCTGGCACAGATGTTTACTTAATAGTACTGATTAGGGCTGGGTGTTATGTAAAACAATTTGATATCTTGATATTGTCAAAATTTTTTTACGATATTCGATATATATCTCAATATGTTTGCATTTGCTTTTAAATAATAATAAAAAAAAGGATTTTCTTTTGCCCCCATTAAAAGAACATCAAAAACAATTTAGATAGAACAGCTATTGTTACAAAGTAAATACAAAATGATTAGTGCAAATTTAAGTATTTAAAAAAAAATCTAGACCAAGTGATCACTTACTGCTTTTTATTAAATGAACACATGTATATGTAACTGAAGTAATGCAAAACATGAGAACAAATCAATAGAATGTGGACTCATACATGGTTTATTTTACCTCATCTAGTGTACTGATCCATTATGTAGGGTTTTATATATATATAAATTAATACCAAAGATTTATGCACTCTCTCTGTCTATATTATGAAAATGGTTAAAAAAAAAGAAGAAAAAAAAAGAAAAATATTATAACAGTGAAATTCCTAATAGTAATTCCAAATTGCAACAGTCTACACTGTAAAACATGATCGTAATTTTAACAGTAAAAAACTGTGAAAATGCTACAGTAAAAACCTGTTAAATGGTTAACGGTAAGTTCCTCTAATATATATGGTGAAAAACTGTAATAGACATTTCAGACAGTTTTACTGTGAAATACCGTTTTTGGAAGTGAAAAAGAATGTAAAATTTACAGGGAAAAACCATAAATCGATATTCCCAGAATTCCTTGCGTTGCATTTCAAATTTTGTTTTTTCTTATCAGTTATGTTTATTAGGGTTGTATGTTACATCTAATGTTGTTAAATTAATGCTTATTGCAAATTTCAGTTTAATGAGTCTCACCTTGATGGTGTTTAGTGTTTGTGTTAATGATATTGTGCAGTTAAAACCGTAAAACCTAAAATGTTGCTACCATATTTTTTACGGTAGAATTCTGGCAACCACAGCTGCTGGTTTTTTACCATAAATATTACTGATTTTTTTTTACAGTGTATGCTTGTCTATTCAAACAACAGCGGTTGACTAAGTGCATTTATTCAGCGATCACAATCGCAAACAATATAGTCGAGATCTCATGACAGAACACAGACCGGCTGAGTGACTCTCATTTAGACTGCTAAACTCCAGCTTGTTTGTCAGTGTTTTCAGATCATCGTCGGGGCGCTTCCACAATAGGAGCGAGCATGTGTGCACGGTTGCCAGATTGCTTAAAATAAACAAAACACCGGACAGAAAATGTATCCTTACAACAGCGAAGCTCTGATTCGGGGATTTGAACTCTTCAAATCTGGCATCCGCACTCATGAAAGCTTGCGTAGTAGAGGCGTGTAGAGCAGTCCGCAATAACATTTTGTCTCCTTTTTTTTTTAAATACATTTCTCATCTTTTTCGTCAACGAATTTGCATGTTCATATAGTCATAGTTTTCGTTTATTGACCTTATTGTCGTCTTTCTTTGTTTCGTCTTAGTCATGGGAAAAAAGCTCGTCAACGAACATTTTTTTTTTGTCATGTTTTCATTAACGAAATTAACACTAGTCTCCATTCTGCTACTGTGTAAAAGAAAAGACCCTCCCCCACCTCATGTCTCTTGCGCGGTAATACATAAGCGACATAATATTGGACGTTTGGCGCGTTCCTTTGGGAAAGTATGATTAAATTTGAAATATTCGTTATTCATGATATTTTCAAATTTTACATCATCGTCAAAATTATTGTGATATTATCGCTAATATTCGATATATCGCCCAACCCTAGTACTGATGATGAAATAAAGCAACACAGCGTTCCTTCTAACATCATTTCAGAAGGGTTTTTTTTTCTAGATTTTCATGTAGAGCAGATGCTGCAGTGACAGTTATTCTGCATTTCATACATGGGCTTTCTTGAGAGTGTTGAAAACTTTATTTAAACAGATACTATGAAAGTTAATGTTTGACTCCTAATGAAAAGTAAATGGTAGCCTAGAACACCTATTATGCCCCTTTTTACAAGATGTAATATAATAATCTCAGGTGTCCCCAGAATGTGTTTGTGAAGTTTCAGCTCAAAATACCCCACAGATCATTTATTATATCATTTTGAAAATGACTATTTAAGTGGAAGTAGAAACATGCTGTTTTAGTGCATGTCTCTTTAAATGCAAATGAGCTGCTGCTCCCTGCCCCCTTTTCCAGAATAGGGCTGTGCCTTTACAGCTTGTACCTCACAAAACTCTGCTAAAAACATCTGTTTGGTTTTGATAATCATGTCTATCATGCTGAAATCATGCATTTTAAACCATACTAGTTTAAATGTGTTATATACGGTTTTCTGAGTGCACACATCCGAAGCACGCACACAGAAAGCGGCTGTCATATGGCATGTAAGTACTAAACTAAGTTCTCTGTCTTATTGTGCTTAAACTGTCAAATACACACAAGTTTGTTAAAAACACACGAGTTACAAAAACAGTCAGTTATGTCTGTGAAGGTAAACAGCTGGGAAAGAAATGGTATGGTTGTATTAGATCTGTGTGGCAGCAGCATAATATACAGTAAATAAATCAATAAATCTACTGCTCTCTTGTCTCCTCTGATGCTGGGACTCTAAAGACAGAACAGTTAGCATGCTTTGCTCGAACTTTCGCCATGGCATTAGAACTGGTACACTGTTGTCGCTTACGAAAACACAATGGCGGCGCCGTGGGTAGAAACTTGCAGATATTAGTGTGATTTGTGTTACAGTCCCTTTTATGTCTGCCACTGTAATTGTGTTTTTTTTGCACCGTCTAGTTCACATACTTTTCGGAAAACCTTGACTCTCCCAAAGTAGATGCATAAAAAATTCATGAAGTATCGTGAAGTATATGTACTCCAGCTTACTTTGAAAAACAGCAGCCGATCAATTTTAAAAGAAAGCCAGAGAGAAACACCTCTGAGAGAAAGAGAGAGAGAAGAGTCTGGCACTGCTGCTGACCTTTGTGCAGTTTCGCTCCAAGTCACACTAGTTTGTAAAGGTCTTCAGACTTGATCTTGCATAACTTGTTTATGAAATGTGTGTTTTTATCCCCAAGCGACATTTTCACTGCTATTTGTTGTTGAATTTTGTGCTTCCTTTTCTCTCGTGTGTTCATTATTGATGAAAGCGGAGTCAAATTTTTCTTTTGTGAATTTTCTTTTGTGAATTTTTCTCTCTTGATCTCTGAGACAGTATGAATAAAGAGCGTGTGCGTGTGGGGCTGTGTTTCTGTCACTGAATACTGTATTCCCATTACAAAGCTGCCAGAGGCATCCGGTTATGAACCAGCCACTCCGTGTCATGTTTTTGCTTGCATTGCATGTGAAAGAGAATGCAGAACGTTCCATTAGTTTATTGAATTTTCACTTCTATTTTCTTCAGTGAGCCTGATTACAGCATGATCACCTCATCTTCTGGATGCAGCAGCATTAAGAAATATATACTTTTATTCAGCAAGTACACATTAAATTTATCAAAAGTGACAGTAAAAAACATCTATTTCAAATAAATGCTGTTCTTTTGAACTTTCTAAGAGCAGCACAGACTTTCTTTAAGCAGCACAGCTATTTTCAACGTTGACAGTAAAAAAAATATATATATATTTTAAGCATCAAATCAACATATTAGAATGATTTCTGAAGGATCATGTGACACTGGACTGGAGTAATGATGCTGAAAGTTCAGCTTTGCATCACAGGAATAAATTAAATTTGAAAATATATTGTAATAGAAAACCAGTATTTGAAATTGTAATAATAATTCACAATATTACTGTATTTTTGATCAAATAAATGCAGCCTTAATGAGCATTAAAGACTTTTCAAAAACCCCAAACTTTCGAATTTAGTGTAAGCCATTTTACATTTTTTAGCTTTTTGTTATACTACATACAATATATAGAAATATTTTTAACATTTCCTTTTTTTTTTTTTTTTTTTTTTTTAAATGTGTCTTCAATGAAAATGTGTACATCATGAAGTTCTTTTTGATAGTTTTGATAGTCTTGATTTGATAGTCAGTCTTGGTTGGTCTTTCTAAATTTTTTGTAGTCAAAACCAAGTTATATTTCATGATTCTCCATACCACAGCAAATCCAATATGCCATTAAACACCCTTATTTATTTAATTATTAAATTATATAAATAAAAACAAATTAAATTCAAATTATGATGTGTAGCCTTCGATTATTTTTCAATTAAATAAACATAGCTCCAAGTGTATGCAAGTAATTATTAAAGTAAACAGTTATCAGTAATAAACAAAAAAATAAATGAAGCGCAGTCAGTGGTTTTCTCATTTTCTTGTCGGTGTTGTTGATTGAATCATATTAATGACATTATAGACTGCGGCAGGCTTTATAAAACTACCACATCAAATCCAGTATATTAAAGTTTATACTGCCTCTTTATGTCATTTTTAAGACAAAGAAGTGCATTTGACCATAGCATATACAAATACTGTAGAAAGACTAGTTTTGTTACTTTTTTCTAACTGCTGGGTACCAGTATTTTTGACATCTCTTAGCTGAGCTGGGCAGGTCTTGTCTGATCTGATCTGGTTTGGTCTGATCTGTTGGCGTCTCAGTGTGCAGCACATCAGAGGCTGTCAGAGCGAGATCAGGGCTCTGCAAAGCAGCAGCTCAACTGTTTGAAAAGCATCTCACTCCTCTACATGCTGTTCCTCTCCAGCGCTGGACTGTCTTCCTCTCTTTCTCACACACTCAGTGCCTTTGAAGTCTCTCCATCCTTCCCTCCTCCTGTTCAAGACATGCACTTCTTCTCCACCCCTCGTTGTGTCTTCAGTGAGGCTTATGGATGTGTTTCAATCTGCTCTCCAGTTCAGTAGTCAGTGCACTGCCCAGGGAGTCCCATTTCCCATTTCATGGTCTGTCTCAGTGTAAAAATTGTTTTGTGCACTAAAACAATCACATTTTAGAGATTACGCCAATGCAGTATGAAAAATAGAGCTAAGGTGTTTGGAGAAGATTAAAAAATACACCACTTTTGGTTTTTATTTATTTATTTTATTACATTTATGTGTTGCTATTTTATTGTTTATTAATTTTATTATATTTATTTATTTTCATCTTTTCACCTTCACCTTTTCTGAATGCCATTGTATTTGAATATCATTACGCATAACAGATTAAAACTAGATAAAAAAAGTTTGTCAAGACAAACTTTAAGTTGGCTTGAGAAAGCCGGACCAGAAAGTTTGAAAAAGTTTGAAAAGTTTAAGAAATTTAAAAAAAGTTTTAAGTTTGATGGTTTTCAATCTGAAATAGTTTGAAGTTTAAAGTATAAAAGCTTAAAGTTTGAATCTTTTGAAGGCAATACAGTCTGTCAGAGACAGGACCTCAGAGTGGTTGCTAGGATACTTGGAGTGGTTGCTATGACGGTTGCTAGGCTAACTGGGTTGGTTGCTATGGTGTTGCTGTGTAGTTGCTAGGGTGTCTGAGTGGTTGCTAAGGTGTTGTTATGTGGTTGCTAGGGTTCTCTGGGTAGTTGATAAGGTGTTGCTATGCCGTTGCTAAGGTACCTGGGTCGGTTGCTCAGGGTGGTTGCTAGGGTGTTGCTATGTGGTTGCTAGGGTACCCGGGCGGTTGCTAAGGTGTTGCTATGCAGTTGCTAGGGTAATCTGGGTGGTTACTAAGGTGTTGCTATGCAGTTGCAAGGATGTCAGGGGCAGTTGCTAGGGTGTTGCTATGCGGTTTCTAGGGTGCTCTGGGTGGTTGCTAATGTGTTGCTAGGGGATTGCTAGGGTACCCTGGGCAGATGCTAGGGTGTTGCTATGCGGTTGCTAGGGTACTTTGGGTGGTTGCTAGAGTGTTGCTATGCAGTTGCTAGGTGCCCACGGTGGTTTCTAGGGTGTTGCTATGCAGTTGCTAGGGTACTTAGGGTGGTTGCTAAGGTGTTGCCATGTAGTTGCTAGGCTACTCAGTGTGGTTGCTAGGGTGTTGCTATGTGGTTGCTAGGGTACTGAGGGTGGTTGCTAGGTTGGTTTGGCTAGTTGCTAGAGTGTTGCGATAGATAGATAGATAGATAGATAGATAGATAGATAGATAGATAGATAGATAGACAGACAGACAGACAGACAGACAGACAGACAGATATATAGATAGATAGATAATAAATATTGCATAGATGAGTTTGAATGATATAGTTTGAATGGGTTAGAAATAGCACATAGAAGGGAAGCTTGATTGAGTCTCCAGGGATTCTGGGAGTTTAAGTTTGAATTTTGACAGTTGGAGTTTGAATAGTCTTGGCTCATTTGAACATTCCGTCAATGTAAGTCTATGGGATTTTTATGATTTTTTTTTATGATTCATCTAATATTTATATTGTATTTTATTTCAGATTTATTTCAATTACCAAGAATGATTTTTAATCATTTTTTGTTTTGGTTTTAGATAATAATAATAATAATAATAATAAATAACACTGACAGCAGATAGAAAAGTAATGAATTCTTCAATGTAACTAAATTGTTAGATTTACACTTGAAGATGGCATTTATTTATTTATTGCATTTTTAACCAGCAGAACTACATTTTTCAGTAGCATGACAGTAGCTCAGCTGTTTTGAGTGTAGCTTTCCTTCTAACAAGCTCATTTTTCCAACTTGTAGGGCTGTAGCAGGACAATACACTACATTGCAGTTTTTTTCTGTCACACTGCACCAAAGCGAGCTGGGCATTTGTTTCACATGTATTCATTTGTTTTCATCCAAAACTGTGCTTTCAAATATATTTTATTTTGGTAAACTGTATGTTTCCTGAGAATCGCTAGTGTTGCTAACACCAGTTGAGCCCTAATTGAGATCCATGCCAGATAAATTTACTCTGATTGTAAATTATTGTAGATATTGTAGATATTATTAAATATTCAACATGTCCTCCAACCAATACGCCTGTATAGGTCGTTTGTCAAAATCCCTGAAATACAACCCATCGGACCGTATAAACTACATTTGCGCCCCTATTGGCAAAAGGACACTTTCATGTTAATGCTTTGCACTCTTTTATCTGCGTCATAATTCAGGTTTCGTGTAGCTCAGTTGGTAGACCATTGCGTTATACAACGATAAGCGATCATGGGTTTGATCCCAAAGAACGTATGTGCTCATAAAACGTATGCACTATAAATCACGATTTTGTACAATTACTGTGAGGGTAGGTTTAGGGGCGTGGTTAGGTGTGGCCATTCGTACTAATTTGTACAAATTAGCCACCTAGTAAAATATGTGCGAATTGCCGTGAGATCGGTGTTGGACCGAGTAAAAAGTCCACACATTGTATTTAAATGAACACACATTTTGATTGGTAATGACAGTCGTCATTTCCCGCCCGCTAGATGGTGCTTAACTTAACTAAAAGGTAAATATAGGTCATAATAAGTTACCTATAGGGTCGTTTTTTGGAGGAGGACAGTTATTAAAATTAAAGTAGGAAGATATTTTGTTATTGAAATTCAATGTTCGAAGAGATATTTAATAAATAAAAACTGGGTGAAAATTAAAATTTAATTTACTCACCTTCAGGTTGTTTCAAACCAGAATACATTTATTTTGTAGAACATTGAGGTCCAAACAACGACACGTTTGACTGTTCATACACGTTTGGAACGAAATAAGAGTGAGTAAATGATTACGTATTGTTCCTTTAAGATATTGCTCCCTTGTTTAATTAGGTGCTTTTTTTCTTAGTAGCTTGAAGCGTAGATAATTACTTGTTCAAATGGATTCAAATGGATTTTGACTTCATTTGATCTGCTTTAATTTATGAGTGGCTTGTAGATTGTGAGCTGCTGTTTCAAAGTAACTTGCCCAACACTTATAATGTGTGACACTTCACTAAATACTCTGCAGTAGTATTGGCCTTTCCTGCAGATGTACTATATGTTTGTAAGTGCTA
This sequence comes from Spinibarbus caldwelli, assembly GCA_039654775.1. NCBI lineage: Eukaryota > Metazoa > Chordata > Actinopteri > Cypriniformes > Cyprinidae > Spinibarbus > Spinibarbus caldwelli. The sequence continues at coordinate 11,836,947 of CM077219.1, read as the reverse complement.
CATTGGGTTAAAAGCAACCGTTTGGAGGTTTTGACTAAGACTAGAGGTCAAATGAATTTGAGATCAGGGCATTAAGAGCAGCTCTCCACATGGCAGCATAGCCGCGGCTGTCACTGCCGATTCCTCTCTCTCTCCAGCTCTCTTTCATCTCCATCTCCGGCAATCTCGACATTCTCTGGCCCTGCTGCCAGCGGGGCTCATGAGGGTTGACAGTTACGCCCAGCGATGCTGCAGGATTAGAGATGGTTCTCCAGGGCCTCGGGGTTTCACTGAGCCACCCAAAGAGATATAAAATTAGCCCTCAGGAAGGGAAATTGGAGACTTTGAGGTGGGAGGAAAGGGGAAAGCCTTACAAGAAGAACACTGCCTTCTGGGAAACAACCAGCATGAGACATGAAAGACACAAAGAAGAAAAAGTCTTCTAAAGGGCTTGTAGCACCATCCCTCGGAGATATAGAGCTAGCAAGTGTAGTATCTCTATAGTATAGTTTTTATATGATTCATATTTCTGGTTGAATGGACATTGAATGGTCCTAATTTTTTATTTTTCCCTTGGTAATAATACATTTAATGAACACATTTTTTAATGAATTTTGTTGCACAGCTGGTACCAGTAGGAAAATAGTTAAAATCTTATATTTAATAAACTTATTATTAGTAGTAATAGTAGTATTACTGGCCGTGAAACTGTATTTTTGCATTTTTTTAATTTAGAAATTTTATTTATTTATTTTACATTTTATTATTTATTAATTAATCTTTATTAAGTAATCTTTATTACTGTCACGAGTTCTCTGTCACCAGTCTCCAGCTCTGGACTCCATACCCCAGAATCCTCCCCAGCTCACACCTGTTCACAGTTACCGCAGTCATCAGCTCCAGCGAACACCAGATCCCAATTACATGAACACGGATTGCCCGCACCTGCCTCAGCTCGTTACACTTCCTTTATCTCTGCACTCCTCTCACTACCCCAGGGTCCGATCTACCGTTCACTCCCCTGAATTTTACCAGATTCCCTTGATGCTGCTTACCTGTCTCTACTTACCTTTAGATCTCCGACGACCTTCTTACGTTGCACTCTTCCGCTCCTAGATCCCGAACTCCCCACGAACCTGCACAGAAACCAAACCTCAGTACACAGCTAAGACTCTTTGAACTTGTGACTGCAGATAGTTCAAAATGCAGCTGTTAGGCTTTTAACGAGTACCAAAAAACGGGATCATATTACACCAGTTTTACGTTCTCTGCACTGGTTGCCTGTGCGCTATAGAGTTAATTTTAAAATTCTTCTCTTAGCGTTTAAATCATTAAACGGTTTGGCCCCTGCCTATCTATCAGACTTATTGATTGAACATCGGCCCCTCTTGTCTCTCCGGTCGTCCAACCAGAGACTATTATGCATCCCAAAGTCGAAGTTGAAATGCAGGGGTGACCGCGCTTTCTCAGTTGCTGCCCCTAGATTGTGGAACGCTCTGCCCCTCTGTATTAGATCTGCACCTTCACTATCTGTTTTTAAATCCATGTTGAAAACCTACCTTTTTGATTTGGCGTTTTATCAATGAGCATTTTGTATTGTATTGTTTTCTTTTAGTAATTGTTTTATTTTGTCTTATTTGAATTGTCTTTATTGTACAGCACATTGGTCAACCCATGGTTGTGTTTAATAGTGCTATATAAATAAAATTGACATTGACATTGACATTGACAACTTTACTACGTGTTGGAATCTCACCTGTCATTGCTCCCTACGATCTTCCTCTGCCAACCTGTCAATAAACCTGGCTTTGATTCACTTACCTGTTGTCTCCGCCGTGTATTGTGACAGAAGCTCGGACCCTACAATATGATGACGGCTGAGGATAAGCTGTGGGGTTTGCAGCAGGTCGGTCAGAGGTTGGAGCAGTATGTGGAGGATTTCTGTGAGCTAGTTCACCAGCTGAGCTGGCACGATGCCGCTCTTGGTGCGTGCTTTCTGCTGGGGCTGGACGATGAGATAATCCGTTGCGCTCTTCCTGTCTCGGATTTTCGCCTGATCGAACTGATTAATCTCGTGCTCTTTTTAAATGGTTCTAACTTCGAAATGAATGAAGTTAAGGAACTTCCCAAGACTCGTCATCCATCCCACTCAGAAGCACGCCGCGTCACGCCAGGAACCCCCACATACAGCGCCAACGGCTCGGACCGTCTGCCCGGCCCCAAATACCCCCGTGTCCTCCAGGGTTCCTCCCTCGTCCTCAGCCCGGAAATGCCGGCTGCCGCTGACTCAAGCCTGCCGCCGTCCGCGGTTAACTCGAGCCCGCCGAAATCAAGCCCGCCGGCAGTTCCTGTGGCAAGCCCGCTGGTTGTGGCTCCTCCAGAGCGCTCTCCAGTGCCGGCTCTGCAGAGGCGGACAAAGTACACAACTTCCTTACTTGAGTGAAAGTACAGATATTACTCCACTACAAGTGAAAGTTGTAAAGACAGATTTTTACTTAAGTACGTAAGTACATGTTTTTAAAAGTACTTAAGTGTAAAAAGTAAATGCATTGTTCATTGTCGCATTGTTGTATACTTGCAATACCTTATGCTATTAAGGCAACCTACTGAATACACTGATTAGCTTGTATTATCTTTGGAATTAAGAGGTTTTATGTTACAAAACCTATTGAAATGGAACAACTGAATGAAGATGATCATCTTTATTTATTTTTTTATTTTTTTAATTAACACTCCTACAACTACATTGAACTCATTTTAATACTTGTTTAAAAGTTACAAAGTTCTTTTTCAAAGAGATATTGAAGACTATGATCTGGTTCATTTTAGGCAAGCAAAGCAAACACTGAAAAGAAAACAAATCTTTAATCTTTTCAGAAAACTGGAACATACTCTCTCAGTATGGCCATGGGTGTGCAGGTTGCACCAAAGAACCGTCTTTTTTTAGTTTTGCCATCAACTGATCAGTGTTCATAAAATGCTCAGAAATCAGTGAACTTCACAGCATGTGGCTAGGGTTGGGTATTGTTTGAATTTTATCCATTCCGATTCTGATTCTACTTATTGATTTCAATTCTTATTGATTCCCAGTTTAGATTCTAAAGTTTTCATTTAGCCTACTTTTTGATCATTTGTTTGCAAAAAAATATATGTATTTATGTGCAGTGACAATAAAATGTTCAGATTTATATACTTCCCTGGCCAGTTTTTAGCAGCAGTTTGCCTACTGGTAAACTGCTGCTAAAAACTGGTCAGGGAAGTATGTAAATTAAGCAAAAATTAAACTATAGTTACAATGAAACTATGGTAAATTTGTGGTTACTGAAGTTTTACTACAAATAGCATAAGTATGGTTACTATAGTGAGATAATGGTAAATTTGTGGATACTGTGATTTTACTGCAAATACCATAGTTATGGTTACTATAGTAAAAACATGGTTAATTTTCCAAAGGGCTTTGAGTTAACACATGCCTTTTTAGAGCGCTTTTAGCTGTGCAGTAGCGCGGACATTTACAATACTTTAGTGGGGAAGATCCCGAGGTTGCCAGATGTGTAAAAAAATTAGCCAAATGTCCCTTTAAAGCTAGGCGGAAAACTGCAGGCTTAGAAATACTGTAAGACTTGGCAACACAGGAAGGTCCTGGCAGATCGCAGGCCGGATTTTTGCAGAAAAAGGGTTCAGTGAATCTGAAAATGCACACACTGTAAAAACTGCTATATATAAAGACTTTCTACTTTGGGACCTTTATATAAATGTAGTTGAGTAAAAAGTACGATATTTGTCTTTCAAATGTAGTGAAGTTAAAGTCGCAAGTTTCCAGAATAAATAATACTCAAGTAAAGTACAGATACTCAAAAAGTGTACTTAAGTACAATACTCAAGTAAATTTACTTCGTTACTGTCCACCTCTGCGTAAGCGCTTAGCTGTGCCTGCTCCTCCCGAGCGCCCTCCTGTGCCAGCTCCACGTAAGCGCACTCCTGTTCCCGAGTTAAGCCCAGGATCGGCTCCTGTTCCCGAGTTAAGCCCAGGATCGGCTCCTGTTCCCGAGTTAAGACCAGGATGGTCTCCTGTTCCCAAATTAAACCCAGTGAGGGCTCCTGTTCCCGAGTTAAGCCCAGTGAGGGCTTCTGTTCCCGAGTTAAGCCCAGGAAGGTATGGCTCCAGCCGTAGAGGCTGGGGCCGGGGCCATGGCCTCGGAGGCAGGGCCGCCATGGCCTCCTGAGTTCCCTGCACTGCCACAGGCTCCCGAGTCACCTGCACTGGTGTTTGGTGATGAGTTTTTGGCTCAAGATCTGCATTTACAGTCACACCAGAGGTGTTCAGCTTGGATTAGGACTTTGCTTTCTGCAGACCAGTCAAGTTCTTCCACACTGACTAAATCAATCATTTCTTTTTGAACCTTGCCTTATACACAGAGGCATTGTCATGTTAGAATAGAAAAGGGTCCTGTCCAAACTGTTCCTTTAAAATTAGAAGCACACAATTCCCTAGAATATCATTACATGCTTAAACATTAAGATTTGTACTCATGGAAATTACTAAAGTAGTCAAACCTGTTCATTAGAAGGGGGTGACCCAATACTTTTGGCAATATTGTATGTGTGTGTGTGTATATACAGTGGATACGGAAAGTATTCAGACCCCTTAAATTTTTCACTCTGTTATATTGCAGCCATTTGCTAAAATCATTTAAGTTCATTTTTCTTTTTTTCCTCATTAATGTACACACAGCACCCCATATTGACAGAAAAACACAGAATTGTTGACATTTTTGCAGATTTATTAAAAAAGAAAAACTGAAATATCACGTGGTCCTAAGTATTCAGACCCTTTGCTCAGTATTTAGTAGAAGCACCCTTTTGATCTAATACAACCATGAGTCTTTTTGGGAAAGATGCAACAAGTTTTTCACACCTGGATTTGGGGATCCTCTGCCATTCCTCCTTGCAGATCCTCTCCAGTTCTGTCAGGTTGGATTGTAAACGTTGGTGGACAGCCATTTTTAGGTCTCTCCAGAGATGCTCAATTGGGTTTAAGTCAGGGCTCTGGCTGGGCCATTCAAGAACAGTCACGGAGTTGTTGTGAAGCCACTCCTTCGTTATTTTAGCTGTGTGCTTAGGGTCATTTGTCTTGTTGGAAGGTAAACCTTCGGCCCAGTCTGAGGTCCTGAGCACTCTGGAGAAGGTTTTCGTCCAGGATATCCCTGTACTTGGCCGCATTCATCTTTCCCTCGATTGCAACCAGTCATCCTGTCCCTGCAGCTGAAAAACACCCCCACAGCATGATGCTGCCACCACCATGCTTCACTGTTGGGACTGTATTGGACAGGTGATGAGCAGTGCCTGGTTTTCTCCACACATACTGCTTAGAATTAAGGCCAAAAAGTTCTATCTTGGTCTCATCAGACCAGAGAATCTTATTTCTCACCATCTTGGAGTCCTTCAGGTGTTTTTTAGCAAACTCCATGCGGGCTTTCATGTGTCTTGCACTGAGGAGAGGCTTCCGTCGGGCCACTCTGCCATAAAGCCCCGACTGGTGGAGGGCTGCAGTGATGGTTGACTTTCTACAACTTTCTCCCATCCCGACTGCATCTCTGGAGCTCAGCCACAGTGATCTTTGGGTTATTCTTTACCTCACTCAACAAGGCTCTTCTCCCCCGATAGCTCAGTTTGGCCGGACGGCCAGCTCTAGGAAGGGTTCTGTTCGTCCCAAACGTCTTCCATTTAAGGATTATGGAGGCCACTGTGCTCTTAGGAACCTTAAGTGCAGCAGAAATTTTTTTGTAACCTTGGCCAGATCTGTGCTTTGCCACAATTCTGTCTCTGAGCTCTTCAGGCAGTTCCTTTGACCTCATGATTCTCATTTGCTCTGACATGCACTGTGAGCTGTAAGGTCCACACATACCTTATAGACAGGTGTGTGGCTTTCCTAATCAAGTCCAATCAGTATAATCAAACACAGCTGGACTCAAATGAAGGTGTAGAACCATCTCAAGGATGATCAGAAGAAATGGACAGCACCTGAGTTAAATATATGAGTGTCACAGCAAAGGGTCTGAATACTTAGGACCATGTGATATTTCAGTTTTTCTTTTTTAATAAATCTGCAAAAATGTCAACAATTCTGTGTTTTTCTGTCAATATGGAGTGCTGTGTGTACATTAATGAGGAAAAAAATGAACTTTAAATGATTTTAGCAAATGGCTGCAATATAACAAAGAGTGAAAAATTTAAGGGGGTCTGAATACTTTCCGTACCCACTGTGTGTGTGTATATATATATATATATATATATATATATATAAATTAATTTAACTGATTTATGTTTAACCATTATGAGACACATGGCTACATTTTAATTCATGTAGTAGTATATAGTATTATATACTAAAAGTATGTACTTCGGTGGTAGTGGGAAATATGTCATCTGAAGTACATAATATTGGGACACTATGTCACAGTATTTCATTTTGATTTCACAGATCCGTTTGTGGGCTGGTATCAAAATATTCTTTGCATTTTCATGTTAGAGTTACTATCTAGTCATTGTCTTAAAATGTAGAATTAAAACTTAACATTTAGACCCATACAGGGCAAAAAGGATCCACTATGGTATTTTTGTGACTTCATTTGTTAGGAAGAGGAGTGGATGGGGATGGAAACAGAGAGAATGGGATCATTAAAGAGATGCTTATCAAGAGACTGATGGGAGAGAGAGGAAAGATATCAAAGAGGGCCAATGACATCTCCGAGAGGGGTGTGAAAATTGGGAAATAAAATCAGATAGAAGAGAGAAAGCGGTTTGTAGAGAGAAACAGAGATTAACAATATAAACAGTGTGGTTTGATTAGGTGTAAAGGCATACTTTAATCCAGGCCTGGAGCAAGACTCTATTTTATTTTCTAAAACAGATGTGGCGAAGCCATGTAAGATCAAAAAAGAGGAACTGGAACGTTTTTCTTTCTGTCTCCCTTCTCTTTGTTACCCATGTCTCACACCTTTAACCTCAAGTAAGCATTAAAATTAGACAGCTTGTCTGAGGCCCATGTTTACAGATACAACCGGGTGTGCCTCACATGTCCTGAAAAGTGAAGCTGCGGGCTCTTTGATCGCCCCCTGGTGGCTGGCTGCAGTACAGGTCGTAAACCCCGCCCTCTCCATGTAAACGAATGGGACTTGAGTCAAAATAAAAATAAAAAAATTACACTTCCAATACAATTTTCCGAAATATGGTTTTGGTCATTTAAGGTAGTTGTTATCGTGCTGATATATGTTCAATTGCTCATTTTTGTGATAAGTTTCATTTTAGCTAGTAATTTGATGTTATAAAAACAGGGCGTGTCGTTATGGTTGATTGGGTCTGCAGGAGTTTGGGTGGGAGTTTGATTCCGCGGCTCCACCTCACGACACTGCTGCGCAGACTCTGGCTCCAAACGAATCTCTACTGCACAGACTCGGGCTCCAAATGATGTCATTTTCTCAAGCTGGCAACGGCCAGAGCCGTAGAGAGAGAGAGTTGCGACAACTCCATTGACTTCAATGGACCAGTTTTTTTCAGCAATGGCGGATCGTGGAGCCGCTCAATAGTTCCCGGAAGTTAGCGCTAATATTATTAGCGCCATAGAGAGACAGCAGAAGAGACCACTGTGATGAACTTTTAAAAGGTATGATATTAGAATTATACATTAGAATAAAATTGTATATTATCAGCACCGCTAATCAAATTTCCCTGTGCATTAAAACAGATTATTATTAGATTATTACTCAGTTAGTAGATTTACGGGATGTTATTCATTGTCTTCATGCAGTTTCATTCCTCATTGTGTAATGAAGGCTTTTAAACGTGATTTTTGCTGGTGGGGAGTTATTTAATAGACTTGGATTTATTGCAAAGGATGCTGATGGACCTAAGTGACAATGAAAAGTTTAAAATAGGCGAGCAGTTTTCATTTCAGAATCATGCTAGGCTAAATTTCCAAAAACTTATTATATACCACTAATCACAGTAAACCTGTACATTATTATTTTATACTTAAATGTCTTAGCTACTACACAGGTACATCTAAAAAAATTAGAATATCACGGAAAAAGTTCTTTATTTTTTGTACCTTATTCAAAAAGTGAAACTGTCATATATTCTAGATTCATTACATGTAAAGTAAAACTTTTCAAAAGTTTTTTTTGTTTGTTTGTTTGTTTTAATTTTGATGATTAAAGCTTACAGCTCATGAAAGTCAAAAATCCAGTATCTCAAGATATTAGAATATTTACATTTGAGTTTCATTAAATGACCATCCCTACAGTATAAATTCCGGGTATCTCTTGTTCTTTGAAACCACAATAATGGGGAAGACTGCTGACTTGGCAATGGTCCAGAAGACAATCATTGACACCCTCCACAAAGAGGGTAAGTCACAGAAGGTCATTACTGAAAGGGGTGGCTGTTCACAGAGTGCTGTATCAAAGCATATTAAATGCAAAGTTGACTGGAAGGACGAAATTGGGTAGGAAAAGGTGCACAAGCAACATGGATGACCTCAAGCTTGAGAATACTGTCAAACAAAGCCGATTCAAACACTTGAGAGAGCTTCACAAGGAGTGGACTGAAGCTGGAGTCAGTGCATCAAGAGTCCCCACGCTCAGATGTCTTCAGGAAAAGGGCTACCAAGCCACTTCTGAAACAGAAACAACGTCAGAAGCATCTTACCTGGGCTAAGGAGGAAAAGAACTGGACTGTTGCTCAGTGGTCCAAAGTCCTCTTTCAGATGAAAGTAAATTTTACATTTCATTTGGAAATCAAGGTCTGAAGTCTGGAGGAAGACTGGAGAGGCACAGAATCCAAGCTGCTTGAAGTCCAGTGTGAAGTTTCCACAGTCTGTGATGATTTGGGGAGCCGTGCCGTATGCTTGTGTTGGTCCATTGTGTTTTATCAAGTCCAAAGTCAATACAGCCATCTACCAGGAGATTTTGGAGCACTTTTTTTGGAGCACCGTCTGCTGACAAGCTTTATGGAGATGCTGATTTCCTTTTCCAGCAGGACTTTAGCACCTGCCCACAGTGCCAAAACCACTTCCAAGTGGTTTGCTGACCATGATATTACTGTGTTTGATTGGTCAGCCAACATGCCTGACCTGAACCCCATATGGAAACTATGGGATATTTTCAAGAGAAAGATGAAAAACAGTGGATCCAACAATACAGACGAGCTGAAGGCTCAATAGTGCCTCAGCAGTGCCACAGGCTGATCGCTTCCATGCCACACCTCACTGATGCCGGAGTTTGTGCTAGGAGCAAGTAATTTGCTGTAATTTGCCAAGTATTGAGTGCATAAATGAACATACTTTAAAGAACTTGAACTTTTCTGTTTTGAAAATCCTTTTTTTTTTTTTTTGATTGATCTTAGGAAATATTCTAATATTTTGAGATACTGGATTTTTGACTTTCATAAGCTGTAAGCTCTAATCATCAAAATTAAAACAAAAAAACTTTTGAAATGTTTTATTTAGAATATATGAAAGTTTCACTTTTTGAAATAAGGTACAAAAAATAATGAACTTTATCGTGATATTCTAATTTTATGAGATGTACCTGTAGAAGTACTGTGTTGAAGGAGCAGTGATGCAACAGGACTGAAATGTGATGGAGCATCACTTAACCATTTCTCCTGTGTTTTTCTCCTTCTCTATCTAGCTCAGTACAAGAACCACCTGAAGACTCCCTGTAATGAGACATCACCCTCACAATGAGCCTCTTCACTGTGTTTGGCATGTCTCTCCCTGTTCTTTGTGTCTTTGTGAAAAAGTGCCAGTTCCCAAGTATGATTACATCACTTTTTGTTGGTGTAATCTATAGATTGCTCCTGCTGACTATATCCAGTCTCTTATGAAGACTTCAGATGACCCAGCACCTGTAAAGAGATGATGCCAGCCCTTGAGAGGACTTCAGATGAAGCTGACTCTGAATAAACATACAAAACTGCAAAATTTTCCTTGCATTGTAATCAACATGATCACAAAACAGCTTCTACCTGCAGGTCATCAGAACCCTTAATAAACTGTAAAGCTCTCTTTAAAACTGCACTATTATCCCCCTCCATATCATATCTAAGACTATGCAAACATTGTCTTTTTGAATCTTGCATATTTTGCACAATAACATTACATTACATACCTCAATGCAACATTACCACCTCAACCTTGCACCCGCGCACTTTTTATTTTTATTTAAATTTTTTACTTTTTTTTTGTTTTCTTTTTACTTTTATTGTATTGTATTGTACCGCACTGTGAATTTGTTGTATTCATTATTCTACATTTCTGATTCTTAAATTTCTGTCTTGTTTGCCCCTTTGTTATTATTAATTTTATTTCTTTTCTATAATTATTATTGTACTGCTGTAGACTGCCTAAGCCTTACAAAAAGCATTTCAATGTACATTCTGTCACTGACACTTGTACTCATGACAAATAAACTTGAAACTTATGTAACCATTGCTTTAATTTGTATATTGTTTCTGAATATGTGACATTACTTAACTGCGTGATTTATATAGCCTCATATTAGAACATTTCTGCCATATGAACATTACTTTGACACAGTTACACCTGTTAACAGTGCTCTTATTTGTAATGTAGAAACATTCATGCTTTGAAACAATGTGTGTAATAAAAAGTGCTATACAAATATATGTGAATTGAACAAAACTTGATGCATCATTTTATCTCCTCTCCAGATCAGTACGGAATCCATACATTCACACTCCTTTCTGTGAGGGACTGGAGCACTCCCATGCAGCACAACAAACTATAGTGGCTTTATAGTATGTAAATAAGTGCATAACAAAAGTCAACATACATATATATGATTAAATGTGTAAAAATGTTTTGAGTTGTTTTAATTTTGAATATACTACAAATATATTTTATATATTAATAATTGAGGAGTGCACAAGAATCCAAAACATTAAACAAGATTAATTTTCACTTAATCTTAAAATATCTTCACTTATTTGGAATGAATTTTCTAAGACAACAAACGTAACATTTACCATGAGATTAGTAAAACGACAATGAACATTAAGATGTGATTGCACTTGACTAACATACAAGTTGTAAGAACACACACGCACATACAGGTGCATCTCAATAAATTAGAATGTCGTGGAAAAGTTCATTTATTTCAGTAATTCAACTCAAATTGTGAAACTCGTGTATTAAATTCAATGCACACAGACTGAAGTAGTTTAAGTCTTTGGTTCTTTTAATTGTGATGATTTTGGCTCACATTTAACAAAAACCCACCAATTCACTATCTCAACAAATTAGAATATGGTGACGTGCCAATCAGCTAATCATCTCAAAACATCTGCAAAGGTTTCATGAGCCTTCAAAATGGTCTCTCAGTTTGGTTCACTAGGCTACACAATCATGGGGAAGACTGCTGATCTGACAGTTGTCCAAAAGACAATCATTGACACCCTTCACAAGGAGGGTAAGCCACAAACATTCATTGCCAAAGAAGTTGGCTGTTCACAGAGTGCTGTATCCAAGCATGTTAACAGAAAGTTGAGTGGAAGGAAAAAGTGTGGAAGAAAAAGATGCACAACCAACTGAGAGAACCGCAGCCTTATGAGGATTGTCAAGCAAAATCGATTCAAGAATTTGGGTGAACTTCACAAGGAATGGACTGAGGCTGGGGTCAAGGCATCAAGAGCCTCATCGTATTCCTCTTGTTAAGCCATTCCTGAACCACAGACAACATCAGAGGCGTCTTACCTGGGCTAAGGAGAAGAAGAACTGGACTGTTGCCCAGTGGTCCAAAATCCTCTTTTCAGATGAGAGCAAGTTTTGTATTTCATTTGGAAACCAAGGTCCTAGAGTCTGGAGGAAGGGTGGAGAAGCTCATAGCCCAAGTTGCTTGAAGTCCAGTGTTAAGTTTCCACAGTCTGTGATGATTTGGGGTGCAATGTCATCTGCTGGTGTTGGTCCATTGTGTTTTTTGAAAACCAAAGTCACTGCACCCGTTTACCAAGAAATTTTGGAGCACTTCATGCTTCCTTCAGCTGACCAGCTTTTTAAAGATGCTGATTTCATTTTCCGGTACCTGCCTACACTGCCAAAAGCACCAAAAGTTGGTTAAATGAGCATGGTGTTGGTGTGCTTGACTGGCCAGCAAACTCACCAGACCTGAACCCCATAGAGAATCTATGGGGTATTGTCAAGAGGAAAATGAGAAACAAGAGGCCAAAAAATGCAGATGAGCTGAAGGCCACTGTCAAAAAAACCTGGGCTTCCATACCACCTCAGCAGTGCCACAAACTGATCACCTCCATGCCACGCCGAATTGAGGCAGTAATTAAATTAAAGGAGCCCCTAACAAGTATTGAGTACATATAAAGTAAATGAACATACTTTCCAGAAGGCCAACAATTCACTAAAAATGTTTTTTTTTTTTATTGGTCTTATGAAGTATTCTAATTTGTTGAGATAGTGAATTGGTGGGTTTTTGTTAAATGTGAGCCAAAATCATCACGATTAAAAGAACCAAAGACTTAAACTACTTCAGTCTGTGTGCATTGAATTTATTTAATACACGAGTTTCACAATTTGAGCTGAATTACTGAAATAAATGAACTTTTCCACGACATTCTAATTTAATGAGATGCACCTGTATATAATTATATTTATATAGAGAGGCTGAAATTACCTTGGTAAAGGACCACGATGTTGTTTATATAGCAAACATTTACTTTTATCATGGTAATGTCAGCCTAAAATATGTTAACAAGGCAGGTAAGGATAGCTGACCACATTAATCCTAAAATCTTAGCTGATTTTATCTTTTAAAAACAACACGGATACAACTACATATATATACTATGCATAAATGTATATATTATTTATATAAATAATGTAAATAAATTATTTTATTGTCTACTAATTACCGAAAATCGCGGTTCTGTCTCTCTAATTCAATGTAGTCCAATTGCCCACTATGAACTTCCTGGAACTATTTGAGGTCTACGTGAATCACGTGACGATCGAGCGTTTTGAACTTCTGTTCCCCTTTCAGTCGGTCACTCCGAGTCACGTCGGATGACCGACGAAATTGGGATCTCGCCAGAGAGACCAATCCACTTCGAGTGTAACTAAACGAGCCAATGGACATTGGCATGCGATTATTGCATCCAGCTGCCGCTGATCACAGTGTGAGCATAAGAGGCAGCTGATGCACCGCATCAATTATCCTTTCGCTTCGGAGCCGAGCGGTAGTAGTGAAGCTACTGCTCCCTTTCCCAAGAAGTGTTCCTGATCGAGTGCGGGCGTTACGGTGCAGCAGCGGTGGTCACGGTGTCCGGGAGAGCAGAATCGTCTTCCCGCTGGCAGCCACACTTGGAGTGTGCGGTGGCCAAGCTCCCCTGCGTGCTTCAGCACCTCAAAAAAGAGCATTTCTAAGAGCAAATTTTTCTAAGAGAGTACACGGGTGATCGCGTCTTTTTAAAGATGTCTTATCACCCGTGCGTTTCTGGCTGTGGTCGCTTCCTGGAGCCTCAGGACGGTCACGATTGCTGCCTCACGTGTCTGGGCATTCAGCACGCTGAGGAGGCTTTCGTGGATGGCTCATGTTCTTCTTGTGGGGACATGACCATCTCGGAGTTGCGTCTTAGACTCCGCTATGTCAAACATGGCGGAGTCCCTCTGCCTCTGCCGCGGTCCAGCGTGCGCGCCGCTGGGTCCGGTGGGGGCAGAGGTGATCTGAGGATTACGGTGAGGGCTTCCCCAAGTGGAGCTCCTCGCCCCTCAAGCACTCCGCAGCCGGTGGAGCTGCCGCAGGAGCGTGCTGGGCCCTCTGCTCGGGGTGCACCAGGCGTCTCCTTCGGTGGTCCCCCTGACGACCAGATGTCGATCACTGCATCGGAGGGCGGGCCCTCTCTCTCCGGGGATGACGACTCGGCTGCGCTGCCCCCTTCGGGTGTGGTAGCGTTGTCCGAGCCAGACCCAGAGATGACGGCCATGCTTTCCCGGGCCGCCGAGAATGTCGGGCTCGTGTGGAATCCACCACCGCGTCCCGATCCTTCGAGGCTGGACGAGTGGTTTCTCGGTGGGGGTCGCGCTGGTTCTCAGTGCCCCCCTCCGGTGCCATTCTTCCCGGAAGTGCACGAGGAGCTGACAAGATCGTGGAGGGCACCTTTCACTGCCCGAAACAAATCTTGTAGTTCTTCCGCTCTCACCACCCTCGATGGTGGAGCCGCTTTGGGGTATGCGGGCATCCCCTCGGTGGAGCGGTCTGTGGCCATGCAACTATGTCCAACAGCCGCTTCCACCCTGCGGGGTGATCCGTGTCTCCCCTCACGGGCCTCTAAGTATTCGTCAGGTCTAACTGGCAGTGCTTATAGAGCCTGTGGGGAGGCGGCTTCCGCCCTCCACGCTATGACGTTGCTGCAGGTCCACCAGGCCAAAGCACTGAAAGACCTGCACGAGGGTGGTCACGACCTGGCGGTTCTACATGAGCTGCGTGCTGCGACGGACCTCGCGCTACGAGCGACGAAGGTGACCGCACAGTCTCTGGGTCGTGCGATGTCCACGTTAGTGGTCCAGGAGCGCCATCTCTGGCTGTGTCTTGCTGACATGAGAGAGCTGGAAAAGGTACAGTTCCTGAATGCTCCCGTGTCACAGACCGGCCTTTTCGGCGACGCTGTCGAGAGCTTTGCCCAGCAGTTCTCGGCAGCCCAGAAGCAGACTGAGGCGATCAAACACATCATGCGCCGGAGGAAACCTGCTGCTTCCACTCCGGCTGCAGCCACTCAGCCTGCTCGTCGCCGTGGGCGCCCCCCTGCGGCCGCCCCCGCTCCCGCGCAGCCGCAGCAGCCTTCCACCAGGCTGCGTCGTGGAGCCGGTCGCAGGCAGGACGCCCAGCCCGTCCAGGCCCCCGCCAAACCTGGCGGCAAGCGCAAGTGCAAGAGGCCCTGAGACGGGCGACCCAGAGATGGAGGAGACTGCTCTTCGGGAGATGGTGACCGCACCACTCCCTCCCCCGGTGGAGGGCCGGGTGGAGAATCCTGTGTTTCAGTTGTTTTTGTTCCGCCGCTGGCCCAGCAGCCAGCGGTACCCAAAACATCAGTAAAAGAGCGGTTTCCTCAATCTCTGGGTCTCAAGAGGAGGAGAGTGGTGATCCGTGCATCACAGGATCGCTTCCCTCCTCCTCTCTCGCCAGCAGGCAGCAGGCGGTTGCCCAAGAGCACCCCTCCTGCCCATTCGTGGAACCAGGTAAGGGCAGTAGCACTCCATTCCCCGCTTCAAGTCGTCAAACGCCGGGCTGTCACAAGCCTCAAGCCGGGTTCCTGTGTCTCCTCCCACGCGAGGAGAAATCAGGTGAGTGCTACACTACACACCCAGACCCCGCCCCCTGCCGTCACAGGCCAGGCCGTCACAGGCCCTGGGGCCGGTCCCTGTGTTCCACCTCGCTGCCCCACCGCGGGCGCGTCGGTGGCCCCGTTGGTTCCACTGGTGCGGTCTCTCGGAGCCTGGTTAGCGCTCCCCAGCCCGTCCCGGTGGCTCCTGCGGACCATCAGACTCGGCTATGCGATTCAGTTCGCCCGGCGTCCCCCCAAGTTCAGGGGCATCCGGTTCACTTCAGTCAAAGCCGTCGATGCCCCTGTCTTGCTCGCGGAGATTGCAGTCCTACTGGCGAAGGATGCAATAGAGCCGGTCCCTCCAGCCGATATGAGGTCGGGGTTTTACAGCCCTTACTTCATTGTGCCCAAGAAAAGCGGTGGGTTACGACCGATCTTGGATCTGCGAGTTTTGAACCGTGCACTTCACAAGATGCCGTTCAAGATGTTGACGCAGAAACGCATTTTTGGATGCGTCCGTCCCCTAGATTGGTTTGCAGCGATCGACCTGAAGGACGTGTACTTTCATGTTTCGATTCTTCCGCGGCACAGGCCATTCCTGCGATTCGCGTTCGAAGGTCGGGCATATCAGTACAAGGTTCTGCCCTTCGGGCTGTCCCTCTCGCCTCGTGTCTTCACCAAAGTCGCAGAGGCGGCCCTTGTTCCCCTGAGAGAACAGGGTGTGCGCATTCTCAACTACCTCGACGACTGGCTCATAATTGCACAGTCTCGAGAGCTGTTGTGCGCACACAGGGACCTGGTGCTCAGGCACCTCAGCCAGTTGGGCCTTCGGGTCAATTGGGAAAAGAGCAAACTCGTGCCAACGCAGAGGATCTCTTTTCTCGGCATGGAGTTGGATTCGGTCAACCAGACAGCACGCCTCACCCAGGAACGTGCTCAGTCGGTGCTGAACTGCCTCAAGACTTTATCAGGCAGGACAGCGGTCCCACTGAAACTCTTTCAGAGGCTCCTGGGGCATATGGCTGCAGCTGCGGCCATAGTTCCGCTCGGTCTGCTCCATATGAGACCGCTTCAGCACTGGCTCCATGGCCGAATCCCGAGGTGGGCGTGGAAACGCGGTACTCACCGGGTTCAGATTACACCGGCCTGCCGCAAGACCTTCAGCCCGTGGTCAGATCCCTCGTTCCTTCGGGCAGGAGTGCCCCTGGAGCAGGTATCCAGGCATGCTGTGGTATTCACGGATGCCTCAGCCACCGGCTGGGGTGCCACGTACAACGGGCACGCAGTATCAGGGGTTTGGACGGGCCCCCTTTTGCATTGGCATATCAATTGCCTCGAGTTGCTGGCAGTACGTCTTGCCCTGTGCCGCCTCAGAGGGCGCCTTCGGGGCAGGGACGTTCTGGTCCGTACGGACAACACTGCGACCGTTGCGTATATCAACCGACAAGGCGGTTTGCGCTCCCGTCGCATGTCGCAACTCGCCCGCCACCTCCTCCTCTGGAGTCAGAAGCATCTGAGGTCCCTTCGTGCCATCCACATCCCCGGAGTGTTCAATCAGGCGGCCGACGAGCTGTCTCGAGCGGCACTTCCTGGGGAGTGGAGACTCCATCCCCAGGCGGTCCAGCTGATTTGGAGTCGGTTCGGAGTTGCTCAGGTAGACCTGTTTGCATCTCCGGAAACCACCCACTGCCAGTGGTTCTACTCCCTGTCCGAGGCAACGCTCGGCACGGATGCACTGGCACACAGCTGGCCCCAGGGCTTGCGCAAGTATGCGTTTCCCCCAGTGAGCCTGCTAGCACAGACGCTGTGCAAGATCAGGGAGGACGAGGAGCAGGTCCTGTTAGTGGCTCCATATTGGCCCAACAGGACCTGGTTCCCGGAACTCATGCTCCTCGCGACAGCCCCTCCCTGGCCGATTCCTCTGAGGAAGGATCTGCTTTCTCAGAGACGGGGCACCCTCTGGCACCCGCGTCCAGACTTGTGGAAACTTCATGTGTGGTCCCTGGACGGGACGCGGAGGTTCTAGGTGACCTGCCCCAGGAGGTAGCGCTCACTATCGCTTCAGCACGAGCACCGTCCACAAGACGGGCCTATGCGCTGAAGTGGAACCTGTTCGTCGAATGGTGTTCCTCTTACCAGGAGGACCCCCGGAGATGTTCGATCAGAGCCGTGCTTTCCTTTTTGCAAGAAGGGTTGGAGCGTAGGCTGTCCCCCTCCACCCTTAAGGTATATGTTGCTGCTATTTCTGCCCACCACGACCCCATAGAGGGGAGGTCGGTGGGGAAGCACGATCTGGTCGTCAGGTTTCTTAGGGGGACCAGGAGGTTAAATCCTCTGAGGCCTCCCTCCCTTCCCTCTTGAGATTTGGCTTTGGTGCTAAGAGCCCTACAAACTGCCCCCTTTGAGCCATTGCAGTCAGTCGAGTTGAAGTTTCTTTCTATGAAAACCCTACTCCTGACTGCATTGGCCTCAATCAAGAGGGTGGGGGACCTGCAGGCATTTTCGGTCAACGAGTCGTGCCTTGAGTTTGGGCCGGCTGACTCCAGTGCAACACTGAGGCCCCGGCCCGGCTATGTGCCCAAGGTTCCTACCACGCCCTTCAGGGACCAGGTAGTGAGCCTGCAAGCGCTGCCCCTGGAGGAGGCAGACCCAGCCCTAGCTTTGCTCTGTCCTGTACGCGCACTGCGTCAGTACGTGGATAGAACTCAGAGCTTCAGGACCTCAGAACAGCTCTTTGTCTGTTACGGAGGACAGCAGAAGGGGAAGGCTGTCTCCAAGCAGAGGATGGCCCACTGGATAGTGGATGCCATCACCTTGGCCTATGAAGCACAAGGTGTGCCCTGCCCGCTCAGGTTGCGTGCTCACTCCACTAGGGGTGTCGGATCGTCCTGGGCGCTGGCTCGTGGTGCCTCGCTAGCAGACATCTGTAGAGCTGCGGGTTGGGCGACTCCCAACACGTTCGCTAGGTTTTATAGCCTACGTGTCGAACCGGTTTCCTCCTGTGTTCTCACCTCAAACGGGTAGTGGCACTGAGAGGGCCGGCTCAGAGTCGGCTTGCGGCGTCCTTACGCCTAATTCTCCAGAGAGTTCCTTAACCAGGCAAACCCTGTTGAGTCCTCCAGCACTCCGGCGTCCGGACGCGGCGGGGCGTCCAGCGCCAGGCCTTCAGCCAATGAATTCTTGAAATCTGGTGCGAGGCTAGTGCCCATATGAGAGACCCTGTCGGGATCCCATATGTGTATTCCACGGTATTCTTATTAGAGCCGTGTTTCCCCTGGCGGACCACGTTCTGCCATCTCTAAAGATGCAGCCTGAGCCATCTCAGAGACTTCCATGTGCAATAGGCCCTTCGGGGTTACTTCACATGTTTGAATGTCACTTAACCCCCTCTGGGAGGAGGTGACTCCGCAGTGTGCCTCTTCCAAGTGGAAGGGCACGCTTCCCAGTGTTATCCTAGTCCTACTGTTTGGGTTGCTCAAGGAACACCAGTAGTTGACCTTCTCTGTGTAGAGCCCGGTCCTATCGTCTGCCTTATAGGAAGGGTCAGGAGCCCTACACAGGGCACTGGAAGGGGCAGCTCCTGTGGCGCTTTGGTAGGGATCCCAATTTCGTCGGTCATCCGACGTGACTCGGAGTGACCGACTGAAAGGGGAACGTCTCAGTTACATATGTAACCCTCGTTCCCTGAAGGAGGGAACGGAGACGTCACGTCCCGTCGCCACAGTTGCTGTACCACCGCTGAGCTGCCGGGTCGCCGGCTCGGCTCCTCAGCGAAAACATAATTGATGCGGTGCATCAGCTGCCTCTTATGCTCACACTGTGATCAGCGGCAGCTGGATGCAATAATCGCATGCCAATGTCCATTGGCTCGTTTAGTTACACTCGAAGTGGATTGGTCTCTCTGGCGAGATCCCAATTTCGTCGGTCATCCGACGTGACGTCTCCGTTCCCTCCTTCAGGGAACGAGGGTTACATACGTAACCGAGACGTTGTCGCAACTCAGCCTGCGTCCCAATGTGCATACTATCCATCCTAAATTATATGTGATATTAGTAATTTTCAATACTATTTACAGAGATTTTCTTGCTATAGGGAGATGAGAGGGTCTGTATTACTTACTATTGGAGAAAGCATAACGGCTAACTTGGATCACGTGTCCCTTAATAACCAATCACATTACAGCCTTGACGTCATTGAATTTCAGTCAGATTTGTGCGACACTCAATCGCCGTTTACGGATACCATAGGAATGAATGGAAAATGCCGTAAGCTGAATCCCACCTGTCGCAAAAGGTCAGTGACTTATCTAATAAAACAGCATTTTTTTTGTGGTAAACTCTAAAAATAGTTCAATCCAAAAGTTTTGTTTAGTGTAAAACATGTTGAAGATTAGCAGATTAGCTGTCGATTCATTAAATGATAAGCTGTTTCCTCTAAAAAGCTGTTTATTCAGCGTAGTGAAGCCTCTCCCCCATTGACACCCATTTAAAAAATGGCCTCTGGTCTCCTTTCCCACACACTGGCAGACCGGAAGCGTTAGCTTTAGCCGTTACGCTTTTTTGGCTAATGGTTGCAGGCTTGCCTTCTAGTCGCTTTGACTATTTAGGGCAGATAGGGTGGATAGTATGCACATTGGGACGCAGGGTCTGTCTCTCTATGGCTCTGGCAACGGCCATACTGAGATGAATTGGATTCAATTTCCTATAGTTGAAGGAAGTGGAGACGCGTCGTCCATCTTTTTTTACAGTCTATGGGTACAACATTATGTCTATTAGTAAAACCTGTTCAAAACTTTGTGTGACCCCCCACATTGAAGTTTGGTCACAAGAATATTATATTATTTTTCTGTTCATTATTTACATGTTTGTGTATTAAAATGTACATTAAAATGTTACTTTATTGTGTTGTAGTAAGTGTATACTGAAGGGAATAGAGCTGCATTTTTTAAATTCAGAATGACAGTTGAGAGTTTGAGAGTTGCCGTGACAACCGTAGCGCATCTTCACACAACACACTGGACTTATTGAGTAAAAACCAGCTTTTCTGTTTCGTTTGCTCCTAACGGTAAGTAAAAATTATAAGATTTCAGAGGAAAAAAAACTGTAACTCGCATGCTTTAATGTCCAACTATTGTGTTTGAAGTGAATCTTCATTTTATTAGTAATTTTAGGATAATTGTCATGTCAAAGAAGTCCGTTATCATTTACCTGGATTGTTTATCCGAGTTACTTGAGTCGTTTACTTTTAGTTATTTATCTGAGATACTTATCTGAGATCAATATGCTATGTGAAAGAGTTAAAACAAGCATTTGTGTTAGGGTTACCTGAGGTCCCCGTTTTCCGGGGACAGGACACCAAAAACCGGGACTGTCCACGGAAAACGGGGACCTCAGGACTGGAGCTGGCCCTGGAAATATCCCGTTTTACAGAACGTTTAAAACAACCCGCAAATACACTGATTGTGATTATTTTCACCAGCGCTGCGAGCTATACTGATTACTAGTTGCGCGCCGTTACTGTAGCCGTGAAGAACTTGGACGAGAGCGTTATTATCATCAGTTATCGAAAGAGGCGCCGTTATTGGTTCCAAGGTAGTCACATACTAACTATACATGTTAAAACAAAGTAATGCTGTTTGTTTGCACTGTATAACAAGACACGGTAACTTTAGGTTGCGGGATTGTTTTGCACACAATATTAAGCATTCCTGAAACGTATGCTGTCACAACTCCGATATGAATAATAGCCTATAAAAATTAAAAAGCTAATCAATTACACTTGCACAATTACATTTGCAGAAAGTACATACTTTGTGGTGAAAATGACTATAGAATGCAAAATAATAAGCCTGATTAAGGATAGAAAAGCTCAATTTCCAAAAGCATAAACATAAAATTTGAAAAGTTGTAATTACTCACACAGCTCTTGAAAATGTTAAATACAGTTAGAATATTAAACATACTTGTTAAATATGGTTTTATTTATCATGTTTTCATACCCATATCATTGTTTTATTTTTAATGTGTTTTTGTAAAGCCATTTTAATTATATTTCGATCTCTTTACTATTTACAATAGTTACTATTTAGCCTACTCTTTTGCATAGTGTGATTTTTGGTGAATTATGTTAAAAAAAACTAGGGTAAGTTAGTTTTATCCATAAAGATCACTGTAATTATTAATTACAATATTAATATATGGAACCCACAACAATTCAACAAACGCAGCCACTGAACTAAATTTCACCGGTTTTCATTTCAGAAATCTGGTCACCTTAATTTTTGTACATGTTGCTAGGTTTACTTTTATTTTTTAATTTGTTATACATTTGATATAAGTGTTTGAATATTTATATAGTTATTACAATGTATCTCTGAGTATACTGTACTTTAAAGCATCTAAATGACTGCCTTTAATGGCAGTTCTCACTGAAAGTCTCTGTCAGGCTTATAAACTTTGGAAAACATTATTTTGTAGGAGAAAGAAACAGATTTAACATTCTGCTCAGTTTGCAGAAAGTAATTTCCTGGTTTTTATGCAGATGGAGCAAAGTCAGTCTGTTCTTGCAGCAAAGTATGAAAAACATTTACATGGTCTGTGCCATTTCTAATACTCTGTAGCCCCTCATATCATTGCAATGCCATTCACCTGCATCTTTACTTAGTTGTGCTTACGTCTGTGTGTATTTACTTTACTGTATGTGTGTGGATTGTGCATTCAGAATTGAATAGAAAATGCTTTTTAAATTACATTTTAATTCTTGATTTTGAATTAAGGTAGCAAATAATCTTAATATTTAATGAGCCGAAAAGAACGCACGTCACACCTCTGTTCATCAATTTGCACTGGCTACCAATAGCTGCTCGCATAAAATTCAAGGCATTAATGTTTGCCTACAAAACCATCTCTGGCTCTGCACCCTTTTACCTAAATTCAGTACCTCAGACCTGTGCCCTCTAGAAGCTTGCGTTCTGCAAGTGAACGATGCATTATTGTGCCATCCCAAATAAGCACAAAATCACTTTCACAGACTTTTTCATTAACTGTTCGCACCTGGTGGAATCACCTGCCCAACTCAATCCGAGCAGCTGAGTCCTTAGCCATCTTCAAGAAACGGCTAAAAACACATCTCTTCCATCTTTATGTGACCCTCTAACTCTAGCACTCTCTATTCTAAAAAAAAAAAAAAAAAAAAAAAAAAGAAAGAAAAACACACACTTGACCCTCTATCAACTGCATATTTGTTCTCTAACTGCTAGCTTTTCTTGAAAAACTAACACTAGCTTTCTTTTTTCTATTCTATCTACTTGTTACTTTAAAAAACAAATAATAATAAAATAAAATAAAAAAACTCTTCTTTTCTTTTTTGATTGATTGATTGATTGATTGATTGATTGATTGATTGATCTTGTTCCTTTATCTTCTTGTCTGTTTTTCAAATATTTTCAAACACCAATTCTGAATGTTGTCCTGCCATATAGAGACTGTTAGTGAGTCGTCAGTCTGCTTGTGTCTTTCAGTTCTTCCTTTAGTATTCTCAGAACAGTGCGACTTATAATTAGATTCTCATTTCAGTAGACGTGCTGTCTGGTATCACTGAAGGAGAGTTTAGGGGTAGTGAAGCCTATTGACTAAAGATCTAGCAGGATAACTGAAAGGTTGAGGTTCAAACCCTGAGAAAAGTGATCAATAAAGTAGCAGAATTGTAGGGAACAAGTTATTTTATACCCCAGGTTGCATCAGAGAGACTGTCACAGTAATATGTGGAGGCTTTGGATAAAAGTGTCATCTAAATGACACGTAATCTTGCTATTCATCTGGATCTCAGGTTCTGGATTGGTCCAAGCAGAGCTAGAGTAGGTTGATGAGCACCACACAAAGCCCACCAGTGTTACGTAATCAAACCCACTCACAGCACAATGTGGAGGCACTATGCATACATACACTATCATTCAGAAGTTTGGGATCAGTTTTTGACAAAGTCTCTTAACAGTACTATTGTGAAATATTATTAAAATTAAAATAACTGTTTACTCTTTTAATGTTTTTAAATGTAATTTATTCCTGTGATGCAAAGCTGAATTTTCAGCATCATTACTCCAGTCTTCAGAAATCATTGTAATATGCTAATTTGCTGCTCGAAACATTTCTCATTATCAACATTGAAAACACTTGTGCTGCATTTGGCTTTGCCAGCTCAGCTGACGTCCACATTAGACCTTCACATTTGCAAACATCATTGAGGAAAGTCAGCAGTCGCACTACGTTCCAGTCAGCAGAGCTGAAGCTCCTTTTTGCCCAGCTGACCTCCACCTGATCCAGATCAATGAAACGAGGAGCCAGCTGAAAGGAAAAAATACACTCTGTACTTTCACTGTGCACCTGCACATTACCCATACTGCTGGCTGTGGGGAAAAAGGACAATGAGGAGTTTGTAACTGTGGGCAGGTGAAGGACTATCAGTAAAACAGAAGAAAGAAGCAGAGAGGACTGCTATAAAACCTTTTAAAAACTTTTTAAGTCTGACCGTGACTTGTGTGGAAATTATCATCTGTCTTAAAAACTTTGGAATACTGAGCAGTACAGTCTATTAGTTTACTATCAGTCTAAACCTGTGAGTCATTTGCTGAGGAAGCGTTCAGTGAATGTGTGCTGATTAAAAACATATTTCCAGCACATTTCCTGCTAAAGTCATCTTTGATCTTGATCTCTTGACTCTGGGCTCTCTGAGAGCATCTTTCTGCTGATGGTTTGGACTGAAGCCAGACTCTAATGATGCAAGCCAATCTCTGGGTGACCGTTTGAAATTAGTATATGTCCGATAGTCATAATAACCGGCAGTCGGGTGCTAATATCACCTGTGGAATCACTGAAGGGTTGTGGGCTTTGGAGCATCAGTTTTGCAGGATGTGATGGCAGAAGCCTTCAAGATGTTTTCTCCTCTGATCTGGAGTTGGACCTGAGCTGTGTGGTTTAAAAGAATCACATACACACACTTCAAGTGTTTGATGTTCTCTCACCCCTCGAAACTAGTTCATAATTTATGACTTCTTGAAGGCCTTTTATCAATACCTTCTCTTCATGATCTTGCGCTGGTCAGCTGCATAGTTTCACGTTGCATTGCTTTTTTACTATACAGTATATCAATGCTGATTTATCTTTTTCTCTGCTTGCAGTTGTAGAAATGGCGATGAACAGCATCCTCAACACTGATGACATTAAGAAAGCCCTGGATGCCTTTAAAGGTGATTGTGACACTTTCATTTCTCCATAACACAGTGTTTGGCTTGACATTGGAAGTTCGACATTTGCATATTTAGGGACCGTCTCTAAAGTTACATGTGATATTGGTATACATTTTTCTAACTTCAATAGCATATGAGCAGAATGACTTACAGTCATAAAAACAACTGTAAACTGTACATCTAGGTGTCAACTATAATGCACACCTTTTACATTTTTGATATTTATTAAAATCTACTGTAAATGATTTGTAAAAAATGCTATTTTTCTCTACCAAATGAGCTCAAATGCAAAATATGCTATTATTTAAAGCTCAATAGCATTTGAGGAGAATGACTTACAGTCATAACACAAACTGTACACTGTTCATCTAGGTGTCACCTATAATGCACACCTTTTACATTTTTGATATTTATTAAAATAAGCTGTAAACTATAATGCACACCTTTTAAATTTTTTGTATTTATTAAAATCTACTGTAAATCATATGTAAAAATTGTTATTTTTCAGTACCGAATGGGTTCAAACGCAAATTTAAAGCTCAATAGCATATAATGGCATTTAAATATGCCATTATTTAAAGCTCAATAGCATTTGAGGAGAATTAGCAAATTAGCATTTGAGGAGACTTACAGTCATAAAAATAACTGTACATTACATATAATTTACAGTTTATTTTAATATATATCAAAAATGTAAAATGTGTGCATTATAGTTGACACCTAGATGAACAGTTTACAGTTGTTTTTATGACTGTAAGTCATTCTCCTCAAATGCTATTGAGATTTAAATTTGCGTTTGAGACCATTCGGTAGTGAAAAGTAGAATTTTTTGCATATGATTTACAGTTTATTTTAATAAATATCAAAAATGTATGAGGTGTGCATTATAGGTGACACCTAGGTGAACAGTTTACAGTTATTTTTATGACTGTAAGTCATTCTCCTCAAATGCATTTGAGCTTTAAATAATGGCATATTTTGCATTTGAGCTCATTCGGTAGAGAAAAATAGCATGTTTTATAAATGATTTACAGTAGATTTTAATAAATATCAAAAATATAAAAGGTGTGCATTATAGCTGACACCCAGGTAAACAGTTTATAGTTATTTTTATGACTGTAAGTCATTCTTCTCAAATGCTATTGAGCTTTACATTTGTGTTTGAGCCCATTCTGTAGTGAAAAACAGCAATTTTTACATATGATTTCAAATAGATTTTAGTAAATATCAAATATGTAAAAGGTGTGCATTATAGTTGACACCTAGATGAACAGTTTAGAGTTTGTTTTATGACTGTAAGTCATTTTCCTCAAAAGCTATTGAGCTTTAAATTTGTGTTTGAGCCCATTCGGTAGTGAAAAACCATGTTTTTACTTATGATTTACAATTTATTGTAATAAATATCAAAAATGTGAAAGGTGTGCATTATAGTTGACACCTAGATGAACAGTTTACAGTTATTTTTATGACTGCATGTCATTCTCCTCAAATGCTATTGAGCTTTAAATTTGCGCTTGAGGCCATTCGGTTGGGAAAAATAGCAATTTTTACATAAAATTTACAGTTTATTTTAATAAATAAAAAAATATAAAAGGTGTGCTTTATAGTTTACTCCTAGATGAACAGTTTACAGTTTGTATTTTGACAAAGTCATTCTCCTCAAATGCTATTGAGCTTTAAATAATGGCATATTTTGCATTTGAGCTCATTCGGTAGAGAAATATAGCATGTTTTACAAATGATTTAAAATAAATTTTAATAAATATCAAAAATATAAAAGGTGTGCATTATAGTTGACACCTAGATGAACAGTTTACAGTTATTTTTACGAATGTAAGTCATTCTTCTCAAATGCTATTGAGCTTTAAATTTGCATTTGAGGCCATTCGGTTATGAAAAATAGCAAATTTTACATATGATTTACAGTTTATTTTAATAAATATATAAAATGTAAAAGGTGTGCATTATAGTTGACACCTAGATGAACAATTTACAGTTATTTTTACAACTGTAAGTCATTCTCCTCAAATGCTACTGAGCTTTAAATTTGCTTTTGAGGCCATTCGGTTGTGAAAAATAGCAATTTTTACATAAAATTTACAGTTTATTTTAATACATAAAAAACATAAAAGGTGTGCATTATAGTTGACACCTAGATGAACAGTTTACATCTGTTTTTCTGACTGTAAGTCATTCTCCTTAAATGCTATTGAGCTTTAAATAGTGGCATATTTTGCATTTGAGCTCATTCGGTAGAGAAAAATAGCATGTTTTACAAATGATTTACAGTAGATTATAATAAATATCATAAATGTAAAAGTTGTGCATTATAGTTGACACCTAGATGTACAGTTTACAGTTTGTGTTATGACTCTAAGTCATTCTCCTCAAATGCTATTGAGCTTTAAATTTGCATTTGAGCCCATTCTGTAGTGAAAAATAGCAATTTTTACATATGATTTACAGTTTATTTTAATAAATATAAAAAATGTAAAAGGTGTGCATTATAATTGACATCTAGATGAACAGTTTACAGTTATTTTTATGACTGTAAGTCATTCTCCTCAAATGCTATTGAGCTTTAAATTTGCTTTTGAGGCCATTCGGTTGTGAAAAATAGCAAATTTTACATAAAATTTACAGTTTATTTTAATAAATAAAAAAATATATTTATAAAAGGTGTGCGTTAGATGAACAGTTTACAGCGGTTTGATGACTGTAAGTCATTCTCAAATGCTACTGAGCTTTAAATAATGGCATATTTTGCATTTGAGCTCATTCGGTAGAGAAAAATAGCATGTTTTACAAATGATTTACAGTAGATTTTAATAAATATTAAAAATGTAAAAGATGTGCATTATAGTTGACATCTAGATGAACAGTTTACAGTTATTTTTACGACTGTAAGTCATTCTCCTCAAATGCTATTGAGCTTTAAATTTGCTTTTGAGGCCATTCGGTTGTGAAAAATAGCAATTTTTACATAAAATTTACAGTTTATTTTAATAAATAAAAAAAATATAAAAGGTGTGCATTAGATGAACAGTTTACAGCTGTTTTTATGACTGTAAGTCATTCTCCTCAAATGCTATTGAGCTTTAAATTTGCTTTTGAGGCCATTCGGTTGTGAAAAATAGCAATTTTTACATAAAATTTACAGGTTATTTTAATAAATAAATAATATATAAAAGGTGTGCATTAGATGAATAGTTTACAGCGGTTTGATGACTGTAAGTCATTCTCAAATGCTGTTGAGCTTTAAATAATGCCATATTTTGCCTTTGAGCTCATTCGGTAGAGAAAAATAGCATGTTTTACAAATGATTTACAGTAGATTTTAATAAATATCAAAAATGTAAAAGATGTGCATTATAGGTGACACCTAGATAAACAGTTTACAGGTATTTTTTATGACTGTAACTCATTCTCCTCAAATGCTATTGAGCTTTAAAGTTGTTTGAGCCCATTCTGTAGTGAAAAATAGCAATTTTTACATATGATTTACAGTTTTTTTTAACAAATATAAAAAATGTAAAAGGTGTGCATTATAGTTGACATCTAGATGAACAATTTACAGTTATTTTTACAACTGTAAGTCATTCTCCTCAAATGCTATTGAGCTTTAAATTTGCTTTTGAGGCCATTTGGTTGTGAAAAATAGTAATTTTTACATAAAATGTACAGTTTATTTTAATAAATAAAAAACTATATATAAAAGGTGTGCATTAGATGAACAGTTTACAGCTGTTTTTATGACTGTAAGTTATTCTCCTCAAATGCTATTGAGCTTTAAATAATGGCATATTTTGCATTTGAGCTCATTTGGTAGAGGAAAATAGCATGTTTTCCAAATGATTTACAGTTTGTTGTAATAAATATAAAAAATGTAAAAGGTGTACATTATAGTTGACATCTAGATGAACAGTTTACAGTTATTTTTACGACTGTAAGTCATTCTCTTCAAATGCTATTGAGCTTTAAATTTGCTTTTGAGGCCATTCAGTGGTGAAATTTAGCGATTTTTACATAAAATTTACAGTTTATTTTAATAAACGAAAAAAATATAAAAGGTGTGCATTAGATGAATAGTTTACAACTGTTTTTATGACTGTAAGTCATTCTCCTCAAATGCTATTGAGCTTTAAATAATGGCATATTTTGCATTTGAGCTCATTCAGTAGAGAAAAATAGCATGTTTTACAAATGATTTACAGTAGATTTTAAGAAATATCAAAAATGTAAAAGGTGTACATTATAGGTGACACCTAGATGAACAGTTTAGTTTGTTTTATGACTGTAAGTCATTCTCCTCAAATGCTTTTGAGCTTTAAATTTGTGTTTGAGCCCATTCTGTAGTGAAAAATATGATTTAAAATAGATTTTAATAAATATCAAAAATGTAAAAGGTGTGCATTATAGTTGACACCTAGATGAACAGTTTAGAGTTTGTTGTCTTTTTATTGGTTTTGTTTGTGCTATTGATTGTCATTTATTTATTTGGTCTTATTTTATTACTTACTATGTACTTGTCTTTTTTTTAGTTAAAATAATTCAATTCTGAGTTTGTGCATGTGATTCTTCGGTGGGGAGGGGGCGTGGTCCATGGGAAATAGTCCGGCCACCACAGCTGGAAAAAATCCTAGAGCAAACACTGATAACATATGTACTCTTACTCTAAAATATGGGTTGAAAAGCTGAAAAACAAATAGTATACAGAAAGGTTAATCACAATCTTTATAAATGTAAACCACCTCTTTTTTAGGGACTGTTCACATAGAATGCATTTTTCATTCAGCTTTGCTGTTTTCACCCTTTTTCTGTGTGCTCGATGGATGTCTTTGACTATTGCAGTCACATTTCACGTCTTTTGCAGCGTCTCAAGCATGACATAAAGTGAGTATTTAAAAAGTTCAACTCTTGAAAAGTGAGACTCAACACCTTGCATTTTTATATTCCACTGACACACGTCTCTCATTTTTAAATTCAAAAATGCATTCTGTTTGAATGGCTCCTTATTGATAAAGAAATCATAACTCTCATTATAATTACAGAAAAATAACTATTATTAAATAATTACAGAGAGATTATGATTAATTAATATACTCTCTCACTTTGGAAAAACCATGAAAATAATCACCTTAAAAATGTCTATGTTCTGTGGATTTCCTTGAACTTATATATTTATAAACAAAGCAACAGAAAAACTAATTAAAAAATAATTGTAAATAAGTAAATGTAAAAATGTAATTTATTTAAATAACGTGCTGAAAACAACTTAACATTTAGGGAAGGGCTAAAGTGCACCACTTTAGCTGGATTTATAATGCAAATGACAAATGAGAGCATCATTGTGAAATGGAAAGCAGCACAATAATTGTTTTATCTTTGTTATCTTGTTTTTAAAAATTTTGTTAGAAGCCAAAATCTTTATTTAATATCCTGGTTCTTTTCTGTTTATTATAATAAAAGTTGATGGGGACTGGGGCTATTAAACTCAAAAATGACAAAGAAGCACCATAAAAGTAGTTCACATGACTCTATATTTGCACTATATTTAAAGCAATTTTACTGAAAATCGTCCACTCCACTACATCAAACCTGTCTAATGCCACCATATTTGCCAAAGCAGAGGGCTTAAGTCTGTTTTTTCAGTCTGTTTTCAGTCTGTTTGTCACACATAACTATTATATGACTTCAAAACACTTGGAATATAGTGCACAATTAATAGAGACTACTTTTATGATACATTTATGTTGCTTTTTTGTTCTATTTGAAGCTTGACATTCCCAAACTCTATTTACTTTCATTATATCAAGAGAAAATTCACCTTTTGTGTTCAACAAAAGAAAGCCACACAGGGTTGGAATGACATGAGGCTGAGGAAATGACAAAATTCACATTTTCATGTAAACTCTTCCTAGAACTCTTCCTGTTTTTGTGCCCTACTTGTAGCCGTCGACTCATTCGACCCCAAGAGGTTTTTTGAGATGGTCGGACTGAAGGCGAAGTCGGCTGATGATGTGAAGAAGGCTTTCCACGTCCTGGATGCAGACAATAGCGGCTTTATAGAGGAAGAGGAACTTAAGTAAGATTACACCATTTCTACACTACAAGCAAACAAGCTTGTAACCCATAAGATTTGTAATTGAAACTCTCAGAGTACAGGCGAGCACACAATACGTTTGAAAGGTGTTAGACTCGCTCTGTTTCCTCTGTGCAGGTTTGTTTTCAAGCATTTCGCGACAGACGGGAGAGACCTGACCGATAAGGAGACCAAAGCATTCCTGCTGGCTGCGGACAAAGATGGAGATGGAAAGATTGGAGCAGAAGGTAAAATAAAGGAATATCCCGGAACCCCAGTGGCATCACGCATCTATTTCTTTATTTTACTTTTTTGAGGGGGCACCAGTGGGAGCCCTGACTGACTTGATAAGTGATAAGATAAAAAAAAAAATAAAAAAAAAACACTTTCTTTTCAAATGTAAAAATGTACTAGTTCTTTATAGAAATGTAAGATGTTTTAGTCTAGTTTTTGATTAGTGAGTAAATCCCAACATGCTTCCTCAGTTTGAATGGGCAGGGCTCCAGACAAAAAATGGCATACGGACGTACACAAAGTTTTCAGTGTTTACATTTTAAATTATCTATCTATCTATCTATCTATCTATCTATCTATCTATCTATCTATCTATCTATCTATCTATCTATCTATCGTTCTATCTATCATTCTATCTGTTGTTCTATCATTCTATCTATCTATCTATCTATCTATCTATCTATTGCACTTACATTTATTTGCAGTCTAGAGCCCTTATGAATATGATG
The DNA here is from genome assembly GCA_039654775.1 of Spinibarbus caldwelli. Classification (NCBI taxonomy): domain Eukaryota; kingdom Metazoa; phylum Chordata; class Actinopteri; order Cypriniformes; family Cyprinidae; genus Spinibarbus; species Spinibarbus caldwelli. The sequence continues at coordinate 11,805,545 of CM077219.1, read as the reverse complement.
CTTCTACTAACCCATATTATGGACTTTTTCATCAAAAAATGCTAATAATCTCTCTATCTTGTTCTTTTTCAGAGTTTGCTGCTCTGGTTCGTGAATAAGTGACTCAGACTCTTGGCCTGTTCATACCTCATGACCCTTTGACCTCGATCTCAGCCTAACTCCCCTGAAGCACAGACACACACACACACTCACTTACACACACCCTCACATGCTTTCACGCCCCCTCCTGAGCATCTCCCTACACACAGTCACACACACTGACCTTCATGCTATTTATTTTCCTTTTTATACAAAAGTGAGTGTTTCTGCTAGTGTATAGACCAAGAGACCTTTAACAGGACAAAACCTCATGCCGGCAATATGTAGATATAATAGAAAAGAAAACAACGCACTCTCCATCGTCCACTATTCTTCATCTGTCTTTAACTTCCTTAAATCTCTCCCACTGATCTTTCGCTCCTCTCCTCCCCTCCAAACTCTTTCCATCTCTCCAGTAACAAGCCGTTGTGAAACACACCAAAAGAAGAAAGAGGTCAAGTTGTGAAAGAAAAATAAATAAAGAGACAATGCCTCAAGAGTTCCAGTGTGTAATGAGTCAATTTGTGTGCTCTCTTTTTTAATAATTAGTTGGAAGTACGGTATATATTGAAAGGGTAGCAAAATTTTGAATTAAAGGATCTATCTATCATTCCATCTATCTATCTGTCTATCTATCTATCTATCTATCTATCTATCTATCTATCTATCTATCTATCTATCTATCTATCATTGTCTGTCAGCCTGTAAGGCCAACATTCACAGTCTGTTTTGAAAAGTTTTGCTTTTCTAGTTAAATTAAATGAATTTCTTTAAATTTTATTTTTTAATTTTACAAAATTTTACATTTTTACAAATTTTACATTTTTAATTTTACTTCCATTCAAATTTCAATTTCAATTCTACATCCCGTTTGCTATCTCAATTCAAATTCAGGTATTTAATTCAAATTTTAAAGTCATTATCTATTTAAATTCTGAATGCCGCACAATCCTGACATCTGACACATAACATTACTGTAGAGTCAGAGAAATTTAAAAAAAGAAGAAGCCAAAGAAGCTAAATTTATTCTTACAGAAGCATTCACATTCTGGAAGTAAAATGGGATGTGAAAAAGTTAGTGCCATCGCTACTTTTTGTTAGTCACTCCCTAACATAGATCACTCAAACTCTTAATAAATGACCCTTTCAGAGACACTGAATTGCCTTTATATTTTATTTGTTAAACAGAACAAGATAAAAATAATTATTTTATAATATCTACAGGAGAGACTGTACATTGTATCGTTTCCTGTATTTGCTGGTCAAATCATAACAGACACAAATTACAGCTGTGTCATCAGCACATATTTCTGTTTTGAATATTCAGCATCAATTAAAGAGGAAAATATTCTTAAAAAAAAAAAAGTTACAAGACATCCCTACAAATGAGTTTGTACTAATGGGCTTGACACCTCAGGAGAAGGTCACACCAATTAGTGTCAAGGTTAAAATGAACATTCATTTTATAGGCACTTAAGCAGACAGAACAGCCAATTTAGGGGGCAGCTTATAATTGGACTCGTCAGATGAATTAACTGAGCCGAGAGACAAAGTTCAAGCACAAAGCGGGAGAGAGAGACCGATAGTAGCTTATCAGAGTTGCCGGGGTCCCAGAGGTCAGATCACATAGAACTGTAGTTAAACCAGCCCCAATAGCAACAAACATGACAGTATACATTTTTAAAGTGCATTCGAAGGACACATTATGCTTTAAGAGGTGTTTTGCTTATATAATGCAAATTATATACGATTATTTAAAAATGTAAAGATGAAAAAGTTCACTTATCTCAGCACTTAACAGTTTGAGATGACCTGCTTTTACATTTCCTGGTCAACAGCATATGAAACAAGAAGAGAACGGATGCAGTGTGACCAAAATGACCAAATATTTGAACGTAAGCCACATTTAAAAATGTTATTGCGTTATGTGACAAAATATCAAACCCAAGTGGACTTATTTTAATGATGAACTACACCTGTGTGAACTTGAGAAGAACTGACTTCACAGATCTACTAAAAGAACAGTGTTTGTTTGAATATGCCACTTCATGAAATTCATATATTTTAAGTGCCGAAATATTTATGGGGCCATTATATATATAAAAGAGTGTTATTAATTGTGTTTGCTGCTGCAGACCCTCGAACAGCCTGAAGATAAAGGTAATTTATCTAAACTACCTGCTTTAATGGACTTTTAAAGACTAGTCGTTGATCTTTCTTGAGTTGTTTTGTCCTAAATGTGATGCTTTGTACTGATTACACTGGAAAATGAATGTTTTGGAAAATGACTGAACAATGTACAGTAAAATGTGCGGCGCTGATTAGTCGTTGAAGAATTGAGTTGATGAGCCATTAGTTGAAATATTATTCATATGCGTGGAGCTGATCTGTCATTGGTTTTGGTGGGTTTCAGCTTCACAGTGGCAAATGGATTTGTGCCTCTGTAAAAACAGAAAAAAACAATCATGTTAAAATCAAATATCTGCCATATACATCTTATATCAGTGCCTCAGAAAGCAACAAGCAACACAAATAGGGGGTTAATGGATATGAAACAATGTATTTCTACCAACCTTGGAAAAAGTTGTGGTCGAGACTCATAGTCATCTTGTCTCTGTAAAAAATAAAATAAGAGAAGTTATTTAGCAATGCTGATTGTTTTAGAATTGTTTTATACTCAAGTCACAGCAAAACCAGACAAATGTGATGTTTTCTCCTGGAGACTGATGCTAAATCTGAAAAACTGTACTGAAACTATGTAACTGCTCCCACACTCTTAAAAATAAAGGTTCTTTACTGGCATTGATGGTTCCGTGAAGAACCTGTAACATCCTTGGAACCTTTCCATTGCATAAAAGTTTCTTTATAGTGGAAAAGGTTCTTTAGGTTATTAAAATGTTCTTCAGAATTAGGGGAAAAATGGTTCCCCTTTCAGTCGGTCACTCCGAGTCACGTCGGATGACCGACGAAATTGGGATCTCGCCAGAGAGACCAATCCACTTCGAGTGTAACTAAACGAGCCAATGGACATTGGCATGCGATTATTGCATCCAGCTGCCGCTGATCACAGCGTGAGCATAAGAGGCAGCTGATGCACCGCATCAATTATCCTTTCGCTTCGGAGCCGAGCGGTAGTGGTTAAAGCTACTGCTCTCCCTTCCAAGAGAGTGTTCTGCGAGCGAGTGCGGGCGTTACGGCGCGGCAGCGGTGGTCACGGTGTCCGGGAGAGAAAGATCGTCTTCCTGCTGACAGCCACACTAGGAGTGTGCGGTGGCCAGCTCCCCTGCGTGCTTCAGCACTAAAAGAGCATTTCTCTGAAAGAGCAATTTCTCTAAAAGAGCAACACGGGTGATCGCGTCTTTTTAAAGATGTCTTTTCACCCGTGCGTTTCTGGGTGTGGTCGTTTCCTGGCGCCTCAGGACGGTCACGATCGCTTCCTCACGTGTCTGGGCATTCAGCACGCTGAGGTGGCTTTCGTGGATGGTTCATGTTCTTCTTGCGGGGACATGACCATCTCGGAGTGCGACTCTGCTATGTCAAACATGGCAGAGTCCCTCTGCCTGCCGTGATCCGGCGTGCACACTGGATCCGGTGGAGTTAGAGGTGATTTGAGGATTACGGTGAGGGCTTCCCCAAGTGGAGCTCCTCACCCCTCAAGCACTCCGCAGCCGGTGGAGCTGCCGAAGGAGCGCGCTGGCCACGCGTTTCCTTCGGTGCCCCCTCTGACGACCAGATGTCGATCACCGCATCGGAGGGCGGGCCCTCTCTCTCCGGGGATGACGACCCGGCTGCGTTGCCCCCTTCGGGTGTGGTAGCGTTGTCCGTGCCAGACCCAGAGATGACGGCTATGCTTTCCCGGGCCGCCGAGAATGTCGGGCTCGTGTGGAATCCTAAAAAGCCACCGTGTCCCGATCCTTCGAGGCTGGGCGAGTGGTTCCTCGGTGGGGGTGGCGCTGGTTCTCAGCGCCCCCCTCCGGTGCCATTCTTTCCGGAAGTGCATGAGGAGCTGACAAGATTGTGGAGGGCACCTTTCACTGCCCGAAACACATCTTGTAGTTCTTCCGCTCTCACCACCCTCGATGGTGGAGCCGCTTTGGGGTATGCGGGCATCCCCTCGGTGGAACGGTCTGTGGCCATGCAACTGTGTCCAACAGCCGCTTCCACCCTGCGGGGTGATCCGTGTCTCCCCTCACGGGCCTCTAAGTATTCGTCAGGTCTAACTGGCAGTGCTTGTAGAGCCTGTGGGGAGGCGGCTTCCGCCCTCCACGCTATGGCGTTGCTGCAGGTCCACCAGGCCAAAGCACTGAAAGACCTGCACGAGGGTGGTCACGACCTGGCGGTTCTACATGAGCTGCGTGCTGCGACGGACCTCGCGCTACGAGTGACGAAGGTGACCGCACAGTCTCTGGGTTGTGCGATGTCCAGGAGCGCCATCTCTGGCTGTGTCTCGCTGACATGACGGGGCAGGAGAAGGTACTCCCGTGTCACAGACCGGCCCTTTCGGCGACGCTGTCGAGAGCTTTGCCCAGCAGTTCTCGGCAGCCCAGAAGCAGACTGAGGCAAACACATCATGCGCCGGAGGAAACCTGCTGCTTCCACCCCGGCTGCAGCCACTCAGCCTGCTCGTCGCCGTGGGCGCCCCCTGCGGCCGTCCCCGCTCCCGCGCAGCCGCAGCAGCCTTCACCAGGCAGCGTCGTGGAGCCGGTCGCAGGCAGGACGCCCAGCCCGTCCAGGCCCCCGCCAAACCTGGCGGCAAGCGCAAGTGCAAGAGGCCCTGAGACGGGCGACCCAGAGATGGAGGAGACTGCTCATCGGGAGATGGTGACTGCACCACTCCCTCCCCCGGAGGAGGGCCGGGTGGAGTATCTTTTGTTCATTTTGTTCCGCCGCTGGCCCAGCAGCCAGCGGTACCCAAAACATCAGTAAAGAGCGGTCTCCTCAATCTCCGGGTCTCAAGAGGAGGAGAGTGGTGATCCGTGCATCACAGGATCACTTCCCTCCTCCTCTCTCGCCAGCAGGCAGCGGGTGGTTGCCCAAGAGCACCCCTCCTGCCCATTCGTGGAACCAGGTAAGGGCAGTAGCACTCCAGTCCCCGCTTCAAGTCGTCAAACGCCGGGCTGTCACAAGCCTCAAGCCGGGTTCCTGTGTCTCCTCCCATGCGAGGAGAAATCAGGTGAGTGCTACACTACACACCCAGACCCCGCCCCCTGCCGTCACAGGCCAGGCCGTCACAGGCCCTGGGGCCGGTCCCTGTGTTCCACCTCGCTGCCCCACCGCGGGCATGTCGGTGGGCCCGTTGGCCCCGCTGGTGCGGTCTCTCGGAGCCTGGTTAGCGCTCCCCAGCCCGTCCCGGTGGCTCCTGCGGACCATCAGACTCGGCTATGCGATTCAGTTCGCCCGGCGTCCCCCCCAAGTTCAGGGGCATCCGGTACACTTCAGTCAAAGCCGTCGATGCCCCTGTCTTGCTCGCGGAGATTGCAGTCCTACTGGCGAAGGATGCAATAGAGCCGGTCCCTCCAGCCGATATGAGGTCGGGGTTTTACAGCCCTTACTTCATTGTGCCCAAGAAAAGCGGTGGGTTACGACCGATCTTGGATCTGCGAGTTTTGAACCGTGCACTTCACAAGATGCCGTTCAAGATGTTGACGCAGAAACGCATTCTTGGATGCGTCCGTCCCCTAGATTGGTTTGCAGCAATCGACCTGAAGGACGCGTACTTTCATGTTTCGATTCTCCCGCGAGACAGGCCATTCCTGCGATTCGCGTTCGATGGTCGGGCATATCAGTACAAGGTCCTGCCCTTCCGGCTGTCCCTTTTCGCCTCGTGTCTTCACCAAAGTCGCAGAGGCGGCCCCTTGTTCCCCTGAGACAACGGGGTGTGCGCATTCTCAACTACCTCTACGACTGGCTCATACTTGCACAGTCTCGAGAGCTGTTGTGCGCACACAGGGACCTGGTGCTCAGGCACCTCAGCCAGTTGGGCCTTCGGGTCAATTGGGAAAAGAGCAAACTCGTGCCAACGCAGAGGATCTCTTTTCTCGGCATGGAGTTGGATTCGGTCAACCAGACAGCACGCCTCACCCAGGAACGTGCTCAGTCGGTGCTGAACTGCCTCAAGACTTTATCAGGCAGGACAGCGGTCCCACTGAAACTCTTTCAGAGGCTCCTGGGGCATATGGCTGCAGCTGCGGCCATAGTTCCGCTCGGTCTGCTCCATATGAGACCGCTTCAGCACTGGCTCCATGATCGAATCCCGAGGTGGGCGTGGAAACGCGGTACTCACCGGGTTCAGATTACACCGGCCTGCCGCAAGACCTTCAGCCCGTGGTCAGATCCTTCGTTCCTTCGGGCAGGAGTGCCCCTGGAGCAGGTATCCAGGCATGCTGTGGTATTCACGGATGCCTCGGCCACCGGCTGGGGTGCCACGTACAACGGGCACGCAGTATCAGGGGTTGGACGGGCCCCCTTCTGCGTTGGCATATCAATTGCCTCGAGTTGCTGGCAGTACGCCTTGCCCTGTGCCGCCTCAGAGGGCGCCTTTGGGGCAGGGACGTTCTGGTCCGTACGGACAACACTGCGACCGTTGCCTATATCAACCAGCAAGGCGGTTTGTGCTCCCGTCGCATGTCGCAACTCGCCCGCCACCTCCTCCTCTGGAGTCAGAAGCATCTGAGGTCCCTTCGTGCCATCCACATCCCAGGAGTGTTCAATCAGGCGGCCGACGAGCTGTCTCGAGCGGCACTTCCTGGGGAGTGGAGACTCCATCCCCAGGCGGTCCAGCTGATTTGGAGTCGGTTCGGAGTTGCTCAGGTAGACCTGTTTGCATCTCCAGAAACCACCCACTGCCAGTGGTTCTACTCCCTGTCCGAGGCAACGCTCGGCACGGATGCACTGGCACACAGCTGGCCCCAGGGCTTGCGCAAGTATGCGTTTCCCCCAGTGAGCCTGCTAGCACAGACATTGTGCAAGATCAGGGAGGACGAGGAGCAGGTCCTGTTAGTGGCTCCATATTGGCCCAACAGGACCTGGTTCCCGGAACTCATGCTCCTCGCGACAGCCCCTCCCTGGCCGATTCCTCTGAGGAAGGATCTGCTTTCTCAGAGACGGGGCACCCTCTGGCACCCGCGTCCAGACTTGTGGAAACTTCATGTGTGGTCCCTGGACGGGACGCGGAGGTTCTAGGTGACCTGCCCCAGGAGGTAGCGCTCACTATCGCTTCAGCACGAGCACCGTCCACAAGACGGGCCTATGCGCTGAAGTGGAACCTGTTCGTCGAATGGTGTTCCTCTTACCAGGAGGACCCCCGGAGATGTTCGATCAGAGCCGTGCTTTCCTTTTTGCAACAAGGGTTGGAGCGTAGGCTGTCCCCCTCCACCCTTAAGGTATATGTTGCTGCTATTTCTGCCCACCACGACCCCATAGAGGGGAGGTCGGTGGGGAAGCACGATCTGGTCGTCAGGTTTCTTAGGGGGGCCAGGAGGTTAAATCCTCCGAGGCCTCCCTCCCTTCCCTCTTGGGATTTGGCTTTGGTGCTAAGAGCCCTACAAACTGCCCCCTTTGAGCCATTGCAGTCAGTCGAGTTGAAGTTTCTTTCTATGAAAACCCTACTCCTGACTGCATTGGCCTCAATCAAGAGGGTGGGGGACCTGCAGGCATTTTCGGTCGACGAATCGTGCCTTGAGTTTGGGCCGGCTGACTCCAGTGCAACACTGAGGCCCCGGCCCGGCTATGTGCCCAAGGTTCCTACCACGCCCTTCAGGGACCAGGTAGTGAGCCTGCAAGCGCTGCCCCTGGAGGAGGCAGACCCAGCCCTAGCTTTGCTCTGTCCTGTACGCGCACTGCGTCAGTACGTGGATAGAACTCAGAGCTTCAGGACCTCAGAACAGCTCTTTGTCTGTTACGGAGGACAGCAGAAGGGGAAGGCTGTCTCCAAGCAGAGGATGGCCCACTGGATAGTGGATGCCATCACCTTGGCCTACGAAGCACAAGGTGTGCCCTGCCCGCTCAGGTTGCGTGCTCACTCCACTAGGGGTGTCGCATCGTCCTGGGCGCTGGCTCGTGGTGCCTCGCTAGCAGACATCTGTAGAGCTGCGGGTTGGGCGACTCCCAACACGTTCGCTAGGTTTTATAGCCTACGTGTCGAACCGGTTTCCTCCTGTGTTTTCACCTCAAACGGGTAGTGGCACTGAGAGGGCCGGCTCAGAGTCGGCTTGCGGCGTCCTTACGCCTAATTCTCCAGAGAGTTCCTTAACCAGGCAAACCCTGTTGAGTCCTCCAGCACTCCGGCGTCCGGACACGGCAGAGCGTCCGGCGCCAGGCCTTCAGCCAATGAATTCTTGAAAACTGGTGCGAGGCTAGTGCCCATATGAGAGACCCTGTCGGGATCCCATATGTGTATTCCACGGTATTCTTATTAGAGCCGTGTTTCCCCTGGCGGACCACGTTCTGCCATCTCTAAAGATGCAGCCTGAGCCATCTCAGAGACTTCCATGTGCATAAGGGCCCTCTGGGTTACTTCACATGTTTGAATGTCACTTAAACCCCCTTTGGGAGGAGGTGACTCCGCAGTGTGCCTCTTCCAAGTGGAAGGGCACGCTTCCCAGTGTTATCCTAGTCCTACTGTTTGGGTTGCTCAAGGAACACCAGTAGTTGACCTTCTCTGTGTAGAGCCCGGTCCTATCGTCTGCCTTATAGGAAGGGTCAGGAGCCCTACACAGGGCACTGGAAGGGGCAGCTCCTGTGGCGCTTTGGTAGGGATCCCAATTTCGTCGGTCATCCGACGTGACTCGGAGTGACCGACTGAAAGGGGAACGTCTCGGTTACGTATGTAACCCTCGTTCCCTGAAGGAGGGAACGGAGACGTCACGTCCCGTCGCCACAGTCGCTGTACCACCGCTGAGCTGCCGGGTCGCCGGCTCGGCTCCTCAGCGAAAACATAATTGATGCGGTGCATCAGCTGCCTCTTATGCTCACGCTGTGATCAGCGGCAGCTGGATGCAATAATCGCATGCCAATGTCCATTGGCTCGTTTAGTTACACTCGAAGTGGATTGGTCTCTCTGGCGAGATCCCAATTTCGTCGGTCATCCGACGTGACGTCTCCGTTCCCTCCTTCAGGGAACGAGGGTTACATACGTAACCGAGACGTTCTTTTAAGAACCGTTCACTAAAAGGTTCTTGGAAGAAAATGGTTCTCATATATATTAAAAATAGCCACAGCAAATGCAAAAGGGCAAAAGGAAGCAGTAGGCTCATACATAATTGTAGCCCTGTTGTGGTATATCAGAGGATCACATCAAAGCATGCACACACACACACACACACACACACACCCACACACACCGTCAGCAGAAAGAGCTGCCCCCTTGCAGCCACCAGAATGAAGGATGAGGTGTGGTGGAGAACAGCACTTCACCACAGTGCCCCTGCTGGCCACAGTAAGAACTGACACTTAAAATTCAACATCAGCCTGTTTTCATCTCATCTCCACATTTACATTAGTGTACAGTCAGGAATCTCTCCAGGGATTTAAAATATTCTGAGCATCAGCAGATCTTCAAAAAAAAAAAAAAAAAAAAAAAAAAAAACACTAACCACATCAGAATGTAAAACACACAAAGGATTATAACATTACAGTTGCTGCATGTAAATTTTTACTTTGCATGCAATATTAATGTGTTATTTGATGAAAGAAACAGGATGTGATCATTTTTCTTCAATTATAAAAGTCAACATGAATCACACTAGACCCTGTTTACTGTCTTAATACATGTTCTTTCTCTAAATGTGAACGATACACAACGAATGGTGCACATTAATACAAAAAAATGTGTGCCTTCATAATCTTTCATCAAAATGTAATAACTTTTCCTTTTTTCCTTCAACAACCTGTCATACAGATCACTTTTCACAGTCTTGCTGATGGATAAAATGGATTTTTATATTTTATCCATCAGCATTTTTAATAAAAAAGTTATAATTGTAATTTGAAAAATAATTTAACAAAAAATAATTTCTGAATTTAAATACATTTTTCTTTTCTAATTTCTAGTCAGATATATGTCACATTATTGAAATAAAATGTGTTTTTAACAGTGTTGGGCAAGCTACTTGGAAAATGTAGTGAGCTAAGCTAACAGTTACTCATTAAATGAAGCTTCACTACACTAAAGCTACAGCCCCGGGAAATGTAGCAAGCTAAGCTATAGCAACATGGCAAAAGTAGTTTACTACATCTAAGCTATTTTTTGTTTTTAATCATTTTTATATTGAACCAACATCATACCAAGTCAATGCTCTCTCAGTGATCAATAAAACTGTCAGTCAAGATATATAGACAGGCATTCAGTTTAATTGTTTATTCAACAACTGTTCCAAACCAATTTGGCAACAAAAATCACTATCATGTACAGGGCCGGATTTACCTCATATTGTGACATAGGCAAAATAAATTTTTCCTGTTGGCCGGATTGTTGGTATTGTGGCTTTATTATACACAGATACATTTATATAAATGATAAATGAACTAATAACGAACAATTCTTCTGCAGCATTTATTAATGTTAATTTCAACATGTACTAATGCACTATTACAGTTTTTCTCAGTTGCTTTGGTGCATTGCTCAAATCAGAAAAGAAATTCTCAAAACTACTTGTTCAACCTCCACATCATCCAGTCACTTGTGCACATCATAAAAGTAGTTTCTCATTCTTTTGAACAAGTTGCAATTGCTTTGGTACATTCATGCAACTGATTATGTACATTTGTCTGCGTTTTCCTACATTATCAGTTGCTAATGTTATATTGCTCAAAATGTATTATATAGTTCTCTGTGCAATTGTCTTACCCCTCAAAACATCTAGTCATTAGTTCATCGTATAATTCATTAAATGCAAAATGGTTGATCTAGTAGTCATAAACTGTCAAGCATCTTTTCTAAACATTTCTATTAGTCTTTTTGTAAATATGCCATGGATTGTGCAGGTGAATCTTGACTTTCACTAATGAAGAGAATGTAGATCAATGATAAACCAGTTCTCTGAAATTCCTCCATACAGTGCTACATGCAAAAGCAAAGCTCTGCCTGTGTTTGTCTTTCTAATTTTGTATTTTTGCCTTTGTGCCCATATTTATTTTTCTTTTCTATATCACAATGACGTTGTAAAGTTTTGTTTTTTTTTTGGTCAGACCACTAGTAAAAGTGTAACTGTGAATCCTATCCAGTCTCTTTCAATCAATATCCCCACATACAGTAATATGTAAATTATACTTTTGAAATGGATATGGCAAACATAAGAAATGCAGCCTTCTGCATTTCAATACAGTAACTGTCATCCAAACTGTTGCCATAGTTTATATCAGGTAATAAGAACAGTTTGCACTGTTAGGCCTATATTGACAACATGACTAAGCATTTTGACTATCTTGTTTGTGAACAATGACACAAGGACTTTTCATTCTGATGGCACTGTCTGATATGTTCATTGACATAAATACTTTTGAGAGATGAACTAAAGATTTTGAATAGGTTTCAGGCTTTTGCAGGTAATCCATTGTGTGGTGCTGTTTGTACAAATTGTTTTGAGAAATGCACATACTTTGCAAATATTAAGGATGATTCGAGAAATGCACCAAAGTGACTGAGAAAAACTGTAAAATAAAAAGTTGTTTGTTAACATTAGTTAATGCACTGTAAACTAACATGAACTACCAATGAACGACTGTATTTTCATTAACTAACATTAACAAAGATTAATAAATAGTGTAATAAATGTATTGTTCATTGTATGCTCATGTTAGTTAATACAGCTTGCATTAATGAAATCTTATTGTATAGTGTTACCATATAGATGTATAGGCCTGGCTATTTGTATCGTTACATGTGTCATATTATTAACATTTCACCAAAATCAAGTTCAAGCTTTTGACCAGCAAAAAAAATTCTATCATAATTTACTCAGCCTTATGTCGTTCCGGCCCTCTACGAGTTTCTTTCTTGTGTTAAGTACAAAAAAAAAAAGATATTTTGAAAAATGTTGGTTGCCGAACAGTTGACGGTAGCCATTGGCTTCCACAGTATGGAAAAAAATACTTTTGAAGTCAATGGCTACCATCAACTACTTGGTTACCCACATTCTTCAAAATATCTTCTTTTGTGTTCAACAGAAGAAAGAAACTCATACAGGGTGAGGGTGAGTAAATGATGAGAGAATTTTGATTTTTGGGTGAACTACTCTTTCACACTGCTTATGTTGATTTGAACAGGTCTTACTCTGTTTTCTGAAGGTGTGGGAGTGACCGGCCGGGAATTGCTGGATCTGGTTGACGGAGGTGGTAGTGGAGGTGCAGGTGCAGGTGGAGCTGTTTGTTGCCTGCTGCTCACGGGTTGGTCGAGGAGGTTACTCATTCTGCTGCTGCTTCTGAAAGAGCTGCTACTGTACAGAGAAAGAGGTCAAAGGTCATGAGACTGAAGCTCAGATGCGCAGGTGCTGGGAAATGTGCAGTATCGGCTTACCTGGAGAGAGGAGGTCCAGGTGGTTCATCCATGGGGCCTACGTAAGCAGCAGGGAACCAGCCTTGCCTGAACAATGCAGATCGAATGAACAGGAAACTAAATCAGGTGGTCCATCTGAGCTCTGTATGTGTGTTTTAATGCATCACTGAAGAGAATACAGCAACTCTCCATTTCATGAATGGACACTGGAGTTTAAATTTAGGACGTTATGATTTAGACTTCTTCTACACTAATCCAGATACATTTGAAAATGCTTTTTTTTTCTCCATGTTTTGGCCTCCCATCCACACTGAGACAACATTTTTGTCCAGCAAAAATGGAGCTTTTAGAAGATCCCGCGTGGATAAAACTGAAAATGCAATTTTCATGTTGTAGTGTGGGCTGTAAAAACTGAAGTATTTTAAAATGATAACGCATGTTTAATCATATGACGCATACTGTACCGATAGCTATCTAGATATTACCAGTATATGCCTGCTATGTGTTATTCACTTTCATAGTGTTGCTAAAGATAAATGTTACAGATAACAGATAAATGTTTAAGATAACAGAATATTTACTTTTTGCTGTCCTGTGGCAAAATATGAGGGCAATTGTGTTTTAGATAATACGTGCAATGGCGATTGTGACCTGGACTCACCATCACTTGGTGAGATATTTTGCTAATAAAATAATCGTGCCAAAAGAATAGCGTGAGAACTTTATGATGTCTGGTCTCGCAGTATCATCTCAATGAGCTTTTATTATGTTTTACACATACACAGATGTTTTTAGCATTTTCTGACATTTCGGTGTTGACGAGAAACTTTTGGAAAAGCTTGAAAATGCTAATGAGGACAGAACATTTTGAAATGAAAACGCTGTATTCATTTGTATCCGGATCAATGTAGACAATTCTCTCACCGGCCAGAGCTGTCAGAGCGGCCGAACAGCCAGCCGTTCCTCGGCTCTTTAACAAGTAGGGTGATGGTTTCTCCTCGGGAGAACGGCAGGAGGGTGGAGTTTGCAGAGGGAGGGTGGGGCACCAGTGCTCGCATCAATTTGCCTCCAGCCAATCCTGAGATGGAGCTGGAACGACTGGGCTGAGGGGAGGGGCCTGAGATGAAGGGGTGAAAGTTTGTCATATTAAACACAAAAAACAGTGCATAATGTTCACAGATGTCTTTTCTAATCTCAAAAAAAAGCTCTCCACACCTCTAGAGGGAACCGTGCCCAGTGGTTGCTCTGCCCAGCGGTTAACATCAAGCTGAGAGAATGACACAGGAAAAAAAAAAAAAAACGTAAGTGAATTCTATTTTAAATACATTTTTTTTAATATTTAAATTTTTGTTTAATTTATGTAATGTAATACATTTTAATATAATAAAGTTTAGGCTACTTTTTATTTTTGGCCCTTTGTATTGAGAAGTTTAGGTACTTCTGATTTAGGGCCACTAAGTGTCATTAAATATAATATCATATGGTTCTTTTTTTATATGATTATTGTGTCATTATATCTCACAATGTTGTCCTCCAGTCGTGAAGGAGTGCGTGGACGAGATTCTCTTGTGTGATTCACCAGATCTTTCCACCCCTCTGCTTTGTTTTGCAGGCCGTCCCCTGTCTGTGGGAGGAATAAAGCAGTCATTTAAACACGCATTAATCAAACTGAGCACTTCTAAACAATTTTTAATAGGCAGGGAAAAAAAATCACATTCCAGAAAATTATTTTAATGCTGCCCAAATATTTTGTCTTTCAAAGATTTTTTTTCCCCCCTTTCACATTTTCAGTACATTTTGACACAAATTCTCCCTAATAATATCTACGTCAGGGGCGTTTCCTCCGAGGAGGCACTGCCTCCTCAAAAAATTGGATGAGAAAAAATTCATAGTGCAAAAATAAAACAATGCAAATATTATAAAATATGACATTAAAACTGTATAAATCACTCATTTTTCTAAAGAAACATTGTCCAATAGTGACACCAGCAGGTAAAGTTACAGCGGGAGTCTGCATCTCTCTCGCCTCCCCTGAGCCCATTGAGTTTTAACATGAGCATGCGGTGGGTTTGGTGGGGGGTGACTGAGAATGGATGGGGGAAAGTCACGTGAGAGGAGGCAATGCCTCCATTGCGATATGATTGGATATTATTGGTTATGTTCGGCTGTGATTGGTTCATGCGATAAATCCCACCTCTTGTGATCAAGCGTGTTCACAAAACAGTCTAAATGAACAATATAATGGTGTTAATGGGAAAAGTAGTTTTTATAAAAAGTAAGTAAACAACTCACACACTTAGATATAACCTCTTTGTTACATCAAAATAATACTTGAAATGACCTGAAAATATGATCTGTGAGAGTTTTTAGTGAGTAATCAGCTTGGTGAAATTTAAAGTAAATCTCATGTCTGTGACCAATAGTTCTGATGACTGATGATCCGGAAAAAAAATCAAAAATAGTTAGAAGTTAACTATTAAAAAGAATAGCTGAACATAAGTTCACAAATAGTTTAAATTTTTACTGCCTTGAGTTATTATTTTGGAATAAATGTAAAATGCTTAAAAACACCAACTTGATGAGATTCACACTTAGCTTTAATAAATAAAATATCGATTACACTGTTAATGTAAAAATATAAAATAGAAGAGAATTTCTCTCTCTTACTCTCGCTCTCTCTCTCGCTCTCTCTTTCTGATAGTGTATGTTTATTTTACCAAGAAAATGTGACTGGGACATGAATTTACATTTGATTAATAAAAAAAAAAAAAAACTGTGAGGACTTTGCCTCCTCATTTCCACATACCACTGATCTACATATCACTTTAGTTACACCCCAAAGCTCTCTGACACATAATGAGTAGATAGTTAATTATGAACACTAATAAAAAGTAATGATATTAACCTTGTTCATGAGATATGCAATGGACTGGGTGAAGCCGCTGTGTTTCTCTGCCAGGAATCGATATCTTCTTTCTTCCTCCTTTAACGCCTCTCTCTGACACTCTTTGAGAAAGTGCACATATTCGCTGCCGTCCTACACACATCCATCAACATTATTACCATAAACATCATTATCATTCTTTTTTCATATTTCATACCGTTATGAATTACAATAATGCCTTACAGCATCTGTTTGGCTACAGCACTCTAAAAAAATAGTTGTTTTGTTGGAGACACTACTGTAAGTTGTAGGTAAACAACCGTTCAAATGTTTTTTAATTTCATAAAATTGCTGTATTTTTGATCAAATAAATGCAGCCTTGGTGAGAACTAACTTCTTTCAAAAATATTAAAACATCTAACCAACCCCAAACTTTTGACATGTACATTTGTTGGTCACAGAGTAATGGCTGATTTCAGATATTCCTTTTAAATTGCAATCGGCCATTTTAAAGGAGCTTCTAATCTGCCTTTTGAATCTTAACATGACAAATGAGTCATTCTATACCAGGGCTGGGCAACTACGGTCCTGGAGGGCCGGTGTCCTGCAGAGTTGCCCAGTCCTGTTCTATACAGTCCTCTGGACTCCACAAACATACAGGAATGTCCAAATCTAGTGAGCCATTTGGCAAGGGTCACACACTGCTCTCACCTGTGGGACCCCTCGCCTCATCTGTCTCTCCAGTGCCGATGCCTGGTTTCTCACTTCAATCTCATAGTGCCTCCTGCTGTTCTGGAGGATCAAGTGAACCAACAAAATCAACATCTATCATATTAGTTTCAATATTCAGATTCATTGTAATCAGATAATTTTCCTTGTTATGAGTTGGCTGAAGGATAAATAATCTTTTATTAGCTAAACATTCATTTTAATCCTAAATTTAACTGTCTTTTTAAGAACAGGCGTTTATGCATGTTTTTGTTGTTAAAATGTACTTTTTTTGTTTGCATTTGCAATCTACAACTCACCGATATGTATTCTTTATCTAGTCTGACATTGTTCTCCATCTCTCGAAGGACCTCAGAGTGGAACCAGCGGAACTGAATCAATCACACAGACTCGTTAAACATGGCTGTATAGACAATCAAACATGCACTAGTCAACAACGTCATAGGTCATAGGCGATATTGAAAGATGGGTCAATAGAGGAGGATCGGTAACTCACCACTCCCTCCAGCTCATTGTTGAGTCTCCTCTGACTGTCTGAGATCTGGATCAACACATCACCTGCAAAACAAGCACACACATATAGCCTTATAACAGCTTCTGCTTGAGTGTCCATGTGTTAAAGTACAATTATTAACCTCGAAATGTTGCACTGCCAAGCTGATGTTGTGTCATTTATTATTTAACATCACAGAGGAGGTGCAGTTATCTGATATTGACTACAAAACTCATGCGCACGCACACACACACGCTGTCATACCATCTCTCTGTGGTCATAAAATATGATTCATAGCTACAAAAGCACCATTGAAATTTAATGAAATTTTTCCATTAAACCACAACAGGGTGATAGATGTCAGTTATAAATAAACACACATACACACACATTAATGTGTGTAAGAGAGATCCGAGGAGGAACATGGTGAATTTAGTACAATATGAGTGTGTGAAGGGCACTGGCTCCCTTCAAATTTATCACCTTCAATAAACACACATAACTCTCTTTCTTTGTCCCTGTAATGGAAAGTACATATTTATCAGAAAAAAAGAAAATGAACTGTATATTAAAAATCTCTGAGTTTGACAGAAATGTGTCCTGCTGTAATTTAAAAGTATGAAAGGAAATGAAAAGATAAGAGGAAACAAAAGCTTACCCAGCAAACGCGATGACATGCTCTGCATGGCCTGTTCACCCATTTTAGACAGAGCATTGAAATAGGCCTCACTGGTGACGGCAAGGGCTATAGATACACACACAGATTTAATTATTTTACCACTGTAAGTATGATTTTTTAACATCTTTTCACAGTAATAATATCTTAGCATCCTTAAAGCAAGATTAATTTGCTTGAGATAAAATATTTAAATTCATTTAGACATTAAAGACTAAAACTTTGCCATCATTTACTTTTTTTTTGGCTCATTTAACCCTTCTTTGCCTTCCATCGTAGTGCTCAAATCTAATTTGTGTGATTTGAATATGAGACAGTAGACAGTGTTGTATCACCTATATTTTTGTAATTTTCTCAGTGCAGTGCAACCTTTTCTAGTGCCTGACATTATTTACATTTACATTTATGGTTTTTGCAGATGTTTTTATTTTATTCAATCATTTTATTTTCATTGAGACAGACACCAAAATGTTTTATATAAAGTTACTTGTGCCTGAAAAACTGTTATATTCTTATATCCTCTCATTTCCTTCATTATCCACTAAACACACACTTACAACATAATTACAATTTAACAAAATATTGTATATTGTATATTATATGTTATTACATATAATTATGAGATATAATGATATAATAGTTATAATATTTTGATTCATTTACAGCAGTGGTCTCAAACTCAGTTCCTGGAGGGCCACAGCGCTGCAGAGTTTAGCTCCAACCAGCACCAAATCACACCTGCTTGGAAGTTTCTAGTAATCCTGAAGACCATGATTAGCTGGATCAGGTGTGTCTGATTACGGTTGGAGCTAAACTGTGCAGAGCTGTGGCCCTCCAGGAATTGAGTTTGAGACCAATGATTTACAGTGTAAGTCTACTTTTAACATCTTGTTTTATAAGTAATAATATTTAAACATCCTTAAAACAAGATTAATTATTAAAACAAGTTAAAAGGTTACATGTTATTTAAATTCATTAAGATATTAAAAGACTAGTTCACACACAAATTCAAATGAACTCTTAGCTTGCCACTGTACCAGTGACGTTGGATTCAATGACAACAAACCTGCATGATATATTTGAATACTCAAATGTATTTTAAATATATTTAGAAAATGTATTGATATTTGCAACTGTAAATGAGATTTGAGAGCTATAGTGAAGAAGATTAAAAAGCCTGTTTTGACTTCACATAACTATCTGGTTTCTTCTGTGTTCATTGTGTTCTGCAGAAAAAAAGAAAGTGATACAGGTCTAGAATGACAAGAGGAAGAATATGATAACAAAATTGTAATTTTGTTGTTGAACCAACCCTTTAAGACTCATTTAACAGACAATATATCATGTATATATGTGCATTTTGTCTTGTTTAATCTGCTGATTTGTTGTCTTGTTTTAATCACATTATTTAATTTCCTGTTCCTAATGGCCATTTTTGTCTCTTTTTATTTCTTTGGGCTGAAGTGGAATGTTTAGTTTTGTTTCTTTAAGGGCTGATATCAAGTCAAATATTCATTGTCCAATCACCAAAAACAATATAAAAAAGTCATTTTATTGGTTCTTTAATCTTTTGAAATATGACTATCAAACAAATGGAACCTTGTTTGATAGTCATCTTTCAAAAGATTAAAGTCTTTCCCAGGTACAGCGAGTTAGTGAGTTAGTGAAACTCAAGACTCATAAAATAGACAGTCATTAAACAATGATGTTGAATCAGCCAATGACGCTGCAGCAATGCTGACTTATTATCATCAATGACAACCGGCAGGCCAAAGTTCAACCACTTTGCTTTCCTTCTCCCTCCTTCCATCTATTTTAGTCTTACCGTCTAATGCATTCATTCTTTCTCATGTTAACTTGCCTTGGAAAGCCTGAATGTAGCTGTTTCCCACTGCCACCAGTCTCTGCAGACCTGGGTTGAACTGTTCCAATATGGTCTGAACGGATGGACAAACAGTGTAAGAATGAGAGTCCGATCACAGATCAAATGTCAACACATATTGTCACTACGTTACTTCACATCAATCTGTCACCTTGGTTGCAGATTGCTGTTTGTCACAACAAAATGGTCTATCTAAAATCACTTCTGAAAAATACAGATTTCTATATATAGTTCATATTTTCTATGTATATAAAATGTACAATAACTTTATGATATTTTACATTGCATCATTAAGCTTTCTCTCTATAATTTGAAGTCATTTTAATATTTCATCATAGAATATTTTATAAATAATGTGTGTGTGTGTGTGTGTGTGTGTGTGTGTGTGTATACACATACATACAATTATGCTTCATGCTGTAACAATGTAATAATTATTTTTTAATTATTATTTTTGAATGACATTTTTAAAAAACATACAGGCAACATTTTAACTCAATATCAATTTATAAATGTAAATTCATGTATTTTAATAATCTTGTTTTACTCAGCTAATATACATGTGATTGTGTATAATTCACACTTAGAAGTGAGAGGCTTCACACTTACTGTATAAATGGCAAGAGTGGTGCGGTGCAGTTGATCACTGTTTTGTCCTGACATCCTGATCTGACACTGTGACACAACAAACAAATAAAAAACATCCACTGACTAAACAACAAACAACCAAACTGACAGATGACCCACTGCTGTCTCCCCCTTGTCTCCTGTGTCCTTTCCTGTCTCGTCGCGTTTGTGAGTGTGTTTGTGTGTGTGTGTGTGTGTGTGTGTGTGTGTGTGAGACAGAGAGAGAGAGAGAGAGAGAGAGGGAAACAGTGAGCTATTATCACTGGTGTGGCCTGTGAATTATTGAACAGTGCAGAGTAATAAAAGTGTGACTGAGGTTAGACACCTGCGATAAGAGACAGGACTGGTGTTGAATCGCCTATATTTTGCATTTTTCTCAGTGTAGTGATCAGAAACTTTTGCAAGAGCCTTGACACCTTTTGCAAGAGCCTTTATTACCTTTATATGTATGCATTTGGTTCTTTTTTATTGAAACAGATATAAAAAAAAGTGTTGCATACACACTTGCTAGGGCTTGGAAAACTATTATGTTCTTTAACAACTGTCATTTCCGTCATTATCCCTAATAAGCATAATCATACAACATATTTTTAATTTAATGAAATATTTAAATTAAATAATGATTTTGAAATGCATAAAATAAATATTAAGTATACTGACAGATAGATATATAGATAGATAGATAGATAGATAGATAGATAGATAGATAGATAGATAGATAGATAAAGTATAATTATTCATATAATAATAATAAATAGTTTAATACAATTAAATATAAATTATACATATAAAGTAGGCCTATACTAATATTTATGTACAGATATGAAATATTAAAATTTTTAAATGTATAAAATGTAATATAAAAAACTAATTATACATATTAAGTACACTAATATTTATGTAGAATAGATAGATAGATAGATAGATAGATAGATAAGATAGATAGATAGATAGGGTATACTTATTCATATAATAATAATAATAGGCTAAATAGTTTAATAAAATGAAATAGTATACTATGTCTATATAAGTACACTAATATTTATGTAGTACAAAGATATGACATTTTAAAATGATATATAATGATTTTTAAGTATATAAAATGTAATAAGATAAAAACAAATTATACATATTAGGTACACTAATATTTATGGCTAGATAGATAGATAGATAGATAGATAGATAGATAGATAGATAGATAGATAGATAGATAGATAGTTATGGTATGAGAATGTAAACAAAAACATTGTTTTTTTCCTTTTTCCCCTCTAATGTCTATCATCTGTAGATCAGTGTATTCTTTCATGGGCCGCTGTGTTCAAGGGGCGTGTGTGTGTGTGTGTGTGTGTGTGTGTGTTTGGTTCACTCCTCCACGGCGCAGGATCTCTCCATCGCTTCCGCGGAAGAACCCGTCTCTGCTGTCCCACTAAAGATGGAGCTGTCTGCGGCAGGGGACCGAGTGTTTGCCGCTGAGGCCATCCTGAAGCGCCGCGTCCGTAAGGTCAGTCTGTTTATAACAGGACCTCGTTTTATTTCCTATCACTGCGGCCTACAGACGCACTAAACTTCAGCCCTGCGGACCGAGCGCAGTGCATTCAACTGCAGTAGAGCACCCATGCTTTCCTATGCATTCATAAACCGCTTGTATTACGCGCAGTTGTGTATGCATTCATTTTTAGGGCACTAATCTGACAGAGTTGCTCATTTTTGAGCTCTGTGTATTGTGTAAGTTGGTTTAGGTTGGAGTGGCGCCAGCTGGAGCTGGTGCTGTTAGCGCGTTAGCTTTTTTGTGTCTGACCAGAGTGCAAATTTTTGACAAAGGCCGGTTCGTCTGACACCCCATCGACACTGCAGGCGTGCGACGCGACGCTACACAACTAAAACGCTAGCACTGTATCTTAAGCAGAGAAGCTCTTTACAGTGCGTTAAAATCAACCAACAGCGCATTTCGCGCGTTTGCAGAATGACAGTTTCGAAAATTTATAATGGAATGTTTACGTTCTATATGCTATCTGTAGCGTCGCGTCGCGCAGCAACCACTCGTTTTTACATTCAACTCGCTGTTTGTTTTTGCTTTCAGTACGACGGCGATTTTTTTGAGGGACGGTATGGAAGGAAATGTTGCTTGTCAAATGACCAGCATCGCCTGATACTAAATACATGAAAGAACTTTTTGTATATTGTGTTACACCACGCATGCGCACGCATTTGATTGCGTTCATTACTGAATGGACGAATTTTAATATTACATTTATGGGGTCATGATTATTTAAAGGCGTAGTTTACCCTAATTTAGGGCGTTTTTGTCAACATTTACTCTCTCACCCTCTATCCAATACTGCACGACTTACTTTCTTCAGTGGAACACAGGTTTTGAAGAATATTCTTTTTCCATACAATGGACGTGAATGGGAACTGGGGCTGTCAAGCACCAAAAAAGGACAAAAATCACTGGCATCTTAAAAGTGGTCTATATGACAATATTGCAAGTCTCAAATTAGCTTTGTCATATTGACTACTTCATGACCCTAAATAGGACAAGCTGTTTGGAGGATGAATGGATATGGACTACTTTTATGATATATTTACACTGCTTTTTTAAACACTGAAGCATCATCTGTATAGAGCGAGCTAAGATTCTAAAAGAGTATCTATTCACGTGTTTCATTAAAAAATAATGGCATATGATTTAATAACAGCAGGAAGGAGAGTAAATAAGGACAACTATTCCGTCAGTGAAAGATGTGGTCACACACTTTATTTTAAGGTCAAATTCTTGCTATTAACAAACCATTAACTACTTTGACTCGGTAAACTTCTAATTTGCTGCTTATTAATAGTTAGTAAGTTAGTTGTTAAGTTTAGGTATTGGGATTATGGATGTAGAATATGGTCTTGTAGAATAAATGCTTTATAAGTACTAATAAACAGCCAGTATGCTAGTAATATGCATGCTAATAAGCAACTAGTTAATAGTAAGAATTGGTCCCTATACTAAAGTGTTACCAAAGAGATCTTCCAGAAATGTTGGGAACTGAATCTCATCTGTCTTTTCCATAGGGTCGGATGGAGTACCTAGTGAAATGGAAAGGATGGGCAATAAAGTCAGTGAACAAAAATATGATTCATTAATTAAGTTTTGTATATCTAATAGGACATGGATGTTAAATGATCTGTATATTTTGCAGGTATAGCACATGGGAACCTGAGGAGAACATCCTGGATGAACGACTCGTTGCAGCGTTTGAACAAAAGTGAGTTGTGTGTTTTATTGTTGCAAAATGATTCTTTCTCCTGATTAACATATTTAAAGGAAATTGACTTCTACAGAATATCAACTCATGCGATCATGAGCGTTAAATACGTTTGTGGCAGTTGGCGGTTCTGTTTGAAGTGGTCTCCCTGATTCAGAGCTAGATCAGCTCTTTCCTGCATACTCACAGGAAGCATTCACACAGACATCTGCAGCCACATCACATGAATTCTCAAGTCACAGTCTGAAGCAAGACTTTGTAGTCATGCTTTTGCTCGGAGCAAGTTTGTTGTTCATAAAGGTGAAACTGGCAAAAACCTGTGCAAACACTGACATAATCACAAACCCTTTTGAACAACTCATATTTTTACTCAGAGAGCGGGAGCAGGAGATGTATGGACCTAAAAAGAGAGGCCCGAAACCTAAAACATTGCTTCTAAAGGTATGTCAGCAATACCAACTGACTGGAAATAAATGTAGTTTGTGGTGTGCAAAGTCATCTAGTTAATTTGTTTTGGAAATATGCTTTTAAAATATTAAAAATGATCCCAAAAATTAAAATTTTGTCATCACTCCCATTCATTCATCCCTAACCCATAAGACTTTTGTTCATCTTCTAAACACAATTTAAGATATTTTTAATGAAACCTGAGCGATTTCTGTCCCTCCAGTAAAAGTCCACGCTAGATTGATTTTTCATTTTCCGCTAAAAATAAGTTTCTTCCCGCTACAGCACCTAAAATCCCACATGCAGAGATCTACGTGGATATTTCAGTCCTGTTTCAGTATGATTCTGTCTCCCTCAGGTATCATAGGCTTTTTTTACCCAGTTCGCACACACGGGATGCTTCTGACTTTTCACCTTGTCGCGGCAGTGAAAAGCAAGATTCTTTCCATTGCTGTCACATACAACCCGAAAGCATTGAGCATTTTTTTTTAGATATTTAGATTTTGCGGGAGTCCCATGAGTCATTTATTTCACCCGATTCCCGCTCACGTCAGTATTAGAAATTCAAATCTTGTTCCACGCCACACTCAGTTCTATCGTGTCCCGTGGGAATGCAGACCTCTAGTCAATGCAACCACAAGTTCATAAGATGTTCATAAAGAGACTGCAAAGAAAGTCAAAGGAATCAAGCAGTTTAATCTAAATCTAATGAAGATAGCTTTGAACAGATTTAATTTAGGCTTTTATTTACATATAAACACTAGGGGTGAACGGTACACAAACATGATGGTTCGGTACGTACCTCGGTTTTGACGTCAGGTTCGGTACAGGAGGGGGAAAAAAACTAAACATAAAATCATAAACATAAAAGCAGTGGTTTACTGAACAAATTGTGACCCATGCTGGCAAAATGAGTCGGAATGAGCACATTTTCAAAAATGAGTTATTCTCTATTAAAATATCTTCAGAATGATATATGACTTGTTGGAATCAGACAAAAAATGACTGAGCTACAGCCGTTTGAAGGCGATAGAGTCAGCAGAGTTGATTTTGAGAAAAATCGAGTTAAAGTTTTCTGAAGATTCCAAAGCAAAATCACCAAGCAACATTGCATATTTTCCTCCAGTTCTTTTCTTAATAATAATTACTATATTCTGTCGTCCAGAAGTGAGCAGAGAAAAAGGTACTTCTCTCAGAAAACATACAAATAAAGATCATTTTAGATGTTTTATTACTATTTGGAGCATTGGGATCGCTAGAAGAGGGCTTAATGAACTCATTTTTGCAAAAAAACTCAAATTCGACCAAAATTGGCATTTTTCACCTCTTTTGCCTGTAGCTCAAAATTAGACCGTGCACATTCTTACTAATTTTTCCAGCACGGGTCACAGTTGTTCTTTCTTGATATAAATTCAATTATAATTAAAATTTTCTTAGGGATAAAAATCTAACTCAGCTTATACTCTAAACTATAGAGAGACCTTTTACATTACTATAAGGTTGCAATTAACAACAGAGCCCAAACTTAAATTTAATTACTATTTATTTTTAAATATAATAATCAACAGTCAACTTAAAAATGGCATGCAAACATGTAAATTGCACATAATGCAGTTTTTAAATTGACTTCTAAATTATAAAATGTCTATTTGTTGTTGAAATATATTAATTTAAACAGTGGCTGTCATAACTTGTTTCATAACAGATTTATTTGGGCATACTTTAAATAATTAAGACATCACTAACAGGTAAAGTAAAATATAATGAGTATATACATACGAGTATATATAATGAGTGTAATATTTTGCGAAATGCTCTTCTCTAGACTTCTAGAGAAGACTTCTTAAGTGCTACATGACATTTTGTTTACAAGCTGTTTTATTGACGTCTTTCCGCGGTTGAAACAGATTGAGCGATTACGTTGAGATGTTCATTCATGTTTATTTTGCATTAAAACTAGTAGTAAAGAGGAAGGAAAGATAACGCTCACTCATGCTCCACACTACCATTTGAACTGAGGCGTTTATACAGCGATCTGTCTCACCACATCAAAGGACGTCAAAACGGCATTCATTGTTTAATTTTCGGAAAAAAATGAACATAATTTGAAATATGAGACTTTGTTTCTTATCAAAAGTAACAGTATATAAAACTGGAAGTTTCCAATGAAGTTCCACTCGTGCAGTGGTTAAAACAATGCTGTACATGCATACCGAACCAAAAGACCCCTACCGAAGATTTTCGGTATGAATATGTGTACCGTTACACCCCTAATGAATGGAGCTCATCATATATAGTAAACGGAAGCTTAAACATTCTTGCTTTACATACATCCTCATTGGTTCTTGCGAAAGCTCAAACATGCTTGTGGGACTCTCAAAAACAAACCTCATTGGTTTTTGTGCGTTAAGTATGCACGTTTTTGAGTGAGTGGACTTTTCAATTGGGTTTTGAAGATGAACAAAAGTCTTATGGGTTTGGAACGACATAAGGGCAAGTGAATGATGACAGAATTTTCATTTTATTAGTAAAATAACCCATTAAGAAGTGAATAATTTTTCACTTTTTCTCAATTATTTAGTCAAGAGCGCAGGTTGCAGAGACTTCCTCACGAGTCCCGGAGTTCAAGCACACTCGTCCTCAGCAGCATTCCAAGCTTCCTCCGCCCTCGGCTGCACCGTCCTACACCCCAACCGCCCCTTCCAATGCTAAACTGCAATCAGGCGCCGCTCAGCCCAAACTGAAGAAAGACATTCACCGCTGTCATCGCATGGCACGCCGCCCCTTGCCCCGCCCAGACCAAACAATTGGTCCCGCCGGTCCTTTTTCATCCCGTCCGACAGTCAGTCCTTTCTCGGAAACAGTCCGCATTCTCAATCGTAAAGTCAAACCCAGGGAAGTAAAGAAAGGACGGGTCATTCTGAACCTCAAAGTGGTTGACAAGGCCGGGAATGGCGGAGTTGCTAATAGTAGAAGGACACACGTGCCCTCCGCCCAACAGTCCCATTTTGTGCGGCAAAAGATTCCGTCCCGGAATAGGGTGATTGGGAAAAACAGGCGGTTTGGAGAGGTGTCCTACCGAGGAATCCAGCCCCCCATTAGAAGCACTGGGTTTCCTGTTTTCGGAAAACTCTTTGATTCTCACTCTCTGAACAATGCAGAGAAACAGACTCAAAGCGGAGAGACTCGTAATAACACAACAAACAATCTCTCTTCCTCCCAAAGTTCAAAGGTGGACGTGTCCAAAGGTCAGACTCTTGATGAACTGCCTCCATCAAACTCAAGCTCGGAAGTTTCGGACGGCGAGCCACCCTCCCCGCCACAAACCCAATCCCAGCATTCCTCATTGCAGCCCAAGACCTCCGCAACCAAGGCCCCAGATCCTTCCCACCACAAACTTGCTGCTCAACCGGTAGCATCCAAAAACAGCTCGGGTCCTTCTGCTCTTCCATCTTCTCCCATGTTTTCCTCATCGTCCTCTGCATCTTCATCCTCAGAAGACAACGAACACATCCTGGACCTTTCCGTACCTCATGAAATGGACAGGCGATTGCGGCGACGCCATCCCTTCTCTGGCCATCGTCCACTCAAGGTCCCAGAGGTGCCCGTGTCGGAGGAACCGTCGGAGGAAGAGGAAGATTTGGACTGGCATCCTGACATGACCTCCCGATGTGCCAATGTGGTTGTCACGGACATCACAGCTAACCTCCTCACCGTAACGATCAAGGAGTTCTGTCATCCGCCGTCCGCTACTCCTCCTCCCTGCTACCCCAAAAATATATCAGCTCAGCACAGCACAAAACAGCCAAAGCACCACCCCAACAAAACATGAGTGCGGCCGCTACAGATACAACCTCCTCCAGCCTTCAGAAGGGATTTTTGGAGGTTTGTTAGTAGATTGTTTACAGTTTCAGCTGCCTGGTGTTTTGTTAAGAGATGTGGCCAAGCTGTCCACTCTACAGCACTGTGCCATGACTTTTGTAACCATGAAAGAATGTCTCTTGGCTCACTGTGTTTAATCTGAACACATGGACTTTTTTAAGGATGAATTTACTCACGAATGGCTTCTTTAAAGATGTGCCAAGCAACTTCCTGTATGATATTTATTCCATATATATCATTACTGGTTGGTTGGTTTGTATGTATTCACTACTGTTCAAAAGTTTTCAGTTGGTAAGGTTTTTTTTTTTTTGAAACAAGTACAAACAGTATTGTCAAATATTATTAGAATTTAAAACAGTTTTCTATTTTAACAGTTTAAAAAATAATTTATTCCCATGATGGCAAAGCTGACTTTTCAGCAGCCATTACTGCAGTCATGAGTGTCACATGATACTTCAGAAATCATCCTAATTTGGTGCTCAAGAATCATTTCTTGTTCATATCAATGTTAAAAACAGTTGTGTTGCGAAATATTTCATGGAAATTTTGATACATTTTTTTCAGGATTCTTTGATGAATATAAAGTTAAAAAGAATAGCACTTATTTGAAATATAATTTTTTTGTTACAAGTCTTTAACCAAAAATACTAATTTCTTATTAAAAATCATACTGATTCCAAGCTTTTGAACAGCAGTATATAATATAAACCAAGTATTATCTGCATCTTCAAACTCACTTACATATTGGATTCTATTTACTGTGGCATTTTCGATTATTTCTGTAAGTGAATGTATTATGTATAGCATCATTAACATTGAATTGTGCTGTAAATCACAACTGGGGGCTCAATTTAAGACCTTTTTAGTTATACATTATATTAAAAGTATATTTTAGGGACTAAATTCATCAAATGAATACATTTGGCTGGTAATTTATTGACCTTCAACAGGGTGATATTTTTTGCGAAATTACCTGCAGTAATTGTTATGAATATTCAAGAGGAAAACAACTATATTGGCATTAGAACAGCAGAATGTGGTTTCTTTGCTTGTAAGAAATATTTATATCCATAAAACTTCCTCAATTCACCTGTCAGTTAATTTTGGACCCTGGCTATTTTTATTTTTAGTTAGGCTTTGGCATATGGCAGGATTCTTGACACAAACACCTCCACCTTTAAACGTCTCCACAGCCAGTACCTTCATAATGAAGCAGAATAACAACCATCTGTGGTCACCAACTCAACCATCTGTGTCAAACGTGTATGTTTTAGCTCAGTCATAACTATCTGGCAAGCGTTTATAGTGCTGTCCAACCCACTGTCCTTTTTTGCCAAGGTTTTCTTTTAATAGTTATACAGTAAGAAATACTCAGGTGAGAGAAGGAGAAAGAATGAAGAACAGGAGGTTTTGTTGTTGCTAAGCGGAAATGCAGATATAATGCTCAATGTTCAACTCCAGGAATCGAAGCCAGTAGGCAATGAGTTCCTTCTGTGCTTTTTATAGATTTCCCGCTTTAATTTAGCTGGAAATCTATGTTAACTGATTGACAAGGGACATTAACTTATTTAATGACCAGTGTATTCATGTTCATGTCAAATCTACCTTTTTAAAGACAAATTTGTTCAGATTAAGCTCTTTTGTCTATAACTTAAGTGCTCTTTTGTACAAGAGACTCAATTCTTGTGCTGAAAAAAGCTTTGAGCTCAAATGAAGTCAGTAAAATCATCTAGCGCTCTATCTCTCACTTCCAATTTGAACACGAATGTCGCCTAGCCATCGCTTTAGTATCATCCTGCTCTCTCTTTATCGACGGGTAGATAAATCTCAGCAGAGAGTGTGGAGTCTGCGACTTTGAATCCAGAGAAAGAGTATTTGCTTAGACTTTGCCGAAGAGCCTTCTGGGAAAAGCGAGCTTTTGATCTAGTCCTGATGTGGTTGGAATGGTCTCTACCCTCCAGTTAGGCTTTAACGAGAACTGAAGTTTAAACCCCATGGGCTTGGGTCTTGATGCAAGCCAGTGTCAGAGTTTAAATAAGAAGAGGCACAAGCAAAACACACTAGCCTGATGAAGTGGATGGTGATGTCATTGATATGGAAACTTTTGCTGTGGCCAAACACAATATTTAGGGCTTTGCTTAGGGTCATAAAATGAGCTCATAGTGCAGTTTCCCTTACATTCTTGGTGTGCCTTGTTCTCAATGTCTAACAAGCCTTTTATATACCATATTTTAAAGTCGCGACTTGATTGATTGACTCAAAAATGAATCGCTAGAAGCGCCACTCTAGATTACATTAATTAAACTTAATTTATGTAATGTTGCTATTTAAAATTAATTGTGTACTCTCATTAATGTGTTAATTGTGAATTGCATTTTTGGTCTGTTTAAGAGTAGGTTATAACAACATGTACTTTCTGCTTGAAGCTTCTCTAAAAACTTTATGGTTTTGTTTTGTTTTGTTTTGTTGCTTATGAATATCTATTTATGTTATCGAGATCAAGCTCTCAGTCCTGCTCTCTGCAGCTTTATGGTTTGCACCAACATTGATGGTCCTAAATCCCTGATATTTTCAGCAAACACTGAATCTTCTGATCCCTATGGCCTCCCCTGTAATCCCACTTAACCAGCACTCCAAGACTTGTGCATGGAGAGGGATTGAGAATCAAGATTTCCTCTCAAAATCCCCATCAGGAGATTGGCTCTGAGTTCAGGGCATCATTCTGTTTATCCCGCTGAATCCTGACTCTTATTATTCCTCCATCTGTGGACAGTTTAGCTCAAACCTTCATGATGAGGATGTTTTAAGGACACACTCTCCCATTGACCTGTATAAAATATATTTTTGTTGTAATGGAGTTGTTTGTTCAGCCATATTGTTTGTTTAGCCATATTCTTTTTTTTTTTTTCCAAATGGCAAATTTTAGGATTTGCAAATTCCTCAGCACTTAGAATGCATGTTTTCATGTTTGTGTTATTTAAAAAAGATTAAACGTTAATGCACTCGTGCCTTTGTGCAAAGGAAGAGTTTTTGAATATGTAAATATTTTCAAACTGATCATACATAGCTCTTATTTTGGTGTGATTCATTTGAGTGAAGTTTGAATATGTGAAATTAATTTCTTAGAAAGTGCATGCAGCTCTGGTTTCATGTACGTCTGAATGGACATGACTTTCCCATTACTTTTATATACAAAGCACTGTGTTCAAATTTTTATTATGTTGCCTTGACAAAGCCAATGTACTGTACTACTATACTGTACACACTTAGCTTATCTCATCCTAGAGCGTTCAATCTACATCCAGCAGACCCATCACAATCCTTCAGACTGATCTCACTTCTTTTCTAACTCAACTTACTTGATTTCCTAAGACAATTAAATATCCTATAGATTTTAATGGAAAGTTTCTAACTGTATTTCCTGAGTTTTCACACTACGTCAACCAAACACCTTATAATCGGCTAGTATTTTGGACTAGCTACAAAAGACTTCAACTTCTAGTGAACCTTCAAACTTTCAGGCACAACTATCAGGCCAACATTCAACCAGATCTGTAGTGTCAGCTGAGAGTGTTAAGCACACAGAATATGCACAGATCATTAATACCCCAATTGAGAATGAGCCCTTAGAGAATGAGCCCCTGTGTAACCTCTGATCTGTTCTGTGTTGTTTTGACATTGATCAGGCTTCAACAGTGTGTTTGAGAGAAAAAGGGAATAAATTCTTCATCTCCATTATTATAAGTTCTGAGTTTTAAACTCCATCTCATGCCGGTTGTTTTAAATGTAAATACTTTTTGAACCCTGTGTGAACCTTTTTCTTTTTCTCCCCCCTTCTGTCTGAAACAGCTTGTTAGCAAGTGATGATTATGTGAATGATTTATTCAGTGTCATTTTGATTTTGTTGTAAATATTAATTTTTATATAATAACTTCATGCTTGATTTTTATTCTGTACTGGCCTTGGCAAAATGATAATTATTTTTCATTGCTTTGATTATGTATTGTGTACAGATTTGTAATTGTTGAATTGAAAATCATGGCAATTTTTGTACCGTCTTTGAAGTAGAAGTGTAGCTAAGCTCACTGACCCTGTTTTAATAAAATAACTGCATTTGTGATTTTGCAAATTATGCAGTGTTCATTTGTATGCATACTGATCATGTGAATACAAACTGACATAGTTAACAGGTGTAATTCAGGGAAAAGATGTACAATATGGAAGATAAAATATTATCAGTGTATTCTGCAGTTCTGCAGACCAGACATTGTTTCACTTTATTCAAACTCTTTATTCAGATTGTGTAATTTAATTTCATGTAATCAACACAGTTGCAACATTTTACATGTAATTTCACTCTCGCAGATAAAGATGGGTAAAAAGAAACATTCATATTAATAACAGCTCTGGGATGTTTCAGTGTTTGTATTACTCCACTGTGGAGTTCTGTGTTCACAGCAATTTTTTTGAATGTTGAAGTGTCTGTTCACTGTAAAAAGATTGCTGTAAATTTTACAGTAACTTACTGGCAGCTGGATGCCAGTAAGTTACTGTAAAAATGGTTACAGTATTATTACTGTAATTGCATTTACAGTATAATAATAATTTCATTTACAGTATTATTACTGTATTTTCATTTACAGTATTATTACCATATTTTCATTTACATTATTATTACCGTATTTTCATTTACAGTATCAGTGCTGTAGTGTTTATTTTCATGTAGTTTAAACATTTTTTACCTGTAAAAAACAATCAAATTGTGGTACAGCACTGTATTCCATGATTTTTACCACCCCATAAAAATCACAATAACTCATGAGAATTAGTTCTGATAATATTCTTTTTAATTGTTGAACATTTTCTTTTTAAAAGTACAAATTACAAGTCTTGATCTCTAGGATGAACTAGCAGAAAAAAAGTGCATCACCACAGTCCCCTGGGCACTTTGTATCATGGCAAAACACACATACTGAAAAGCAAAAACAAGTAAGTACACTAACAGTCAAAAGTTTTTGAACGGTAAGATTTTTGATGTTTTTAAAGAATTCTCTTCTGCTCACCAAGCCTGCATTTATTTGATCCAAAATACAGCAAAAGCAGTAATACTGTGAAATATTTTTACTATTTAAAATAACAACTTTCTATTTGAATATATTTTAAAATGTAATTGATTCCTGTGATCAAAGCTAAATTTTCAGCATCATTACTCCAGTCTTCAGTGTCACATGATCTTTCAGAAATCATTCTAATATGCTGATAAACATTTATTATTATTATTAGTATTAGTATTATTATTATCATCATCATAAATATTTAAAACAGTTGAGTACATTTCTTCAGGATTCTTTGATGAATAGAAAGATCCAAAGATCAACATTTATCTGAAATAAAAAGATTTTGTTACATTATACACTATACCTAACTGATTTTGTTACATTATACTTTTTTGGGGGGGGGTATAGGCTACAGTAATCTAAAGATACCTGAAGCAGCTGTATTTTGCTGTTTAAGTGCTGGTTTAACAGAAATTTTTAATGCGCATGAAAACTCAATCTTGATGCGCGCAAGACATGGTAATAAAAACATTCGGGGCTTCAGCCCCCTTAGCCCACCTCTAGCGCCGCCCCTGTTTGATTCCCAGGGAATGAATAACTTAATAAAATGTGTAGGGGAGCGCAGGGCACAGGGTTAGTTGTAACACACATGGTTTAAATATTTCCACACATGCTAGCATAACCAAATATAAAGTATTTACTAGCTGCCATATCAGCGCTATATAGAGAATAAAGTGCACCAAAATTCAAAAATCTTTTGAAGATGTCGCTGAATATTTATTCTACCAAAGTAGAAGTACATTTCTTGCTGAAGTAAATTTTGTCATCTCAGTTTTTAGTATTTATTTAAAATTAGACAAATCTGCTATTATTTTAATCTCCAATCTGTTATTTATCAGTTTAGATAGTTTTGTAATGCTTCGCTAACAGAAGACACTAACCAGTTTTAAATTTCAGTTGTACAGATGGGGAACGTTGTAACGCTGTGTTACAATGTGCCCCGCTATTATTAAACTATGCTATTCTATGACATTAGCGATGCAATTTAAAAAAACGCGTAGGGGCCATTCACACAGAACGCGTTTTTCCATTACAATGCGCTACTTTTCCATTGTTTTTCTATGTAAACACACGCTTTATGGACATGCATGACCATTACGCTTGCGTCTCGCGTCTTTTGCAGCGCCTCGCGCATGAGCGCCGCGTTTTTAAGACGCCGTGTCAAGTTAAAAGAATTTCAACTTTTACACGCAGCGCCGCTCATCAATGTCAGTTCCAAAGCAGTGGACCAATCAGAAGAATTCGGAGGTGGGGCAAGCGTTGTGAGCTTCTGTTTACAGTAGCAAGTTGGCATGACAACTGCTTTATTTGGTGGCAACATGGCGGAGTTTTAAACATGTTTTTTTTTTTAAAACCATTCCTGAGCGCTGTGTCTCACGTTTTTAGACGCAAAGACGCGTTCTGTGTGAATGGCCCTTTAGACACACGATGCACGTTCAAATACGTCATTAACAACTAGTCGTTCAGTTCAGTTCTGTACACACTGCGTAGAATTTCTGTAAATGCGGTTGTCACTACCTGTATTTTTCAGGAGTTAATGCGGTTCTAGAATGCGGTTGTCACTCATGTATTATAGTGAATTATGTGTGTACAGAACGTGATTAAGGAGTAAAAGGTGAACTGACAACCGAATTTAACTGCAGTGTGTACGTGGCCCTAGACTAGAAACTTGAAAAGAACAAACAAAAGAAGTACTTGAAAAATACTGTTTAAAATCTCCACTGAAACAGTGGTGTTGCCTAGGCACTTTACAGTTACCTCAGTAACGTTATTTTTCACGTTAGTTCGTTGTTAAGGTTAAGTAATGACTCACCAGATTAACTAATTTGCATTAAAGGGCAACAGAACCTACAAACGTGTTTCTCGGTTTAACTAAGGTTTATTTTGACTAATATAGGTGACCTTAATTTACTCACCAGTTGATGTTTTATCACCGTTATGGCGGCATTAATCCGGCCGTCAGTCAGAAAAAAAGGCCCCAACTCCCGACATGAAAAACGACACGATGAATAATGTTAGTTTGTTAAAACATCCTAAACTATCTCAGTTTTGCATAAAACAGAAATAATATACTAACCTTTTTGTCCAGTTAACAGTGCAACGTGTCTCTTTTGTCCTTTTACCGCTGCTTCCACCAAACAGCAAACAAAATAAATCTCCCTTGCCATTGGTCAGTTTTTCATGGGCAAGTTCACTACTGTAAATTTACATATGACCATATACTTTCCCATAATCCTTTGCAGTTTACAGTAAAATACTGTATATACATTTTACAGTATCTTACTGTACATATTACAGTAAAATAATGTTCAAATTACAAAAATCGGTTACAGTGTATTTTCTTTTGTAAAGAGAAGCAGAGCTGTGTGGCCAATCTTTCTATAAGATTGCTTTAAGTAGGGTTCTCTCACTAGTGAAGAAATGTAAAACGGAGTGAAGTAATTACAGAATACCTTATATGGGGGAGAGTAAGTCTCCATCCATTTCAGTCCTCCTTTCTATTTAAAACATGAATTACTCATTATTAAAGGGATAGTTCTCCCAAATTTTAAAATTCTGTCATCACTTACTTACCCTCCACTTATTCCAAACCTGTATGTGTTTTTTTTCCGTCTGCTGAACACAAATGAAGTTATTTCAAAGAATGTTGACAGTATACATTTGACGGTAGCCATTGACTTCCAGAGAATGGAAAAAAAACATACTGCAGAAGTCAGTAGCTACCGTAAACTGTTCGTATATTTTTGAGGGAACTATCCCTTTATCTTCTCGTTTACTGAACTGTTTTATAAAAGCAATATCACACTCACAGTCAGGTTGTTGGTCTGTATATCAGCATGGTTTTGATACATTTGCACTCGTGCCTATAGACAGATCACATGTCAGAAACAGACCAGCATCATGGCTGTCCCTGTGATATTTCTGAAATATATATTGTGACGCATGTCCCGAGCACTCATCAGCGTCGCCCTGGAAACAGAAGAGGCACACCTGCAAGCAATCTGCACAGGCTGGCCGGTCACAGCTGAGACTCATCAAGAGACAGCTACAAAAGCCGGCGAGTCACACACACGGGTGAGACATGTCTCCCGACGAGCTGATGCTAACGTATCCTCTGTTTACGTTCCAGAGAGCAGTGTGTGACCGGCCAGCCACGACTTTTGAGCACAGCACGGACACCCAGCACCTGGACACTTGGATTGACCACGGAAGCGGATCTCGGAGCACGGGTTCACCTCACCAGGACACATCGGCACGAAACAACTCACCAATAAACGCACCCTTCGGGGCCTTTATTGTCATTTCCTTGTCGTGTGATTCTTCAGCCCGTTACACTGGTGGAGAATGCGGGCATACTCCTGAAGAATCACAGACAAGCGTACTTTTTGTTTTTTTTTGAGTTGACGCTGTGTCGATGCGCGACTATTTATCTGAGTTTTTTTCTTCCTCTCCTTTTTCTTTTTTTTTTTGTGCAGGCGGCGACTCCTTCCCAGCCATGGAAGAATTATTAAAACATCTCACCGAGGTGAGCATCAGACAGCAGCAAATTGTGGAACACATGGCCGCCCGACAAGGGGAGACCGAGCGCGAGATCGCTGCGCTCCGCATCGATGCTGCCCAGCGGGTTCCGCTGCCAGACCCCCGCGTTCGGGCCACAATGCTCGTGCCGAAGATGACTGTCCACGACGATGTGGAAAGCTACCTACAGATGTTTGAGGCTATTGCGACCCAGGAGGACTGGCCACGGGACGAATGGGCGCGCGTGCTGGCACCGTTATTGTCGGGGGAACCCCAGCGGGCCTATTTCTCAATGTCGGCGGATCTGAGGGATTCCTACGAGGAACTTCGGAAAGAGATCCTGTCCCGCGTGGGCCTCTCACCCATCACGGCAGCACAAATGTTTCACGACTGGGAGTATAACACCCGGTTGCCAGCCCGCGCCCAAGCCGCCAACCTCTCCCGCCTCGCACGGCACTGGCTACTCACCGGGGACCCCAGCGCCGCACAGGTAGCCGAGCGCGTCGTTGTTGATCGTCTCCTACGTGCCCTTCCTCGTTCGCTTCGGCAAGCGGCAGGAATGCGGAACCCGCTCACCGTCGGAGATCTGGTGGAGGCCATCGAGCTGGCGGAGGCGGCCCACCGTCGGGAGGCTGGGGAGCGAGCGCCGCCGTTTCCCCGAAGGGTGCCCCAGGAGCGACGCTCGCCGGAGGGCATCTCGCGACCAGTGAGCAGGCCGGCGGTACCCGGGCCCCAGGATGAGCCGATGCCCACGGATCCTCCCCCTTCACCACACCGGGCCTGGCTGGCAGGTTGCATCGTCCACCATGAACCACCGTTGGAAGCGCCACGGGTGGAAGTAAAGGTGAATGGACGACCCTACCAGGCACTCCTGGACTCGGGCAGCGCGGTCAGCCTAGTGCAGCCGACAGTGTTTCCCCCTCGGGTAGAGTCTAAAGCCCGCCTACCCATCACGTGTGTGCATGGTGACACTCGCCAGGTCCCCGCTCGGCAGGTCACCATATCGGCCACCCCAGGCTCCTGGTCCGTCGAGGTGGGGATTGTGAAGGATTTGCCCGTTCCCGTGCTACTCGGGAGAAACTGGCCGGGCTTTGACCGCCTGCTCGCCGCCGCCACCCAGCCTGCCAGCCCTGCCGGGAACCGCCGAAGACGGAAGTTCAACCGAGGTCCCCGACGGCACCCCGTCCTACTAGCGTCAGACAGCGCCAAAGACGGTGAGTCCCCCTCTCAATCCGCTAACCTTTTCTATGATGTGTTCCAACAGGTTACGGGAGGTGGGGCCTTTGCCAAGGAACAACTCGGGGACGAACGGTTGAAACACTGCTGGACACAAGTGAGGGTGATCGAGGGAAAGGAGGCACAGCCGCCGCCGCATCCAGTTCCCCACTTTGTTGTCCAGAATGGCCTGCTTTACTGTGTCGCACCCCGGAGGGGGGAGGAAAAAAAACTGTTAGTGGTGCCGCGGTCGAAGGTAGAAACCGTGATGGAGCTGGCACACTCGCATCCGATGGCTGGCCACCTGGGGGCACGAAACACCATCCAGCGGATCCGAGACCGTTTTCACTGGCCAGGTCTGGATGCTGAGGTGAAACGGTTTTGTCAAGCCTGTCCGACGTGTCAACAGACATCGCCGCGCACCCCTCCCCCCAGTCCGCTGATCCCGTTACCCATCATTGAGGTGCCCTTCGAGCGAATAGGGATGGACCTGGTCGGGCCGCTGCCGAAGTCCGCCCGGGGCCACGAACACATCCTCGTGATAGTGGACTATGCCACTCGCTACCCAGAAGCCATTCCCCTACGCAAGGCCACATCCAAGGCTATCGCTCAGGAGTTGTTCCTCCTATGTAGCCGAGTTGGCATCCCCACAGAGATATTAACCGACCAGGGCACCCCGTTCATGTCCCGGATGATGGCAGACCTCTGTCGCCTCTTAAAGGTGAAACAACTGCGCACCACAGTCTACCATCCTCAAACCGATGGGCTGGTCGAGCGTTTTAATCAGACATTGAAGCAGATGCTCCGGCGGGTGGCCGCTGATGACAAGCGGGACTGGGATCAGATGCTGCCATACATCCTCTTTGGCATCAGAGAAGTGCCCCAGGCTTCTACCAGTTTCACCCCCTTTGAGCTCTTGTTTGGGCGCCAACCTCGCGGCCTACTCGACGTCGCGAAAGAGGCATGGGAACAACAGCCGGCCGCCCATCGGTCAACCATCGAACACATTTGTGAGATGAGGGAGAGGATCGACAGGGTCATGCCATTAGTCCGGGAGCACCTCACGAAAGCCCAGCAAGCCCAACAACGCCACTACAACCGGGCAGCCCAGCCACGGGAGTTCCAGCCAGGAGATCATGTCATGGTCCTAGTTCCGACGGCCGCCTGCAAATTCCTCGCTAAGTGGCAAGGACCCTACACCGTGACCGAGCGAGTGGGGCCCGTTACATACCGGGTGCGGCAGCCCGGAAGAAGAAAAGAGGATCAACTATACCATATCAACCTCCTAAAGCGATGGGTCGGGACTAGGACCCAACTGGCCACTCTGGCCACCACTGACCCCGTGGTTGTCGACGTCAACCCCCACCTATCGGCTGCCCAAAAGAAGGAGTTGCAACATTTGGTCGGTCAATTCTCTGATGTGTTCTCCCCACTCCCTGGGCGGACCCACGTTCTCCAACATGATGTTCGCGCACCACCCGGAACCATTGTCAGGCAGCGGCCCTACCGGGTCCCGGAGGCTCGGCGACATGCCATCGAGGAGGAAGTGCAGGAGATGCTGAGGTTAGGGGTAATAGAGCCCTCGCGCAGCCCCTGGTCCAGCCCCATCCTCATGGTCCCAAAACCGGACGGCACCCTCCGCTTTTGCAATGACTTCCGCCGCCTCAACGAGGTCTCCGAGTTTGACGGCTATCCGATGCCACGAGTAGACGAGCTGCTGGATCGTCTGGGGAGAGCCCGGTATATCTCCACATTAGATCTTACCAAGGGCTACTGGCAGGTGCCATTGACGGAAGAGGCCAAACCGAAGACCGCCTTCTCGACTCCCAGTGGCCACTGGCACTACAGGGTTCTCCCCTTCGGCCTGCACGGGGCCCCAGCCACTTTCCAGCGGATGATGGACATCCTGCTGAGGCCCCACCAGTCCTATGCGGCGGCCTACTTGGATGACGTCGTCATCCACTCGGAGAGCTGGGAGGATCACTTGGAGCGGTTGCGGAGGGTGCTTGTCGAGCTGCGCCGGGCTGGACTGACCGCCAATCCCAGAAAATGTCACCTGGCCCTCTACGAAGCTAAGTACTTGGGCTTCCAGGTGGGCCGGGGCCTCATCAAACCTCAGGAGAAGAAGGTGGCAGCAATCCTCTCGGCACCACGGCCCACCTCAAAAACCCAGGTACGGGCCTTTTTGGGATTGGCGGGTTACTATCGCTGTTTTATCCCTAACTTCTCCTCCTTAGCAGCTCCCCTGACAGACCTGACCAGGAAGGGGCAGCCGGAGAAGGTTTCCTGGGGTCCCACCGAAGAGGGGGCGTTCCAGCGAGTAAAGGCGGCACTCACCACGGAGCCGGTACTGCGAGCCCCAGACTTTAACTGCCCCTTTCTGTTGCAGACGGACGCCTCCAACACCGGGTTGGGAGCCGTCCTCTCCCAGGTGCAGGACGGTGAGGAACACCCGGTGATCTACATCAGCCGGAAGCTGACCCCAGCGGAACAACGTTACGCGGCCGTCGAAAAGGAAGCGCTGGCCGTCAAGTGGGCAGTCCTGGAGCTCAGGTATTACCTCCTTGGCAGAAAGTTCACGCTCATTACTGACCATGCTCCGTTACAGTGGATGGCCCGGGCCAAGGACACGAACGCCCGAGTGACTCGCTGGTTCTTGGCGCTCCAGGACTTCCACTTCACTGTGCGACATCGGGCGGGGACGGCCAACGCTAACGCCGACGGGCTCTCGCGGATTTGGGCAGCTTTCGCAGGTCTGTCAGGGTTCATTCCCCACCCGACCCCAGTCTCCCCGTTGTCCCGCGGGACCAGGACGACGGGAGTGTGACGCATGTCCCGAGCACTCATCAGCGTCGCCCTGGAAACAGAAGAGGCACACCTGCAAGCAATCTGCACAGGCTGGCCGGTCACAGCTGAGACTCATCAAGAGACAGCTACAAAAGCCGCCGAGTCACACACACGGGTGAGACATGTCTCCCGACGAGCTGATGCTAACGTATCCTCTGTTTACGTTCCAGAGAGCAGTGTGTGACCGGCCAGCCACGACTTTTGAGCACAGCACGGACACCCAGCACCTGGACACTTGGATTGACCACGGAAGCGGATCTCGGAGCACGGGTTCACCTCACCAGGACACATCGGCACGAAACAACTCACCAATAAACGCACCCTTCGGGGCCTTTATTGTCATTTCCTTGTCGTGTGATTCTTCAGCCCGTTACAATATATAATAAAAGACCATTTCTTTTTGATATTGTTTTTTCATATATGGCGTGCACATTCATTCATTAATTAACAGGTGAGATGATCAGTGGGGCTGAGTTTTTACCATCCTTGTTTAGTGATGGGCAAAAATATGGATAGAGTTTCCCATTAAAGGTCTGGCCAGTGAAAAAGTAGATATGTGATCCTGACTTCACATCGTAAAAGGAGACCAGACCTTCCTCATAATCCACAAACAAATTATCAAGGCTTCGAGGCCTAGCTGTCACAGACCTCACTGCCGAGAGTTATTAATTCTCATAGAAGCTACAGTATAGTCGTCCCGTGACTCACTGCGATGTCAACATGTTACCACTGTTCGCTTTAAAGACATTACAAATGTGTCTTAATCATCTGTATTACTCAAGCTGATGGTTCCGGGGGTTAATGCTAAAGCTCTTGTATGTTCAAATATTTATATAGCAGGAACCCCCATAAGGAACCATACCGCCAAAGATAACTCATGTTCCATAACTCAAACTTGCCAAAGTGGTCCTGCCTGAACTATTGTTATTTGTGAAAGTGAGAGATCTGTGCATATCACACAGTGTACCTGCATATAAATGCCTCCTCTTAAGCCCTGTGGAGACAAATGATGATCAGTTCTATATGTATTATCAAAGAATTTAGACTTTCAGTTATATGTAAGAAAATTTGATTTATAAAATATTAATACATATTCTTTGTTGTTACATATATTCTCAGTTATATATGTGTCTCTGCTTTGATTTTATAACTTTTTTTCTCTTTTTTTCTTACTACAGATGATCTTCCCATTCCAACTCATTTAAAAAAAAAAAAAAAAAAAAAAAAAAAACAATACTATCAGATGGTATTATCTTTATACTTTTATCATTCTGCAGCTGGAATTTGTGACATAAGGCTTGTTAAGTTTATTACCCTTTACTTGCTTCAGAAAATTATTGTCAAGGGGGGAAAAAATACAGATTATATATTTGCTCTCCAGTTGTTCAAACAGTGCACTCTAAAAAATAAATAAAAAATAAAAATAAAAAATAAAGGTGCTTAAAAGGTTCTTTAACCGATGCCATAGAGGAACCATTTTTGGTTCCACAAAGAACGATTCAGTCAAAGGTGCTTTAAAGAACCATCTCTTGCTTACCTTTTTAGAATCTGAAAAACCATCTTTCACCACAAAGAACCTTTTGTGAAAAAGAAAGGTTCTTCAGATGTTAAAGGTTCTTAATGGAACCATTTAGACAAAAAAGGTTCTTCTATGGCATCATGAAGCACCTTTATTTTTAAGAATGTATGTTAACTGCCATATTAAAATTCACATTAGTAGTTTTATCTCATACAGTATAAGCACTAAGAGTAAGAGAATAATGCAATACTATTTTGGATAGTGAAATTAGCCTTGAGTAACACTTTTTTCTTTTTTTAATGAAACAGTTCTTTATGGAACCATTTAGACAAAAAAAGGTTCTTCTATGGCATCATGAAACATTTAAGAGTGTAAGAACATGATGCTAACAAGTCATGAATTGACTTCCCAGGTAATGCAAGAACTAATAAAATGCCAAATGTAGAAATATAGATTTGATATTCTGTTACCGGTTTGACTGAGTTTCTCATCTAGAGTCTGCTGCAGCTGAGACAGAGCTGCTCTGATAGTGTTCAGACTCACAGGAGTGTTAACACAGATATCAAGCCACTGCTTAGTGTTGAACGGTCTGCACATGGATGGATAACTCTACAGGAGGACAAAGAAGAAATTTGTAATATTAGGAACAGAGTTGTCCTGTGATTACATTTCCATCGAGCATAGAAACAGAGGACACAGACCTGCATGAGGTGAAGATGATCTTCAGTGTGTGAGAGCTGCTCCAGCACACCGTCTCTCCTCTTAAGCTCAGTGATCTCTTTCTGCAGCTCTTCAATGAGCTCTTTTTCCCGTTTCTCTGCTGTTTTCTGCTTCTCCTCCATCTTCTCCAGCAGCTCAGCCTGACATCTCTCAATGGAGCACATCAGAGCAGTGAAGAGCTCAATGCTGTCCGTTTTCTCTTTCTCCATGGTTTGCTAATAAATTTCAATTTTTATTTGCAATTTAGAACATTAATTCATAAAGCAAATCAAATCATTGTGATAAATTAAAATATCAATATATTTTTTAACCTCACTTTTCTGAGTTCTGCTGAGTGTTTAATGTCTTGAATCTTCTTCATTTTATCCTGGATCATCTGCCGCACATCTGTTTGTATCTTCATCACTTGAGTCTATAAACACAGATAAACACATTTGATAACTTACAGATTTTACATCTTTTGAAAACAAACAAAAAAAAAAGGTTTATTGTTAAAACATTTTAATATTTGTTGTAACTCATGCTTTCTTCTCCTCACTCTCCTCCTCCAGAGGAACAGTGTTGTGGTTCTTGTGGTCTGTAACAGTGCAGATCGGACACACAGGTGTCTGATGATCTCTACAGAACAGCTCCAGAGGTCTCTCATGTTGCTCGCATATATAGATTTTCAACAGCGTTTATCAGTTTGTGTTTTTTTAATTGCGGGACTCTGTGATGTGGCTTCAGATGAGTCTCACAGTAAGAGCTCTGACACATCAGGCAGGACTTCAGGGCTTTCAGCTTTTTATCATCACAGATGTCACAGAGCACTTCAGATTTTGTCACACCAGACTTTTCTTTAAAGTGCTGTACGACCTGTCTGAGCGCTGTGTTGATCTTGAGGTCTGGTCTTTTACTGAATGTTTCTTTACAGTATGGACAGTAACAATCTTCACTCTTGTCCCAGCACTGGTTCAGGCAGCTCTTACAGAAGTTGTGTCCACATGAGTTGGTGACTGGATTGGTGAACACATCCAGACACACAGAACACTGAAGCTCCTCAGTTAGAAGACCACTTGAGGAAGTCATGGCTGAAAGCAAGACAAATGATGAAAAGATTGCACACATTTGTGAACACTTGTAAAAAATATATATATATATATATACAGAAATTAACAAATCATTCATTCCCTTAAATGTTTTGTTACTGACTTACATGGAGGTATTTCTATACTCTGTTTCCTGGCCTCCCTTTGTTTTGGTGAAAAAACAAGGACTATGTATCGAGTTCTTAAGCTTTTCAATTTCTATTAGAGAGTAAAGTTACAATGATCAAAAATGATAGTGTTTTGGCAGTTATACGCTGCCAAAATCAAAACAGACCTGTAAACTGCCATATCAAAATTCACATTAGTAGTTTTATCTCATACAGTATAAGCACTGAGAGTAAGAGAATAATGCAATACTATTTTGGATAGTGAAATTAGCCTTGAGTAACACTTTTTTTTCTTTTTTTAATGAAACACAAAGCTACGGACAAATACATACACACATAGGTCATTCTTGGGATTCAGTAACATTTCAACTTGGACTACATATGATTCTACACATGATTCATCTTCTAAATACCTCACATCATTAGGCACATATCAAACCTACAAAAAAAAACAAAAAAAAACAACATATTTTCCCACCTCAGGCATTAACGACCTTTTATTATTTTCAGTTTTTTTATTTATTTATTTTATTTTTTTTTCAGATTTAGACACCTTTTTTTCTCAACCCCATAACAGACAAAATGGGATTGGTTTAAAAAAGATTTTACACAGAACTTGTTGTAATTTGCTTCACTGAAGCTAAAAATACACAAATTGTGTATCTATGGTCTCTGTATTTTTGTTAAAATTATTTTTAATTTAGAAGCTTAACTAAAACCACAATTTTATTGTTTTAGTCCTTAACATGTCATATGGTAATCATCAAGAAATGCTTTAATTCTTAATTGTCTTCCCTATATTTTTCTAAAAATATTAATGTGACAAGGTGTGACAGGGTTGAAGACCATAACACATTTGAAGGGAGACATTGCCTTCAATTTTAATTTTTGGTTTTGTTT
This sequence comes from Spinibarbus caldwelli, assembly GCA_039654775.1. Taxonomy (NCBI): domain Eukaryota; kingdom Metazoa; phylum Chordata; class Actinopteri; order Cypriniformes; family Cyprinidae; genus Spinibarbus; species Spinibarbus caldwelli. The sequence goes on along the minus strand of CM077219.1, from coordinate 11,761,068 downwards.
CTCTCTCATATGGTCCCCTTGTTTCTGGGTCAACATATCTACATGACCAACATTGTCTTTCTGCTGCAAATGTGGGTCCAGTTTCTGATGTATGATGCTTGTCAAAGTTTAAGTGGACATATTACATCAAAAATTCTATTTATAACAAAAATATCGATTATTATGATTTTGGTAAGCATATATTTACTGAAACTATGAATATTTTATATTTGTTTCAGTAAAATTATTAATAAATGAAGTAAATAACTCAACCCTGTCACAAGTTTACAACCCAATGAGAAATATATATATTTGTGATGGGGTTGAGTGTGACGGGTTGTGGTTTGTCACTCAAAATAGCCACTGCTCCTCATGTAGTGTAGGAGAGTAGACCATATATGGCAGCAATAAAATAAGTACATTGTATATATTTATGGATTAAAATAAAATGTTGAAAAATAATCATTTTCTGTCTTAATTTTATGTGACGGGGTTGAGTTGCAAACTCAGTGAAGTGCCTCAGGGACATGACAAAATGCTTGGTTTGAGACATTATTTTATGCTAAAAATATTAAAATGCAATAATTATTTTTATTCATTATAATGGGCATACCAAAGTATTGTGAAAAGCTTCTAGGCTAACTATTCATTTTGGTGAACCACCACTTTAGAAACTCTGGGGGACTGAAATATTACCGAATACTAGGAATGACCCACATACAGCAACCAAATTCTGGACAGAAGTCAAAAGGGTAGTTTTCAATTTATTTACAGGCCTAATCATGACTGACACCTGCACTTTCAATAGATTTTTCAGTTTTCTTTTTTTAATTATGATTTCAGAAAAACAAGAACAAGGGCAACACACAGAAAACATAGCTGCTAGATATCACTCAATACACTTGTCCAACAAACACTGCATAATTACAAATCAATGCTGTTTTTGAAGTATGTGTGCAGTACTTCTGGATTTTAATCTTATGACACATTTTACATATCTTAAAGCATATGAAAATACATGCAAAATATACTTTTAATAACATTCTAATTCAATTTCAGTGCAATGAATAACCAATATTTGACTCACTAATTTGCTGAAATGTCCTCAGCTAGGCCACACTGAACCAGTCTACTGACATTAGAACCCTTTAAGTGAACATTATAAATTGTCTCTTCTCTTTACAACATTGAAAAAAATATTATATATTAGATTTCCATCACATACCTGTCTGAGTGAATATCTTTAAACATCTGTACTGTATTTTAAAATGTCTAAATTTGCGATCTCTTGTCTAAAGATCGTTGTCCATTATATAGTTTCACTTTCATTGAAAGCTCTCACTCAAGCTCCTCCCACATTTTCTAAACTAAAGGTCTATGCATAAAACATTCTTTCAGTACGTACATACACTGCTGATATACGGCTCTAATGTATATGTAGATTTGAAAGTTAATTGTGGTTGTGAAGAATGCTGCCGTTTTCCAATCAGATTCAAGCATTCCAGAGTTTAATATTGACTACTGTAGATTTTTATTTTTGTTTTTCTTATATCTGTCCATATCTTATTTGTCCAGTCTTGGATTACGATGTGCTAGTTCTGCCTTTGCTTCAGTGAAAAGGCCATTTTAGTCGAGATCAAACACTAATCTGTGTGGAAACCAACACAAGCATCAATTTAAGTGTCCAAACTGTTTTGATTTCCAGAGGGCTCCAATGTCACTGCCCACTAGAGGGCAGCACTAAAACACTTTAAAAGGCACAACAACAATGTGCTCCATGAAAAGGAAAATGTTTTATTATCTTGCCATTAGTCGTGAAAAAGCTAATTTGTACATTGTGCATTAAGAAGAGTGAGTACAGACAATACATTGTATCTGTGTTAGACCATCTTAGAAGGCCATTTTCAAGGTTATATTGCTATGCTGTTGTAATACTGTGAAATTCAGTTGTCCTCCGGTAGGTTTTATAAAGCCAGGCTGTGGCCTTTTTAGTCTTTCTTAGACAGCACAGTCAGTCTTTCTGTTTTAGAGTGGCACACTCCATTCTTAGACTCCTGTCCCACTTTAGCTTTTAATGAAATCAGGAATAGTATCCTCTCCCTCTCTTACTTCTGCTGCACATTTGTCCAAAACAGCAGCTGGCAACCACAAGCTCCACTAAACACAATGAATCAAATTCAGGCCCATAAGGCTGTACTTGTGGCCAATAAATCTTAATAATAGAAGTTTAATGACTCGAATTGCTAGGAATTCACAAAGACAGTTTATGGACGATCGTGGCTGATGTTTTTAGTGACAGAACAGGGAATGTGTTGGAGGATGCTCATTTTCTAAATGAGAATTACGGTGGCTGTGTGAGGAGAGGGTGACCAGATCGTCTTTTCTAATTATGTAACAGCAATAACAGGATGAATTCATACACGTTTAAAAAAATTCCTGTTCACTTTGATCCAATCAAACATCTCTGAACTCAATGGATATGACTTCACTATGCAACAACACCAACACAATGCTATTTTAATCAAGGAGGTTTTGAAATAATAAAAAAAAAGCAATTTTTTTTAAAGCTACTCTTCCCAGATGTATAAATTAATATTTAAATCTGACAGCCTGTCTTCCATCACTGAATCTCTAATCCAGAGTGTTTGGGAACTAGGCAAAAACAGCTGAATTGAAGTCACCATCCACAATTTCTTATTTAAAGTTTGAAATAATGTAAAGCCTCCAGAAAGACAGAAATCCCCACATAAAACATGATCGTTAGGGATTATTTGATATAAATCTGTGTTAATCTTCTGCCGTTGGCCTGGGTCTCTTATGCACGATTTTTTTCATCCTCCTCACGCGTGGTGTGTGTGAGTGTGTGTGTGGAGGAGGATTACACATAAAAGGGTGACCCCGTAGACGTGCTGCAAAATGATGAGGCCACGCTTATCCAGGACACTAATCTCCCCCTGTGCTCGGGTGATTTCACGCTTCACCAGGGACAGTGTGGGATCAAGGGAGATTCTGAGGTTTCGACACTTACCTGTCTGGGATGCTCATTAATTGAGGACAGGATGTACAAATATGTTGGCACAACTTGTTTTTATTATGAAAAGCATTTTTATTATTTATTATTATTAATTTCTTTATTTTTTGGAACTTCTTTTCTCACAATTCTCACTGTTTTCTGAATTTTTTCTCTGAATTCTGAGTTTATATCTCACATCTGTTTTGTGTGTGTGTGTGTGTGTGTGTGTGTGTGTGTTTCCACCACAGAATAAAAAATAAAAAGAGTAATTGTCACTTTTTATCTCATAAATACTTTTTTTAATCGCAATTGCAAGTTTGTATCTCACAATTCTGAGTTTATATATATATATATATATATATATATATGTATATGTATATGTACATTGACATATACATTTTTAGAATGTTCACTATTCAAAATCTAATTACATTGATGGCACTACTGTAAGTTTTGCATACTAAATGTAAACTTTTTGCATTTGTATTCTTAATTTAAAATCATTTACTTTGTAAATAATAGATCATGGATAGATAATATTTAATAAATAGGCTTTTACTTTGTGAGGCTTTGGTTAACGTATTTTGTATATACAAAAGAAGACATTCTCAAGAATGTGGGAAACCAATACTATGGAAATGGAAAAAAAAAATAGAGGTCAATGGCAAACAACTGTTTGATTACCAACATTCTTCAAAATATCTTCTTTGGTATTTAACAGAAGAAAGAAACTCTCAATACTGATTTGAAACAAGTGTATGTTGAGTAAATGTTGAATTTTAGTCTAAAACCTAAAAAAAAAATCCAGTCTCATAGTATGGATAAGTGTTAGCATGGATGAGAGATATGCAGACCCCTGTCCTGTATCCTGCATACTTGTTTTCCTAAGCACTCCAGGTAGTTTTTTTTCAGTCTAGGCTATATGAAGTCTAGCTCACATTGGTCTGACATGAGGCGGGTGCTGTCTCCACCTCCCTCGCATGTGCAGCCCACCCCTGATGTGTAAGCTAAACCCCCACCTCTTGTTGTCCCCACGGTAATACCGAGATGGAGATATAGAGAGACGCGTCCTGCGGGTGGACAGGCACATTACAGAAGAAAAGCTGTTGATTTCGAGGGCTGAAGAATTTACTGATGAACTTAATTCATTCTTAAAGTCTTTATCTCCCCGTTATCTTTTGTTTCTTATCATTACTGATTTTTTTAACCGCCACCCTGAAGTTCATCGTTGTCATTTTGGCCGCCGGGATGGTGGCGTTTATCGGAGCGGTTATATGCATCATCGCCGCGGTTCACAGCGGGTCTCCACCGGCATCCGCATCCGCTGCGCAGCCCCTGGCTGACAACCACTCACTCTCAACCGGGAAGGCTTTTTCCACCGGGTCCGTGGCCCGAGCAGGACCGCTGGACGCTCTTCACGGCACTGATGCCACCAGTAGGGAACGAGGAGGACCGGAGGCGCCAACCTTCTACGGTTTAACGGGACTAGGGACCGGAGGCAGCGAGCAGCAGGTCACCTACAGCAGACTCATCTGCACCCCTGTCCCCGCCGGTGAGTGCAACCCCAAAAACTTTCAGCAACAAGCGGACGACTCGTCGTTATACGCGGGAGAGGACTGGGGGTACCTGCGCACCACCGCCGAGGAGCTCCGGCAGACCGTCCTGCAGCAGAAGGACGAGATCCTCACAGATCAGAGAACCATACGGGAGCTAACGGGAAAGCTCTCGGAGTGCGAGAGCGGCTTGAAGGGACGGAAGGACCCGGAACGGAGCGCGGGACTGAGGGATGCGCGGAGAGAGAATAAGGAGCAACTCATGATGCGGGACGACGCGAGGTCCTCGCTGCGGACGGCTCATGCGATGGGGGACCTGGTGCATGCCATAACTCAAATGAAAGACCGCATTGAGAAACTGGAGGTAAGGAAAAAGGCGAAAGACCTTATAAATGAGATATTTTAACAAGGTGGTCGAGAATATGCAATCAACAGTTTCATGGGTATATAGCCTATAAAAAAAAAAAAAAAAAAAAAAAAAAAAAAAAAAATATATATATATATATATATATATATATATATATATATATATATATATATATATATCTTTTTTTTTTAATTATAAGATTTTCCTAGAGTTGTTCTATTTGTTCTTATTCGTGTTTTTTTATGTTCTTTATATAGGCTATATAGATGATATGTTTAACAAAATTCCTTCTATTTTTACATTTTTTAAAGAACAAAACATTTAATGAGACTTTTTTCTTTCTTTTTTTTTTTTTCTCAATCACTGTAGCCCACAGTTGTTTTAAGCACTCAAAAAATATCTAAATTTATTTAAATTCAGAAATTAAAAAAAAATGCTTATTTAAAAAAGCACTTTAAATAATTTAAATGAGCATACGTCACCTGTTTATAAGCTGGTGCTAGATGTTAGATACTGTCTGACCTGTTGATAAACGCGAGTAGTGTGATAAGAGCCTTATATTTGCCGTTTTGAGCACGGGTAAATGTGCTGCAGTGTGCTCGTAAACTTCATCTCTCCTGTGAGTAGTTCCTTTGCGTTTCAGCTCACGTACGATCGCGCGCCTGTGCCGTGATTTATCGCTGTGCTCTAGATACGCGTCCCTGATTGGGTTTCCATGGAAATATGGCTACGTGCGAGTTTTTATGGTTTATGAGCCGATATCAGCAACAAATTACATCTCCATCAGGACCACCTCTAGCGCATCTGATTAACCTCCATCTAACCCAAATCTTTCAGTCTAATGTAAATCTATATATAGTACTTGAAGGTAAATAGAGCATAACGGTAGCAAATAACTATTTCGCATCAAAAAAAAAAAAAAAAAGGTTAACAGTAGTTATATTTCAGAGTGTAAACCACGAATCGCCTATTTTTAGTATTCTCCAATCAGTGACTACAGCATGTGTGACAGCAGGGGAGAGATGAGAAACATGACACTCCACTGAAAGCATATTATGGACTCCTGCAGCTGTGAATGACAGCTCTGCAAGCTAGCTGGTACAGACGACTGTGAGGTTTTCCCAGAATAGAACAGAATAGAATAGAATAGAATTTGTTATTGCATGCAACTGGGGAAGTAGACTACTGTGTTGTGATGCTTTGTAATTGGCCTCCTTAAAGGGACAGTTCACCCAAAAATGAAAATTCTGTCATTGTTTACTCACCCTCAGGTTGTTCCAACCCTGTATGTGTTTCTTTCTTTGTCTAAACACAAAAGAATATATTTTGAAACCAAATGTTGCTGGTCCCAATTGACTTCCATAGTATGGAAAAATACTTTGGAAGTCAATGGGGACCAAAAACTCTATATTTTTCAAAATATTTTCTTTTGTATTTAGCAGAAGAAAAAAATAATACAGGTTTTGAACAACTTGAGGGTGGGTAAACGATGACAGAATTTGCATTTTGGATGAACCATCCCTTTAAACATCTGGCCTGATGGATGTTTTCATTAAATCTTAAATATGGGCAGGGTTTGATGCAACAGTTTTCATCTGAAAATAGATTAATAATCATATTTTGAGTAATAAAAGCTTTTGTTTATGTGTATAAACCAATTATTTGTGTGGTTCTAATGTCACTATGTGCAGGACAAGTACATCAAATAGTCATAAAATATTGACTTTACATTAAAGTTAAAATGTCATATGATCGCTGTCTTGTTTACAGTCTGAAATGGCACCACCAGCTTTCAATCACACAGACACAAGCTCACAGAAAGCAGCAGGTGCTGCTCGTACGCCAGTGGCTGCTGCACAGAGACGAGTGGAGGATCTGGAAGGAGAACTGAAGAGGAAGATAAAACTGCTGGAGGAAGAGAGGAAAGCACTGCGGAAAGAGACGCAGAAACATCAAGAGCATATTGACTATGGACTGGACACTGTACACCAGCGGATAAGCAGCCTGGAGAAAGGTGAGGCAGAAGGTCAGATTTACTGCTGGAAGAAATATTGATTAAAAACACCTATTTTACCAAGAGTGATTTGGTTCAACCAAAAATGGCAGTTGTGTCAATACTCAATCTCATGTTTTGTTCCAAAACTGGATGACTTTCTATTTTTCCTCCTGTGGAATATAAAAGAAGAAATTTTGAGTGTTGCGTGTATGCTGCAGTGTTTTATTTATTTATTTTTGGTCTATAAAATGGAAGCCAGTGGGCTCCATTGTGGTTTGGTTCCCTAGCATTCTCCAAAAGGTCAGAGATGCTGTCAATAGAGCTTAACTTGTCTTGAACCTGGAACATGCTTTTAGAGTCTTATCCAGTGTTGTCTTCTCTGTGCTCTGTGGTTTAATGAATCCATTCTCTCTCTGTTTCTTTTTCTATCTGTTTCTCACATTATTCTGTCAGGTCTCTCTGAGAACAAGTTTCCAGAGGGTTACAGGCTCTCGTTCCCTGTACGCAGCACTTCCATATATGCCATCGTAAAGCAGGAAATTCCAGTCCTCCACGCTCTGACTGCCTGCATGTGGATCAAACCTGCAAAGAGCATCTTGGGAACAGTAGTTTCTTATGCTGTTTCTGACCAGAGCCACGAATTTGTGCTTCAGCAGTTGGTTCATGGACCCATTGAGCTCATCATTAATAATGAGGTAGAGCCGTGGTTCTCAACTGGTTTGGCCTTGGGACCCACGTTTTCCCATGGTCATCAAGTCGCGACCCACTTTATATATATATATATATATACACACAGGTGCATCTCAATAAGTTAGAATGTCGTAGAAAAGTTAATTTATTTCAGTAACTCAACTCAAATTGTGAAACTCGTGTATTAAATAAATTCAATGCACACAGACTGAAGTAGTTTAAGTCTTTGGTTCTTTTAATTGTGATGATTTTGGCTCACATTTAAAAAAAAAAACACCAATTCACTATCTCAACAAATTAGAATATGGTGACATGCCAATCAGCTAATCAACTCAAAACACCTGCAAAGGTTTCCTGAGTCTTCAAAATGGTCTCTCAGTTTGGTTCACTAGGCTACACAATCATGGGGAAGACTGCTGATCTGACAGTTGTCCAGAAGACAATCATTGACACCCTTCACAAGGAGGGTAAGCCACAAACATTCATTGCCAAAGAAGCTGGCTGTTCACAGAGTGCTGTATCCAAACATGTTAACAGAAAGTTGATTGGAAGGAAAAAGTGTGGAAGAAAAAGATGCACAACCAACCGAGAGAACCGCAGCCTTATGAGGATTGTCAAGCAAAATCAATTCAAGAATTTGGGTGAACTTCACAAGGAATGGACTGAGGCTGGGGTCAAGGTATCAAGAGCCACCACACACAGACGTGTCAAGGAATTTGGCTACAGTTGTCGTATTCCTCTTGTTAAGCCACTCCTGAACCACAGACAACGTCAGAGGCGTCTTACCTGGGCTAAGGAGAAGAAGAACTGGACTGTTGCCCAGTGGTCCAAAGTCCTCTTTTCAGATGAGAGCAAGTTTTGTATTTCATTTGGAAACCAAGGTCCTAGAGTCTGGAGGAAGGGTGGAGAAGCTCATAGCCCAAGCTGCTTGAAGTCCAGTGTTAAGTTTCCACAGTCTGTGATGATTTGGGGTGCAATGTCATCTGCTGGTGTTGGTTCATTGTGTTTTTTGAAAACCAAACTCACTGCACCCGTTTACCAAGAAATTTTGGAGCACTTCATGCTTCCTTCTGCTGACCAGCTTTTTAAAGATGCTGATTTCATTTTCCAGCAGGATTTGGCACCTGCCCACACTGCCAAAAGCACCAAAAGTTGGTTAAATGACTATGGTGTTGGTGTGCTTGACTGGCCAGCAAACTCACCAGACCTGAACCCCATAGAGAATCTATGGGGTATTGTCAAGAGGAAAATGAGAAACAAGAGACCAAAAAATACAGATGAGCTGAAGGCCACTGTCAAAGAAACCTGGGCTTCCATACCACCTCAGCAGTGCCACAAACTGATCACCTCCATGCCACGCCGAATTGAGGCAGTAATTAAAGTAAAGGAGCCCCTACCAAGTATTGAGTACATATACAGTAAATGAACATACTTTCCAGAAGGCCAACAATTCACTAAAAATGTTTTTTTTTTTTTTATTGGTCTTATGAAGTATTCTAATTTGTTGAGATAGTGAATTGGTGGGTTTTTGTTAAATGTGAGCCAAAATCATCACAATTAAAAGAACCAAAGACTTAAACTACGTCAGTCCGTGTGCATTGAATTTATTTAATACACGAGTTTCACGATTTGAGTTGAATTACTGAAATAAATGAACTTTTCCACGACATTCTAATTTATTGAGATGCACCTGTTCAATACTAACATGAACTGTTAATGAAACAAGGACACTGCTCCTGAATAGAATAAATATTATACCTTCATGCAAATCCTTCCCAGTTGACACACGCAGTACCAGTTATGTGATTTACTGGTACTGTACTGTATTTCACGCGTTGCGTGATCGTATAGTGTCTGCTTTAGTGAAGTGATATACAGCAGCGCGCCGCCGCATTGTGCTACTGAAGATTGCGCGATAACATCTGGCAGGACAGGATAGTTCGCTTTTCTGAGATGAGAGACTTTTTATTTCATAACAAGTTACGAAAATAACGATAGAATAATGACACTGACATTAAACCTGTCAACATCTCATCTGACTGCAGATATTGAATCGGGATATCGCGTTTCTCAGGCACGCTTTCAAATTGCATCTGACAGAAGTGTTAACGGCTTCCATGCACGTCTTTTAAAATAAAAGCCTTGCATCAGAAACACGTTTAGAATTGCGTTTTTGTTGTTGATGTCGTTTCTTTGGCCGTACACTCCGCGACCCACTTGAGAAACACTGAGCATCACAGAATCAAATTTAACAGACAGAGACAGGAATTGTGAAGAAATTAATGATTCTGATTCTTCTCAACAATTCACTAAATACGTATATAAATACATATATAATTATTTGGAATATAAACATATTTCACATCATAACATTAATCAATTAACATCAATTAAAATCATTTTAATGTTTTATTATATCAATATAAAACACTGCTGTCACACGTGTATCCTAAGTTTTAAAGTGGGTATAACACACACCGTTTCACCCAATCTCATGTTAATCTCTTGAGTACCTATAGAGTAGTGTTGCAGCGTTCATATCTCCAAAAAGTTTTTGGTTTTATCATGTTTATAAAAGAAAAAATACAGCTTTACTATTCTTTCCGAAAAAAGCCGAGCTCCTGGAGGCGTGCCGTGTGGGCGGAGCTAAAGAGTGACGAGCACTTGAGTGCTGATCACCAACAAAACACAGACATTTGATGCCGTTTCACTTACCATCTGTAGTTCTGAATCATGACCGGGATCTTTTATAGCTGGGACTGCTCCATCTTTCAGTATCAAACGATGTGCAAATGTGCGAACTGGGCCTTGTTTATAAAACGTTCGTCGACAAACACTTGAGAAACTCCGTTGCTGCCCCGAAAACAAACTGCATCCACTGTTTATGTAACGCTGGGTTCTTCGGGAAGCTGAACAAGGTTATCTTTCCCTCACAACTAAAATACGGAGCCCCGCAATGACATGCAAGAAAAAATAAATAAATCGTACGCACGATTTATTAATTCACTCCTCGATTTACTAAAACGTGCACACGATTACTATTTCGTTCCCTCAATTTGCTAAATCGTGCGTTCGATTTGCTAATTCATTCTCTCGGTTTATAATATATCGTGTGCATAATTTATAAATTGAGGGAACGAAATAGTAAATAGTGCACATGATTTAGCCTACTATTTTTTTCCTGCATGTCATGCGCGGGGCTCCGTAATAAACATTTCTTTAGAGACATTCTTCCCGAGCTAGTCCTGTGCAGTGATGAAGCGCGTTGATGGGTGGCGCGCTCTCACTCTGGTCGATGCGTGCACGGGCGCGTTCTTCCGGGAGAAATGCCCATATAAGGAGTTCCACCCTCGTTTACGTCAGCAAGAGCCACGATCGAAAAAAAACTCTCCAAAACGTGTACGAACCCGGAAGTAAGATTTTTGGCACAGAAATACTCTGTTATACCTCCAAATTGTTTTTTGAAACTTTGTCCATGCTTAGCATGAGAATCCAACTCTTTAACAGTCTAAACAACTCAATGCATGAAACAGCATTGTACCCCCCCCCCCCTTTTAAGTTTTAAGTCATTTAGTTAGTAAGTTGCATGTATGTATTTGATACATCCAACTGTGAACAGCCATTAAAAGGAAAAGTGAATTTTTAGGATCCATTCTATTTGGATTTTTAAGGGAGGTTTTTAGTAAAAGATGAACAGATGCTTGGTTGGACCTCTGACTGCTCTTACTGTCCGCTAAAGCGATTGAATTGTTTTGCTCGTGCTCGAATTGTAATAGTGGACAGTAAGATAATCTGCCAGGCTTTCTTTCCAAAGTGCAGGCTGGTCTTATCCAAGCACATGGACCTCGGGATCAGTTTTTGGATTGTAATTTGAATATTTTTTGATCCTCCTTCCTGTAGGTGGCGCCATTACCTCTGAACTTAACAGTGGGCAGATGGCAGCATATGTGTGTGAGCTGGAACCGGAGAGCTGGAGCGTGGCATGCCTACTTAGGGGGCAAACTAAAGCTTGAAGGAAGTGACCTGGCAACCCGTCACAGCATCCGTCCGGGAGGAACTCTCATACTTGGCCAAGAACAGGTATGTCAGATTTTGGCCATTGTAACAGGTTGCCAGATGGTGGTAGGTCAAGTTGAGCAGCATTTGGTATTCACACAGCATATAAAAGTCACCATCAACACAAACCTAATCTGAAACACACCCTTTTGTTTATCCTTTCCTCTACCTTCCCCTGCCCTCTTCAACCATCTCTTGTTAAACTCCAGCATACTTACCCTTTCATTAGACCCAGTGGATCTTAATATCATCCTCAGTTCCATGTTCTTTTATGTAGTCTGAGGTTGTGCTTTTAAGCTGTGTACTGACTATGATAAACAAAATTATAAGGAAAACCATGTTTCCAGAGATGCTTAATTTTGTAAATGATTTTCTGGGAATTCTCTGAGCTTACATACTACATTCTAGCATCACTGTTTATTTTCTTTATATAGCAATATATAACATTTTAGGACATATTAAAATGCTACATCACATTTTTAAGTAGCAAATGTTTTAATATCACTGGAGCTGAAATGAAAAAGGTTCCACCGTTTCAGAAACGGTCAAATGTAGTTTTGTTGTTTTTATCAATGTTTGAAATTTAAATGCCATTATGGACAATCATTTTTATTTGGACAATATACATTTTACACTAACACTGTTTTTTTTGCTTGTTACTTATGTGTTGTCTTAAAAATAGTATTTAAATAGCTTACATGCATAATAAGCTACACTATATACCAGACTTTTATGTATTTATTGTATCTGAAGTATAGAGCAGAGTTGCAGGACATAATTACTTTAATTGGGATAATCATCACAAAGGCTGGTAATACAGTAAATAAATAAATAATAGGAAAAAAACATGGAATTTTACAAAAAAAAAAAAATCAGATTTAAGCCACCTATTGATTTAATGAGAATTTTTTAAATATGATTTTTAATACGATTAAAAAATCGCACAGAAATTGCTAGTAAATTTCACCAACAATTCCAAAGAAAGAGCAAGTAACAACTGTGTAACTGTGTGAATTAAACATGAAATTTTGAAGTAGAAAAATGGAAATGGTATTTTCTTGTAATATATCTTTGTTTTATTTAATATTTCAGAAAAAATTATAATGTATCTCCTGTCACCTGCAGAGCTCAATGGGCGGTCTTCGTTTCGAGGCGTCGCGGGCTATGGTAGGAGAGCTGTCTGAGTTTAACATGTGGGACCATCCACTTTCACACATGGAGCTCTCTGCTCTTGCCCACTGCAGCACAGGAATGCTGGGTAATGTAGTCCCATGGACCAGCCGTGAGGTGGAGGTTTTTGGAGGCGTCGCCAAACAACCGGCCGATCATTGCGAACATCGCACCAGCGCCAGACAGTGATGGGCTCCTGAGGGTTCATTTAAGGGTCAGAGAGTCAAAGACGGGTTGTTCAGAGATAGCAAAGATTCAAAACACCACGTCATGGTCATGTAATGTTGATTTCTTTAAGGCAGAGTGTTTTGTTAGTGGTGTTTGCTGAAACATGCCTAACTATCATTACTGTTCAGGGTTAGTGATTTGAACCAGGCCCTAACCCTAATTGTTAAACAACAGCGCATAACTCATCCCACGCCATTTGTGCTACGAACAAGAATGATACCTCAAATCACGTGGCTCTTATTTTTCTAAGCAATCAAACCTGTTTTTTTCACTTGGCAGATGATTAAATGGGTGAAAATATTCTAGACTTAAAGGGGAAGGTCAGCTAAAAATGAAAGTTCTGTCATCATTTACTCACCTTCATGTTGTTCCAAACCTGTATGAGTTTTTTTCTTCTGTTGAACACAAAAGAAGATATTTCGAAAAATGTGTGTAACCAAACAGTTGCTGGTAGCCATTGACTTCCATATTATTTTTTCCATACTATGTAAGTTAATGGCTAGTCTCAACCTCAGATGTCATGCCCTAGGACCGTTAGCTGAACGTCTGATGCATGCGGCACACAAAATTGGAAACACTTCAGGAGTTTCAAAGTCATCACCGGATTGGTTGAATTATACAGGATTTCTGGGAAATGTGTGTGTCGCGTTCTTTATTGTTCCATCTGGAAACAAAGATGCCGTGATGCCAAACCCCCTCATGGAAGAAGAAATCTGTTGTGTTTACAACTGTGATGATGAGCACTTATCAGGATCAACTAAACATTGGATTTTCAGAAGTATGTGAAATATTTAAAGTTTGCGGCATAGAATCTTTAAAATATGTCCACGCCCCTAAACATGATGCGACACAAAGCGAAACGTGATTGGTTGGTTTACCTGTCAGTCATATAGTCTCTTGGGCGGGGCTTGGCCATTCAAAGCAGCAAAGGTTCCCAGACCTTCTGGCATTAGTCTGAAGGTCTGGCTATGCGAGACTAATGGCATCAACAGTTTGGTTACCAATGTTCGTTTGTGATTAACAGAAGAAATGAAGTCAAACAGGTTTGGCACAACTTGAGGGTGAGTAAAAGATGACAGAACTTTCATTTCTGGGTGAACTATCCCTTTAAGTTGCAGTTTTTTTTTTGGTTTTTTTTCGCAAGACTTGCAGATTTCACAACGGGCTCAAATTGGTCATGTGGATTCGCTGCATTGACCAAAAGAAAGCTGAATAGTTTGAAAGTGATTTCTGTGTGAGATGTTCTTCATGCTATTGACAATGGATCTTTTTTGCCAGTAAAATTTCGACAAAATTTTCCTGATATTAATGTGACCACACCTTTACATAGACAAGCCATATCTAGGGACCAGAATATCACATCCAGTATCACAGGCTCTTTTCCAACTAGCAATGTCCAAACCACTCTAGCAACATACTAAAGACATTCAGCTTAGCAATCTCATAGCAATGCTCTGACAACAAACCACGACACTTTTGCATCATAGGGGCGGGTTTTGCGTGAGAAAGCAACTCTCTGTTTACATTAATTATATCTTATTTGTTAGTTATACCTTGTTGAACATCTGAGTGGCAAACATCAGTGTAAACATTTGATGTGGGATCTTAAGGCTCAGTGCTTGATAAAATGATTTATTTTTTCCCACAGTTCAAAGCAAATATTTGCATACTCATTCAGATGTGTTGTTATTTATACAGTGTATTTGATTGAAATTAGTTGAGAAAAAACACACTTACACAGCTGGGAAGTTGTTTGCCTTTAATCTGCAGTTTTTTTATACTAGGCTTTTTTTTTTTTTTTTTTTTCTATGTTTGATCTCTTCGAGATTTTTAGATGTTTTTGAATCACACTGTTTCTATGGTGATCACTCCAGCAGACTGAATCCTATTGGTCAGACCAGTCCTGGTTGAATTCTTCTCCATTAAAGTCCCTTTAACACCATCAGAATCACATCGAATTAGAACAAACAGCCCGAAAAGGGAGCAGTTGAAGTAGGCATTTGGCCAGATGAATACTTCAGCAGTATTTCATAGAATAACTACATTAACATTTAAAGCCATGGTTTTGAAACCCTTTACGATGTGGCATCTACAATAACATGCTTTCTGAGAACTGTTTTCAGTGTTAAACATAATCTGCAAATCTCTACATACAAACAAATATCTTCTCATGCTGAGAAATTAGCATGTATAGCCTATATAGATTTATACAAAAAACTACTCAGCAAAATTATATTTGTAAAAAATGCAACAAACATTCTGTATGATGAATGTATAGCACTCACCATTATATGTACATTCCACCGTCTATCTATCTCTCTAACTGTGACTGAATAGGCATCTCGGAGCTTATGTAAATTACGCCGCATATATGATATGCTTTATGTGGATTATACTTAATGTATTATTTATATGTAAAATGCAGCAGGCTGGAAAATGCCTGTTTTGTGGCCTTGTCAAACACAAGAATGTTGTTCCAAATGCGCAATCATAAGGTATATATACACTGATGGACAGAACAGAGATTATTATGGATGTGGTTTCATTTTGGTGTAAACAACTGTTTTATAAGCATGTGGTTTGAGATTCCGAGACCATTTGATTGAACGGCACAAGATCATCATAATGGTTGAGAATTGTGTTTTTGAAAATGTTTCAGCACTCTTTTCTTTCGGATGTATAGTGTATTTGCTGTTGTTAGTGCAATGCCTGTGTTGTTTGCATTCAGTGGTCATTTTTTGATGTTCAGTTCTCTTAATGTACATGAACAAGCTTTAAATTGTATTCAGAAAGAGTGGTTACCTTTTCTGGAATATATTTGTTTTTGAATGAAGAAATATCTTGGAAGTTGGATATGAAGTTCTCTCGTTTTGCTCGAACGTTTTTCTACACTCTGAGGATTTACTTATTTACATTTTTTAAAACTTCTTCTATCCTGTAATGTTAATTTCTTGCATTCTGTCTTTGTCTTTTTTTGTGTTGAAATGGAGATCAAATGTGTTGAAATCTAAGATGAAAATGAGAATTAAAATAAATAGCACACAGAACACCAGAGCTCTCTTTCATTTCTCTCTGTGGGTGTTGTTTTTGCTGCATTTGTGTTTTACTGAAACAGGAGATGTACAAAAATCCAAGATGTGAGAGAATATAAAATGTTTCTCAAGAGGCTGTGCACTATTTCTGTTTATTAGCTCCTTTTGTACACATCTGAATATAATTGTATAAATGCAGATTTCAGGCATGAACCAGATTTTGTGCATGTCTTTGTTCAAATAACTATTTCAGATGTGATAAATTAGTATGATTTTTAAGAAGTAAGAAAGAAGTAGGAAAATTAAGAAAATTTCTTAGTAAGAAGTAAGAAAATTTGTAAGATTTTTTTTTTTTTTTTTGTCTGATTATGACAGCTTGGTCATGCTAAAAAGAGCATGTAAATGTTTAGTTGCTCGAAAATAGCATAGTTGCTCTTGGACCAGAGATAATGTTTGTCTGTGAGTATGTTCTAATTTAGTATCGCCCACCTGTGTTTGTGATATTTAACCATTTCTAATTCTCTCTGTCTTTATTGGTATGCTTTGTCTCTTGCAGTGTGAGTGGATTAGACAGAGAGTAGTAGATCTTCCATCATCTGTGCCCCAGCCTACAAATTCACCTGACCCTGCTCTCTGAGTATGTGTGCATCTGTCTCTGTCTGCTTTTTATTTTTGCTGTCTCAGAGTATAAAAACAATCCCAGCATGCTTTAACTAAATCCATTTCTGTACCTGAGATGCACAGACCAATAAGCCTGGATATGTTTTTTTTTTTTTTTTTTTTTGGAAGGAGATGTAGAGGTTCTCCAAAGGTTCTGCTAATGTGGAACCTCTAATTGCTCAAAAAGCATTTTATTTCTTTTTTTTCCCCCGCTTATTTTCCATGTCCTTTTCCCTTTTCTTTCAAAATTCTTCCACCATTGTTCTTCCAATGCAGGATAAATGAAATCAAAATATAGGGATAGTTCACCAGAAAAATAAAAAACAAAAATTCTGTCATCATTTAGGCTACTCACCCTCAAGTTGTATAAGTTTATAATAAATTTATACAAACCTGTATAAATTTATTTCTTTTGAATACATACATATATTTTGAAGAATGTGTGAAACCACAGAGTTGCTGGTCCCCATTGACGTCTTCTTAATTTTTCTTCCATACTATATGAAGTCAGTGGAGTCCATCAACTGTTTGATTACCCCTGTATCTTATATACCTATAAACCCCAAATGTCTTATTATGTTCAACAGAAGAAGGAAAGGGTGAGTAAATAATGACAGAATTTGAAAATTCAGATCTGAAAGCAAAGTAAAGCATGTTCATGCAGTTATAGCTGAGAAACTCCAACTCTGTTTATACAGCTTTAAAACTGCCAACAAAGTATTTGAAGGTGCAGAAAAAAGCACTAAAACCTCCCAAACAACAGACAAACCAACATCCCCTGTGGAGAAGTGAATGATGCTCGGGAAAGATGTGTAGGAGGTCTTTTAACCTCTAGTCTCTGTTATGAAATACTGTTATCTGTGTTGGCGGTGTGGGCGCTGATGGCAGCCCGCTCAATAACATCTGCACGTGGACCAAAAAAATGAATAAATCACAGACGTGTGAGCCATTTTCAACAATCCTGATCAGAACTTTGGATGGATTAATATGCTAGAACACATAATATACACAAACAGCTTTTTAGATGCTTTGTCCTGGGATGAGACACAGACTTGCACACTCAATTGGACGGCCCACATTGCCTAGTAGTTTCCTTAATCCCCAAAATGTCATAATTCCCACAGGGATTACCTTTCTGCCCTCTTTCTCTGACCATTCAGGAGTGAAAGCAAGCCTTTAATGCCATTATAATCTAAAAACAAGGGTTTACTGGCAGATTTGTGTGGTGCACCAAATGACTGACCTTATTTTAGCCCCAAAACACACTTTCAGGCTTTTTTTTTTTTTTTTTGGTACTGTTACTGAAACTCATGTACCAACACTTACAAAAAGTATGGTATTCTTGGAAATGCCCTGAAGTATCATGGAAATACCAAAACAAAACAAAAAAAGAAAGAAAGAAACAAACAAACATGATATGTCCAAAACAATGCCACTGTATCAAAGCATACAAAAGAAAGAAAGAAAGAAAGAAAGATAGATGTGGACGGAGGCGGAAATAAATAGGTCACGTGGGTTGGAGGTTGCCAAGGCCGGTGCGTCTCCATGACAACACTAGTAGAGGAGCGTGTCTGTGTACAGCGCTACAGAGCGGTATGTAATTGAGCTATGCTGTTAAAAATTAAATATTAGCGAGCTTTAATTGATTTACATGTTTACATTTCTCCGTTTCTTTCAGCTGTTTATCAGTCGTGGCGTTTTAAGTCGACGGGTGATGGGAGTCGAGCTAGCAAGCTAACATTAGCCCAGAGATGCTAAAAACAAACGCGTAACTTACTCGACACGTTTGTTTATCTTCATACTAATACATACTAATTTATCAGTTTATCAGTTCATTTTAGATAATGACTTGCTAGAGACGGAAAACATCTGCATTTTTTCCATATATATATATTTTTTTTTTTGGTGTGTAGAAGTGTGTAGAATTATAGCCCAGTTCTGGTGCACTGCACAAATTATTTTTAACAACAGAGTGTTTATTTTGTATGAATCGGAATGCTTTTAATTGAATATTAGTCGAATGTTGAGAAATACTTTTACAGTAATTGACAATCTACAGTAACGCTACATGACATGGACGTTAACACCAAGATTTACAAGTTTTATACAAATGTTGTAAAAGTAATGTTTAGATGTTTACAGCTAGAAATGATTAAGTTTGATTTGATTTGATTAAGTTAAATGAGTTAAAAGTTAAATAAAGTGTTTTTGGAAAGTAGTCCCTTATGCTGCATTTGTTTAATCAAAAATACAGCTATATTGTTAAATATTATTACAATTTAAGATAACTGTTTTCTATCAGTATAATTTAAAACGTAATTTATTCCTGTGATGCAAAGCTGAATTTTTAGCAGCCATTATTCCAGTCTTCAGTGTTACATGATCCTTCAGAAATCATTTTATATAACGTTAGTTATTAAACTCTTCCCCTTTTCCATTACAGATTTAAAGCTTTAAAATGTCTTGTTTACTCCTTGATTGTCAAAAATCATTATGAAGAATCACCAAGAAGTGTAATGTCTAAATTCATGACAAGACTAGTCTTTTCCTCACGTTTACATGTTTGATGAGGACAGTAACCCACATTTACTTTTGTTCATGGACAAACAAATGTGTTCTTCATTCTCCCTGCCAATGTTAAAAATGGGTGAGAATTCGTGAGTGAGAATTTTGACCTAATGTTCTCATTTTCCTTATCATCAGACAGGACTAATCCTTCTGTCTCTCTCTTTAGTAAAGAAAAGGATGGCAGAAACCGGTGATGGTAAAAAAGAGGATACCGACTACAAAAGACTGCAAAGCTTTCCGCTCATCAGGGTGGGTGCAGCTCGACTGCTGCTGTGACCTAGATAGAAATAACCAGTTATGGATGTGTCTGTGTTTATTTGCAATAGATCACTCAACCTTTTCAAAACATCTGTTTACCCCCTTTACATTATTGTAATTAATAAGAATTTATAATAACATTTCTATACACAACCTTTCAAAAGCTCGGGTCTCTTATGCTCACCAAGGCTGCATTTGTTTGATCAGAAATACAGTTTTAATATTGTGAAATATTTTTACAATTTAAAATAATTGTTTTCTATTTGGATGTTTTTTTTTTTTAAATGTAATTTATTCTTGTGATGCAAAGTTGAATTTTCAGCATCATTACTTCAGTTTTCAGTGTCACATGATCCTTCAGAAATCACTAATATACAGGTGCATCTCAATAAATTAGAATGTCGTAGAAAAGTTAATTTATTTCAGTAATTCAACTCAAATTGTGAAACTCGTGTATTAAATAAATTCAATGCACACAGACTGAAGTAGTTTAAGTCTTTGGTTCTTTTAATTGTGATGATTTTGGCTCACATTTAACAAAAAACCCACCAATTCACTATCTCAACAAATTAGAATACTTCATAATACCAAAAAAACAAAAAACAAAAACAAAACATTTTTAGTGAATTGTTGGCCTTCTGGAAAGTATGTTCATTTACTGTATATGTACTCAATACTTGGTAGGGGCTCCTTTTGCTTTAATTACTGCCTCAATTCGGTGTGGCATGGAGGTGATCAGTTTGTGGCACTGCTGAGGTGGTATGGAAGCCCAGGTTTCTTTGACAGTGGCCTTCAGCTCATCTGAATTTTTTGGTCTCTTGTTTCTCATTTTCCTCTTGACAATACCCCATAGATTCTCTATGGGGTTCAGGTCTGGTGAGTTTGCTGGCCAGTCAAGCACACCAACACCATGGTCATTTAACCAACTTTTGGTGCTTTTGGCAGTGTGAGCAGGTGCCAAATCCTGCTGGAAAATGAAATCAGCATCTTTAAAAAGCTGGTCAGCTGAAGGAAGCATGAAGTGCTCCAAAATTTCTTGGTAAATGGGTGCAGTGACTTTGGTGTTCAAAAAACAATGAACCAACACCAGCAGATGACATTGCACCCCAAATCATCACAGACTGTGGAAACTTAACACTGGACTTCAAGCAACTTGGGCTATGAGCTTCTCCACCCTTCCTCCAGACCTTGGTTTCCAAATGAAATACAAAATTTGCTCTCATCTGTAAAGAGGACTTTGGACCACTGGGCAACAGTCCAGTTCTTCTTCTCTTTAGCCCAGGTAAGACGCCTCTGACGTTGTCTGTGGTTCAGGAGTGGCTTAACAAGAGGAAACAACAACTGTAGCCAAATTCCTTGACACGTCTTGTGTGTGGTGGCTCTTGATGCCTTGACCCCAGCCTCAGTCCGTTCCTTGTGAAGTTCACCCAAATTCTTGAATCGATTTTGCTTGACAATCCTCATAAGGCCGCGGTTCTCTCAGTTGGTTGTGCATCTTTTTCTTCCACACTTTTTCCTTCCACTCAACTTTCTGTTAACATGCTTGGATACAGCACTCTGTGAATAGCCAGCTTCTTTGGCAATGAATGTTTGTGGCTTACCCTCCTTGTGAAGGGTGTCAATGATTGTCTTCTGGACAACTGTCAGATCAGCAGTCTTCCCCATGATTGTGTAGCCTAGTGAACCAAACTGAGAGACCATTTTGAAGGCTCAGGAAACCTTTGCAGGTGTTTTGAGTTGATTAGCTGATTGGCATGTCACCATATTCTAATTTGTTGAGATAGTGAATTGGTGGGTTTTTGTTAAATGTGAGCCAAAATCATCACAATTAAAAGAACCAAAGACTTAAACTACTTCAGTCTGTGTGCATTGAATTTATTTAATACACGAGTTTCACAATTTGAGTTGAATTACTGAAATAAACTTTTCCACGACATTCTAATTTATTGAGATGCACCTGTACTGATTTGCTGTTCAAGAAACATTTCTTATTATTATCTTTGTTAAAGAAAACAGTTGTGCCGCTTAATATTTTTGTAGAAACTGTGATCTATTTTAAGATTCTTAATCTTAAAAATTAAAAAAGCAATACGAAGCCCGCACATAAATTGCGGACATTTAATTTGTTCAGTTGTTTTATTAATTGATTACCTCATTTTAGTTAAATTGTGGCCACACATTAAGAATTAGTTCCCAAAACTTATTAATTAGTTCCCTCATATTTGTGAATCAGTATTTATTTGATATTATTTATTTAATATTTATAACAATGTAAAAGTATTTGTCACTTTTGTTCAATTTATTGTATCCATGATGAATAAAGAAGTAGAAATCATACTGACCAAACATGTTTTTCTATATAGTTTATTTCTTTTTGAAAATAATCCCATTACAGCTCTAAGATCTTGACTAGAATATGTTCTGTTGATTTGTTTGCAGCACACAGATATGCCAGAGGAGATGCGTGTGGAGACTATGGAGCTTTGCGTCACAGCCTGCGAGAAATTTGCCTCCAACAATGAGGTCAGTCAGGTTTGAGTGTGTATGTGAGCATGTGCTTTTGTTATGAAGCTCAGGCTTTCAGATAAATGTGCTCCCCAGGTTACACAGGTGGGGTTGGGCTCTGTGTTTCCGTCTAGTACAGAGTCAGGATACTTCACACGCTCACAGTCTGGCCATCTGGACTGCTCCAGTAGCCTACATGCTTTCATCTCGCTCTCTTTCTCGCTGGTTCACTCTATTTTCAGAGTGCTGCTAAGATGATCAAGGAGTCCATGGATAAGAAGTTTGGCAGTTCGTGGCATGTGGTGATCGGTGAGGGGTTTGGGTTCGAGGTGAGCCATGAAGTCAGGAACCTGCTCTACATGTTCTTTGGGGGAAGTCTGGCCGTGTGCGTTTGGAAATGCTCCTGATGTCACTTCCTGCCCACACAATCGCCACTGTGAGATATTTATACTCACGGATCTGTCCTAACTATGCAGCCCTATTTGACTTGAGATGTGTGTGTGTGTGTGTATGTGTGTGTGAAATTGAAGGGGAAAAAAAAGAATACAGATTCTTGTGCACTTCTCCAAATCACTCTTTTCCTGTCTTACGTTTTAATGTATGGGCTTTTTAGCCATGAAAACACAGATTTTAAGGAGCTTGATTAACTTTTTTAAACATTTTTATTGAACCTATGGAGTTTATTGCAACTGACTGCAGGACCTAATTAAGGAAATGTTTTAGTTTTCTCCTCTTCCTGTGCTATTTACTTTCTTAAAACATGTTGGTCTTTATAGCACGTTATTCCAAAGAAAACTTTTGCCTTTGTAATCTTTCATCAAAACTTGCCCCTACTCTCGAATGACTTGTTTAATTTTTAATCCATCTTATATTCAAATCCATCCATCCATCCATCCATCCATTCATCCATCCATCCATTCATGTAATGCTCACTTTACTGTTAAGTCCTGCTCTTGAAGATGAATATCCTGTTTCATTTGGAAATACACTACTGTTAAAAAGTTTGAAGTTGGTAAGATTTCATAAGTTCAGTAAGGTATTTATTTGATTAAAAATAGTCAAAAACACAAATTTTGTGAAATATTATTACAATTTTAAAATAACTGTTTCCTAATTCAATAAAATTAATTCCTGCGATCTCACAGCTGAATTCTCAACATTCACTACAACACTCTTTATGATCCTTAAGTAAGAAATCATTCTAAAAACAAACTTTTTTTTATTATCAATGTTGAAAACAGTTATTCTGCTTAATATTTTTGAGGAAACTGCAATACCTTTTTTTTCAGGATTCTTTGATGAATAGAAAGTTTGAAAGAAGTGATTATTTTAAACTTAAATCTTGTGTAACATCATAAATATCTTTAATGTGTCCTTGAAGAATAAAAGTATCAGTTTCTTAAAAAAAAAAGAAACCTCTTACCTCAAACCTTTGAACAGTAGTGTGTGTCACATTACAGATGTAACAATGGATTGTAATCGGCAATATATACAGATATATACAGTTAAGTGTAGTTTTGAAAGACATCCCCATGTCTATTTCAATGCATTTTTGAGTGAACATTCAGTAATGTGCTCTGTAACAACTGAAGTGTCAGTCTGCGTTTTGGTCTCTTTGAGGATCCAAATATTTGGTTGTATTTGTCTGGCAGGTTGTCTTAGGAGTGTGTTTGCTGTGTGAGGCTGTTCAGGACAGAATGTGTGTCGTTGTACTCCATTTCATGTGTCATTTTAAAAATGCATTCCCTTTCTCTCTCTTTCTCTCTCTCTCTGTCTGTATCTTTCATTCTGTTTCCTGTCCAGCAGTGTCTCTTTCAGTGGGCTGCTCTGCCACCTGTTTCAGATTCCTCTTTCTCTTTCATTTTTCATTCTTTCTTTTTTTTATCCTTTCATTGTCACCCCAGGAATCTTGTGCCCTGTCCTTTCCCCCTCTTTACGTAACCAGCATTTGTAGAGTGTGAATACTTGAATATTATATACATTTCCAGAACTTGATTTCTGAAGGTATCTGTAGTCATGCAATAATACAATTAGTACCTTTTTTTTATTTTTTTATTTTTTGGTACCACTTTTCAGCCCTGAATTTCATAAATGCTGAAACCTGTCATTCACTCATCATAATTTGTAACTCTTTACAACCTAAAACCTGTTCTAATAGTCTTTAGCTCTATTTGGATGGTGCATTTTACATGCTTATGTAATTACAGAAATTACACTAGCTTGTTTGTAATTTAATTATGGGAGTAATTTCTGTCCCAAGAGTGTTATTGAATGAAATCACATAAGTAGCGGATGAAAAACTTCATTTCATCCATTGGTTGGTCAACTTGGTAGTTCCGCCTCCAAACTTGAGCTATTGTTTGAGTCAATGTCATTGTGTCCAGCCCAGTCAGGCCACTGATTGCAATTGTGTTTAATGCAGCTACGGTGCAAGTGCTACCTTTACCTTTAATTCTTTAAGTTTACATGGATGAACAGATGCAAATGTTATTTTAAAAATATTTTTGAATCTTTTTTGGCCACTGCTTATTTTTTATGGTTGCTGTTTTGACACTTTTGATATATAAAACTAACTTGCTGCCAAATTCATGAGTTTGATCACAGAGGAGGTATGCAAATATGTTACAGTAATCATCTTGAGAAACAATTACCAGTGCAAACAGTGGTTTTGCTTTCAGCTGAGATTAAATGCTGCAAGATTTTACCAGAATGTTCCATCCTTGTTCCTGCAATGTTTAAATGCAGTAAAAAACCTTTAATGACTTTATTATGATCTTTTATTCAATTTTTAATTATTTTTACGTCAACTCTGTGCAATAATTGCTCTGTTTAGATAAATAAAATTTCAAAAAAGACATGTGAGTCTACTGTGTGGTTCAGCAAATCTAAAATTTGAGTTTGAATATCCATTAACTGATTCTTGAGTACCGAGACAAAATTGAAAACTGAAGAATTTTTAGTTGATTATACAAAGGAATTATTTTTAATTATTAAGAGGTTCAGAGGTATTCATGTGTTTGGGTGCATCTGCTGCTCCAGTGTCCCACAAAATGTGTTTTCCCTTGCTAATTATTACAGTACTTGCAGTAATGTTTGTTACTTTCAACTCTCATTCTGACGGCACCCATTCACTGCAGTGAGCAAGTGATATAATGCTAAATTTCTCCAAATCTGTTCAGATAAAGAAACAAACTCATCTACATCATGGATGACCCGAGGGTGAGTACATTTTTGGCAAATTTAAATTTTTAAGTGAACTGTTTTTAAGATATGATAAAAGATAAATGTTTAATATATTTTAATCACTATGAAATATTATGTTGTTTTGTCACATTTTGCTGCATGTCAAGATTTTTTTCAGTCCACAACTGTGCATTAGTACTGATTTGTGAGTCAGACAGTTGCAGTTTAATGGGATTTCCAATGTGTATTATTCCAGTCAGCCTTTGTGCCGGTGATGTTATTGACCTTCTAAATCAAGTATCTTGTTTTACGTTTATAAAGGCTTTATCGACAAGCTCCTCCTAATATCCATGTTCTTTTCTGTGTTCTTTGTTTCTCGATCATTTCTTGTCCAGACATGCTGTTTCCTCTCTTAACACAGCATCTCCCAGTCTCTTTCTGTTCTTCTCTCCTCTCTCTCTCTGTATTTCAGATGAACTGAACCCAGATCAGATGGTGGGCTGGTGCTGTGTGTCTCTGGCTTGCGCTCCTCATTAACAGCTTGGCTCTCTCTGGGGGACTGCAGGATCTGCCTGACATTTTGCTGACCAGGAACAAACCGCAGAGAGACACGGTGGGAAGAGAAATGCAAGCCAAAGATCAGATTCGAAACGAGATCATTATACAGAAGGAATACATCACGCCTGAGATTTTATACTACGGTAAAATATGCACTAAAACACAGGAGGGTAAAGATGGAAGAGAAAAGAGCTGAAATGAATTTGTCGTTCACAGTAGAACCTTCCTGGAAAAGAAGAGAGAGTGTAGATTGAACGGTAGAGGGATGTAAAGTGATTGATGAAAGAGAGAGCAGCAGTTGAGGAAGATCATCACAGTGATTTGTAGATCATGAATGTTCAGATGAAGCAGAAGAGGGATTACACTGATTACATAACTGTGTGTGTGTGTGTGTTGAAAGGATTGATGGCAGTGAAGAAGTGAACGGGATGTGAGGAGAGCATCAGCGAGGGGATGAGAGTGGGTTTGAGGGATGAATACAGTTTTGTTTTTTTTGTTTTTTAATTTTTTTATATTTTTTTCCCCCTTTGGTTTCTCTCCTCGCTTGTTTTCTTCCCCTTTTATTGCGTTTTGTAATATGCATAGTTTCAGTCCTGGGTGCTGATTGGTTTAAAACACTGACTGTACATTTACATGCGCAGTTTTTTGTTTTTTAGTCGAATTATTATTTTAGTCAGTAGTAATGACTGAACTTTGATGCTCCTAACAGTGACCTTTAGCCGTGATTTTATTCATAACATAGCATAACTTAGACATTATAGAGTAAAATGGGAACTGCCCTCTTTTTGAGTAATATTGGTGTGGGAAGTAGTATTCCCATTTATTTTCTTCATATGAATTTACACCAATTATTTAATAAAGTACTTTAAAATCAGAGCAAAAGGAAAAAAGATACAGTGTCTTTTATGAGGGAATGAACTACAATCCCAAGAAACACTGTAATGATGCAATTGAATAAAAAAATGACAGTACAACAAAATTACTGATTCATAGTCGGTTGATATATAGGTATAAATTGTATATTTATTAAAATGGACTGCAAAATATTCTTATATACAATACTGTTCAAAAGTACACTCACCAAGGCCAAACTCACTAAAAATACAGTAAAAACTGTTACTGTATTGTGAAATATTATTAGAATTCAAAATAATGGTTTTTGATTTTAGTAAGATTTGAAAAATTTATTGCTGTCATGACAAATCAGAATTTTCAGAATCCATAATTCCAATTTCTCATGATCTTTCAGAAGAAATAATTCTAATATGCTTATTTGCTGCTCCAGAAATATTTCTTATCAATGTTGAAAACAGTTGTGCTGCTTCATTTTTCATTTTTTTTCATTCTTTGATGAATAGAAAAACGGCTATATATACACGTTTTGTCTGTCTAAATGTCTTTTTCTTTTTTTTTTCTCAGGACTCATAGATTAGTTCTTCATCTGAAATTTGGCTATTAAATATGAGTTGAGATCTTGTGGTTTCAAATAAAGCACATATCGATTAATAATCTCAGAGGTCTGTTTTGAAAAGTTTATACAGAATCATTAAAAATCGATTTCTCCATGGAGAAAATGAAAACCTCTATGGCATATCTGCTCCATTAGTGGCACCAAATTGAATTGCAAAAATGACTGTATTTGAACAGGTTTCCCATCCACTCACCATCTGCCATTGGTCTTATTGCCTAATTATATAACTGTTTACTATAGTTGTGACTCCTCTCATAACTTCTCATCTCTCTCAAACTCTCTTTTTTACTCAGGGGTGAATGAAATATTCATAGCTTGGCAGTGTGAGTGAGTGAGCGAGTGCACCAGCAGAGTGTCTCAAACATGTTCCCTCCTTCACATGTGGAGATATGTCACTCACACAGTGTTTTTATTTGTGTGCGTTGAGTTTTCATCCATAAATTTCTTATTCAGACAGGAATTAGAAGACCGTCAGATTCCAGATGCTTCCTCAACCTCAGCAGTTCCCCCTGAATTCCAAATAACAGAGCAACAGTCCATGTGGATAATGAATGAATGGAGAGAGTATTGACAGACGAGAAGAATTAGTAAGGTAATGCTCAAGAAAAAGAGTATAAAAAGGGAAGAGGATGAATATTTAATAGTCTGTCCCTGAGCTTGACGTCTAGCCTCTTGACACATACAGTATTAATAAACAGGATGGCAGGATGCTCTTGTGTATTTATGAGTGAAACAGCAGGCTGTTGTCTTGAAGATGCTGCAAAAGATTGTAAAATGTGATGCTTTGTCAAATTGAGGTAAATAATATGCAAAAAAAAATTGGGTTTGCGGAACAAATAAATATGGAAATGCGTCATATTTTAGTGAATTTTAACGCCATTTTGTTCCTTATTTATTTGCATACATACATAATTGAATGCTCTGGCAGTGTTTGCAATGGAACAGCGTAATGATATACTGAATCATGCCTGCTATTTTAAAAAGTATGTGGAACTATGCAATTATAAACATTTAAACCAGTAGTATGCATCATTGATCAAGATGTCATGATATTGTATGTTTCTGTAAGTTTTTAGTGCAGTTTTGTGTCTTTTGGTATTCTGATCAAAAGAGAGGTGGATGTTACTTCTAATTCATTTGCACTGGAAATGAAGTGAAGTTGAGTGCAGCGCATTGTGGGATACACCTAGTACAATATATGTTCAGAACAGCATACAAACATACTATGCTGTGCACAGTATGCAAACTTTCTATATGTATTAAATATATAGAGAACAGTCAGATCAGATCAGGAAGGAAAATGACAAAGTTTATCACACTGGAAACAGAAGGTCACATTAAGCGCATTGCATTGTAGGATACAGTATTCCATGACCAGTTGTGAGCTCTGAGGTTGTTAACTGGGATATACTAATGTTGAAGCTATTATAAATTCCAATATATTTTTAAAATAACCATGTGATCAGCAGAATTCATGATGAAAAACTGCATTACCCATGATGCTGTACAGAAAATTTCACCAATCAGAGTTGCGGTGAGCAAATTGTGCCAAAAGAGCACTGCAGGGAATGTCCCACTCCCATGAAATGATGAAATCGAGTTGGTTTCCCTTTGCCTTTAAAACGTGGAAATATTTGTGTGTGTGTGTGTGTGTGTGTGTGTGTGTGTGTGTGTGTATATATATATATATATATATATATATATATATATATATACACACACAATATTTTTTTAAGTTTATTGCAAAATATGCATACATATATATGTATGCATATTTTGCAATAAACTTAAAAAAATATGGTTTCTATAGATATAACCAACAACTTTAAATTAATAGTTTTATATTTCATCATCATTGTAATTTGATTGTCATTCCTCATGCAGTGCCTGCCTCATGAGATTGTAAGTTTTCCCCTATTAAAGCTGTTAATAGCTACACAGTCTTGTACCTCAGTGTCTTTTGCCTGATTTTCAAACACTTTTTTTTTTTTTTTTCAAATAAAAGTTTGTAATGTTGTGATTACATTAATCCTGTTTAATAGTCCTTTTTAAAAATCCCTATAGGAGAAATGGATGTAAAAAATACTTCCGTAATTTCCGTGTACGCCGTAAACGCTTTTGTATACTGCTCTTTTAGACCAGTGTTTCCCAACCCTGTTCCTGGAGGCACACCAACACTATACATTTTCCAACTTTTCCTAATCAAACACACCTGAACCAACTCATCAGCTCGTTAGTTGAGACTCCAGAACCAGAAATATATTGGTCAGATAAGGGAGACATCCAAAATGTGCACTGTTGATGTGCCTCCAGGAACAGGGTTGGGAAACACTGTTTTAGACAGATGTAGTAGGCTGATCGGGTATTCTTTGCCTACTTTGCACAGTATACATACAATATACTGCAGCAGCAGAAGCAGCAATATAGCCTAATATTATTCTGATCGTAGATTTTTTTTTTAATAGTAGGCTGCATACACTAAAAGTAGTAATTTAGTACTTTATTTCAAACAGCCATTGGATACTGCACTTTTTGATCCTGCCATTTCATGCCTACAGAAAGTTTGCATACTAATCACATCATAGAAGGCCTAGTCTATTTCAAACATAGCTTTACTCTTTTCATACTTTCAGAGTGCACTTAATTAGTAACATCTCTGTAATCTGATTTGTTTGCGCTTTAGGGCATATTTGCATCTGTTGTGTAACTGGACTTGAGTTGTGTATGTGTAAATGCAAAAGCCACACGTACATGATTTTACGCAGGGGATCGGCCTCTTTGCGTATGGCAGCGAGCCTCTGAATTAATGATGCGATGGATGGTGTCTGCGGCGGCGCTCCGCACTTTGTGGATAAAGACATGTCAAATCCACTCCTGCCAGTTGGCCGCTGCTTTAAAAGGCTGATTTCCCAGGTCTCTTCTTTTTCAACCGCTGCATGTTATGTAAAGGATCTTTGGAGGTAAGCAGAGGACTGGCTTTAGGCTGGTGCGTATGGCGACCTGATCATGTACGGATGTTTTCTTAAATCCAGGATTTCTGACGTCAAGCCTGTGCAGTTGTGTGTGTGGTCATGTTTCCTTAAAAGGGTGTCTGATGTCTGCGGTTTGATTCTTTTGATGTGTTACCATCTCAGAAGGAATTAATATTTACATTTAAAGGGACAATTCACTTAAAGGGATAGTTGGCCCAAAAATGAAAAGTCTTTCATCATTTACTCACCCTCTAGTTGTTCCAAACCTGTATGAGTTGTTGAACACAAAATATGAAATTTTGAAGAATGTTGGTAACCAAATGGTTGACGGTAGTCATTGACATTGACATAGTATGGGCAAAAAAAAAAAAAAAACTATGGAAGTCAATGGCTACCGTCACCTGTTTTTTTTGTTTTTTTTTCCTCTTATTGGCCCCAAATTTTTGAATAGTGTATATTCAAAAAAACGTTCAATGATAATGAAATGTATGCTTGGTTCTCAGGTGTCATTTGATTATGTGGATAATATGCAAATGAGAGATGAGAACTAACAGTTCTAAATTAATGTCTAGAAGATATCTTGCAAGTAGGGCTGCCACTAATGACTATTTTTATTTTGATTAATCTATCGACTAATTTATTGATTAAACAATTAATTTCCCACAAAAAATCGACAATTTTACTTAAGAATATTTTATTAAAATATAATTTATTAAACCAAATGAAATCCAAATTTCTATGAAATCCTTTTTTTTTTAAAGCAAAAGTAAAGTGCAACATAGAGTGCAAGAAGCAAGTGTCCATCTCATAGTCCAAATCACTGAAATCAAAGTTCAGTATTATAGTGTAAGAATGACAACATATCGACGTGTTCTAGTCTACTAATAATAACATTATAATCAAAAAACACTTTTTAAAGGAGTATTTACCAGAAATATTATTTACTAGAATTTATTTAGGAGAAAAATGTAAATGTGCAGTATTTCTGGGGAAAAAAGGAAATAAAAAAAATACTTTTTTAAAAAAAAATAAAATCAATTAATTAGAGATGCTTTTGATCATTAAAATTTAATGGAACCATTAAAATGGAATCCAGAAAATAATGGAAAACAGAATTTGGTAAAGATAAAACTGTAAAACTCAATTAATTAGACAGGTTTTTTAATTAATACAATTTAATTTAATCATTAAAACAGAGTATAGAAAAATGAAAATGGAAAAAACTGAATTTGGAAATAAAACGGATTTCATAAGGCCCTATAATTATAATTAATTTTTTTTTTTGTGGTAATAAAAATAGATGTAAGTGAACAATAGCCTTTAAAATTACTTAAAATACATATATAATAGCAATGAGGCAATAATAATTAGTTCAAATAAAGTATTAAAAGCAATAAATCATATGGTTTTATTGAACAAAACTGTTAAAATACATAATGTATCATAAACAATAGAGCTAATGTAGATTACGCATTACAACAAAGGCCTGCAGGGGGCGCCAACGGCCTGACGATTGTTTTTACACATTACTGTGCGATCTAATCCTTTTTTAATATTGACCAAGCACCATTTAATTCAAATGTCCACTTAATCTTTAGAATTTGGCCATTTCTTTGGCACAGAAATGCTGTAGCCACTGTAATTAAATGAATAAGTGGACATCACGAGTGAGAGTTTGAGCTTTTATTTTGAAACTGCGATGTATTCTCCTGTGTTTGCGTAGATTTATAAATTATTTACCTTACAAATCTGATGAAATGGCACACGTTGCGTTCCCAAATGAACGTTATAATAAACCCAATCTCACAACAACATGCAGAGATGGAGTTTGAGACGCTCCACACATGTAAATGATAACAGTTCCTGTGGAATTACTGTTCGGAGCCACTGTGTGACGCACGTACTTAACCTACACACATGTAAATAATTAAAGCGCATATACTGTATTAGAACGGCATCGCATATAATTAATTACATCGTAGTGTTTGTGAATTCACAATTATGTTTAATTATGATTTTTAAATGGGTTTAATATATCATGCAGCCTTGGAAAACAGTCTAATAATGTGTTTCATGGATTCTCGTCCGTGAAATGTGCCACTTCTGGTATTTTGCTGGTTAGTCGACGCGGGCAAAATGAAGTCGACGATTTTTAGAAATCAAATAGTCGAATAAAATCGACGAATCGCGACAGCCCTTCTTGCAAGAAACTCTTCTTGCCAAGTATGGCTTCAGAAGACTGGGAATACTTTGCACATGGGAATTGCTTACATAAGGCACAAGACCGTGAGTAATAAATACATATAAATACCTAAACAGAGAGAAAAATGCAGCACCTGCCAACAATGCAGGGTTTTGTTACAAAACCCTAATGCATAATTGCAGAAGGTATTCGTTAGCATATCTTATGACATTTATTATTGAGCCCACATACATCTGTCAGGTCTGTCTTCAGATTCTGATTGATGTGTTGTGTTGTAATGTCATTGAATTAGATATAAAAAATCAAACCAAGTGATATCTGCTCAAAAATAATGTGTTCCCTCTCGATTCGGTCACTCTACATTGCTATGGGAATTACCCTTTCCTCAAATACTACTGAAGCCTTATTGAATCACGCCAGTGAATCTGGCCAATGGCGTTCAAGCGCACAAAATATGAGGGGGCTCCCACTCTATATAAAGCAGCGCTTGTACGTCATCCATTCAGAATCTTGACTGAAGCAACTTGGCATTCAAAGATCCTGAGCTAGGTGACACGGCAGCCTTCAGCCAGCCTTCTACGAAAAGCAAGAAGCCTATCAACAAGAGTACTCACCGTGATCTACACGCTGCAGCAGACATGCCTTCTCTTCCCCTGCTGTGTTCCGGTGAGCTTCGGACAAGGATGACCTCTCGCGATTGCCTCTCCTGCGCGGAGCCAATCGAACTCTCCGATGCCCACGAATCGTGCATCATCTGCCTGGGTCGCACCCACGCAGAGGCCGCGCTTGGGGGGTCGGACTGCACCCACTGCGGAGATTTGAGCCTTCGGACTCTCAGGCTCCGTGTGGCCATCATCCAAGGCAATGAACTCTCCTAACTAACTCTGCCACGCTCTTCCTCTGCAGCCTCTTTTGAGCCAAGGAGTAAAGTGCCAAGGAGTAAAGTGGGCTCAGTGCCCACGCGCTCCTCACCCCCCTGCTGCAGGTTTCCTTACAGTGCGCTTCATGACCGTTGATTTCTGCCCCTCCCCCAGCGTGCAAGATGTGGTGTCTTTCGGTGCCATGGAGGACGCTGAGAATGAAGATGATTCCATTTCGGTGGCAACGTCTGCGAGGGAGGAGTGATCCAACAGCCCGCTGGATTACACTGCGCCCCACGGCAGCAACGCGGGGGACCTCCATCATAGTGATGTTGAGCTCCTATGCATCCTGACCAAGGCGGTTGATGAGCTCGGTTTGGAGTGGGTGCCTCCTGCCGAGCCGGCCAGAAGCCATCTGGACAAGTGGTGCCTCCAGTCGGATCGCGGCCAAAAGGACACCCCGTGGAGGCCCGGCCCCTTTTTCCCAGAGGTGCACGGCGAAATAGCAAAGTCGTGGAACGCGCCGCTCACCAGTCGAGTGCACAACCCAGGATCCTCCCTCCTGTCATCTGTGGACGGCGCTGACCGAGTGGGGTGTTAAACTCCTCCCCCCCGTGGAGGAAGCCGTCGCTGTCCATGCCGTCGCTGCCCATCTCTGTCCTTCAGCCGCAGCGAACTGGAGAGTGAGAAACAACTCGTCTCTCCCTTCTAAACCTTGCTGCATCACCACAAACTTCACTGGCAAGGCTTTCTCCGCGGTGGGCCAGGCAGCTTCAACGCTGCACGCGATGGCGATACTCCAGGTGTATCAGGCAAACCTCTCAAGTCTCTGGATGAGGGTGGCCCGGACCCTGAAGTGTTCAAAGAGCTCCGACGCACCACGGATCTGGCCCTCAGAGCGACGAAGGTGACAGCTTGAGCGATCGGCCGCAACATGGGGAATCTTGGAATCTTGTGGTGCTCGATCGTCACCTGTGGCTTACTCTGACCGAGTTGAAAGACTCAGAGAAGACGGCCCTTCTGGACGCACCTGTGAATCCATCAGGTTTCTTCGGAGCGGCAGTGGAGACGTTCACTGAGCGTTTCGTTGAAGCGCAGAAACAGTCTAAGGCCATTAGCCACTTCCTACCAAAGCACGCTGGCGCGAACCCTCCTGTGCGTTCCCGCTCCTCCTCAGCACAGCGCACGTGAAGACCGCACGCCTCTTCTGCTGCTGTTCAGCGCGAACATGCGCTGGCGGTGAGACCAAGACCGCCTTGGCCGAAGTGCCGTCAGAGCTCGAAGGGCCAGAGACCCCGCCCTGACAGAGACGGCAGGCCACCGGCACCGGAATCAAAGCCACGTTCCTGACGCTGTCTCTCGGAGGAGGAAATCTGCACCCAGTGCCGAAGATGAGCCACTGAAGAAGTCTGCTCACTCCGCTGTGTGTGTTCACCACGCCCCCTGCCTGTTGCAGGTGGCAAGAACGACTGTCATGTTTGTGTTTTGACTGTTCCACTATGCAGTGCATTAAAGTAAAAAAAAATAAATAAAAGAAAATACAAAACTCACTTCAATATCAGGGCAATTTTCCTCCTCTCACTCCCCTCTCCCCCATCACTCACTTTCACAATCGTGTGGTATTAAACTCCCCGCCCCCCAACGGCGAGTTATCCCTCACGGTGTGCAGTCTGCCTCGCCCGCTGTCACAGTTCACAGAAGCCTGGCAGGCGCTGCCAGGGGTATCAGAGTGGGTTATGAAAACAATAAAGAACGGCTACACGCTTCAGTTATTCCGCAGGCCGCCCCGTTTCAACGGTGTGTTAATGTCCACTGTACGGGAGCAGAATGTCTCAGTTCTGCGAGAGGAAATACACAATCTTCTCACAAAACGTGCTGTAGAAACAGTGCCCCTCGCAGATCGCGAGAGCGGCTTCTACAGCCGTTGTTTTTCTGGTGCCAAAGAAAGACGGCGGACTCCACTCAATCTTGGATTTGAGACTGCTGAATCACGCGCTTTTGAAGCGCTCGTTCAAAATGATTACGCTGAGACAAATCCTCTCACACATCAGACCGGGAGATTGGTTTATCTGGATTTAAAGGATGCTCATTTCTACATTCAGGTAGCCCCCCGCCACAGGCACTTCCTGAGATGTGCATTCGAGGGGATAGCGTACCAATTCACGGTCCTACCCTTCGGTTTATCCCTGGCCCCTCATACGTTTACGAAGTATATGGATGCTGCTCTCTCTCCTCTGAAGCAGAGTGGAATGCGCATCCTGAACTATCTCGACGATTGGCTAGTCTTGGTCCAACCAGAGAGCATGCTGACTGTGAATATGCAAAAGAGCATGCTGGTACCGAGCCAGAACATCTCCTTTTTAGGAGTGGAGCTGAATTCAATCAATATGCGAGCGCGTTTATCCGAGGAGCGCTCACAAAAACTGGTCAGCTCTCTCACAGTCTTCAAGTTAGGGCACTCTCCCCCGCTGAAATGCTTTCAGAGGACGCTCGGCCAGATGGCTGCTGCCTCAACAGTGTGCAAACTAGGGCTCCTACATATACGACCGCTTCAGCTCTGCCTGAAAAGTCATTTGCCACAGAGCGCATGGCGCGCAGGCACCTTGCACGTACGAGTAATGTGCGACTGCTTGAAAGCGCTGACCCCTTGGCGCGATATGACTCTGTATTGCCAGGGTGTTTCTATTGGCCAAGTGATCAAGAGAAAGACTATTACGACAGATGCATTGAGCACGGGCTGGGGAGCCGTATGCAACGGCAGACCAGCTGGAGAAGTTGTGGCGCACAAACTGTCTGGAGCTCTGTGCTGTACACCTAGCGCTCGAGTACTTTCTCCTGGACATTCTCCACCGTCACGTTCTCATCAGGACAGACAACACGACAGTGGTAGCACTAGCTCACAGCTGGCTGAAAGTACGCAAGTATGCCTTTCCTCCAGTGAAACTTCTGCCTCACGTGCTTTGCAAAATCAGAGAGGAAAACGAATCTGTTCTGTTAGTGGCACCGAAATGGCCCAATCAGCTGTGGTTCCCAGAACTGGTGGAGATGCTGGTAGTCCCCCCGTGGACTATCCCACTGAAGAGAGACCTCCTCTCTCAAGCACAAGGAACTATATGGCACCCAAATCCAAGTCATGGAACCTTCAAGGGTTAGTTCACCCCAAAATTAAAATTCTGTCATTAGTTACTCACCCTCATGTCGTTCCAAAGCCGTAAGACCTCCGTTCATCTTCGGAACACAAATTAAGATATTTTTTATGAATTCTGACAGCTCTCAGTCCCTCTATAGACAGCAATGCAACTGAAATGTTCCCAGGTCCAGAAACATAGCAAGGAGATCGGTAAAATAACCCATGTGACATCAGGGGTTCAACCGTAATTTTACGAAGCAACGAGAATACTTTTTGTGCGCTAAAGAAAAAAAAAAAAGACTTTATTCAACAATTCGTCTCCTCCGCATCACCCTAGTGTCATTTTGGAGAATATCCACTGGACGCAAGATGGGTATGGTCTTCTGTGTCAGCTGCGTTACGTGTTACGTTGCTTTTTTTCAAATCAAAGCGTACGTACTGCGAAGTTCGCGTACCCGCGTGACGCAGCTGACACAGAAGAGCATACATCGCTTGCGTACAGAGACGAATTGTTGAATAAAGTCGGTTTTTTTTTTTTTGAGCACAAAAAGTATTCTTGAACAAGACATTGCTTTTATTGCCGTGTCACCTAGCTCAGGATCTTTGAATGCCGAGTTGCTTCAGTCAAGATTTTGAATGGATGACATACAAGTGCTGCTTTATATAGAGTGGGAGCCCCCTCATATTTCACGCGCTTGAACGCCATTGGCCAGTTTCACTGGCGTGATTCAATAAGGCTTCAGTAGTATTTGAGGAAAGGGTAATTCCCATAGCAATGTCTCGTTCCCTCATATCAGGGAACCGAGGTTACGTGAGTAACCAAGAGCATTTTTCCCAGAACTAACTATTTGAAGAAAATCTATTTCTTAAATTAACATTGTACTGTTCTGGGTCAATTGAGTGATTTAAAGCAGGGTAAAGAGAACAAAGAGGGGAAGGATGTGGAGGCGTTTTCATGTTGACGTGGGTTATTACTTTCTGTGAGTTCATAGTTTTTGAGGTAATTTCAATCTTACGGAAAGTATTTTTCAAGCATTGCACTCTTTTTCAGGGAATTCACTCAGAATTTCTTCTTATGTGTTAGAAGAAAGAAGTCACAAAGGTTTGGCATGAGAGTGAGTAAACTATCTCTTCAACACACAGTTCCAGGGGGACCGACAGTGACTCAGATGTGCTACTTTTCCCTGCTTCATTTTTAATATTTTAGTTTGTCATTCTCCAAAACAGCCATTTTGGGCTCTGTCTTTTTGTCTTTTTGACGCAACCTTGGCATCCCAGAGGATTGTCCACAAAATACTGGAGGTTTTGTATAGAAACTCCCAGATGAAATGGCATGACCTGTGGCAGGGGAAAAAAAAAAAAAAAGACAATTTCACAAGCGGCGTTTTGGTGACTGTATATTTTACTGTCATGTTAAACTGTCATGTTATATTATACAGTATATGATTATAATATTATATGGTTTAAAGGAACATGCCACTATTTTTGAAAATAGCCTCATTTTCCAACTCCCCTACAGTTAAACAGTAGAGTTTTACCGTTTTCGAATCAATTCAGCCGATCTCCGGGTCTGGCGGTAGCACTTTTAGCTGCAGCTTAGCATAGAACATTGAATCTGATTAGACCGTTAGCATCTCGCTCAAAAATGACCAAAGAATTTCGACATTTTTCCTATTTAAAACTTGACACTTCTGTAGTTACATCATGTACTAAGACCGATGGAAAATGAACAGTGCTACCGCCAGACCCTGAGATCGGCCGAATTGGATTCGAAAACGGCAAAACTCAACTATTTAACTCTAGGGGAGTTGGAAAATGAGCCTATTTTCAAAAATAGTGGCGTGTTCCTTTTAATGTATTAAATCATATAACCTGTTATTATAAAATGCATTGATAATAACGTGTTATTGTTTAAACGGTGCATTTTTAAACACTATCAATATAAGAAACATCAATATTAGAGACACTAAACCGATAGACATAACCGATAACAAAAATAAGAGAATCTAACTACAAGTATACTTACTACTTTACTTTTTTCTAAAAAGCTTCATTTTAACAATATTTTACAGAAAATGTGTGACTTTAAAAAGTTATGTTTTAAAAACATAACTTTTTTTGTATTCATATACTTTTTCCTTTAATATTTTTACACTGTAATTGAACACTTGTGTACTGCTGTCTTGACAGTCGAGTTTTATTCTGGATAATTTGTGCCCTCTGGTGGACAAAAGAACAACTGTATGAATACAAACCACAAACGCCACAAAAAAACGTTAAGTACATCAGTTATTAGAGGATTAATAACAATGTATATTTACTGAAAACTCACATTTAGGTGTGAGTTCTGCATGAAGCTTTGTCTGGTCTCGGTTCAGTTGTGGTGATGTCGGGTTCGTTCTTTTGAATAGGATCAGTAGGCTATATGAATTAGTTGAACAGTGTTTACAAATGTGAGTATTTGTCTGACGGGGAAACATTATAATTAACATAGGCCTACTTGAGAAAAAATTAAAAACTTAATTGTATAGCAGACAAGTTATAAATAAAACGTACCAGAAAGCTTGTTTTAAACTTGTATGGCAGTTTTATCAACACACATGGTTAATCAAACCATGGTTAAATAAATTTCAATAAAACCTATTCAGGCAGGAAGGTAAACTTAATGCCAACATTCGCATCTGTGTAACTAACAAAACTGGAACACATGAAATTACGATTAACATCCTAAGAAAACGTCGAAACGGTGTGCCTAATGTAGGCTACGCGCCCTGCTGGTTGTTTTTGAAAGAATCGTTTGAAAGATCCGGTTAGCGGAACTCCAGCCCTGTACCTAGTTTAACATTCGCGTTTTCTACACCACTTCCGCATACATCTCGCTTTATTAACCAGGTTATCAGATACAGGCGGGAAATTTGTAAACAAATATTTTTTTTTAGTTTCTGTTGTCCTCGTGTCAAGTACAGACAGCTCGACCGGTGGCAGGTACGCAAGAGTCAAATATGCAGCTGTTGAGTTTAACGCAAGCAAAAATTCTCTACATAACATATCTGGCCTATTCAGTTGGTACGAGTGTGAGACAATGCTTTATAATAATGTATATTAAAACAGAACTGTATCTGTTGCATTGTATTAATCCACATGCTGTTGTAAAGTCGCTAAAATGTTTACATGTCGCAATGTAGATCGCACTATAGATTCAGCGGCCAAATGGACCCGTTAGACTTTCTAACAAATGAAGAGTTGCTGTTTTTCTTCCACCGGAAAAAGACGGAGATTTCGTGCATAGAACAACCGCACAGACTCCTCACTCAGCTGCGCGACCACGACCTGGTGACAGAGGAACTTTTTGAGGTAGAAACACAGTCACCTTTACATACTCGCTCTCTTTCTCACCTGCATTTCTGCAATTTTACTGTCTGGCTAGCTGCAGTAACTCCTAACCAGTGGCGTAGCGGACGGTCTGATGGAGGAGTGCGTCGAAAGACGATGATCATGTATCGACTATAG
Source organism: Spinibarbus caldwelli (assembly GCA_039654775.1). Classification (NCBI taxonomy): domain Eukaryota; kingdom Metazoa; phylum Chordata; class Actinopteri; order Cypriniformes; family Cyprinidae; genus Spinibarbus; species Spinibarbus caldwelli. The sequence continues at coordinate 11,721,106 of CM077219.1, read as the reverse complement.
CCAGAGATATTGTCAAAAGCATCAACTATAGTATTTGGTAGTATTTGGCATTTCCAATTAAGCTAATGTAGGCATGTTACATTCTTCTTATTATTAGGCCTATTATTATCATTAGGTTACTTTTATTATTTACTGAATAAATAAATTAATTTGCCGCGCAATAATTACATAGCGCATCACTGCATAACTGACGCGCTGTGAGGATAATAAAAGATCAGGCTGTTTACTCCTCATTGAAAATGTTTTTTTAAAAAAAAAGGTCTTTCAAAACAGGTTTGTTATACAATGAATTATACACTGTAAAAACTAAAGGTGCCTCAAATATCCTTTTGAGTACTCAAGGAACTTCACAATTTATTTTAAGTGCCTCAAAGCTCTTTTTCTCATAATAGGGTTCCTGGAGGAACCATTTCAGTCTTTGCAGTTCTTGCAGGAACTTACTGGATCCTTGAAGCACTTTGTTTCCAGTTCTGAGGTTCTGGAGTCACCCTTTCATTGCACTGAGACCCTAAAGTGCTCTGGAGGTTCCTGGAGGAACTCAAATTTTAAAAATGAGTTATTGTAAGATCTGTTATCATTGAAGTGGTTCCTGGAAGATCTGACTTGTAAAAGCTAGCATCTGGAGGAACCCAGAGATTCATGTGAAAAAAATGAAATAGGACTGATTAATATTATTATTATTATTATTATTATTATTATTATTATTATTATTTACTTTTTCGGAATGGCACGGAACGTAATGACTTTTGTGGCACTTGGCATGTGAAAACAAAAAAACTTGGGCATTATTAGAAAAGACTAAATGGTCTTAAAAATTGTCAAAAAAAGAAAAAAAGGGACATGCAAAATCTAAATCAGCCACAGTATATCCAACTAAAAATTATGTCTGAAAACATTGTTTTCAGCAATAGGGAATATATACATATGGGCCATACAGGCAGTGGCTACACCATGGTATTACAGATTATTTTCTTTATTTCTTTCTGCCAGATTGCACTTTTATCTGCCTCCATTTGTCGGATTTTAAATATTTTGTTGTACCTATAACTTAAATACTGCAATAACTAAGATAGTTTTTTTTGTTTAGAAATAAATGTAAAATCATTTTAAGGTGGATATTGTTTTCCCTGAAACTTTAAAGCAAACATTAAAAATATTATTGAACTAAATATGGCTCAACACATTGATTTCATTAAAAAAAAATACACTAATTATAACAATCAGTACAAGTGTAATATTTAGAATTTTTATTTCCCTAATGAAATAACTTTAAATTATTCATAAATAATTGTTTAACAATTAATACAATAAAAAATAATTATGTTTATGCTGTTGTCAAGAAGAAGGAAATGTACTAGGGTTGGCGCGTCCTCGAGCACCTGCTGTCTGCTCGCGCGCGCGCAAGAGCGATTTCAAATACAAACCGTTAAAGTTCCTCAGAGAACCACCCCTTTTGAAAGGGTGCCTAGAGGTTCCACAGAGGGTTCCACCGGTGTGGCAAACTGAAGAACCCCAAAAGATGCCTCCAGGAACCTTTAGTTTTTACAGTGTAGGCCCAGACAGCAAGAACGTTTGGGCCAAATGTGGCTGATAGCTGTAACATTTGGCCTAGGTATGGCACGGCTGAGCACATATGGGCCAAACTTTCCCCAGATATGTTTTGCCATAGCTTTAGAATTGGAGGGAATTTTCTTTTGGATGACAATATGTTTTGAGGTATATGGTCCAGATGACAGCACACAAAGGAGAGCCATATATGTCTTGGGTATGGCACACCATGGAATGTGTTAACTTATGGTTAACATTTGGCTTTTATTTGGAAAAACACATATAAACTGCTATAGTCATGTGTGGCAGGTTAGTGGCAGTCCACATCTCAGCCCATTCAACAATGCTATTGGTTGCTTTGTGTCTTCTCTTATTCCTATTGGTGGATCACTGAAATTTTGAAAATGTATCCGTTATTTCCCGCTCTGCATCCTCTTTCAACCGCCGTCAAAAAGAAGAAGATGATGAAAAAGCTCCCTATTTACAACCACAGACTTTGCCCTGCAGACGCATATTATTCAGGTAAGTACAGTTTTGGTGTTTTAAATGTTTTATAGGGGTGTAATGGTACACTTATTCGTACAGAAAATTGTACCGAACAAACAGTGTCATTTTAACCACTGCACGTGCGGAACTTAATCCGTTTCAGTTCATATCTGTGAATCAATCCTCACTATACATTATTACTAGGCTATACATTACATCTTGTAATCACAAGGTTTGTGTTTTGTTCTTTTCGATAAGAAACAAAGTCTCATCTTTAAAATTGTCTATTTTATCAAGAAATTCTATCCATAAATGCCGTTTTGACGCTCTTTGATGTGGCGTACCAGACCGCTGCACGCGGAAGCGCGGAGAGCGCGTGAACGCGATCATTCCTTTCCTTTAATTCTCTTTTCTACGAGTTACAACCGGTTATAACGCGAAATAAACACGCTCATGTCACTTAATCTCAATCAGTTTTGCAACCGCGGAAAAATGCCAATGCAACAGCAATACCTTTACCTCAGGCAAGTCATTCAGTGTCTACAGCTTGAATTTAATAGATTGGGCTCTGTTGTTAATTGCAGCCTTTAATATTTCAGTAATGTGCTCTAATAGGGCTCCTATAGCATTAGCTGAGATAGATTTTTTTATCCTTAAGAAAATTGTAATTATAATTGAGTTTATTTAAAGGCAGAGACACAAATTGTTCAGTAAACCACCGTTTATTAAAAAAAAAACAAAAAAAAAACATTGTATGTTTTCTCCCCCTGCTGTACTAAAAATGTTTTAAACTGTGACTTCAGAACTGAGGTACCATTACACCCCTAATGTTTTCATTAATATTATGTATATTATTATTATTATGTCTAAAAATAGCCTGTTATTCAAGTAGCTAATTTTTTGTAAATTTAGAAAATTAAAATTTAAAAAGGGACTTCACAGCAGCACTCATGTCTTGGGTAGAAAAGAATGTGTGCAGTGCTGATTTACAGTCATTGATGTGCTTGTCTTCAAATAATATCTAATGTATGATACTAATTATGATATACTAATGTTCTTTTTCTCTTCTTTTTCCTGACAGACTGTGAGTGAGAGACTGGCAAGACTTACTAAAAGTATCAATATTTGCACATTTATTCACTCATCTGACATTTACAGTTCTGTTATGTTATGTTCTGTATTGTAATTATGTTATTAAAATACTATAAACATTTTTAAAAAATGAGTGTGAATCCATTTTTTGTGTTTAAGATGTGTTTAAGATTTACTGTGTAATGGGTATTTTAAATTAAAAAGATAGGTGTGGTGTAAATATGGTTGAATAATGGCTTTTGGTATATCAGCCACATGTGGGGTACATAAGGGCCGTCAGCCCTTTACAAAACTCAGCCATATAAGAATATCATATAAGGTCCATATATCAGCCACGTCTGTTTTTATTATTTGGCTCACTCTGCGTTGGGTTATGGCACTGTTTTGGTTCAGTTCTGGCTAAAAAGATATGGACCAGTTTTGGGCCAGCGAACACGAACTAATATGGGCCACACTTTAGGTGTTGATATGGGCCAGATCCGCGCCAAAGGAAATTTGCTGACTGGGAGGCCTACACTTAAAATTATTAACACTGCAGTCATCAGCTTTATTTCAAGCACCGAGTTTCAAAAACCTGTTTACACGAAATACATTCTGACGATGTTCTGGCCACAAGAGAAATATTAAGGGAGTAAATGAAAACAGTGTTATATACCACTGTCAGCATATGACCCAGTCAGCAATTTTCCTTTAGCGCGGATCTGGCCCACATATTACACAGTAAATCTTAAACACAAAAATGGATTCACACTCATTTTTTAAAAATGTTTATAGTATTTTAATAACATAATTACAATACAGAACATAACATAACAGAAGTGTAAATGTCAGATGAGTGAATAAATGTGCAAAAATAGATACTTTTAGTAAGTCTTGCCAGTCTTTTTCACTCACAGTCTGTCAGGAAAAAGAAGAGAAAAAGAACATTAGTATATCATAATTAGTATCATACATTAGATATTATTTGAAGACAAGCACATCAATGACTGTAAATCAGCACTGCACACATTCTTTTCTACCCAAGACATGAGTGCTGCTGTGAAGTCTCTTTTTAAATTTTAATTTTCTAAATAAAAAAAATAAAAAAATAGCTACTTTAATAACAGGCTATTTTTAGACATAATAATAATATACATAATATTAATGAAAACATTAGGGGTGTAATGGTATCTCAGTTTTGAAGTCACAGTTTCAAATATTTTTGGTACAGCGGGGAGAAACCACCGTTTTTTAATAAACGGTGGTTTACTGAACAATTTGTGTCTCTGGCTTTAAATAAACTCAATTATAATTATAATTTTCTTAAGGAAAAAAATCTATCTCAGCTAATGCTATAGGAGCCCTATTAGAGCACATTACTGAAATATTAATGGCTGCAATTAACAACAGAGCCCAATCTATTAAATTCAAGCTGTAGACACTTAATGACTTGCCTGAGGTAAAGGTATTGCTGTTTTATTGGCATTTTTCCGCAAAACTGATTGAGATTAAGTGACATGAGCGTGTTTATTTCGCGTTATAACCGGTTGTAACTAGTAGAAAAGAGAATTAAGGGGAAGGAATGATCGCGTTCACGCGCTCTCCGCGCTTCCGCGTGCAGCGGTCTGGTACGCCACATCAAAGAGCGTCAAAACGGCATTTATGGATTGAATTTCCTGATAAAATAGACATAATTTTAAATATGAGATTTTATTTCTTATCGAAAAGAACAAAACACAAGCCTTGCGATTACAAGATGTAATGTATAGCCTAGTAATAATGTATAGTGAGGATTGATTACAGATATGAACTGAAACGGATTAAGTTCCGCACGTGCAGTGGTTAAAATGACACTGTTTGTTCGGTACAATTTTCTGTACGAATAAGTGTACCATTACACCCCTATAAAACATTTAAAACACCAAAACTGTGCTTACCTGAATAATATGTGAAGGCTGTGGTTGTAAATAGTGAGCTTTTTCATCATCTTCTTCTTTTTGACGGCGGTTGAAAGAGGATGCAGAGCGGGAAATAACGGATAAATTTTCAAAATTTCAGTGATCCACCAATAGGAATAAGAGAAGACACAAAGCAACCAATAGCATTGTTGAATGGGCTGAGATGTGGACTGCCACTAACCTGCCACACATGACTATAGCAGTTTATATGTGTTTTTCCAAATAAAAGCCAAATGTTAACCATAAGTTAAAACATTCCATGGTGTGCCATACCCAAGACATATATGGCTGTCATTTGTGTGCTGTCATCTGGACCATATACCTCAAAACATATTGTCATCCAAAAGAAAATTCCCTCCAATTCTAAAGCTATGGCAAAACGTATCTGGGGAAAGTTTGGCCCATATGTGCTCAGCCATGCCATACCTAGGCCAAATGTTACAGCTATCAGCCACATTTGGCCCAAACGTTCTTGCTATCTGGGGAGATTCGTCTCGTCGTCTCTGGGAGAATATGTACCGTTAATGCAGAGTCAGATGCTGAGAGCTCCGTCAGTTTTTACTTTCTGGTGAATTGACTGAGATAAAGACGTTCACTGGCATAACTCTTGCGCAAAGTTGCAAAGGTTGCACGTTGCTTGTGTGATATCCATTGGCTCGCCTTCGTGGTTCAAAACATAAATATTTACAATATTGCGAGGTTTTTTTTTTTTGTTGTTTGTTTTTTACCCTAGTAATACCATGTTTTGGGGCATGTACTATGACAAAACCATATTTTTGGACTGTACAATAGCAATACCTTGCAAGATCAGCTTTACCATTTTGTGTATAGCCTATACACCAGGGATATTTATTTATTTTATTATTTGATCAAAAAGTAAAAACAAAGTTTAAAATTTTGTCTTATTTTATTACAGTATTCAAACAATAAATGTCGTTTTGGTGTGGTTTAATGTGGAGTGTCAGATACAGTGAACGACAGCATGAAGCACACGTGAATAGAACGTCTCCTCCTACAGCACAAAATAAACATGATTAACATTCAAATATATGTTAAAAGAAAGAGTACAATTACCGAAATCAGTGTCTCATGTAGCTAATCACTCAATCAGTGTTTCAGCCGCGGAAAGATGTAAATATTACAGCTTAACAATGTCGCATAACATCACATTTACCTCAGAAAAAAAACATATTCGGTGACCAAAAACTCGTTAGTCAGCTAGAAAATGAACTCTAGAGAGGAGCATTTTGCTAAATATATGCACCATTTAACATATTCATTAGAATTTTTACTGTTCTTCAGTGTTGAATTTATGTTTGAATAAATCCATCAAGTTTTTATGACAGCCACCATTTAAATGTTTATATTTCAAAAGACGGATTGAAGTAGAAACATAATAATGTAATTGTAACTTTATTATTATAAAAACTCAATTGAGTGTAATTTAAGCATTTGTATGCAAATTGGTTGTATACAAATATAGTACCAACTTACTCTCATGTATATTTTACAGCATTAGTTTAGAGAATTTTTTTCCTTGAGAAAATTTGTCATGTTCTGTACCTGATATATATCCAAAATAATTGATATCAAATCAAATCGAATCAAATAGCAAGCTTGTGAATCGGAATCAAATCAAATCATGAAATTTGTGTTAAAACCTAGCCCTAGTCTTCAGTGTTACATGTTACTTCAGAAATCATTCTAATATGCTGATTTGCTTCTCAAGAAACATTTCTTTTTATTATCAGTGTTCAAAACAGTTGTGCTGCTAAATATTTTTGTGAAAACAGTGATAATATTTTTTTCTGGTTTTTGGTTGAATAGAATGTAAAATAATAATAAATAAATAAATGAATGAATGAGTCATTTACATAGTGCTTTCATTGTGTTCGCTTTTAAAGCGCTTTACAATCATGAGGGAGTCTCTCCTCAACCACCACCAGTGTGCATCCACCTGGAGACCATCTGTTTGAAACAGATTTTTTTGTAACTATAAATTACAGTAATAATTTCTTTAAAAAAAATCTTACTGATCTTACTCTCATGGTATTACCATCAGATACTATCACTTTACCAAGGTACCTCCACTATACCTAAAAAAAAAAATAAAAAAAAAAAAGTTATAGTGTGTCAGTTCATTGTTTTGAATATTTAGCCATAAGACATCTGATCATAGTTCCATCTTCCTTTATGTCGTCCAGGGACGGACTGGGAGTAAAATACGGCCCTGAATTTTCTCCCAAATAGGCCCACCACAACTACAAACAGCCGCTACTATCTCACAATATTACAGCAATCCTATTGCATTTATGGCAAATAACATCACAAAACCCATGGTGAACCTGCTGACAAAAACAATAGAAACCATCACAGAAATTCTAATGATTTCCACTACAAATACCATTACAAACCATCAACTTTTAACCATTAAAAATGGTTTCCTGTAGTGTGTTTTGGGACATATTACATTAGTATTTAGTGGTTTTAACACCAATAGAAGGCGACCAATTACCAGTAGAGCAACAGGCACCATTACAGTTTCCATTAAAAACAACACAATTTTCATTATAACCAGTAAAGCCATTACAAATTATGTGATGCTTTATATTGTTTTTGTTTTTTTCAGGGGATTGAAATAAATATTATTGTATAAACTAAAATACTTGAAATCTACATAAAAAGAGCAGAACGCAAAATGTATATTATGACCATGATAAACATAAACCTAGAATCTAGAAACCTGAAACAACAGAATTCTTCAATTTGAATATTCATATGTCTCTCTGTGTGTGTGTGTGTGTGTGTGTGTGTGTATGTTAAGTTAATCAGACTATTTTCTAATATCTCTCAAATGGAACCCGTTGTAGAATCGCCGTTGTCTCTATGAATGAATGGAATATTCATGCCAGACAGTGCGTAGTGATAAATAGCAGTGAACGTTCGGACATAGGCTACATGCTGTGTATAGTGAGAGAGGCGGGCAAAGGTAACCTGATGTAACTGTTCGCTTTTTTTCTGTTAGCTTCTCCCATCCGCCTTTATCTTCACGTTTTTTGCTTGCCATCACGAACCCACTCTCCTTCGCTTCAGTTTTGGTTTATTATAAGAAAAAATAGATTGCATCAGCGCCCCGTTTTGTCAGCCGTCAGCGTCACTTAATCTGACACTTTTTCTTTGATGATGAACCAGCCAAGCCGACGGCTGTTCTGGACTTCTCCAGAATGTCCAGATGGCCAGTCCGCCCCTGATGTCGTCCTCTCTGTTTTTGTCTGTAGAATGTGAAAAAGATGCGTTCTTGTGAGCAGAAGGAGAAGGGCGTCTATGAGGTTCTGGACTGGGTGGAGAAAAACAGACCTCAGGACATACGACAGTTCTGGCTCTGTGTGTTTGAAGATCATATCCTGCAGCTGTACCCGACGCTGCACGTCCTCAGAAACAGTCTGCTGGACAGTCAGTGGTTTTCATTATTATCAGCTTTATGTTTTGTTAACTAGAGGCTCACACTGTGTTACTGTTCTATGATAGAGCAAGAATGGGTTCATATATACAGTATCTTTTAATTCTTTTCTTTGTCCCAGCCACTTTCAAACAATTTGAGAAACCTCCGGATGTTGAGACACTGACAGAAGAGGAGAAAAGTGAAGTAAAGGCAAAGAAAGGGAAAGAGAAGAACTACAAAAGAAAGAAAAGTAAAGATGATAGAAGTGATAGTCCTGATCTTTCCTCTGCCTCCACACCCAATCGGAAGAAACCAGCCAAAAAACCCTCATTCTGTGAGTCCCTGAACTACTGCAGTTCTCTCTTCAGGGTTATAGTTAAATAACATTAAAACTAAAACCAGAAAAAAACATTTTTATTACTTGCAATAAAGTAAACCTTAACTAAAAGGTGATGCCCTGTTTATCAGAAAGTTTGCCCAAAAAGTTTCTGAAAGTTTACTCACCCTCAGGCAATCCAAGATGAAACTGACAAAACACAGAATTGCTAAAATTTTACCTAAAATTAAAATTAAGAAAATATTTATTGAATTAATTAAAATTCTAAATAATAACAACTATAATAAAATCTTAGTGATACTAAAATAACACTGTTTCCTGGTGCTTGATGTCGTATTCCTGTATTTTCGCTCTCTCCTGATCTGTGTCATCTTCTCTCTCTTTCTCAGCGTCTCCTGTGAAGAAAGGAGAGAAACAGGACATTTGGACGTTGCCTATTTATGAAGCTGAGCTGCCTGTAACTTGTGGGGATAAAAAAGGCACTCTCTATCGGGACAAACTGCCCAGAGGTTCACCATCACTGAGTTTTTGCTATAATTTTTCTTAGTTTTATTACAGTATGTATTTATTATACTTTTTATGAGCAGATTGTTCAGTCTGAATGCATCCTATCCTTGTCTCCTGTAGGGGAAGAGTGTATTTTGTCTGAAGGACGCTGGTTCACCCCAACTAATTTTGAGAAGTTTGGGGGGAAGCAAAGGAACAAAAACTGGAAAACCAGCATCCGTTGCGAAAACACACCTCTTAAGAAGCTCATAGAAGTAAATAATGCAAGCACTTACAGATTGTTTGAATTCTTGGGATCTTTGTTAAAAACAAGAATTTGGAAATTGTCCTTGGTTTTGCTGTAAACTTATCATACACTGCACAAATGCTTTTTATTCAGATATTTTTAAATGAAGTTTTGATAAATAATTAGTCAATGCATTATCAATCTGTATCAATATGTCGTGGCCACGAGATCATTTTGTCGAGGTAACGACATCCTTTTCTTGTGGCCACGAGTTTAATGTGTAAACCGGTGTGACCATAGCAACCTGGGATTATGAGAGATGGATATATTAATATTTTATTTTGAATTAAGAAATTATCATATTAATTATTACAGAAATTATTCGATTATTATATTAGCCATAGGCCTAGGCTATCGTATTGCGAGGAATGTAGACAGCATTCGAATGAAGCTTATCATGAATAAATGTTACATAAAGTACATAAAATTAAAATAGGCCTACAAGAAAACTTTTTATTATTATTATTATTATTATTAGCCTATTATTATTGGTTATATTTTTCCAATAATTCGGTGTTATGTATTTGTTTTTTTCCCCTTCATTTCGATCTCTTTACTTAACGTTATGGATAGCCTATTGTAAATGCCCGACATGCTAATAAAGCTTTGATTATGCTATATGACTGAAAATTTTATTGGAAGTACAGTTTAAAGGTTGAATTTAACATATCTTTCTTTCTATTTCGGCTAATTAATAGACTATAATTATAAATATTACAGTGTTTCTTTGAGGAATGAATTACACAAATGAAATGAATGAAAACACAACACGCTCATTTATAGTCACACATGGGCGTAAATAAGTCATAAAGACAAAACTTTATTGGCATAATTGTCAGACATTTACAGTATTTGCAAAATATATGGTAGCATATTAATAATATTAGCATAATTATACAGAATGTTAATTAGGAAAAGCGATTCACGAATTGAAAGGGGAAATAAGCATATGTAATAAAGAGTTAAGTAAATAGTTAATATAATAATAGTAATATATAAATATTAAATAAAAAGACACGATCAGTTAACGTATTTACAAGACTGTGGGATGGATAAAAATGTTTTATCCATCTCTGATAATCCCAGGTTGCTATGGTCACACAGGTTTACACATTAAACTCGTGGCCATGAGAAAAGGATGTCGTTGCCTCGACAAAATGATCTCGTGGCTACGACATATATCACATTCCCACAAGTTAATATGGGACAAAACTAAGTGAACCGAACACGTCCCCTCCCGGTCACTGTACAAATGGTCATTTTAGTGGCATTTTTATTTGATTACTTAATTGGTAGACCCACCACTGTTTTGAAACAAAACTGCACTTTTTCCTGTTTGAAAAAAAAATATTTGATTGTAAACCTCTAGCAACTTATAGCCTATAGCACAAATGTGCTTCTAATACAGAGCAACAGAAGTACAGCACATATGTATCGACCCTTTAAGTTTACAACATTTGAGATAAATATATAATTACATTAAATACAGCAAACCCATGATATACATGTGTGATCACTTCATTTCTATTTTTTTTTCAGGAAAAGCATCTTCAGTGTCCACTGAGGAAGAGAAGAAAGAGAACATGTGTCCAAAAAGTACTTTGTCTCTCTATGTGCAATGTCAGGTTTTGCTTTTCTGCAGTTTTTCGTTTGACATTCATTAAGTGACTATATTGCTTCCTGCAGAACATGAATGAACCGTTTTCTTTCGGCTCAAACAAGATATCCAGTAAAAGTGAGTACCCATAATCCTCGCTCTTTCACATGCTGTCTGCCAACCCTGTCTGCTGTCTGTCTGAATGCAGTAATATGTTTTATTCCTCAAGACTCAAAAAAAAGGTTCAGTTCGGTGGAGGAAAGTGATGCTGAAGATTTCCAGGAACAGGGAGGGAGAGGAGGAAGAACAGAGTTTAGAGGGAGATATGAGGAAGAGGAGGAGGAAGAAGAAGACATGGCAGATCTGTCTGTTTTCAAGGCTCCCTCTTTACCAGTCACCTGTGTTTCACTTACTGGGACTCTGTACAAAAACAGGTTTGCGTCAGGTATGTTATTGCACTGATTTGTGTGCAGAAGTTTGTAGTTTGTTTTGTCTGTGTCGAAGGTTTGAGTGGGAAGTGTTTATGTTGCAGGGATTCGTGGGAAGTGTATACGTACTGAGGAAAGATGGTTTACTCCAGAGGAATTTGTAAAGCAGGAACAGACTCTCACTGATGGACACTGGAAGAAAGATATACTGTGCCATGGAAAAACGCTCAACTTTTTATGCAAAGTAACAAATCGGAGAGTGCATACAGAAAACCTAATTATTTATTTATTTGTTTGTTTATTTATTGTTTGTTTGTTTGTAATTTCTAGAAAGAAATCCTGCACATCCATTCCCGTCTCTGTGAATGTGTAAAATGCAGTACTCAAGAGGAAGACGTGGTGAGAAACATCTCTACCTGACATATTTAATCATAAGCAGTCATCATAAAAATACTTCATGACATTAACTTAAATGCTTAACAGTCTTTTAAAGGTAGGGTAGGCGATTTTGGAAAGGCTAGCGATAGCATGTTAGCTTTGAATGCATGATCCCCATCCTCCCTGCATAATCACGCTGCAAAGCCACGCCTCCTCCAAAACACACAAACGCGCTCAGGCAGATCAGAGACTAACCTGCGATACGATGAGAGATGGCGTTGAGCGAGGATTGAATGCAATGCTTTCAGATTACCTTATGCCTCATTCACCGTTGAGAAAACATTACAGTACAAAGCGCATAATATTACAAAAATAGCGCCTTTCATTCTCGCTGGAACGCGCTGATGAGGTCATGTCTGCGCAAACAGGTTGTGCAGAGGTATGCAAATACATATTTTGACAGGCAGGCAAAACAACCTATCGTAATGTTCGGACCGAACATTTTGATTGGACAAACATTTTATGGTCCTACACCTTCCACAGACGATATAAATACATATAAATAAATTTAGACCACTTAACTTTGTGTTTGCTATCGGGATGTGAAGAGACTTTCAACCAACATAACAAAAAATGTTTTTGAACCAAATCACCTACGCTGCCTTTAAATATGTACATTAATGTGTACATGATTATTAAAATATCATATATCATTTTATATAACATTTTTATTTTGTTTATTTTTATATTGTCTTTATTTTTTTAAATTTTTAAATTTTCTGCTTAAAGAAAACTAAGCCTATTTTAGTACAGTTGTTATTTTTTGCATTGTGACATTAGTTTTATGACAGTTAACCAAATTTTTGACAGTTTCATTACCATATGCATAAAAGCAACTCCTTTTCATTATTTTAATGCGAGAAAAAAAAAAAACTTAATTTATAATCATAATCAGTTGGTATTCTTGTAACTATTAATGGATCATTATAATATTTGTAGCATTTTATTCTGATTGAAAAAAAAAGTCTACATTACAGTGATAATAATCTAAAACATATTGAGAATATTAGGAATTACACTACTGAGAATTCGGGAAGAAATATGCTTAAAGGAATAGTTCAAAGGCAGAGTTCACCCCAAAATTCTGTCATCATTTACTCATGCTCCACTTGTTCTGAACCTGTATTGTTGAGTTTCTTTCTTCTGTTCAATTTATGGTTATGAAAATAATGTCAAAATAAAAAAAAAAAATCTTAGACCTACAATTAGCTTAATTTTTTTTTCCTTTTGCAGTAAAATACGACTTAGACATGTTGTGCTTTAGCTTCCTATATACAAAAACAAGAGTGATGATGATAAAATGTTATGTTGTGTCATGTCATCCTCTAACTAGATGGAACAGAACAATGATGACGAGTGTTACGTGTGTCGCTCTGAGGGAGATCTCGTGTGTTGTGACGAGTGTCCACGAGCTTTTCATTCACACTGTCACCTACCAGCTGCACATGGAGACTCACCTGGGTGAGAGAGAAAGAGATTCAATTAATAAAATCATTAAATCAGCAAGTATGTGTGTTGTACATTCATCCTATATATGTGTGCATTTGCAGGGAATGGATTTGTACCTTTTGCATGTTAAGAAACAGTCGACGATGGCGTGACTCCAGTAACATGTCTAAACAAGAGGTTTTCGATGCCCCAGTCTCTCAATACAGACTGGTAAACACACACACACACACACACACACACACACACACACACACACTTAGCAACTTAATATAGAAGATAACCACAAACATTTAAGGTGCTCTCATTTTGTAACAGCCTTCATTGACTTAAAGTGCTGCCTACATAGGCTGCTCAGCAGGTTTAGAAACAGAATAATAATTTATGGGCCTAATTGTGGATATGTGTGTTGTTTGTCATCTTTAGCACTGCCACTACCTCCTGTTATGTGTGTACAGAGAGGACATCCAGAAGGTGTTTGTTGAGGATCCATGCAAAATGGTAAGATTTTCTTTCTATTTCTCGCTGTCTTTTACATTTGCTACTCTTTTCATGTCTTAGTTTAATTTAAAATAGTTTATAAATAGAATAAAAGTGCTAAAAGATATGAAAAGAATATGAATAAATAAAACCAGAAATAAAATGACTTCCAGGTGCCCAGATACTCTGAGTTCATAACTAAGCCAATGTGGCTGGACAGAATAAAGCAGAAGTTGGAAAGTGGAGAGTATCAGACGGTAGGAGCGTTTGTCTCTGACTTGGAGCTCATTTTCAGCAACTGCGGCACATTCAACAGGGTAAGATTCACTGAAACACGTTACATAATAAATCACCAAAAAATAAATCACAGAAAAATCAAGAGCTTGTTAAAATGAAGTTGTTTTGCAATGTCTTATGTGCAGACACATATCTTGGACATTACTGATGATTATTGTTGAGATGATTAACTTTAAAAGAGGACATTTGATTTTTGACAGATTTTTTTGTATTTTGTTCTCTTGCTCTTTAAAGGACAATGAGCCGAATGGGAAATTTGGGAAATGGGAAAGGAAATTTGGCCGAATGGGTGCCAGGCTGAAGAAAATTTTTGAGGAAGAGTTCCAGAAAATCTTCAGTATCCAATAACAGCTTTTACTAGTCTTTCAAATATACAATTGATATATGGTTAGCTTTGAATATTCATTATATCTCATTATAATGTACACCGATCAGGCATAACATTATGACCACCTTCCTGATATTGTCTTGGTCCCCCTTTTGCTCCCAAAACAGCCCTGACCCGTCGAGGCATGAACTCCACTAGACCCCTGAAGGTGTGCTGTGGTATCTGGCACCAAGATGTTAGATGCAGATCCTTTAAGTCCTGTAAGTTGTGAGGTGGGGCCTCCATGGACTTGTTTGTTCAGCACATCCCACAGATGCTCGATTGCATTGAGATCTGGGAATTTGAAGGCCAAGTCAACACCTCAAACTCGTTGTGCTCCTCAAACCATTCCTGAACCATTTTTGCTTTGTGGCAGGGCGCATTATCCTGCTGAAAGAGGCCACAGCCACCAGGGAATACCATTTCCTTGAAAGGATGTACATGGACCCTGTTGCCAGTTCAACACTGTTCCTTCCTTGGACCACTTTTGATAGATACTGACCATTGCAGACCGGGAACACCCCACAAGAGCTACAGTTTTGGAGATGCTCTGACACTAGCCATCACGATTTGGCCCTTGTCAAACTCGCTCAAATCCTTACGCTTGCCCATTTTTTCTGCATCTAACACATCAACTTTGAGGACAAAATGTTCACTTGCTGCCTAATATATCCTACACACTAACAGGTGCCGTGATGAAGAGATCATCAGTGTTATTCACTTCACCTGTCAGTGGTTATGTCTGTTATGCCTGATCGGTGTATATAAGATGTGTACAATTTTTAAATTTGCAGTCCTGGAAAGGAAATTTGATGTAGAGACCTGCGCGGGACGGATTTTTCCGCCCGCGCCCGCAAGATTCTTTCCCGGGCCCGCCCGCTCCCGCAGAAATATATCTTATCTGGTCCCGCTCCCGCCCGCGACATTCATGTTTTGTCCCGCTCCCGCCCACAAAAGCCCGCATAAAAGTAATCTATATAGATTTTTTTTTCTGTACATCGAAGACATTTACATGAAATGGTTCTGTAACATCCCCTAAGCTCCACAACATCCCAGCATAAACGCTCCCGGTAAAATATTTGTTATTTAGACTAAGCATCAACATTCACAAACCACTGTTATTTTTAACAGAAAAGCAAGCATGGGCTGCTGCCAGCATGGTTAGGCATGCCAAAATGCGAGCAGCTTCCTTTATTATCACTAAAAGCTGACATCTCAGTTCATCGCGATCTCATAAAGCTCTGTTATAACACAATGAACATATGCACAATGAATCTTTCCCAATGTCTACACTTCGTGTATTAAAATGAGACGATTCGTGAGCACGCAATTTCAGCACTGTGGAGAGCCACCTCTGACTGGCCATTGCATTCCAGAAATCAACAACTGAGTCTGGCTACATTGCGCAACCCTTTAAACACGTGTTATAAATAGAAACTCTGCCTAGCTTGCGCATGTTAATCATTTTAATGTTAATATTAGTTGTTCCTTTTGCTTTTGGGCAACAGATAAATAACAATTTATATGTTTTAGACATTTTATGTTTAGATAATTTCTATTTTCCGGGAGTCCCGCGAATAATTTAATTTTCCCGCATCCCGCACACACACAAGTCTCTTCCCGCCCGCACCCGCACTCGCCCATCAAGAGTTGTCCCGCGCCGCACCCTGTTGCGTTGGGTCCCGCGGTACTCCCGCGGGAGTGCAGGTCTCTAATTTGATGGATGCAATACATGACTTAGTTGCTGTTTAACACTGTACATCTTTTTTTATAATGCCATCTTTCCAGTGCAGCGAGGGTCTGTGTACTTTGCGTCCATTCATTTTTTGTTTTTTAACCCAGAAATGAAATGGAGAAAATGCAGTTGCCTATCGATACTTCACTACTTAAATAACGCAGTGTAACTGCAAGGCCATTGGTTCTTGCAGTGTATTTTAAAAATGAATCAATGGTCTATGGCAGGGGTCTTCAACTAAAATGGCTTGAGGTCCAGTAATGAACCCTCCCCACCAGCTGAGGTCCGGACAACTATATATAAAAAACAATTGATCGTTTTTGCCAGGCCAGGGTATCTGCAGGATATTTAAGCTTAAATTCAAGACTTTTAAAGACCTTTTTTAAGACCTGCACAAAAAACAAAACAAAAAAAAAAAAAACATTAAAATGACTGTAAAAAACATGATTTATAGTTCAGATGCAGGTTTTCACAAAAACAATCAAGTATTATATTAATTAAATAACAAATAAATATATATTTATTGCCTTAATTGTTTACATTTTATAACACATTATCCTCTTGTTGATCCACCAGTTCACATTTCCAACTCTGCGTGTTTGCTGCTTAAAAACAGTAGTGCAGCAGCTGACTTTGAAATGTGCAGCGCTCATATTTATTCAATGATAGTTTAAGTATAATCGCAATTCTTGTCTTTCAGTCCCCACATTTAAGACCTCCTGAAATCGTAATTAAGACTTTCTTGTACCATTTAAGACTTTAAGGACCCGTCAACTTTCCTAATTTTTGAAAATGCCATTGTTTTTCACTCACTGAAAGTTTCATCTGTCTGCACTCAGCGCGCCGCTCTCTGCTCTCATCACTGCACGCACAACTGCACCCAAATGGCTCTAAAGCTGACCTTGATGTGCTTGGTATAAATTTGATTTATTAGAAATTAGTGTTTGGTATTTATTTATTTCATTATGTCAGCGGTTCCCATGCCCACCGCTCTATATATTCTGCATGTCTCTCTTAGTTTACATACCTGATTCAGATAACCAGCTCGTTAGACGTGAGCTACGTGCATAAACTGTTCCGACTGATACGATCCCTACACAGTGTTTATTGCTCCCTATTCACTGAGCAGGTGAAATCCATTGAAGTTTACTTGCCTTGCGCCGCTGCTTGCAGCGTCTTCACACACAGACAAGTGTGACATCATATACCTCTGTAAATAAATACAATTTAAATTCATGTCTCACACACTTTAATGCCCTTTGAATGGCATATACACTCGTTTCGAACTGGATTCATGGCGGAATATCCGGTGATGTCCACTTCTCAGGGCACTTACGGTCAAATAGAACAAACGTCGTATGTGATAAGGGACTGGGATTGGGAAACGCTGCATTATGTCAAAAGCATTCACGGATTCGGACCAGAGTCTGCCAGTTGGTGACCCTAATACCACTACCGTAAAGACTACAAAAGCTGCGCCAGTTGAAATAGAAGCGCCCCGTCAGGTTTTATATCTTAACCTTATGTTTTGGCTGTAGGTCCGGGTCCGTATGGGACGGCTTCTGGGTCTGGGCCCGGACCGCAGTCCACTTGTTAGTGACCTATGGTCTATGGCCACGAAGTCCGCCAGAATGGGCGGGGCTATCTGGCTATATAAGCAGGCGATTCGCCATAGGATCCTCAGATTTCTTTTCCTTCAGCGACGAGGATCATCTCTTTGCTGACTCTACAAGAAGCCGAAGAAGGAAGAAGCTCAGCTGGCCGCCGTAGAATTGCCCCGGCAGAGGAAGAAGCAAGAAGCCTTCCTCTGTGGCTATCCAGCACACTAAAAAGCAAATTGCTGAGCAAATTTCCTAGCGACGTTGTTGCAAATCTGGGCAATCCCCACGCAGAGACTGCGCGCTCACTGAGACGGAATGCTCTCACTGAGAGTATGAGTCTCGCTCTTCTTCGCTCACGTATCGCCTTCAATGAAGGCAGCCCCTCTCTCCCGTTTCTCCTCTCTCAGCAAAGCTTGGAGAGAGAAACATCGGAGTCACGGAGCTGAGCGATCTCACGCTGGCACTGCCCCCGTGTGCTCACTCTCCCCGCAAGTCTTTGATCCGCCGGTGTGTTTTACACGTGAGGATCAGCGCCGTTACATTGAGCGGCTCTACCCTCCTAGGCGGATTGGAGTAGAATGCTGTCACAGACAGCTTTCTCAATTGTGTGTGTGTGTGTGTGTGTGTGTGTGTCTCGCTGAGGCTGTGCTCACTGAGACAGACTGCTTTTACTAAAGCCTGAGTCTGTTCCTGCTTCGCTCGCGGATCCCCTTCTTATTAAGGCGGCCCCACCTCTCCCGCACTCGTGTTTCTCCCCCTCCTAGTCACCTCGGAGGAAGAAATGTGAACTCACGGGTTGAGCAATCAGGCTTGAGTGATTTCACGTCAGCACACATCCCGCGTGATTTATTTTGATCTGCTAGTGTGTGAGGATCAGCGCCCCTCGTTACATCGAGAGGCTCATGCTGGGTACACACCACAAGATAATCTGGCTGATTTTGGACGGATTTCTCCCCTTCCGACAATCCTAGGTAATGTCCCAATTATCTTGGTGGTTCTAAAGATTATCTTATCAGATTTTCCTGTGGTGTGAGGTGTGTTAAGAGTGACTGAATCTGCTTGGAAGAACGTCGGAGGCGCCCCAATCGCGAATCGTAAATATTCATTCGATCAGAAATCCTGATGTGTGTGGGGAACCTTTGTCACATCACGGCACACCACACACTATAGGAGCAAAATGGTTAAATCTAGGATTTTTGTCCTCATGTTTGTGGTCTTTCACATTTTGAAAATCTTATAAGATTTTAAAAATCTTTTAGTGTGTACCCAGCTTTAATCCTTCTAGGCGGATCGGAGTAAAATGCCGTCACCTATGATTCTGTATCGCTGACGGCTTTGCATGTGTGTGTGCGTCGCTGAGGCTGCTCTCACTGAGACAGTTGCTTTCACTGTGAAAGCAGTATGTCCCTGCTTTGCTCACGGACCCCCTTCTTCAATGAAGGCGGCCCTGCCTTCCCCTTGTCCTCTACGAGTGGATCTGTGAGAATGTGTGCAGCATCTTTGATCTGCCGGTGTGTTTGCATGTAAAGATCAGCTGTACCCCTCTTCTAACGAGCAGTTTTGATCTTTTAGGTGGATTGAAAGAGAATCTTGTGACTAATGGTTATTATCACTGACAACTTCAGATTTGCTCGCGTCTGGGCCATGCTCATGGGGGCTGACTGCTCTCGCTATGAGTCTAGCAAAGCATTTTTTGAGAGGATCAGTTCTTGCCAAGCTGGAACTCCGTTGAGGAAAGCTCGCACTTGTTCTCCATTCCTCCGTTCAACACTGAGTGATTGAAATTGTATTCGAGCCAGGCATGTCCTTATCATTAGCATGTGCCCAAGCAAATGGAGAGCAAAATTCCTCTTCCACTTACGATGAGTGTCGGGTCCCCTCGCAGCGACCCACCATTCGAGTCAAACCAACCCTTTGTCACGCGAGCCGAGGCCTGGCAGGCCATCCCTGGAGTATCAGACTGGGTTTTGAGGATAAAAAAATGAGGTTCCTCACTTCAATTCGCTCGAAGACTCCTGCGTTTCCACAGCGTGGTTTCCACCTCAGTACAGAGCAAAGACACACATTCTGCGCTCCGAGGTGATAAATCTGCTGGCAATAGGAGCTGTAGAAATGGTCCCCCAGCTCAGAGCGAGTCAGGCTTCTACAGCTGTTACTTCCTCATCCCCAAGAAGTATGGCGGCCTGCGGCCCACCCTCGATCTCAGATGCCTGAACCACACCCTCATGAAACGGCCATTCAGGATGACTACATTTGAAGCAGATCCTCTCACAAATATGCCCAGGGGACTGGTTCTTTTCTCTGGATCTGAAAGATGCTTACTTTCATATCCAGATAGCCCCCCATCACAGACGATTTTTGAGATTTGCCTTCAAGGGAGTGGCTTATCAATAAACGGTCCTTCCGTTCGGACTGTCCCTGGCTCCTCGTTCATTTTTACGAAGTGCATGGATGCAGCTCTTTCCCCTCTGAGACAGATGGGAATCCGCATTTTCAACTACCTCTACGACTGGCTCGTCTTAGCCCAGTCAGAGGCAGAGCCACTATCTTACAGATCCCTCCTCCTCAGCCACTTAAGATGCCTGGGACTCAGGGTCAACTTTGCCAAGCGCGCACTGTCCACCAGCCAGCGAATATCATTCCTGGGAGCAGTTTTCGACTCATCCCAATATGGGGGTTGTAGTCACGCCAGAGCGTGCTCTGCCCATACAGTGTCTTGCAGCCTCTTTCAAAATCGGAGCCTCTTGCCCCCTCAAGACATTTCAGAAGATGCTGGGCCTCATGGCCTCAGTGTCTCCAGTGCTACAGCTGGGACTGCTTCGTATGCGGCCCCTTCAGTACTGGTTGAAACCACAGGTTTCATCCCATGCCTGGCATTACGGATGCCTATGTATCAAGGTGGACCAGGCCTGCGTGGCAGCTCTGGCCCCTTGGAAGAACACTCAGTGGATGGAAAAGGCCGTGGCCCTGGGATTGGTCTGTAGAAGAAAAGCGAAAGGGCGGCTCAACATCAACTGCCTGGAGATGCTAGCAGTGTGTCGGGCCCTTCAGACATTCTTGCCAGACCTAAGGGGACACCATGCTCTGGTCTGCTTGGGCAGCATGACTGTGGTGTCGTACATAAATCTCCAGGGAGGAATTTCCTCGATACGCCTCTTCATTCCATTCAGAGCACAGGTCATTTCACTCTCTGCGCTTCCTCCCATGGAGGAGGACCAGGAGTTGAATTTACTCTGCCCTGTCAGGGCGCTCAGAATTTACATTGAGCGTTCCGCCCCATTTAGGCAGTTGGAACAACTCTGTTTGCTTCAATGGACTTACCAAGGGGCACCCGGTCATGAAGCAGAGACTTTCCAGGTGGATAGTTGACGCTATTACGCTAGCATACTCTTCCTTGGGCCTACAATGCCCCATTGGAGTACGTGCCAACACAACCAGAGGCGTCGCCTCTTCTTGGGCGTCGTCTAGCGGTGTGTCCATCACAGAAATTTGTGCAGCGGCCGGCTGGGACTCGCCGTCCACATTTGCTAGGTTTTATAACCTGGAAGTCCTTGCCTTACAGGCGAGGGTCCTTTCTGCAGGGTTTGAAAACGAAAAAAAAAAGTCAATCGGTTCACTCCGAGCAGAATCGATATTTTAACGTTTCTGTTCCTGCGTTCCTCTGTATTATTACTGTTCCGAAACCGCTTCGAGTAGAAAAAATAATGGTTAATAACGTTATTTTTTACAATTGTCTTTTCCTATAATAATAATAATAATAATAATAATAAAGTACAGTGTTTTCTTTACACAAAAAGAAAAATAAAGAAAAAAACAGGAGGAGATGGTATCTTAACCCGCTTAGTCACAGCCAATACAGCATCATCTTTTCTAGATTTGCCTAAATGTAGGCTACTAAACAAAAGAAGAAAAAAAAAACTATTAATGCTTTAAAGACATTAAAGTATCTTTAAAGATATTTAAAAATGTTTGCTGCATTGTTAAAAAAACGCTATTTGCATAAAATTGCGTTTTGAGGGAAAAAAACATAGGCTAAGTCGCGTCGCATTTTATTAGGCTATTACATTCAGAAATGATGTAGGCTAAAATGCCGGTAAATCAAAAATGTTTACAAACATTATAAGCACAGTTATTAGCTTCTCTCCACGACATATCCTCTAAACTTAAGGCTGTAGCCTATAGGCTATAAAAACGTCAATCCAAAAACAAATTAAAGGTGAAACTGATGCCTACCTCTCTCATTCGGCACGAATCCAAATTCTTCCATATTCATGCCATATCTGGATGCTGAAATATTATTTATTATAGGCTTTGTACTTTCATCGATGTAAAACATCATCCTTCACATCGGCTATATCAGCACAGTGAGGCAGTGGTCACGCTGAACGCAACAGATTGGATAACGGAGCACTGTAATTGTTTATACGTTCCATTAACTGTATTTTATTTTGATAATGAACAGGCTGCAAAGTCGCAAAAATATTGTGTCTTTGTGCGCGTGAGGCACCAGCGCGATATGGCCATACCAACGCTGCTTGGTTACAGATGCGACATCATTCAAAACTGTCAAGCTTTTGCAAAACAAACAGAACTGTAAAATGAATGAAATTGTAAAGCTTTTGCAAAATAAAGAAAACTACTTCCTGCCATCTCGTTTTCCTTTCCGAGAACTTTGGAATGCGTCACAATGAACCGTAGGCCTAACTCAGAATATATATTTTTTCTTTTGTTTCGTTAATCTGTCAATGATTTAAGTGAAATATATTTAGTGTATAGCACATATATTCCTTTTTATGTAATCCTATAGTTTTATTCTGTTTTCTCTGTTCACAGAAGCGCTGCAGGTGAGTAAGATCTGTTGAATCCATCACTGTCCTCGGATAAACTCTAACGCCTGTGCATTGCGACTATGATGAGCTCACAGCTGAGCGCGGGCGGGCATTTCACTCGTTGGATGCGTTAGCATCACATTTGCATAGTCTAGCTACTTGAATTCGTGATTGGTTGACAGCAAATTTCAAATATTAAATGAAACGATAAAATAACGTTATTAACCGGTTAATGGCCATTTCAAATTTTCGATTCTGTTCGGAACTATAAAATTTGATTTCGTTTCTGTTTCCGGTTCTGTTCCAGTCAAAATTTCGTTCGTTTCCGGTTTTCGTTTCTTGAACCAGTTCAGAGCCCTGTCTTTCTGCATAGAGGATGCGCACCTACAAGTAGGTGGAAACAACTCTGAGCAGAGTTCGACCATAACACACCGAACTCTCCAGGATTGCTTACTTGTATGCTCCTGGCCCTCCTGGAGTGCCGAGGCTGCATGAGTCTTCCTTGGAACGACTATCCAGGCCAGGCGTGACCTCTGAGTTTGGCCCGTTTGCCTTTAAGGGTTTCTCTATTATACTTGTCCCTCTGGGCCCTTTAGGTGCTTAAGGCAAGTTCATATGTCAGTCGTTCCCCTACCGTAGCACGGCATGATTGTACTGGTTCCCCATATCGTCTAGCGACGCGGTACGAGTGAAGTATCGATAGGGAACGTACTCGGTTACTAACGTAACCTCGGTTTCCTGAGATACGGGAATGAGTACTGCGTTGCTGACCGTGCTATGTAGCTGCATGACTCAGTTGTCACTTCAGTCGAAGTAACCTGAGGATCCTATGGTGAATCGCCCGCTTATATAGCCAGATTTCCCCGCCCATTCTGGCGGGCTTCGTGGCCATAGGCTTGTGCAGCTCCGCAGCAGAGCCATTGGTTCATTTTTAAAATACACTGCACGAACCAATGGCCGTGCAGTTACATTGCGTTATTAAAAAAAGGCTTCAGTTCAGGAGAAAAAAGGACTTTTTCCCAAAGCGTCTAGCGACGCAGTACTCGTTCCCGTATCTCAGGGAACCGAGGTTATGTTAGTAACTGAGTACGTTTATTCTTAAGTGGTTCAAACACTGATGAATAGAATAAGCAGACACAAACTAATTTTGATTATTCAAAATTCATATTTCACTAAAAATCGTAAAAAATTATGGTTTCTGTTTTCAACGTGTTTTTGTAGCATTGATTAATGTAGCTAGTCGCCAAAATTTTCTGTTGTTTTCTTGAATGCAATGGCCAAGCGTTTAAGTTAGAATCAACTCTGGCGCTTTTTATCAATTATAATTGGAGCGCTCTTTGCATGATTTCTTGGCTACAGTTTATTCGGAATTTGAACAAGTTTTGTTTTTCATGATGCTAAGAGGACTGCTTATATGCTGCAAAGTTTCAGGAGTGACATCCACATATGAATGCGGCATTTATTTTGATTTTTCATTTATTTATTAAGATTTTTAATGTTTTTTAAAGAAGTCTCTACTGCTCACCAAGACTGCATTTATTTGATCCAAAGTACGGCAAAAACAGTAAAATTTTGAAATATTTTTACTATATAAAATAACTTTTCTATTTGAATATATTTTAAAATGTAATTTATTCCTGTGACCAAAGCTAAATTTTCAGCATCATTACTCCAGTCTTCATTGTCACATGATCCTTTAGAAATCAGTCTAATATGCTGATTTGCTGTTCAAGAAACATTTATTATTATTATTATTATTATTATTATTATCAATATAAATATGTAAAACAGTTGAGTACATTTTTTTCAGGATTCTTTGATGAAAAGAAAGATCCAAAGATCAGCATTTGTGTGTGTATATATATATATTAGTGCTGTCAATCGATTAAAAAATTTAATCGCGTTAATCACAGTCCTGGACTGTGATTAATCATGATTAATCGCAAATTTAAAATACTAGGATTTACCTGTAAATGTGTTGAAATGAAATGCATGACAGATTAGTTTAAGGAAACAGAACCTTTCACACTTCCGCCAGGTATGAGACATAATCCTTATTATTCTTTTATCATTATTCTTCTGTTTTTATTCAGCCATTATCAACCTTTATACTGGCAATACAACATTTACCAAGCCACATCGCTTCAATCCCAGTATATATTTACCCAACTATTATCAAAAGTATTTCCAAATAAATATTACAACATTTTCTTGCGACCTTACCTGAAGTATTGACAAAATGCATTATGAAGAAGAATTGGACCTGTTCTGCAGGTGCATTAGCGCTAACATTAGCATCATGCTTCATTAGACAATTTATGAGATTAATAGTACACTTTTACACAAAACTCACTTTAAACCACCATCGAGTGTTTGTAATAACTTCCTTTTGCGATCACATGTAGAATTTGGTCGTTTACTGTTGTTAAAATATGCTCTTTATAGCCTTTTATATCGCTGCACAAATTAGCATTTCAGATGTACACATTCATCTCAAGAAAATCACATACAAACCATATCCTATCGTAATCGTGTGTTTATTATCTTATATAATCTATAGTGACTGTTGTCATGTTTATTTCTGCTGTGTAAAACCCTTAACATGTGCTCTGACTGAAACTCACGTTGTTTGTGATGTTACAGCCGCCTCTCCGTTCTTAAGTGGCCAAGGATACATTCCGACATTCGTAAAAGGATCTATTTTCATTTTTATTTGTCTATATACACTTTGGGCGGCCGCTGTACATTATAAAAGTAACGTTAGCCCAAAAACCCACGGCTCTGTAATATTTCCCGCGACTGTATTTTCAAAATAGCACACGGCCAATTGTGCCGTTACCCTGGCAGCACTGGTTCACTGTGACCTCATCACACACTGATAGATAACCTTCCGCGCTGCGATGACGGGAAGTTGGGGTCAAACATTATCAGATGATTAATTTGCGTTAAAAAAATATTAACGCGTTAAATTTTTTTGATTAATCGCATGCGTTAACGCGTTAACGTTGACACCCCTAATATATATATATATATATATATATATATATATATATATATATACAGTGCCCTCCAAAAGTATTGGAACGGTAAAGACAAAATGGCTCTGTTGGCTGTGGAGTCAAGACATTTGCAAATATGATTAAAAGATGAATATGAGACAAAACTACAGAATGTCACATTTTATTATTGGGTGATTCAACACATAGATGTTTTACCAGCTAAGAAGTTCAGCACTTTTAGAGTTTCGTCCCCCTATCTGATGTGAGCATAAGTATTGGAACAATTGCCTCACAGGTCTTTCTAAGTGATCAGCTGTGTCCTGTTGCATTCATTCTTCAGATATTAAAAGCAGAGAATGTGTCGTATCAGTTATATCCATTACTTCTGCATTCTGAATCTTGCATTCGATGATGACACACTCAAACCAGGATGAAGATGAGGGAGCTGACTTTGAGAGAAAAGCAAGCAATTTGGATGCTAAAAGAAAAAAAGGACGTCAATTAGAGCTATAGCAAAAATAAAGGGCATGGAGAAATCAAGAGTTTGGAAACCACCAGCGACACCAGCAACCAACAACTACCTGATCGGCTGAAAAAACAACAGTAGTTGATGACAGACAAATCATAAAAGCTGTGAAAATGAACCCTAAAAGATGTGTCTGTAAAATCACCAACAACTTCCAGAAAGCTGTGGTGATGCTCTGACAATCTACTGTCCTCAGGAGACTTTGACACAGAATTACAGTTGCTACACAGCAAGATGCAAATCTCTGACCAGCACCAAAAATAGAAAGGCAAGATTAGAGTTAGCAAAAAAGCACAAAGGTGAGCCAGAAGAGTTTTGGAACTGTGTTTATGGACCGATGAGACAAAGATGAACCTTTATCTAAGTGATGTGAAAGCAAAAATGTGGAGAAAAAAAGGGAACTGCAAAAGATCCCAAGCACACAGCCTCATCTGTAAAGCATGGTGGAGGTGGTGTCATGGCATGGGCATGAATGGCTGTCTCTGGAACAGGCCCTCTCAACTTTACTGATGACTTAATGTATGATGACAGTAGCAGAATGAATTTGGAAGGGTACAAAACCATCTTGCCTACCAATATTTAAGAAAATGCCACCAGATTCATTGGGAAGTGCATCATATTGCATCAGGACAATGACCCAAAACACCCAGCCAGTTCAGTCAAGGAATTTATATGGGCAAAGAAATGGAAAGTCTTAGATTGCCCAAGACAGTCTCCAGATTTAAATCCGATTCAACATGAATTTCACCAGCTGAAGAGGAGAGTAAAGGCAGAAACTCCCCAAAACAAGCAACAATTGGAATTGGCTGCATTAAAAGTATTTCAAAGGATGAGACCAAGAGTCTGGTGATGTCTATGGGTCACAGACTCACTGCTGTGATTGTGCGCAAGGGATCTGCAACTAAATAATAGCTTTTAATCTTTTATATCTGCCTTATGTTCAACTGTCCCAATACTTATGCTCACATCAATGAGTAGGATGAACTCTAAAAGTGCTGTTCTTTTTATTTTGCAATGCATGTGTGTTTTGAAACAGCTAATAATAAAATGTGACATTCTGTAGTTTTGTCTCATATTCGTTTCTTAATCATATTTGCAAATGTCTTGACTCTACAGCCAACAGAGCAATTTTGTCTTTACTGTTCTAATACTTTTGGAGGACACTGTATATATATATATATAGAGAGAGAGAGATAAGTTATTGAAATTAATACTTTTATTTAGCAAGGATGCTTTAAATTGATCAAAAGTGATGATTATTATGTTACAAAAGATTTCTGTTTCAGATAATTGCTGATCTTTCTATTCATCAAAGAAACCTCAAAAAAATTCTACTCGGCTGTTTTCAACATTATAATAATAAATGTTTTTTGAGCAGCAAATAAGAATATTAGAATGATTTTTGCTGTACTTTGGATCAAATAAATGCAGGCTTGGTGGGCAGAAGAGACTTCTTTAAAAACATTAAAAATTTTAGGGTGGGTTGCACCAACAATGATTAATTAAGCAAAGTTTAGAGCTAATCAAGGATTTGTTGATCTGGGTTTTATTTTAAATCGAGTTGTGTTGCACCACTTAATTTTAAACTTAAAAACTAGTTTAACAAATTGGGGATTAGAATTCTAACCTGCGATTAAAACCTCCATCTACGATTAATTTTCTCCGCCATGATGGATTCGTCATAGAGCTAAACAGCAACAATGTTAATATTCCTTATCCTCTGTCTCTGACATAAGTTGCTTTTGTCGATAAAGGAAAGAAACTTGTAAAAGGTCCGCCGCGTCTTTATAAACTGCTAAGTAGAGAGACCGTTGATCAAACAGCTGATCAAGCAAACAATGGCCCTCACTAATTTCAGAAGCACCCTCAGTAATTTGATTCTGGAACTCGGCCTGCTTGTATCTGGAGAAGTAAGTGAAATTGTAATTTTATATATTTCTATACTATATTTATATATTTACCCCATATATTAAAGCCTCGTGTGTAGCACTCTAACACGATGTAGCCTACTGTACGTGCATTGAGCGACCATGCATGGTCCTTTCTGATACTGTGACCGGGACAGCACACAAAATTATACACCAATATATAATTTCATTACGATAAAATTCCCAGGATTCTGCAATGTCTATTTTAAAGTCATGTATTAGGTCTCTGCATTGTTCCAGAGACGGCTGTTGTTCTCAACTGAACGTGCGAGGAGAAGCATTACTTCTAATTTGGCCAAAGAAAACTTTGACATGTAGACTGTTAGCAGCACTTACAAGATAAAAAAAATCTTTTCATGGCTGCTGAGTGTTACTGACTAATCAAAGATGACTTTATTCATAACCAATAAAATGCCATTTGGCTTATATGTGATCTTAGAAAGCTGACATCACAATCATGTCATGGAGAAAACTTTAGCCAGAGGCTAAACTTCTGTTTTTCTTTTTTTATTGTTGTTTATTTATTGTTTTGTATTGTATTGTATTTACCAAAGCCAGTTTTTACTCTTAATCTGTGCTTTGGTGTGTGATCATTTTGGACCCTGTTTGAAAACTGTAGGTGCCAGTGTTTTTTTCTTTACTTCAGTCCTCAGAAAATGCAGACGTCTTCACACCTAAAATACTTCAGGGAAATGATAAGGACAAACACAAAAATGTATACAGGTATTGAACACCTTTTTTTTTTTTTAATGTGTTAACCTCAGTCATCTTTCCTGTTTCTGGGAAGTTGCTGTTGCTGATTTAGTTGGGTTTATTTTACTAAAACCCTGATCCACACCCTATATTGTCACATAATAAAAGATGCTGGCCATTATTATTTAATAACATGAAAATGCTCTGTCCTCCAGGTTTGTGTGTCCATATGCTGGTCTGTTTCGTTGCAGTCTGACCAGCCTTGTGTTTATGATGGAGGGTGAAGGAGAGGTGCTTTATAACACTGTCTCATGGGATCCTCGTCTGTTAGATGGTTTGGGTGAGATGCAGCCTGCAGGACCCTTGTACGACATTAAATGTTTTAATGGTTCAATCTCAGGACTGCACCTTCCACACAGTGAAATATTCTCTGGTATGGTCATTTCTACATGCTAAATGTGATGGATGCATATTATTCTCACAGTGTGAGGATTTAAATAATCAGCTTTGTTGGAAAACCATCTGTACATATTAAATAATTAAATATAATTATCTATCATTTTATGTGTTTTACAGAGGAAGACATGGATTGTTTAGCTGTAGCACATTTCACTGGTGGTAACGTAGCAATAATGAATCCTCTTAAAGTGACTGAAGCTCATGTGATGGTTTACATCAAAGATCTCTCCATCTTTGGGCTCATAAAAAGGATGATCTTTCCTCCTTCCCCTATCTTTGCCCAAGTACTTGTCTTTCTGCGACCAATAGCTGTGAGACAGGAAGAAAATATACTGGATATCCATTTGCTCCCATGGAATGTTCCACTGTCAGAGGTATCAATATTTTTTTTGTTTAAATGATAATATAATACTGAAAATTGGTGTTGAGATTTGGGTGGGTTTGTATTATCATGGGTTAAAAACTATGACAACCCTGGGTTGAGCACACTGTAAAAAGCTCTAAAGTGTAGATGTAAATAAGAGATTCACTGCGGTGTAGTCAACTTCGATTGTGAGATTATAGAACCAATGAGCTTGCGATGAAAATACTATTATACAAGGAATATAATCAGTTTACAATATGTAAAGGCTTTAGTTTTTAGTTGCCAAAAGGGCCATTGGCCACATACACACTACAAATTTTCAGGAGTGACTGCAGCATTTAAATGCAGGAGTCCACTAAATTATCATTCCATGTGTGAATCACTGACAGATATAATAATCATTGAATATGACACCGAAAGTGGAATATAAGGCTTAAATGGTTTGTTTACCCAAAAATGAAAATTCTGTCACTAATTACTCACCCTCATGTTGTTCCAAACCTGTAAGACCTTAATTCATCTTCGGATCACAAATTAAGACATTTTTGATTACATCTGAGAGCTTTCTGACCCTCCCATAGACAGCAACACAACTGACATGCTCAAGGCCCAGAAAGGTAGTAAGGACATTGTTAAAATAGTTCATGTGAGATCAGTGGTTCAACCGTAATTTTATAAAGCTACGTGAATACTTTTTGTGCACAAAAAAAAAAAAAACAAGAATAATGACTTTATTCAACAATTTCCTAAATGTGCACAAACACAAGAGGCGGGATTTATCACATCAACCAATCACAGCTGATCATAACCAGTCATATGATGGAGGCATTGCCTCCTCTCGCGTGACTTTCCCCATTCATTCTCAATTACCCCCACCAAACTCACGGCACGCTTTAGGGGGTCTGTAAAACTCAATGGGCTCAGGGGAGGCGAGAGAGATTCCTGGACTCCCGCTGTAACTTTACCTGCTGGTGTCACTGTTGGACAATGTTTCTTTAGAAAAACGAGCGATTTATACACTTTGTAATGTTATATATATATATATATATATATTTTTTTTTTTTTACTGCTAATTTTTTCTCATCCAATATTTTGAGGAGGCACTGCCTCACTTGACTCCTCAGAGGAAACGTCTAAAAGTGAAATTTCTTAATTGTGTTAAAAATAAAGGCTGTTTACTAATTATTTGAGGAGCCATTGTCTCATTATGTTGGAAGGGAACATTTTTGTTACCTAGGCTCTTGGCTGGCCTACACAACCTCTTCCTAACCCTAACCTCTTCTTAAGGTCAAGGACCAGCACACAGAGAATATGCACATTAAAACCAGTTCAAAGTGTTGTCTCACCCCGGGAACAGAATACCGTCTGTGTTGTCAACCAGAGAGATCTACAGTGCAGCCAGAGGTAACATCATATTTAATTTAAACATTATTCATTATAATTAGTTGCAAAAATCTCTACAATATATTCTGTTATAATTAAAGATTTAGTTCACTCAAAAATAAAAATTAAGGAGAAAATTTATTTCTGCATTCATGGTCCAGTAAAAAAATATATAAATAAATAATAATAAAAAAAAAAAGTAATACAGCACTGAATCAACATCAGGGCGAGTAAATAATTGCTAAATTTTCATTTTTGGGTGAACTATCCCTTTAAAGTCACTAACAATGTCACTGAAGTATAGATTTAGTTATTTTTGTCTTCTATATATATTTACCTGATAGATTTCTAGTTGTTTTAGCACAAGGATTAATGCTGGTTTATCAGGTCTTTTAGTTTTTTCTGGCCAAGAATTGCCTTCGTAGTCTTATTCTTTTTTCAGACTGAGGTGTTTGACTTCAATTTTGGCCCAAACTATCATCCCACATTTGAAGTGTTTGTGAATGTCACAAATAAGGAGGTCAAGCTAAGTCTTATGGACAACACTGAAGGAAGGGAAGTGTGGGTTCCACGACGAATCCCTCTCACAGGTAATAATTGGCACAAATAATTGTTGCTAGCAATGCTAGAATTTATCATGGATATGAAGTTGTGTGTAATTATAACACCAGTTATGAAATAAAAAGCATATAAATAATGGAAGCTTTAAAATAGACTTAACTTGTGATTAAAAACAGATTTAACCCATATCACATGATTTTATGTAAGCTTTTGCTTCAGACACGTTTATTCCTTACAATTAAATTAATTAGTGCCATATAAAGATGAAAAATATATTCAGTAAAATTAATAAGAATTAAAGTTATCATTTAATTCCTGAGTTGTGTTCTTTTATTTGACATACAGTTGAATAGTGTTTTCCCCCAAGTGTTTCAAGATGATTTTGGCTTAAACTAAATAGAATATTGTGACCTACAAAGTCTTTTTCATTCTAAGTACTTTGATAAGGTTTTGGTTTGATAAGGTTTTATGACTGATTTTTCTATTCTGTTTGTAACATCAGGCCAAGATGTAGAACTCCCAGCTCACAGACGGCTAACAGGTACGAACTCAATTGCAGTAGTTGCTCATTCTTTCTGTTACGCACAAAATTTTCTGAAAAGTTGAATCTTTTTGATTGTTTTAATCAGAATCTGAATTTGTGAACAAACACAGAGGTGACCTCATTAAGAGAGTTTCATCAGTGATGGCAATTGCTGATGGTCTGAGGACCAAAAACATGATTACAGGTGAAATGTACAGTAAAGTTCATGCTATAAATCCACGCCAAAGCAAAATGAGAGTCTTGTTGGATGCTCTTGACTCTGGAGGAGCTTCTGTAAAAGCAGAATTCTACAGATTGCTGAAGGAGAACGAACCTCGTATAGTAGATGAACTAGATTCTAAACCCAGTTGACCACAGTAATGCTGAGAAAACATTAGAGAGGAACTTCAGTCAGTTTGAGACATAAACGGCAGCTACAGCTTACATAAGAGAGATCCAGAATTTTCTGAATTCAGTACAAGATTTACAAATGATATTTTTGCCATGAATCCCACAAGCTTGTGTCAAACCGTATGATCATGTTCTTCAACATATTCTGAGAATGAACTAAATAGCGTCTTGTACTTCAGTGAAAGCAAGAACATCTGACTATCTGTACAATGTCAACATGTGTATGTCTGCTGATTTTGCCTATTTAATGTAACCGTGAAATGCAGAATCTAAAATTTTTCTTCATTTATGTCATGCTTTAATGTTTGTTTTCAAAATTCTCAAATTGTATATCCAGATTTATATTTGAGGTTTAATTTGAATACCTACAGGTGCATCTCAATAAATTGGAATGTCATGGAAAAGTTCATTTATTTCAGTAATTCAACTCAAATTGTGAAACTCGTGTAATTAAATAAATTCAATGCACACAGACTGAAGTAGTTTAAGTCTTTGGTTCTTTTAATTGTGATGATTTTGGCTCACATTTAACAAAAACCCACCAATTCACTATCTCAACAAATTAGAATACTTCATAAGACCAATAAAAAAATTTTTTTAGTGAATTTTTGGCCTTCTGGAAAGTATGTTCATTTACTGTATATGTACTCAATACTTGGTAGGGGCTCCTTTTGCTTTAATTACTGCCTCAATTCAGCGTGGCATGGAGGTGATCAGTTTGTGGCACTGCTGAGGTGGTATGGAAGCCCAGGTTTCTTTGACAGTGGCCTTCAGCTCATCTGCATTTTTTGGTCTCTTGTTTCTCATTTTCCTCTTGACAATACCCCATAGATTCTCTATGGGGTTCAGGTCTGGTGAGTTTGCTGGCCAGTCAAGCACACCAACAGTGCAGTGCAGTGACTTTGGTTTTAAAAAAAACACAATGGACCAACACCAGCAGATGACATTGCACCCCAAATCATCACAGACTATGGAAACTTAACACTGGACTTCAAGCAACTTGGGCTATGAGCTTCTCCACCCTTCCTCCAGACCTTGGTTTCCAAATGAAATACAAAACTTGCTCTCATCTGAAAAGAGGACTTTGGACCACTGGGCAACAGTCCAGTTCTTCTTCTCCTTAGCCCATGTAAGACGCCTCTGACGTTGTCTGTGGTTCAGGAGTGGCTTAACAAGAGGAATACAACAACTGTAGCCAAATTCCTTGACACATCTGTGTGTGGTGGCTCTTGATGCCTTGACCCCAGCCTCAGTCCATTCCTTGTGAAGTTCACTCAAATTCTTGAATAGATTTAGCTTGACAATCCTCATAAGGCTGCGGTTCCCTCGGTTGGTTGTGCATCTTTTTCTTCCACACTTTTTCCTTCCACTCAACTTTCTGTTAACATGCTTGGATACAGCACTCTGTGAACAGCCAGCTTCTTTGGCAATGAATGTTTGTGGCTTACCCTCCTTGTGAAGGGTGTCAATGATTGTCTTCTGGACAACTGTCAGATCAGCAGTCTTCCCCATGATTGTGTAGCCTAGTGAACCAAACTGAGAGACCATTTTGAAGGCTCAGGAAACCTTTGCAGGTGTTTTGAGTTGATTAGCTGATTGGCCTGTCACCATATTCTAATTTGTTGAGATTTGAATTGGTGGGTTTTTGTTAAATGTGAGCCAAAATCATCACAATTAAAAGAACCAAAGACTTAAACTACTTCAGTCTGTGTGCACTGAATTTATTTAATACACGAGTTTCACAATTTGAGTTGAATTACTGAAATAAATGAACTTTTCTACGACATTCTAATTTATTGAGATGCACCTGTATATTTGGTGCTCATTGTATATGTTAATGTACAGTAAGGTGCTTATGGTTTACTCTGACTGGATTTGACTAATATGAGGTATGTATGATGCTGTTACTGTATGACAATATGAGTCACTATGAAAAATGTTTTTTTTTTTTTTTTTGGAGAACTATGGAAAAATAACCACATACAATTAAAAAAGAGTTGCTGCTGGTAAAAAGCACATGGGTCATATTTTTCTTTTGTATTTTACATGCTTAACAGATGAATAAATCAAACAAATAGTTCATCATAAAATGAAGTACTTTTTTTTTTTTTTTTTTTTTAAGGGAGCATGAGGATATGGACCTCGAGTTACACGGTCTCACATTGACACAGTATAAACACATATTGCATGTTCATTTCATCATCTTTCCGTCTCTGATATGTGAATTTGATTTGTCAAATTCATTGTCCTCTCATAATACATAGAGTATAAGTCAAATAAGTCTCAGTCATTAAGACATCTGACATTGATAGTTAATGAAAACCCATTTTGTAAACGAGCGGCTGCAAAGAGAGCGGATCCTTTTGGTCTGATTCAGCATCCCTCTGTAGAATTTATATATACACAGTATCTCACAAAAGTGAGTACACCCCTCACATTTCATCAACTATTTTATTATATCTTCTCAAGGGACAATACTATTGTGACGAGTCAGCTGCCTCCCCCCTTTATTATCAGCAGCACCCCGTCCCTTAATCGCCTCCCTTCACCAGGCTCCTGACGGGAGTGGGTGTGTGAGAGAGGAGGGGCACTGAAACAGCCAGGTCTGGCGGCGTGTGATGAGGCGCACCTGAAGGGAATGAAGCCTCATCACCGCCGCTGTTAAATGCCGAGCGCACCTCTCCTCGAGAGACCGGTCTCTTCCCCGTGCATGCACGCTGGTGTCCTCGTGGGTCCAGGAAGGGAGCGTAGAGGGATTCCCGCGCCGCCAGAGACGCGAGCTGCCGGACCCGCGGTCCAGACGAAGCCGCACCCGCTAGGCGGCTGACGGGCCAGGATGCCGGGCCGTTCTTTCCCCTCAAGCGCCGTGGGCCAAGGAGGACGAAGAGGAGCTGAATCAAGCCGCCGCCCCTCGTGCCCCGGTCCTCAGAGGGGAGCGCGTGCGGCCGCCGGACTCCGCCCCTTACCTGGACCCTTCCTTCCAGAACACTGCCCCTCCTTCACGAACCTCGCAGCACGACGAGGACACCAGATCCCCTGTTTATTTTGGACACTATTTTCCCCTTTGGACACGTTATTTTTATTATTTCTGTTAAATAAAAGCCTCTCCGAGGCCTGACGCCCCACCCACTGTGTCTGTCGTTGGCTCCTCCCGTCACAGTGGTGGAGAATGCGGGCAAGGCGGAGCTTAGACAGCGCAGTTGGGCAACACCTGATGAGGTCATCCCCTCTCGCTCGTAAAAGTTCGAGAAAACCCGCACTGGGACGGAGGAACGATGGAGACGGCCTCCCAGCCACCAAAGGCGTAAGTGACGTTTGTTACTATTGTCATTTACCCTGTGGTTGGTTGAGGCTGTCGACTAAAACCCGGTTTCTCTGTCCCGGTGCCGGCGCGGTGCGAGAGGGAGAGTTGCCCGGAGAGGAATCCCTGCCCCGCCCACTCCGACCGCTGGAACCTGGTTGAGGAAGGTAGCACTCCTGTGTGGGCGGCGGCCTTATGACGGTGGTGTCGCTTGGGGGGGGAATGTGACGAGTCAGCTGCCTCCCCCCTTTATTATCAGCAGCACCCCGTCCCTTAATCGCCGCCCTTCACCAGGCTCCCGACAGGAGTGGGTGTGTGAGAGAGGAGGGGCGCTGAAACAGCCAGGTCTGGCAGCGTGTGATGAGGCGCACCTGAAGGGAATGAAGCCTCATCACCGCCGCTGTTAAATGCCGAGCGCGCCTCTCCTCGAGAGACCGGTCTCTTCCCCGTGCATGCACGCTGGTGTCCTCGTGGGTCCAGGAAGGGAGCGTAGAGGGATTCCCGCGCCGCCAGAGACGTGAGCTGCCGGACCCGCGGTCCGGACGAAGCCGCACCCGCTATGCGGCTGACGGGCCAGGATGCCGGGTCGTTCTTTCCCCTCAAGCGCCGTGGGCCAAGGAGGACAAAGAGGAGCTGAATCAAGCCGCCGCCCCTCGCGCCCCGGTCCTCAGAGGGGAGCGCATGCGGCCATCGGACTCCGCCCCTTACCTGGACCCTTCCTTCCAGAACACTGCCCCTCCTTCACGAACCTCGCAGCACGACGAGGACACCAGATCCCCTGTTTATTTTGGACACTATTTTCCCCTTTGGACACGTTATTTTTATTATTTTTGTTAAATAAAAGCCTCTCCGAGGCCTGACGCCCCACCCACTGTGTCTGTCGTTGGCTCCTCCCGTCACACTATAAAAATGAAACTTGGACATATTTGCGTAGTCAATGTGCAACATGTATAGCAGGGTAGATTTACTGTGCTCTGAAAATAACTCAATATACAGCCATCATTGTCAAAATAGCTGGCAACAAAAGTGAGTACACCCTAAGTGATAACAGCTATATGTCGTTTAACCATGCAAAGCCACATGTCCTATTCATCATGTTAATGTTTTTGTCTGCTTGACAGGACCATACAAATTTGTGTATCTTGTATTAGAGCATTTAAAATTTGGTGCTTTGAGTACAATTCTCTCATACTGACCAGTGGATGTTCAACATGGCACCTCATGGCAAAGAGCTCTCTGAGGATTTGAGAATTTTGCTCTCCACAAAGATGGCCTAGGCTATAAGAAGATCAGTAACACCCTGAAACTGAGTTACATTACAGTGGCCAGGGTCACACAGAGGTTTTCCAAGATGGGTTCCACTCGGAACAGGCCTCGCAAGGATCGATCAAAGAAGTTGAGTCCTCGTGGTGCGTCAGGTGCAGAAGCTGGCCTCAAAAAACAGATGTATGAGTGCTGCCAGCATTGCTTTAGAGGTTGCAGAAGTGAAAGGTCAGCTCAGACCATACGCCACACACGGCAACAAGTCTGTTTTCATGGCCGTCGTCCCAGAAGGAAACCTCTTCTGAAGCTGGCTCACAATAAGGCCTGCAAACAGTTTGCTGAAAACAGCCTGTCCAAGAGCATGAATTACTGGAACCATGTCCTGTGGTCTGATGAGACTCAGATAAACTTGTTTGGCTCAGATGGTGTCCAGCATGTGTGGTGACGCCCTGGTGAGGAGTACCAAGAAAATTGTGTCTTGCCTACAGTCAAGCATGGTGGTGGTAGCATCATGGTCTGGGGCTGCATGAGTGCTTCTGGTACTGGGGAGCTGCGGTTCATTGAGGGAAACATGGATTCCAACATGTACTGTGACATTCTGAAGCAGAACATGATGCCCTCCCTTCAGAAACTGGGTTTTCCAACATGATAATGACCCCAAACACACGGCCAAGATGACAACTGCATTGCTGATGAAGCTGAAGGTGAAGGTGATGGAGTGGCCAAGTATGTCTCCAGACCTGAACCCTATTAACCACATGTGGGGCATCCTCAAGCGGAAGGTGGAGAAGCGTCATGTGTCTATAATCCAGCAACTCCGTGATGTCATTATGGAGGAGTGGAAGAGGATCCCAGCAACAACCTGTGCAACTCTGGTCAATTCCAAGCCCAGGAGGATTAAGGCAATGCTAGATAACAGTGGTGCTCACACAAAATATTGACACTTTGGACACAGTTTTGAAATGTTCACTTAGGGTGTACTCACTTTTGTTGCCAGCTATTTTGACAATAATGGCTGTATGTTGAGTTATTTTCAAAGGACAGTAAATCTACCCTGCTATACATGTTGACTACTCTAAAATATATCCAAGTTTCATTTTTATAGTATTGTCCCTTGAGAAGTTATAATAAAATAGTTGCTGAAATGTGAGGGGTGTACTCACTTTTGTGAGATACTGTATATATATATATATATATATATATATATATATATATATATATATATATATATATATATATATAATATATTTCTACAACAGTTCTTTCCCCATTTGTAAAAATAGCATTCCGGGCCCCCTCTCCCTTGAATCATCCTAAACTATTATTCAATAAATAATATTTTATATAATAGTATTTAGTATTGGGAACATACCTGTCAACACTCCTGTTTTTCCCGGGAGTCTCCCGTATTTCACACCCATCTCCCGCTCCCCTCCCGTTTTGTTATTTCTCCCGGGAAACTCCCGTAATTTGTATGGCCCAAATCTTGGTATATGAATAATCACATCAATATTTTATTCCAAGTTTGTTCAGTTGCCAGATCTTGTATGAAACGCATCACCCAACGCGTCACCTCACACAATCGACACAATACACAAATTTCAAACCATTTGTGACCTCAACCTGGCAACCTACAACCCAGTTGTGCTGTAGATTTCTGCGCAAGTAGTAGACGCGGGAAGTTGAGTCAGTGGTAGAAATGGAAGGAGAAGAGTCAGGTGGTGCTCTGGCGAAGAAAAATATTTGTGTAAATTTAACAACAGCTGGACGGAAGAATTTAATTTCTTGTCTCGAAGCCATGTAAACAACGTCCACGCCTTTTGCAAAGTGTGTCGCACTAATTTTAATATCGGACACGGTGGGAAAAACGACATATCTCAGCATATTAAATCACAGCGGCACATTCGTGCAGCCGAGACACAAAAGGGCAACACATACTATAAACACACAATGTTAATGTTATGTACAATGTTACAATGTAATATAATGTAATTTGTTCCACGATGTTTAACTGCTGTGCAGTGTTTGTTTAATTTCTAAACAAAACAAATCAAAAAAAAA
This sequence comes from Spinibarbus caldwelli, assembly GCA_039654775.1. Classification (NCBI taxonomy): domain Eukaryota; kingdom Metazoa; phylum Chordata; class Actinopteri; order Cypriniformes; family Cyprinidae; genus Spinibarbus; species Spinibarbus caldwelli. The sequence goes on along the minus strand of CM077219.1, from coordinate 11,681,781 downwards.
ATAACGTAACAGTTATTATAATAATAATAAAAAAGAAACATGAGTAAGTCACGTTATTATTCCTTTTATTTTTATTAATAATTATTTATTATGTATGTACTTATGTGTATTTTAATAGGTCATTTGAGGCAGTTTCTATGGCGTTATTTTAATGACAAATGTCCAGAGCACATAGTATTGCAAGGGCGCATCAAAATGCGCAAGCACAAATCTCTTCTCTCGTAGGTGGATTCTCTCTCATAAGTCTACTCCACATAATACACTGCTTTTAGCACAGTAATACAATAAGTTTTCAATGAAGCAACTCAACGTTCCTTCGTTACTAGTTCTAAAGTGACATTTTTGAATTAGTAACGAAGACTTGGGCTCAGCTCTTAAACTGTCAACTTTAGATTTGAATCCATGGCGGAATGAAGTAGCTCTGCACAAAAGAGGATTTTTAAAACTTGAGATTGACTCAGTGAGTGTGATTATCTGCATCTGATACAGCATTCATTTTTCAGATCAATCTCATATTCACAATAAAACATTAGTTTGAATGTCCACTGAGGAAAGCAATTGGCTCATTGTCGCACTACACTTTCATCTGTTAAGGGTGATTTCTGGTAACACAGTAATTACTTGTCTTCACAGTAATTACTTGTTTTACATTACATGACGTACACACCTGAGAATAAGTGACAGAACATGAGCTGGACACAAGGTCATTGTAGCAAATTAATCAATGTGAGATGACATAATCAATAATAACAGGTTGTTATCAATTATATTCATCTTCAGGAATTAACTGTAGCATTAATAGTACAATAAAATGATTTGCTAGTCCGCAGTACGGACAGTTTTAATCGTCTATTGACTCTAAGGAAAATTATTTCTCTGGCCACGAAAAATACTTTCCTTACTGATACATTGCTCACAGAGCATGTAACAAAATCGGACGTTAAAGTGACCTCGTGAGCAGCAGACACAGACAACCAAGCGTGAATACATATGGATGTTTATTAAACTACACTACAGAGGAACATGCAACATCTAACTAGACACAAACTTACACACATTAAACATAGATGCCAACGCAAGGAAAGCATGAGGAGAGAGAGAGAGAGAGAGAGAAAAAGAGAAAGAGAGAGAGAGAGAGAGAGAGAGAGAGAGAGAGAGAGAGTCACGAGATTTCCGAGGTGAGATGCGTGTCTCCCAGGAATCAAAAAGTAAAAGAGAGAAAGGGCGGACCTGTGCGTGCCCCCTTTAAGGTCTGAGAAGAGTCACGCCTTTCAGGATAGGCTTGTCCAATGAGAAAGGCTGAATTCCCAAGTGGGAGGTTGGAAATACTGGTGGGTTTTATGACCCTTTGTCTGAGAGCATGGTATTTTGCCCATGTAATTCGCTTGGATGTGTTGATGCAAAACTACAAAAGATTCTTAGAACACTATTATGTTGCATGGGTATCAACATGTAATATACACTCTCGCTTAGATCATCCGAAGACGAATTCATAGATACTAAACTGGGTATAGGTAGGTTACATGAAAGAGTGGTTCTATCATAAGCATGCATAAACAGTATACAATACAAAAGACAATATACAAGAACAGTAACAATATACACAATGACCTGAAGGATATGTGTGTTCATTCACAGAAAGGTTTTACTATGAATTAATTGGAGGAGAGTCCATTTTTATGGGCATTATGTCGCTTTCCTATGGAAAGTATAGTGAGAGGGAGAACTCTCTACATACCATTAGGCGGTAAAGTGTATCTGGCCTGGCAAAAGTCTCCTTGTTGCCATGGTAACCAGGGGGCTGAACTTTGTTCACAGACATATAGGCACCGACTCTGGTGTTGGGTGAGGGGTCTGTGACTGTTTGTTAATCTAAGGAATAATTGATTTGTTAAATCTAATGAACAAATGTGTCTGATTGGTCCAAATGCTACATCATGGCTTGTTTCAGGATTGTCAATGCTTTTGTAGCAGAGGCTCCCCTGTCACTTCTAGCCTAGTGCCATCTACAGATGTGGTGTTATGCAGCAGAGAAAGCTTTGTCATTGAATGGGCATTAGAAAGGACATGAGTGTGTGGATGTGAAATGGACATAAAGTTTCTGACGTCAGTTTGATTTTGGGACACGTTTCAAAAGGAGATGTGGCAAATCGATGCTGTCCGAGGCCCCAGTTAAAAAAAAATGCTACTTAAACTTAATCAGGCTGACAAAGAATTCATATTATGCAATAAATATCAAGCACACAAATCAATGTGATGTCAATATGACATCAATTTGACATCTAAACAATGACATTGATTTGATGTAAACCAATTTCGGTATTAACTTCAAATTTTCATCCAATTACCACTGGAAGAATTTACTGTCCAAACTGACCTTAAAATGATGTTATACAGCATCTTGATCAAGTCTTGACTAACATTTGATGTCAAATTGATATCAATTGATATAAAGATGCCCGCTGGGTTACGAGTCAGCAGTAAAGATTTTTATATTGAAAAATAAATGCTGTTCTTATATAATCCGTGGCGGAAGGAAGTAGTTCTGCACAAAAGAGGGCTTTTAAAGACATTTGTTATGTATTTACACACTCATGCCATTGAACTGTTGTATAAACGCAATCTCACACTCGTAGATGTGAGATATGGCTGTATACTGGCACTCTGTGATTACCTGCGGCCTCGTGTAGTGCGGCTGACACAGAACAGCGTACGCTTTTTGCGTGCAGTGGATACTCTTCAAAATTGTGCTACGGTGACACGAAGGAGACAAATTTTTGAATAGTTATTTTTTTTCTTTCCGTACAAAAAATATTCTTGTAGCTTCATAAAATTACGGCTGAACCGTGGATTATTTTACCGATCTCCTTGCTATGTTTCTAGACGTTGATCATGTTAATTACATTGTTGTCTATGGGAGGGTCAGAGAGCTGTCAGAATGCATCAAAAATATCTTTATTTGTGTCTCGAAGACGAACTAAGCTTTTACGGGTTTGGAATGGCACGGGGGTAAGTGATTAATGACAAAATTTTCATTTTGGGGTGGAGTAACCCTTTAATTGATAAAGAAAATCTATTTATGACATTATTTTTGACAGCATCCTCATTTTACAGCATTTTTACACAAGTGCCTAAAACTTTTAACAGTACTGTAGCTATGTGAGTGAGCTAAGTGAAGTGAGATGAGTGGGGGGAAGGAAGTGGGTGAAATGGAACTAATGCATAGGTGAGAAAGAAGTTTTCCCGCACATTCTCTCAGTGAGACATGCAAACAAATGCCTTTATGTTAATACACTGTGTGTGTGTATTGTCCTTATCTCAGAATTTCCAAGTGTTTGAGGTTCTGTAAACCTTACAAATATAATATAGAAAAATATGAAATTATAATTTCTCCTACTTCTCCAGATACAAGCAGGCCCGGTTCCAGAATCAAATCACTGATGGTGCTTCTGAAATTAGTGAGGGCGCTCTAGCCTTAATGTACGTGTATTTTGACAAATTTTTGCCCCATCCATTGTTATGGTTATCACTATCATTGCACATTCATATATAAAGGCTGCATTATGTGGATGTCACTCCCGAAACTTTGAAGGGTGGTCCTCTTCATGAAAAACAAAACTCATTCAAATTCTGAATGGATTGTAGACAAGAAAGTGCGCAAAGAGCGCTCCCCGTATAATCGCTAAAAAGTGTCACTCAACTTCTGGGTTAAAAAAAAAAAAAGGAAAAAAGAATGAACACAAAAGTACACAGACCCTCACTGCACTGGAAAGATGGCATTACAAAAAAAGATGTACAGTGTTAAACAGTAACTATGTCATGTATTGCATCCATCCATTGTCCTTTGCAGGACTGCAAATTTAAAAATTGTATACGTCTTATATACATTATAATGAGATCTAATGAATAGTCAAAGCCACCCAGATCTCAAAGAAAATTTTAGAATGACCATGGCACTCTTGTAGATTAAAAAGCTTTATTATCATATGGCTACATCCAAAAAAATCTAAAAACTCTCCAATGCATTTTGGCACATGCCTTCCTCGGGGAGAGCAAACAACAAACTTAGCACAGGTGAAAGCAGTGTCATTCATTAAGTCATCTGATCATAGTCATGTGACAAACAACTCTCTATAACATTAAACACAAAAACAGCATATTTTCACACTGAAAAACTACAGCAAATTTTCATACTCAAGAAATGCCACTTCAAATATAAAAAAAAAATAAAAAATATATAAAAAAGGAGTAAAATCCAAGTCGTTATTCAATCCTGGATACATATTAGCCTTTAATTTGTAAATCCGAATTTTCTCTCTTTGGTTAAGTTTAAGTTCTCTGTTTCCTTTCCTAATAGTAATATTCACATGATCAATATCTTGTATTCTAAGGATCGAAGGATTACTTTTATGCATTAATTTAAAATGTTTGCCATAGGATATTCTTCATTACCCCCCGATGGCATATTTGTGTTCAACCAATCAATCCAGTAATCACCTTTTTGTTCTTCCAATATAAAACACCTAACATTGACGACATTCTAGTTTATAACATGAGTAGTTTGACAATTAATAAAATGTCTTATAGAATAAACCTTATTTGTATTTTCATCTAAGAATGTTTTACCCTGTACCACATTATTGCAATGGTCAACGATGACATTTAAAGCCCAGATCTCAGTTGTATCTTTGAAAGACTAGTAAAAGCTGTTATTGAATACTGAAGATTTTCTGGAACTCTTCCTCAAAAAATTGCTTCAGCCTGGCTCCCATTCGGCCAAACTCACTGTCCTTTAAAGAGCAAGAGAACAAAATGAAAAAAAAAAAATTGTCAAAAATCAAATGTCCTCTTGTAAAGTTAATCATCTCAACAATAATCATCAATAATGTCCATGATATGTGTCCATATATAAGACTTCATTACAACTTCATTTTAACAAGCTCTTGATCTGTTTTTGGTCATTTATTTATTATGTAACATGTTTCAGTGAATCTTACCCTATTGAATGAGCTGCAGTTGCAAATGAGCTGAAAGTCAGAGACGAAAGCTCCTACCGTCTGATACTCTCCACTTTCCAACTTCTGCTTTATTCTGTCCAGCCACATTGGCTTAGTTATGAACTCAGAGTATCTGGGCACCTGGAAGTCATTTTATTTTTGTTTTTATTTATTCATATTCTTTTCATATCTTTTAGCACTTTTATTCTATTTATAAACTCTTTTAAATTAAACTAAGGCATGAAAAGAGTAGCAAATGTAAAAGACAGCGAGAAATAAGAGAAAATCTCACCATTTTGCATGGATCCTCAACAAACACTTTCTGGATATCCTCTCTGTACACACATAACAGGAGGTAGTGGCAGTGCTAAAGATGACAAACCACACACATATCCACAATTAGTCCCATAAATTATTATTCTGTTTCTAAACCTGCTGAGCAGCCTATGTAGGCAGCACTTCAAGGCAATGAAGGCTGTTACAAAATGTGAGCACCTTACATTTTTGTGGTTATCTTCTATATTGAAGTGCTATGCTTGTGTGTGTGTGTTTACCAATATGTATTGAGAGACTGGGGCATCAAAAGCCTCTTGTTCAGACATGTTACTGGAGTCACGCCATTGTCGATTGGTTCTCAACATGCAAAAGGTACAAATCCATTCCCTACAATCAAACCCATACATATACAAATTGAATGTATAGCACACTTGCTGATTTAATGATTTTCTGATTTAATGCTTTAATGCTGCTTCTTTCTCTCACCCAGGTGAGTCTCCATGTGCAGCTGGTAGGTGACAGTGTGAATGAAAAGCTCGCGGACACTCGTCACAACACATGAGATCTCCCTCAGAGCGACACACGTAACACTCGTCATCATTGTTCTGTTCCATCTACTCAGAGGACGACACATAACATAACATTTTATCATCATCACAGAAATAAGCTCAAATGCATTTTGATTTTCTATCTCACAATCTTGATTTGATATATAGGAATCTAACCCCAACATGTCGTATTTCACTGCGATAGGAAAAAAAAAAAAAATATCGTATCAAGAAAATTAAGCTTATTGTAGGTCCAAGATTTTTTTATTTGTTTTGACATTATTTTCATAACCATAAAGGGAACAGATTAGATTATCACTATTATCACTGTAATGTAGTTTTTTTAACTGCATGCTGTTTTTTTTTCAGTCAGAATAAAATGCTACAAATATTATAATGATCCATGAATGCCAACTGATTATGTTTATAAATGATTTTTTTTCCACATTAAAATAATGAAAAGGAGTTGTGTGCATACGGTAATAAAACTCAAAAATTTGGTTAACTGTCATAAAACTAATGTCACAATGCAGAAACTGTATTAAAATAGGCTTAGTTTTCTTTTAAGCAGAAAATGTCAAATTCAAAATAAAGACAATATAAAAAATAATAAAATAAAAATGTATGGCATCAAAATGTTTAGTGATTTTCACTACTTTATTCTATGAAAATCATTTTAATTATCATGTACACATTAATGTACACATTTAAAATACTTAAGAATTTAAGTTAATATAAATCATTTTTATGATGACTGCTTATGATTAAATAGGTTTCTCACCACGTCTTCCTCTTGAGTACTGCATTTTACACATTCACAGAGACGGGAATGGATACGCAGGATTTCTTTCTAGAAATGATAAACAAACAAACAATAAACAAACAAATAAATAAATAATCATACTTTTTATTTGCTATCTCTCCCATTTGTTACTTTGCATAAAAAGTTGAGCATTTTTCCATGGCACAGTATATCTTTCTTCCAGTGTCCATCAGTGAGAGTCTGTTCCTGCTTTACAAATTCCTCTGGAGTGAACCATCTTTCCTCAGTACGTATACACTTCCCACGACTCCCTGCAACATAAACACTTCCCACTCAAACCTTCAGCATAGACAAAACAAACTACAAACTTCTGCACACAAATCAGTGCAATAACATACCTGACGCAAACCTGTTTTTGTACAGAGTCCCAGTAAGTGAAACACAGGTGACTGGTAAAGAGGGAGCCTGGAAAACAGACAGATCTGCCATGTCTTCTTCCTTCTCCTCCTCTTCCTCAACTCTCCCTCTAAACTCTGTTCTTCCTCCTCTCCCTCCCTGTTCCTGGAAATCTTCAGCATCACTTTCCTCCACTGAACCAGAGCTTGTTTCTGAGTCTTGAGGAATAAAACATTACTGCATTCAGACAGACAGCAGAGAGCGTGTGAATGAGCGAGGATGATGGGGACTCACCTGCACTGGAGCTCTTGTTTGAGCTGATAGGAAACAGCTCATTCATGTTCTGCAGAAATCAACATAGTCACTTAATGAATGTAAATGAAAAACAGAGAAAAAGCAAAACCTGACATTGCACATAGAGAGACAAAGTACTTGTTGGACACATGTTCTCTTTTTTCTCTCCATCGATGGACACTGAAGATGCCCCTCCTGAAAAGATAAGAAAGGAAGTGATCAAACGTATAAAAGGGTCTGCTGTATTAACATATTTACCTCATACTGTATGTTGTAAACTTAAAGGGTCGATACAAAAATATGTGCTGTACTTCTGATGCTTTGTATTAGAAGCACATTCCTGCAATAGTTGTTTTACAATCAAATATTTTTTTCAAACATGAAAAGATGCTATATGTGCGTGTGTGTGTGTGTGCTTGCATCATTTACTTCTATGAGTTTCTTAAGCGGTGTGTTTCTGCAGCGGATGCTGGTTTTCCAGTTTTTGCTCTTTTCCTTCCCCCCAAACTTCTCAAAATCAGCTGGGGTGAACCAGCGTCCCTCGGACAAAATACACTTCTCCCCTACAGGAGACAAGGATAGGATACATTCAGACCAACCAATCCACCCATAAAAATATAATAAATACATACAGTAATAAAATTAAGAGAAATTATAGCAAAAAAACAATAATGGTGAACCTTCGGCCAGTTTGTCCCGATAGAGAGTGCCTTCTTTATTCCCACAGGTTACAGGCAGCTGAGTCCAAATCTCCTGCTCATCTCCTTTCTTCAGAGGAGATGCTAAAAAAAGGAGAGAGAAGACCACACACATCAGGAGAGAGTAAAATTACAGAAACAGGACATCAGGCACCAGAAAACACAGAGAAAGTGTTATTTTAATATCACTGAGATACTATTATAGTACTATTATAGATACTATTCTAAGGTATAGTTCCTTTAATTTATATTTCACTTTCAGTTATTTTAGTACATCAAGTAGAACTAAATGAAAATAACAAATGTTTCCTCTGCAACTAGCTGAATTAAAATGTTTATATATATATATATATATATATTTATATTATATATTATTTTAGTTAAGGTTTACTTTATTGCAGGTATCAAAACTATTTTTTTCTGGTTTTAGTTTTAGTGTTATTTAACTATAACCCTGATGAGAACTTAGACGTGCTGTAGTTCAGGGACTCACAGAATGAAGGTTTTTTGGCTGGTTTCTTCCGATTGGGTGTGGAGGCAGAGGAAGGACCAGGATCATCACTGTCCTCACTACTTCTATCATCTTTACTTCTCTTCCTTTTGTGGTTCCTCTCCTTCCTTTTGTCTGCCTTTCCTTCACTCTCTTCCTCCTCTGTTGGATTTTCAGCATCCGGAGGATTCTCACTGAGTTTGAAAGTGCCTGGAACAAAGAAAAAAAAAATTAAAAAGATACAGTATATATATGAGCACATTCTTGATCTATCATAGTATAATTGCTGATAATAATGAAAACCACTGGCCATCCAGCAAACTGTTTCTGAGGATGAGCAGCGTCGGATACTGCTGCAGGATATGATCTTCAAACACACATCGCCAGAACTGATTTATATACTGTGGTCTATTTTTCTCCACCCAGTCCAGAACCTCATAGACACCCTTCTCTTTCTGTTCACGAGAACGCATCTTTTTCACATTCTACAGACAAAAACAGAGAGGAAGACATAAAGGAAGATGGAACTATGATCAGATGTCTTATGGCTAAATATGCAAAAAATAAAAAAATAAAATGAACTGACACACTTTGACACTTTAACTTTTCTAAAAAGTATAGTGGCGGTACCATGGTAAAGAGATGGTATCTGATGGTAATACCATGATAGTAAGATCAGTAGGATTTTTTTTCTCGAAGAAATTAATACTGTAAATACTTTTTGTATAGTTACAAAAAATCTATTTCAAATAAATGCTGTCTTTTTTTTTTTATTTCTATTCATCCAAAAATCTCAAAAAATGTTATCACTGTTTCCACAAAAATATTTAGCAGCACAACTGTTTTCAACACTGATAATAAAAAGAAATGTTTCTTGAGAAGCAAAACAGCATATTAGAATGATTTCTGAAGGATCATGTAACACTGAAGACAAGGGCTGGGTTCTGACACAAATTCCACAATTCGATTCTGATTCACAAGCTTGTGATTTAACTTTTATTAGATTCAAATTGATGTCCAATTCGATTTGATTCGATTCAATATCAATTATTTTGGATATATATCAGTTACAGTACATGCCAAATTTTCTCAAGGTAAAAAAAATCTCTCAACTAATGCTGTAAAATATACATGAGAGTCACTACTACATTACTATAATATTGACGGTTAAAATAAACTGATTTGAATACAAATGCTTAAATTACACTTGATGGTGTTAATAATAATAAAGTTACAATTACATAATTATGTTTCTACTCCAATTTGTTTGTTGAAATATAAACATTTAAATGATGGCTTTCATAGAAACTTGACAGATTTATTCAAACCTAAATTAAACATTGAAGAACAGTGAAAATTAAAATGAACGTTATATGGTGGCATATATGACATATATTTAGCAAAATGCTCCTCTCTAGAGTTCATTTTTCTAGCTGACTAACGAGCTCTTTAGTACTACAATGTTCCGTTCATCAACTGAAAACAGGCTAGACTATTCAATTCCTGAGATTTAAGAATCCATACTGTTTCGTAAAAATGAGAATTGGTTAAAATCGAGAAATCTATCTTTTTTGATGATGCTGAAAATTCAACTTTACCATTATCAAATAAGTGCAACCTTTGTGTATCCCTGGTGTATAAACACAAGATGGTAAAGCCACAGTTTTTGCAAGGAATTGCTATTGTACAAGTCCAAAAATATGTAATTATTAGGGTGAAATGTCCAAAAACATAGAATTGCTATGGTAAAATAACGAACAACATGGTATTGCCATAGTACATGCCCCAAAATATGGTATTTCTATGGTTAAATGCCCAATAACAATATTATCATGATACCACACCAATATTACCATACCATGCTCAGAAACATGGAGTTATTATGGTTGAATGTCCAAAAACAATATTATTATGGTACCCTGTTCCAAAAAAAGAAAGAATGTATATATATATATATATATATATATATATATATATATATATATATATATATATATATATATATATATATATTAAAATGACCAAACATTATCTTGCTGGTTGAATGCCCAAAAATAGTATTATTATGGTACCATGTCCAAAAAAAAACATGGTATTGCCATGGTACATGCCCCCAACATAGGCTTTTACTAAGTTAGTATGCCCATAAAACCAGGGAAGTGGAACCTTTTGTTTTGCATGAGTTACTATATAGGAGTTACTGCTAATCAGAGAGTAAAATGCACGGGGTGGGTGAGAGAGAGAGTGAGTATGTAAAGGTGGGTGTGTTTCTACCTCAAAAAGTTTCTCTGGCACCAGGTCGTGGTTGCGCAGCTGAGTGAGGAGTCTGTGCGGTTGTTCTATGCACGAAATCTCTGCCTTTTTCCGGTGGAAGAAAAACAGCAACTCTTCATTTGTTTTAAACTCTAATGGGTCCATTTGGCCGCTGACTCTATAGTGCGATCTACAGTGCAACATGTAATCATTTTAGCGACTTTACAACAGCATGTGGATTAACAGAATGCAACAGATACAGTTCTGTTTCAAATACATTATTATAAAGCAATGTCTCACACTTGTACCAACTGAATAGGCCAAATGTTATGTCGGCCATTCCTGTTATACAGTGACTTTTCTATCTCTATGATTTACATATTTATAAGAAATGGCTTAAATTATATATTTAGGCATTCTTTATCACTTAAACGGAGATAATAGACATTAAAAATACTATTTTGTATTTTTCACAGCTTTTTATTCATATATGCATTCAATTTTATCATGTCCTCAGTGCAAATTAATCAGCTTTCACAAGAAATATAAACCATGAAATGATAAAAATCTCAAAATTTAATTTGAATAATTTTCTCCATTTACCATGTCCCTAAAGTCATCTTCCACACTGTTAGTAGGCTATGTACTTTCTCGCCTTCCAAAATAGACTACAATTTCATTGAGACCATTTTAAGGAAGTGATATTGTTTATTTTTCCCGTTAGAATTCAACTGTACAAACTGAGGTAAGCATCAACTCTCACTCCTTTTTTTTTTTCTTTTTTTTTATTATCCTTCTTGTCACACTCTTAAAATTCCACCCTGTTAGGCTATGTTATGGAGAATGTTTGTCCGGTCAAAAAATGTAAAAACATATCTGACATAGTTATAAAAGTTCTGTTTATCTATAGAAGGTTAGCGAGCTAAATGTTGATCACTCAAAAAAATTTCCACCCTGTTAGGTCTATAAACCTTACAGGGTGGAATGTGAAACTAACAGGGTGGAAATTCTAATAAAATAAAAAGTAGTTATTGTAAATGGCAAATTCTCTCTCTCTCTCTCTCTCTCTCTCTCTCTCTCTATATATATAATATATATATATAAAATTCTGTGCAGAACCCTGAGGCTCCCAGGTCTCTGGTAGAGAACCCGAGCTTGGAGGAAGAAAAAAGACCACCCATTAGGGCGAGCGGGGAAATATAAAAAGTTTTAATGCTGTTTTGTTGGGTATCCTCATAAGCGCAGTCTTAAATGAGTTAAATAATGTCTTAAATGAACTTAATGAGTTGTGAGAAAATGAGATGCATGTAGATCCATGTCATGTGCAGCAGCGGCAGGTCTTAAAGTCACAGCAGCAAACAAAGGTATCAAATCAAAGAACAAAGGTAACAGAGATAATTGTAGCTATAATATGGATTAGTCTATATTTAATTTATAATTTATTTAGTTAAGACTGTGAAGTTTTTGATAACTTTATTTCTGTAGGATCAGCTAAAATGGGACAAATAAGCTTTTGGTTAGTGCTCTTTTAAAAATTTTTACTGATGATAATGGGTGGTCTTGAAATGTTGTCATAACAGTACTTAATTTTAATATCAACATTTGATTAGAACAATGATGTGCAAGTTTCTTCGTTGTATTTTTTTTTTTTTAAATATAAAGTTTTGTTACTGTCCCAATTTGCCTGAACATGTTAGATAAATTGAGACAGCATTCAGCTAAAGTGGAAGTGTTGAATTCTGTTGAAGTATTTTAATTCAATAAACGTTAAGTGTTTATGAGTTCACAATCAATAACACAATCCACTAGTATGTCTATTTTTATAAAGTTATTCTTTTAAATTCTGAAGATTTTCTATTGTGAAAGATTATTTGTACAATGTCCTGCTGTAGGAAATCATCATATTATCATGATTGATTGTGATAAGAAACCACATAGCTATTTTTGTGTCCCTCCCCCCAAAGGGAGGGACACAGATATTGTTTTGAAACAATATTATATAGATGCACTTCCACACATTACAGATGGCAAACCATGCAGGACAATGATGGAAAGCTCATCCACTGTTAGAACCTGTTAACACTGGTGTTCCACCCTGTTAGACAAGTCATTTTAAATAATAATTTGACAGCAATGTTAAATGTTTGGCATACTTTTGTCTTATTTTGTGAGGAGCATTAACAGCATATATATGTTTTTGAGCAACATTTTTGTATTATTTACCATCCTGCTGGCAAAAATATACACAAAAAGTACATGTTCTTAATAATCAAGACATATTCTATTCATAAATAATTGTTTTGTTATTGTTTTAAGAAAAAAAAAAATACTATTATAGCATAAGGGACATATACTATCCAAGAAAAAGCTCATTATTGTTTAACTTTTACATTATTAACATTTTGTGATAACTGTGTATATGTCCCTAACAGGGTGGAATACTTTCATAGCCAGTGTCTGAACAATCTACCCATAATTATTATTCCCTGAGCTTGACCAATATGTATTCCTAGTTAAACATGTCACTATTTTGGTAGAATTCTAAAAACATGAAAAACATGTAACTTCCCCATAAAACCAAAATGTTACTACCAGGAATGACCCATAGGCCAAATGTACAGATGTTTTGCTTGCGTTAAAAGCAATAGCTGCATATTTGACTCTTGAGTATAGCCTACCTGTCACTGGCCGAGCTGTCTGGAAGAATTTGTATATTTCTGTATTTGACACGAGGAGTAGTCAAACAGAAAGAGTTGTTTCCAAAATTCCTGCCTGTATCTGATAACCTGGTAAATAAAGTGAGAAGAATGGGGAAGTGGTGTAAAGCGAATTTGAACCTGTTGGGGTTGGATTTCCGCCAACCGGATCTTTCGAACGGTTTCTTTCAAAGCAAACAGCAGGGCGCGTATATGAGGCACACTGTTTCTACGTTTTATTAGGATGTTGTTAATCGTAATTTCATGTGTTCCAGTTCTGTTAGTTACTCAGATGCGAATGATGAAATTAAGTTTACCTTCCATCAACCATGTGTGTTGATAAAACTGCCATACAGGTTTAAAACAAGATTTCTGGTAGGCCTACGTTTTATTTATGATAAATATGTCTGCTATATGGTTAAGTTATTAACATGGTTTTTGTGGCGTTTGTATTTCATAGTTGCTCTTTTGTCCACCAGAGGGCGCAAATTATCCAGAATAAAAATGTTGAAAAAAATCATGACACGACTGTCTAAACCACTGGTTCCCAACCACGTTCCTGGAGGCCCCCCAACGCTGCACATTTTGCATGTCTCCTTTGTCTGGCACACTCATTTCAGGTCTCTACTAATGAGCTGATGATCTGAATCAGGTGTGTTTGATTAGGGAGACATGGAAAACTTGCAGTGTTGGGGGGCCTCCAGGAACGTGGTTGGGAAGCACTGGTCTAAACCAGGGGTGCCCAACCCTGTTCCTGGAGACCTACCTTCCTCCTGGGGTGCTCCAGCCCTGATCAAACAAATGAACCAACTAATTAGGATCTGAAGGAGCACTTGATAATTACAGACAGGTGTGTTTGATCAGGGTTGGAACTGAACTCTGCTGGAGGAAAGGGTTGGGTGCCCCTGGTCTAAACAGCAGTACACAATGAGTTTGCTCAATTACAGTGTAAAAATATTAAAGAAAAAAGTATATATATGAATACAAAAAGTTATGTTTTTAAAACATTTTTTTTAAATGCACACATTTACAGTAAAATATTGCTAAAATGAAGCTTTGAGAAAAAAAGTAAAGTAGGCAAGTAAACTCGTAATTAGATACTCTTATTTTTGTTATCATTTATGTCTATCAATTTAGTGTCTCTTATATTAATGGTTTTTAACAATGTACCATTTAATCAATAACGTGGTATAATCAGCGCATTTTCTAATAACAGTTTATATGATTTAATACATGAAACCATAAACTCACAGGAAACAACAACACGTATCAACTTGAATACATCTGTCTCCACATCTTTCCCATCTTTCTTCTCTTTCTACTCAGAATAGTTAAATAGTACATTGTTAAATTTAAGAAAACATTTTCTTCAAATAGTTAGTTCTTGGAAAAGCTCACACATAATTTTTGTGCAGTTATCACTTGATTTGATATTTTATAGCCTATCTAATACAGTGACATGACAAGACAACACATCAACCAGTATCTAAAGACAGACCTGACAGATTTTTAATAATTTAGTAATTTTGTTGTGTGTGTGTGTGTGTGTGTGTATGTATATATATATATATATATATATATATATATATACACATATACATATACATATAAATATACATACATACATGCCCCAAAACATGGTATTGTTTAGTTTCAGCATGAGTTACTGTTTGAGTAATGAGCTACTGCTAGTCAGATAGTAAAATGCACAGGGTGGGTGAGAGAGAGAGAGAGAGAGAGAGAGAGAGAGAGAGAGAGAGAGAGAGAGAGAGAGAGAGAGAGAGAGAGAGAGAGAGAGAGAGAGAGTGAGTATGTAAAGGTGGCTGTGAGTATGTAAAGGTAGAGTGAGTATGTAAAGGTGGCTGGCACCAGGTCGTGGTTGTGCAGCTGAGTGAGAAGTCTGTGCGGTTGTTCTATGCACGAAATCTCTGTCTTTTTCCGGTGGAGAAGAAATAGCAACTCTTCATTTGTTAGAAAGTCTAATGAGTCCATTTGCCTACTGACTCCCATTAATTTGATCTATAGTGCGACATGAAATCATTTTAGCGACTTTACAACAGCATTCAGATTAATATACAATGCAACAGATATCTGTGTCTGTTCCGTGTCAAAAACATAATTATAAAGCAACGGCTCATACTCTTGTGCCAACTGAATAGGCCAGATATGTAATGTAACTTTACAACAGCATGCTGATTAATATACAGTGCAACAGATAGGCTAATGCAGCTTACTGAAGGAGAACAAACCTCATCTAGTAGACCTAAATGAACTGGATTCTGAACCCAGAAGACCATAGTAGCTACGGCAGCTACAGCTTCTTTATATGTACGTAAGATTTCAGGATCCAGGTGCTTATTTTCTAAATTTAGTACAAGATTTACAAATGATAGGCCTATTTCTGGCATGAACCCCACCAGTTTGCGCCAAATCTTATGATCATGTTCTTCAGCATAATCTAAGAATGAACCAAATAGCATCTTGTGCTTCAGTTAAAGCAAGAACATCTGACCATCTGTACAATGTCAACATGTATATGTCTGCTGATTTTGCCTATTTAATGTAACTGTGAAATGCAGATTCTAAAATATTTCTTAATTTATGTCATGCTTTAATGTTTGTTTTCAAAATTCTCAAATTGTAGCCTATCCAGATTTACATTTTAGATTTAATTTGAATCTCTATATTTGGTGCACATTGTATATGTTAATGTACAGTAATGTGCTTATGGTTTACTCTGACTGGATTTGTTTAATATGAAGTAAGCTGTGTATGATGCTGTTACTGTATGACAATATGAGTCACTATGAAATATGTTATCATTTTATAATACCAAAATAACCACATACAATTAAAATAAATATAGCTGCAAGCAGCAGTTAAGGGGCCAAGCACAAAGATAAGTCATGCCAGCATGGATGGCAGCATCAGACCAACTGCATCAATGAGCAATTAAAGACATATTTATGATTTTAAGCAAAACGGCTGAAAAATCAAATACAGTCACTATTAATATGACTGAAAGACGTATCACTGTTAACCAATAGGTGTCGCTGTTACGAAATTGATGTGGTGTGGTCAGTGTGAGGTGACAATGGCACAAATAAAGTTTGGTGTCAATATGTCAAAGCTTTGCAGAGATACAGCCTCAGCGTCATTTTGGCATCATGCCTCACATTTGTTGCGGCACTGTACAAATATGGTTTCGTCTATTGACATGAAATCCATAACTTTTTGTCAGCACAGTCTGAAGATGATCTGACTTGATTTTGGTGAAAATCAGAAGAACGGTGAACGAGTTAGAAAAGTAGTTTCTCAACATAAATCAAAATGGCGGACAGGAGGTTCAACCATGGCAAAATTTGTATCTATGTTTTCGGCATGACCCAAGGAATATTTAATACCAGTTTAATTACAATACGCTAATGCAATCAAAAGTTATTAGTTAAACTTTTTGGAGGTTTTATTATTAATGGTCAATGAATGGTTTATTACTTTTGACCAATAGGTGGCGCTGTTACCAAATTGATGTGGCATGGTCAGTGTGAGGTGACAATGGCATACACAAAGTTTGTTGTCAACATGTCAAAGCTTTGCAGAGATACAGCCTCAGACGCAGTTTGGCATGATTCTAGCAAATTTGTTGATGTGTTAAACAATAACTGTTTTGCATATTGACAAAAAATCCATAACTTTTTTCCAGCATTGTCTGAAGATGATCTGAGCCAAATTTGGTGAAAATCGGACAAACAGTCTAGGAGGATTATGAAAAAGTAGATTTTCAACTTAATTAATTAAAATGGCGGACAGGAAGTTCGGTTGACTTTGGCAAAATTGGTATCTATGTTCTCGGCATGACTCCAAGAATATACTGAAACCAGTTTCATTACAATAGGCTAATACATTCAAAAGTGATTAGCATTTTTGCAAATTTCTTTATAACTTTTGACCACAAGGTGGCGCTGCCCCCAAACTTTTTGAGTACCATCAGGGCATGATGATGAAGACACATAGCGAGTTTGATATGATATGGCAATGCGTTTTAAAATATAGCATTTTATGACAAAATTCAAAATGGCCGACACCAAAAATGGCTGACATGGGAAAATTGTGTATAGTTCGACTCGGCATGCTTCTCCAAATTTATTATTATTAATTTGTGATTTTTGGCCAAAGCATTCAGAAGTTATTAGCAAAAATATCAATTTTTCATATCTACTGACCACTAGGCGATGCTGCTCCAAAACTGTGCAGGTAGCCTCAGATCATGCTTATTATAACACACACAAAGTTTGGTCCCAATATGCCAAACCATTGCAGAGATATAGCCTCACATCCATTTTTGCATGCTCTTCGTAGAATTTGTTCATGCGTTATTCGAGAACGGTTTGACTAATCAACTTGAATTCCATAACTTTTTGTCAGCATGGTCTGAAGATGATCTGATCCACTTTTTGTAAAAATCAGACAAACCGTCTAGGACGAGTTCGAAAAAGTAGTTTTTTTGAACTATTAAAAATAGCGAAAAAAACTAAATCTTACGATTTTTAAAAATTTGGTGTTTTCTTCTAGACCTTACCGTTCAAAAGTTATTAGCAAAAGCATGAGAGAAAATTTGGACAAGTGGTGGCCGGCGCTAGAGAGTTTGAGTTAGAGACTCGAAACTTGCTATGGTTAATGTTGAGACTGTCCTCTATCAGTGTGCCAAATTTCGTAACTTTCCCGCAAGCGGTTCTATGGGCTTATAAAAATAAGAAATCTAACGGATACAAGAGGTGCCTTCGCACCTTCAGTGCTTGGCCCCTAAAAAGTTGCTGAGGGGAAAAAGCACATGGGTCATATTTTTCTTTTGTATTTTACATTTTTAACAGATGAATAAAACAATCAAACAAAAAGTTCATCATAAAATGAAGTACAGGTCTTTTTTTTTTTTTTTTTAACGGGAGCATGAGGAAATGGATCTCGAGTCACATGTTCTCACACTGAAATTCTCCTCTCATCATACATAAAATATAAGTCAAATAAGTCTCAGTCATTAAGACATCTGACACTGATAGTTAATGAAAACCCATTTTGTAAATGTGTGGCAGCAAAGAGAGCGGCTCCTATAACCAATTCACTATAAAATTTCTGCTTTCTACAAAAAATGACAAACTTGATCAGAGCTGCTAATTTGTATTGATCATTGCATATTTGAATGTTCACAAATAAATTTCAGTATTAAACTTAAATCAAGCCAGATAAAAACTCAACAGCAGAAATCTTCTGCACAAATTAAGCATAATGGATTTTGATCTCATAATCAAAGCCCTTATTTATTTTGCATAAAAGAGATTTGACAGAAACTCAGGACTTGAATGATTAAATTGCTTCCATTTTAGTAGTATTTTAAACTTTGTAAGTATAATGTGGCAACTGCAGCCTGTATTATTTTAACATATTTAATTAGGGAACAAATGCATGTTATAAATAAAACGTACTACAAAACCTGTTTTAAACACATTTCAGTAAAACTTAATGCCAGCATTCGCATTGTGTGTAACTAACAGAAGGAACACGTGAAATTACGATTAACATCTTATAATAAAACGTCGAATAGGTGTGCCGAATACACGCGCGCTGCTGTCGTTTGTCGTTATTCTGACAGAAACCGTTCGAATGTCCCGGTTAGAGGAACTCCAGCCAGAACTGCAACAGGTCAACATTCGCTTTCCCTACATCACTTCCGTATACTTCTCACTTTATGAAACAGATTGTCCCGTGCAGGCGGGAGATTTGGAAACAACTCTTTCCGTTTGACTACTCATCGTGTCAAGGACAGAAATACACAAATTCTTCCAGACAGCTCAGCCGGTGACAGGTACGCAAGAGTCAAATATGCAGCTATCGCGTTTAACGTCAACAAAACATCCGTACATAACATATCTGGCCTATTCAGTTGGCACAAGTGTGAGACATTGCTGTATAATTATGTTTTTAACACGGAACTGTATCTGTTGCATTGTATATTAATCTGCATGCTGTTGTAAAGTCGCTAAAATGATTTCATGTCGCACTAAAGATCAAATTAATGGGAGTCAGCGGCCAAATGGACCCATTAGACTTTCTAACAAATGAAGAGTTGCTGTTTTTCTTCCACCGGAAAAAGACGGAGATTTCGTGCATAGAACAACCGCACAGACTCCTCACTCAGCTGCGCGACCACGACCTGGTGACAGAGAAACTTTTTAAGGTCTCTCTCTCTCTCTCTCTCTCTCTCTCTCTCTCTCTCTCTCTCTCTTCTGAAACTAAACAAAAAGTTCCACTACCTTGGTAACTTAGTAATACCATGTTTTTGGGGCATGTACTATGGTAATAACATGATATTTTTGGTGTGGTATCATAATAATGTTGTTTTTAGGCATTTAACCATAGTAATACCATGTTTTTGGGGCATGTGCTATGACAATAATTTTTTTTTTTATTATTATTATTGTACCATAGCAATTCTGTTTTTGGAGATTGCACCCTAATAATAACATGTTTTTGGACTTGTACAATAGCAATACCACATTTCCAACATGTAGTATACTTGCAAAAACAGTGCCTTTACTATGTTGTGTATATGCACCAAGGCTGCATTTATTTGATCAAAAAGTAAAGACAGTAATATTGGGAAATGTTATTACATATATATTATTACATAAATATTATTACAATTTAAAAACTGTATTTTTAAAAAAAATGTAATTTCTGTAATAGTAAAGCTGAATTTTCAACATCATTACTCCAGTCTTCATTGTCACATGATCCTTCAGCAGTGATACCATTTTTTAAGGTTTTTGCATGAATAGAAAGTAAAAAAGGCTTGATTTAGTTTGAAACAGTTTTTTTTTTGTAACTATAAATTACAGTATTAATTTAATAATATATATATATATAAAAAAAACATCTTACGAATCGTACTATCATGGTATTACCATCAGATACCATCTTTTTACCATGGTACCTCCACTATACTTTTTAGAAAAGTTTTGTGTCAAAGCGTGTCAGTTCATATTTAGGCATAAGACGTCTGATCATAGAGTTATTCCATCTTCCTTTATGTCTTCCTGTCTGTTTTTGTCTGTAGAATGTGAAAAAGATGCGTTCTCGTGAGCAGAAGGAGAAGGGCGTCTATGAGGTTCTGGACTGGGTGGAGAAAAATAGACCACAGTATATAAATCAGTTCTGGCGATGTGTGTTTGAAGATCATATCCTGCAGCAGTACCCGACGCTGCGCATCCTCAGAAACAGTTTGCTGGATGGCCAGTGGTTTTCATTATTATCAGCAACTATACTATGACAGATCAAGAATGTGCTCATATATATACTGTATCTTTTTAATTTTTTTTTTTCTTTGTTCCAGGCACTTTCAAACTCAGTGAGAAACCTCCGGATGCTGAAAATCCAACAGAGGAGGAAGAGAGTGAAGGAAAGGCAGAGAAAAAGAAGGAGAGGAACCACAAAAGGAAGAGAAGTAAAGAAGATAGAAGTAGTGAGGATAGTGATGATCCTGGTCCTTCCTCTGCCTCCACACCCAATCGGAAGAAACCAGCCAAAAAACCTTCATTCTGTGAGTCCCTGAACTACAGCACGTCTAAGTTCTCATCAGGGTTATAGTTAAATAACACCAAAACTAAAACCAGAAAAAAATAGTTTTGTTACTTGCAATAAAGTAAACCTTAACTAAATCATATAAAATATAAAAAACATTTTATTTCAGCTAGTTGCAGAGGAAACATTTGTTATTTTCATTTAGTTCTACTTGTTGTACTAAAATAACTGAAAGTGAAATATAAATTAAAGGAACTGTACCTTAGAATAGTATCTATAATAGTACTATAATAGTATCTCAGTGATATTAAAATAGTACTTTCTCTGTGTTTTCTGGTGCCTGATGTCCTGTTTCAGTATTTTTACTCTTTCCTGATGTGTGTGGTCTTCTCTCTCTTTTTTAGCATCTCCTCTGAAGAAAGGAGATGAGCAGGAGATTTGGACGTGGCCTATTTATAAAACTCAGCTGCCTGTAACCTGTGGGAATAAAGAAGGCACTCTCTATCGGGACAAACTGGCCGGAGGTTCACCATTATTGAGTTTTTGCTATAATTTCTCTTAATTTTATTACAGTATGTATTTATAATATTTTTTAAATACATGGATTGGTTGGTCTGAATGCATCCTATCCTTGTCTCCTGTAGGGGAGAAGTGTATTTTGTCCGAGGGACACTGGTTCACCCCAGCTGTTTTTGAGAAGTTTGGGGGGAAGGAAAAGAGCAAAAACTGGAAAACCAGCATCCGCTGCAGAAAAACACCGCTTAAGAAACTCATAGAAGTAAATAATGCAAGCACACACACACACACACACACACGCACATATAGCATCTTTTCATGTTAGCAGGAATGTGCTTCTAATACAAAGCATCAGAAGTACAGCACATATTTTTGCATCGACCCTTTAAGTTTACAACATACAGTATGAGGTAAATATGTAAATACAGCAGACCCTTTTATACATGTTTGATCACTTCCTTTCTTATCTTTTCAGGAGGGGCATCTTCAGTGTCCATCGATGGAGAGAAGAAAGAGAACATGTGTCCAACAAGTACTTTGTCTCTCTATGTGCAATGTCAGGTTTTGCTTTTCCTGTTTTTCATTTGACATTCATTAAGTGACTTTGTTGCTTCCTTCAGAACATGAATGAGCTGTTTCCTGTCAGCTCATCTGAGAGCTCCAGTGCAGGTGAGTACCCATCATCCTCGCTCATTCACACGCTCTCTGCTGTCTGTCTGAATGCAGTAATGTGTTTTATTCCTCAAGACTCAGAAACAAGCTCTGGTTCGGTGGAGGAAAGTGATGCTGAAGATTTCCAGGAACAGGGAGGGAGAGGAGGAAGACCAATGTTTAGAGGAAGAGTTGAGGAAAAGGAGGAGGAGGAAGAAGACATGGCAGATCTGTCTGTTTTCAAGGCTCCCTCTTTACCAGTCACCTGTGTTTCACTTACTGGGACTCTGTACAAAAACAGGTTTGCATCAGGTACGTTATTGCACTGATTTGTACAGAACTCAGTTTGTTTTGTCTGAGTCGACGCTTTGAGTGGGAAGTGTTTATGTTGCAGGGAGTCGTGGGAAGTGTATCCGTACTGAAGAAAGATGGTTTACGCCAGAGGAATTTGTAAAGCAGGAACAGACTCTCACTGATGGACACTGGAAGAAAGATATACTGTGCCATGGAAAAACGCTCAACTTTTTACACAACGTAACAAATCGGAGAGTGCATACAAAAAGCACGAGTATTGATTTATTTGTTTTTTTGTTTATTTATTGTTTGTTTGTTTTTTGTAATTTCTAGAAAGAAATCCTGCGCATCCATTCCCTTCTCTGTGAATGTGTAAAATGCAGTACTGAAGAGGAAGACGTGGTGAGAAACATCTCTACCTGACATATTTAATCATAAGCAGTCATCATAAAAATAATTTATGATATTAACTTCAATTCATAACAGTCTTTTAAATGTGTACATTAATGTGTACATAATCATTTATTCGCCCTCCACTTTATTATGAGTTTCTTTCTTTCTGTTGAACACAAAACATGAAAAAGGATATTTTTAAGAATGTTGGTAGCCAAACAGTTGACAATAGTTACTGACTTCCATAGTGGGGAAAAAATACTGTGGAAGTCAATGTACTGTTTGGTTACCAACATTCTTCAAAATATCTTCTTTTGTGTTCAACAGAAGAAAGAAACTCATACAGATTTGGAACAACTTGAGGGTGGGTAAATTATGACAGAATTTTCATTTATCTATCACTTTAATGATTATGAAATGTCAAAAATTGAAAAAAAAAAAAAAAAATCTTGGACTTACTATTAGCTTCATTTCATGTAAAATTTATTTTTTTCCCTTCTGTGGTGAATATGACTGACATGTTGTCCTTAGATTTCTATACATCAAAACAAGTTTGTAAGATAGAAGAGCAAAATGCATTTCAGCTTATTTCTGTGATGAAGATAAAATGTTATGTTATGTGTCGTCCTCTGAGTAGATGGAACAGAACAACGATGACGAGTGTTACGTGTGTCGCTCTGAGGGAGATCTCGTGTGTTGTGATGAGTGTCCGCGAGCTTTTCATTCACACTGTCATCTACCAGCTGTACATGTAGACTCACCTGGGTGAGAGAGACAAACAGTTAGAAAACTACTAAATCTGCATGTATGTTGGACATTCTTCCTGTATATGTGTGTGTTTGCTTGTAGGGAATGGATTTGTACCTTTTGCGTGTTACGAAACAGTCAGCAATGGCGTGACTCAACTAACATGTCTGAACAAGAAGCTTTCAATGCCCCAGTGCCTCAATACATATTGGTAAACACACGCACACATAAATTAAGCACCTTAAAGCACAAGATAACCACAAACATTTAAGGTGCTCACATTTTGTAACAGCCTTCATTGCCTTAAAGTGCTGCCTACATAGGCTGCTCAGCAGGTTTAGAAACAGAATAATAATTTATGGACCTAATTGTGGATATGTGTGTTGTTCGTCATCTTTAGCACTGCCACTACCTCCTGTTATGTGTGTACAGAGAGGACATCCAGAAGGTGTTTGTTGAGGATCCACGCAAAATGGTGAGATTGTCTCCTTTTTTCTTCTTGCTGTCTTTTACATGTCACTCAACTTCAGAACTGTACTATTTTCATGCCTTAGTTTAATTTAAAATAGTTTAGAAGTAGAACAAATGTGATGAAATAAATAAAACCAGAAATAAAATGACTTCCAGGTGCGCAGATACTCTGAGTTCATAACTAAGCCAATGTGGCTGGAGAGAATAAAGCAGAAGTTGGAAAGTGGAGAGTATCAGACGGTAGGAGCTTTCGTCTCTGACTTTCAGCTCATTTTCAGCAACTGCAGGACGTTCAACAGGGTAAGATTCACTGAAACATGTTGCATAATAAATCACCAAAAAACAGATTGAACAGATGAAGTTGTTTTTGGAATCTTACACATGGACACATATCTCAGACATTATTGATGATTATTGTTGAGATGATTAACTTTACAAGAGAACATTTGATTTTTGACAGATTTCTTTGTATTTTCTTTTCTGGCTCTTTAAAGGACAATGAGTTTGGCCGTATGGGTGCCAGGCTAAAGAAAAAGTTTGAAGAAGAGTTCCAGAAAATCTTCAGTATCCAATAACAGCTTTTATAAGTCTTTTAAAGATACAACTGAGATCTGGGTAGCTTTAAATATTCATTAGATCTCATTATAATGTATATAAGATGTATAAAATTTTTAAAATTTGCAGTCCTGCAAAGGACAAGCGGTTTGGAGAATGGATGGATGCAGTACATTACTTAGATGCTGTTCATCACTGTATGTCTTTTTTTGTAATGCCATCTTTCCAATGAGGTATTATGTCATTTCCAATATGCTGATGGAAATTTGATTATGTCAGTACAGAAGATCTGCTACTATCAGCTTTTTCTCCTACTCCATACGGACCTTAATCACTGTCAGTGTTCAGGTACATTAAAGGTGAAGGGTGCCATTTTTGTAATTGCAAGAATAATGATTGTTTTAAATAGGTTAAACTCCATCTTCCATTGTTCAAAAAACAGGCAGCCCCACTGCATTAAAAACACTACAGAATAATTAGAATAATTTATTGTTCATTGTTCTGTTTATTTTATTACATATTATCATATACAAATACATTTATATAAATATAAACAAATCAATACCTTTATGTAAAAATTTGGATAATCTTTTTTATGTTTATTATATAGTAGTAGTTTTTGTTTTATGTATTTTTTTTTGTAGGCTATAGTTTCTTTTTGTTCTGTAGCCTTTTGGAACTTTGGGTTTATTGATGACCAGGTATGTGTATGTTGCATACATGACACGTGGTCAGGTGAGTAAATTCAACAAAATATTTGTATTACACCTGGGTTGCTCTTTAAGTGACAGTTCACCCAAAAATTAAAAGTCATCATTTACTCACTTAAAGCTGCAACTGTTTGTGTGGTTTGGAACAACTATCACACAATGGCACAATGTATAAATAGAAAATATGCTTTCTTGTTAATTAAACGTTAGTTTATTTGAATAATTTAAAACATGAAGGACGATTCTCAAATACCAGCGGAAGCGAAAATATCCCGCGCATCCTCTTTAGTAATCATGCACGCCCCCGTGATCGTGCTTCTCCTCCCTACGTGCAGTCGGACGATAATTCAGAATTCGCCGCTGTATCCGAAGAGTTTGAGGTAACTACCAAGCTAATGCTTATTGCTGTTAATGAGTAGTATTTGTATGTGTATGACTGAAGACATCCCGTTATTCGAATTGGGTAGTTCCTCTTTTGCCGTTATAAGCCGGGCTTCAGACGCTTTCGCTTTCGCGATCTTGTGATCACGTCTGTCTGCACATTGTACAAGAACAGATACTTGTCTGTTTTGCTTACATACACCTTTCACTTTTTAAGACTAAGACTTTTTTTTTTTAATTAAAAAGCACAACAATAAAACAGTAGGTTACAGTGGCAAACTAGCTTATGGTCAACGATGTATATATATGTCAGGGATCTGGAAGGAGGACTTAAATGCAGAGTGAGTGTTAACATATTTATTAGACAAACTTGGACTTGTGATAGATTGGAATAAATAAACTTGGATTTCATTTTGATCAGAACCATGTATAATCATGTAATCATGCCTCATCACAAACAGTTTTAAATAAATGCACATTTGTGGCCTTGTTGTGAACAACTTGACAATCATCATGCTGCCGATGGATACAATGTTGCCAACTTAGCAATTTTGTTGCTAAATTTAGCAACTTTTCAGACTACCCTAGCAACTATTTTTTCCAAAAGCACCTAGCAACAAATTTAGCAATTTGTAAAATTTATTTGGCAACTTTTAGCAACTTTTGATAAGTGACTCAGACAATAAAAAGGCACATATTTTCCATCCAAATTACACAAAAAGAGGAAACCAAAGATGCCTAGCAGTACACACATCACGTGAATTGAGTTACTGCTATTTGCAATTGTTCAGTTTAATAATAATAATAATAATTTAATAATTGTTCATTTATGATACACTTTGTTAGTAGCTTGTACCTGCGATTGTTGATCAGTTAGTACACTGTAAGAAAAATGGAAAAGATACTAGTAATTTTCCAGGACATTATCCATTATAACCCTGTAACCCGAAAACACAATGTGTAATTTAAAATGCAGGTAAAAAACCAATATGGAAAATTATTTCATATTAACATAGTAGATTGTGCCCTATTTTTACAGACTTTTCTTAGAGTGTAGCAACTAACTACCAATACACTGCTTAAAGCATAATTGTTGAGAATGTGTCGTATTACTAGTTAAGTAGCTATTAAAAAAAAACTTAAATTGTAATCATTCAAAAATGTGTAAGTGTTCAATAATTCAATGTATTTAAAAATACAGTTATTTATATTTTAATATTATATTTTGCAAATTATTTTACAACAAATCTAAATTAAATTATATAAAATATAGTTTTTTGCTGAGATTTGATGTGACAATTTTGCGTCGTGATTACGCAATGAAGTCATTGCGCAATGACATCATAACGGCATTTAGCAACTTTTAGCAACAAATTGACCTTCCTTTAGCAACTTTCTATGAAAATTAGTTGGCAACACTGGATTTGGAATGTGTCAAAGTGTGGGACGTGGTGTTAACTGCAGGCATTTCTGTAACCCCAGTTATTTCTGAACTTTGCACAATCTTGGTTGCTCAGTTGACCTTTCACTGGAAGCTTGATTGACAGGCGATCTGTCCAATCATAACACCAAATCTGCCATTTTGTTCAACAAGCAAACCAGACAAGAGAGTAAATTACCTTTGGTGGACTTGACCTTGAAAAATGCTGTGTAATGACGTCTTTCCGTGGTTGAAACAAGATACTTTTTGATGTTCATTCATGTTTATTTTGTGCTATAACTAGTAAAGATGATTGTTTCATGTGCCTTTTAAACTGAGGCACTATAGCTATCTGTCACGACACATTAAAGAGCCACAAAATGGTATTTACTTTTTGAATTTCTTAAAAAAATTAGAAAATTTGAAAGCTGAGACTTTGTTTCATAGCTAAAGTAACTTGCTCTGTCTTGTCTGGCGGCACGTTGTCAGTTTCCTCTTTGCTCCGCAATGTATTTTTCACTGCATGATAACATCATGTGTGGCATGAGAGCAACATGGCTTGTCGCACGTAGCAACAGTAACTAAGGAGGTCTTTGCGAAAGGTCAATTTAGAGTAGCGGGAGGTTGCTGGCTCAGATTCTGAGATGACAACATGAACATTTTTCTTACAGTAGACAATGACTTCTGGAGTTTGTGCTTGACTGCAGGATCAGAATTAACTCGCTGGCTATGGTGAGCGAGCGGTTGGCAGTGGCATCTGGTAAAACAGATTAAAATAATTTATAATAAATAAAAAATAAATTACTAATAAATGCATAATTACCAAACTGAAATTACATGCGCTAATTTTTTTTTTTTTTGCATTTTTCTTATATTGTTCAAAGTTTAAACATAAACCGTCTGCAATATTAAAAAAAAAGACCTAAATTGCATAAAAATCTATTCCAAATGATACTAAAATAAAGTATTTTATGTATATAAACCATCCATTTAATATAAAAGCACAAAAACTGCCAATCTAGGACATATATCTATAATGGAAAACACTCCACATGTGGTCACACCACATGATATTTTCAAATTCAGTCAAAATTTACAGGCACAGAATTGGCCACCTAAACAAAACAAGATAGCTTCCCACAAAAGGTAACTATGAAATTGATAATAAAAATAAATATTTGTAGAAATAACAATATTCTTTGTTTTTGCTGAGGTCATACCACATGATATCCAAATCTGATAACTACATACAAGCCGTTAAAAAGGTTATTTTTTTCCAAATTTGAGAAAGAGTTACAAACCTGCTTGATGCTTCCATGGGTCCTTGACAAATTGGTATATGAAGCAACACCCTGTCTTTGAATTGATTTCAACATAAAAGTCCCAAAGTGGTAGTTTCTTGATGGTCGCACCGCATGATATTTCATAAAATGGACATCATCGGACAATGTTTGTTTGTATATTATGATGGAAATATAAATACAAATGCTTTTCAATTTTGTACAGGATTACAAAACACTTTGGAAATCATGTCAAATAGTGCAGAAAATAAATTTAAATAAATAAGTAATTTCAGAGATGTTTCCAAAACAGCAGTTATGGCCGTATGGTCGCACCACATGATATTTTGACATTTTAAATAACAGAAAAATGACAAATAACTAATGTTTTTTGAAAAGTTAAAATGTGTACATACATGGGAGGGGTACTTCATATATTTGGTATCTTTTTATGCATTTAAACCGATTTTTAACTGAAAAAAAAATGCAATCAGACACACAATTTAGGCGTCATGTTATTGACACATAATGTTTATTAACAAAAACGAAAAAGGCGAGGCATGGCAAACACCACATGCTGCATTATGTATCGACTAATAAATTACAGAACGTTTAGCAAACGTTTAGCTTCTTTTTTTTTCTTGACGAATTGCATTTTAGTCGCAGAACATCATTACAACCATATCAAACAGGAGACTTTTCAGACACGCACTTCACTTTGCCTCAGCACCAGGCGCTAGTCAAACGAGTGCGGAAACGGTACAGGTGACGAGGAGCTTCAGTAGAACAACAGTGAACTATGGTGAGATGCGATGTTGTCAGGCCATATGTCAGTAAAAACTAACCTTCGGCACGCACTGTAGCCTGTATCATATCATATTGAAGCGAGAATTAAACTAAAAGCATGCGTGTCAGAGCCACGTCACACAAAAAATGTGTGATTAATTAGTTAATTTTTTTAATCGATTGACAGCACTAGTTAAAATTCACCTGTTTTTGAACCATTTGGCCTTCCATAACAATTTGCTGCGGCTCTGCGGCGTGTGCTGTATGGAGCATAGCAGACTGTGCACTCGCAAAACCACGTCACATTCTCAAAATATTGTCACATATGCAACCATTTTCGTCGCAGTTTAGAGCCCTGTAATTTCTAAAAGAATGTTTTCTGATCTTTTCAAATATAGTATTGTAGTGCTATTTTTTGGCAACAAAAAGCGCCCTGAGAGAACACATCTACATTACGTGAATGTTTCCATTGTTTATTCCAAAACAAACAGTCCAAGAAACAAGTTTTTGTGTTCACAGTGGCCCTCCAGGACCAAAGTTGCCCAGCCCTGTGCTAGACGTCCTTCTCTCATCTTTTGGAGAGTCTCACGCATGATGCTGTGTGCCAAAAAACACTGCGCTCAAGTTAAAAGAAGTTACATTTTTAAAAACACACCCCAAGAATTTCCAAGGGCAGTGTTCGAACTATACCGTGGACTTTGGGGGAGCCCACTTGTTTTTGTTTTTTTTGGGGGGGGTTGGGGGGGGTTGGGGGGGGGGTTGGGTAATGCATAACAGCTAACAGAAAGATACATAACAGATACAAGTGTATGCACTACTTGCTTGCACTATATAGGATAAATCACTATACAGGATTTACCCTATTATACTTTATCGACACGAACTGATAGGTGAAACAACAAACAGCCACCCACAAATAGTCTATAAACAAAGCATCAGGCTGTCTTTGAGTTCACACGAACAACGGTTAAAGTTACTCGTCAGGCTACAGAAGAATACCATAATTCCTCCGTTCAGTTAGGCCTAAGACATCGAGAGTCACGCAGACCTATAACAACCCAGCCACAACACATAATTGCGAATAACATGCCTTACCTTAACACAGAATCGACCACAGAGGCCTGAATGGATTTAAAGGACTCTGTGCGCAGATCAATGGCCTCCAACGTTTATACTTTTTCTACGAATATTTTGAGTTAACGTACTAAAGATGAGTGGAATTTGCACCGCAGCGCCCCACACCTTGATGCTCATGACAAGAATAGCAAGTATAGTTATCTTTATTGAAGCGAATTAGGTTTAAATCGCCGTCATGCATGAATGAATTATTTTTGCAATTTTACACGATGATGATCACATTACACAAAACTGAAATTGCACGTCAAAATAACACATTGTCAATATATTTTGAGACCCCCCCAAATTTCACAAATCACGTTTTCAGGGGAGCCCATGTCTTATTAAGGGGAGCCGAGCTAACTCCCCCTAGCTCCCCCGTAGTTCGCACCCTGTCCAAGGGTGCATCAAGTTGACTGAAAATGGACTAAATTTTTTTTTTTTTTTCCCTTGAAGAACCATGGTTCTCATGGTCTTGGAAAATCTGCATATATAAGTAGTGTGTGAAGTGTAAAGTGTAAATCACAAAGCTACTGGAAAAGAGTGGGATCTCTGAAGAACATTCAGCTGTTACAACTTAAGAAATCCTATGATGAGTTTATCTGTAATTATAATTTTTAGTTGTTTTAATCTATG
The DNA here is from genome assembly GCA_039654775.1 of Spinibarbus caldwelli. NCBI lineage: Eukaryota > Metazoa > Chordata > Actinopteri > Cypriniformes > Cyprinidae > Spinibarbus > Spinibarbus caldwelli. The sequence goes on along the minus strand of CM077219.1, from coordinate 11,650,839 downwards.
GACAGCCATAGTTTTTATTTATGTATGTATTTAGTTATTTATTTTGATGTTTATGACATAGATCAAAGGCATCTGATCACTAAAAATCATTGACTAAATGCTGACTGTGCCACAGGGGATGGATGATGAATTATTCACAGATTCAGAGCAGGATTCGGGCAGCTCATCAGGATCTGACTGGGAAAGCGAGACGGGAAAAAGGAAAAGAAAACAAGGGGTAAAAAGAAAGATGAATCAACAAAATGGTAACAAAAAGAAAATAGCCAGAAATAAAAACTCTAGGCTTCCAGGTAAGCATAAAACGATATCTAATATTTTAAACTTTGATTTTTGAAACAGTCAGTGATACTTAGATCATTCATGTGTTTAATAAGCTTCTCAAACCATGTTAAGATAATTGGCAGCGCTGACAGTATTTAAATAAACATGAAGTAAGCTGACGTTCATTAGCAGATGCAATGTCAATAATGTCAAGTATCTCCTAGAAATGTCTTTTTTTTTTCATGGATCTGAAGTAGGGGTGGGCGATATGGAAAAAATATCATATCACGATTTTATTATTATTATTTTTTAAAATATCACGATTCAAGATTTTATCACGATTCTTTGTCATGTTGGTTTTACTATTTTGCAAGTTGTCTGAGCATTACAGCCAAACTAATTTCCCTGTTATAAAGACAAAGCCTTTCAAAGTAACAAAAAAAAAAAAGAAAAAAAAAAGATTGGCGGATATTTAGGCCAAAGTGGGCGAAGATAAAAATCTTTGCCATTATTTTATCTTTGTTAAAAAATAAGAACAAAGATACACATTACAAGTACACATAATATACAAATAAAACAAACAGTGCTTTATTTTCAGGTACAGTGGGTGTATTTAGCAGGAGCATTCAAGAAATTGAATGAACAAATATAAAAAACACTATATAGACTGATTCCTAAAGCAACTGTATTAAACTTCTTCAGTCAAGAATAGTGAGTGATTTTTCTCTTTGTGTTTTGTTGTTTTATTAACATTAAATGAATAGTTCACCCAAAAATAAAAATTCTGTCATCTGTCTGTCAATTCTGTCATAGTGTTTTAATTATTTTACTCACTCAAAAGTTGTTTTAAACCTGAATGAGTTTCTTCTTCTGCTGAACAGAAAGAAATTAATACAGGTTTGGGACAACATGACAGTGAGTAAATAATGACAGAAATTAAATTTTAGGGTGATCTATCCCTTTAATGACAGTTGGCTGTCCCTTTAAAGGAACACTCCACTTTTTTGGAAATAGGCTCATTTTACAGCTCCCCTAGAGTTAAACAGTTGAGTTTTACTGTTTTTGAATCCATTCAGCCGATCTCCGGGTCTGGCGGGAGCACTTTTAGCTTAGCTTAGCATAGATCATTGAATCGGATTAGACCATTAGCATCTTGCTCAAAAATGACCAAAGAGTTTCGATATTTTTCCTATTTAAAGCTTGACTTTTCTGTAGTTACGTCGTGTACTAAGACCGGCGGAAAATGAAAAGTTGCAATTTTCTAGGCCGATATGATTAGGAACTATACTCCCATTCCAGCGTAATTATCAAGGAACTTTGCTGCCGTACCATGGCTGCAGCAGGCACAATGATATTACGCAGCGCCTGAAAGTAGTCCCCAGCTATATCATAACTAGTTACCTAACTGGGAACTACTTTCAGGAGTTGCGTAATATCACTGGGCCTGCTGCGGCCATGTTACGTCAGCAAAATTCCTTGATTATTACGGTCTTAGTACACAATGTAACTACAGAAGAGTCAAGCTTTAAATAGGAAAAATATCGAAACTCTTTGGTCATTTTTAAACGTGATGCTACTGGTCTAATCGGATTCAATGATCTATGCTAAGCTATGCTAAAAGTGCTATCGCCAGACCCGGAGATCGGCTGAATGGATTCAAAAACGGTAAAACTCAACTTATTAACTCTGGGGGAGTTGGAGAATGAGCCTATTTCCAAAAAAAGTGGAGTGTTCCTTTAAGACCTGCACGCATTGTAGCATTTGGACCAATCAGACACACATTTTTTCTAACACTGATTTAACAAATAGATTAGATTTAGATTAGAACAGTCACAGACCCCTCACCCAACACACATTCTGGGTGCCGTATGTCTGTCCATGACTCCAGGCCCCCCGGTGCCATGGCAACCTATCTGATAACACTAGTTTTATTAGTCAAAGGAATGCGGTCAGAGCAACAGTTCCCTTTAGGAAAGACATAATGCCCATAAAAGTGGACTCTTCTCTATTTAATTCATAGAAAAACCTTTCTTTGAATTAACACCCACATCCTCAGGTCATTGTGTATATTGTAACTGTTCGTGTATATTGTCTTTTGTACTGTATCCTGTTTTATGCATGCTTATGATAGATCACTAGTTAATATTACCTCACTTATATCATGTTTGATATATCAATTCGTCTTCGGATGATCTAAATTACAGTGTATATTACATGTTGATACCTATGCAACATATTAGTGTTCTAAGAATCTTTAATAGTTGTACATCGACTATTAAACCCAACCCCCTGCAAATTGCCATGCTCAGAGACAAAGAGTTGTAAAACCTTCCCTCCAAAGAGACGGGAGCCCATTGACTCTTTGACTCTCCAGAGGTGTGACCTCTATACCAGATAAAGGTCTCATTCACAGGTCCGGCCCTCTCTTCTAAAAAAAACGCTCTTCTGAAAAAAACCTCTTCAGCAAAAACTTCTTCTGCTATCTTCTGATTGCTGAGCGGCATTTAATACACAGAGCCATTGTTCACTGACAAGCTACGCAAGATCACGTTCACTATCGCATGTGATGCATCTGCGATTTTGAGCGCGAATTGCGTAGCTTGTCAATGAACTATGGCTCTGTGTATTAAATGCCGCTCCATCTGAAAACAGGTGATAGAGATTTATTTGTAATCACAGAACCGGCTTTACTGACGAGATGCGCATGACTATCGCATGCAATATATCGTGCAGCCCTAATAGGAAGATATTTTCTGTGGCCACGGAAATATCCTGTCTTAGAATTGATATGAATTTACACTGAATGTTCGCTGGACGAACAGATCAGCTGATGGCAATTTAACTCTGCGACAGTTATTACTGTCAGCCGATATAAATAATTGTAATTAATCATAATTAATTGTAATTATTTATATACAATTCCCTTTTTGAGCTAATTTGTTACAGATGGTGGAGAACGGTGGCAATCGTTTAAACATTATTTGCAAGCAGACTCAGTATCAAACTTGTGTGTTTGTCTCATAAATTTTATTAACGTCCTACACATGCAGTTTCTGATAAAATCAGATAGACTATAGCTTGAATGCACCTTACTACGAGCAGTAGAAAGTTTATCAATGTTATAATGCGTGTTTAAATCATACGATAAGGAACTAACCTGATATTAGCGAAGGAATCCTAATTTCTGTTGTTAGTAGAGCATAAGACTTCTCTGATGAAAAATCCCAGATTAGCAGCCCGTATAGATGGTACCAGAATGAATTAATCTGATTTTGGGAGAAGAAAATCCCATTTCAGCTTTAAATGTGTAAATCTTCTCTGACGAAGAAAACTCAGATTAGAATCCCACATAAAAGAATGAATTAATCTGATTTTGGGAGAAGAAAACCCCATTTGAGCTTTAAATGTGTAAATCTTCTCTGATGAAGAAATCTCAGATTAGCGGCACAAATTAATCTGCGTGGGGAAGAAAACCCACTTGCAGTGATATCAAAACTGAGCGAAGAAGAAAACTCGCTACAGGATATTTAGTTAATTGGTGATTTGAGCGATGTTCCTCATCTCCCCGAGTTAAGGCCTTCTTGTAACCTTTGCGTTGAAGTGATGCAATTGTATAGCTAATTAATGGTGTAATTCTAGCCTAGCTAACTAGTAATTCGCCATGGTCTGTGAAGTGAATGTGCTGTTTTGATTTGTGAATGAAGTTGTATGCGACATGTCATGTCAAACAACTGAGTGTAGCCTAAGCTAACTCTTTTAGCTGCCGCACAGGCATTTAAGCTAAGCCCTTTACCTCAACTGTTAACTGTTAGCATCTGACTAACACTTAAGATACTTGTGAGTGTAAAGTGTAGCCACTCCTCTCTCTCTCTCTCTCTCTCTCTGTCTCTCTCTCTCTCTCCCCCTCACTCTTGGTTTCACTTCCTGTTTGTGCTATCACCTTCTGTAGATTCAGCTTGGCCCCTTCTCACATACGTTGGTTCTAGTTGTTATTTTTATTTTGACTTTATTCTACCTCTCTTTGATTTCATTTCATTCATTTACTTTTAGCTGTTGATTTTACTTAAATCTGAGATTTAATTAGATAATTTTTTTTTTTTTTTTTTTATTTCTTTTAGTTTCCTAAAGCTATTAGGACATTTTCACTTTGCCTTTACCTTATTTTAGTTATTTGACCATCACCATCTTCCCTCTCGGTATAGGATTAGAGCAGTTCTAGCAACTGTTGTCCCCTTAATGAACTGTACAGGTTATTAGTAGCCTAATTCCTTTCTCTTCTATTACCCTCCTTACACCAGGCCTCTGTGCAGATAGAAAAACTTCCTATTGTTTCTATTTATTTACCTTGAGGTGTTTGATGTTCCCTGCTAGCGTAGCTAACAGTCTCCCTAGGTTTTATGACCCTGCTACATTCCTTTGAACAAGTGATAACTGCTTAGTCATATCTCCTAGCTTAAACTAAATAAGGAAAGCCCTTCCTTCTCCCTCTGTCTCTTCCTGATTTTATTTCAGTTTTGTTTATTTGATACCTTCATAGTGACCAAACCTGTAAACCATCAGTGCTTTGAGTAATAGTTTGACCACACGTATAGCCCGGTCATTATCTGACCACTGCTTACAGCCCCGTCAACAGAGTTACTAAAACCCTCTCCTGTGTGCTTAGCACCCTACCTCACTAGCTGCCCCTCATCAGCTAGTCGCACCTTACACGGCCTAGCCTGTCCCTATACAGATAGCCTAACACCTCAGTACATAATTGCACTTGCCTTCTGCCTCTCTCTCTCTGGTGTTCCCCCAAGCGTGCCAGTGTGTCTCAGACATTCCACAGACATCCAGCCTGGCCAGCTCACCAGGACCAGCTGAAAATCCGGCAGAGCACGGTGATGGACATCCTTCAGCCCAAAGCAGCCAGCGACCTGCAATGGCAGAGAAAGGAACAGCGAGACTGTGACACAAGTGGACACCTGACACCCAGCCTGAACCACCAGGAGCTGACTAGCATCATCTTCTCCTTGGCCTATACCCTCAAGGGCCTCAGACAGGAGGTAAATGAACTGAACCTGCAAGTCACAGAGTTCTACAGGGAACTGACACCCGCTCAGCGAGAGAAGGCACAGAACGTATGCAAAGAACCTTACAGAATGGCACAAAAGAAGGAAATCACCAGTCTTCAGGAGGCTCTAACAGCTGCTGGACACCAAGCGCAGCTGGAAAAAGCCATCAGACAGGACTTGGAAAGAGAACTGTTTCACACAAAGTCATTGTTAAAAACAGCGTATGTGGAACTTAATGAGAGCAACACCAGAGCTAAGGCCTTAGAAGGCCATCTGCATGCAGCCAGAGCTGAAGTCCACACCCTGACTCAGAAATTCTGCAACATTAAAGAGGAGCTTGACACGGTTCAGAGAGAACTGAAACAGTCTTACAAACTGTGCAGGGACTCAAGTAACAGGCACCCTGCTGCACGTCACACAGCCAGCAGTGCAAGCCCCCTTACTCCCGTACACAGATACGAAGGGGGGAGCCAAAGCTTTCTGTTTGACACTCCACAAGTCAGCTTCCTGAAAACCGCTGCAGAAGGAAAGGCAAGCCTTGAAACAGGACATGGAGTGACACTCAAAGACCTCAACCGAATGGCCAGAAACATCCCTGCATTCACACCAGAACTTGCAGGAGAGAATGATGTTCACGCTTACTTAAGAGAGATTGACTTTCACCTGCAGTCTTGGACCAGTGTGAAACACCAAGATAGATTCTATCTCCTCTGGATCACTGCTAGCCCTGAAGTGCGACGCTTCCTGGCGCGACAGCCAGAACACATCCAATCAGACTACCAGCAGCTTAAACAAGCTATCATAAAGGAATTCTCAGACCCAGAATTTGAACACGGACTGATCGCTGCCCTAGCCATCAAACAGGGCCGTCATGAAACTCCCCGTGATTACTACCACAGACTTCGACGAGCTTACTTTGGAGCTCGCAGTGAATCTGGGATGGCCGAGGACCCCAACTTTAAGAGCCTTTTCCTCTGAAAGCTCCACCCCATTGTAAGTCACCATCTAGGCATTATGGCCTGCCACACAATGCCTATTCAACAACTGCGTGACCTGACACAGAAGGCCTTTAACAAGCACAAGGCCTCTACCAAAGGTGTTTGTAAGACCCCACTGATTCTGAACTGCACAACCCAGAATCCAAAGCAGGCCCCAGGAGGCACCCAGCATTGCCACAATGTAAGGCCCTTCTACAGGAAGCCACTAGCCAGCGGAGGACAGAGCCGTCACCATGGCAACAGACCTAGCCCCCAGGCCAACCACTGGCAGAGACCATGGAAAAGGCCATCCTCAGAATTTCCCCCGACAAGCAGGCCCAGGCCCCCTTAGCCAAGAGTCCAAACCTGCGAGGGGGGGCGAGAGCCCACTGTTCACACTTCAACAGCCAGCAACTACAGGGGGGTGGGGCAGGGACCCTTCCAGAGGATCATTGCAGGCACACACACCGTGTGGCCCCACAGACCCCAACAAGCTGGCCAGAGACAATACAACTGTCAACCTAAATACTGCAGAGGGCCACAACACTTGCCCACCTGCAAAACATGGATATTTATGCTTGAACTCTGCCCAACGTGACCACGCAAGACAGGCTATCTGCTCTGGATCACCGCTGGCCTTGAGGCACCCAACATACTGTACCAGCAGTCTGAACCTGTCAAAGCGGATTACAAAAAACTACAAGAAGCCTGCTACAGCCAGCTCTGAATCTACGGCAGATGACAGAACAGGCCACAAGGGAGGAAGGCTTCAACTCCAGAACCTTCTCTCCTCCTGAAATCCGCATCACATTATGAGTCACCACTCAAGCGCCATGGCCTTCCCCCGCACAATGACCACCTGACATCTGCGGAACTCAGCCCATATGGCCTACAGAGAACACAGTGCTGCCTCCATAGAGACTGTTAAAATCCTGCCTATCTCTGCACAGTACCCAGAACTGATTCTGGAGAGCACACGGGCCAGCAACAGAGATCTTGAGGACATTAAAGGAACTGATCCTGAGAGCGGCCTCACCAGCCGGACAAGCAGGATATATCAGCCTATCAGACTCCTTTTAACTACGAGTGGCATGAGAAACCAACAACCTACCAGACTGCCCTCCTACTCAGAGAAACGCCAGCTGGTCATGGACAGCCCAGACAGCACATCAGCAGATGGCTGACCACCCATGACAGGCCAAAATACACACACGGCCAGCTCCCCTGCACCTGACCATGAGCTCAATGAGATGGTAAACCCCGTGTACACAACACAAATGGACACAGGCTCTCTTTTCACCAGCATAGACTTGCTGTATTGTTTTGAGCCCCAAAGGACTTTAAGCATTCATAGAATTGGACTCAAGTGCGGGAACGTTCACATTTCCAGCCAGCAAAACTCTGGGCTGAAGTGCGAGAACCCCTGCCACTCCAGCCAGACAGGTCACCCCGACAGACTATCAGGTCGCCGAGGTCACGGGAAAATCTCACAGCCAGCCATGAGGACATGGCCTGAAGCCTCACACGCTTCAAAGCACTCACTGAGCACACACCAGACCTGCCTTCGCAAACAAGTGCACGAGTTTCCCTATGACACCTTGCAACCCCCTGGGGAAGCCCTGTCAAGTGCAGGAACTTCCTGCAAGACCATACCAGTCGTTTACTCTGGTGAAAATATGAGACTGCAGTACCAGCATACACAAAAGGGGAACAGACAGCGACAGTGTGACACACAGACAGCGTGGCCAAACCCTCAACCACACACCTTCCAGGGAATGGAGGGAACCAGGCCCCACTCTGAGCCACACCCCCTTTTCTAAGAGACATCCTGCACCTGCCGACAACTGCCAGTGCCAAAGCTGCTCTTCACAAGGGGCAATGATGAAGAGCTAATGTCAACTACGTGGACTCACTCAAGACCACATTACATCATCAAATTCAAATGGCATCTGCATTCCACACCATGCCTGATTTACCCTCATCCCAAGGAGTTTCATCTGACAGCTGGATTCACCAACTACTGCCTTAGTCCTGGTCTACACCAACAACACGGCCAGAACTAAAGGGGGGTTGCCACTTCAGCAGAACACTGCTCCCACCAGAGCACTAACTACTCAGATGACAAAAGAGCCCTGCTCTGCACTTCACGAACCATCCAGTGAATCTCCATTTACAATGGAACATGGAAAGTGATCACAGAGGCGTGCCACCAACCTGTAATTGGCCCTCAACAGCCAAAGCATCCGTACAGAGGACCAACGCACCCAAAGCCACATGGTCAATGGCCTTTTGAGGATGCAATGTTGAGGCACGGTGTGCCCAGAGCGGGTGTTTTGTGGGTTAACAGCAAACCATTCCCACAGCAACACTTCAAGCTGGACTCCCAGTCATCACAGTACAAGTGACAGCCATCCTGATCACCCTTTTAAATCGCATCGGCTCACAAGAACTGCATAAGAGAACTCCTTATTTACACAGACTCAAATTATGCCAAGCTCAGCTTCACATGCCACTTCCTTGGCTAGGAAAAAGATGAGTTTGCCACAATGAACAAGAAGCCAGTCAAGCATCAACACCTGTCCCAGGCGTGCAACAACATCACAAGTGCATTGCATGATGAGCTATGGTCTCAACCAAGACCCACCCACCCACCCATGACATGGCAGTATGTTGTGTAGTATGTTCCTGATGACCACACTGGGGGGGGGGCTTTTGCTTTTGTCAATCCCAAACAGCAAACCTGAACCACAAAGCCCCACGACAACACATTCCACTATAACACCATACAGATCTGTGTCAGTCCTCACTTTCCAGTCGGACAGCGTGTCACAGACTGCAAACCCCGCTGCCCAAGGAGGAGATGTAAACACCTGGCTCAGAGGCATTACAGATAGCCTCACCCACAAGACCACCAGAAAAGGAATTAGAGCCAAGAAAAGTGGAGCCCTCATCAGCATCACCACCGCTGAGCAGAACGGAGTCCCCTATCCAAGAATTGCTACACGATGGAAGAAGAATGGCTGCAAACAAAAGCATTGCCAGCCTTCACCACAGAACTCTTCCCTTCTAACAAAAGAAGAAAGTCCATCCATGCAGACCCCGAAACTGCACAGGAGACGACTCTCAAAGACCTTGACAAACTGGTTAAAACATCACCCAGTTTGACCGAACGCTACAGTATCCAGAAGTGGAAGCTCACGTGACTGACAGAGACAGGTTATACCTCCTCAGACACTCATCCAGTCCTGAGAGTCAATGTGATGCAAAGGTCCATAAACAGGTGCACGGCTGCACTTCCTCGGACCCTCAAACGGAACCACCGGAGAAGAGGGACCCAGGCGGAGACAATTCTGAACCTGACCAAGGTTCACACCCAAGCTGAGGATCCAAAGGCTCAGGAAAATTAGAAACCACCTGTCATCCTCTCTGATCCACCTGCCATCTGACCATCAGGATCCACCTGTCATCCGTCCTTCATGAGCCACCTACCAACTCACTTCAGGACGACAGGTGACACTGCCTTGACACCTGCTGCACAAGCTCGAGGACCGGCATCTTACTACAGCTTACATCACCACAGCACCACAACCACTCCTGGAGGCAACCAACAGCCCGAGAGCCACCACTGTCTCCCAGCCATGAGTGACAGGTGCGTGTCTGATTGTTCTGCATCTTTAACATCGCTTGCTGTTGTCTATTGGATGGACAACAACGTTCGAAAGGGGGGGAATTATGTAGCATTTGGACCAATCAGACACACATTTGTTCTAACATTGATTTAACAAATAGATTAGATTTAGATTAGAACAGTCACAGACCCCTCACCCAACACACATTCTGGGTGCCGTATGTTTGTCCATGAATCCAGGCCCTTTAGGAAAAACATAATGCCCATAAAAGTGGACTCTTCTCTATTTAATTCATAGAAAAACCTTTCTTTGAATTAACACTCACATCCTCAGGTCATTGTGTATATTGTAACTGTTCGTGTATATTGTCTTTTGTACTGTATCCTGTTTTATGCATGCTTATGATAGATCACTAGTTAACATTACCTCACTTATATCATGTTTGATCTCTATCAATTCATCTTCGGATGATCTAAATGACAGTGTATATTACATGTTGATACCTATGCAGCATATTAGTGTTCTAAGAATCTTTAATAGTTGTACATCGACTATTAAATCCAACCCCCTGCAAATTGCCATGCTCAGAGACAAAGAGTCGTAAAACCTTCCCTCCAAAGAGACGGGTGCCCATTGGCTCTTTGACTCCCCAGAGGTGTGACCTCTATACCAGATAAAGGTCTCATTCACAGGTCCGGCCCTCTCTTCTAAAAAAAACGCTCTTCTGAAAAAAACCTCTTCTGCAAAAACTTCTTCTGATATCTTCTGATTGCTGGGCACGCCCAGTCGGCCCAACATAGAGCCTGGGAGATGACTCTTGACCACAAAGACCCAGTCTGCAGATCTGTTAGACCCTAAGAGGATGAGCAAGATGTGAGCTGGAACTCTTCTGGACCCTTAAGTTATTGTGCCAGGCTTATGGCCTTGTCTTTCCATTCAATCAAAACTCCTCGGACCTCAGCAGATCTCTTTCTTAAATCTTTTTCCACTCCCTACCTGGAAGAACATTTCTACCTCAGAACATCTTTGGAAGTCATCACTCTTCAACCCGGAAGAACATGATCGCGAGTCCAAAAACCTTGAAACCATCAAGACTTTTCATCCGAGACCGCATTCCGTCACGACAAAAGGAAGTGCAAGTATAGTACATTTAACTAAATGAAACAGAGGTTTAGTATAAGTTATAGACTCCGTTATAAACGGCGCTGATGGTTTTACTCAGGTGGTTAAATGACTTTTTCCATAACTGCATTCTCTGGTTTTCCTGATGGTTTCATCCATCAACTCTCATTAGCCCTTTCCCCATGTATGAGCGATTGTTTGTTTGTTTGTTTGTTTGTTTGTTAGACTAGTTGGCGTTAGTGTTTAGTTAATAGAACTCTTGTGCACAAATTACATGAGTTTCTGATTCTGCCTTGCATATTAATGTCCCTTTACGATTTTGACCCTTGCTACATGCTCTAATGCATTAATAGGAAGATATTTTCTGTGGCCATGGAAATATCCTTTCTTAGAGTTGATATGAATTTACACTGAATGTTCGCTGGAAGAACAGATCAGCTGATGGCAATTTAACTCTGCGACAGTTATTACTGTCAGCCAATATAAATAATTGTAATTAATCATAATTAATTGTAATTATTTATATACAATTCCCTTTTTGAGCTAATTTGCTACAGCATCTATACAGGCACGCATCCGTTTTTCTCTCAACTGTTTACTTTCATTTTAGACATAACCAGCTGAATCTATATGTAAACCTTGTGTGTTTTGACAGTATTAGCGCAAAAGATAACTTAGTTCAGTAATCAGGCGCTGTTTGACAGGCTTTAGCGAATGAAACATTTACAAGCACATGCAAATAATGTACTTTTGTGACTGCGAAAAAGCGCAGTGTCCTGTGAGAGTAACTCTACCGCTGAGTTAACACTGATGTGAATGCATGTGGCGTTGTACAGTAGGCTATATGCCCGAGGCGCCAGAATTGCAGCAGATAGAATATGTGCTGTAGCACGATACTACGATATTTCTTCAAAAGCAGATTGTGGAGACATTTTTATCATCCACGATCAAAAATCGTCATATCGCACACCCCTAATCTGAAGAATACGTTTGATCTGTTTCTCTAATGATTGTATCCTGAGATTTTTTTTTAATATATATATATATATATATATATATATATATATTTATTTATTTTTTTTTTTTAAGGGGTAGACCTAACAGATGTCTTTCAAGAGGTCAGAAAAAAGAAAGAGCTGGCTGTCCAATGTGGAAAAATTGCAGGTTGTCTGCACAGAAAAAAATATGACAATGGTAAGTTTGGGGAGGAAAAAATATTATTAATTTTATTTATTTGCAGTTTTTAAAGTCAGATTGAAATTAGATTTAACTAATGTAGAGTATCACTTAATAAATAAATACACGTGCACACTATATGTACAAAAGTATTGGGACACTTGACCATTACACCAACAGGGACTTTAATGACATCACATTCTAAATACATAGACATTAATATGGAGTCCCCCCCTTTGCAGCTATAACAGCTTAAGCTATAGCAGAACGACTCTACTGGGAAGGTTTTCTACAAGATTTTGGGAATTTTTGCCCATTCATGAAATAGAGCCATTACAGTACATCCCAAAGGTGTTTGATGGGGTTGAGGTCAGGGCTACAAATGTGTGGGCCAGTCAAGTTCTCCACAACAAACTCATCCACGTCTTTATGGACCTTGCTTTACACCATTCCATTTGACATTTGGCATTAAACTTGGTGATGTGAGGCTTGCATGCAGCTGCTCACCCATGGATATCCATTCCATCAAGCTCCTGCTGCACAGCTTTTGTGCTGATATTAATGCTAGTGGAAGTTTGGAACTTTTCAACTATGGAAGCAGCAGAGCGTTGGCGACTTTATGCACCATGAGCCTCAGCACTCAGTGACTCCACTCCGTGACTTTACATGGTTACTGCTATTCCTAAATGCTTACAGTTGACTTTGGAATAGCTAGCAGGGATGAAATTTTACAAACTGACTTATTGCAAAAGTGGTATCCTATCACAGTATCATGCTTAAATGCATTGAGCTCTTCAGAATGACCCATTTTTTTCCACAGATGTTTGTAAATGCAGACTGCATGGCTAGATGCTTGAGTTTATACACCTGTGGCAATAGGTCTGATTAAAACACTTTAATTCAGTAATTAAGAGGTGTGTCCCAATATTTTTGTCCTTTTAGGCCTAGTCCACACGTACACGGGTATTTTTTATAAACAGTTTTTCCTCCGGTTAAAAAATGTTGTCCACATGAAAATGCAAAAACACGCTCTGAAGCGCTGTCAAGAAAGAGTATGCCAAACCAACAGGTGGTGATATAACCCTAACTGTAAAACCATGTTGGCCAATCAGAAGCCTGAAAAAAGTGCACACTCCGATGTCACAAGCCAAAATCTCCAGTTTCACCGGCTACACGACAAGACTGCAACCAGAGTTTCTGAAAATATTCACCCTGGCAGGAGTTTTCAAAAAGGTTCGGTTTCAGTGACCTGATACTGTGTTTGCGTGTGGACGAACGGCCAAACTGCGAAGAAAAAGCTGTGTTTGTGTGGACAGGATCATAGTATATATAAAGTGGATAATACATCAGTTTTTATTTTATATATGTATAAAATATATGTCTCCGTCTGTCCGTTTTAACAAACCAGCATTTGTTATTTTAAATATGTGCACCCATTCATATGTTCTGTATGATGATTCTGTCTTCAGGAGAGACGTGTATTTCATGTAAAGGGAAATGGTTTACGCCCAGACAGTTTGAGAAGTTTGGAGGAAAAGGGGATCACAAGAAGTGGAAGAGTAGCATTTATTACAAGCCATCAAATGGCCTTCAACAAGTGAAATTACTGAAACTCATACAAGTATGTATTCAGCTAATGTGAAGTCTGAGTTAATTTGACATTTTTATGAGCAAATGTGAACTTCATCTTATTTAAATTAACTTTCCTTTTTCTCCTAGAATGGGTGTCTTTCAGAGTTTGGGCAACTGAGGAAGTCAGTTAGAGAGGTATTTTGTATATACAGTACCAATGCACAAGTTATAAGCCCATAAGCCATAAAGCAAACCATGTTCATATGTTGTAGTTCAGCCTCACAACAGTGATTGTTTTCTGTGGAATATGAATCAACTTTGATATTTTTGGCTTTATAGATTACTTTAGACAATGATCCATTAAGATATTATCATGCTGAGATGTTTTAAAATCACTACCATTATATTTTACCATAGGTGACACAGACAGAGTCCTGTAAAAGATTGCTTTCTGAGACTCTGGAAAAATCTTTGTGTGGCATTGAAGTGGAAACAATCCTGCTGGGTGAGTTTGAACGAACATCTGCATTTCAGATTCATTAGTTAGTGATCTACCATTAGTGATGTCTGTCTCAACATCACATCATCTACTGTTTATTACCTGTTCTTCAATTCTCTGATCCCCACTGTACTTGCTTGAGGACGTTTTGCACATATTAAGCCAGTTTGCTGAGTCTAGTTTGCCAAAGAGCTTTTTCTCTTATTGTTAGTGTTTTTGTTTTATATTTGGTCATCTACATTGACCCTAAAAATGTTTATGGTTTATGTTTGTTTTCTACCACATACAGACAGTTCTTCAGATGAGTCTGTAACTGTTGCTGAACGAGTCAAAAAGGTGAGATGTGTATGTAGTGATCAATTATAAATTATTGCGCAAGGACTGGAATTGAAAACCGCTGAATTAACCCAAATAACTAACTTTATATTCCACCTTCTCCATCAGTTACTGAACTGCACCTAATTACTATGTCCACATATCCTACATTAACACATTGCTTTAATCTTATTCTTTATTTTCGGCACAGAACAAGAGAGAATCTCTAATTTTAGCTGGAAATCTCAGTAAAAGGATCACAGAACCGGTAGAATCTACTGCCAGTTCTAGAGGTTAGTGAGCTCTTTTATTTTCTATACACTATGTTATTTCTCTTATTTTGAACTTTATGATTTTTAAAATTCCATATTTTTATTAGACTGTTAAGACCTTTGGTTACTTTCACATCTCTTGTTTTTGCTTCTCATTAGAATAATATTTATAAACAGTAATCATCGGCCTTTGAAAAGACTTACCAGTCTCTGATCCCCACTATACTTGCTTGAGAAAGTTTTGCACATATTAAGCCAGGTTGCTGAGCCTAGATCTCCAAAGAGTTTTTCTCTTATTGTTAGTGTTTCTGTTTTTTATTTGGTCATCTACATTGACCCTAAAAATGTTTATGGTTTATCTTTGTTTTCTACCACATGCAGACAGTTCTTCAGATGAGTCTGGATCTGTTGCTGAAAAAGTCAAAATGGTGAGATGTGTATGTATTGATCAACTGTAAATTATTAATGTATGTGTATTGTCCTATTTTGAAGATTTGAGTTTAGCATATCCACAATGATTTATAACAATAAATGGAAATATATACATTTATATTATTATTGTTATATTATTGACAGGATGTCATAACAGCAGTAGACTCTGCTTAATATTCTATACTTTAAAATAAGTAAATTAGACAGGTATTTTGTATAAACAGTAGCAGTGCACAAGTTATAAGCCCATAAGCCATAAAGCAAACCATATTTGTATATTGTAGTTCAGCCTCACAACTGTGATTGTATTCTGTGGATTATAAATCAACTTATATTTTTGGATTTTTTTTTTTTTTTGGCTTTATAGATTACTTTTGACAATGATCCATTAAGATATAATCATGCTGAAATGTTTTAAAATCGCTACCATTATATTTTACAATAGGTGACACAGACAGAGTCCCGTAAAAGATTGTTTTCCAAGACTCTGGAAATACCTGTGTGTGGAACTGAAGAGGAAACAATCCAGCTGAGTGAGTTTAAATCAACATATCAACATTTGCATTTCAGATTCATTAGTTAGTGATCTACCATTAGTGATCTCTGTCTCACCATCACATCATCTACTGTTTATTACCTGTTCTTCAGTTCTCTGATCCCCACTATACTTGCTTGAGGATGGTTTGCATATATTAAGCCAGGTTGTTGAGTCTAGATTGCCAAAGAGCTTTTTCCCTCATTGTTAGTGTTTCTGTTTTTTATGTGGTCATCTACACTGACTGTAAAAATGTTTATGGTTCATGTTTGTTTTCTACCACATACAGACAGTTCTTCAGATGAGTCTGTAACTGTTGCTGAACGAGTCAAAAAGGTGAGATGTGTATGTAGTGATCAATTATAAATTATTGCGCAAGGACTGGAATTGAAAACCGCTGAATTAACCCAAATAACTAACTTTATATTTCACCTTCTCCCTCAGTTACTGAAATGCACCTAATTACTGTGTCCACATATCCTACATTAACACATGAAGCATTGCTTTAATCTTATTCTTTATTTTCGGCACAGAACAAGAGAGAATCTGTAATTTTAGCTAGAAATCTCAGTAAAAGGATCACAGAACCGGTAGAATCTACTGCCAGTTCTAGAGGTTAGTGAGCTCTTTTATTTTCTATATATTATGTTATTTCTCTTATTTTGAACTTTATGATTTTTAAAATTCCATATTTTTATTAGACTGTGAAGACCTTTGGTTACTTTCACATCTCTTGTTTTTGCTTCTCATTAAAATATGAATATTTATAGATGAACAGTAACCATCGGCCTTTGAAAAGTCTTACCAGTCTCCAGTGATGGGAATAACGGCGTTATAAATAAACGGCATTACTAACGGCGTCATTTTTTTCAGTATCGAGTAATCAAATAAATTACTGTTTCCCCCGTTACAACGCCGTTACCATTACTGACAATAAAATATGGCGTTACTATAATTTATTTTAATATTATTATAATTTTATTTTTAAATTCATCTGAATGAATGCGCAGTGTAGTTGTATTTGATGTACCGTAAACTCTAGTGTGAAGGCGCATAGCTCGCCGTCGCTTTATCTCACACGCGCAAAGAAAGATACAGAGCAAGAGAGTCTTTCATAACATGCAGAATTGACGTGCTACATGTAAACGATATTCTTTGTTGTATTTTCCTGTCAAAATAATGGAATTCCTTCGGAATTCTTCAGCTTTTAAGAACTGCCGGGTTCTCTGGTAGTGGGCGGAGCTAATGCACAAATGACAATTTCATTGGCTGGTGCTCAGCAAATCAATTCGAGCGAACGCAGACTACGTGATTAATATTCATGAACCCAGCAGTTTATTAATCCTTAGCGCGTTTTATATTGTTATTAGTAGTAGAATTCGTAGTAGTTTTATGTTAAGTTTTCCCCCCTTTTTTTTATAGAAACACTAAATGACAAACAACATCTTAAGCACCACCACGAGTCCTAAGTTCAGTCAACATGACAAATATGCATTCATACTTGATAATTCTAATTACTAAAGTTCTATCGTCATATAATGCTAAATTATCATAATATCATATTATAATGCTTGACTGACTGATGCTAAGTGTCAGTAGATAAATAGTGTAGATTAATGTACAATGTTTTATAATAATAATTTATTCTATTTAGTGTCCATTTCATTAATTTAACATATTTAATATTGGGGGCATCCAAGTTATTTGACATTTGAACATTTTTTTTTAAAAAAAAGTAACGCAATAGTTACTTTCCCTGGTAATTAGTTACTTTTATAATGATGTAACTCAGTTACTAACTCAGTTACTATTTGTGAGAAGTAACTAGTAACTATAATTAATTACTTTTTTAAAGTAATGTGCCCAACACTGCCAGTCTCTGATCCCCACTATACTTGCTTGAGAAAGTTTTGCACATATTAAGCCAGGTTGCTGAGCCTAGATTACCAAAGATTTTTTCTCTTATTGTTAGTGTTTCTGTTTTTTATTTGGTCATCTACATTGACCCTAAAAATGTTTATGGTTTATGTTTGTTTTCTATCACATACAGACAGTTCTTCAGATGATTCTGTATCTGTTGCTGAAAGAGTCAAAATGGTGAGATGTGCATGTATTGATCAATTGCAAATTATTATTGTATGTGTATTATCCTATTTTGGAGAGTTGAGTTTAGCATATGCATGATTATGTACAACCATAAATGGAAATATATACATTTATATAATTAATTATAATTATAATTATAATTATAATTATTATTACTGGCATGATGTCATAGCAGTAGACTCTGATTAATATTCTATAGTTTAAAATAAGAATAAATGATAATTATTCTATGAAATAATAATGTAAGCAACAGCTTGACACTGGAGGAATTCTGCTCACATTCTGAGGGAGTCATTAAAAATAACTAAATATGTACAATAACGCAAATAACTAACTTTATATTTCATCTTCTCCCTCAGTTACTGAAATGTACCCAATTACTGTGCCCACATATTCTCCATTAACACATGAAGCTTTGCTTTAATCTTATCCTTTCTTTTCTGCACAGAACAGAAGAGAATCTGTGATTTTACCTGAAACTGTCTGTAAAAGGATCACAGAACCGGTAGAATCTACTGCTAGTGCTAGAGGTTAGTGAGCTCTTTTATTTTCTATATATTATGATATTTCTATTATTTTGAACTTTATGGTTTTTAAAATTACATATATTTATTAGACTATTATCTCTTTGTTCATCCCCCTAACCAAGATTCACCTGTACCTCCCATTGATGCTACAGAACCTGCAGTATTTCCTGTCGTAGAGGAGGCTGATCAGACCACAGATGAAGCAGCGGGTGAAGCAGCAGCGGCAGCAACAGCAGCTCAGCTGAACTTCAGTGATTCTCCCATTGATGCTACAGAACCTGCAGTATCTCCTGTCGTAGAAGAGGCCAATCAGACCACAGATGAAGCAGCCGATGAAGCAGGAGCAGCAGCAGCAACAGCATCTCAGCTGAACTTCAGTGATTCTCCTGCTGATGCTACAGAACCTGCAGTATCTCCTGTCGTAGAAGAGGCCAATCAGACCACAGATGAAGCAGCTGATGAAGCAGGAGCAGCAGCAGCAACAGCATCTCAGCTGAACTTCAGTGATTCTCCTGCTGATGCTACAGAACCTGCAGTATCTTCTGTCATAGAAGAGGCCAATCAGACCACAAATGAAGCAGCCAATGAAGCAACAGCAGCAACAGCATCTCAGCTGAACTTCAGTGATTCTCCTGCTGATGCTACAGAACCTGCAATATCTCCTTTCATAGAAGAGGCCAATCAGACCACAGATGAAGCAGCTGATGAAGCAGCAGCAGCCGCAACAGCAGCTCAACTGAACTTCAGTGATTCTCCTGCTGATGCTACAGAACCTTCTGTCGTAGAAGAGGCCAATCAGACCACAGATGAAGCAGCCAATGAAGTAGCAGCAGCAGCAGCATCTCAGCTGAACTTCAGTGATTCTCCCATTGATGCTACAAAACCTGCAGTATCTCCTTTCGTAGATGAGGCAAATCAGACCACAGATGAAGCAGCGGGTGAAGCAGCAGCAATAGCAACAGCAGCTCATCTGAACTTCAGTGATTCTCCTGCTGATGCAACAGAACCTGCAGTATCTCCTTTCGTAGAAGAGGCCGATCAGACCACAGATGAAGCAGCAGCAGCAACAGCAGCTCAGATGAACATCAGTGATTCTCCTGTTGATGCTACAGATCCTGCAGCATCTCTTGTCATAGAAGAGGCCAATCAGACCACAGATGAAGCAGCGGGTGAAGCAGTAGCAGCAACAGCAGCCCAGCTGAACTTCAGTAATTCTCCTGCTGAATGGCAGAACCCTGTTGCTTCTGAAGAGACTCAGGAGACACGCCAGATGCAGTTACTTAAATTTCTGGAAAATCAGTTAAATACCATGACCAACACCCTAAAATCAATTGATTTGACTTTAAAGAAGCTGGTGGAAAAACAGTCACAAAGCACACTGCCTCAATATATCTATCTAATTCCTGCTAATATTGAAAATCCCCAGATTAATTCCTTAGTCAAGGAGGAGCCAATCACTGAAGGTAGGGGGTAGTACTGAGGAAGCAGAACTGTGATCTGAGAGGTTATCATTAAAATACATATATCTTTACTAGATAATAATAATTATTATTAGATACTTATTATAATAGTTTGTTTTTAACGTGTTTTTAATAGCCAAGACAATAAACAACTTTTGATAATCGTTCACCGTTTTTGTCACATATTAAAACATGAAAATCTCAGTTTTATTTAATTTCAGTTTCTTTTGTGTCACAATCCAAGAAGAAGAATATCCACACAGATGAGGGGTTGACACACACCAATTCCAACATAATACCGGACACAGATTGAATGCACAGAATGAACTAAGTAGGGGTGCTAATCAGGGACACACAGGTGAGGATAAACTAATAATGACATAACAAGAATAGGAACAGGAACATAACCAAATATGGGCACAAGAGGAACTAAACCAGAGCAGAAGACAGAAAATAATGAAACGCACAACAAAAGAGTTCAGGGGTGTGACAGTTCGCTCCCCTCCCGGAAGGCGTGACCTCGCGCTGTGGAGACAAAGGGAGGGACAGAGGGGGACTTAGGAGGAGGACAAAGGAGTGGATGTGGGATGGTGACAGGGGACGGCAAAAGGCTGGCAGGAAGGCAAGACAGGTGGAGGTTTCGGCGGAGGACGGAAATCCGGAAGGAGGATGATGAACAGACTCCAGGGTGGACCAGATGGAGGGAGGAGCCAGGAGGGACTTGGAGCCGGAGGAGGAGCCAGGTGGGACCCAGGCCACAGCCATGACGTCAGCCCATGGTGGATCCGACGGAGGGAGGAGCCATGGTGGAAGAAGGGCTGACAAGACCAGGGGGGCGACCGACGGCAGCGGAGCAGGTGGAGGAGGAGCCCAAGGTGGAGACGGAGAGCCGATGAGCCAGGGCGACAGGGAAGATCCGGAGTGCCAACGCGGAGCAGATGTTGCTGGCGACCGAGGCGGAGCTGGGGATCCAGAAGGCTGTGGTGGAGCCGGAGGGACAGAGGACCGAGGAGGAGCTGGAGGGAAGGAGGAGCCTGACAGAGCCGGAGGGATGTAGGGACAAGGTGTAGCCAGAGGAGTGGAGTCCCGAGGCGGCGGATGGTTGACGAGAGACCAAGGCAGAGCCGGAGGGACGAGGGAGCCCGGCAGAGCTGGTGGACTGACGGGCCACGGCGGAGAGGAGGGAGCTAGGAGCCATGGTGGAGCCACTGGGTCGAAGGGTCGAGGCGGAGTCCAGGACTCAGAGGCTGGAGGCGGAGACAAGGGATACTCCAGCCACGACGCTGATGGAGACTGGCAGACCCGCGGCGATCCCACCGCACAGATGGTGGGCTGAGGGTGAGCAGAGGGGCTGACAGAAGACAGTGGTGGCGGAGCTGATGCAGGGATGACAGGAGGAGGCAGGGGAGGGAGGGAGGGTTGGTGGGACTTTCTGAGCGTCAGGGCTTTCGTGGATGGTGCATGCTGCCCACACACAACAGATAGCAACACCCATTACAGGGAGTGTAGCAGACAGGTGAATGACCTCCACTGTCGTTTCAGGACAGGCAGATAGTTCTGGGCAGACAGATCGTTCAGGGCAGACAAATAATTCATTCACGGCCTCCATGGCCGTATCAGGACAGGAAGATGACGAAAGACTGGGTATTTCAGAGAAAAAGTCAATGAGATCTCCCGAGTCCTGCCTCCGCTCACCCTCAGTGGTGGTCCAGTGGGGGGGGCTTCTCTCTGCACTCTCGCGCTCCACTGTCTCATCCACCGTGGCTTGTGCTGTCGGCTCTTGCACCTGGTCAGACAGTTTGGGCTCAGGCTCTGGGGCGATCGTCCGCTCTGTTGCTCCTGGTGGCGATGGCTCAGTGACCATGGCAGGCTCTGGCTCTCCGTCTGCGGTGGGCTCAGGCAGCTCTGCGCAGCAAGGTGAAGGTTGGCTGGGGTCTGGGTCGGGCTTGGTTCTGGATCAGGGCCGGACGCTCTCCAGACACCGGATGATAGCGTCCCTCCAGCTCAGTCCCGTGGTGTCTGGGAGGTCAACTGGGCAATGGAAATTTGCCCTGATCCAGAAAAGAGATTTTAATGTCTCGTCGTCATAGGGGCTGGTGATGGCAAGACGACAAAACTTGAGGGTGAACAAAACTGGGGAAAAATTAAAAATAAAACAGGGTAGATCATGGTGTCTTACTTTTCTTTTGGTCTGGTATTCTGTAATGGCTATGTCGAGGAAGGCACATGAAGATGATGATAAATTCAACAAGTAGTTTAATCACAATCCAAGAAGAAGAATATCCACACAGATGAGGGGTTTGCACACACCAATTCCAATGTAATACTGGACACAGATTGAATGCACAGAATGAACTAAGTAGGGGTGCTAATCAGGGAAAGACAGGTGAGGAGGATAAACTAATAATGACATAACGAGAATAGGAACAGGAACATAACCAAAATGGGCAAAAGAGGAACTAAACAAGAGCAGAAAACAGAAACTAAATGAAACACACAACAAAAGAGTTCAGTGGTGTGACACCTTGGCTTTCACTCTGGGATTGTTCACCCAAAACTGAGAAGTCATCATTTACTCACCCAAAAAAAAAAACCTGTGTCAGTTAGTTTCTTCTGATGAAAACAAAAGATGATATTTTGAAGAATGTTTGCAACCAAACATGTAGAATTGATGTCCATAGTATTTGTTTTCATATTATTGGAAGTCAGTAGCTATCGGCAACTGTTTGATTATTAACATTCTTAAAAATATCATCTGTTTTCAAAAGAAGAAAGTAACTCACACAGGTTTGGAACAACCTGAAGGTGAGTAAATGATGACAGACTCTTCATTTCAGGTGAACTATTCTGACTGTTTTACTGGGGCACAATGCATAAATAGAAAATGGGCTTTCTTGTTGATCAAAAATGTTAGTTTATTTGAATTATTTAAAACATGAATGATGATACAAATATATTTTTAAATGCTTTATTAATTCAATGCTTTATTAATTCAATTCAATGAGGTATTACATATCCACATGATCATATTAATATTAGCTACCAGAGAAAAAAAGAAAGGAAGACAATTATATAAATTTCAGTGCTTTCAGAACATTACAGGTTTTCGGTTTCAAAAATATGTTTTTTGTTTGTTTTTGGTTTGTTCCAAGAGATTTACATATAATTTAAAGTCATTTATAAAATGTGAAAAATTTGGTTTACATTGATCCCACTTCTTCTTTTGTATATGGTATTTTCTTAATAAAATAAACAAATCTATAATATGTTCTTTACAATTCAAATTTTCATTCTCTATAAAAAACACATCAAATATACAAATTTCTATCATACACTCCAGTTTTCTATTAATATAACTACTAAAAAATGCATACAAAGCTGCACCCCGCCCCAGTCTTGGGTACTCAGACCACATCTCTGTTATGCTAATTCCAGCATACAGACCGCTGATATGGCCACAGCCATATCACCCTGCAGCCCAATACTGGTTGCCCACGGAAGCTAAGCAGGGTTGTACCCGTTAAACCGAGGTCCTGACTCTCTGTGGTCATTAAAAATCCCATGACACTCATCGTAAAGAGTAGGGGTGTAATCCCGGTGTCCTGGCCAAATTCCCTCTACTGGCCCTTGTCAATCATGGCCTCCCTATAAATCCCCATCCACTTGATTGGCTCTATGACTTTCTCTCCTCTCCACCTGTGGCTGGTGTGCGGTGAGCGCACTGGCGCCGTTGTCCTGTGGCTGCCGTCGCATCATCCAGGTGGATGCTGCACACTGGTGGTGGTTGAGGAGAGACCCCCCTACATGATTGTAAAGCGCTTTGGGTGTATGGCAATACACAAGAAAGCGCTATATAAATGCCTCATTCATTCATTCATTCTCAAACTTGCCAAACCGGTCCAAAAGCAGATCACAGTATGGCCAGACGATGCTACTACAGGACTACTTCCAGGACACAGACTGGAACATGTTTAAAGAGGCAGCCACCTACCATGACCACACAGACCTGCAAGAGTACACTGAAACAGTGACTACTTACATCAAAAAGTGCATTGATGATGTGACAGTCACCAAGACCATCACCACATGTGCCAACCAGAAGCCATGGATGACAGCAGAGGTTCGTGGGCTGCTAAAGACCCGTGATGATTCAGATCGGGAGACAAAGCAGTCCTCAAAACAGCATGAGCCAACCTGTCCCATGGCATCAAGAAAGCAAAACGGTTATATGCACAAAAAATCAATAATCACTTCACTGACAGCAAGGATGCACGAAGTCTGTGGCAAGCTATTCAGACCATCACAGACTACAAACCCCTGCCACAGGCCTGTGTTGACGACACATCCCTCCCAGATGCACTCAATGAGTTTTATGCACGGTTTGAAATGCAGAATGACAAACCTGCACAAAAACTACCCACACCTCCCAACGACCAGGTGCTCTGTTTGTCTCCAGTCGATGTAAGGAAGACCCTATCTAGGGTTAACCCACGCAAGGCTGCAGGACCTGACAACATACCAGGCCGGGTACTGAGAGGCTGTGCTGAACAGCTGACAGATGTCTTAACAGACATATTTAACATCTCACTAAGCCAAGCAGTTGTCCCCATATGTCTCAAGTCCACCACCATCACCCCAGTACCAAAGAAGTCACCTGTGTCCTGCCTGAATGTCTATCGTCCCATAGCACTGACTCCAATCATGATGAAGTGCTTTGAGAGGTTAGTCATGCACCGTATCAAATCCAATCTCCCCAACACATTTGACCCGCTCCAGTTTGCATACCGTCCAAACCATTCCACGGACGATGCCATTTCCTCCACCCTCCACCTGGCTCTTACCCACTTAAAATACAAAGACTCTTATGTTAGAATGCTGTTCATCGACTTCAGCTCAGCATTCAACACAATAATCCCACAACAGCTCATCAACAAACTAAACCTCCTAGGCCTAAATGCCTCCCTCTGTAATTGGATCCTGGACTTTCTAACCGGAAGACATCAGTCAGTCCGTGTCGGCCACAACACCTCCAGCACTACCACACTGAGCACAGGTGCCCCACAGGGCTGTGTGCTCAGCCCGCTGCTTTTCATGCTGCTGACCCACGACTGCACTGCCAAGTTCAGCTCCAACCACATCATCAAGTATGCTGATGACACAACTGCGGTAGGTCTCATCAGCAGCAATGATGAAACATCCTAAAGAAAGGAAGTGGCACAACTGGTTGAATGGTGTGGTGCAAAAACAACCTGTCCCTCAATGTGAGTAAGACAAAGGAGGTTGTGATGGACTTCAGGAGGAACTCTGTTGACCACCCCCCACTGACCATCGACAACTTGACTGTGGAGAGAGTCAGCAGCATTAAATTCCTGGGGGTGCACATAACAGAAGACCTCACCTGGACCACCAACACTACATCACTCTCCAAGAAGGCGCAACAGCGGCTCCACTTCCTGCACCGCCTTAAAAGAGCAAGTCTCCCTCCACCCATCCTCACTACATTCTACAGGGGCACCATTGAGAGTGTGCTGACCAGCTGTATCACTGTCTGGTACGGGAACTGCAGTGCTGCTGACCGCAAGACCCTACAGCGGACAGTGAACACAGCTGCAAAGATCATCGGTGCCCCTCTCCCCTCCATCCTGGACATTTTCCTTGCACGATGCTCCAGTAAACTATTTACTGCAAACAATTTACTGTCATTATTTTGCAAACTATAGGCCTCCATTTTTCATTGAATAACTTGTCTTGTATGGAGGACGAGAAATGACTTAAGTATAAATAAATAAATAAATTAATAAATACATAAATGCATAAATAAATAATGTAGAAATACCTAAATAAATAAAATGAAGAAATAAATATAGAAATACATAAAGAAATGAATAAATAAATAAATAATTAAATGCTGAAATAAATAAATGTAGAAATACATAAATGAATAAATTAATTAATTAATTAAATGCTTAAATAAATAAATGCAGATATGCATAAATGAATGAATGATTTTGTCAAAAGTGTCATTTTTAAT
The DNA here is from genome assembly GCA_039654775.1 of Spinibarbus caldwelli. Lineage (NCBI taxonomy): Eukaryota > Metazoa > Chordata > Actinopteri > Cypriniformes > Cyprinidae > Spinibarbus > Spinibarbus caldwelli. The sequence goes on along the minus strand of CM077219.1, from coordinate 11,624,871 downwards.
TGTGCTATTTTTGTACCGTTTGTGTTATACTACATTTATTTCTACAAATATTTATGTATTTCTGCATTTATTTATGTATTCTGTGTTTATTTATTTTTACATTTATGCAATTCTACATTTATATATTTATGTATATCTGTGTCCGTATGTTAATATATGGTAGGCGGTCCTAAACTCTCTCAATGCAGGATTGGTTAAACAGGATCGTTATCATTACGGCTGTACTACTGTGGATACTACCATTGTGATTTGCATTTAATAGCAAATTATATAGATCATGCACCAAGCAACTACCTTCTGTTTTGTTTGGAACGTGTAGTTGATTAATTAGTTATCAGCTCAGTGCTGATATGGATATAGACCTTGATCCAGCTGTGCTCGCCGGTCTTCAAGACGCAGCAGGCCAGCTTCACATGCACTTGAAACACTGCGGTCAAGTCAGCCGTGTTTTGAAAATACACGGTCAAGCCAGCCGCTCATTTTATTTATTTAATTTTTTTTTTTGTCTTGCGCGTCTAATCGCACACTTATGGTGTGGGTGCTGGGAGCGGTCAAAATGGATGTAAAGACGCTGTCATAACGGTGTCATAACATCAACCCTACACCTAAACCTTCCCCTTATAGGAAACTTTCTGCTATTTCAGATTTTGATGCCATGATTTTCGTACTGAAGTTGTGCATGCGCTGTGAGGGGGAAACAGGGGAAATGAATTCACCGGAACACCGGACTTGCGTCCTCCCATCCTCGCTTAGTTCACTCTCCCGAGTCGAACTTGCAAAGTCCGAACTACCAAGGACGTAATTCCGAACTTTGTGTACTTGGTATTGAGAAACGGCTCGTGTATTTTCAAGACGCAGCTGGCTTGACCGCAGTTAATAAAGTTAGCAGGCTAACTAGGCTAATTGCTGTCAAAGTCCCTTTTAAGGAAAGTCCGTTCACTCGGCCGCCATATTTGCAATGCCTCCAGGCAGCTAAAACAAGACCAAGTCCTATCTAAATGAATGGGGGAATCCTGAAATCTCAAAAACAGCTTGCTGAGCTCGCGATTAAATTACATATTTCAAATCAGCAATACAATCTGAAATGAACTGCCCCATGAATGTTGTTTCTTATGCTCAAATAGCGTTTAAAAAGCTTATTTTTCAGGCTAGACCAGTCAATGCGCATGCGTAGCTCCAGCTCGCTTATGACAGCGCATGCGCATCAACTGGTCCAGCCTCAGGTTTCTATGGGAACTGGAGCATCTGCTGCAATGAGCAATGACTTTACCAATCAACAATTGGCTCTTTCATTTAGAAGGCGGGACTATCCCGCCATTTTGCGCATTGCACTTTCTCCCATCCATAAGTATAGGAGTGAACTGTCTTTGTATTTCTATAGTCTTTGTTGCTGTCTCCTGTACGTTCCTAACAGAAAAGGTTGTTTTGACTGGTTTGCCTAACTGACCAATCCTGTATTGAGAGAGATTAGGACTGCCTACCTTATTAACATACGGACACAGAAATACAGAAATAAATAAATGTAGAAATGCATAAATAAATGTAAAAATAAATAAATGTAGAAATACATAAATAAATGTAAAAATAAATGTAGTATAACACAAACTGTACAAAAATAGTACAATTAAAAATGACACTTTTGACAAAATAATTTATTCATTCATTTATGCATATCTGCATTTATTTATTAAGTAATTAATTTATTTATTTCAACATTTAATTGTTTATTTATTTCTTCATTTATTTATTCTACATTTATTTATTTATTTATTTATTTCAGCATTTAATTATTTATTTATTCATTCATTTATTTCTCCATTTATTTATTTATGTATTGGTATATTTATTTCTTCATTTATTTATTTATTTCTACGTTTATTTATTTATTTATTTCTGCATTTATGTATTTATTCATTTATTTATACTTAAGTCATTTCTCGTCCTCCATAGTCTTTATTGGGATTGGGAATCAGTGTTATAACTTCTTGTTTTAATGAAACAGGCAATTCACCGTTTTGTAAAGCTTCTACAAATAAATAATACAAATAAACAATAAAAAAGTAAGTTCTTTAGAAAAATTCTTATAAAATTCTCCCGTTAGCCCGTTTGTTATTCTTTAATAAGTTAATGCACTCTCTCAACTCTTCAATGTCTATTTCTTTATCGCAAATATTCTGAAAATTCTGGTCAATTTGTTTTTTTTTTATGTTTTTTTTTTTTTTTTTTTTGGTATCACTCACCAAACTATTAATGTTGGAAGTAGCTGTACAAATTACTAAAAAAAAAAAAAAAAAAAAAAAAAAAAAACAGCAACAATAACCGAGGATTTATCTATTATTTTGTTGTTAATCATTAATTTCCAGATCTGAAGCAAAGTTTTTTTTTTCGAGGCCAAAAAAATATTTTGAATTTTCTCCCCCCTTTTTCTTACCATTTATGTCTGGTTCTAATAAATGTTCCTCTTGCTTTATCCTCATAGATATTATCCAGTTCAATCTGCAATAAATCTAATTTCTGTAACTCACAGAACATCAGTTAAAGCTAGATTCGTTTTTTTTTTTTTTTACACAAATTAAAAAGAATTGATTGGAGGCCATCTATCAATGATTTCATTAAACACAGTATTGAAATTTCCTCTCCAAATAACTTTGGCTGAAGTGAAATGCTAAATCCAAGCTGAAAGAAGTATGTCGTTGTTCACTTTGTTATTAAAGGTATAACAATTGACTAGTACAAACTGTTCCTTATCCTTAGCCTAACACAAGTAATATCCATTTACCACAATCATCTTTTTCATAGTTTATTATTTGCCCTGTAAATTTATCTTGTAAAATAGCGACCCCCGCTGAGCGATTGCTGCCAAATGACAACAAAATAGCATGATTCAAATACCAACTGACAGGGGCGCCGCTAGCAATTTTGGGCCCTATAAAAGAATATGAGGTTGGGCCCCCTACCGCACCAAACATACACAATATTGCCCAAAGTATTGGGTCACCCCCTTCTAATGAACAGGTTTGACTACTTTAGTGATTTCCATGAGTACAAATCTTAATGTTTAAGCATATAATGATATTCTAGGGAATTGTGTGCTTCTAATTTTATACCAATAGTTTGGACAGGACCCTTTTCTATTCTAACACAACAATGTCTCTGTGTATAAGGCAAGGTTAAAAAAAAAAAGAAAAAAAAAAAGATTGATTTAGTCAGTGTGGAAGAACTTGACTGGTCTGCAGAAAGCCAAGTCCTAATCCGAGCTGAACACCTCTGGTGTGACGTCAAATACAGACCTTGAGCCAAAAAAAACTTTACCAAACACCAATGACTTGTACATACACTATATGGACAAAAGTATTGGGACACCTCCTTCTTTAGAACAGAAAAAGGCACTTCCGAAACTGTGGCAACAAAGATGGAAACATAATTCATGTATTTAAAAACTGTATTTTCATCTTTGTTGCTACAGTTTTGGAAGTGTCTAAAATGATTGTACGCATATGTACAAGTCACTGGTGTTTGGCATTGTCATGTTAGAATAGAAAAGGGTCCTGTCCAAACTATTGGTATAAAATTAAAAGCACACAATTCCCTAGAATATCATTATATGCTTAAACATTAAGATTTGTACTCATGGAAATTACTAAAGTAGTCAAACCTGTTCATTAGAAGGGGGTGTCCCAATACGTTTGGCAATATAGTGTACAAGCCAACCTAGCTATTCAAAATCTTTGTATGCAATTTCATAATATTGCCCTATTACTTTTTTTTTTATTTTTTTTTATTGTTTTTGACCATTAGGTATCAGTAACATAATTCATTCAGAACCTGTTCTATGGACAGACTTTCTGTACAACACTATTCTGCTGATATGGAATGAGTTTGACTACTTAATCAGTTATATTAATAGAAATGCTTCCCTGGAGCAAACTAAAAAATCCTAAAATAATAAATAGGATACCCCATAACACCAGCATTTCCAGCCGTATCCAACATTTCTCAATCATGATCTTACTCAGCTAAATGTGACTATTAGCTTAACAGCTGTATTCCTTGTTTGCTAGCTATCTATGCACATACAGCATACAATGTTAAAAATGTTCTACATTATGAACCTTAACCCAAAAACCTTTAGCTTCATACACTGTAGATAATTGTGACCCTGCCTGTGGAAACCCAGCTAAAGTACTTTTATTATTTTTTTAAACAGTGTATGAGTAATTCACTCCTTGATTTGCTTAATAAAAGCCTCCTTTGAGGTCGTTTTGACAGACATGTTTATTGTGTATTATTTTCAATGTGTTTATTGCTAAGTTTAGTGTGGTAAAATAGAAGCGCAGCCGTAATAACTCGAGTGCAGTGTATCTGTTGCCATGACAACCTCCCGCGCTTCCTGCTGCTGTTCTGTGTAATCAGAGTGAATTTGTAGATTTTCTATAGCAAAACTAAAATGTGTTTAAAAGTGCGACTGACCAAATCGTCCGGCTCGTTTTGCCCCCCTCGAACTCGAAGACATAATTTGATAGTTTAGCATCTGATCTCACTCAGTGACTCTAGGCTATGTAGGACGGGACGAAACCATGCAGTGAATAGGGGAAGATAATTTCGCCGGAGATGCAGAAATAAGCCGTAATTTTGTTTTATTTGTAACTCTTTGGTAGATACATTTATAATTTCTATTACACTATTACTACTACTGTTACTACTAATAAAACAGATCTCTGGGGGCCCCAAAAGTGTGTGGGCCCTTAGAATCGTCCTAACTTTTCCCCCCTTAGCGGCGCCCCTGCCAACTGAAGCGAAAGTATCCCGCGCATTCTCTTGTGTCTTGAACACCCCGCTCCTCGTGCTTCTCCTCCCATTTTCTCTTTACTCGCAGTCAGATGATAATTCAGAATACCCCTCTGCATCCGAGGAGTTTGAGGTAACTACCAAGCTAATGCTTGTTGCTGTTAATGAGTAGTTTTTGATTGTGTTTAATTCAAGACATTCCGTTTACCATATTACTATGACTGGCAATTTCTGTTATTTTGTTAACTTCTAAAAGAGTGCTTTTCAAATACAGTGTTTTTTGAAGTGTGTAGTGCTGTTTTGCAACAAAATCAAACTATAGAAGCGCCCTGAGAGAGAAAAAATATCTTACATTACTTAAATGTTTTCGGGTCTTTTGAGAGGGGGTTCAACGAAAAATCGTTCGCTGTCGGCAGGAAGTGGCTGGCAGTGGCAGCCGTCAGTACCTGCCGCTAAAAAAAAGTCGGAAAAAGCTGCAGCTTGCAGGCAGCGGCAGGAAGACAAATAAATGAGTAGGGGTGAGCGGGGCACTGGGGTTCAGAGTATAATCTTTTATCCACAGTAATTTCACACTTGTCTAGTACAAATATGTCGCTTTGTTTCATAAATACAGTGTATACGTTTTTCTTTATTTACCCTCAAAAATTGGAAGTGAAATGTGACAACATGCCCCGTAGGTGGGGTACATTGTAACATCTGAGGGGCACGTTGTAACATGACCATATGCAGGGGCGGATCAGAATTATCACAGAATAAAATATACATGTATTATGTGCTACCATTCAGCCGCGGCGATGACAGCGTAACGGAAAATAATGGCATAAAAACAAGTCTTTCACTAAACTGTGCACGATGTTTGCGCGCGCACGCAGCGCGCCTAGTAGTCCGCTTCATTAACAAATGACTCTTATGAACCGGTTCTTTTTGAGTCAAAAACACAAAGCGCAGCCCATTCACTAACGAATTGTTTTTACATTTGTTCGTGAATCAGATACTGCTTCTCGGTTTATTCAGAAGTCCTCTGAGAAATCTAATCCCGTCCGGATACGTCTGAGCTGTTCACTGGGCAGGAAAGTCATCTGTGCATTTGAATTGTGTGTAAGCATGTGATAACTAGATTGAAAAGTTTGAAAGACAAATTTATGCTGGCTTGTCTTAAAGTCTTGTTTAAGAAACATAAATAGTTTGGTCAGTTAGATGTTCTAGATGTTTGATAAAGTGTTGCTAGTTGGTTGCTAGGATATTCTGGGTGGTTGCTAGGCTCTTGCTATGCAGTTGCTGGGGTGTTGCTAGACTATTGATAGTGTGTTCTGGGTGATTACAGACATTCCCACCTCTGGTAATAACAGAAAATTAGAAAATCAAGCATTGTTTTCAAAACTGATCCAGTTTCAATGCTTTGATATTATTGTATTTCTTTGTAATGTTAGGAAATTCAAAAGTGTTACTCTTAAACTTACACTAAAACGTGATTTATACCATCTAAGTAGCCTATGTAATTTCAATAGAACCGCATGTCTTCTTTAAAGATACAAGCTCAGAAACATTTTATAACCTGTTGAAGTTTTTTATATTGTGTATTGACTTGGTACCATGATTTATTTTTCATTTTAAACAGTATTACTTAATTTTAATGCAATATTTGTGAACACAACTGTGCATGTCAGACAATAAATTCCCAAAAACTATGCATGGGGGCTTTCTTTGGTGTTGCCACCCCTCATAGACCCCATGCCACCCCTTTGCCACCCTAAAAATTATTTTCTAGATCCGCCCCTCACCATATGACAGCTTAAAATGTTATCTGATCTCATGAAAAAAAAAATTACAAGACAAACTAAAATAAAATAATTATTTATTTCAAATAAAATAATGGCGATTTTTAAGAATTAAAAATAATCAGATTTTTGAGTTTGACAATGAACACATTGCAACCATGCTTGGGATGGCCCACATAAACGAGCCAAAATGCTTTACATGTCTTGAAATAATAATTTCTGAACATTAAACATTGACTGTCAGTCTTTATTCACCCGTTTCTCATTAAAATGTATTAAAGTAAATAGTGTGAATTACATCGCTAATGTCATAGAATAGCACGGCAGGGCACATTGTAACGCAGTGTTACAACATACCCCATCTGCGCAACTGGAATTTAAAACTGGTCAGTGTCTTCTGCTAGTTATTGAGGCATAAAAAAATAATTTAAACTGATAAATAACAGATTGGAGATTAAAATAATAGCAGATTTGTCTAATTTTAAATGAGTAATAAAAACGTAGATGAAAAATTTACTTAAGCCAGAAATATAATTTTACTATGGTAAAATAAATGTTCATCGATATCTTCAAAAGACTTTTGAATTTTGGCCTACTTTTTTCTCTATATAATGTTGATATGGTAACTAGTAAATATTTTCAATTTGGTTATACTAGCATGTGTGGAAATATTTAAAACAGGTATGTTACAACTAACCCTGCATTACTTTGTGCCCCGCGCTCCCCTATATCAATTTATAACAAATGTTAATACTTATTTAAATAAGTGTAGGCTATATTAGTCAGTATTTTGTATTGATTAAAAAGCACATATAAAGAAGAAAATTATAATTTGGCTACACATTAAAGGTTGACTAACCTGCAACATGATGAGAGACGGCCTTGGTGAAGGATTGAATGCAATGCTGTCAGATTACCTCAAATCTCATTTGCCATTGAGAAAATATTACAGTCCAAAGCGCATAATATTACAGTAATAGTCATTCTCGTTGGAACGCGCTGATGACGCATCATGTCTGCACAAACAGGGTGCTCAGAGGTATGCAAATACATGTTTTGACAGGCAGGCAGGACAGCCTATCATAATGTTCAGACCGAACATTTTGATTGGATGAACATTTTATGTTCCCATGTCTTCCACAGAAGATATAAATCCATAAATAAATTTAGACCACTTAACTTAGTGATTGCTATCGGGATGTGGAGACTTTCAACCAGCATAAAAAAAATGTTTTTGAACCAAATCACCTACCCTGCCTTTAAATTCCTGCTGAATTAATATATATATATATATATATATACATACATACATGTATGTATGTATGTATGTATGTATATATATATATATATATATATATATATATATATGTATGTATGTATGTATGTATATATATATATATATATATATATATTAATTCAGTTGGAATTTAAATATTTAAGAGAGAAAGAAATGTTTATGTATTCATAGTGTATGCTTCATTTTTTATTATATATATAAATACTCAAACATTCATGGAACATGGTCTCATTAATGACCTTTATTTAAAATCATATCTTATAATCATATCATAATCATATTTTGCTGTGTTATGAAAGTTCAGTTTTACAATTGTAGTATGTCAAGAAACAGCATTGTTGTGTTTTTGTTTAATAAAGTAGCCTTTATATTCGTAACAGGCTTGGTATGAGGTAAAAGTCAGTGCTGTACAATGTAAACAGTGTCAAAAGTATCTGGTAAAACTTCCTGCTGTTGTCTCCTCCTTGAATGGTTTCAACATGACTGATGTGCAGTGCTTCTTTCTAACAAAAACAAAACAAAAAACAAAACACACTCAAATGTAACTTGTTACCAAACATTACTTGTGTAAAATAGATTTTTCACATAAACCTTCCATGTGTCATTTTGGATAAGAGCAGATACACCACCAACTCCTCATACGGGCCATATCATGCTGAAAAGCAACCATTAGCATGAATACACCACAGTCCGCATATGATGACGGTGCAGGAACACCCTGGAAAATAAAACATTTTCCTTATACACTTTATATGTTGCAACATGAATTAATAACTTCTTTTTAACAAGTTTTTAAAGTCCATCATCTTTATTGCAATTGAACTGTAAAAATATAATATAGAGAGAAAGAGATTAACATAGTGTTGAACCACTTAACCTTCTTGTAGGTATAGGCAGTAGCAAGACATACGTTATGAGTAGTTAAGCATCACACTGTTACTTGAACCAGGGAGCAGGTATCATTTAAAGAATAAAGAATAACTAAAATTTGCTGTCACATGCATAGAACTTCAGCTGGAACACAGAACAGTTTTTTTTTTTTTTTTTTTTCTGCATGGAACTCCATGGAACAGAATTATACAGTAGGGCTGTCAAAATGACTGAAAAACTAAATTCAAATTTTCTACTTTATCAAAATTAGAATTATATTCGAATTTAAAGGGCATAATTTCAGTAAGGGGGAAAAAAGCTTTTGGCTTCTCTCCTGAGGCCACAAGAAGGCGCATCGAGCAAAATATTATGCACGTTTCTTCAAAGCATAATAAAATAACACGACTATCTTTGAAAAAAAGTGCATAATGTTTAAAATAATGCTTATAAACCATATATAATTAATAAAGTTGCTTAAACAATTAGAAAAAAATAAAACATCACCATGCATGTATGTATAGTTTAATACAAAGGACCAAAAACCAATCACAAAGAGTAGGCTACTTTCTTCATTTAAAAACTTGACATGCAGTGGGATGGGGAAAACCCGCCATAAAGTCTTGAGACATGTTTTTTAAAAGTTGAACTTACATTAATTTTACATGGCTTTCTAAACATGCGTCTCTCTTGTGTGAGACGCGAGTGCAACGGTGATAGATGTCCCTATAGAAAATGCGATAAATATGCGTTCTGTGTGAATGGCTTGGTTTCAGTTTCTCCGTAAACAACATCTTCTCCACAATGATGCTCTCGTTTTCCACAATTTTTTGAATGAACAACGTAGCAGCGCTGCATCTAGTGGGTTCAACTGGATAGGCTAACAAAAGCATTAAAATGCAATGACAGCGACATCGTCGTCACATTTCGTGTGCCACTGATGATGCTGCCTGACACACACCTAAAATTCGAATGCAACGTTTTTGCATTCAAATGTGGATTTTTTCGAAAATTCAATTTTTTATTTATTTATTTTTTGACAGCCCTATTATACAGTATGTAAACCTGAACTTGGATACACAGTCAGTATCTCCATAACCACTAAGGTCAGTGGAGTCAAGGATGGTGCATCCTTTTAAGATTCAGCAGCAAAACCTGTAGAATACACAACGTTTCTACAATATAGCCTGTCTGTGTGTGTGTGTTTGTTGTTATTTCTTTTTTTAGTTAAGGATGCAACCTTTATCTAGATAAAGATGGGGAAAAAAATAAGCCTAATTATAATTAACATAGAAATGAACCAAATCAAAAATCACTGTCAGGCAAAACCCTGGATAAAAACAATGATTTCATTTTCAAAGACATTTCCAAAATTAATCATGAATACGTTTTTGCATGTTCTGTTCAAATTAACTTAAATTAAGATTTTGGAAATGCAGTAGCTACTTACCTGCCATAACTGATAGCCAGGTATGCAAAAGGTGAAGACAGAGCCAGAGAAAGAACGGTAGTTCTTAAAAGAACTGTTTGGTCAAAACTGAATAATAATAATAATAAAAAAGTCAATAAATTAATGGATATCAGACAATCCCTGACAAATGATACACACAAAAATATATGGTTAGTGTTGCACGTGTAACTTCTATAATTCCAGCCAAGCAACATTAGTTTTATATTAATCAGTAGATTCTTATAACATGTTAATATTTAACCCTAGAAGACCCAAATATAGAAAAAAATACTGTGAAAATATTTTAGTCAGTTTTAGTCAGTTTTTAGGGAAATGTTGTAATATTGCAACATTGGGCTCTTTGGGTAGCAGAATTTCAGTGATTTTACTCACTGTCTGAACAAATGTAGAAAACATCTAAAGGTTCATTTGCTGGGTGAAATGCTTCTGTAACCCCATTACAATAGTCTATATGTATTCACACTAATAATCACACAATAATGATAAAATAAGTCATATTTTTATGAAAAAAAAAATATTAGAAAAAATATGTTCTGATTATATTTACAAAACCTGATTAACTGAATGAAAGCTTTAAAATATTCTTCAAGACTTGACTTTAAAACTTTCTTCTCTTGTATCACAGTCCATCTCAAAGTCACTGTTTCCATTGTGGACAGCATCAGTGATATATCATACACATATGATGAGACAGTCTTTCTAGACTGGTGACATTCTGAAATGGAAAAAAAAAAAAATAATAACAATGATTATTTTCCAGGCTAAAAATATCAGTGCAAATTGATCCCAAACATACTTACACATTTTAAAAAATTCACCCATTCCACAGAATTCACACAATACTGTCTGATAGCTTATTGTGCCCTTCCACATTCCAGAACATTATCACCTGTCTCTCATGCAGCAAGCAGATATTTGGGCAAACAAGCAAAGGACCAGTATGTTTCTATTAGTATTTTTCACATGGAACAGGTTAGAAGTACAATTCATCCATGTAATGTGCAAGGTACACAGGCAAATTTTGCTACCCCTTTAACCCAACATTGCAAAATTACAACACTAACATAACAAGCTCAAAATCTAAAATGAATCAACAAAATCAATGCATTCAACAATACCTTAATATCTACATGGTCTACATATTAATAATCACAGAAAAAAATATTTGAGCATTTTACTTACTTGAATGTAGATTTATCCAGTCCAGTAAAACAAGATGATGTGCTTCAAGGGAAGTTCGCAGGTTGTGTGAGTTTATGGCCAGGTAAATAGGCCTATTTTTAAAATCTAGCATCCAATAGCATTGCAAGGCTGAATAATATGACCCATTATCTGTGTAAATGTGGTCTTAGAAGAAAACAAACAAACAAACAAACAAAAAAAACATGAGTAGCTTTCTTTTAGTCAAGCTAAAACTGATGTTGTAATATTACAACAGTGGGCCTTACAGGGTTAATGGTAAAAGCAATATTTGAAGTTAATGGTAGCCCCACATACTAAGACCAACAATTATTAGAAATGTAACACATGGCACATATATGTTTCTACTACTAATTACATTAATCAATTAAACTAAAGTTGGCAAAGTTATATTGTCTTTCACTAACATAAAAGTAAACTTCAAAGCAACAATTATTCATTACTCTGATCAATAATTTCCAAACGTACCGCTCCTACAATCGCCGCCATTACTGAAGTAATGTCTGTCGTAGTTACATGTGATTGATTGCTGCCACTTTAGTCGATACTGTCTGGCTGCCACCAAGTGGCAGGTCCCTCCTACTCTCCAGTTGCCAGCTACTGGCAGGTAGGACTGGGTTTTGTTAAAAAAAAAATTGATATTGATACCGATACCGATACGATACGATACCTTGACCTCGATACCGGTTCCTGAACGATACTTTTTTCTATTCCAATTTTATGAAATCAATTTTAACAAGATTACTGTCATGAATCTGGTCCATGGACCTCCATTTGTTCGCCACCAGAGGTCACCCTTCCATCGCATTGACTCTCACACCACACACTACCCCGGACTTCATTTCCCAGCAGCCATTTCCCTAATCACATGCTCACACCTGATACCCATCGCCACGTCACGCCAGAGCCTCGTCATGTCACAGCTGATCCGCCAGAACCACGTCACGTCACCGCTGATCATCCAGAGTCTTGTGACGTCCTGTCCACCACACCCAGATATTCAAGGTCAGTGCTTCGATTTCGCAGTCTGGTATCCAGTGTGAGGGATACACCACTGATGTCTGCACGTGCTACTGGTATCCCCAAACCCACTCACTCTAGCCCTCCTGTCCCTGAACTGAGTCCCCTGTCCGAAGTGCTTCCCATGATGGGGATCGTTTTATGTTGCATTTGGGCTGCATACACCACCACCGAACTGCCTGAGGTGGCGGCGTCCACTGAGATGTCTCCAGAGGTGGCGGCTGATGCTGCAGAACCTCTTGGGGTAGTGTCGCTCGCTGCTGTGTCTCCAGAGGCATTGTTGCCTAGTTCAGACCCTTTTATGGTGGTGGCGCCCAGCAAAGAACTCTCACTCGTTTCCTACGGTACCACTGTAGAACCTCCAGAGGTGGCGGCAACTGCTGCAGAACCTCCAGAGGCGTCAGTGGTATCCGTCTGCGAATCCTCGTCTAGCCCTGTCACGGCTATGGAGGCCGTCTGCGTATCCTCGTCCTGTCCTGTCATAGCCAGAAGGGCTGTCCCTGAACTCTTGTCCTGCCCTATCACGGCCACGGAGCCCACTAATGAACTGTTAGCCCGGGAAAAGATCAATGAACTTCTTATGTTCCCTGCCTCAGTCCTTGAGGCCATATATGCTCTGCCTGTCTCTTGTGTCTCAGTTTTCCCTAGGTCCCAGTCTCTGCTGTGGGTTCCTGATTCGTTGTGGTGCTTTCCTGATCCGTCGTGCTGTTCTCCTGCTCCGCCGTGGAGGTCTTCTGCCCCGTCTGCTCCGCCGTGGAGGTGGTCTACAATTCCGGTCTGGTGGTCATCTGCCCTGCCGTGGTGGTCTTCTGCTCTGTCTGCTCCGCCGTGGAGGTCGTCTGCTCCGCACTGGTGGGCTCCAGTTCTGTCTGCGCTACCCTGGTGGGCTCCTGCTCCGTCTGCTCCGCCCTGGAGGGCTTCAGCCTCGTCTGCGCCGCCCTGGAGGGCTTCAGCCTCGTCTGCGCCGCCCTGGAGGGCTTCAGCCTCGTCTGCTCCGCCCTGGTGGGCTCCAGTCCCGCCTGCTCCGCCTTGGTGCCCTGTTCTGCCTCAGTCCTCGACCTCTCCACTCCCAAGTGGACCTAGCCCTCCGTCCCTCCCTCTGTTCCGCCTCCGCTCCACCACCCTCTTGGATTGTGTAATGTTTGGAGCGTCTGGAAGCCGCTCCTTGGGGGGGGGGGGGGGGGGGCTATGTCATGAATCTGGTCCATGGACCTCCATTTGTTCGCCACCAGAGGTCACCCTTCCATCGCATTGACTCTCACACCACACACTACCCCGGACTTCATTTCCCAGCAGCCATTTCCCTAATCACATGCTCACACCTGATACCCATCTTGCAATCACACACACTACTTAAGCCATGGACTTCCTCTGTCAGATCGCCGAGTATTGTACGCAAATATCCTAGTGATAGCTACCCTACGAAGCCCTCTGAGTTGTCTTAGTCTTGCCTGTTTTCTCGTGTTTCGATTTCTGCCCGTGTTTCCTGGATTAACCCTTGCCTTGCCGTTCGGACTCTGTTTGCTGTGTACCTGGATTTACTCTCTCTGCCTTGCCCTGTTGGATATTGTTCGCCGATCATCGACCCACGCTTGTTCTAGGATTACTCTTTGTCTTGTCCCTGCCATACCTGTTTGCCGTTGTTTGACCCTGCCTGTGATTTGACTATGTTTCTAAATAAAAGCTTGCATATGGATCCGCACGTCTCACGTCTGGTTAGCCCCGTAACAATTACATTATCTAAAAAAGAAAGAAAAAAAAAATATTGGTTTTATTTTTTCAGTTTGACATTTTTACAGACTCAAATACTCATCTCCTGAGCCACTGCACGAAGGAACTAAAAAGCACAAAGGAACAAAATGTAACCAACACAATAATTCAGTGCGAATAGTTTTAATAAAGTTCAAATAGTTTTCAGTTTCCACATCTTTTAGGCTACGTTTACACCAGTGCGTGTTCTTTTTAAAATGCATAACTCAGACAGAATCATCATTTCTACCACTGATTTACTGATGAGCATTAGCTGCTTCTAGCGTCTGCCTGTGTTTTCTTGTGTTTGCTGTTATGACTCAGAGGAAGCTCATTTGCTGCTCATATGTCAATCAAATTATGCATTTATAGACCGCCCTGTCTCCAATGATAAACGTTCATTACACTTCTGCATTCAGTTCTATACATAAGAAACCCAGGAAAACCTTTTTAAGGATGAAACACGAAGCTAATAAACACGATTATGTCTGTCTATTTTCATATGAACACCAGGTGTTTACATTAGAAATGCTAAGCAGATGTAGAGATTAGCTTGATATAAAAGGCTACAAATAACATATTTCAGCAACATTATGTGGCCAAAACACACGTTAGACCGCAATCGAAAGATATTATAAACTCGATGGTGATTTAAAGTGAGTAAAAGCGGAATATAAATCCTATTTATTGTGTTATGTAGCATGATGCTACAGTGTGCATGAATGGTCACGTAACACGCTGTTATCGGTCATGCAGTGTGGACGATCTTTTCTGAAACGCAGTGTAAAAACCAGTATGAATGAGGATCGTTTTCATTTTAAAACACCGTTTTGCAGACCGATTGGTGAATGACTTCAAAGTACCACAAGAAGTATAGAGAGAAGATTGCTCCGTATGCTTTTGAAGCACTCTCGCAGAACTCTGATGTCAAACACAGCTCAATATGCGCAGTGCCGCAGTTGAACGCAGTCGAACACATCTAGTGCTGCATGCTTACTGGCTCACTGACGCTGACGAGATTAACCCCTTATGTATCGAAGTTTGGTACCAAACAACAAGACGTTTTTCGAATTCGATGGTATCAAGGCAATTCGGTCGGTGCCTAAAAAGTATGTAACTCAATACCAAGCCCTGATGGCAGGGCTTGTTTCAACTCATAATGTCATAATGTAATAATTTTCTCAAAACGTAATAAAATCTTGAGCTCATAATGTAATAATAATTTTTCAATGTAATAACAATTTTCCACATAATGTAATAGGTCATTGTATGAGAAATTTATTACATTATGAACACCCTGTGGCAGCTTATAATGTAATCACAGTTCATAAAGTAATACCAACACATAATTTAAAACAACGTTTAAAATATTATAATTATCTTTCAATATAATATATTCGACCACAAAACGTAATAATAGTTATCTTTCAGTCGGTCACTACGAGTCACGTCAGTAATGACCGATGAAATGGGATCTCGCTTAGAGAGACCAATCTACTTCGAGTGTAAACTAAACGAGCCAATGCACATTGGCATGCGATGATTGCATCCAGCTGCCGCTAATCGCAACGCGAGTATAATTAGGCAGCAGGTGCAACGCATATATACAGCTTTTCGCTTCGGAGCCGAGTGGTTATTTCATTCTGGTCATGACTTCTCTGCTACGAGTGAAGACTCTTCAAGTTCAGCGCGCTCTTGGGAAGCTCTGGTGCTGGCTGTACGGTGCTTCAGCGGTGGTGGTTCTTCCCGTGTCGAGTGGGTTGCACACATCAGGCTGCACTACCCCCTGTTGTGCTGCAGGCAGCCATCTCCCCTGTGTGCTTCAGCACACTAAAAAAGCAATCTCTGAAAGAGCATTCACAGGTGGACACGTCTTTTTAAAGATGCCCTTCCACCCGTGCATTTCTGGATGCGGTCGTTACCTGGCGCCAGGTGATGGTCACGATCGCTGCCTCACATGTCTGGGCATTAAGCACGCTGAGGCAGTGTTTGTGGACAAGTCATGCTCTCATTGTGGGAAAATGACCGTCGCGGAGTTGCAGACCAGGCTCTGTTTCCTGCAAAGGGGTGGGGTGCCCGTACCTCTGCCTAGATATACTTCTGGCAGTAGCCGGACTGGTCTTACGGTGACGGTGAGGAATTCCCCTCCGAGGACCCAACCTCCAAGGGCTCCTCCTTCCACCGGCACTCCGCAGCCAGTGGAGCTGCCCAGGGAACAGGCTGGACCCTCTCGTGGGGTACCACTTGTATCCTTTGGCACTCCCCCCAGATGATCGGATGTTGATCGCTGCATTGGAGGGTGAGCCAGACCTTTCTGGAGATGATGATCTGGCAGCACTGCCGCCTTCTGGCCAGCAATACCAGAAATGGATCCGGAAATGGTGGCTATGCTTGCCCGAGCCACCGAGAGGGTTGGGCTCGAGTGGAAGCCTCCACTGCGTCCCGAACCCTTGAGGCTTTGAAACCCTTTGTTTCTTGGGGTGGCTCGCGCTGATTCTCAGGGCCCCACCCCAGTGCCTTTCTTCCCAGAGGTCCATGATGAGCTCACTGGGTCGTGGATGGCACTTTCACTGCCAGAAACCGCCTCAGTAGCTCGTCAGCCCTGACCGGCAGTGCTTATGCAGCCTGCGGAGAAGGTGCCTCCGCCCTACACACCATGGCGTTGTTGCAGGTTCATCAAGCCAAGGCACTGAATGACCTGCACGAGGGTGGGCACGACCCAGAAGTTCTTAAAGAGCTTTGAGCCGCTACTGACCATCAAACACATCCTGCCCCTTTGTGCAGCTGCTGCCTCCACCCAGCCGCTGGCGGTAGTGCCTCAGTCTGTTTGTCGCCGAAGGCCTCTACTCCCGTGCAGCAAATGCAGCAGCCGCCAGTAAAGCAGCGCCGCCCCGCCCGTCCAGGCCCCTGCCAAAAATGATGGCAAATGAAAGAGCAAGAGGCCCTGAGACGGTCGACCCAGAGATGGAGGGAGCTGCTCTTCAGAAGATGGTGAACGCATCTGGGAGCTTGGCTAGTGCTCCCCAGTCCATCTTGTTGGCTCCTTTGGACCATCAGACTCGGCTATGCGATTCGGTTCACCCAGAGTCCTCCCAAGTTCAGGGGCATCCACTTCACTTCAGTGAAGGCGGCAGATGCCCCTGTCTTGCATGCAGAGATCGCGGTCCTATTGGCGAAGGATGCGATAGAGCCGGTCCCTCCAGCCAATTTGAAAACGGGGTTTTACAGCCCTTACTTCATTGTACCCAAGAAAGGCAACGGGTTACGACTGCCCTTGGATCTGCGCGTCTTGAATTGAGCCCTTCACAAGCTACCATTCAAGGTGCTCGCACCCCGAGATTTCAGCGATCGACCTGAAGGATGCGTATTTTAATGTTTCGATCCTTCCATGCCACAGGCCATTCCTGCGGTTTGCGTTCGAAGGAAGAGCATATCAGTACAAGGTCCTGCCCTTCGGGCTGTCCGTGTCACCCCGTGTTTTCACGAAAGTTGCGGAGGTGGCCCTTGTTCCCCTGAGAGAGCAGGCCATTCACATTCTCAACTTCCTTGATGACTGGCTCATTCTAGCGCAGACACCAGACACCACCGGACTCAGCTGGAGGGAAGGGATCCTCCGGTGTCTGGAGAGTGTCTAGCCCCGATCCAGAACCAGCCCTCCGGCTGCAGCTCTCTCCAGCCCGCCGTCCACGGCTCCCTCAAGCCTCAGTCAAGCCCGCCACTGTTTGCGGCTCAGTCAAGCCCGCCGCTGTTCACGGCCAAAGCAAGCCCACCACCGTTCGCGGCTCAGTCAAGCCCGTTTGTTCCCGGCCAACGCAAGCCCGCCACCCACTAGACTCCATAGTTTCCCCCTGGAAAATTTTGAGGGGGGCCATAAGTTATGGCCGCCGGAGTCCCCTGATCCGCCATGGCTCCCGTGTCTCCTGTTCTGCCCTGGAGGCCTCCCCGGTGTTCCTGTCCTACACTGGCCTCTAGGGCGCCCCCCCCCCAGTGGAACTGTTATGGCACGGGACGCGCCTTCCGGGAGGGGGGAATATCTGTTACGTGTTGGTTCCCGTTTATTTCCGTTTTTTGCCCTTATTTGGTCATGTTTCCTGTTCCCTGATTAGATCATTCTGTTCCATCTGTGTTTATTAATTATCTCATTAGGTCTCTTTGTTTGGTTCAAGTTTATAAGTCCTCAGTTCTCCCTCAGTCTTAGTCCGATCTTAGTTATGCTTAAGTGTGTGTATTCTCCTCGATCCTGAGTTTTGCTATTAAATGTTACTTATTACGAAGCCTCCTGAGTCTCCAGCGTTTCCCTGTCAGACACACTGTGACAATAAGTTTCCGCTCTCTAATTATGTAATTTTATGTAATTATATATGTGTATATATATATATATATACAGTTAAAGTCAAAAGTTTACATACACATTGCAGAATCTGCACACATTGCAGAATCTGCAAAATGTTAATTATTTTACCGAAATAGGGGGATCATATAAAAATGCATGTTATTTTTTATTTAGTACTGACCTGAATAAGGTATTTCATCTAAAAGATGTTTACATATAGTCCACAAGAGACAATAATAGTTAAATTTTATAAAAATGACCACGTTCAAAAGTTTACATAAGCGTGATTCTTAATACAGTGTTGTTACCTGAATGATCCACAGCTGTTTTTTTTTTTTGTTTTTTTTTTAGTGATAGTTGTTCATGATGTCCTGAACAGTTAAACTGCCCACTGTTCTTCAGAAAAATCCTTCAACTCCCACAAATTATTTGGTTTTTCAGGATTTTGTGTATTTGAACCCTCTCCAACAATGACTGAAAACCCTTTTGAGATCCATCTTTTCACACTGAGGACAACTTGGACTCATATGCAACTATTACAGAAGGTTCAAATGCTCACTGATGTTTCAGAAGGAAACATAATGCATTGAGAGCCAGGGGGTGAAAACTTTTTGAATATGAAGATCAGCGTAAATTTGACTTATTTTGTCTTCTGGGAAACGTAAGTATATTTTGTAGCTTCTGAAGGGCGGTACTAAATGAAAAAAAAAAGAAGATATTTAGGCAAAATAAGAAAAATGTTCACATCTTCATTCTGTTCAAAAGTTTTCACCCCTGGCTCTTAATGCATTGTGTTTCGTTCTGGAGCATCAGAAAGCGTTTGATACTTCTGTAATAGTTCCATATGAGTCCCTCATGGATTTCAGAATCATACAGTCATTCTTGGAAAAGGTTCAAATACACAAAAATGCTGAAAAACCAAAGAATTTGTGGGACGTGAAAGATTTTTCTGAAGAACAGCAGGCAGTTTAACTGTTCAGGAAAAACAAGGGACTCATGAACAACTATGACCAAACAAAACAAAACAAAAAAACAAAAAACAAGAGCAAAAACAAAACAAAACAAAACAAAAAACACAGCAATGGATCATTCAGGTAACAACATTTGGGTGATCCCTCTTATTTTGGTAAAATAATTTGCAGATTCTGCAAGGTGTATGTAAACTTTTGACTTCAACTGTAAGTGTGTGAATATATATATATATATATATATATATATATATATATATATATATATAGTCATGTAAATGGTTGTTATAAAAACTTGTTTAAATTCTACAAAAATGTATAATATATTTATAATTTTGGCAATATGATTCTCTATAGACACACTTTTATCTTCCTCAGGTAAATGTCACGTAGCTGACACGTTCTTCATAGGCTGATATACTGATGATTTCCCTTGTTGAAACAGCTTATAGGCACAGAAATGATGTGTGATTGTAAGATGTACTTTATTTTTCAACATATCCTCTGATGTACATTCATGTTATAACATATTAAAGTGAAGAAATTCGTGCTCCATGCTGCCGTTGCCTGAGGCAGATAAAGTGATCTATCCCAGACTACGTTAGACTTTGGAAACTTTTATTTGTTTTTTCCAAATTTGTTCATAAAAAAATGCCTTCAACTCAAGGACGTAGAATTTAGTATGGGTGCAACTGAACTGTTCCTAGCAATAATTTTGATCAAACAATTAAAATATATTTAAATGTAACCACTGTCATACCACGGACATTACCTGAGAAGTTAAAGTAAATATGTAAACAAACTGTGCTCTTTCAAAGATGTGCATTTAATGCATGGCCAAAGTAAGAACATAATCTAAGTGTTTAAAACATGCAAAGTAGGACTGCCAATTGTTCCTGTATTTAAGTAACATTCCATATTAAATCCATACGGAAAGCAGTTTATCGTGTCACGCCCACTTTAGGGAGCTAAACACTCTCAAACAAACAAACAAAAAAAAAAAAAAAAAACAAACAAAAAAAAAAAAAAACCAAACAAGAGCACCCTTAGTTGAAACTGTAATAATAACATATTTGGCAAACTCTTCTGTGCATATTTGCATTTGCGCTTTGGAGAGCATCAGATGTTTCTATTTACAACATTTGCAGCGTTTAGCAGTGTAGTCAGTTATAGACACATCTGTTGAACCTATGAACTGAGATGAGTGACAGGCTCAGTGCATTTGAAATTATAAAGGGAGCACTCTTTGCACGCATTCTAGCCTATCTGTAATGCATTCAGAATTTTAATAAAAGATTTTTTTTTTTTTTGTTTTTGTTTTCAAGATACTAAAAGGAACAATGTCCCCTCCCTAAAGTTCAGCTATAGTTTAGTTATTCTGTTATTAGCAATTATTATATAATTATGACAATATTTTTGGTGAGTTTATAATGTAATAAATTTCTCATAATGTAATAATTATTACATTATGAGCTTAAGATTTTATTACGTTTTGAGAAAATTATTACATTACGAACATTTTATTACAATAATAATGTAATGCTTATTACATTATGTGCAGTTTTTACATTATGAATTGCTACTGCTGCCAGCTACTAAATTTTTTTCCTGAACCCCTTCTGGAGAGAGTATGTCAGTCACCAACAAAAGAGTCCAATTTTTTTTGTGATTAAGTCTAATAGAATATTAGAATGCCCCTACAATTCAAGTTATGAAAGAAAATACCCCTGTTTGAGGGTGTTTTTTGTTTGTTTGTTTGTTTTTATATTTATAAGATATCCACCTTATTCTTCAATGCGGAAGAAAGCCTATGGTTGTGATTTCCAGTTCATTAGCTGCTATAACGTGCAGTAAACTGTAAAATTGTTTGTACTACAAACCAGTGTGTTCATAATTAAGATAATACATTAAAATAACATGGTAAGACACACCAATTTGCAATATCAAGCAGCAAAACAAGCTGTTTTATACAGCTAAAAATAGCTGGACGTGAATGAGCCTGGAAGCCAGACTCATAAAATTTACAAATGGCCGCTCCCACTCTGTTTTCTAATCTGTTTTTGAACTAATCAAGTGAGCCAATGATTTAATGATCCATACATAAAGACTTCAATTCTAATTAATTCATCCATTTGAACAAATAGTTTGATTGAATGATCCAAAGAATAATTTATTTAAAGAGGGACTTGCTACCACCTACTGGCAGTTTTAGTCATGTTTATTTATCCATGACAGGCCTAAACCAGCCAAGGTACCAGGCCAAAAACACTCAGCAAAATACTGGTTTAATCTACATGGTCAGCACCAAATGTCTCTACCAAGATAGAACTTGACATTTTTGACATTGTGGGGTAATTTCAGGCACCACAAGAAAAACATCATAAATCATAGCTCATTTAATAAAGCTTACATTTTTGTTAAATAAAAATATTTAAAAATTAGACAAATTTTGAATTCATTGGGTAAATTTAGCTACAGGACCCCCTCTCCCATCATCCCCCTTGAAATTGTTTTTACAATTCGACCACTGGCTATGTCGAAGTTCTGACACTAGGGGTCGCACTTGGGAGCCCAAACACCTCTGATATCATTGAGAATTTTGCATAGCTTACCACACCCCAAATATCCTGGTACAAATAGGCCAGTGTGGCACTTGTTCTGAGGAGTCAAGATATGTCTCAACCCTTTCAGGGGCAGTTCAGAGTTGTGGCATAAGGGACACAACATCTCTCTTCCCTTCATCAGGGAACATTGGTTACCATATGTAACATTCTCTTTTAGTCAGTCACGACATTGTGTCGAAGTTCACACAACACTAGGCATCTCTATACTAAATGCCACAGCTGCTGAACTGTGTTATGAGTCCATGGTGGTGCAGATGTTGACAATCCAGCGTATCAGCGCATCTCTCCTCCTTGTAACCCTTCCAATGTCCAAGACTTATGACCTCATTCTCCAACATCCGGGAGAGCTGCCATATAAGGCAGAGGTCACCTCAGCCGGCACCTTTCCTCATCTGAGAATAAATAAGAATAAAATAGCATCTGGTGGGGAAAGAACATCACGGAGACCACATCCTACCCGAAGGGGAGATACATCCTATGGACTCACTAAAAGGGAGTACAACATAGGGAAGATTTCTGTGATGGGCTCCGCATAAGGGGAGAAATACCAAGCACAGAGACAAGCGACAGATCAGCTGTCTGTCCAGGGAAAATACAGTCTTTATTAGGAACAGAGCAGTGGATTAATACACATATGGGACCACCGTAGGGAGTCACAACATATGGAGCACCAACCCATTACGAGAGTTCATTCGAAGGATACTTACAAGTAATGGGTTCTTGCAGCGAGTTTCTCCGCCAAACTCAGCTACGCAAAGAGTGCTTGAATGATGGAAAGGCAGTCCAGGGTTCATAAAAAGGAACTGAATTGGACTCCCTGAATCAAGGATGAACTGGCTTATACTCGCAGATACGGAACCTAGCGAATGTATAGATGTAGCCCAGCCTGCAGCTCTGGACCTGTCTGCTAATGTGGCACCACGTGCTATGGCTGTACCCTCACAGTGGCTGTAATGCCACTGAACTTCGATTTCATTCGATTCCACAATTTCATCAGCTACTCGTGCACTTCCAGGAACAAAGAAACTGGGGCAGTGCATAGCTAAGTGTAACGCTTGGACCCAAGAACCAATCATCCAACTGAGAGTGCTCATGCCAGGGTGGAGAAGACCACTCAGGCCCAATGCTCTCAGCTGCCCGAGTTAGCACAGCTGCCATCTCAGCGTCATCAGCTCACATCACTCCATAAAACATTCTTCAAGAACTCCACAGATCTATCCAAATTAATTTTAGCATATTCAAGTCAGTCTTTTATGTTCTTCTTGGTCAAGAGTGACATTCGGCAAGATGCCCCAACATGAAGGCCACACTTGTCTAGTGTTCTTCTTATACTCTGCCTGAAATGATTTTTTCCCTCCTTTCATTGGGTCATCTTGCAAGTCTTTGGCAGTACATTTCTTCTCTGTAGCTCTTGTGAGAGCTCTGTTGACTTTGATATAATTTTTACTCAACTTTAGCTTTTAGTGCATAGTACTGCTAATTTAGTTTGTTGGTTTTCGACATAAAACTTGATGATTTGTAAAATTTGAAATCATTTCAGAGTGTGTATGAGTACTTTTTGAACATTTCCAGCACATTTTAATAATACAGTGATTATATTGATAACCACAATAATTTTGGTCACTATAATTGTTATAGAAAATTTTCATACAGTTTTGATTACAGTATTTAGTTCCTGAATAGCACTGTTAGGTGAATAGTAGCCTCCTGGTGCTACAGTTTTTGTTTGATTTGTATCTTTGTGGTATTGCTAGTAATTTTTTTTTCATTTATTACTGACTGTTTACTTGTCTTTATGTAACATTTTGTATTAAAATGAAAAATTACACGAGTCACAACCATTGAAAACAACTTTTTTTTATGTTATGTTAAAAATAATCATTTGCTGAAAAAATATGTTCATTGTATTGTTTTCATTTTGACATATTGACTATTGTTTTCATCTGAAAATTGATTACTCAGTTTTGGTCAACCACCTGTCCAGAGTTGACCAGAGACCAGGCCATTATGTACTGAATAATTCTGAATCTGTTCTTTGTAGCAGAAGCAAGAACAGTGACACCAACAAACGCTATGGACTTGGGACTTTTCACAGATGAAAAGTTGTTTGATTTTTTCTGTCAAAACAAGACAAAGATTTCTACAATAGAAAAGCCGCTGATGTTTCTTCGCCTTCTCAAGGACAATAGACTCATTACAAAAGAATGTTTTGTAAGTTTGATCTTTGAATTTCAGATTAATATGTCGATATGAGATATGTCAAGATTCTATACATCTCATAATTTTTTTCTTCTTTGTTTGAAGCAAACACTGGAGAACAATGCTGATGATGATAGTTTATATCGTATGTTGGAATGTATTGAAAACAGCGGAATGAAGGAGGTTAGAAAGTTCTGGCAATGTGTGGACCAGGACCATATTTTACAGCGTTACCTCCAACTCTCTGAAATCACTAAAACGTTGAAGAACGGTGAGAAATCATCAGTCAATCTATCTATCTATCTATCTATCTATCTATCTATCTATCTATCTATCTATCTATCTATCTGTCTACTTGTGGAAAGAGACTGACAAATGGTGAAAAAAAACTATTTATCCTTTGGGCAGACAGTCCCAACAATCGATCAATCAGTCGATCGGCTGGTCAGTTGATCTGTGTGTCTTTTTCTGTCTGAATAATTAGACTGACATCTGCAACCATATTTTTTTCATTTCTAAAGTTTCTCCAGCTCCTCTGAGAAATTTTTTTGGGAAAGAACAGTGAGATTAAAGTGAAATCTGTGTAAAGTGAAACTGAATAATTAGACCAACATCTGCAACTGTACTGTTTTATTTCCAAAGACTCTCCAGCTCTTCAGAATCATTCTGTGAGGAAGAACAATGTTACCGAAGTGAAATCAAAGGAACAAGATATAGGAAAAGAACAAGAGGTTAAAATGATGAGGACAGAGATCAACTCTGTGAATAACCAAGCTGGCCCATCATCACAAAGCACTAACAGCCAGATGAAAACATCTGAAGATGTGGAGAAAGGTGAGATCTCTGACAACAGGTGAAAAAAATCTAAGAAAAATGTAATGTTGAAAAATCTCAGATCCTCTGCGTGGCAGCTCTGTCTTGTGTCACAGAAAGATACTGTGTTATAGCTTAATGTGGTAGTCATATTGCAATGTATAATACATACTAAAGCAGCATAGTAGTTGTATATAAGTGCAGCTACATGTATGTGTTATCTATTTTCATGCTACATGTTTAAGTTCGTGCTATTTATTTATCTATCGGGCAGACAGTCCCAACAATGAATCAGTCGACACAGGCCAGCCAGTTGATCTGTCTGTGTTTGTGTCAGTCTGAATAATTAGACTGACATCTGCAACTGTACTGTTTTATTTCTAAAGACTCTCCAGCTCCTCAGAATCATTCTGTGAGGAAGAACAATATGACCAAAGTGAAATCAAAGGAACAAGATGTAGGAAAAGAAAAAGAGGTTAAAAAGATGAGGACAGAGAGCAGCTCTGTGAATAACCAATCTGGTCTATCATCACAAAGCACTGACTGCCAGATGAAGACATCTGAAGATGTGGAGAGAGGTGAGTTCTTTGACAAATGGTGAAAAAAATCTAATGGTGAAAAACATCAGACCCTCTGTGTGGCAGCTCTGTCTTGTGTCACAAAAAGATACTGTGTTATGACGATAGTCATATCATGATGTATAATGCATATTAAAGTAGTATTTATAAGCGCAGCTACATGTTTGTAGCATTTGTGTTCATGTAGTATGTAGCATCTTTGTTTGGATTGTGAATAAAATGCAGTCTTTGCCTTTATGTTTTAAATGGCTACAGATAGTTTGGCCTGCAACATCTTGTTCACGTACTCATATTTTCATTCTTTCTTGTCTATTGCTTAAAAAAATTAAATAAATATTAAAAGATCATCAGTTGGTTTTAGGATAGTACTTTTGCTTGTACGAAACTCCTGATTGGAATTTAAGAATGTTTGAAATTAAGAAACAAAAACATAATTATTCCTATTGTTATTAATTATATGTAATAAAAATATTTTATTCAATACTCCTTTATTAAAATGTTATAGTAAAATAGTATTATTGCAATATATTTCTTATTGCGTTATATTTGTATTTAATAATCACAATATAAATATTTATACACTACCAGTCAAAAGTTTTTGAACAGTAAGATTTTTAATGTTTTTGAAAGAAGACTCTTCTGCTCACCAAGCCTGCATTTATTTGATCCAGAGTGCAACAAAAAACTAATAAAATTTTGGAATAATTTTACTATTTAAAATAACTGCTTTCTATTTGAATATATTTTAAAATGTAATTTATTCCTGTGATCAAACCTAAATTTTCAGCATCATTACTCCAATCTTCAGTGGCACATGATCCTTCATAAATCATTCTAATATGCTAATCTGCTGTTCAATAAACATTTTATTATTATTATTATTATTATTAATAATATTATTAATAATAATATTTAAAACAGTTGAGTAAATTTTTTTCAGGATACAAGTGATGATAAAAACATTTATAATGTTACACAAGATTTCTATTTCAGATAAATGCTGTCCTTCTGAACTTTATATTCATCAAAGAAACCTGAAAAAAAAAATCTGCTCAGCTGTTTTCAACATAATAATAATAATAAATGCTTTTTGAGCAGCAAATCAGAATATTAGAATGATTTCTGAAGGATCATGTGACTTGAATAATGATGCTAAAAATTCAGCTTTGAAATCACAGGAATAAATTACATTTTAAAATATATTCAAATAGAAAACAGTTTTTTTTAAATAGTAAAAGATATTTCAAAATTGTACTGTTTTTGCTGTACTTTGGATCAAAGAAATGCAGGCTTGGTGAGCAGAAGAGAATTCTTTAAAAAACATTGAAAATTACTGTTCAAAAACATTTGACTGGTAGTGTATTTATAGTCACATTGAATGGGTCAAAAACCATGGGAACTGAAGAAGTTTAATTAGGTTCTTGGAAAGAGTAAACCCAAGTGTGAACAACGGTTTTCCCTCAGATTCCAAAAACAGCCCCCAATCATTCAGAGGTGTATATATATATATATATATATATATATATATATATATAGTAATGAGGATGCTGAGGCTCAGTTAGAATCCATGTGCGGGAGTTTATTTAGGGCAGTTGCAACAAAAGACGAGAGTGAGCAGGCAGGCAATAGGTCCAAGCAAAAACATCAGTCAGATCAGACAACCAAAACAAAGGGGATAATTAAGATAATCGAAAATCAGGGAACCAGGCAGGATCAAACACAGAGTAAACAGACAGGAACAACAGGAAGATTGCTCGGTAAGGCAGGTAAACTGGCAATACTTTGCAATGAGTACAACTATGGTCTCTGGTTATAAAGCAATCAAACAGGAAA
This sequence comes from Spinibarbus caldwelli, assembly GCA_039654775.1. Classification (NCBI taxonomy): domain Eukaryota; kingdom Metazoa; phylum Chordata; class Actinopteri; order Cypriniformes; family Cyprinidae; genus Spinibarbus; species Spinibarbus caldwelli. The sequence continues at coordinate 11,597,353 of CM077219.1, read as the reverse complement.
TGAGTGTAGAGGAAACACAAGGAGTGGACTCCTGGAGCTCGACGTGGACGTCCCTGTGGTCGTGGCGCTGGTTGGTCGGACCTGGCTCGATGAAATTCCTCAACGAGAGATGGATCCAGAATGTCACGGACAGCTACCCATGATCGCTCCTCAGGTCCATAGCCCTCCCAGTCCACCAGATATTGGAGCTGACCCCCTCTTCGTCTCGAGTCCAGCAGTCCAGCCCACTGGAGAAACTGTCAATAATGACTAGGATAGTGGTGAAATCGTTGGAGGGAGACAGATCGGTAATGAAGTCTATGGATAGGTGGGACCAAGGGCGTTGTGGAATTGGTAGTGGTTGGAGGAGACCGGAGGGCAGTTCCTTAGGGGTCTTGGACTAGGCACAGATTTGACAAGATTTTACATAGGCGGTGACCTCTCTGGCCATTGCAGGCCACCAGAATGAATTTTGTAACAGATGGAGAGTGCGAGAAATTCCGGTGTGGCCTGCACTGATGGAAGTGTGGATCCACTGCATGACATGTTGACGTAGACATAGGGGCACATACTGTTTGTCAGGGGGCAGTGAGCGGGTGGTGGTTCAAGTTGTTGTTCTCGTTGTAACTCCTCCATGATGTCCCAGGAAACTGGAGCGAGGATGACAGAAGGAGGGAGTTATGGATTCTGGAGTGAAATTTCCGGTAGGAAGATCGTATTGTCTGGTGAGGGCATCTGCTTTACAGTTATTACTGCTGGGTCGATAGGTTACTATAAACTGGAAGCGAGTGAAGAATAAAGACCAACGAGCTTGGCGTGGGTTAAGGTGTTTTGCACTTTTTATATACTCTAGATTCTTGTGATCTGTGATGACTTGAAACGGGTGGATCGCTCCCTCTAACCAGTGTCGTCATTCCTTGATGGCTGCCTTCATTGATAGCAGTTCCTTGTTCCCCACATCATAGTTACATTCAGCAGTGGTTAGTTTCCTTGAAAAGAATGCACATGGATGCAGTTTGCCTGGTTGGCCATGCCTTTGTGAGAGTACTGCCCCAATTCCACAGTCGGAAGCATCCACTTCTACGACAAATGGTAAACTGGGGTCTCGGTGTTTCAGAATGGAGGCAGACGTGAATTTCTCTTTTAGGGGGTTGAAAGCATTGTTGGCCTCTTTAGTCCACCTTAGTTTTGTTGGTTTACATTTTAGAAGTGATATTAGGGGGGACACTACTGTGCTGTAGTTGCAGATGAAACGTCTGTAGAAGTTTGTGAAGCCTAGGAATCTTTGTAACTGTTTAACTTTGGAGGGGTTGGGGCCATTCGCTGACTGCTTGAACTTTTAATTCATCCATCTTGACTCCATGGTGACTTATGGGGTAGCCTAGAAAAGAGGTCTGATTAACATGGAATTTGCATTTCTCTGCCTTGAGGTAGAGTTGATTTTCCAGTAATCGAGAAAGGACTATTTTAACATGGTTGATATGTTCCTCCTCAGACTTAGAGTAGATTAAGATTAAGTCATCAGTATAGGCTACCACAAACTGGTTGAGAAGATCTTTGAAGATTTCATTGATGAATGATTGGAAGATAGCGGGTGAGTTGGCAAGCCCATATGGCATAACTTGGTATTCATAGTGCCCCCTGGTGGTGAGAAAAGCAGTTTTCCACTCGTCGCTCCCTCCTTAATCCTGATTAAGTTGCATTCTTAAGTCCAGTTTGGTTTAAATGGTGGCTTCCTGCAGCTGTTCTAGTGCAGATGGTACTAAAGGAAGTGGGTAACGAAATGTGACTGTTACATTGTTTAGTCCTCTGTAATCAATGCAGGGCCTTAATCCTCTGTCCTTCTTTTCAATGAAGAAGAACCCTGCAGCGGCTGGAGACGTGGATGGACAAATAAAACCTGAGTTCAGAGCTTCTTCAATATATTCCTCCATTGCTTGGTTTTCGGTTCTGGAGAGATGGTAGACTTTGCTTTTGGGAGGCATGGCATTGGGAAGCAGATCGATAGCGCAATCCCAAGGTCAGTGTGGTTGCAGTTGTGTGGCCTTGGTCTTGCTGAAAACCTCAGAAATATTGTGGTAACAGGCGGGGATGCTAACAGTGTTGTTGACGCCTCTCCCTTTCCTCCTCGGACAGCTGTGAGACATAGGTTCATCGTCAGGGTGTGTTTCAACTGTGACGAGGATCTGTGAGTTGTGCTGATTTCCTCTGCCACTCTTGTGTTTCGGAGCTTGTCTCATGAGGTTGTTGATTTTAATGGCAAGAGTTACAAATTCAGAAAAGGATGAATCCTCTCCTTTGCAAGCCAGTTCAGTTTGCAGTTCGCTGTTGAGACTACGGTGAAACATTGCTTTTAAAGCGACATCATTCCAACCACTCTGTGTAGCAAGCGTTCTGAATTCGACAGCATATTCAGCAGTGGTGCGGTTACCTTGTGTGATGTTGATAATTTGCGTCGATATATCTTTGCCCCTGCGGGATATTCAAACACTTCACGGAGCTGTTGGATAAAATAATCCACTGAATATTTGAACCGTGAGTCCCAAACCACTGCAGCCCATTCGATAGCTCTGCCAGTTAACAGCATCATTAAAAATGCACATTTCTTTTCCTCTGATTCAAATTTATCCCATTGATGATCAAAGTAAAGTCTAACCTGACGAATAAAGCCTTTACATTGTTCAGCAGTACCGTCAAACTTCAGGAAGGGCAAAGCTTACCGTCCTCCGCGTGGGCGGTGGAAATGATCGGATATAGTGTGTTAGATGTTTGTTGACTGATTGGAGCTTGGTGAGTTGTTCTTGGTAGCTCTTTAACATCTCGCTTTGATAAGCGAATGGCGCTTGCAGATTCGAAACTTCCGCTGGATTCATGGTAGGCAAAGTATTCTGTAACGAGGACGCTGAAGCTGTGTTCGAATCCATGTGCGGGAGTTTATTTAGGGCAGTTGCAACAAACAAATATGAGAAGGCAGGCAGAGGGTCAAAACCAAAGTAGCAGTCCAATCTGTCAACATACAAAGGGGTAATCCAAAAGGCGAGAGTGAGCAGATAATCCAGATAATCGAAAATCAGGGAACCAGGCAGGATCAAACACAAAGTAAACAGGCAGGAACAACAGGAAGGCAGGTAAACTGGCAATACTTCGCAATGAGTACTTCTTCTTCTTTGGATTTATTGGCGGGTTGCAAACCAACTGGAAATTTGCATACTGCCACCTACTGTACTGGAGTGTGACGAAGATGGAACACAAGGAAGATTTTCTATATTCTGTTCTTAAGACAGCTATTTCTCAGGAACTTCATTAAAGCTGTAATAGTTTTATCAAATTCTATTCCTGCCTTTAAAATATTATATAAGGTAAATTCCATAATACCCAGGGCTTGCATATCTCTTATAAGATCAGATCTTTCCTGTTCATTTTTTTTTTTTTTTTTTTTTACATCTAATCAAAACATGCTCAACAGTTTCCATTTCCTGACACGTATTACATAAACCACAATTATGTTTCCAGATTAAATGGAGTGTTGCTTTAAGATTAGTATTACCCATTCTTAATCTTGTAAATATAGTAAAGTCCTTTCTACTTATATGATGATTAATTTTACCTTATTTTATGTTACTTTGTATTCTATAAAAATGTCTTCCTTTTTTATATGAGTTCCAGTATTTCTGCCATTTACTCCTACAAACTTGCTTAATCACAGTCTTTCCTTCTGTCCTGCTTAAAGTGATTGCTACGCTAATATTATCCATTTTAAGTGCTTCTTTAGCCATTTTGTCTGCTGTTTCATTCCCTTGTATCCCTACATGTGCTGGTACCCATAAAAACTGCACTATACTTCCCATTTGGCTTATTCTATATAAAATTATCAGTATTTATATTAGTATATCTTTCCTGCATGACTGAAAGGTTTTCAAGCTTAAGAGTGATGCCATTGAATCTGAACAAATTAAAACTTCCTTTCCTGAGTTTGCCATCTCCCATTCATACCATTCTAGTGCCATCTGAATGGCGACTAATTATGCCGTATATACTGATGTTGCATCAGTTATTCTTTCTTTATTCCCACTTTTAAATTCTGGTACATAAAATGCTGCACCCATTCGCCTTGTCTCTGGGTTTTTAGATCCATCAGTGTACATCTGGATAAACTCAGAATAAACAGTATTAATATGTTCTAGTTTATTATATTTAATTTCACCTCCAGTCTCTCCTTTTTGTATTCTGTTATGTATTGTAATGAATAGAAGTATGGCCTCTGGTTATAAAGCAATCAAACAGGAAATGAGTGTAGAGGAAGCAGAGGGAGTGGAACACAGTCAGTACTCGGGTGAAGGCTCCCTCTGCTTGTTTGGCATTACACACAAACACACACACACACACACACACACACACACACACATATATATATATATATATATATATATATATATATTCTACTTTATTACAAGAGTACCCTACCGGTCAATAATTTAAACAGGGACAATAATTTAAAATAATAATAATTAAAAAAATTATTTTAAAATAATATCATAATGTTGTGTAATTTATATTATAGTATAGTATAATATTAGTATCTAATATAATAGACATAGCCAGTTTTACTCATTTAAAGGTTAGTGATAAAATAATTACTTTATAATTGTATTGGAGTCTTACACACATGCTATGCAGTTAATCTGAGTAGTGCATTAATTTGAGTGGTGACAACTATTATGGGAGTGGCTTGATGGAGTGCAGGAAATGCAGATAACATGATCTTGACTCTTAAGATACTTGAACTAATGCTGTCATGTAACATATCTGCTTCAAAGATAAAATCAAATGAATTGCTAATTACAGCATTGAAATAAAAAGGTAAAGCCTGTACAAATACTAGAAATTGTGAATATAAATAACTGGGAATCATGTAAAAAAATCTAAATAAAAAAATGAATAAAAAACAGTGCACATTTCCTTTATCTATTATACCATTTATGTTATTTTGTTCACTTGGTGGTTTCCTTGTAGAGGTCCAGAAATTTGTGAAGTTTTTCATCAGGCATCTTTTTTAATTATATGATGTCATTATGTTGCTGTCATGCCACCAGCCAATTGCTGCCTTGCTGATTGTGGTTTCGAGTATTGATACATCTGCCCTTTTCAGGGAACACGAGAACATGCAGTAATCTCAGACAACTTAATCCAGATATTTGGACTATGTGCATAAACCTTGCGCGCAGTATAAAAAATGAACTTGGAACAATACATTTATTTATCTGTGTTAATTTTAGTTATTAAAAAGACAATCGTTCAGTGTTTGTTCATGTTTTTGTTGCTGTTACATGACGGTGTCTGACTAGGGGCAAGACGTGGGCTGATGACATCATCGTTTCAGAAAATATACGGATTTGCTGTACACACGAAAACGCAAGGGTGGCTTTTTCAGATATATCCATTCTGGGACCCGGTTTCAAAAAATATCGGTTTCACTCTCCCAAAATGCCGGATTTGTCTGGATGAAACGCCTATACAATACAAAATGTATGCGTATACAGCTAAACGTGTCTCCGTGTGGATGGGGCCTTAAGCTCACTATCAATGTGGACCCCTAAGTATTTATATGAAGCAACCTGTTTAATATTTTGACCATGAACCACAACAGAGCTCCTGTCCCCCACTGATCTGGGGTCTATGATGACCTCTTCCATTTTCTTAACATTAATCTGCAAATAGTGGTCATCACACCAGCCCACAAACCCTCCTACAGCAAATTTTGTAGTCATTAATACTGCAATCTTTTGTCAACAGATGCAGTAGTACAGTATCATCTGAAAATTTCATAATGAATTGATTTGACTGCTGACTGACGCAATCATTGGTATAAAGAGTAAGCAAAAATGGGGAACTTACACACCCTTGCAGGGCACCTGTTCTACTTACTGCAACATCAGACAGAACTGAATTAAATTTCACCTGTTGTATCCTATTTGTTAAAAAGGAATAATTCCAATTAATAATAAAAGGATTGACTTGTAAATTAACTAATTTCCCAAATAGTTTGTGTGGTTGAATTGAGTTAAAAACGTGTAACTAAAATCAATAAAAAGCAACCTAGCATAAGCAGTCGGACTCTCAAGATGCTTTAAAACAAGATGCATTAATGTGGAAATCACATCATTAGTGCCACGGTTACTTTTGTATGCAAATTGGTACTGATCTAAGGATGGCTCAACTTCCTTATGCAGCTCTCCTATTATGATCTTCTCCAATGATTTCATACCATTCGATGTTAAGGCCACTAGCCTGTAATCGTTATTGTCATGCGGACATGAATTTTTTGGAATTGGAATTATGATAGGTTTTTTCCAAAGCTCTGGTACTATGTGCATATCAATTTAGAGCTGGAAAAGGCGATGGCAGACTGGTGTGAGCTCCTCCGCAAATGTCTTTAAAAAGAAAACCATCTGGTCCTGTTGCTTTGCTAGAGCATAAAGTTTTAAAAACCCTTGTAACATCCCCTTCACATATTAATGTTCTATCATCACCAACATTGTAATTTACTTTACCTAAAATTTCATCACATTCCTTAAAAGTATCAGTCTCAAATCTCATTTAAAAATTATTCATGTAATTTGCCAGTTTTGTTACCAGCGAACAGTGGCTTCCTTATCGTGGTCATGTTGGTCATTCCGCGAATTAAGTTCCACAGTTCTTTTGTATCGGTTTTTGACAGATGTTCAGCCTGTTCCATGCTGTCCTCAGTTGCTGATTAAGATCCTGTTGTGCTGCTCTGAGCCCCACAGTGTCCCCCAACCTATAAGCCATTTTCTTCCTCTTGATGCAATCTTTAATTCCCCCTGTTACATATGGTTTGTTGTTCGAATACCTCTTAATGACTCTCTGAGGAATAACTGATTCCACACAGAAGGAAATATGATAATTGGCTTTAACGACATAAGCGTCCTTAATATTGCCATAACACTTGAATATTAAATATTAAGAATATTACTTTTCCTCGTTCCACACTTCACATATTGAAAAAACCTTGGTAAGGATCTCTCCAGTCAACATTGATTAAAATCACCAAGAATCAATAAAGGTACATCAGGCTTATTTTGTAAGTGCTTGTGAACACAATCTGCAATTTGATTTGCCGCTCTGTTAACATTCCAACTAGGTAGAATATACACTGCACAAACAAATGTATTGGTAAATTCCCTTGTTAAATAATATGGCCATAGTATAACACACAGTAGTTCAAGATTAGGATTACATACACTTTTTTATCCCAAAATTACGACACCAGCTTTCATTAATATAAATATACTTCTTACCAGAGTTCTCATCTCTGTCCAAACGTAGATGGGAAAACCCATCAATTTGCATTAAGCAATTTGCATCATTGCTCAATCACGTTTCTGTAAAAACCATCAGTCCAGACTCACAATACTCGTTGCAGACTCCTGCTCGTGTGCACAATTCATCCAGCTTGTTCCTCAAGGAGCGAGGATTGCAGAGGATCACTGGAGGCAGAGGTAGTTTGGAGGCTCTCCGGACACACTGCCTGACGCCTCCTCTCTTACCCCGCTTCCTGAACAGACAAGGAACGGGCCTCAGTTGCCACAGTAGTTCCTTGGGTAGATCCCTCACTAGACTGGTGGATGGTATCCTGCCACAATTCTGCAAATCCGACCTGCTGTATATTGGCTGTCTGTTGTCCACAAGCCCATTTGTAACCCCTTGCACAACGCAGATAGTCAAAATTAGCCACGCCACGATGAACAGTTTCTTATTTATCAGTCTACTCGGTCCACTCATATGCAACCGGCTACTCCAGCTAGCGAACACACGTAATAGTTTAAATGTCCAATGTACGAACAAAAAACTTAAAATAAACAAATACGACAGGTACGATAAAGACAAACATGTAGCATGCAGCAAGAAACCTCTTCCGTGTCGCCTACAGGGCAGCGCCATCTTTAATCAAATCCATAAATTCATTTGAAGAACCAAAAGAGCCAATGATAAGTTATTGTGATTAGAACATCTGGCATCTTTCAAATCATCTCAGATGTATTAAACAAGGTACGAAGAACGGACCCCAGTATTCTAAGTCCTGTATTTCTAAGTTTTGCAGACCTGCCAACCTATACGCATTTTGCATAGAAGGTACGCATTTTGACCTTAAAGTACGCTGGCACGATTTGTCACTCTAAACTACGCAAAAACCTGGTGACGGCTCTGTCCACGCACAATACTCAAGTCAAGCAACAGCAAAAGAAGAGTTTGACCAATCATAGCACTGGGTTCAATCCCCAAACAGCAAACGTGGATGACTGACAAATGTGTACGGCCTATCATTAAAAAGAGACTGCAAATCAACACCAACACAAAATCTAGTCTTAGCCTCAGACGTTACACCCACGGACCACTGGCTGAATGTCTGATGCATATCGTACACAAAATTTAAAACACTTCAGGAGTTTCGAAGTCGTCATCGGATTGGTTCAATTATACAAGATTTCCGAGAGATGTGTGTGTCGCATTCTTTAACGTTTCACCTGGAAACAAAGATGCCGTGATGAAAATCCCCCTTATGGAAGAACAAAGCTGTCGTCAAGTCAAGTCACTGTTATTTATATAGTGCTTTTTACAATGCAGATTGTGTCAAAGTAGTTTTACAGTATTAAACAGGAAAATAGTGTGTCGAAGGAACCAAAACTCCATTGTTCTCTTCTGGCCAGATGAAACCATCAGTTTAATTCCATGCTGCAAGAAAGTCACATTGTGCAGAGGACTCATCTGGTTCCTGTGGTCTTGTGCCGATGGCCATCTAGGTGATGAGGTCTTTGCTGGGGATCTGTCTCTGGGGCTCATCTAGTTGTCTTGGTCTTCGCTGACATTCAGGGCTGTACAGGTCGTCTCTAGGTGCTGATCCACCATCTGGACTGGATATGGACTGGATCCAGGTGACTGCAGTGAACATCTGATCTGGATACAGACTGGATCTGGGTGGCTACAGTGACCTTTGAATAAGAGTGAAACAGACTAATATTAGCATAGATGCCATTGTAACAAGTACATTGGGTGTTATGGGAAGTGTTCCCGGTTCTGGTTGACCTAATTAATGCAGCCTAACAATCCTTTAACAGATCTGAATTATAGAAATGTGTTAGTGTGTTATGTGTAAGGCAGGTTAAAGAGATGGGCATTTAATCTAGATTTAAACTGACAGAGTGTGTCTGCCTCCCGAACAACACGAGGTAGATTGTTCCAGAGTTTGCGCACTAAATATGAAAAGGATCTGCCGCCTGCAGTTGATTTTGATATTCTAGGTATTATCAAATGGCCATAGTTTTGAGAACGCAACAAGATTTTAAAATATATACAATGTTTAATAGAGAGCCAGTGCAGTGTTGACAGAACCGGGCTAATATGGTCATACTTCCTGGTACTAGTAAGAACTGTAGCTGCTGCATTTTGGACCAGATGGAGTTTGTTTATTAAGCGTGAAGAGCAACCACCCAATAAAGCATTACAGTAATCTAACCTTGAGGTCATGAATGCACGAATTAACATTTTTGCATTTGACATTGAGAGCATAGGTTGTAATTTAGATATATTTTTGAGGTGGAAAAATGCTTACAAATGCTAGAAATGTGGCTTTCGAAGGAAAGATTGCTATCAAATAGCTGATGACGAAGAATTGACAGAGCAGCCATCAAATGTTAGACAGTGTTCTAGGTTATTACATGAGGAGGTTTTTGGTCTGATAATTAACACCTGTTTTTTTCAGAATTTAGGCGTAAGAAATTACTAGTCATCTAGTTTTTTTTTTTATATCAACTATGCATTCTGTTAGTTTTCCAAATTGTATGCTTCATCGGGCCATGAAGAAATATAGAGCTGAGTATCATCATCATAACAGTGAAAGCTAACACCATGTTTCCTGATGATATCTCCCAAAGGTAACATGTAAAACATGAAAAGCAATGGTCCTAGTACTAAGCCTTGAGGTACTCCATACTGCACTTATGATCAGTATGATACCTCATCATTCACTGCTACAAATTGATGGCGGTCAGATAAGTAAGATCTGAACCATGCCAATGCACTTCCACTAATGCCAACATAATTTTGTAGTCTATTCAAAAGAATGTTGTGGCCAATAGTATTAAACACAGCGCTAAGGTTCAGTAGCACTAATAGAGAGATGCAACCACGATCAGATGATACGATTAGGTCATTTGTATCTCTTATGAGAACAGTCTCAGCACTATGATATGGTCTAAATCCTGACTGGAAGTCCTCACAGATACCATTTTTCTCTAAGAAGGAAAATAGTTGTGAGGATACTACCATTTTTAGTATCTTTGACAGAAAAGGGAGATTCGAGATTGGTCTATAATTAACTAATTCTTTAGGGTCAAGTTGTGATTTTTTAATGAGAGGTTTAATAACAGCCATTTTGAAGGTTTTTGGGACATATCCTAATGACAATGAAAAATTAATAATATTCAGAAGAGGATCTATGACTTCTGGAAGCTTAGATGGTATAGGGTCTAACATACATGTTGCTGGGTTAGATGATTTAACAAGTTTATACTATTCTTCTTCTTCTATAGCAGAGAATGAGTGAGTTCCTCAGGGGATCTATAGCGCATCTGATGTAATACTGTAGCTGACGGCTGCATGGTTACAATTTTATCTCTAATAGTATCGATTTTGGACGTAAAGTAGTTCAAAAAGTCATTAATGCTGCTGGGAAAATGTCAACACCTGTTGATGCTTTATTTTTCATTAATTTAGCCACTGTATTGAATAAATACCTGGGGTTGTGTTTGTTTTGTTCTAAAAGAGACTAAAAGTAATCAGATCTAGCGGTTTTTAAGGCTTTCTGTAGGAGATGGTACTTTCCCTCCATGCAAGGCCCATTGGGGGGGCCTTGGCCATTCAAAGCGGCCAAGGCTCCCAGACCTATTGCTGTCAGTCTGAAGGTCTGGCTACATGAGACTACACAAAATCCTGCTCAATCCACCTTTCCAGAGCTGTTACACTCAAAAGGACTCACAGAAAGCCTTGTTTGACTGATTTCTTAAAGGGGTGGTTGATTGCAATTTCACTTTTTTTAACTTCAGTGTGTAATGTTGCTGTTGCATAAACAATATCTGTAAATTTACGGCCCTGAAAGTTCAATGGAAATGGAGATATTGTCTTTTAAAGAAATGTTAACACCTGTTGATGCTTTATTTTTCGTTAATTTAGCCACTGTATTGAATACCTGGGGTTGTGTTTGGTTTGTTCTAAAAGAGACTAAAAGTAATCAGATCTAGCAGTTTTTAAGGCTTTTCTGTAGGAGAAAGTACTTTCCCTCCATGCAGTACAGAATACTTCTAGTTTTGTTTTCTTCCACCATTTTCCGGGCTGCTCTCTTTAGGGCGCAAGTGTGCTCATTATACCACGGTGTTGGACTGTTTTCCTTTATCTTCCTTAAGCGTAAAGGAGCAACCATATCTAAAGTGCCATATCTAGAGTCGTGTTTACAACTGTGACAATGAGTGCTTATCAGGATCAACTAAATGCTGGATTTTCAAAAGTATGTGAAATATTTAAAGTTTGTGGCATAGAATCTTTAAAATATTTCCAAGAGTTTTACACACCAGTCTGCCACTGTGGGGACATTTCCACACCCCTAACATGATGCGGCACAAAACAAAACATGATTGGTTACTTTACCTGTCAGTCGTATGGCCCAATGGGTGGGCCTTGGCCATTCAAAGCGACCAAGTGTTCCCAGACCTTCTGCCGTCAGTCTGAAAGTCTGGCTATGCGAGACTACAAAAAATCCTGCTCGATCCCCCTTTCCAGATCCGTTACACTCAAAAGGACCCATGGAAACCCTTGTCTGACTGATTTTTTAAAGGGGTGGTTGATTGCAATTTCACTTTTTTAACTTTAGTTATTGTGTAATGTTGCTGTTTGAGCATAAACAATATCTGTAGTTACGGCGCTGAAAGTTCAATGGAAATGGAGATTTTAAAGAAAAGTCTGTTTAATGCCTACAATTACGGCTCTTCCGCTTATATGGTAATGCTCAAACGTTGGCAAAAAGTTATTTGGTGTGCTATTCCTGATGTCCAGGAGTTTGTTTCTAGTAAACCTGATTGAAAAAACATTACTTAAGACAGGACAAACAAATAAAAATAGTAAAAGTATTAAGGAGCTACAAACTGAGGCGGCCATGTGTGGCACCATCTTGCTGAAGTTAGCCCCCTTTTCCAGAATAAAGCTGTGCCTTTACAGCTCGTACCTCAAATACACTGCCAAAAAAACTCATCCATTTGTTTTGATTATCATGTCTGTCGCGCTGAAATCATACATTTTAAAGCCATATCAGTTTAAACTTCTGATATACGGTTTTCTGAGCGCACACATCCCGAAGCATGTGCACAGAAAGCAGCTGTCAACATGGCATGTGAGTACTAAACGACATTCTCTTTCATATCTTATTGTGCCTAAACTGTCAAATACACACACGTTTATGTTAAAAACACACAAGTTACAAAAACACAGTCATTGTGTCTGTGAAGGTAAACAGCTGGGAAAGAAATCGCATGTTTATATTAGATCTGTTTATTAGCCCAAACAATAAAATAAAAACAGAAAATCACTCACTGCTCTTGAATGAATAATTTCTGTAGCTCTAATAAGAAGACATTTCTCACTTCAATGCTGCTTTTAACTGCTCTAGCGTGAAGATAAACATGGCGGAGTGTGTGTGGCTCACTCAGGGTGGGGTCTCTGTTAATAAGGCAGTGTCTGTCAACAGTCGTGGGTGGGGCCTGTAAAATGTGGCGTCACGTTTTACGGATTCTGCAAACGGTTGTTCTGAGACACTGCTTATGATTTATGTGGATTAAACAAAATGGAGTGGGTGAATTTTTATTATTATAGGGTGGTTGTGTACACACACACTGCCAACACACATTTATGTCCAAACAACATGTAAAAGGGAATTTTACATAATAGGTGCCCTGTTTTGGAATAACTTCATCTTCTTCTTCGTGCATGTGCTTAATCAGAGTTGTGACAGATGCAAAGTTGTGCTGGTTAATATTTTTTTGGAAACTGATAAAAAAAATTTCACGGTTTGATGAAAAAAAAAAAAAAACGAATTTATTTGGAATAGTAAATTTAGGTGGAGAAGATTCTGGATCATATTGCTAGTTTATAATAAACTCAAGAAAGTTGATAGTCTTCATAGTCTAATTGCTGAACACATGCACACACACACTTTTTGCAGGGATCTAATGTCTTGTAATTCAGCCTGTAGGTGGCGGCACGCTAATGTTGATTGACAGGCTCGAAGTACACACACACACACACACACACACACACACACACACACACACATAGAATGCTATAGAATTATTGCCTTAATATTGTCTACGAATGTTGATTAAGAATGTTACAAATTGTAGAGGAATTTAAGTGAGGAAACGAATATCATGTCTCATCTCAGACAAACATAAATCAAACACAACATAAAGGCTTTTCACGTGAGCACATTTAAACTAAAAGATTAACACTTTCATTAATTTAAAACACTACTCCACATAGAAAAACAGACATTCTAGCTAGTTACTGACCTGATGCAGACACATCTGTATCTGACTGAAAACGTCCTGATCTGGAGCGAGATAAGGTAACATGAAAATAAGTGGGGCGCGCTGCAGTTCCACTTTTCACCACAGATTTACATTGTAAAATGTGTGGGGCGCTGTTGAGTTCAGGAGGGCACCGGCGCAACTGACCCACTTAAAGTCCGTGTAAAATCAATTCTGAGAATTGTTTGTAAGCACATTATAAATGTTAGAAATGCATTGCTGAAACATGTTACAAAGACTGTGAACTATATAGTACTTAATTGTGGAGTTATACCGTTAAACAGTTTTTCACCATTTTCATGATCAGGATTTTTTGGGCGGGGCTAAATCGGGACTTGATGATGCAATGGAGCCACCGAGCACCGCCCCTCCCACAACACTATAAGAGCCGTGTTCGACTTGAAGCAGCACTGACTGCACAGACCGATCGCTGTGTGACATCAAAGTACAGTGAGAGCTATAGAGAGCAGACGCTCATTATGCTTTCGAATCACTCTCGTGGTACTTTGATGTCAAACACTGATCGTTAAATCTGCACCACGCCTGGTGCAGATTTAGGTACAAGAGAACAGTGACATCTGATCACACTTTCATTTTAGTTTATGTCTTCCTCTCTGTTTTTGTCTGTAGAATGTTAAAAACTGCAACTTTTTTTACAGCTAGTTGCAGAGGAAACATTTATTTTTATTTAGTTCTACTTGATTTACTAAAATAACTGAAATTGAAATTAAAATTAAAGTAATAGGTCACCCAATTTTTTTATTTTTATTTATTTTTTTTTTCTGGAAATTTATCTAATTTAAAATTGATCTAATTTAAAAATCTTAGGTCATCCAAGAAATAGATAAGTTCGTTTCATCATTGGTACAGATTTGGAGAAATGTAACATTACATCACTTGTTCACCAATGGATCCTCTGCAGTGATTGGGAGCCATCAGAATGAGATTAAAACAGCTGATAAAAAACATCACAATAATCCACAAGGCTTGATCTGTGCATAACAGATAACAGCATGCAGTTTTTCACTTCACAAGACATTAATTAATGGAGTCATGTGGATTACTTGTGGATTATCGTGATGCTTTTATTCCTTTAAAAAAAAATTATATATATATATTTGGGTAAAGAATACCTAAATTTAACAGCTATGACAAACTAAAAAAAAATAGGTAAAGTCTACCTAATATTTTTCAATACACTACACAACTAATTACCTATAAAAATTGAATAATATTAACTCTATTTTTAGCAGCCAACAGTTCATCTACTAAATTATTATTCATACTAATTACACAATAGGAATAATTACACATTATTTATTCAGAAAAGGTTAAATTTACCTAAAAATGGTCAGACACAGGATATTGCATCAGTTACTTTTTATTGACCAAATAACAAACATTTCTTCTTTAAACATTTAAAATGAATTAATGTACAATACAAAACAACCCTCTTACAATCAATTTCAAGTGAAATACAACTTCATACGCTCATTTTACATAAAATCTCTTAAACACTTCCCATTAAAAAATAAACCAGTGTCTTCATGCATGTCAGAATATGTACTAAAAACAACATTCTTAATTTCTATCTCACATTTTTTCATTTCAAACAATAAGAAACTGTGATTAGATGTAATTTGTGACTACAATGGTTACAACACTAGAAATTAAAGGCTGGGTCCTCCTCAGCTGTGAGATCATGCATCACCAATACCTTCATTATTTGTTTTTCTGTGGCCCTCAAGTTCATCCTCCTGTTAGAAAGAAAAACAAGCAGCATATTATTTATTTATTAACATTAGTTTAAGCATATTAACATGTTCCAATAAAGTTGTTTTCTTGGTGATTTTACATTGCTAGCATGATGGCATTTAAAAGTTTTGTCAATGTGTCTTTTTTTTTTTTTTTTTTTTTTTTATAAAAGTGGGCCATGATATACTCCAATAAAAAAAATAAATAAAAAAAAAAATAAAAAAAAACTGTTCTAAACCCCTATAATGTCAAGCACAATTAATCCTCTTCTTATTTCTTAAAGGGTTATTTTACCTGAGAATGAACAGTGTCATCATTTACTCACCGTCATATTGTTTCCAAAATCAGAACACATTTGTTCATCTTCAAAACACAAATGAAAATATTTATATATAATATTTGTATATTATATTTATATATTAGTCCTTGGACCACTTCTCTTTTCTGTCTATATGGCATCATTAGGTTCTGTCATTCAGAAACATGGCTTTTCATATCACTGCTATGCTGATGACACTCAACTCTACCTCTCATTCCATCCTGATGATCCGACGATAACTGCTCACATCTCAGCATGTATAACAGACATTTCTTGCTGGATGAAGGACCATCACCTTCAACTCAACCTAGCTAAGACAGAACTGCTTGTAGTTTCAGCAAACCCATCACTTCATCACAATTTCACCTTCCAGTTAGGCTCATCAACCATTACTCCTTCAAAAACAGCCAGAAACCTTGGAGTTGTGATTGATGATAAGCTGAATTTCTCAGACCACATTGCTAAAACTGCCCGGTCCTGCAGATTTGCTTTATATAATATTAGGAAGATCAGGCCCTTTCTTTTGGAATATGCAACACAACTCCTTGTTCAAGCTCTTGTTCTGTTCAGATTTGACTATTGCAATGCTCTCTTGGCAGGTCTTCCAGCCAATTCCATCAAACCTCTACACTTAATCCAAAATGCCGCTGCAAGATTAATCTTTAATGAGCCGAAAAGAACGCACGTCACACCTCTGTTCATCAATTTACACTGGCTACCAACAGCGGCTCGCATAAAATTCAAAGCATTAATGTTTGCATACAAAACCACCTTTGGCTCTGCACCCCTTTAGCTAAATTCAGTACTTCAGACCTATGTGCCCTCTAGAAGCTTGCATTCTGCAAGTGAACGCCGCATTATTGTGCCTTCCCAAAGAGGCACAAAATCACTTTCTCTGACTTTTTCATTAACTGTTCCCATCTGGTGGAATGACCTGCCCAATTCAATCCGAGCAGCTGAATCCTTAGCCATCTTCAAGAAACGGCTAAAAACCCATCTCTTCCATCTTTATTTGACCGTCTAACTCTAGCATTCTCTTTTCTAATTTTATTTGATCTATCTCCTTTCTTTTTATTAAAAAAAAAACAAAACAAAACACACACACACACACACACACTTGACCCTCTATCAATTGCATATGTATTCTCTAACTGCTAGCTTTTCTTAAAAAACTAAAACACTAGCTTTCTTTTCTATATTCTTTCTACTTGTTAAAAAAACAAAACAAAAAAAAAAAAAAACCTTGCTACGTGTACTGCGTTAGGCTAACCGAGACTTGTCATATCGCTTGCATATTGTTGCTCTTTTGTTGGTTTTGATTGCTTCTATTGTCCTCATTTGTAAGTCACTTTGGATAAAAGCGTCTGCTAAATGACTAAATGTAAATGTAAATATAAATGTAAATGTATATATAATAAATAAAATCTGAGAGATTTCTGTCCCTCCACTCAAAGTCTATTCACCCAAAATTGACGTTTCAAAAAATTCATTAAGAGATCCATGTAAAAATAAATCCATGTGAATTGAGTAGTTTAATCCAATTTATATAATGACCTTGATATACTTGATATGATTTAATTATAGGCTTTTATTCACATATAAACATTGATATAAACAGCATCCAGTTTTGGTAAATGGAAGCTCAAGCATGCTTGCCTGATGAGTAAGAACCTACGAAGTTCATTTTCATGTCACGCAGCATGTTTGAGCTTCCGCAAGAACCAGTGAGGTTTGTTCTCATGCATCAAGCAAGTATGGTTGAGCTTCTGTTTAAGTTTGCTGATTAATGTAAATATGTGAATAAAAGCCTAAATTAAATTTATCATCATATAAAGCGATTGTGTCTCTTCAGAAGACTTGGATTAAACTGCTCAAGTCGTAAGTATTTTTTTATGATCTCTTGGATGAACAGACTTTCATTGGAGGGACACAGAAAACTCTGTTTTCTTTAAAATATATACAGTATCTCACAAAAGTGAGTACACCCCTCACATTTCGGCAATCGTTTTAGTATATCTTTTCAAGGGACAATACTATAGAAATGAAACTTGAATATATTTTAGAGTAGTCAATGTGCAACTTGTATAGCAATAAAGATTTACTGTCCTCTGAAAATATCTCAACATACAGTCATTTTTGTCAAAAAAGCTGGCAACAAAAGTGAGTACACCCTACGTAAAAACAGCTATACGTCGTTTAACCATGCAAAGCCACGTGTCCTATTCATCATGTTCATGTTTTTGTCTGCTTGACAGGACTATACAAATTTGTGTATCTTGTTTTAGAGCAGTTAAAATTTGGCGCTTTGAGTACAGTTCTCTCCTACTGACCACTGGTTGTTCAACATGGCACCTCATGGCAAAGAACTCTCTGAGGATTTGAGAATTAGAATTGTTGCTCTCCACAAAGATGGCCTAGGCTATAAGAAGATCAGTAACACCCTGAAACTGAGTGACAGTACAGTGGCCAGTGTCACACAGAGTTTTCCAAGATGGGTTCCACTCGGAACAGGCCTCGCAAGGGTCAATCAAAGAAGTTGAGTCCTCGTGGTGTGCGTCAGGTGCAGAAGCTGGCTTCAAAAAACAGACGCATGAGTGCTGCCAGCATTGCTTTAGAGGTTGCAGAAGTGGAAGGTCAGCTTGTCAGTGCTCAGACCATACGCCACACACTGCAACAAGTTGGTTTGCATGGCCGTCGTCCCAGAAGGAAGCTTCTTCTGAAGTTGGCTCACAAAAAAGCCTGCAAACAGTTTGCTGAAGACAACCTGGCCAAGAGCATGAATTACTGGAACCATGTCCTGTGGTCTGATGAGTCTAAGGTAAAATTGTTTTGATCAGATGGTGTCCAGCATGTGCGGTGACACCCTGGTGAGGAGTACCAAGAAAATTGTGTCTTGCCGACAGTCAAGCATGTTGGTGGTAGCATCATGGTCTGGGGCTGCATGAGTGCTGCTGGTACTGGGGAGCTGCGGTTCATTGAGGGAAACATGGATTCCAACATGTACTGTGACATTCTGAAGCAGAAGATGATGCCCTCCCTTCAGAAACTGGGCCGAACAGCAGTTTTCCGACATAATAATGACCCCAAACACACCGCCAAGATGACAACTGCCTTGCTGATGAAGCTGAAGGTGAAGAAGGTGATGGAGTGGCCAAGTATGTCTCCAGACCTGAACCCTATTAACCACATGTGGGGCATCCTCAAGCGGAAGGTGGAGAAGCGTCATGTGTCTAAAATCCAGCAGCTCCGTGATGTCATTATGGAGGAGTGGAAGAGGATCCCAGGAACAACCTGTGCAGCTCTGGTGATTTCCAAGCCCAGGAGGATTAAGGCAATGCTAGATAACAATGGTGCCCCTACAAAATATTGACACTTTGGACACAGTTTTGACATGTTCACTTAGGGTGTTCTCATTTTTGTTGCCAGTTATTTGGACAATAATGGCTATATGTTGAGTTATATTTAGAGGACAGTAAATTTGTACTTCTATACAAGCTGCACATTGACTACTCTAAAATATATCCAAGTTTCACTTGTGTAGTATTGTCCCTTGAGAAGATATACTAAAATTTTTACTGAAATGTGAGAGGTGTACTCACTTTTGTGAGATACTGTATATACATTTGTGTATTGAAGACTAACCAAAAACTTTTGGGTTTGGAACAACATGACATTGAGTTAATGAGGACAGAATTTTCACTTTTGGGTGAATTATCCCTAAAATGTACTGCCTAACAAAATAAACAAAGTGTATGTTTTAAACTGGATTGGTTGGTATTGGATTGGTTGATCAGCTGAATCACAGTGATTGATATTGGAAATTAAACAATGGCATCAAGGCAACATTTTGTGTAACGTTAAATAACATACCTGACAGTCTTGAAAGAGCTTTTCTTGGTCTTCCCCAAAGATACTCCATGTGGCAATAGACAATTGTATCCTTTTTTCCTCAATCTTGAATTGTAAAGAGATTGGAATTTTAGAAGTTTAGAATTTCCTAAATATTGCAATGTATCTGCAAACTCAGTATCACTCAAACACGTAACTCAAAGTGAATTGGCATAAAATATATCAGACTCAAAACATAGAACTGATGTTTCTAAGATCACTTAAGGAATATAAAAATGCATTAAGCCTACATAATTCTATCTTTTGCTTTTTGTCGGTTTCACCAGCACACGCTAATCGCTGTACATTTATGCTAACCATTAGCTTGGGGGCTTACATGTAGCTATAATATCAAGTTTATATAACATTATGCACAGAGAGACAGTTAACCTAGTATAGTTAGTGTACAGTACAGTATTTTTTACAACTTAGTCAGAACAGTTTGACATTTTTTGCATGTTAAATAGTTGTTTGCATCACGAATGAAGCACATCGCGCGAACGCAGACATAAAAGATGCACGCAAATGCACCCACAAACACATATTTTCCAGATATAATCACTTCACAAACAATAAATTTCTAATCCGTAAAATAACGTTAATTGATTACTTACTCCAGTCTGTTCTCAGCAAATTAACCGTCTCTCTCTCTCACTCGCTCAACTACACACGCGTTGCAGATTCGCTAAAGCTGTTCACTACTTTTATCCATATACATAACATTAATGGCAGCTAATATATTTTAATCACCAATGTAGATTTTTACTCGTATTTGCAGGTGCCATTATTGGACAATGTTCTCCGCTTTCAAAGCTAATTTGACCAACCACAAATTCTAATAGTCAACTTGTCACGACGACGACGAGACACCCCTCGCTGCAGACTGTAACGCGGTGACGTCAGGTACCTACGTCACGTATGTGTTTACCGCTGTGGCAGGAGGAGCAAACGACAGACACAGTGGGTGTGGCGTCAGGCCTCGGAGAGGCTTTTATTTGACAGAAATAATAAAAATAAAGTGTCCAAAGGGGATAAAGTGTCCAAAATAAACAGGGGATATGGTGTCCTCGTCGTACTGCAAGGTTAGTGAAGGAGGGGCAGTGTTCTGGAAGGAAGGGTCCAGGTAAGGGGCGGAGTCCGGCGGCCGCACGCGCTCCCCTCTGAGGCCCAGGGCGCGAGGGGCGGCGGCTTCATCTTCCTCTTGGCCCATGGCGCTCGACGTGGAAATCCCTCTACACTCCCTTCCTGGACCCACGAGGACACCAGCGTGCGTGTACGGGGAAGAGATCGGTCTCCCGAGGAGAGGCGCGCTCGGCATTTAACAGCGGCGGTGATGAGGCTCCATTCCCTTCAGGTGCGCCTCATCACACGCCGCCAGACCTGGCTGTTTCAGTGCCCCTCCTCTCTCACACACCCACTCCTGTCGGGAGCCTGGTGAAGGGCGGCGATTAAGGGACGGGGTGCTGCTGATGATAAGGGGGAGGCAGCCGACTCGTCACATTCCCCCCCCCCAAGCGACATCCCCGTCATCAGGCCGCCGCCCACACAGGAGTGCTACCTTCCTCAACCAGGCTCCAGCAGTTGGAGTGGGTGGGGCAGGGATTCCTCTCCGGACAACTCTCTCGCACCGCGCCGGAACCGGGACAGAGAAACCGGGTTTTAGTCGACAACCTCAACAGACAACCGGGTAAATGACAATAGAAACCAACGTCACTTACCCCTTTGGTGGCTGGGAGGCCGTCTCCGTTGTTCCTTCGTCCCAGCGTGGGTTTTCTCGAACTTTTAAAGAGCGAGAGGGGGTGACGTCATCAGGTGTTTCCCAACTGTGCTGTCTAGGCTCCTTGCCCACATTCTCCACCACTGTGGCGGGAGGAGCAAACGACAGACTCAGTGGGTGTGGCGTCAGGCCTCGGAGAGGCTTTTATTTAACAGAAATAATAAAAATAAAGTGTCCAAAGGGGATAAAGTGTCCAAAATAAACAGGGGACCTGGTGTCCTCGTCGTGCTGCAAGGTTAGTGAAGGAGGGGCAGTGTTCTGGAAGGAAGGGTCCAGGTAAGGGGCGGAGTCCGGCGGCCGCACGCACTCCCCTCTGAGGTCCGGTGCGCGAGTGGCGGTGGCTTCTCCAGCGGCTTCACCTTCCTCTTGGCCCACAGCGCTCGACGGGTCTGGTCAGCCTGGCATCCTGGCCCGACGAGGACACCAGCGTGCATGCACAGGGAAGAGACCAGTCTCCTGAGGAGAGGTGCGCTCGGCATTTAACAGCGGTGGTGATGAGGCTCCATTCACTTCAGGTGTGCCTCATCACACACCGCCAGACCTGGCTGTTTCAGCGCCCCTCCTCTCTCACACACCCACTCCCGTCGGGAGCCTGGTGAAGGGCGGCGATTAAGGGACGGGGTGCTGCTGATAATAAGGGGGAAGCAGCCGACTCGTCACACCGCACATGCGCAAAGTGACATATGGTATGTCTATAACACGCATGCACATTAATGTGATGACAGTGCATGCGTGTGTAATTTGCATTGCGTGGTGACGTTAGGTGTTTCCAGTAAAATGTAATACAGCATATATCCATGATTTTAATCATGTCTCATCTGAGGTAAAATTATACGGAATTACAGAGTTTATTCTGTAATATCTGTGTAGTATTTTATTTAAAATTTATTAACATTTTGTTGCACTTTACTTCACTGTGTATATTGTAATATTACACTTTAATGGCACCTTATATATTTGTTATTGGGCTAGTCAACATTACAAAAGATGGTTAACAGTTCTCAGCCCAAATGGTGCAGATGGTAGAAACAGGTGTTATTCACATTTTGACGCGATCGACCCGGGTTCGAATCCACCTTTTGGCAAAGTTTTTTTCTCCC
Organism: Spinibarbus caldwelli; assembly: GCA_039654775.1. NCBI lineage: Eukaryota > Metazoa > Chordata > Actinopteri > Cypriniformes > Cyprinidae > Spinibarbus > Spinibarbus caldwelli. Next base: position 11,574,883 of record CM077219.1, on the reverse strand, counting down.
TTTTCAAATTTCAAATCACATCAGAAAAGCACTTATTTTCAAATGAAGGAAATAATCAAAAAGTTGTGAGGGAGGGCTTTATTGTCCCAATAAGGTGGCATCCATTTAATAATTTGAATTAAAATTATAATTTACACTCAATAAGTTATTATTGCATACTGTTTTATAATATACTACAATACTGAGGTGCAGATATTTGCCACTGTTTGCAATAAGTAGTATAAATAGCAGAAAATCCTGCAATTTTAAAAGTGTAAATAGAATAGCTATTTGCACTTAGTGCAAACAGCCGCTGCCTTTCTTATTTTAATCTTTCCTCTGTCATGGTTCTTGTTTATTTATTTATTTTGTATAAGTTTGGACATTTTTCTTTTGCAATTCTGCATGTGAAATATTTAAGCCAATAAAGTAGTTTTAAGTTCAATTGACTACATAAAGTATATTTTCAGTGTCTGCATCCCATTTTATGCATGGAGCCTCCAAAAAACCAAACTGATAACAGTGGTCTTTTTCTTTTCTTTCTTTTTTTCAAAGAACAAAACAGAAAATATAACTGTATATACAAATATAGATTAAGAATATAAACATGGCATGAGAAAGAAAAAAGAAATATTGCATCTACTCATTCTGAAATTCACCTCCATCACTGATAAAACAATCAACCAAGCAGTAGCCCTCAAATTCTTTGAATGAATAAAACCCACGCAGGACTCCCCTCCTGCCATTCCCAACATACCCAGGTGGGCAGTCTTTAAATATCTCACTGCACTGTAGGCACTGGGTCAGTGAACACGGCACCCGGAACTCCTGTCTGTATTGTGCAGAAAATGCACTGCAGTTCACCTAATTTACATAAAATGACAAATAATGTTAAATCAATATTAAATCATTTTGAAGAAAGGCAAAAGAGCCATACAAGGAAAAGATTTTAAATGTATTTTAAAATATTTTATAAGATGGTGTTAGAAAAAGAGTGTTATTTGCGTTGTCTGTAAAGTACCTAAGAGATTTAATTTATAATTAGCATTAACATCAACTAAATTTACAAAAGTTTGTCAAGTCAAAATTTAGGTTGGCTTGGCTTGAGAAAGCATAGCCTTAAAGTTTTAAGTTTTTTCAATTTGAAAGTTTTACAGTTGAGGGCAATACAGTCTATCAGGGAAAAAAAAACAGATAGTTGAGAGGAGACAGACAGAAAGATGAGAAGAGACTTTTTACAGTACTCACTACATGTTATGGAGTTAAAGAACTATCTGTCTAGCCACATGAAGTGGGCCTCTTCTCTGAATTTTGTCTCACTGACAGTGTCCCTAAAAAGTCATATGAAGTCACATGAAGGTAAATTTAAGAGGTAACACTTATGTCTCATTGGTTAACACTAGTTAATGTATTAAATAACATGAACTAACAATGAACAATACATTTGTTACAGTATCTATTAATCTTTGATAATGTTAGTTAATGAAAAAGATGACAAATATGAGAAACATTTTTTGTATTTATTTTTTTATTTATTTATTTTTTTGCAGTGCATGCAACCATCAATGGCATTACTTTATTAATATAAGTCTTTCTGCTCTATTTTAAGATATCTTTAAAGGCTCATTTTAGGTGAAATGAGACTTTTAAAGACCAGCAGAATCCCTGTCACTTCGAATACTAACACACATCATAAAACATGTCATAATTGTTTGAAATCGCACACATTTGCAATGACACTCTCTATGATTATGACCAAAGCATCCTTACAATTAAAAGCCACTAACACAAACACACATTTTTAAGAAAACCAAAGTAAGTAAATGTTCTTTGACTTACTGGCACCAAATCTCAAATCCACCATACCTTTCGAACATCCAGAAGTGAATGAACCATTATTGAACCTGCGTATTTATGGTAAATACATACGTAACGTAGGTACCTGACGTCACCGCGCTACAGTCTTGAACGACGACGGCTGTGGAGCCGACAACATAACACAGAAGTGCACCAATACAAATCTTTTTTGCAGATCTTAGCATTAAACAATTAACATTTGCATCAATGATGATATCAGCATGTTTTAAATAAAACTTACCTGTAGTTCGGCACATCGCTGTCCCGCCATTGACACAGAAAACGATGAATCCCGCGATTCCCTCCTGGATGTTGATGCATGCGCACTTTGATGTGCCCGAGCTAATATTTTTGGGTATATATTACTTAATTTTTTAGTGTTGCAGTTATTACTGTAAACAAATAGGTAGTGTAGGTAAAATTAACCCATTATTATATATTTTACTTACTAACTAATATACTTAAGTAAAATCTAACTGATTTTCATGGGTTGTATTTAACACCCCCTCGAATAATTTTTTACAGTGTAAAATTAAAATGAAAAAAAAAAAAAATTGTTCAGAATATTCAATACTAAAATAACTCTCTCACTGTGTTTTCTGGTGCCTGATGTCTTGTTCCTGTATTTTCACTCTCCTGATCTCCTCTCTCTCTCTCTTTCTCAGTGTCTCCTGTGAAGAAAGGAGACAAGCAGGAGAGTTGGAATTCTCCTGTTTATGAAACTCAGCTGCCTGTAACATGTGGGAATAAAGAAGGCACTCTCTATTGGGACAAACTGTCTAGAGGTTCACCATCTTTGAGTTTTTGCTAAAATTATTATTTATTTTCTCACAATATGTATGTCATAATTTTTATTAGTCTGAATGCATTCCATTCTTCTCTTCACTAGGGGAGTGTATTTTGTCCCAGGGATGCTGGTTCACCCCAACTGATTTTGAGAAGTTTGCGGGGAAGGAAAAGTGCAAAAACTGGAAATTCAGCATCCGCTGTGGAAACACACCACTTAAGAAACTCATAGAGGTAAATAATGTGGACACTAACAGATTGTTGAAAACATGGGATCTTTGTTAAAAACAAGGATTCACAAATTGTTCTTAGTTTTGCTGTAAACTTATAATACACAACTTTTACTGTTTTTACTGTCTGTAGATTGGGCCTCTAGTAAAATTGAAAGAGTAATTTAAGGTTAAATTACAATTAACTAGAAATGTAGAAGATATATTTAATTGTCCAAACAATTAACATTGTCAATAGTGCATTCATTCACATTTCTATTAGCATATGCTGCTAATATGCTGCATATGTTGACTTTTTAATGTTATCGTTATGGGTCTGGTAAGAAAATTAGGCCGATAGTATTTATATTTATTTGTTTTATGTACTTTAAGATATAAATAATTGTCAGTTGTTGTATTTATTGCCTTTTTTGATGCATCCCTAATATACAATATATTTTTTGCTGCATATACAATATATATATGAACATACAGTAAGTGTCATTCCAGTTCAAATCCAAATGAACTTTATAGTGGCAATTTTTTTTATTACTTAATTTTTACACACACCAATATTTTGAAGGATTTCTTAAGTGTGAGGAAAATTACACCTTCCAGGATGAAATAATATTAGATTGTGTAACTTTAGCAACTTATAGTCTATACCAGGAATGTGCGCCTAATACAAAGCAACATAAGTATATTGAGGTAAATATGTAGTTACATTAAATACAGCAGACCCCTGATATACATGTGTGATCACTTCCTTTCTCATTTTTTCAGGAGGAGCATCTTCAGAGTCCACAGAGGAAAAGAAGAAAGAGAGCATGTGTCCAAAAAGTACTCTATATGCAATTTAAGGTTTTGCTTTTCCTTTGTTTTTCATTTGACATACATTAAGCGACTTTGTTCCTTCTTGCAGAACATGAATGAGCTGTTTCCTGTCAGCTCATCTGAGAGCTCCATTGAAGGTGCGTAACGATCATCCACGCTCATTCACATGCTCTCTGCTGTCTGTCTGAATGCAGTAATGTGTTTTATTCCACAAAATTCAGAAACAAGCTTTGGTTTGGTGGAGGAAAGTGATCTTAAAGATTTCCAGAAAAAGGGAGGGAGAGGAGGAGGAACAGAGTTTAGAGGGAGAGATGAGGAAGAGGAGGAAGAAGAAGACATGGCAGATCTCTCTGTTTTCAAGGCTCCCTCTTTACCAGTCACCTGTGTTTCACTTAATGGGACTCTGCACAAATACAGGTTTGCGTCAGGTATGTTATTGCACTGATTTCTGTGCAGAACTCAGTTTGTTTTGTCTGTATCGAAGGTTTGAGTGGGAAGTGTTTATGTTTATGTTGTGTTGCAGGGAGTCGTGGGAAGTGTATACGTACTGAGGAAAGATGGTTCACTCCTGAGGAATTTGTAAAGCAGGAGCCGACTCTCACTGATGGACATTGGGAGAAAGATATACTGTGCCATGGAAAAACGCTCAACTTTTTACTTAAGGTAACAAATGGGAGAGGTAGCATATAAAACGTATGATTGTCTATTTATCGCTCCCTTTCAGTAGGTCACTTTCGACGTCACATCGACCAACGAATTGGGGATCTCGCTAGAGAGACCAAACTACTTTGAGTGTAAACTAAACGAGCCAATGCACATTGGCATGCGATAACTGCATCCAGCTTTTGCTCATCATGGCAGTGTTAATTTTGACAGGCATTTTTGATTTAGTCTTAGTCTTTATCTTGAGACAAAAAATGCTTAATAGTCTTAGTCACATTTTAGTCATTTGAGTTTTTCATAGTTTTAGTCTAATTTTAGTCGACGAAAAGTCATTGCATTTTTGTCCACTTTTAGTCATTACTTTTAGTCAACCTGCAGTTAGCAACATTTATTTTGGTAGCTATTTTATATGTAGTCTTTAAACAAAAATAGTCATTAATTCTTCTCTCTGTAGACCAAAACAATTAAGCCTAGAGGAATTTGAATCAAGGATTGAATTTGGAAAAACTGGAATAAATGATAACAGTTTTCATTTTTGGGTAGAGATACAAATTAAACAAATTTTTAAGACACAGTAGGTTTACTTAACATGTATACATTTATTTAACAGCTTTTGTTGGTTAACATTAATGACACAGATAGGTATTTAATTAGGAATGCTGTCCATTTAAGACAGAAGGCATGCATGTAATACTGACACACCTTTTTCACCCACCTGTTTACGTTCACTTAAAGGCCGGGACACACCAAGCCGACATCAAAGAACTAGTGGGGGCAAAAGCTGACGGTGTTGTCACCTCGCGTCGGCAGCATCTGGACAAAAAGCTAGGCTTGAACACACCGCACAGACTACAGCCGACTATAAACTAAACACGTGCGTTCTGCTCTACACGATAGACATTTGGACTGCTGTATGTGTATTTGAGCTCTGAGAACTGATCGCGCGCTGTATGAGAACTGAAGAGGTGGAGCGTGTGTGAAAGAGCACTTCTATCAGTGCGATTCCGCTTATCCCGCCTTCACTAACTTTAAGTTAATTGGCAACGAATTGTGACTCCTGGGAAAAACGGGATGTCTGGTCACCCTATCTCTAACTCTTCGGGTGCTGAAGCTATTGTTTCAGATCGCTGGTTCATGTTTTGGTAGCTTATTCGTCCACTGCGGCTGCCATACTGAGACTAGATATGTGAACGCCCCTTATCCGATTGCAAACCAATGACAGGGACATACATTGGAAAGACAAGACAGTTAACTTAGCCTATAGGAAGTATTTTGAATGTCCAGCAGTCCTCAAATAACATTCTAGTACCAAATTTCGTCATAGTTTTTATTATAAGACATTAGTTTTAGCTCGTCAACGTCTCGTCTTAGTCACAGAAAAAATGTTTGTTAACGAATATTTTTCGTCGTCGTCTTGGTTGACGAAATTAACACTGCATCACGGCAGGAGCATAAGTAGGCAGCAGGTGCAGCTTTTCGCTGAGCCGAGCAATTATCTTTTGTTCAGCTCCTTCAGCAAGTCTTTGAGTGAGACTCAACGAGTTCAGCGCATCTTTGTGCTGGTGGGATGGCGCTACAGTGGTGGTCGTCTTCCTTTGTTGAGTGTGTTGCACACATCAGGCTGCACTACCCCATTTGTGTTGTAGGCGGCCATATCCCCTGTGCGCTTCAGCATGCTAAAAGAGCTTTTTCCCTGAAAGACCATTCATGGGTGGCATGTCTTTTTAAAGACGATGTTGTGTCTGTACCAACTCGACGCTGCGTCTTTGTAAAGAAGACGTTGCGTTTAGGTATAGATGCCATTCCACCTGTGCGTTTCTGGATGCGGTCGTTACCTGGCACCAGGTGATGGTCACGATCGCAGCCTCACGTGCCTGGGCATTAAGCACACTGTGGTGGCGTTTGCGGATCAGTCATGTTCTCATTGCAGGAAGATGACCATCTCGAAGTTGCGGACCAGGCTCCAGTACCTCAAAAGTGGTGGACTTCTAATGCCTCTGCCTCAATCTAGTTCTCTTCCTGGCAGGGCCAAACCAAAGGGCCATCGCTCCTCAAGCACTCCGCAGCCAGTTCGAGCCACTAAAGGAACGTGCTGGGCCCTCTACAAGGAGCGTACCAGCCGTATCCTTTGGGGCTCCTCCTGACGATCAGATGTAGATCGATACATCAGAGGGAGAGCCGGAGCTCTCTGGAGAGGAAGATTCGGCTGCGCTGCCGCCCTCCGGGAATGGTGGCAAATGCCTGAATCGGATCCAGAGATGACGGCTATGCTTTCCTGGGCCGCCGAGAGGGTAGGGCTTGAGTGGAAACCTCCACCGTGTCCCGAGCCCTTGAGGTTGGATGATTGGCTTCTCGGGGTGGCCTGCGCTAATTCTCAGCGCCCTGCCCCGGTGCCATTCTTCCCAGAGGTGCATGAGGAGCTTACCAGGTCGTGGATGGCACCTTTTACTGCCAGAAACTGGCCTGTTAGCTCATTCTCTCTCACCACCCTCGACTGTGGGGCAGCTAAGGTGTATATGGAGGTCCCCCTGGTGGAGCAGTTGGTAGCGATGCAGTTGTGTCTTAATACTGCCTCCACCTGGTGGGGCAAACTGTGCCTCCCCTCCCGGGCCTGTAGGTACTCATCTGGTCTGACCGGCAGTGCATATGTGGCCTGTGGAGAAGCTGTATCCGCCTTACACACTATGGCGTTACTGCAGGTCCATCAGGCCAAGGAACTGAAAGACCTGCACGAGGGTGGTCATGACACGGAAGTTCTGAAAGAGCTCCGAACCGCAACTGACCTCACGCTCTGAGTGACGAAGGTCACTGCAAGTTCTCTGGGTCGTGCGATGTCCACACTCGTGTTCCAGGATCGCCATCTCTGGCTGTTAGTCATGCGCAGATGATGGTTATATCCACGGGTCGGGTAATAAAAAAGTACATTCTAATTAATTGCAGGTGGGTCGCATGTGGATGAGATAAATCAGTAGTTATACAAATATTCTCCAAAATATAAACGTGTTTTAAATGTTTTTTTTTTCATCAGGCAAACAGACACACAAATTTCATTTTTGTGTGTGTTCGCTTGTTGGGGAAGTTGCAGTGACAGAAACAGTGGCATTCCAGATAAAGTTTGAAGGGAGAAAAGCCTGTGTTTATGCTATTAAGAAAGTGTAGGCTATAATCTGGCCAAAGAAAAACTTTTGTTTTATAATTAAATGTTCACTTAAAAGCAGTCTATTATCATTGTATTATGTTACCGTTATTCCCTTACGGATCTGACAACGTTTTGTTCCGTCCTACACACGGTGCCAAATCACCTCAGGAGTGAAGCAACTGAATTCGTGAGACCACAAGATTCTGGGATGCTTCGGAAACGTGCTGTGGCACATCTAGTATAAACATAAGCATTGACTAGAGTGGACGCGATCTGCTCCGGTGGCCGTGTCGGAGCCGTAATGCACCACAGATGTGTGCAGTGATGTGCAGATCAGCTCTAACATCACTAAATCTGCCATTAAGAATGAACCATACATTCATCATATCATCATGCAAAACTAAGAATTAGAATCACTGTAATGTGATGATTGGGTGCGGGTCAGGTCTGTTATCTAAATCAGAGAAAAATATATAGGTGCGGGTGGGAGGCGGGTGGATAATTTATTTGAAGCAATGGATTTGGGTGACGTTTGAGCTCATCTGCGCATCTCTACTGACTGTGTCTTACCAACATGAGGGATGCAGACAAAGAGCCAGGTGTTGCCAGGCCACCCAGCCCGTCCAGAAGAAGCAAGAGGCCCTGAGACCCAGAGATGGAGGGAGCTGCTCTCTGGGAGATGGTGAACGCACTACTCCCTCTATCTCTGGGTCCCAAGAGGGCATGTAGAGTTGTGGATGGGCCAAACCCAGACGACACTCTTCCTCCTCTCTCGCCAGAGCCAGTTCGAGAGCGTCGTCAAAGGCCCTACTCATTCACCCTCTACCCAACCGTGGAACCAGGTAAGTGTTGCACTGCACACTCAGACCCAGCTTCCGTCCGCCCACGAGCCACCCGAGCCAGGTCCCTGCGTTCCACCTCGCTGCCCCACTGCGGGTATGTTGGTGGTTTCCGCTGGTTCCGCTTGCATGGTATCTGCGAGCCTGGCTAGTGCTCCCCAGTCCGTCTCACAGACTCCTTTGGACCATCAGACTCGGATATGCGATTCAGTTCACCCGGCATCCCCCCAAGTTCAGTGGCATCCACTTCACATCAGTGAAGGCAGCCGATGTTCATGTCTTGCATGTGGAGATCGGGGTTTTATAGCCCCTACTTCATTTTACCCAAGAAAGGTGGTGGGTTACGGCCAATCTTGGACCTACGTGTCTTGATCCGGGCCCTTCACAGGTTACCATTCAAGATGCTGACGCAGCGATCGACCTGAAGGATGGATACTGTCTCGATCCTTCCGTTCGAAGGACATGCATATCAGTACAAGGTCCTGCCCTTCAGGCTGTCCCTGTCCCCCCATGTCTTCAAGAAAGTTGCAGAGGGGGCTCTTGTTCCCCTGAGAGAGCAAGGTATTCGCATCCTTATGCTAGCACAGTCTAGCACAGGTTCCTCCTCGTCCTCCCTCTATACCCTCTTGGGACCTGACTCTGGTGCTCAGAGCACTACAGTAGGGCCCATTTGAGCCTTTGCAGTCAGTCGAGCTGAAGTTTCTTTCAATGAAAACTCTGCTCCTGGTTGCATTGGCCTCCATCAAGAGGGCAGGGGACCTGCACGCATTTTTGGTCTACGAATCATGCCTGGAGTTTGGGCTGGCTGAGTCCCAGGTAATCCTGAGGCTCCGGCCCGGCTATGTGCCCAAGGTTCCTACTACCCCCTTCAGGGATCAGGTAGGGAACCTGCAAGTGCTGCCCCCGGCTAGGAGGCAGACCCAGCCCTAGCTTTACTCTGTCCCATCCACACCTTAAGATGGTACGTGGACCAGACACAAAGCTTCAGGACCTCAGAACAGCTCTTTGTCTGTTATGGAGGCTGGCAGAAGGGGAATGCTGTCCTCAAGCAGGGGAAGGCCCACTGGATAGTGGATGCCATCACCCTGGCTTATCAGGCACAGGGTTTGCCCTGCCCGCTCAGGCTGCAAGTTCACTCTACCAGAAGTGTTGCATCCTCCTGGGTGCTGGCTTGTGGTGCTTTGGTAGGGATTCCTAATTTGTTGGTCGACGTGATGTCGAAAGTGACCAACTGAAAGGGAACGTCTGGGTTACGTATGTAACCCTCGTTACCACCATTGAGCGGTCGGGTCCCTGGCTCGGGTCCTCAGCGAAAAGCTGAGTATGCATTGCACCTGGTGCCTACTTATGCTCGTGCCGTGACAAGCAGCAGCTGGATGCAATTATTGGATGCCAATGTGCATTGGCTCATTTAGTTTATACTCGAAGTAGATTGGTCTCTCTAACGAGATCCCCAATTCTTTGGTCGACGTGACGTCTCCGTTCCCTCCTTCAGGGAACGAGGGTTATATACGTAACCAAGACGATCTATCTATCTATCTATCTATCTATCTATCTATCTATCTATCTATCTATCTATCTATCAGTTTATTTATTTATTTATTGTCATTTTTAGAAAGACATCCTGCACATCCATCCACTTCTGTGTAAATGTAAGAAATGCAGTATTCAAGACGTGGTAAGAAACATCTCTACCAGTCATATTTAATCATAATTAGTCATAAAAATAACTTTTGATGTTAATTTAAATTCTTAAAGGGGTCCTATTATGCTTTTTCACTTTTTGAATTTTAGTCTGTGTAGTGTGTATGTTTGGGCATAAAAAGATCTACAAAGTTACAAATCTCAAAGTCCACTCCAAAGGGAGATATTTCGTTTTTTAAAAAAATCCCTTTTCAAGAACTACAACGAATGGCTCGTTTGGACTACAAAGTTGTTTTCCTGTATTTGTGATATTACAAAATTAAATCCCGCCTACGGAAATTCGAGCGGTTGGTGGGTGGGGAGAACGCTTGGTTGAGCACTGCACGTTTCAAAATCGAAACCCGGTGCGGGTGTCTTTATATCACTGTATTTCTGATGGAAACCGACTGTTTTCAGAAAATTTTGGATGTCATTTTCATTTCATCTTGCATGTAATGTCTGATAAAGCAGCGTTTGTGAGCGGAGCTCTGCTTTGTGTACAGCGTTACCGGGGAAACCTTGCTCTCTACCACTCCAACAGCGCCTCCCGCTGGCAGAGAATGAATTTGCATATATATGCCGCTACAAATAGTGTAAGTCTGTGGGACTATGATATAAATAAATTCGACTGTATAACAGTTTCACTGCAATTCATGTTATAATGTTAGAATTAAAGAACAATAAACATGATACATATTACCATTGGACTTATCTGTACGTAGTAAATGCAGTTATTTTTAAGCTGCTGTTGACATCCTGTCTAAAATGTGATTTAGCCAAAAAAAAAAAAACAACAACAACAACAACAATAACGTTACCACTTTAATATGTCTTGCAATATCTGTGTGTGCAAAGGTTCTGCGCGACCCTCTTGTTCAATATTCTCGAGGTCTGAATTGATATAGCAATATTGAGGAACTTGCTGTTTTGGCAAGGGGCAGGGCAGCACTGAAACACCGTCTAAGCTGTTTGCCAATCACAACACACTGGGACAGCTAACCAATCACAACACATTTCGTTTTTTGGAAGGCGGGCCTTCATCAAACCCGGAACTAATCGAGCCGTTTGTGCCAGGCTGGGGAGAAAGGTATTGTAATAATGTAAATTATGTGAAAAATAATGCGATTTTCAAACCACCAAGCATGAGAGCATGTTCTAGTACATCCCCAAAACAAAATCAAGACTTTGTAAAAGAGCATAATAGGACCCCTTTAACAGTCTTTTAAATATATACATTTATGTGTACATGATCATTAAAATCACTTTCATAGACTAAGGCCGCATTTACGCTGCATAGTTCAAGTGACCCAATTCCGATTTTTTCCTCCCATGTGGCCCACGACCATGTAAGCAGGAAAAAAATCGCATGGATTCTGATATTCTCCGATCGTTCATATGTGGAAATAAATCAGATATGAATCGGATACGTGCATTTGCGCCTGCCATGTAAGCGGTCAGATCGGATATTCCCCTGTAAATGCGACTCCTAAGTCATTGAAAAGTGAGTTTTTTTTAAACATTTCGCAGTACAGACATACCTGTAACAAATGAAACATCTCTAGTTGAGTAGCAGAGTATTAATTTCGTTCGTTTGTGTTAAATAAAAGACGATCTGACGCTGAAATGTGTTGCTGTTGTCAGTGACGACGGCTCATGCGCAGACGAGAGCTTCAGTCCTGTTCGTTCCATTGAAACCACAAAATTGAATGCACTCAAACATGTCCCTGTCTTTGATATACAATCACTGATGAACGCATTTGGTTTTAATTACTAAAAAAAACACAGACGATGTGACATGCTTAACATTATCTACCACCTGAGTATTCCACTCGCAAGCTTTCAGCGGAGCTGAAGATCATCACTGTCCTGAAGAATTTGTTCTTGGCTATATAATTATATAAATTATTTTATATTATAAATAATTATATAATTATTTTGATGTATAGATGTAACTATTGCATTAAAAACATTTCTATATGAATTCCATGTCAGTAAATTAAACTCAATGTACTATTCAAATTGATTTATGATGTCATATGCTACTTTTGGCTTGTTTCACCAAGTGCAGTGTAAAATGCACACATCGGATACGGGTCACTTTTAAAAGAAATGTAAGCACGTCATCCAAAAAATCGGATATAGTCACAAAATCGGAATTGGTCATCAAGACCTGCAGTGTAAATGTAGCCTAAATGTCTCAGTCATGTTCAGTTTTGGTTATGTTTCTTTGTCTTGTGGTTCTGTCTTCTCTGACCTAGTTATGTTACCTAGTTAATTACGTTCTCCTGTTGCCATGTTAATCATCTCATTAGTTCAGCCTATTTATACTCCTAGTGTGGTTCAGTTTCTTTGTCTGATGGCATCCATGTTATGGTTGTGTTTGCTTGCCTGCCTATGTTTGTATCTACATGTGGATATTATTAAAGCCTATTTTTGAACTTTAAACAGACAAAAAGGATTATGCAGCAAGTTTCTCTTCACTTGCCGAGTAAAGACTTTCATTGGTGGAATATTCTGTTCATTTTTGAGTTTCTGGCTGACCAGGTATGTGAGCCAGCCACTACATCTGTGCCTGTGGGAATTTTAGCGGAGCTGGATTCAGAGAAATGTCTTTTTGACTGGGAGATGGAGGTAGTGCTTAAGTGTGTCTTCACTGATCCCACTCAGTCCAGAGTCCAGAGTTATGTCGTCACCAGTCCCGTCCAGCATAATGTGTTCTTCATTGCCACCAGACCTGTCCATCACTGAGTCTGTTTCCTCACCCAGTCTTCCTCTCTTGCACTTTCCAATGAAGCCAGCCATTCCCTCAGCTCTACCTCCACTGGAACTCTTCAGCCCCTTAGCTTCACTATAAGTCCTGCCATGCAGCCCTGATCTGCTTTGGGGTTTCCAGTCCCCAGCACTGCCCTGGTATTATGTCTTGTTAGAGACACAAACAAGACACAGGGAACTCATGAACACACCCTTTACTTCAACACTGTTCTTCTCTCGTCATCCAGTAAGATTACTAAAACATCCCACTAGTGCCACCCACAGGACAGTTGGTAACACCACATCTCACTCTCTTTTAAACAATTAAACTTCCACTTATGTTCTGTACAACAACTATTTTTTCCCCAGTGAACACAACACATTGCATAATAGCCAGTGTTTCAACAGAATAGTACTAACATGTCAAACATGACTTTAACATCTCCCCTGAATTCAACAAATGCATAAAATGTATTATAGAACATCACTTTACTCTATATGCATTATAGAACATCACTTTACTATATACACATTTGTTACCTTATCATTTCCCCATGTAAAATACCATTCACGTGAAATCAATGAACAATGTTTAGTTCATCACATAGTCCCGAGTCCACGCTGGTGCTCGTCTCACCCTAACCTGTCTTTCAGGCTGAGCCACTGACATGGGTTGCATTGTACAGTCATAATCAAAGTTAGCCAGCTCCTGTATTCCACTCTCCTCCTTTCCACAAAAGACAGGTGTGAGATGTGAAACATTTCAAGTACGTCCATCAGACAGTTTGTAAGTGTTTGGACTATGGAGCTTATAATATGACAAAACTATTTGAATTAGTATTGTGTAAATTTGAATTATTGACAAGTGTGATTTAACAAAACTGAATATTATATGGCATTTAACATACTTCTGAATTACTTTTTTTACTTTTTTTAATTCTTAGTCTTCAAAAATCCAGTTCTTAAAAATACAGCTTCAAGTTTTCAAGATGAAGAGCAAATTCAGAACATCAAATTCAATATTCTAAAATTCAATATGCAGAAATTCAGAATGTATAGAAAGTAGGTCAGGTCATCCACAGGGAAGAGTAGATGATCTCCGAAAAGTAGAACGAAAAATTTTGGCCAATTAGTAGTTTTTTGGCATGAGCTTGTGGTTCAAGAGGTCACCATTCTGTTCTACCTGATCATGAATCACCCAGAGGTAGCCTAAGTGATTCTTAAACATTTATGGTTTATATTTATATGTTAGGTTAGCATTCTTAGCATGTGAAACAATGTCTAAGTGATCTGCTGTTTGTTTTAAAGTATATTTGGTGTGAAAGTGATTAGCATGCCACCATGTCTACAAAAAAGACAGAGCCCACTGATTATAATCAGTGATATTTCCTACATTGGATGAGGTGTGTCTATACCAGATACGACTGCACCGCGCCGCAGTTTGAAGCTTGAAGTGACAAAGCGGCCATTGCAGAGAGCTTGGACTACATCAGAAATAGAACAGGGAATCTGTTTGCTGTTGGGAATTTCGCATTCAGTGTAGACACTATTGATTATAACGTTCTACTGTCTTTTGTTGCAACACGTCGCACCGCTCGCGTCCGGTCTAGACACGGTGTAAGCGTCATACAAAACTGTTATTTCTGCTTCATTCAGTCCATGATCGGAATCCACGCTGATGTTTGTAAACTGTGTTTTGAGCTGAAGGGATCATGAATAATCTTTTAGATATACCTGTAACTTGCAGGCACGATTACAGTATAGCCTACCATTAATTTCCGCTCAATATCATACACATTAAACTAATCAATGGGCTCTACGGTCTTTTTTGCTTTCGCTCGTGTCCTGTGTGGCATGTTAATCACTTTCACACCAAAAATACTTTAAAACAAACACCAGAGACTATTTAGACCAATTAAAAAAAAATAAAAAATAACAGCACCACCTTTCTTGGACATTCTGTGTTTTGGACCAGCTCAAGCCGTTTCTCATCAAGCTGTGTGAAATACAGACTGAACGGCAGCTCAAAACACTCGACTGCTGCATAAGCATATAATATGCAAACTACAGCTCTCAGCTGGATAAAGCAAGCCGTGTCGCTCTAGTAAAGTTTTGATGGATGACGATTGTAATCAAGGTAAAGACTATTACAGTGACATACAGGAGTGGTCATACATTAGGCGTGCATGTATTATTATTGATACACAAACAAACCATGTATGGGCACATGGATCACTATAACATCATATTTCTGCTTGAACATAGTTCTGTATATTCATGTAGTTTTCAAAATTAATGTACAGCAAGTGTTTTATAACGGACGATCACCGAAGAAGCATGTTTTGAAGAGGTTTGTGAGGAGCTGTGGTGTTTATGTACATATGGCCATCAAACACTTCAAAATCGCTTGTTCTGACTGAGGAACTGTTCATTGACCACATCGACCCGCCTTCCAATCGCTGATTTTCCACACATTCAGAATGTTTATATTTTTTATTTGTATTTTGGAGTGTTTAGTGATTCTGAATAGATCCGTATAGTAGTTTATATGCAGTCCTTTGATGTCTCCCTGTGGTCTTGTTTGGTATGGCAGGTTGACTTGTGGTTATTTGTTAAATTTACTGTATAATTGAGCTTTACGTACTTTTAAGTTGTAAAGAATATCTGCAGTGACATTTTTGCAAAGTATGTTTGCAGTATTGATTTGGAGAGGAGGGGGACTTGGAGTAAAAAAATTTGAGAACCAGTGGCTTAGACAAATGTTTCACATGCTGAGAATGCTAACCTAACATAAATGTAAACCATAAATGTTTAAAAATAACTTACTCTGGGCGATTCATGATCAGGTAGAACAGAATGGTGACCTCTTGAACTGCACGCTCACGCCAGAAAACTGATTGGTGTAAGGGAAACAGGCCAATTTAGCTCAAAGGGAATCATTTATGATTTTATAGGGAATTTGGACAGAATCACTGTTTTGCGGCTGATCACCAGCGATTCACTGAGCGAGCCGTATAACATCAACTCTGCACTGGATATGAAAATCCAAAATATAGTGAAAACACTATTTAATAGGACAGTAACAAGATCGGCAGTTTAAGACATTAAATTGTAAGCACAAAACACAAGTTATTTCTCTTTTCAATATAAATAAGACTTTATTGGATAAACCTAAGACATGTAAACTAATCTAACATATGAACACACACTTTCACACAAGTTGCAGAAAGAGAGAAAGTGAAGAAAGGATGAGTTTAAGAGAATGAAAATGTGAAATCCCAAGTTCATAGCAATATGTGCAATTACATAGACCTGAACAACCATCAGTCACTTAATTAACCCTCGCATTGGGTTTCTCAATGAGGCTAAAATTTATATTAAATGCACCAGTTCAGCTAAAATCTGGAGTGTTAATTGCGTTGCCTTTGTGTTAAGGGATTCCCTATTGTCTTTGTCCTTGCAGGAAAGGGGGTTTCCCAAGGTTGCTGATTGGTTGGAAGTTCAGTAGTCGTTGAAGTGATGTCTTGGGAAGCCAATGGTTGGGCGTTGGCTGAAGATGCAGAGCTGTGGCTGGTAGAAGTTTTAAGGCAGTCACAGACTCGACTTGAACTCGGAGACAAGACGTGGCGGCAAAACTTAAACTGAGAACACGAAACTCGTTACGGAAAAAAAACTAAAGTAAAAGAAATAAAGGATGTAACGAGACTAGGTGGTTTTTCTTCTCATCGTGGTGTTAGCAGCTGGCATGTAGGCCAGAGCACGCTGGAACGGCACTCGAAGAATTCACGGGCAAACAGCAGTGGCAAAAAGCATGGCTAAAAGCAATGACTAAAATGCAAAAAGCTAAAAGCATGGTTTGATGGTGTCCTGAGTTTTTAACTGGGCTTTTGGACACATCCCAAAATGGTGTGTTGACCAATTAGATATTGTCTTAGCTCGGGGTGTTGCTCTGTTTCTCCTCCTAATCCATAAGTCAACATGCTATCTAGTCAGTCACATGGTCCGAACTTTCCCGCTCTTGCGAGTATAATTTTGGACATGATTTCTATAACCAGAATGTGATACATTTGACAAAGAATTAATTGGAAGAAACCTTTCAAGCAATAATTTTCACACTGATACATACCAAACATGAATATAAACCCTTAAGCTATTTGTAGGATCAGAACGAGTCAGACAAAGTTAAGATTCGATCAGAACATTGAAACAACCCAAAGAGCCAAATTCCAGAGAGGCCCCAAGGCTGCAACAGGATGCCATAAATCAGATTCCTAGCTCCAGCCCGTCTGAAGAAAACCTTACCAACAAGCCTCTTTCACAGAACAGCTTGCAACATTCAAACAAAAGAACACTTATTGACAATTCTAATGAAGGAAGGAAACTGTCAAATTTGAGGCAAGTAATCAGGACTGATGGTCAAAGAGATGGCCGTTACATGTAAATCTGTGATCGAAATCACGAGCTAGAGACTTCATTGGGTGGGTCACCCCAGTTCTCCACATAGAAGACAAAGACTGAGACTGGAATTCCTTAGGAGACCTTTTAACCTCTCTAGTCTTCACAGAACATGTCCTTATGTTCACAGAACGGTACAGAAACTGCCTTTTCACATACAGATGCACCAAAATCATCTTAAAGGACTTATGAGACTTATCATGTTTATGCATAACCCCATATCATGTATGTAACCCACACAATTAACTATCATGTTTTAATCACATATTATGTATGTCTTTTTAATAACTAGGGAATAGCTTAAGAGTTAATATTCATGTTTGGTATGTATGAGTCAAATGTATCATAGTCGCGGTAGAGAAATCATGTCCAAAATTATACTTTACAAGAGCGGGACAATTCGGACCATATGACTGATAAGATAACATTTTAGATTTATGAATGGGGAGGAGAAACATACAACACCAAGATCATTTCTAATTGGTCAAGACGTCCAGATAGGACGGTCTAGAAGCCGAGTTTAAATACTCAGGACAGCTCTTAGCTCTCTGCTCTCTTAGCTCTTCCTCTGCTTCTCTTCTTCTTCTCTTGTGCCACCGCGTTTTGACGCTGCTCTTTGAGCGTGCTTTGGCCTACGTGCCAGCTGCCAACACAATGAGAAGAAAAACCACCTAGTCGTTACATGCTTTCTTTCTTTTACTTTAATGTCTTTTCTTTTCCGTGAGAGTTTCGTTAAGTTAAGTTTGCCGCAAAATCCATCTTCGACTGCACCCGCCCAAACTTCAACCAGACCAACTCAGCATCAAGAGCCAACGCCCAAGACTTTACAACGAAAGACCACTGAACTCAACCAATCAGCCACCTCGGGAAACCCCTTTCTCCAAAGACGACAAGGACACAAGGGAATCCCTTAAGGCAACATAAGCAAGTACAATCTCCAGACTTTTACTGAGTCGGTGCAGTTTAATATAAATTTTAGCCTCACTGAGAAACTCAATGCAAGGGTCAATGATTGATGGTTCAGGTCTATAAGCAATTGCACATATTGCTGTAAACTTGGGATTTCACATTTTCATTCTTTAAACTCATCCTTTCCTCACTTTCTCTCTTTCTGCAACGTGTGAATGTGTGAATGCTTGTGTTCATGTGTTAAATTAGATTAGTTTACATGTCTTAGGTTTATATAAATAAAGTCTTATTTATATCGAAAAGAGAAGTATCTTGTGTTTTGTGCTTACAAGTTAATGTCTTAAACTGACGATCTTGTTACTGTGCTTATTAATAGTGTTTTCACTATATTTTGGATTTTAATATCCAGTGCAGAGTTGATGTTGTACGGCTTGTTCAGTGACTCGCTGCCGATTCAGTGATCAGCCGTGAAACAGTGATTCTGTTCAAGTTCCCTATAAAATCATAAATGATTTCCTTTGAGCTAAATTGACTTGTTTCCCTTATATATATTACTTATTTACAATATTTTTACATATTCAATAGTTATTAAAAAGACATACACAATGAGTTATTTGGACATGAAAGTCAAATGTGTGGGTTACATACATAATATGGAGTTATGCATAGAAATCATTAGTTGCTCATAAGTCCTTTTAAGATGATTTTGGTGCATAAAAGACTGTTTCTGTGCCATTCTGTGGACATGAGAATGTGTTCTGTGAAGAACAAAGGTCAAAAAGGGTTTGGAAGGAATTTCAGTCTGGTTCTTCTCCTGCAGTGGTGGAGGTAACGAATTACAACTACTTACGTTACTGTAATTAAGTAGTTTTTCGGGTACTTGTACTTTTTGAGTATATTTTTAAAGCTGTACTTTTACTTGTACTTAAGTACAAATTAAACAAAATAATCTACTTCGTTACTTTTAAATCATAGTTTGTTACTGAGTACGACCACAATTTGAATTGATATTCAAACCTTTGACGAAACTTCAGTAGCCAATAACGATATCCGAACGCAAACGGACCAATAAAAGCCCTGACATCTGAACCACGGGAAAAGCAGCCGTTGCAGCAGCAGCTTTTGAAGAGCTGATCTGTCCGATCCTCACTGTCCGTGAGGGAGCTCAGCGGGATTTTTCGATTCAAAGTCTGGAGAAACAAACTAGATGGTAGTGTTATCATAAATATCTATATTTTGATACCGATACTGAAATATCTGACAAGGTTCCATTACTCATTTTCCACTGTATCTCCCATATATACACCAATCTCACTCTCTCCTCTCCGACAGTGAGTTTGACACGCATCAGTCTCCTGTCAATTACAGAGTCTGAATGTCCACGCAGGATTGCAGGTATTGCAGGTAATTTTAATCATTCCTGCGCAGATGTGGCGAGCGCTTTATTGTAACATGAGAACACAGTCATGTAATCGCAGAAAACTGGATGTGAGCTTTCAAATAGTCTAGGCCTAACTTATACAAATGAACTGCTTGTCCTCACTCCGATATTGCTTGTGAGCACTCAGACTGTGTGCAATCGCGATCTCTCCATGCTAGAAATTATTTCTCTTTGCTCCTGGATTAAACTTTGTCAAAAGTTATCGACCATTCAGAATAGATCCACGCCTGACAGATGAAAATGCCACTGGAAATTTTATTGACTATAAGTGAAATGCACCAGAAAGTCTTTCAAGAATCAAAGATGGAATTTTAATTTCTTTACAATGTCAGTTTATGCATAAATGTTTCAGAATGGGATATTTGTATGATTCTACATATAAATATCCTAGTCTGTCTAACTGCATCACTACATTGTACAGACATTACAGGTCAAAGCCATCTGATGTTCCATTTATCTAAATAAATAACATTAACATATATGGCTCTTAAAAATTCAGTGTTGTCATATTTCGAATACCTCAACTGAATTGAGGTCATTTGTTTTATAATTTTATCACTGACTGTGTACTGTCTTTTTTGTAAATTCAATTCAGTTTGAAATCAAACTTCCTTGTGCAGTAAGCTTTTGCAACAAAGTTACCCTATTTTAAAGACACAAATACACAGAATGAGCAGATGTTTAAGATTGAAATTTTTGTAATGGTAATTGATCAATGTTTATACAGTGGGTACAGAAAGTATTCAGACCCACTTAAATGTTTCACTCTTTGTTATATTGCAGCCATTTGCTAAAATCATTTGTTCATTTTTTTTCCTCATTAATGTACACACAGCACCTCATATTGACAGAAAAACACAGAATTGTTGACATTTTTGCAGATTTATTAAAAAAGAAAAGCTGAAATATCACATGGTCCTAAGTATTCAGACCCTTTGCTCAGTATTTAGTAGAAGCACCCTTTTGATCTAATACAGCCATGAGTCTTTTTGGGAAAGATGCAACAAGTTTTTCACACCTGGATTCGGGGATCCTCTGCCATTCCTCTTTGCAGATCCTCTCCAGTTCTGTCAGGTTGGATGGTAAACGTTGGTGGACAGCCATTTTTAGGTCTCTCCAGAGATGCTCAATTGGGTTTAAGTCAGGGCTCTGGCTGGGCCATTCAAGAACAGTCACGGAGTTGTTGTGAAGCCACTCCTTCGTTATTTTAGCTGTGTGCTTAGGGTCATTGTCTTGTTGGAAGGTAAACCTTCGGCCCAGTCTGAGGTCCTGAGCACTCTGGAGAAGGTTTTCGTCCAGGATATCCCTGTACTTGGCCGCATTCATCTTTCCCTCGATTGCAACCAGTCGTCCTGTCCCTGCAGCTGAAAAACACCCCCACAGCATGATGCTGCCACCACCATGCTTCACTGTTGGGACTGTATTGGACAGGTGATGAGCAGTGCCTGGTTTTCTCCACACATACCGCTTAGAATTAAGGCCAAAAAGTTCTATCTTGGTCTCATCAGACCAGAGAATCTTATTTCTCACCATCTTGGAGTCCTTCATGCGGGCTTTCATGTGTCTTGCACTGAGGAGAGGCTTCCGTCGGGCCACTCTGCCATATAGCCCCGACTGGTGGAGGGCTGCAGTGATGGTTGACTTTCTACAACTTTCTCCCATCTCCCGACTGCATCTCTGGAGCTCAGCCACAGTGATCTTTGGGTTCTTCTTTACCTCTCTCACCAAGGCTCTTCTCCCCCGATTGCTCAGTTTGGCCCAGACGGCCAGCTCTAGGACGGGTTCTGGTCGTCCCAAACGTTTTCCATTTAAGGATTATGGAGGCCATTGTGCTCTTAGGAACCTTAAGTGCGGCAGAAATTTTTTTGTAACCTTGGCCAGATCTGTGCCTTGCCACAATTCTGTCTCTGAGCTCTTCAGGCAGTTCCTTTGAGCTCATGATTCTCATTTGCTCTGACATGCACTGTGAGCTGTAAGGTCTTATATAGACAGGTGTGTGGCTTTCCTAATCAAGTCCAATCAGTATAATCAAACACAGCTGGACTCAAATGAAGGTGTAGAACCATCTCAAGGATGATCAGAAGAAATGGACAGCACCTGAGTTAAATATATGAGTGTCACAGCAAAGGGTCTGAATACTTAGGACCATGTGATATTTCAGTTTTTCTTTTTTAATAAATCTGCAAAAATGTCAACAATTCTGTGTTTTTCTGTCAATATGGGGTGCTGTGTGAACATTAATGAGGAAAAGAAATGAACTTAAATGATTTTAGCAAATGGCTCCAATATAACAAAGAGTGAAAAATTTAAGGGGGTCTGAATACTTTCTGTACCCACTGTATGTATGTAAATAAAAGCCTATATTAAAATATGTTCATCGTATCCTCCTGAGACCCAGCTATGGAGTTTTTGCCTCTGTAATGGACATTCTATTTTAGTGAATTTCTCTGAGACCTCACATGTCACAGTTGTAAGTCTGGATGTCCTGTACAGAGCACATTCAGGGCTTTTTAGAGATACTAAATGTTTGGAAGTTTCACCATGACCACTCCCTCTCCTAGGTCTTTAAAGATGGCTAAATTTAATTTAGTGAAAAATTGTACATCCTTATGGAAATATGATTATATTTTTTAATTGTCATTTAAGTCTGAATAATTTTCAAATTGTTTGTCATAAAGCAACATCTCAGGAAAATGTTATGGATTTTCAAATTCAAATATGACATGAAACAGGACATCATTTCATACATGTCCACTGTAGAGGACACCAGGACTAAAAGCATGTTTATTATGCATTTTGGGAGACATAACAATTGAATAGGAAAATTAAATATTTATCAATTGTCTTATGAAATATTAGATATTATTATGAAAATCTGGCCATTTATTACTCCCATTATGACAATTCTTTTTTCAGCATGCTGTCCCAACAGCAACACATTAATATGCAAATTAGATACAGTGTATAGATACACTGTGTTTAATGGGAAAACCAGTTTATGGAAATTTTTACACACATATTGCATAAAACAAAATGGTATATCAAATAATTTTGTTATATATTTTATAACATAGCTGAGAATCATCCTTAAACAAAGTTTGGTATAAAAAATCCTGAAACCTAAAAATTGATTGGTGATTTTAAAAAAATTCCATTGTTTTGCCTTTTTGATGTCTATTCGTGCCATTTTATTTTTAGAAAAACTGAGTCCTAGTGTCCTCTACAGAGGACATGAATAAAATATAATTTTTCAAAAATGTAATTTTTCCATTTTTTTCTTATGGTCTAAACAATGTAATGACATGAAAAAATACAAAATTCACAAAGCTTTTTTTCGGGGGGTCTCAGGAGGATATAAAGCAAATGTGTCTTTTTAGAAAACTTGGATTAAACCACTCAAAGCTTAAAATAATGATTGCCTTGAAAAAAATTGATGGACAAAAAAAAATGAGATATTAAAGTATCTATATGGCAGTATACAGCATGTGGTAGTTTTGCCAATGGTATTGAAAATGATTGAAGTCATCATGAAATCAAAAATTACCCTACTTACATTTTAGTGCACATTACTAGTCTTGTGGTGAACAATTAAACCGTGCAAGTCAATACACCGAAAAAAAAAAAAAATTGTCTGCCGTTGTAATCTTTAATCAAAAATTGAAAAATTGCTTCCGCTCAGGAATGGCGTTCTTACTCTGATGACATCAGTTTGACGGCTTGGGGAGAATCCTCTTAAGTCATGAAGTAAGGAATGCTGTTTCCGGGTCCAAGCCAGGTCCAAGCTACTCATTTCACTTGAAAATACTATCTCAACAGCCATTTATGAGCACTATTTAATTAAAGGGGTCATATGATGCGATTTCAAGTTTTCCTTTCTCTTTGGAGTGTTACAAGCTGTTTGTGCATATAGATAAGATCCCTGAAGTTGCAAAGACTAAAGTCTCAAAACCAAAGAGGTTTTCTTTATAAAAGTTAAGACTCAACCATGCCCCCCTAAATGGCTCATTCAAACATGCCCACGTTTTATTGTTTTTGTGTCATCGCGCCGGGACACAGCATCACAATACGGTAAGGGGCGTAACATTTCCGTCTCACGCTTGAAGTATTCGGCCAATCACAATGCACTGGATAGCTGGCCAATCAGAGCACGCCTTGCTTCTCAGAACAATGAGCTTTGTAAAAATCGGCGCGTTTCAGAAAGGCGGGGCTTAGAGGAGCAACAATAATGTACAGTATGTGGAAAATAATGTGTTTTTTGAAACTTAAACCGCATAAACACATTGCATTACACCAAATACACAAAAAATAATTTTCTTTTTAGCAACGTCATATGACCCCTTTAATATTACATATTTAAGCTAAGCATTTAAAATATTGCTGTGCACACTACAGTCTCCGTTCTCACAGTGTCTTAGATACTAATATTTTAGCTGAAACACTGTCTGGCCATCTGGGATTTCAGTACGGAGATAAAGGTTAGGGTTATAATTTTTCAGTATTACATGACATCGTGGGTGTATATTAGTACACTTTGTTGTTTTCTTCTGCGTCTGGTAGAGCATTAGGACCCAGAAGTGGTGAAGCATGATGTCAGACGTAACAAGTAGATATGCTTAACCACTCCTACCGTGAATCTGCTATGAGCAAGAGGTGGAGTGGAGGTGCACCACAATAAAACCCCGCCCTTTATTCAATATTCCATTTCACTTGGAAATACATCACAACACTGAAGTCAGTTGCAACTTCTGGATAACGGGTACTTTAATATTGATATTTTTCAAGGTATTGAGGTTAGAAATTCCTGTATCATGACCACTAATTCACGTACTTTGTCAATAAGATAAGGTTTTGTTCAAAGTAGCTATTATCTACATAGATCTTTGATATGAATGAATATTTTTTGGTAATTCATTAAATATCGCCAGCTAAAAAGTAACAAGTAACTAGTACTCTGAGTAGTTTTTGAGAAGAGTACTTTGTACTTTTACTTAAGTACTGTTTTGACACCAGTGCATTTACTTGTAATTGAGTAGTATTTCAGCAATGTAACAGTACTTGTAATTAAGTACAAATTTTCAGTACTCTTTCCACCACTGTTCTCCTGGGTGGTTGGGGGAAGTCAATCCAAGGAAGCTCATGATTTCTATCATGGATTTACATGTGATGGCCATGTTGTGCATCTCTTTGACCATCAACCTTGTTTACTTGCCCCAAATTTGACAATCTCCTTCCTGAGTTGGAATTATCAATAAGTGTTCTTTGTGTCAATGTTGTAAGCTGTTCTGTGAAAGAGGCTTGTTGCTTAAGCTTGCTTCAGACACATGGCCCCAGGGTATCGTGGACAGATTTATGACGTTGTCTTGTTCCGGGGCCTCTTTGTGGAATTTGATCTTTTGGTCGTCCTAACACCAATCTGATCGATTCTTAAATTGTCTGATTCGCTCTGATATCCTACATTGGCCAAAATGCTTTGACTTTTCAGAGATCATCTACTCTTCCCTGTGGATGACCTCTGTACTTTATGTACGATCTGAATTTCTGCGTATTGAATTTTAGAATATTGAATTTGAAGTTCTTAATTTCCTCTTCATCTTGAAAACCTGAAGCTGTATTTTTAAAAACTAGATATTTGCAGTATTACAATTCAGAGCAAAAAATCCGCTGTTTGAAAGCACGTCTATAAATCTCTGCCATAAAAAAAAATTAAATTGTGTTAAAGGTCAAATGTTCAATATTCAAGTGAAAAAAAAAACAAATTCAGAACTAAGTTAAATGCCACATAATATTCAGTTTTGTTAAATGACACTTGTCAATAATTAAAATTTACACAATACAAATTCAAATAGTTTTGTCATATTATAAGCTCCATATAAGCATAAGGGCCGTTTTTTCCCAGAACTTTCAATGGTTTGTAAAATGCCGTTTTCAGCTTAGGAAGGAAACCCGGCTGCTTCACTCGAACAAAAGATCCTTGTTGGAATGACACTTCCTTCGCTCCACGTTTGCAATCGTTGTATGTTTTGGATCTTTTCTGCACATTTCACTCGATCCACAATGTTCTGCATACTTGCTGGATGAAGATGTTGCAGTATCTGTAATCCTGAGATGTGAAGTTTAGTATGCATTTGTATTGCATGTACCAGTTAAGCAGGTGCACGTTGAGTGGTCGAATGAGGTGAAGAGCGGTATACTTGTAAGAATTCTCTTGTGAATTTCTTCCATCCTTTGCCCTCCAAGGAAGCAGTTAGCAACGGGTGCTTCTTAGTACAGTTAAACCGTTCAACTTCTCCATTGGCACGAGTATAGTACACAAAAGAAGTTTGATGCACAATGCCTTGGTTTTGCAGAAACATTTCAAACATGACATGAATTGAGAGCCGTGATCCAAGATGAGTTCCTTCGGGTCACCTTCACGGCTGAAAACCGTCAACAGAAATGGAATGACCACTG
This sequence comes from Spinibarbus caldwelli, assembly GCA_039654775.1. Classification (NCBI taxonomy): domain Eukaryota; kingdom Metazoa; phylum Chordata; class Actinopteri; order Cypriniformes; family Cyprinidae; genus Spinibarbus; species Spinibarbus caldwelli. The sequence continues at coordinate 11,548,888 of CM077219.1, read as the reverse complement.
AAGAAGTTACCTGAGGCATAAAAGTGATCTCTGGCCACTTACTAAAGTCACAGCAAAATGACAATCTGCTGGAGCCGTGTCAAAAAGCCCCACAATATCGATAGCAAGTTTCCCCCATGCACCATCAGGAAGGGGTACAGACTGGAGTAGCGGTGTGCGAACAGCCACTGTCTTGTCAGGAGACATGTAATGCACGATTTGATGGCCGTTTCAACTTGGCCATCCATACCCGGCCACCAGTACAGCTCTTTTACTCTTTGCTTGGTTCTAACTATGCCTTGCTGTGTATCGTGAGCCAAGGCAATGAACTGCGCACGCAAGGTCTCTGTTATTACAAGTCTGTGTATGCCTCTTACTACACAGTCATCTTGGAGAGTAAGTTCATGTTGGATTCTGTAATATGGCAAAAGGTCAGGGCCTAGGTCTTTCAGGGATTTTATCCATTTGCCATCAGTAGGTCACGTAGTTCACAATATATTGGGCAGGCAGCCCCAGTCACCCTGAATTCATTAGCTGATATGGCCGTAAGGGTTGAAGTAAGCGCAGCCACTTCCACATCATCTTCCAGCACAGGACCACTGCTCTGTAATGGCAAGCGAGACAAGCAATCAGCTGCAACATTCTCACGTCCAGGTTTGTACTGGATGTCATACCCAAGCATCATCAATCTAGCTGACTGCCGAGCAATTACTGTGTGTCAGATATTGTGTATCCTAAGAATGACAGCTCCGTCTGTCTGATCTGGCATTTGTCAAAGTTCAGCTTAAGTCCAGTTGCTTTCAGATGCTGAAGTGTTGAGTCTAAGTTCCTATCGTGTTCCTCAGAAGTCTTTCCTGAAACAATAACGTCATCCAGATAGCACTGAACACCTGTAAGTCCCTTTAGTACAGTCAACATCAGTCTCTGAAAGCAGCTCGGCCCTGATGCCAGTTCATATGGTACACTCTTGTTGCAAAATAAGCCTTCATGTGTAATGAATGAAGTGAGGCTGTGGCTATCCTCATGGAGTAGGACTTGGCGATAGGCATTCTGAAGATCCAAGGTTGAAAAGACAGTTCATCCCCTCAGTTCAGCAAACATTTCCTTCGTGTGAGGAAGTGGAAAACTGTCCACCACTATGGCTCTATTTGGTTCTCACAAATCCACACAAACTCATATTTTCCCATTTTTTTAGTTACCATGATTGGCGAGACACATTCTGATGAGTCCTCCTAAATGAGATGCCTCAGTTCCTGTGATACAGCCTCGCGGATTGCAAACAGAAGCCAGCGCAATTTCTGCTGTACTGATTTCACATCAGCACGGACTTTGACTAGGTGTGTGTATCCTTGTGTGCAATCCAGTTTTCAGGTTTCATCTTAAACCCTATTCGCACGGGATTAGTATTACCTGGTGACCTCCAGTCATTTGTAATAATTGCGGAGGTTGTCTGTGATCTTAATCCCGTGCGAATCGGCCATGTCTGTAATTTGTAAAGTAAAAATTCCCCCGCAAATGACCTACCATATTTCGCCGAACACCGAGTTCCTGTGATAATATTAGTCCCATGCGAATCGGCATCTCTGTGATTTGGCCAGCATTTGGCGGGTCGTATATAATTTTTCAAGGTTTTTGTTTCCTGTCCGCCTTTTTATCCATCTTTTGCGAAGAAGTTGGATATAAGTGTTTGATAGTGTTTGATAGTATTTTGGGTGCTGTCATATCGCTACACCATACAATTTGCAGAAAGAGAAAGCTGAAAAGGTTTCAAGGTTAATGTGTTACAAATAAATCAAGCATAAAACTTGAGATATTATTTTAACCTGGTGAAATGTAAATGACACAGGGCACGAAACTATATTAGTTTCGTTTTTTTAAAATCCATCTAACTGGACCATAGAACGGGACTCTCAAAGCCTTGACATCTGGGTATGCGGGAGATAAGTCAGTAAATTCGAGTAAAATCACAGGCTTCGCTTATCCCGTGCGAATGCACCACACGAAATTCAGATGTGGGGGGGTAATTTCAAAATCACACATGGTCCCCAGATAATACTAATCCCATGAGAATAGGGCTTTAGTGTCAGCTGAATTTATTGTGCAGCATGGTGATGTAACAATACGCCATCTAACAGCTGCAGTTCTAAGGCCGCAAACAAGTCTCGTCCTAACACCACAGTGCCAGTGTTTACAAGGAACAGTTCTGCTTTAGCACGATGATCATCGTACATGACCTCAGCTTCTAGGCAGCCTATTACTGGTATGGCATGTCCATCATAACTCACTAAATTCAGCTTTGCTTCAATGAGAGTAGCAGTAGGAAAATACTGAGTGCACAATGACATTGGAATAATTGATACCGCTGAGCTTGTATCCAGCATTAAATTTACAGTCTGTGTGGTTCCACATGCACTGAACAATACACATTATCTTGCTTGAGTCGCGGGGAGGTCTTTCTACTGTAAGCACTGTCACATCAAGAATTTAAATCTCACTTACGTGTTTGTGTCCATGGCACACTTTAGTGAAATGCCCTGCATTCTTCCCTGTTTCGTGGCTGAGTTTGCTGTGCTGATATCGTGATTATTGGATAACTTGTACTGTGTCGTATGCTGGTTTGCTCATCACTCTTGTCTCAGCCACTGCAGTTTCTATCTGACCGGTGATTGTGACAGCCTTTTTAAAAGGAAGGTCCACTTTTAGTAGTAAACGTTCCTGTATGCTGGTTAAATTTGTTTTTTCAATGAGTTGATCCCGGATCATTTCTTCCTCTATGGTCCCGGATTCACATTTAGCCGCTAGCTCATTAAGCACCGCAACATATTGATCCATTGTTTCACCATGACATTGTCCTCGCTGGCGAAATCTGTACCGTTCAGCTACCACATTCACTTTTGGCTCGAAAAATGTGCGGATTTAATGCCGTGTTGGACTTATCATCTGCAACCGTAAGCGTGTAAAATAGTCTCTGGCCTTCTACCCCCAGACAGTGGATTAGCAGAGCGTGTTTTCAGGCATTCGAGAGCTCTTCATCCATGGCCAAGACATAATTTTCATAGACACGGATCTATGCCTTAAATGGCATCGGCGGCTCTCTCCCACATTTTGTAGAAAGGGTGTAGGTTGACTTAAATTCCACGGCATCCTCGTCACCAATATGTTATGTCTTGGTAGAGACACAAGCAAGACACAGGGAACTCATGAGCATACACTTTACTTCAACACTGTTCTTCTCTCGTCAGCCCCTTAGATACCAAAACGTCCCACTAGTGCCCCACACAGGACAGTTGGCAACACCACACCTGGCTTAAGGAGTCCCAAGCTCTGCCTCATCCCTCGGAGCCCCCAGCTCCACCTCTGCCCATTGACCATTTGGCTCCGCTCTGGCTTCTCGCCCCATTGGCTCCACTGGGGACCGTTGTCCTGCCGGCTCCTCTAGATTCCCTCATCCCACTGGCTTTGCTCTGCACTGACTTCTGGGATATGCACTGCGCTCCATCCTTTCACCCCTACGGCTCCGTCTGGTTCTTCCTTCCCTCCCACCACAGTCCTCAGGCACCCTGGCTCCTCCTTGGGCATTCGTTGCCGGGACTCCATCTTGGCCTGCTGGTCCTTTGGTGTCACTGGGTCCCTCAGTCCATTAGACTTCATTTGGGCCTGATCATCTCCTTGACATTACCTCAGTCAGTGGGGCTCAAGTTTCCACTTCAAGTTTCCACTTCTAAATAAAACGTTTGTTTTATTTTTCTTTTTAAATCTTTATTATTATTATTTTAAATGTTCATTTTCTGCTTAAAGGAAACAAAGGCTATTTTAGTAATATTTATTTATTTATTTACTTTGTATTGTGACATTAGTTTCATGACAATTAACCAATTATTTTGGCAATTTCATTACCATATGCACAAAAACATCTTTTCATTATTTTAATGTGAAATAAACATAGTTTATAATCATAATCAGCTGGTGTTCTTGTAAGTATAAATGGATCATTATAATATTTGTAGGTTTTTATTCTGACAGTCATGAGAATCTAAAACATATGGATGTAAATTCTGTCATTCACTCACCTTCCACTTCTAAACTAGTATTATGAGTTTCTTTCTTCTGTTGAACACACACACAAAAAAAGAAAATATTTTGAATATTTTGATATGTTTGTAACCAAACAATTGACGTTAGTTATTGACTTCCATAATATGGAAAAAATAATATGGAAACCAATGACTACAGTCAAATGTTCTTCAAAATATTTTCTTTTTTGTGTGTTCAACAGAAGAAAGAAATTCATACAGGTTTGAATGTAAGTTTATATATACAGGTGCATCTCAATAAATTAGAATATCATGGAAAAGTTCATTTATTTCAGTAATTCAACTCAAACTGTGAAACTCGTGTATTAAATAAATGCATTGCACACAGACTGAAGTAGTTTAAGTCTTTGGTTCTTTTAATTGTGATGATTTTGGCTCACATTTAACAAAAACCCACCAATTCATCTCAACAAATTAGAATACTTCATAAGACCCATAAAAAAACTAAATAAATAAATAAATAACATTTTTAGTGAATTGTTGGCCTTCTGGAAAGTATGTTCATTTACTGTATATGTACTCAATACTTGGTAGGGGCTCCTTTTGCTTTAATTACTGCCTCAATTCGGCGTGGTATGGAGGTGATCAGTTTGTGGCACTGCTGAGGTGGTATGGAAGCCCAGGTTTCTTTGACAGTGGCCTTCGGCTCATCTGCATTTTTTGGTCTCTTGTTTCTCATTTTCCTCTTGACAATACCCCATAGATTCTCTATGGGGTTCAGGTCTGCTGAGTTTGCTGGGCAGTCAAGCACACCAACACCATGGTCATTTAACCAACTTTTGGTGCTTTTGGCAGTGTGGGCAGGTGCCAAATCCTGCTGGAAAATGAAATCAGCATCTTTAAAAAGCTGGTCAGCAGAAGGAAGTATGAAGTGCTCCAAAATTTCTTGGTAAACGGGTGCAGTGACTTTGGTTTTCAAAAAACACAATGGACCAACACCAGCAGATGACATTGCACCCCAAATTATCACAGACTGTGGAAACTTAACACTGGACTTCAAGCAACTTGGGCTATGAGCTTCTCCACCCTTCCTCCAGACTCTAGGACCTTGGTTTCCAAATGAAATACAAAACTTGCTCTCATCTGAAAAGAGGACTTTGGACCACTGGGCAACAGTCCAGTTCTTCTTCTACTTAGCCCAGGTAAGACGCCTCTGACATTGTCTGTGGTTCAGGAGTGGCTTAACAAGAGGAATACGACAACTGTAGCCAAATTCTGTGACACGTCTGTGCCTTGACCCCAGCCTCAGTCCATTCCTTGTAAAGTTCACCCAAATTCTTGCTTGACAATCCTCATAAGGCTGCGGTTCTCTCGGTTGGTTGTGCATCTTTTTCTTCCACACTTTTTCCTTCCACTCAACTTTCTGTCAGCATGCTTGGATACAGCACTCTGTGAACAGCCAGCTTCTTTGGCAATGAATCAGCAGTCAAATCAGCAGTCTTCCCCATGATTGTGTAGCCTAGTGAACCAAACTGAGAGACCATTTTGAAGGCTCAGGAAACCTTTGCAGGTGTTTTGAGTTGATTAGCTGATTGGCATGCCACCATATTCTAATTTGTTGAGATAGTGAATTGGTGGGTTTTTGTTAAATGTGAGTCAAAATCATCACAATTAAAAGAACCAAAAACTTAAACTACTTCAGTCTGTGTGCATTGAATTTATTTAATACACGAGTTTCACAATTTGAGTTGAATTACTGAAATAAATGAACTTTTCCACGACATTCTAATTTATTGAGATGCACCTGTATATATATATATATATATATATATATATATATATATGTGTGTGTGTGTGTGTGTGTGTGTGTGTGTGTGTATTTTTTTTTTCTTTCTTTTGTGGTGAAATATGACTTTGACATGTTGTGGTTAGATTCCTATATCTAAACAAGATTGTAAGACAGAAAAGCAAAATGCATTTGAGATTATTTCTGTGATGATAAAATGTTATGTTGTGTCATGTTGTCCTCTGACTAGATGGAACAGAACAATGATGACAAGTGTTACGTGTGTCGCTCTGAGAGACAACTTCGTGTGTGTTGTGACAGGTGTCCACGAGTTTTTCATTCACACTGTCACCTACCAGCTGCAGACGGAGACTCACCGGGGTGAGAGAAAGAGAGAAACCGATTAAATCCTTAAATCAGCAAGTATGTGTGTTGTACATTCATCCTGTATATGTGTATGTTTGAAGGGAATGGATTTGCACATTTTGCGTGTTAAGAACCAGTCAAGAATGGCGTGACTCCAACAACATGTCTGAACAAGAGGCTTTTGATGCCCCAGTGTCTCAATACAGATTGGTAAACACACACACACACACACACACACACACACACACACACACACACACAAATAGCACCTTAATATAGAAGATAAAGACAAACATTTAAGGTGCTCACATTTTGTAACAGCCTTCAGTGCCTTAGAATGCTGCCTACACAGGCTGCTCAGCAGGTTTCGAAACAGAATAATTATTTATGGGCCTAATTGCGCTTATGTGTGTTGTTTGCCATCCTTAGAACTGCCACTACCTCCTGTTATGTGTGTACAGGGAGGACATCCAAAAGCTGTTTATTAAGGATCCATGCAAAACAGTGAGATTGTCTCCTTATTTCTTCTTCTTGTCTTTTACATTTGCTATACTTTTCATGCTTTAGTTTAATTTAAAATAGTTTATAAATAGAATAGAAGTGATGATATGACATGAAATTTAAAATAAATTAAACCAGAAATAAAATTACTTCCAGGTGACCAGATACTCTGAGTTCATAACTCAGCCAATGTGGCTTGACAGAATAAAGCAGAAGTTGGAAAGTGGTGAATATCAGACGATAGGAGCATTCGTCTCTGACTTTCAGCTAATTTTCAGCAACTGCATCTCGTTCAATGGGGTAAGATTCACTGAAACACGTGTCACGTAATAAATAAATCAACAAAAATTCAAGAGCTTTTTAAAATGAAGAGGACATGTGGTTCTTGAAAGACTTATTTTTTTTATTTTGTTCTCTTGCTCTTCAAAGGATAATGAGTTTGGAAGAATGGGTGCCAGGCTGAAGCAAATGTTTGAGGAAGAGTTCCAGAAAATTTTCAGTATCCAATAACAGCTCGCCTTTACAAGTCTTCCAAAGAGACCATCTGGGTAGCTTTGAATATTCATTAGATTTCATTATAATGTATGTAAGATGCATACAATTTTTAATTTTGCAGTCCTTCAAAGGACTGTAAGATCCACCCGCCAGCCCAAAAGCAAAGTCCAGCAGCCTGGTTGAAGGTATTCTGCGTGTATGTCTTATATGCCGCTTCTGCAAAAAATTATCTTAAATCATTAAAATTTGGTTTCCAATCAAAATACTGACTCCATAAATAATTTAATCTGACTCCAATTGTAAATGATTCTTTAATTTTAGTTTGTGCTTCTAATTAAAAAAAAAAAAAAAACTGATCACAAATATCGATTCTGTATTAATTTAGATATTTGACTATTCTGGAAATCCCATACTTTCAATTATTCATTCATTAAGGACCCGGTGTTGCGTAGAAATTCACTCGGCCGTTAGTGAACTCACGGACACAAACTCGCCGGTTCTGATCCTACTCAGAGGATGCAGGATGATTATAATACCTTTGAGTAGGCCGCACCTTGCTAGCACATAACAAAAAGTGTTATATAATCACGAAAACTGCAACTTGTTAAGTTAATAATAGTCAGAAATCAGAAGTCCCTAATCATGTGCCCCATGCTCCATTCATTGGTACTTCGATATGATCTATCCTGGACACAGATTTGCGGAAACACCAGACTGTAATTTAATCTACTAGAGATAATGATTTCAAGAAAACCCAGAATACATCAAAAATTAACATTATTTTGCCAGGCATAATCAAACATTAATCAAAAAGAATAAATTCAATCAATCAATAATGAGAATACATCAATTAGAGAAAATGCGCTGGGATTTAGTTACACAATTGATCAGCATGAAACACAAAACATAGAATAAGAAAAATAATACCAAAATAATTTCAAAGAGTCAGCATACCTGGCAAATAGAGAGACACACGGCAATCGTGCGGGAAGTTCTGTTTACAGATGCTTCCTTGAATGTTTCGCCAATTCTCTTTAAATTCCCATGATTTCTTAAGATATAGTAAATGCAGTATGTAAGTATAGCAACTTGAGTTCTTGACTCTTCTGTGACCTGGGCCATATGCCCAGGAGGGAAGGAGCGGGGCTTAAGGATGGGTGAAGGGATGGCTGAACAAATGGTTTTCTTCTAGATTTTCTCTTCAGATTAGACAGTTTATTGCTTTGTTACATGGCATCTGTTCTGTCACAGTTCCTGAGTTTTGGCGTCATGAGGAGATCAAAGCAGCCTTACAGGACAAGGAACACTTAAAGGAGTCATCAATGTTAAATGCGTTAGTCTCCATGGATGTTGGAAACCATACCGGGGCTGCTTCAAAGAACTGTGCATTTGCTATAGTTCCAGTGAGGGTAAAACTGAAAGGAGGAAAAAGGACTATATTGACTTATGCTTTTCTTGATCCAGGCAGCTCAGCAACATTTTGCACGGAGCTAGTGATGAGAGAATTGGATGCTCCTGGATGAAATATTGATATACTTTTGAAAACTATGGGTCAGGAAAAACAGTTTCTAGTTATAAAATATTTGGACTTGAAATAGCTGCATTGAAGGGAGATACTTCCCAGCAGGCACAAAACAGGCACACAACGTCATAAGACGTTGATATTTGGTTAAATTTTGGTTGCGACGTCGGGTGACCAAAATTCAACGTAAATTCAACGTCTAATATCAATGTTAAATTGATGTCCAATACCGACGTCATCTGACGTTGAGATTTTGTTGTTTTTAGGTTGTGCAACCAAAATCCAACGTTAAGTCAATGTCAAATTGACGTCAAATATTGACGTCAACCCGATTTTCATTTTCAACCAAAATGCAACGTCTGTCCGACGTCATGTCCAACGTCAACCTGACGTTACATAGACGTCTGGTGCCTGCTGGGTTACCTGACTTTACCTGATGTTTACTCTCAAAGAAAAACTCAGTAACTAAAAACAACATTCCTAAAATGGAAGACATAACAAGGTTCTCTTATTTGAAGAATGTGGATTTAACCCCAATAGATGCAAGTATTGGATTACTTATATTCAGCAACAAGGCAAGGCATACTGTCCATTATTAGTTCTCTTTATGATCCCTTGGGTTTTGTGGCACCAGTCATTCTTCCTGCAAGGCAAATTTTGCAAGAACTGTGCAAACTGAAGTTAGGATGGGATGAGAGCATTCCCCTACACAAGGCTCAATCCTGGCTAAGATGGTGTAATGACTTACCTTAAGTATATTAAATGTCTTTATACTACGGGGCCGTTGAATGCTTGAATCTGATTGGCTGACGAATGTTCTAAGGTGTGCAATTATTTTCAGGGAAACGCACGGCGAACGTAGTTCCAGGCAGCTCTTAACCGCATTACGTGACCATATCACTTCACTACATGATTTCTATTATTTCAAAGGTCTTACAACAGCAAAATAACCAAAACCCACAACGACTCTGGCCAAACAAATAAATATAATAATCAATATGATAAAAACGACAGATCATTTTCATGTTTTGGCCACAAAATTACATTTATTATGTACGGAAAGCACATATTCTTTCTCTCCCACTCTCTCTCCCACATTACATGCACACACATTACCATACGCGCTAATGTTCTTAGCGCTACTCTGACGATTTTATCCGTAACATCAACTTAAAAACAACTTGACTTCTCACAAGCGAGGTAACAACGGTGCTGTTCGTGAAGAAAATGAACTTAAAGTTTCACTATTAGTAACGTTAGAGACATTAGCCGAACACTTTTGAGAGATGCACAGACTCACAGAGGTAATTCGCATGCTCTCGCTCTCTCGCTCTCTCTCTCACACACACACACCCACACACACACACACACACACACACACACACACACACACATTCATAACTTAGTTATTAACTGCATTAGTCTGCTATCAACGGCTCAAGCCTCTGTTACTAGGTCTAAAATGACGTTTTGGAATTAGCAACGGAGGTGTTGGATGAAATGCGGAAGAAATAATCCTACACACAATAGCGTTTTAAGTACAAAAACAGGACAATTACCTTGAAATATATCATCCGATCGATGAGGCGTGGCAACCGTAGTATAAGCGGAATAACTGACTCCGGGCAGTTGAATTATTAGAAAAATAATGCACACCCGACGTGTAACGGCCACTCTCCATCACCACCTCAGGCGTGCATTATTTAATTCAACGGCCCGTCGTCAATTATTCTTTACTTAATAAAAAGCATTGCTTCATTCCTAGAAATTTTGGAGACCCAACATTGGCAGAATTGCACCTTTTTTGTGATGGCAGCAAAGCTGCCTTATATATTGAGAAACTAAATTTTATTGGTCTACTGTATGTCAGTGCCCCTTTTCCTTACCTTCCTTTTGTTTGAGAAATGATCCAACTGAATGGCACAATGTGAAATACCCCGACATCTACAACTATTTGTGTTCTTAAACATTCATTTTTTGGGGGGTCGACAGCTTATAAAAACGTAGTTCTGGGTTTTTTAGCTTGTTTACTGTACAACTTGTCACACAACAGCTTTTAGGCATTGTTCTGTTTTTTGTTATAAGTCAGACTTCCTAGCTGTTTACCTTCACAGACATAACCGACTGTTTTTGTAACTTGTGTGTTTTTAACGTAAACTTGTGTGTGAATGAGAATGTAGTTTAGTACTTACATGCCGTGTGACAGCCGCTTTCTGTACGTGTGCACTCAGAAAACCATATATCAGAAGTTTAAACTAATATCGTTTAAAACGCATGATTTCAGCACGATAAACATGATAATCAGAACTAGGGATGCACTGAAATTAAAATTCTTGGCTGAAGCCGAACAAAATGAAACATTGGGCCGAAGGCTGAATACCGAACGTGGTTTTTCGCGTTTTTTCCCCATGTATTTTGCCAATTTTTTTCACCATTGCATAAATTAAATAGCCAAAATGTGTTTTTTTTTACTGTTTTGTCTTGCTTTTCAAAGAAAAAAATCAATTACAAAACAACGTTTGTCGCACGTATCGCATTGTCACATGCCTTGTAAAAATTCATAAAAACGTTACTGAGCAATAACGAATAACAGTTTCAGCACAGATTTTACTCACGCTTTGGACTTTGAACCCTGGCTAACAAGCAGATAGCGCCGCCAGCTTGGGGAGCGCTGTTTGAATAGCCTACATGCAATTCATGCGTGTATTAGAAAACATAACATTCTGCAGTTTATTTACTAATTGTTTAAGGCCATTTCGCGATTTCAATCATCATACAGTAACCACCCCTTCCTCTTCTCATCGGAGACATGCGATGCAGTACTAAACAGTCTCTGGCTGTTGGTGCTTGTAATGATTTTTGGGTATTTCTCGGACAGTTTTAAATGCTTCCACACTGCAGACATGTTTGCTGCATTAGTGCACGCCTCTATTTGATCGCATCACATCATTGTTCGGTACAATTTATTCGGTCTTTTTGTTTATTCGGCTATTTTCGGCCAAATAATTTCGGTTGCCGAACATTCAGTGCATCCCTATTCATAACAAAAACAGATGTTTTTTAGCAGGTACGAGCTGTAATGGCACAGCTCTATTCTGGAAAAGGGGGCAGGGAGCAGCAGCTCATTTGCATTTAAATAGACATGCACGAAAATAGCCTGTTTCTGCTTCCACTCAAAATAGGCATTTTCAAAATGATATGTGACCCATGCTGGCAAAATGAGTCGGAATGCGCACAGTCTAATTTTAAGCTACAGGCAAAAGAGGTGAAAAACGTCAGTTTTGGTCAAATTTGAGGTTCACACAAAAATGAGTTCATTAAGCCCTCTTCTAGCCATCCCAATGCTCAAAATAGTAATTAAGCATCTAAAATGATCTTTATTTGTACGTTTTCTGAGAGGAGTACCTTTTTCTCTGCTGACTTCTGGGCGACTGCTGCTGCTTCTCACCACAAGTTGTAGGTCTATCGTTGCAAAGCGCAGCATTCCAGCTTTGTGAATATTCATATCAAATTCTCAATGACATGAGTCCAAACCAGTGAAATCTGATTTTCAAACCCATGTTGATGAAAACAAAATGATCATGCTGACTGACATTTGCAAAGCGCGTGCATAAGACGCACCTTTCCGAGAGCGTGCAATCTCCCTATAAAGTAGCTACATTATTGCAAAATATGTCTTCGCGAGATTCATAACCTGTTATGTCTGACATGACGTTAAGTTAATGGTTGGGAACAAATCTGATGTGTAACATTATATTAGATCCATGCATTACAGTAGGTCCTAATATAGATTTGTCTCAATGTTAATCAAACATTAAAAGTAAAGACGGAATAACTCACTGCTCTTGATTAAACTACTGTTTATTTGCATATTTGTTCTTATATTTAATAACAAAGATAAAATAAAAAATAGCTATATTGTGATAAAAAAAATATAGTAATTATTATTAAGAAAATAATAGGAGGAAAATATGCAACGTTGCTTGGTGATTTTGCTTTGGAATCTTCAGAAAACTACAACTCAGTTTTTCTCAGAATCAACTCTGTTGATTCTATTGCCTTCAAATGGCTGTAGCTCAGTCATTTTTTGTCCGAATCCAACAAGTCATATATCATTTTGAAGATATTTTAATGGAGAATGTAAACAAAAAAACTCATTTCTGAAAAATTGCTCATTCCGACTCATTTTGCCAGCAAGGGTCACATATAATAAATGATCTGTGGGGTATTTTGAGCTGAAACTTCACAGACACATTCTGGGGACACCTGAGACTTATATTACATATTGTTAAAAGGGGCGTAATATGTCTCCTTTAAAACCTTTGTGGCAAACAGAGTCTCATTCTTTCAGTCATTCTCATTCTTATAGGAACACAATATACTGTTGGGTATTACTAGAGTAATAATTATCAGCTTACCTATTAAAACTGATAAGAAAAACACAGGTCAATCAAGGAGCGTGTCTGTTGCGTGTACCACGAAGCTCATCACGTACTGAATACTGTTTCCTTGTTATTCAACTACCCTGATAGCACACGTACATCTTGGAGACGTCTATTTGACGTCTGCATTTACATCTGCAAGACATATATAGGATGTTTCCTTTTAGATGTCAAATAGATGTCTTTAAGATGTTTATGATTTAGAATTTATGTAAAACTGACATCTGGAAGACGTCTGTCAGATGTTTGTAGACAGCAGATGCTTTCCAGATCAAGAAAACTTTAACAGACATCTTGCAGACGTATGTGCGCTATCTGGGTACTGATGCATAAAGCATGGGTGCCCCCTGCTGACGAACCTGAGTTTAACAAGATTAATTTACTCTCAATACAGTGTAATCCAGTAATACAAAATACATTGTCACAGGAATTGCCATTGTTCCCGGATCGGACAAAGTTCAAAATTTAAAGGGGGGCCATTTTTATTTATTTCTTTTAAGCTACTCAGGGCTACATCTCCACCCTACGCCGACAATACTGGACACCGCATGCCAATGCTGCATGTAGAAAAGTCATCAAAGAATGCATAGTTTGTTAGCGACTATTCCGAAGGCCAGGTGAACAAAACATGTCTGATCTTCCTATCGACAGAATCTCTGCTGATCTTCCTCCTTTTATATACACTGGAGTGGATTACTTTGAACCAATGAGGTCAAAAGAGGACAGAACATTGTGAAAAGGCATGGCGTCATTTCTACCTGCTTGACATCATGCAGTCCATCTTGAAATGGCATATAGTCTTGACACTGGTTCCTGCAGAAATGGAATTCAAAGCACTTACCCCGAATGACATTCTTCAGCTAAGAGCCAATCCTATTTTACCTCCAAGACTCTTCAAAAGGGATGATCTCTGTAGTTGTAGATGCTGGAAGCAGGTGAAATACATATTAGACCGGTTTTGGAGAAGATGGATCAAAGAATATCTTGTATTGATGCAAGAGCATCAAAAGTGGAATGAAGTTTGATTACAGGAGATCTAGTACTTGTGTTGAATGAGACAGCTCCTAGAAGATCGTGGCACCTGGGCCATGTAACATAGACCATGGCAGATTCAAAAGGTTTGGTGTCATGTGTCTATGTTAAAACAAACATAATTGAGCTGGAGTGCCCAATAAACAAACTCTGGCTTCTGTGATAAGCAGTCTAACCTAATTCACTGTCCTCTTTTGAAATAAAGAACTTTTTCACATATTCTGACAAACACATCACCTGCTCATAACTTTAGGGTTAATGTACCTATTAAGCTCACGTACCCATTAAGCACACTTCCATTTTTGAGCTCATATTATAAAAAGAAATAATAATGTATTATCCTACTTGATGTCTTAACCAATTGATGTGTTTGTTACTACATACCTCCTGTAATTTCAAGTCAATCAGATAATTGCACACTGAGATATGGGTCTACATGTGTTCACACTGTCTGGTGGCCATTTTGAAAGCTGTCTGAAAACCTTCGCCAAAAGAGTAGCTCCTTAAATGTGCATTTTTTTTAGATGTTTAAGCCTTTATTTTGGGTAAGTTTCACTACTCACTTTAAAATTAAGAGATTAATGTTCAGACTTTTGCATATTATAACCTGGAACTTGGATGTGGAAAATAATTACAGTTAGATCCAAAAGAGAGTTTCAGCAACATAGCCCAGATGCCACAGAACATAGTTGACTAGCTGAATAAGATTGTGTGCTACACTAATATATTACTTCACAGGCATTACTGGCTTGTACTTTTAAACCCATAATATTATACATGACAGTTTATTTCTGGTCTGTGGTTTTGCACTGCTGTAATTTTTAAAGATTTCATATTATTGTAAGGGTACACAACACTATGAAAATCACACAGCTACAGTGTGACAGCAATAAGAAAAAGTATAATTACATAGATATTGTTAATGGTAGTTGTTCATATTAAAATATGTATGAACTTAATACATGACCTAGATCATTTATTTTGCAAAATCTTGTCATTTTAATAAATTACATGAAATGTATTAACTGATGGTAGTAACTTTAAGTTAATCTTTTAAAATGATTAATAACTTATTTTAACAATTTTAAGATGATAAAATCTAGACGTAACTAGTTTATGCCCAAAGATGAAAGAGGCATGTCGTCCATTCAAAGAAAGAGCCATTAGAAACCTGTCGCATCTGTCCAGGAAAAAAAAAAAAAAAACAACTAAAGGCTGGAATACACCACACAACTTTTAAAATCTGAACAGATTTCTAAAACACCAGGCATCATACATACACTTACTGACTTTGTAAATAGTCACAAAGGAAAACTGGCCATCATACACTAAACGACTGAAGATCACACACTAGCAACTTTAAATTCCTTCCGATCACAACAAACTCACTCAGAAATGTGCGCATTGTTGCTAGGAGACGTGTGACAAATGAAAACAACGTGTGTGATAAAATCTGCTGAAAATATCAAACATGTTTGATCTCCTCTGACTGGATGGAATCAAAGTCTGAAGCTGAAAAAATCGGAGTCTGTGACCATCATACACTATGCGATTTTCTATGGAATCAGTCAGCTCAAATCTGACTGGCTTTGACCTTTGGCAACTAGCATCAACTTCTCCAGATTGTGAATCGGTGGAAAATCGGGGCAAAAATCGTGTAGTGTATTCCAGCCTTAAGAGACTATAGATAAGTTGACATCCATTTAATAAGAGGCTTCATAATGAGGCTTTCTGTGTTCATCCCCATGAATGAAATGTTTTATTGGTTTGTTTTAATTCATTTTTGAATATGTGTTATTTAGCTGAACGTGGACTAGTCTAGATGTTGCAGTGTGCTTAAATGACACTTCACTAGGCTATATATATATAACTGATCAAACTGAATGCCTTGTTGGTTGATTTTAGTGTTCTGTTTTTTTGTGATTGACTTTATACCTACAAATAAAACTTTTTTTTTTTAATTATTCTTTAAAAAGTTTAAAATTAACAAGAATTTTTAATAAAACATGATGTGAGCTTAATGGGAACCAGAGCATGTGAGCGGAGTGGAGCGGGAGCGGAGCGGTCATATTTCCTTCGGAGCAGAGAGCGCATTTCTGAAGATTTCGCTCGCTCAACCCAAAATGCCCTTTGATAATTTGCTTGTTCGAGAATCTGCGGAATAGGCTAAGCAGTTTGTCTAATGTTTCTAAAAGTACAATTCTGAAAAACAAAAAACAAATCCTGCATACTATCTATGCAAAAGGTGTCAAAATATTTAACGACGTTTCGGTCGCATGACATTCATCGGGAATTTTCAAACATGTAATCACAAAGTAAACCACATTTAAAAAGGATTCATGACCAATCTCTGCAAAGAACCACTGATTAGTAACAACCCGCAAAAAGTACATCATCAACTTCAAAAAAAAAAAAAAAAAACTCATATACATATGCACAGACACATATCCTGTACATACACACTAGCGCGCTCATCAGGCCCAGATTGCATTATAACATAACATTAAATAGAACTTCATCATTCATGCCCTAGGTGATAATGCTGCGTTTCCATCCAACTATTTTTATGCGCATTTTGAAATATCGCATAAAAAAAAACGCTGGATGGAAACGGCAAGATGCGCATAACTTATAAAAAAATGCGCATAAAAAACTCATGCGCACATTTGAGTAGGATAAACTTTTTATCCGGTAAGAAAAAATGCGCATAAACTACGAAGGAAACACATTTACCGAATAAATTCCACCATGCGCATCAAAAAAAGTCATGTGACTTTTGCTATGAGACGGGATAACTTGACTAACCAGCTGACCGATCTCGTTCACAGCATCTATAAGTTGTTGTAGTCACTCTGAAAAGCCTGAGCAAAGTCTGTCATCAAAGTATTTCTGTATAATTGTCTTACACGACTGTGTTCCCAAACAGCTGGCATCCTCCTCAGAACGCAGTGATAGCATTTATTGTGTTATGTCTACTCTCTCTGAGGCGCAAGTAATTTATATCATATATGCAAATTATTATATTCAATGGCTTCTCCTATATTCTTAGTGATATTTAGTGCCACAGTTTACCAGGAAGTGACGATTTTGTTCTCTTTGACTCGTTGGATGGAAACAGTGCTTTATTCGCATGTTTTATGCGATATTCCAGTTTTCCGCATAATTGAAATTCGAATCTTTGGATGGAAAAGATCCAAAACAGCTCACGTTGCTGTAAGAGCAATTCAATATCGCCACCTCTAGGTGGCACATTAACCCTTTCAATACCACAAAAATGTAAGGTAGAAACATCATGATTTAGGGCAAGAAAATGGGCTGCAACTGGATAGTTCTTTTCTCCTAATAGAACTCTTGTGTTCACTAATTCTTTTTTTAAGTTGACGTGATGTTTTTCCAACATAAAGTAAACCACAAGGACACTGAATCAAATAAACAACATGTCCTTGTGGTTTAGGTTATGACCTGGCTGGTCTTTGTCTCCAATGCAGGGCTGGATTGGTAATCGGGCATACCGGGCATTTTCCCGGTGGGTCGACGCACTTAGGGGCCGACAGAATGTTTTTGTTTTTTTGATTTTTTGCCAAGGACTATCACGCAGGGACAGCGAGCAGCCAGTGCCCATTGGTTTGTCTCCTGTATTGACAGCGTAAACAACCCAATCGCATTGCGCTATAGACGGAGCAATGAAGTATTTTGCTCCGCCTAATGATTGCTTCACCCCAACTTCTTCCTCGGCGGCTTGCTCTGCGGTGAGTGCGGGCCAAAGAGCCAGGCAGGAGGAGGAGAGGAGAGCAGTTGAATCGGTAAAGTGCTTGATAAGGACTCGCAATAGAGGCAGGCATCTATCCTAATGTGTGCGCACGCCATAAGTGTAGAATCCTCAGGGCCACTGCTGGCCAAATGGGTGCCCTAAGCAGGATTGTATTGTTGTGCCTCCTCTCTGAAATATTATTGAAGTTAAAAAAAAAAAAAAACACCTACTATAGGGGTCAAAATAGAACTTTAAAAAAATATACAAGTAAATGAATAAATAAATTGTAATTAAATTGTATTATTTACAAATTACAATTGTAGCTCTAAACAGTTACCTATGGCTATGATTTTATTAATACAGTTGTCTGATTGATTTTATAGTCTCAAGCATTCAGAAATCACGCAAAAGAAAATTAAGCAGTCTTACTACGATAAAACCATGGTTAATTTTTGTAAGGGTTATGATTGTCAGAGTCTTAGTCATCACTGTCATCAGTCAAGATCACAACCACCTGGATTCCGATCACTCGCACCTGCAGCCAATTATCATCTCTTCTTTAAATACACACTCCGTTCAGACTCTCATCGTCCGGTCTACTGTTCACAACCCCGAACAGTTCTCAGACCCTTTGTGCGCTTACCTGGTTACTTACATTTCAGCTCTCCAACGATCCTCCTGCGATACTCTGTCTAAGAATCCCCTGTTCCTGTACTCCATTGATCCTGCAAAGAGACTCCCATTCAGTCAACAGCTAAGACCCATTGAACTGTTACTATTTCCAAGATTCTCACCTGCCATTCTCTCCTCACGATCTGCATTCAACCTGTCAATAAACCATCCTGTGTTTCACTCACCTCTGTGTCTCCTCGCCTGCATATCTGTGACTAGAAGACCAGACCATAAATATAGAGGAACGAGCACAGTTCATCGCCGTGGCTCAAGTGAGCCACGACCCACTTGCCTTCGCGAGGGCCTTCGTGCCGCTTGCCCTCGCCAGCTCCCTGGAAGGAGAGACCCTAATGACACTGTTCTGGCTCGGGGTCACTTTCCATCAACCGACGGAGCTCCCAGACACCGCCAACCTCGACTGGAAGGAGGCGGTTATCCGGTGTCTGGAGAGTCTCCGATCCCGAGCCGGAATCCCGCTGTCAAGCCCGCCGGCAGAGAGTATGGCAAGCCATCCGGCTGTTAAAGTGTCCGCGCTTCCAGAGTGCCACCCAATGCCTGTGCCACGAAGGCGCCTCCCTATCTCTGTGCTTCCAAAGCGCCCCCAAGTGTCCACGCTACGAAGGTGCCTCCCTATCTCCGTGCTTCCAGAGCGCCCCCAAGTGTCCGCGCTTCCAGAGCACCCTCCAGAGCCCGCTCCTCAGCAGCGTCCTCCTGTGCCAGCCCCACGTAAGAGCACTTCCGTTCCCGAGTCAAGCTCAGGAGGGGCTCCAGTTCCCGAGTCGAGCCCAGGAAGGGCTCCAGTTCCCGAGTCGAGCCCAAGAGGGGCTCCAGTTCCCGAGCCAAGCCCAGGAGAGGCTCCAGTTCCCGAGTCGAGCCCAGTGAGGGCTCCTGATCCCCAGTCCAGCCCAGTGAGGGCTCCTGATCCCCAGTCCAGCCCAGGGAGGGCTCCAGTCCCCGAGTTCAGGCCCGGAAGCTTCCCCAAGTATTTTTTGCGGGGGGTAGGTTGGCTGTTGCCGGAGAGACGGGGGCTGGGGCCACGGTCACGAAGGCTGCACCGCCATGGCCTCCCGAGCATCCTGCAC
The DNA here is from genome assembly GCA_039654775.1 of Spinibarbus caldwelli. Classification (NCBI taxonomy): domain Eukaryota; kingdom Metazoa; phylum Chordata; class Actinopteri; order Cypriniformes; family Cyprinidae; genus Spinibarbus; species Spinibarbus caldwelli. Next base: position 11,529,226 of record CM077219.1, on the reverse strand, counting down.
CGCCATGGCCTCCCGAGCATCCTGCACCGCCATGGCCTCCCGAGCACCCTGCACCCCCATGGCCTCCCAGGCTCCCTGCTCCGCCGTGGGTCCCGGAGCGGGCGCCGCCCTGGAGGCCGTCTGTCATGTCTCCTGATCCCTGGAGGCCTCCAGAGCGCCCAATCCTCCCCCTCCCCCTCCCCCTCCCCCTCCCCATTGGATGTTGCACGGTGCGGGACGCACCGTTAGGGAGGGGGGGAGTAATGTCAGAGTCTTAATCATCGCTGTCATCAGTCAATATCACAACCACCTGGATTCCGATCACCTGCACCTGCAGCCAATTATCATCTCTTCTTTAAATACACGCTCCATTCAGACTCTTATCCTCCGGTCTACCGTTCACAACCCCGAACAGTTCCCAGACCCTTTGTGCACTTACCTGTTTACTTGCATTTCAGCTCTCTAACGATCTTCCTGCAATACTCTGTTCCTGGTTCCTGCACTCCATTGATCCTGAAAAGAGACTCCCATTCAGTCAACAGCTAAGACCCACTGAACTGTTACTATTTCCAAGATTCTCACCTGCCATTCTCTCCTCACAATCCGCATTCAACCTGTCAATAAACCATCCTGTGTTTCACTCACCTCTGTCTCCTCGTTTGCATATCTGTGACAATGATGTCCACTTTTTTTTTTTTTTTTTGAAGAAATTAGTGTCATACAGCAAAAAGGTGGCCAAAAATTAAAGATTAAGTGAATATTTGAATTAAATGTTTGGTCAATAGCCTATTAAACAAGGATTTGATTGTCCTGTGACAGCAGCAGTTACCAGGCTTTTGGCTCCCTTTGCAGGCATTTGTGATAACATGTAATGTACATAAATAGTTTCTGTATTACATTATGTATTTTAACAGTGTTATTCAATGAAACCATATAATTATTAATCAGTCATTATTGCTTCTGTTTTTACATAATGCATTTTAAGTCATTTTTGGCTTAGGTCTGTTTTTATAACCACAAAAATTATCTACTTTGTAAATTATTATTTGAAGTAACAAAACCATGATTAATTTACGGTTACCATGACTACTACAAGAACCATGATTTTTGGTTTTATTCATGTTAAAACCATGGCTAATTTTCGTAAGGGAACATGAATATTAGATGCGTTGGTGGTGGTGAAATTATTATCGACATTAAAACACGTTATAATGTCAACAGCCAAAAAAGTTTCACAGAATTATGAATGTAGCCTACCTGAAAGTGATGCACGGGCTTGTTTTTCATCTTTTTTTTTTTTTTCTTTTTTTTTTTCTTTTTCTCTTCGCCGGATTTTTCTGTTGCTGATGTCTTTTAATGGGCATAGTTGTCCATCAATTATGATCATTTGCATTCAGTCACAAACAGGTGCGAGCGGGTCTCCCCCCCGCCCCACGCAAACTGTGTACTCTGCGTATGGGGAGCGACGGTACTAAGAATATGTAACGTTAAACACTTTTTAATAAAACGTATATTCGTTCCCCGCGATTTTTTGGCCAAGTCAAGTGTGTTCATAGAGGTTTCCATGGGCCAACGCGAATAAATCTAGATTTATATTAAAAAAAAAAAAAGACATGATATTGTCGGACCGGACGTTTTATTCTTATCCAAAACAACTAGATGCAATGATACATCTAGCCTACACTACCAGTCAAAAGTTTTTGAACAGTAAGATTTTGAATGTTTTTTTATTTTTTTTTAATAATTCTCTTCTGCTCACCAAGCCTGCATTTATTTGATCCAAAATACAATAAAAGCAGTAATATTGTGAAATATTTTTACTATTTAAAATAACTGCTTTGAATATATTTTAAAATGTAATTTATTCCTGTGATGCAGAGCTGAATTTTCAGCATCATTACTCCAGTCTTCAGTGTTACATGATCCTTCAGAAATCAGTCTAATATACAGATTTGCTGTTCAAGAAACATTTATTATTATTATTATTATTATTATTATTATCAATATTTAAAACAGCTGGGCACATTTTTTTCTGGATTCTTTGATGAATAGAAATATCCAAAGATCAGCGTTTATCTGAAATAAAAAGCTTTTGTAACATTATACCCTATACAATTCAAAAGCTTGGAGTCAGTATAATTTTTTTTTTTTTTTTTTTGGGAAAGGAATTATAGAAATTAATACTTTTATTTAGCAAGATGATGATAAATACATTTATAATGTTTCTATTTCAGATAAATGCTGTTCTTCTGAACTTCCTATTCATCAAAGAAACCTGAAAAGAAAATTCTTCTCGGCTGTTTTCAACATAATAATAATAAATGTATACTAATGTAAACTAATATTTATGTTTTTTCCTTAATATTTTAAACTTTCAGACTTTGTCTAACCTATTTGTATTTGATATAAACTCATCCTTGTGATTTATCTCAATCAGATTCTTTTAATTATTTCTATTTATGATATTAATATAAGAACTAGTGCAATATATTCAATAGTTAAATGTACCAGACCTTTAAGCTTTTAGTTTATATTTGATCATGTGTGGAGAAGTTCTGGTTTGAAAGGATAGTGTGACTAATAATTGTTTGTATTTGAATTGTATTTGAATTGAATTGTTTGTATTTGAAGTCAGTCAAACACAATGATATGGTTTTGTTTCAGTTTAAATTTCAGTTTCATTTCTGTGTAAGTGTGTATCTGAGGCAAAGAGTAGATCAGAGTCCCCTGTAGGTGCTCTCTTGCGTAATGAAGGGGAGGAGTTTTACTAGAGTTTGCTCTTCTGTCATTCTAGTTTCTAGTTTTCTGGTTCCTATCTCAAATACAAGTCATTCAAATTCAGAAACTTGTAATTTAAATAGCATTCACAAATTAAATTCTGAATGACATGCAAGTTAGTGTTTCTCTTTATTTTATTATTATTTTTTTTTTTAAGTGATCAAATGGAAAAATTCCTCAGTGACACATTAGGAAACCACACCTGCTTAAAGGTGTGGTTAGGTGGAGCATGTTAAAGGAAACGAGATTACACTGTGTTTGTATGTGCGTAATAATCTGTACGTAAGAGAGAAGAAACTAGGAAAACAGGCAGCAAGTCGTGAACACAGCAAGGTAAATACATTAATTAATTAGTAAATTCAAGTTTGATGTTGTGAATATTTTCTGGTCTGTGGTTTCTATTCTTTTCTTTTCTATTATTATTTGTTTTGTTTTGTTTTTTTTTTTGTCTGTCACATAGACTTAAAAACAACAGTCCAGGAGGCAACTTTCAGTTTTGTTTCAGTATGGGTGAATGAGAGAGCTTTGAATATTCATTAGATTGCAATTTCATTATGATGTGTATCTAAAATTTCTTATGGCTTTTTTTTTTGCAAACAAAACAGCATGACAGATTCAGTTTGCTTCATGAAGCTACAATAATGCTGAGAATATGATGTCAGTTTTGCAATCACAGCATTTATGTGCGCTGTAAAAAGATTACTATACCACATACAGTATAGTGATTAAAAAAGAGAATAAGTGTAACATTACTGTAAAATGATACAATACTAATACTTCAAAATAATAAAATTATATTTTATTTAAATGTACATTTATTTATATGTACATTTGTTGTATTATAAATTTTAATGCTAAAATCAGTGGTTTTTACAGTGACCATCAGTCAATTTTTGTATTTTCCCTTATGGGTCAGTATCAACATAGAGTACCTTTCAACCCTCACAATACTCAAAAATGTTGGTTTTAATTTCCCGTTCGCTTTATGTCATATCATAAATAGTAGACACTCAAGTACTATAGAAACATATTAGCTGAGCTCCCACACATTTTTTTTTTTTTTTTTTTTTTTTAGATAATTATAGGCCATTATTCGAAGCATAAACCATAAGATATGTCCACCCCGTCATGGACATATATATTACTGTTAAATACATTTTCATTGCAAAATTAGGAAAGGGACATCATACCTTTCAGAAAATATAAGATGCAAATTATATTTTCTGAAAGGTATGATGTCCCTTTCCTAAATAGGGTTATTATAACATGCAATATACAACAAACTGTGACTAGCTAAATATTTAGTCTGGTTGTTGAAGAGAATTTGGTATATTTAAACTTACATATTTTGAAAACACTGTCTTCGAATCACTTCTGGCATATTTTATGCCAACAGGGTGGACATGTTAACCCTTACCAAAAAGTAGTATACTTAAGTTTATCTTATTAAGTAAACTTAAGTAAAGTTCAAGTATATTTTTAAATATACTTTATGTAGTAAGTATACAAATATCAGTGTACTAGTTGTATACTTGTAAGTGTACTATTTCAATACTCCTTGGGACTAAATTGGCCCACTTTCTAGTATATAAAAGTATACTAGTCTAACTGAACTATTAGTTTAGTAGTTTTATACTGCAAGTATACTCGTAAGTTTTCTTTAAGTGAACTTTACATCATACTTTAAGTATACTACTATGTCCCTATTTAGGTATTGATTTGTATATATTTTGTTATATGAATATCTGAACATACAAAGCATCAAAAGAAAGAACAGAGTATCTGCTTGTAAATAAAAATATTTTATTCTAGCTTCATGCATTCTTTTCTTAAACACTTGAATGTGGGTAAGTTTTATAAATAAAAAAATAAAGAAATAACATTTTGAACAAAAAGCTGGAAAAAGACTATGAATTTGATTCAGAATGATAATCAAAACGTAGATGGAGTCGATCAACACCCCAAAGCTTGACAGTCATTATTATCTCTTCATTGGTCGACATTTTATTCCATAACGTTACACAGTTTTGATGCTGTTTTATGTCTGATGATCGTGTTAGATTACATGTGAAAGCATCTGTTGTTTTGGTTTCTTCTTCACTTGTGTTTTGGAAGATGTGTGATAGCGCCCCCTACCATTTAACAATGAAAACACAGATTCTAGGAGCACAAGTATAGCTAAAATATATTTAAACTTTTTTCTAAGTATAAGTCAAGTATACTTAAATGTCATTTTAAGTATATTTCTGAGAAGTACATAAAGCACATTTCTGAGAAGTACATAAAAAGTAGATTAAAAGTATACTTTCCTATTTTTAGTTTAGACAAAGTATACTAATAGCACACTTGAATAAACTTCTTTTTCGCAAGGGAAGCTTTGGCAAAGCAAGTAAGCAAACTCATACGAAGAAAATTTGTCAATTGAAAAGTCACCAACTTATTCACCTCAGCCGTTGAAATTCCTGCCACTGAAGAGACAAAAAATCTGTTGTCCTGATGTCACTAAAGGGGATGGCCTTTTCTTAAAAGGGCAAATTTTCCAACATGACAGGGTGGACAACCATTCAAGGGACATGGACAAACTCTTCTTTTTTATTGAATAAATATATAGTTTTTATTACCAAATGATAAATACACTCAAATTGAGTAATCTCTTATTTAACAAAATATTAATAGGATAATTTTTTTATTTTTTATTTTTTTTAATTTTATGATTTGACAGTATTCTACTGTCATTCAAATTTAATGAGCAGTGCATGGGACATAGCAAAATAGCACGCATCCTCTTACACAAAACAAACAAACAAAAAAAAAAAAAATCTAGAAAATGTATCTAAAGAGCCAAGTAATGCTTTTGTTATGAATATAAAAACTTAGCCTAATATAACACACCCTTTCATAGTCATTTTTATGTTAAGTTATCATGGCAAATGAGTTATTTATGTACAGGGCAACAACAGGGCACCAAAAGGCACCCTACAGTGAAATTGGCCTATATACTGAAATAATTTCACTTCGACATAAACATTTACTTTATCGGTAAACTACAGTTTATAGACATGTTCATGTTTCATTTCGCATATCATGCTCATCTTTGTAACCTATTTTTATTCATCATTACATAAACAGAAAGTAAGGTCACATGATCATGTTTAAAAGTGCAAAGTGATGACTTCCTCTTTGAAAAATGTATAATTCATCAATGTTGCATGTTTTTCAGAGAACCACAGGACATGGAAGGAGAGTCGGACATAGACACAACGTCTGACTCAGAATCCGAATTAGAATGGAGTCCTGAGAGCAGCGCAGGATCATCTGACAGTCTGAGTGAGAACGACAGCGCAGAAGCAAAACAAAGGAAAAAAAGGAAACTGAAAAAACAGAACTGTAAACAGACTTCCCTCTGTACACCCAAGAAGAGACAAGCCGAAGGTACCAAAGTTCCCAAGTGAGCTTTCTAAAGTACAGTATATTTCAGCAATTACATTACAAAAATATTAGATGAATTCTAAAGAGATTCATTAACGCTGCTCTGCATGTAATGTGCTTTATTTGAAGCTCCATTGATGCCCAAAATGGGGTCAAAATTGTTTTTAATTTAAATGGCAAAACAATAGATATATTGTTTGGTTTAATAGAACAGGTAAATTTGTTTAATATTACAAGTCTGTGTGATATTTGACAAGTGTAATATTTTTTTCAGACTCCAGCCAGTATTTGAGACAAAAATTTGGCAACAAAACTGAACTTCCTGTCACATGTGGAGATAAAGACGGCATCTTGCATGTGGAGAAATATAATGACAGTAGGTGCAGACAATTAAGGACTGCAGTTATGTTTAATATACACATGAAAAGTCACTTGTTGAAGAAAGTCTTAAAAAAACATAATTCTGGAGCATGCAGACATGTTAAAAACACTTACTCTAAAACAAGTCCAAAAATCAGTCCAGTAATGTTTTGGATAAATATTTATCTGTCTGCAGTGGAGAAGTGCATCTTCAGTGAAGAACAGTGGTTCAAGCCCAACGAATTTGAGAGATTTGGAGGAAAGGAGAGAAGCAAAAAATGGAAGACCAGCATCTTTTGTGATAATATTCCACTCCAGAAACTCATAGAGGTGAATCTGATTTTAGTAAATCTAAATATTTGAGTGTTAATTCAAGTAAAACAATAACATATATAAGTGTTCATAAGATGAGCATGTCTTCTATCCATAGGTTGGGCTTCTGTCATCCTTTAAGAAAAGCCAGGTTCAGAATAAACAGGTTTGTCTGTTAAACCAACAAGCACAAATATGACCACAGAACATATATTTTGTGAAATAAAAAAATAGTGAAATCTCCATCTGTTGCACAGATTGATTCTCCTGACACCTCACCTGTTGCTGACAGACTCAGAAAAAGAAAGGTTAGATCCTGATATGATGACAAATCCAGACAGAGATTTAGCTCAGATGTTTAGGACACAGAATCTCAGATAAACAAGGTTGTGAGAGCTTCCAGGTGCCCCATCACTGACATGCCTGCATCTCTTAATTTTCAGAGACAGCTGTTCCCCTCCTGCTCCGGTCAGTATAACAGTGACCCATAACAATATTCTCATAAATATCAACAACTTTCTATTTTTGGTATTCTTTAGTTTCTGTTTCCTCAGTGTTTGTGAATTTGTTGTAGAATCGAATGGCACGAACGATGATGGCAATGGTGACATTGCTGATGAGGATGATAAAGATATCATTGACATGACCATGTTTGAAGGTCCAATTCTACCTGTTACCTGTGGTTCTGGCTCTGGCATCCTACACAAATATCGCTTTGCCACAGGTATGTGAGTGGGTATATTTTAAAAATAATTACTACAAATATTATTATATATTGTGGGTTGGTCAGTTATGTTTTACATTTATAACTACAGTGGCTCCAAAAAAAAAAAAAAAAAAGTAATAAATAAATAAATAAATATTTGGACACTTTATGCACACATAAAAATGCCTGGATATCATTGAAGATATAAAAAAATCAAACCTCAAACATCACTCAAACAGTGTTATTTATTCTTGAGAAAGCAAAATGTGGTTTGAAAATGAGGTTTGTTTAAATTTAATTGACAAAACAATAGATATATTGTTAAGACAATTTGTTTTATTTTGAGAATTTGAGAATTCCTTTAATAGAACATGTCTGTAGTTAATATGATGAACTCCATCAGTGGTTAATCTGGATAACTTTGAGGAGAACTGACTTCATAGAGTGTATGCACTAAAAATCACCAAAATACCAGCTGATTAAAGTCAGTGAGGAAAAATGAAGAAGAGAGAAGCTCTGGAAGCTCTTAATTGCAAGTCCCACTTGGTTTGATATTTTGCATATACTGCAGTGACATTTATACATTTTAGTGTGATGTAATTGCCCAAATACTTCTTGTAGTAATGCATAGCTCTAAGAGTTTCTTAAACTATGGTACAGACCCTCATTGTTGTTATCCCAGGGCGTTGTGGGAGATGCATAAGAACAAAAAACTTCTGGCTGACACCTGAAGATTTCATCACACTGAACAAGCCAGATGGAATGTGGAGAAAAGACATTTTATCCAATGGGATACCTCTGGGGAAACTTATAATGGTAAAAAAAAAGAAAATAATTTATTATTATTTTTTTTTAAACAAGAATTCACCTTGACATTTCAGTTTTACATTCAGGAGTAGAAAATCAAACCATGCCGTCATTGGTTCTTCCTCAGTTCTGTGCAACAGAATAATAGTTATCTGCTACTATAGTTTGTATGCATTCTAAAGTGATTATTGCAACTACATTTCATCTCTTTCTCATCGAACAACCAGACTAATGGATGTCTTGACACAAACCGTACTGGGGCAGCACATAGGCAGGGCTTTCTTCTGTGTAGGCATATATTCATCAACTTACGCGTACCAGAGAAATATTAGTTGTTCGTTTCAGAAATATTAATGTACCTCCCCTAGTGAAAAAATAAGTATACTTAATTGTATTTAAAATATATTTATTTCATGATAAGTATACTAAAAATAATTAACATGTCTATACTAATTGAAAATGCACTCTAAATGTAGTTATTTCATGCTTTCATCAGTGCACTACAAATTAATTTGTAAAATAGTTTACTTTTTACAAATGTATTTGGGGAAGGATGAAATATATATATATTCATCTTTAAGAAAGTACACTGGCTAGGTTCTTAATTGCATCTACAACATGTTTGAAACTTGTTAAAAATGATTTTCATAATGGTGCTCTCTGAGCACAAAAAATACTTTAAATATGACCTACACACACACACACACACACACACACACACATAAACTAACTGGATGAAACCTTTGAAAGAGGATGCCCACTTCATAACCCCAATGACATGTCCATGCACTCAGTCCAACAGCTAGTCTCTGTAAGGGATGAATGAAGCAGCTCATCTTATGATCATGTAGATGTATGAAGGCCATCCCTAGTGAAAAATAAATATACTAAAATGTATTTGAAATACATTTATTCCATGGTAAATATACTACAAATATATTTACATATTTACGTTCTTAAAAAAATACCCTGCAATTGTTCTTTTAGTATACTAAACTGGTATACTTAAAGTCTGCTAAATTGGAACAACTAATTTTGTGCATAATGCACTTTAATTGTGTGGAAGCAGTGCTGAAGTCCAACTAAAGATATACTGAAGTATATTTGACTGTGCTAAAGTGTAACTATTGCAAGTATACTTCAGGTATACTTTAAATATCTTGCATTTAAAGACCAATATTATTCAAAGATCATTTGATCCTCATCAGTAGTGACATTAAAACACGTTTAAAGGGATAGTTCCCCCAAAAATGAAAATTTGATGTTTATCTGCTTACCCCCAGGGCATCCAAGATGTAAGTGACTTTGTTTCTTCAGTAGAACAAAAACAAAGATTTTTAACTCAAACCGTTGCAGTCTGTCAGTCCTATAATGCCAGTCAATGGGCACAGAATCTTTGAGAGAAAAAAAAAAAAAAACATGCACACACACATCCAAATTAAACCTTGCTGCTCGTGACCATACATTGATGTCCTAAGACACGAAACGATTGGTTTGTGCGAGAAACTGAACAGCAGTCTCTCAACAGTCTCTCAACAGTAACAAAAAGAGTGCGAGTGTTGTTTAAGTTACTGTTTATAAAGTTTGAGAAGAAAGTCTGTTCCACATTGAAAGCATGAAGGCTGTCTTTATAGATGCTATAGTGAATTTCGAGTTTCGTCTTCCGCCACATCCGCTCAACTTTTCTGCATTGTCTTTTCATACTCTGAACTGCTGGTGAATTTTTCCAAGGTGATTTTTGTCTGCCATTCTTCTTGCAGACTTTGACGGGAGCAATGTCATCAATAACATTCTTAACTTTTGAGTTAAAGGAATCAAGGAGAAGATCAACAGAGTTTGCAGAAATGCTTGGTGTTAAAGATATAGTCTCCATAAATAGTGCGCTAGTGTATTCGTTAATGCATCTCTTTCTGACAGAAACAGATCTAGATTCAGTGGTAACAGAGATCAATATATCAAAGAAAATACAGAAGTGATCAGATAGTGCTACATCCTTAATACTGAGTACTCGCGCGCCGTGTTCGAACCGAGATCTCCTTCGCGTCCTCCTGCACCTGAACGAACAAATACAAATCGCAGTTTACACGTGCAAACAGAAAATGATGTGAAAGAGCCCAATTCAGCACCCGCGCGCGGTGTTTTGTGCGCACAGGGCGCACGCAGAGAGACGCGTCTCAAAGCGCTTCAACAACGAATTTGCCTCTTCTTGCTCTTGTCCCGACATATACATACAAAATTATGTCAAAATACCGGTCTTGGAGAGCATCCTCGAAAAAACTGTCGGTTATTTCTAAAGTGAAAGTAAACAGTGGGGAAAGAAATTAGATGTGTAATGGATGCATTGTCTCTTAAAGTGACCGCACAAAATTTACTAGCTGCTTGTCGGTGTCCTTAATGTTAAACCAAGAAAATTAAAAAAAAAAAAAAAAAATATATATATATATATATATATATATATCAGTCACTGCTCTTGACTGAATTACTTTTTAGTTTTAACAAGAATTAATCCACAGTCAAACCAAAAATTATTAAGACACCAGATGTAATTGTTAGAATTTATTTATTTATTTATTTATTTTTTTTTACTAGTGGGTGCAGGACACTATCGTTCATTTATGTAAGTAAGTATAGCAAAATAAAGTAAACTGTGACATACCCAAAAAATCTTCATACAGTGGACTACAAGTAAAATTGATATAAAAAAAAATTTGGAACCAAAAATTATTTAGACAATTTGACCTGAGCATGTTTTGCTTAACACTCAGTATTTAACTTAAGCGCTGCAAGCCATGCATACAGCGCCGGACATGACAAGTTTTCTGGTACGCAAAACAAGTACTTTAAAGGAGCTCCTTATCTTATTGCCATTACTGTGGCAGCCAACAACAGCACAGCTTAACCCTCCGCACAATTTTATATTTAGTTATATTGAAAAAGTTTCAATTCAGTCGATCTTTTTTACCCTGTTTTAACATGGACTTCTATGGAGACAGGCCGTAGCTGTCGGGCAAGATGGCGGACAGCAGCGGTGGCACATAATATCCACGTTCTTATTGGTCAGATCGCCTGTCAATCAAGCTCTTTGCGAACAGTCAATTCTTTTTTTTTAAACAAATAAAACATTTATTAAATAAAAAACCAGATGTAAAACCAAATGAAAAACCAATGATATTTACATATTAAACTCTTTAAAAAAAAAAAAAAAAACTGACACTTCGTTCTCACATGCTTTTCAGAAAAGCGTTTTGGAACTACATATGATAACCTGCAATTGTAAGATCTGTGAAGACCTGGATCAATACCTAGTAAGACACCATCACTTACAATTACAGCCACGTCAGAACATCAACATGACAAGTAAACATTCTCTGTGAACTCCTGTCCCAGCAGAATGATGACGAGTGTTACGTGTGTCACTCTGAGGGAGATCTTGTGTGTTGTGACGAGTGTCCACGAGCTTTTCATTCACACTGTCACCTACCAGCTTTAGACGAAGACGCACTTGGGTGAGAGAGAGAACTCATGCTGGATTAGACAGACTAAACATGTGACTTTATGTAATATTGTGTGTTTTGTGTGTACAGAAGCCAGTGGAGCTGCACGTTTTGTCGGATGAAGAAAATGAAAGTTTCCAGTCAAAAGATCCAACAGGATGTTTTAAGCAGTCCAGTCTCTCAGTACACACTGGTAAAGTTTATGCAAATATTTTAGCCCATACAGTGAAAGTCAATGGGGTCCAACACAACATTTCTTTCATTTTATAGACAAAACAATTCTTTAACACTTACAGTCTGTTTGATTCTCTTCTAGTACTGCCAGTACCTGCTGTTACACCTGCTACATGAGAGCATGACTGAACCCTGTGCCAGTGTAAATCTCATATTTCTCATCAAATCTCATCTTCATATGCCTCTTAATCTTTATTTAAAGCTTTTATATGTAATATAAATATACAGCATGTGATGTCTGCACTGCTGGTTTCTAGGTTTCAGGATACAGTGAGAACATCTGTGGCCCCATGATGCTGGGCAGAGTGAAGATGAGCTTGGAGAATAATGATTATCAAACAGTGGAAGAGTTTGTCTCAGATATTGAACTCATTTTGAACAACTTTTGCACCTCCAACAGAGTGAGTATTATTGGAAATGTATGCAACTTTTAATAATGACAGCAGTCTTAACCATTTTCACTTGCCATTTTATTTTTACAGTCTATTTTCTGTCTTTCTTTTTTCTGTAGGATAATGACTCCAGCAGAATGACTTCTAGGCTGAAAGAAGTATTCAAAAGTGAGCTTGAAGGCATTATTAAGCACCAGTAATATCATACTCTAGCAAAAAGACCTTTGCTAAACATTATGGTAACATTTGAGTGTATTGTACAAAATTAAATACAAAACAAAATGAAAATAAAAAAGAATAAAAATATAAAAGAACGAAATCAAAATTGTGCATTTGTGAACAATTGTGAGCAATAATGATGATATAATAAAGACATTATATTCTAAGCACCAAGACTCATGTCCAGATGTACAAAAGCAATTTCATTTGTTCTCTAAATATAAGAAGTATTTATTCAAGCTCTGACCATCTTAAAAATATCACCCACAGTAATGTTCTGCCTTTCTGTTCATTCAGTGTTTTTAATCTAAAATGTGTGATATACGTGATTGCTCATGGGGTGGTGATGGTGAGGTGTAGGGAATCACTGTATATCGGACAGTGATATACATAATTCAGAAGTAACATGACAAGCCATGACATGCTTCTTTTCATATGTAAAATACTCAACCAGGAAGATCTCAGATTTAAATTGGTTTTGAAAATAGAAGTTCTCTGGTAAAGTTATATACAGTTATAATATACAGATGTGCTTGTAAGTTTGTGTACATCTTGTTTATAATTGAAAAGAAATGGGAGGGATCATAAAATTTGCATTTTTTAATTTACTGCGCTCAATAAGCTATTTCACACAATAGATGTTTGCATCTACTACACAAGACAAATTTAAAAGTGTACATCTTGGTTCTTATAATGGTGTGGAGCTTCCTCTGATTTGTGATTCTTGTTAAGTTTTGTGATAATTGTGCAGGAGTCCCTGAATTATCGATCCTGGGACTGCCTTCTCTTCAAAGAATACATAGAATCGTGCCTTAGAATCTGGAGACAGAATAATTTTTCTACCTTTTGGAACAGGCTTCACCTTGCTCTGATTTTTCTTCCTTTAAAACTGACATTTCCTCTTGTTATGTGTGTATTCCTTATTAGTGTTGTTGTTGTTGTTGTTGTTTGAATAAGTTTTATGGGTGGGCTTTTTAGGTAACTTTTTTGTTGTGTAAATGAGCAAATCATCAGTAAAGCAGATGTGCTGTAACAGGTGTGGTCAAGTGAAAAAGGAGATGTCAGATGAGTACACATAATGTGTATGTTAATTCAACAAAACAGTTTTTTTGTGTATTTTTAACAGTAGGTAGGAATGAGTACAAATCTTAATGTTTAAGCATATAATGATATTCTAGGGAATCGTGTGCTTCTAATTTTAAAGTAACAGTTTGGACAGGACCCTGTTCTATTTTAACATGACAATGCCTCTGTGTATAAGGCAAGGTTCAAAAAGAAATGATTGATTCAGTCAGTGTGGAAGAACTTGACTGGTCTGCAGAAAGCCAAGTCCTAATCCAAGCTGAACACCTCTGGTGTGACTTTAAATGCAGACCTTGAGCCAAAAACACCAATGTTTTTTCAAAGAACTTGTTTATGTCTGTTAGACACATGAAAAAAGAAATACCAGGTTCCCATTACTTCTCTTTCTTTGCACTGAGCAATTTACTTACACAAACCTGTTTACATTTTTGCACGACAGGGCAGCTCTTCTTCTGAACATGCAAAATGTACATATATTATTTATTATTACATTTGTTTACCTCTCTGTGCCCACATACTGTATTTTGATGCAGCTAAATTCTCAATAAAACTGTTTTCATTGATGTATTTTTCTGTTTCTGTTGTCAGACAACGGAATGAATATTAAATAGTGACTGAAACGCGACCCATTAAGACTACATAACCAGCTCTCCCTTCCAAGACGTTAATCTGCACAACAATCCTGATAATCGAGCCGTCGTCTGATGAAATCAAATACACATAAGATAAAGACAATAGCTGTGCTGTGATTTCAGCAATACTTGCATGTAAAATTAGAGAAGCAACATAATATCTGTTTAACTGAAAGCGCTGCTCCTCTCCGCCGTTGGCTGAATAGAAACTGAGCAGACGCAGAGAGAGAGAGAGAGAGAGAGAGAGAGAGAGAGAGAGAGAGAGAGAGAGAGAGAGAGAGAGAGAGAGAGAGAGAGAGAGAGAGAGAGAGAGGTGTGTGTGCGCGCGCTGGAAAAGCAAGACCTCGCGCTCGCGCGGCAGTACCGGCGATTCTCAGAAACAAAATAAGGTTTGGGCACTTTTTTGAAGGGAAAAAGAGTCGCTAAAGGGGTCTGCAATGTCGCTAAGTTGGCAACTGTGCATCTCCATTTCTCCAACTACGGGTTAGGCCACGGGTCAAACAGAAAATACGCGCTGCGTTAATCGCATGTTAATAAAATTAGTGCCGTTAAAATTAATTAACTTTGACAGCCCTAGTTGGAATGTATTGAAAACTGCGGAATGGAGGTTAGAAAGTTCTGGCAATGTGTGGACCAGGACCATATTTTACAACGTTACCCTCAACGCTCTGAAATAACTAAAACTTTGAAGAACGGTAAGAAATCATCCATGCATCCATCTATCCATCTATCTATCAGAGAAGTCAAACAAATTAAGAGAGATCTCTGAGGACTGCGACACAGGGGGGAAAAGAGGGGTTAAAAGGATGAGGACAGAAATCAAATCTGAGTATCCAAGCTGTCCCGTCATCACAAAGCACTAACAGCCAGATGAAGACATCTGAACATGAAAGTGAAAGTGAAGTGACATGTGGAGACATACTCGGAATTTGTGCTCTGCATTTAACCCATCCAAGTGCACACACACAGCAGTGAACACATACACACACACACACACACAAAAGAGCTGTTCTGACAACAGGCAAGCATTAAAATGATCTTGAATAATTTATTTAAGTTGTTTATGATTGTTATTGCTCATTGGAAATATGTTAATGTGGCTACGTTTCTGCAAACCTGACATAGTGAAATTTATTTTGCTACTTTTCAAATGACACGTACACAACAGGCACTATCCACCTTATTCTTCAAGTAAGCCTTTGGGCGAGACTTCTAGTTCATTAGCCGCTGTAGGGAAATAACGAGAAGAATAACAATGTGCAGTAAACGGTAAAACTGATTGCACTACAAACCAGTATGTTCATAATTAACATAATACATTAAAATAACATGGTAAGACACACCAATTTGTAATATCATGCAGCAAAACAAGCTGTTTTGTGCAACTAAAAATAGATGGATGTGAATGAGACTGGCAGTCAGACCCATTAAATTTACAAATGGCCGCGCCCACTGTTACGGGAAAAATAAGGTGGATAAGCTATGCATTTTTTTTTCCATTGGAGAGGTGGATTAAACATCACATGAAAGAAACATGCATGTGAGTACAAAATGGTTGTAAATTGATATTGCTTTGCTTGTAGCATGTTTCACAGAAATGTCAACTTGAACTGTCCAGTTTTCTACGCTAATCCATACCCTAAAACTGTATCTTTAAATTAAAGGAAACATGAACTTTAAAACTGTTAACTCTGTGTATTACATGATAAAGATTGGATCACAGTCACTCAGTAGCCTATGTATTTTTATGATGTTCTGATTTAATATTTATGTATTATTTCCCACATACACACTGTAAAGTTTCACAAGTGACAGCTGCATTATTTTTCACAATATTTACAATATTTTGTGCCAGCCATGCTGAATTGACAATGTCCATAGATATGTATAGCCAGATGCCCTGTTAGTGGCTGTTTCTATGTGCTGCTATACATAAGCCGTCCGCCATATTGCAATGGCAATGCCGGCCTGTGAACACTTGAGAGAAGATACTGGTGCATCTGCACTGCAACTGTAGTTATACGCATGTTTGAATATCTATATCTTCAGTAGGTTCAGAGGATGCTTTATCTAAACTAACACAATACAAGACGAAGTCGTAACAAGGCATTTAAAAGGCACTTTCGTTTAAAAAACTGTAATATTGAGTTAATACATATTAAAAACACAAACCAACACATTCTTACCTGTGAAAGTTTATCGAAGTTTCTTCAGGAATTTAAATTTAGGCGTTTTTTTTACAACTAGATGCTGCGCGATGTTGTCGCATCTTGAAACTCATTTTTTTTTTTTTTTTTGTGAGTGACGACATATAGACCATTCCAAGATGGTGGACGCGTCAACATGTCTGGAGTGGTTGAATGTGGCATATACCTATACAAATGTCCCCTTTTGCCCCCTTGTGGAACCAGCCTGCTAATCAACAGTGAGATAAAATGCATTTGCTCAAGCAACCCTGCAATTATAGCTTCCTTCTACAAGGTGTTGAATTTTTTGTGAAAAGACTCATGTTTGATGGGACTCATACCAGAGGTCACCGCATCTCATATGCAGTGTTGTACCAGGTGAGCTACTGAGCAAATTTACTATGTCAGAAAAGCCATACTTATGGAGTATGTCATGCAAATGTTAAAATGTATTAGTTTATAAATCATGAACTTTGGTAAAAGTGTTTTGAGGTTTTGAGTATTGTCAAAGGAACTGCTCAAATATAAGTCTTTATAGTCTGTCCCTGTAATTTTCACACATTTTGGATTATTTGAATAAAGATGAATTAAACAGAGGTTCATTTGGTGGTTAAGTCAAGCTAACTAAATGCCACATTTGCCTGAAGAAGACGAATGCTGAATCAGTCAGCAGAGTCTAAATCAGGAGTGGAGGAAAGCAGCTCAGCAATGTGAGAAAGACGCTCAGAGGAGAGTAACTACAGGAGGCCTTCCTGACACTAATCTGTCTCAAAGAGGCAGTCCTCTCTGTGTCTGCTTGCAACTATCTATCTATCCCTCAGACAACATACAGAACTACCAAATTTCGCCATAAGTTAAATATATTAAGTTTCTACAATATAAAAATATATTGTAGCAACTTAATTTCCTGTAAAGCTGCTTTGCAACGATTTGTATTGTGAAAAGCACTATACAAATAAACTTGAAATGAATTGAATCTATCTATCTATCTATCTATCTATCTATCTATCTACACTATATTGCCAAAAAAATTGGGTCACCCCCTTCTAATAAACAGGTTTGACTGCTTTAGTAATTTCCATGAGTACAAATCTTAATGTTTAAGCATATAATGATATTCTAGGGAATCGTGTGCTTCTAATTTTAAAGCAACAGTTTGGACAGGACCGTTTTCTATTCTAACATGACAATGCCTCTGTGTATAAGGCGAGGTTCAAAAAGAAATGATTGATTTAGTCAGTGTGGAAGAACTTGACTGGTCTGCAGAAAGCCAAGTCCTAATCCAAGTTGAACACCTCTGGTGTGACTTTAAATGCAGACCTTGAGCCAAAAACACCAATGTTTTTTCAAAGAACTTGTTCATGTCTGTTAGACACATGAAAAAAGAAATACCAGGTTCCCATTATTTCTCTTTCTTTGCACTGAGCAATTTACTTACACAAACCTGTTTACATTTTTGCACGACAGGGCAGCTCTTCTTCTGAACATGCAAAATGTACATATATTATTTATTATTACATTTGTTTCCCTCTCTGTGCCCACATACTGTATTTTGTTGCAGCTAAATTCTCAATAAAACTGTTTTCATTGATGTATTTTTCTGTTTCTGTTGTCAGACAACGGAATGAATATTAAATAGTGACTGAAACGCGACCCATTAAGACTACATAACCAGCTCTCCCTTCCAAGACGTTAATCTGCACAACAATCCTGATAATCGAGTCGTCGTCTGATGAAATCAAATACACATAAGATAAAGACAATAGCTGTGCTGTGATTTCGGCAATACTTGCATGTAAAATTAGAGAAGCAACATAATATCTGTGTTTAACTGAAAGCGCTGTTCCTCTCCGCCGTTGGCTGAATAGAAACTGAGCAGACGCAGAGAGAGAGAGAGAGAGAGAGAGAGAGAGAGAGAGAGAGAGAGAGAGAGAGAGGGGGGGGGGGGGGGCGCTGGGAAAGCAAGACCTCGCGCTCGCGCGGCAGTACCGGCGATTCTCAGAAACAAAATAAGGTTTGGCCACTTTTTTGAAGGGAAAAAGAGTCGCTGAAGGGGTCTGCAATGTCGCTAAATTGGCAACACTGTGCATCTCCATTTCTCCAACTAGGGGTTAGGCCACGGGTCAAACAGAAAATACGCGCTGCGTTAATCGCATGTTAATAAAATTAGTGCCGTTAAAATGAATTAACTTTGACAGCCCTAGATGGAATGTATTGAAAACTGTGAGTATCCAAGCTGTCCCGTCATCACAAAGCACTAACAGCCAGATGAAGACATCTGAACATGAAAGTGAAAGTGAAGTGTGGAGACATAGTCGGAATTTGTGCTCTGCATTTAACCCATCCAAGTACGCACGCACACGCACACACCCCCACCCCCACCCGGAGTAGTGGGCAGCCAATGCTGCGGCGCCCGAGGAGCAGTTGGGGGTTCGGTGCCTTGCTCAAGAGTCTCACCTCAGTCGTGGTACTAAGGGTGGAGAGAGCGCTGGTTATTCACTCCCCCCACCTACTATCCCTGCCGGACCTGAGACTTGAACCCGCGACTTTCGGGTTACAAGTCCGACTATCTATCCATTAGGCCACAACTGCCCCCAAAACATGTGGAGAGAGGTGATAAACTGATAAAAAAAAAAAAAAAAAAACTGATAAAAAAGAAACTGATAAAAAAATTATATCTTGGACAGTCCCAACAATCAGTCAATCAGCCTGTCAGTTAAACTCTTGTCTGTCTTGGGTGTACCTTTACCTCATTCAGTCATATAAAATCATATTAAATGTATACTTAAAGCAGTATTCATACAGAGTTTAGTAAGTTTGAAAAATACTGGGCAGTTGTGGCCTAATGGATAGAGAGTTGGGCTTGTAACCCGAAGGTCGTGGGTTTGAGTCTCGGGTCCGGCAGGGAATACCATGACTGAGGTGAGAACCTTGAGCAAGGCACCAAACCCCCAACTGCTCCCTGGGCGCCGCAGCATTGGCTGCCCACTGCTCCAGGTGTATGTTCACTACTGTGTGTATGCACTTGGATGGGTTAAATGCAGAGCACAAATTCCAAGTATGGGTTACCATACTTGGCCACACACCACTTCCCTTTCCTTATAGTTAATTATTATAGCACACGTAGAAGAGACTTTCAACCAACATAACAAAAAATGTTTTTGAACCAAATCACCTACGCTGCCTTTAAGCGGCTGCGGGTGGGCTTTTCCAGAGCCGACCAATCTAAGCCGAAGATCCTCCACAGCCTTGCGATGTGAATCAGTTCGCTTTCCACACCGGCTCATGTTGACTCATTGGGGGGAAGGGTGCCAGGATCCTCTCTGGAGCATGCCCAATCCTCTGTATTTGAAGCTGTCATTAATATGGAGTTATCAGCGACAGCTTCCTTCTCTGATGTGCCAAAAGAGATCAAACCGCTTGCTGCAGATGAGGGGTAAGGTACACTGTGTAAAGTATACCGGTGGATCAAAGTGCTGTGGGGAGAGTGAAGCACGCAGGACCTGTGCCAGCATGAGATCACTTGAGCCCGGTTGCTCAGCCCCGTGACTGCATTATTTCTTCCTCTGAGGCCCCTGGGAGGGGAGAAATGGGAGAGCGCCATTAAAGAAGGTGATTCGCGAGCGAAGCAGGGCGAGACTCGTGCTTTCGCAGTGAGAGCAGTCTGTCTAAGTGAGCGCAGCCTCAGTATGGGCGTGGCCCAGGCAACTGTGCCCGTCTGAAGTGTGCAAGGGTGCCATGCACGAGCCACACTCGTGGCGCAGCATTTGCAACAATGCCGCAGAAATTTGCTCCTAGGAAATTTGCTCTTTGTGTTTGCTGGATAGCTGCAGGGGAGAAGCACTGAAGCACTGCTGCCAGGGCTCTTCTGTGGCGAAGCAGGCTTTTTCGTTCTTCTTTTTCAGAGTCCAGCGAGGAAATTATCTTTGCACTGAAGGAGAAAATTCTGACGAAATGGCATTCAGAGCTGACTTATACAGGCAGTCGGCTCTGCCTGGTTCAGCAGGCTGAATTGCCATTTGTTCTTGCAGCTAGTGTTCAGCATTCAGAGTAACTCCTGTTTACTCTGATACTGAAGCCTGATTTGTTCATGTTCGTGTAGCTGCATGAACAAATGATGCTTATAAGTCAGCTCAGAGTACCATTCGTCTGAATTTTTCTCCTTCAGCGCAAAGATCATCTCCTCGTTGGACTCTGATGCAAGAAGCAAGAAGCTCGAAGCCTGCTATTTGCCATGGAAGAGGCCCGGCCAATAGAATGGTCAACAGTCAATAGCATAATATAATGTTCTATATGAATGCAAGTGATATTCACAGTCATGTTTGGTATCATTTCAGTTGTTTTAGGGAGACTGGTACAATGGTCTCAATCTTACAGGAAGTGAACTAAAAGGTAATACAGATCCCAAGAGTTTAGAGATACTTTGCTCACTGTAGAGGATGTACCATTTCCCATTGTCTTTTATGCTAATTTTTAATGCAAACCATCTGTCTCCAAAAGGTATAAACTCTCAACGTCTAGGACTTGATCACTTAAAATTTGAATTGTTAGTTATTGTTTTCATTTGGGGGATATTTGTCTTGGTCTGGGTTCTTAAGGAAATGTTGCAAGAAAATCAGGGCACTTCTGTAGCCAGATGAGCCCATAGTGTGGAGTGTGTCCACACACTCCATACTATGTATTTTTCTAAAGTCAGGTATGGCTCTTTTACTCTTATATTTATTTTTGAGAATTTGATGTCTTGAATTGATTTGATATCTCTGAATTGACTATATAATTGGCATAATATTTACCTGACTGATAATAAATAGTTACTAGGCCTATTTTTATTTTGACTTACTCTGAAATTATTTTCTCAAGTAGATTAAGTGAAGGCATATATTTCTGCGTCTAGGGTTAAGCACATACTAGATCTCAGGTTAGATGGAGCATGGGGCACATCAGGTGAGATTCTAGATTCTGACTAACTACTTGAGTTTAGTTAAGTTGTTGTGCAGTTGCATTAAAGCTGCAGTCCGTTAGTTTTGCCTCTTTGTCGCCATCTATGTTTGAAAACCTGGAATTGCAGCCTCTTGCAGAATTATCTTCTGTGCGTGGGGTTGTGATCCGGTGTTCTGGCGCGGCTCCAGCGTGGATGAATCTAATGTTTTGTGGTGAACGTGTGGCAGTCAGTCACCGCACCAGCAGCCCCTCACTGCAGAACAAAGATACTGTACTTAGGAATCACAGATTCTAGCCTACATCTTGGAATATATGACCCGAATAAGAATTGTCACCGTATATTGCCATCTGAACAAGTAACAAGTCTGCCACGTTTGTTCTGTCCAACTGAGGAAAAAAGAATTACAATAAATCACGCTACCAATGGTAATTAAATCTAACGATCGGTTAGCTCATATCACATCTAACCGTGCAAATTATTATTATTGTTATACTTTATTCTCAAATTATTGATGTTAACAACATCAGCATTGCGTGACAATGAGTATAATGTGTATTAACGAACAGATTTCAATTTCTGTACAGTCTAATCTAATTGTCATGCCATTCAAATTTCATATTAAGAAATTCTTTTATCCCAAAACGCAAACTATGCTCCCTTCGAACTGGTTGTCTTTAAAATACAAATGCTGTGTAATCCCAGGCTATCTGTAATCAGAAGCACATTTAAAACGGGAACGTAATTTGATTTCATTCACATGTGTTTCATAAACACATAATCCTTTCTGGATTACAATCCACCATCAATATGATACATTTAATTATTCTAGCCGCTGTGAGAAAAGGCTATAAACGATCCACCACCTGCAGCATCCACACGTGCTATAGCCTAGAAGCCGGGACAACTTCTTTATGTTCATAGACATGATGTAATGACGCAGTGCCATGCTCGAATTGTGATAGTTTTGTACACTGGCTGGTTATGTACTTGCTCAAATATTGATTTCGGATCATTTTTAACCCAAAAACGTTACGGACTGCAGCTTCAACTATGGGGGGCTAGACAAAATACTATTGGAGTACTAGTAAGCATGGTTCGGGCATACTTCATAGTACGAGCCATAACCTCTGGTTATTGTTTCAGCTTTAACTATAGGGAGCTAGATAAAAATACTATTGAAGTATTAGCATATTTCATAGTACTAGCCATAACCTCTGATTATTGTTTGTGCTTTAACTAAGTTGTTGCATAGGTGACTGTGGGGGGCTAAACAGATCCGCTATTTAAAGAATGACAAGCATGAGTCTATTAAATAGTAGTCATAACCTCTGACTAATGATCAGACTGGTGAGTTTGTGATCATGAGGTCCGCATAAATCGGCTGATGCCGAGACACTCTGAGCGACATAGATTCCTAATGAACGAGTAAAATATAAAGTAAAGAGTTACCTAGAGCAATAAAATGTTAGAAAAAGAATAATTACAAATGGACAAATAACCAATTTGCATTTCCTCTGAAATTATTTCATGGGAAGAAAGCAAACCAGCGGAGGCAGTGTGGTGCTTTGGGCAATGTTCTGCTGGGAAACCTTGGGTCCTGCCATCCATGTGGATGTTACATTGACATGTACCACCTACCTAAGCATTGTTGCAGACCATGTACACCCTTTCATGGAAATGGTATTCCCTGGTGGCTGTGTCCTCTTTCAGCAGGATAATGCGCCCTGCCACAAAGCAAAAATGGTTCAGGAATGGTTTGAGGAGCACAACAATGGGTTTGGGGTGTTGAATTGGCCTCCAAATTCCCAGATCTCAATGCAATTGAGCATCTGTGGGATGTGCTGAACAAACAAGTCCGATCCATGGAGGCCCCACCCACGTCGCAACTTACAGGACTTAAAGGATCTGCGTCTAACATCAGATACCACAGCACACCTCCAGAGGTCTAGTGGAGTCCATGCCTCGATGGATCAGGGCTGTTTTGGCAGCAAAAGGGGGACCAACACAATATTAGGAAGGTGCATGGGCAGAGGGTGAACCAACTCCAGGGTAAGGCTAAAGATAGCCTAATGCTAGTTGTCATTTATTTAGTACAGACATCATTAACCCGTCTTTTTAGGCAAGTACCAGATATGGGTGTCATGTAGGCTAATAAAATATTTTTAATTGGACTGAATTTGCATTTAATGTGATCACAATTTAATAAAAAAATGTAAGTTGCTAATTTATAAAGTTTTAATTTCCACATTATTCAACTAGCAAATAAATTATAGCTGTAAATGAGTGAAGAACACTTCGATCTATCGCGAGTATAAGCACTCAAAAAAACAAAACTATCGTTATAATCACTGAAGATGCCTACACTGTGATATGAATTTCTTACTTACATTGTATGTTCATCTGCGTTTTGTTGTTTATGATGAGAGAATTCATGAGATCGCAGAATTCAGTCAGCAAGCGCACACTCAACAAAACCGGCGTTTCTCATCTGAACACCTCTGATTGGCCATTTCACTCCTAAGCTCAACAGAATCGTATGTGATTGATTATAATACGCAACACTGTAAAAACATCTAAAAGAAATAAATTGCAATGCCACAATCGACACTTTTCATTCGTTTTCACTTTGTTAGCAACAGACGTGCGGGGACATTTTTGTCCTATTTGGTGCCAATTTTTCCCCAAGTTCCCCATGGCCAGGGGAAGGCTAAGCCTGCCCCAGTCTTACACTCGCTCCGCCTATGTGAAGATGGTCATAATGTTATGCCTGATCGGTGTACTTGGGGTCAGTCATCAGTTGCATACCATTCTTTCCTGAACTTCCTTTCATCTGTTGCTGGATCTGCTCTTGAACATGTGGAGAGAGATTAAATTCAGTTGATATGTGTGTCTTTGTCTGTCTGAATAATTAGACTGATATTTTGCAACTGTACTGTTTTATTTCTAAAGACTCTCCAGCTCCCCAGAATCATTCTTTGAGGAAGAACAATGAGACTAAGGTGAAACCAGATGTAAGAAAAGAAAGTGAGGTTAAAAAGATGAGGACAGAGATCAATTCTGTGAATAACCAAGCTGGCCCGTTATCACAAAGCACTAACAGGCAGAAGAAGACATCTGAACATGAGGAGAGAGGTGAGTTTTCTAAAAATGTGAGAAAAAAAAACTGAGCAGACAGTCCCAACAATCAGTTGATCAATTGGCCAGTCAGTTGATCAGTCTGTGTCTGTCTAATTAATTAGACTGACGTAAGCTACTGTACTGTGTTATTTCTAAAGATTATCCAGCTTCTCAGAGCCATTGTTTGAGAAAGAACAATGAGACTAAAGTGAAATAAAAGAAGCAAGATATAAGAAAAGAAAGAGAGGTTAAAAAGATGAGGACAGAGAGCAGCTCTTTGAATAACCATGCTGGCCTGTCATCACAAAGCATTAACAGCCAGAAGACGACATTTGAATATGTGGAGATCATAGAATCTTCTGAAAGTGGTGAATCAAGCAATCTATCTATATGTATGTATGCAGAGGGGTCATGCCCATTCAAAGTGAGGGGGCACGTGCCCCCTCAGATTTTTGAGCCAAGTGGATTTTGAATGCAGCTTCCAAAAGACAAAAAATAGCCGAAGAATATTTTCTATATTTAATACAATCACACCAGCGCGATTAGAACGTTCAGTGCGTCATATCATCAGCAGCTAAATTCAAATCTGCGTTCGCTGGCTGGTGCTGAGCCAGAGACAGGCCCGTTTTTACAGCACTGCGCATTATAACCAATCACACACGATGCTGTTGAGCTTATGAATGCAAAGACCAATCAGAGGTGTTCAGATGAGTAATCGTTAAAATGCCTGTTTTCTTCACTGGCTCGCTGAGTGAATACCTCTTTCCGGTGAATTTTCTCGTCAGAAACAGCAAAGTGAAAATGTGTGTACGAATCTGTAAGATATTAATTTTATAGTGTAAACAGCTTCAGTGAATTTAATGGGAGTTTTTGAGAGTACTTGAAGTAGACTGTCAGTGAAAATGTTCTTTGATAATGTAAATGTTCTTTGCTGTCTTTCTGTACAATTAAAGTGATTAGTAGCCTAAATTGCAATGATTTTATTCACATTAACTTTCAATGCTAAATTCCCCTTCTACTATAAAGTCAGTAGTATTCACGATATGTTATGGTATGACACCCATAAACAAGACAGGTTTTTATGCATAGTTAATAGATTACATTATTTGGTTACTTTGACCATCGCCCACTATCAACATAATCTATAAAGGTGAGAATCAAGATATTTCATGATATAGTTAATGCGTTTGGAAATGTTTCAAATAAAAAGGAAAAAAATAAATAAAACATAAGTGCTGTTGTGGCTGCTGTGTGTCACATGACGACACCCCCCCCCCCCCCCCCCCCCCCCAACTCGTGCCCCCTCAAAAATAATGAGTGCATGACGCCCTTGTGTGTATGTGTGTGTGTATGTATATAGGTAGGTAGGTAAGTTTCTATCTATTTAGCTAGCTAATTAGCTATCTGTCTGTCTGTCTGTCTGTCTATTCATCTATCTATACACATGCTAAAACTGTTTATTCATTTTATTTGTGCTTTTTAATCTTCTTTTCCCAAGAGGAAGAAAATGATCCCTGGGACCTCTCTGCCTGTCAAATATGGGAAGGAAGAGGCCTGGCTGGACAGAGAAGCACTGTATAACAATATGTATCAATATTTAATCCTCATGTTGTGTTCCGGTTACTTTTACCTGGAGAGGATTTTTGCCTAAAAATGATAGTTAATGTTATCACATTGGGCTAAAACCTACCTACTTTGCTCACACAGAGTATTCAACTTATTTATTTATTTATTTATTTAAATTTGGGGCATTTTCCATCTTGTTACACTTGTTGCATTCCTGGTAAAAAATGCTTATAAATCTCATTATGCTATATTATTATGATGCTTCTAATGCTTTCAATTGATCTGTGTCTGTATCTTTGTCTGTCTAAATAATTAGACTGACATCTGTAACAATACTATTTTATTTCTAAATATTCATTTTTCAGTAACCAAGTTGGCTCATCATGACAAAACACTAACAACTGGCATCACCTTCTGACTCAAATCACTATGCAGCGAATAAAATGAAAATCTCAGAGTTTTATGGACTCACTCTGAAGCATTGTAACCTTGAAGAATCCTGCATTTGTTTATTTTTTGTAAATCTCCACTTGTTTCAGAAAGAAACTGTGCTTCATATCCCTTTTGCACTTTAGTTTTAAATATTCTAGCTGACCCCCCTGTATGTAAATAGTATTTTCACATTTAGTGTTTTAGAGTGTCTTACTGAGACAGAAGTTACTGGCAGAATCATTTTAGAAAGCCAAGAATATCCATGTAGCTTAATGGATATATACAAAGTGTAATTGGTCCATTTAAATGCTTGCTTTTAAAAGAAAAAGTGTCAGTATCAATATCGGCCATACTGGCCCTGTATTTTTTGGTATCGATCCATACCAAAATTTGCAGTATCTAATACCTTAATTCAGAGTATCATATCTGTCATATTTATAGCATATAAATTCATCTGGGAGAAGAATATAGTGAGCTTTATAGTTGTTTACACAATGCGTATCCAATATGAATAAAACACATTATCAAATTATGGTGAAACATCATGGGCGGGGTGACGTGGTGACCAGAAAGCTTAAAAGCACATTCTGAAACAAACAGCCTTAGCTTCTGATAAGTTGAAGCAAGTCACTCACAGTGATGTAGGAACTACATTCCCTCTCAGGGAACCATGGCCAGTCATAGCCTGAGACATTTCTTCTCAAGGGAAACTCTGCGGGAACCCACAATACACACTTCACCATGCTGACAAAAACCTCTCTAGTGTGATCATTGGGGAGCACAACTAAGACAGGATAACTTGAGAGCCTGATGTAGAACCCAGGTCTAAATTGTAGAACTTGACGAATGTGAGCAGGGTGGACCAGCCCACCGCATCACAAACATCCAGCAGGGAAACCCTGAAAGAAAGGTGTTAGGAGCCGCCAAAGGTGAAGAGAAGGTCAGAGGACTCATAGGCGAGAGAGATAGTCTCAACTCCACTTGCTCAACATCTGCTAGGACTGCTAACCCTTTCTTAGGCAGACCAAAGCAAACAAACAACTCATTGGTTGTCCTCCAAATGGC
The DNA here is from genome assembly GCA_039654775.1 of Spinibarbus caldwelli. Taxonomy (NCBI): domain Eukaryota; kingdom Metazoa; phylum Chordata; class Actinopteri; order Cypriniformes; family Cyprinidae; genus Spinibarbus; species Spinibarbus caldwelli. Next base: position 11,501,493 of record CM077219.1, on the reverse strand, counting down.
AACTCTGTGGACAGCCACTCACAAGGCACAGAGTAAGCCCCCTCGAGAGTTGACCATATGTGCTTCGCTCCCAACCAAACACCGCAAAGTTCATGTGTATCCCTACCCGTAATAGAGCAATCTAAAAAAGCTGCTCGCATAGTTTGCTTTCTTTGCTCGCCATTATTATTAAATTTTAGACTGACATACACAGAGCACTTTCTGAGACACAGAAGCTAATGCTGCTGGTGTGCTAGACTGTGTGGTTCCGGATACACTTTTAAGCTTCCTGGTCACCACGTCACCCCACCCATGACGTTTTGCCATTCCATTGGACTAATTTCACACATGCTTCAAGACACAATCACACAGAGGCATTCCCACAGTGTTTCAATGCAGCGTGAATTCCCTTGAGAGGGAATGTGATGGTATATATGTAAGGAGTAATGTACAGGCACTATCACACAATACACTCTGACAAGATCTGAAACAAAAGACTCTAGTATGTATCAAACTAAAGGAGTTTATTTTGCAATAACGAATGGCTGACTGTACATTTCCTGCTTATTACATGGCCGCATAATAAGTAAATAAATAAATGTGTGGGTTTAGGGCATATACAACTGTGTTATTTTGTTTTGTTTTATTTTGATGTATATGTGATACTATACACAACTGTTTAATATTAAAATACTATTGATGAATATGTCATATTTGTGTAGTCCCATCTAAATTCACCCTTGCTTTCAGGACAGAAGGAATGCGTTCAGCACAACAATGATCACCCCTTTTATATTTGAGAAAATGGCTGGAAAAGGATCGTACAGGTGCTGGAAAACAAGTATATTATGCCAAGATACAGCCCTCAAGAGTCTTATAGAGGTAAGAAGAGGAAGCATTTATGCTAATGAGCTTTGTAGACCCCTATCACTTATTCAAACTGGTTTTACTAACAGACTGACACATGGCCTGTTCATACTTTGTAGAATTTCAGAGACTTTCTTTTAGGCACCATTGTTTGAAAGGTAACAATATGTACACTTTAGATTCTAATATGTACTTTTAAGATACTTTTATGCACCATTTAGGGGTAAATAAGGTAAAAATGTATACATTTTGAAAGGGTACTGCCCCAGTAGCAGCTCTTGCACATTTTTTTTCTGAGTGTACAACTTAGGTTTATGATGCTTTTAGGAAATGCAGCCATGAATAGTTCTGTTTTCATTGGTTTCCTAACTCAGTGCTACAGTACACAATACCAAATTCCCAAATTTGGCCTAAGTCTTTTAGTTCTGTCTTTCAGCATAGTACTTGAATTTATCTGTGTTCTGTTTATCTAACCCTTTTTTTTCAGAGCGGTATTTTGAAGATACCTAACACTGAGGGTAAAAAGTTTTTTAATTTATTAAACATTTTCAAGGAATCACACAGTCCTGTGAGAGGGGCCAAGTCAACGAAGCTAAGATTCTTATTCTAATCGGTCCATTGTAAGTTGCTGAGGATCTTAGGTGACATAACAAACTTCCTCAGCCTCCTTAGGAAGTGCAGCCGCTGTTGTGCTTTTTTAACCAGCTGGGTGGTGTTGAGTGTCCAGGTGATGTCCTCGCTGATGTGGACCCCCAAGTATTTACAGCTGCTCACCCTCTCCACTTCAAGCTCTCGAATAAACAGTGGCTGGTGAGTTCTCCTCTCCTTCCTCATGTCCACTATCATCTCCTTTGTCTTGTCCGTGTTGAGGATGAGGTTGTTGTTCTCACACCATGTCACAAGACTGGCCACCTCCCTCCTTTAGGCCACTTCATCTCCGCCAGTGATCCGCCCTATCACTGCGGTGTCATCAGCAAACTTTACAATGATGTTGTCCTTGTGGGAGGCAACACAATCATGTGTGAACAGTGTGTAGAGTATGGGACTGAGAACACACCCCTGTGGGGTGCCAATATTTGTTATGATGGTGTCTGAGGTCCTATTTCTAATCCTGACAGACTATGGTCTGCCAGTCAAGAAGTCTAGGAGCCAGTTGCAGAGTGTGGGGTGTAGTCCAAGTGCAAAAAGTTTGTGGGTGAGTTTATGGGGATGACCGTGTTGAAGGCAGAACTGTAATCGATAAAGGGCATCCTGATGTAGGTGTCCTTATCTTCCAGCTGAGAGAGGGAAATATGGAGAGCAGCAGCAATGGCATCTGAGGTGGACCTGTTGGTCTGGTATGCATACTGCAGGTGATCTAAAGTGTCTGGCATGCTGCTCTGAATGTGGGCCAGCACAACTCTCCCAAAACACTTCATGATGTTTGGAGTGAGTGCTACTGGCCTGTAGTCATTCAGACAGGTCGAGGGGCTCTTCTTGGGAAGGGGGACGAAGGTTGTGGTTTTGAAGCAAGTTGGGACGCTGCTTTGACTGAGTGAGAGGTTAAAGATGGAAGTGAGTACGTCGGCCAGGTCTGTAGCACAAGCTCTGAGGGCCTGCCCAGGGATGTTGTCTGGCCCTGCTGCCTTGCGGGGGTTGATCTTCCTCAGCGCTTTGTGCACCACAGCTGATGAGACAGTAGGAGGGGAAAGGGGGGATTGGGTGGTCCGAGTGTGTGTGTGCGCCTCCTCTCTGTGTTGACGCTGGAGGTCTCGAAACGGGCATAGAAAGTGTTGAGGTCATCCGGCAGGCTGTCTGAGGGGCTGATATTAGTGTTCGTGGTGGTCTTGTAGTCTGTGATGTGCTGCAGGCCTTGCCACACCCATCCAGCGTCGGCAGTAAAGTAGAAACTGTCCAGTTTCTCTTTGTACTGTCTCTTAGCCACTGTAATGGCTTTTCTCAGCCCATACTTTGCAGTCTCGTTGCCTGATGTAAATGAATGAATGAATGAATGAATCATTTATATAGCGCTTTATTGTGTATTGCCATACATCCAAAGCGCTTAACAATCATATGGGGGGTCTCTCCTCAACCACCACCAGTGTGCAGCATCCACTTGGATGATGCGACGGCGGCCACAGGACAATGGCGCCAGTGTGCTCACCACACACCAGCTACAGGTGGAGAGGAGAGAGATAGAGCCAATCAAGTGGATGGGGATTATTAGGAGGCCATGATTGATAAGGGCCAGTGGAGGGAATTTGGCCAGGGCATCGGGGTTACACCCCTACTCTTTACGAGAAGTGCCATGGGATTTTTAGTGACCACCGAGAGTCAGGACCTCAGTTTAATGTCTCATCTGAAAGACGGCGCTTTTTGACAGTATAGTGTCCCCGTCACTATACTGGGGCGTTAGGACCCACACAGACTGCAGGGTGAGCACCACCTGTGGGCCTCACTAACACCTCTTCCATCAGCAGCCTAGTTTTCCCAGGAGGTCTCCCATCCAGGTACTGACCAGGCTCAACCCTGCTTAGCTTCAGGGTAAATGCAAAAGATCAAGCATGCAGCATGTGGCGTACATGGCTGTTTATCCAGGGCTTCTGATTGGGGAACTTCTTGACTTGTATGGTGGGTACGATGTCATCAACACAAGTGCTAATGTACCCAGTAACACACTCAGCATAATCCGGTATGCTGACAGAAGAGTCCTCCAGAGGGGACATAATGGGGAACATAATGCAGGATGTAGCGCTTGGGGGCAGGGCCTCCAGCAAGCTCTCTCCTCCTCTTTGCCGGTCCATCGGAACGAAGGCTTGGCAGCTGAGGGTGGTCACGGCAGGGGCTCCTCCTCTGTCTGTGACATTCCTGTCAGTGAAAAGGACTGGGGAAAGGGACCGAGTTGTCACCGCCACCCTGAGGCAGGGGAGGGCCCACCAGTGGCTTGCTGGGTGCACTGGGCCTCGTCCCCATAAAACCACGAGTGATGCTCCTCCGAGTCCTCAAAACGTGTGCTGGCAAGTCAGCACAGTGCACGCAGTTGGACTCAGAGAATGCCACCTCAGCATGGGCCAGGCCCAGGCAATGCAGTGCTCGAGCGGGTGCGGCGGGTCAATGGGGCCCATGCAAATTCGGCAGAAGGTAGCCATTGGATGCAGTGAAGAAGCTGTCATATCTTCTGCTCGTATCTTCTGTCACGACACCTTAACCCTCTGGAGTCTGAGGGTGTTTTGGAGCCCTGGAGAAGTTTTGACATGCCCTGACATTTGTGCTTTTTTCAGTATCCTAAAATCAATTTAGTGGCTAAAGTCTGATTACACTTTAATCAGCACAAACTGAGCTACAATAATATGTAAGCAACATGAATGTACAAATTTGTGTTTTTGAGAAAACTTTATGCATGGTTAGTGAAAAACTAAAATTTTTAAGTCACTGAAATAAGGCCATAAAACACATACAGAACAATTGTTCACAAGACTTTTGAGAACTGGATGTGGTACACTAGAGTTTTTGCTACAAAATGATCTGATACAATATCAGAAAGCGGTGAAAACAGCAAAGTTTAAGTATTTTTCAGATTTAATTGAAAAGAACTCTCACAATTCAAGAGCACTTTTTTCCACTATTAATGTGGCCATTAACCCTTCAGTTGATTTCTTCCCTACAGAGTCCCTGGCGATGTGTGACAAATTTCAGAAAAAATTTTGTGGACAAGATACGGGATATTAGGTTAGATATTCCCTCTTCTTGTCAAGATCCCTCTGTCTCTCCACTCTTTACCAGCATTCTGAGTCTGTTTGAGCCTGTAACTCTGCCTGATCTACAGGATATCGTAACCCAGCTTAAACCCTCCGGATCTTCCTTTGACATTCTTCCTCCTTGATTTTTTAAACAAATTTTTGAGGTGATTGGGCCTACCGTTCTTAGGATTATGAACAGCTGTCTTGAAACGGCAGTAGTTCCAGATGACATGAAGCTCGCCACTGTACATCCACTTCTTAAAAAGTCTACTTTAGATCCGACAGATTTGACCAACTTTAGGCCAGTCTCTAATCTCCCTTTTATGTCTAAAATTTTAGAGAAAATAGTGTTTCACCAACTGCAGAGCTTTTTATCAAATAACAATATTTTTGAAGTGTTCCAATCGGGTTTTAGGAAAAACCATTCCACAGAAACAGCACTGATTAAAGTTTTGAATGACATTTTACTGACTCTTGATGCTGCCAAATCTGCTGTGTTAGTGCTGTTAGATCTGAAGACGGCATTTGATACAATTGACCACTCTGTTTTGATTTCTCGTCTGGAGCACTGGGTGGGCATTCAGGGTAATGCTCTCAAATGGTTTAAATCCTATTTTAATAATAGAAGGTTCTCTGTTAGTGTTGGTGAATTTACTTCAGATGCAGCTCCCCTTACGTGTGGTGTCCCTCAAGGCTCCATCCTTGCCCCAATCTTGTTTTCTGTGTACATGCTCCCCCTGGGGTCGATTTTTAGGAAACATGGTGTCTCCTTCCATTGTTATGCAGATGATACCCAAATCTATCTGCCCGTGGAATCCAATAACAAAGATTTGGATCCTCTGCTGGCGTGTCTAGCCGATGTTAAGGCCTGGATGTCCCTAAACTTTCTCCACCTTAATGAAGGCAAAACTGAGATTATAGTTTTTGAATCATCAGATGTTGTTTGTTCCCCTGGCTTAAATCTTGGCCATTTGTCTTCCTGTGTGAAACCAGTAGTTAAGAATTTGGGGGTCTATTTTGATAGTGCTCTTAAATTTGACAAACAGATTCGAACAGTAGTCAAAACTAGTTTTTTCCATCTCAGACTCTTAGCTAAAGTGAAACCATTTCTTTCTTTGAAAGATTTTGAAAGGGTTATTCATGCTTTTATTTCATTGAGGCTTGATTATTGTAATTCCCTTTATATGGGTATTAACCAAGCATCGCTTAATCGACTCCAAATGGTACAAAATGCTGCTGCTAGGCTCCTTACTGGTGTGCGAAAACGAGAGCACATTACCCCAGTTTTAATATCTCTGCACTGGCTCCCAATTCGATATAGAATTGATTTTAAAGTCTTGTTGCTGGTTTTTAAGGCTCTGAATGGGTTAACTCCTGTATATCTATCTGACTTATTATCTCCTCACAATCCTGGAAGGTCTCTTAGGTCTTCCAACCAGAGACTTTTAAATGTTCCTAGAGCTAAACTGAAATCAAGAGGTGACCGAGCCTTTGCTGTTGCTGCCCCGAAACTCTGGAACAGCTTACCGGTTTTTATTAGAACTGCTTCTACACTGAATGAGTTTACAGCCAAACTCAAAACCCATCTTTTCTCGTTACCCTTTAATTGTAGTTAAATGTGTGGTGTCAGCTCTGTTCTGTGTTGTAATCTATGTTGTTTTGAGTATTAATGCTGTTGTTTTTTTTATTGATTGTACAGCACCTTGGTCAACTAATGTTGTTTTTATTGGTGCTATATAAATAAAGTTGAGTTGAGTTGAGTTGAGTTGAGAGTGATCTGAGGCTCGTGGATTGCAATGGTTCAAACGGGGGGCCTTCCAAGGCCCTTAGTATGGTTGGTAAGTCCCAAGGTGGAACTATACGAGGACGCGGGGGTTAATTCTCCTGGCGCCTTGTATAAACTGGACCACCGCACTATTCCTGCCCACCGATCGGACAGCAATAGGGGCATGGAAAGCCGCTATGGCTGCCGTGTAAACTTTGATGGTGGATGAGGAACGCTGATTATCCAGCCTCTCCTGCAGAAACGAAAGAACCACTGATACATCAGAGGTAACCGGATCTAAGTCGCGGTCTTGGCACCAAGCCGAGAAAATAAACCATTTCAGAGCATAGAGGTGCCTGATAGACGGGGCTCTAGCTTCTGCCATAGTGTTCAAGACACGCTCTGGGAGGTCGAAAGCCTCCCGTTGAGCGGCCACACATGCAGGGCCCATAACTCGGACTGTGGATGCCACAGCGTGCCGTTCACTTGAGAGAGGAGGTCCTGTCTCAAGGGAATGGGCCATGGGGCTGCTTCGAGCAGCTGGAATAACTCCGACACCCACGGCTGGTTCCTGCAGAAGGGGGCTATTAGAAGAAGCCTGTGCCATTGTTCCCTGACTCGTCTGAGTACCTGCGGTAGCAGAGCAATTGGAGGGAACGCATAGAGTGCAGATTGGTCTGAGCCCCAACAAGAAGGTCGTTCGCCAGCGTGCAGAGGCGCTTCGAGACGAGGCCACCCTGGTGATTTATGTATGACACCACGGACCTGCTGTCTGAGCGTATTAGCACATGGTGTCCCCTTATGTCCGGCAGGAAGAATTGACAGGCACGGCACACTGCTAGCATCTCTAGGCAGTTGATGTGCAGACCCGACTCTTCTTCAGACCAAAGACCGAAGGTCGGTTTGCCTTCGCACAGCGCTCCCCAACCCTTGTTGGAAGCGTCTGTCATGACAACCTTCCTTCTGTGCACCGTGTCTAAGATCACACCCCGCTTCAGCCAGAAGGGGTCCCTCCAACGGGCCAGGGCTGATACACATGCCGAGTCACTGTTATGCGATGGCGACCGTGATGCCAAGCCATGGATAGAACCATCTGCTTCAGCCAGAACTGGATGCGTCGCATGCAAAGCAGGCCCAACTGAAGTACTGGTGAAGCTACTGCCATAAGGCCCAGCATTTTCTGGAAAGCTTTGAGCGAGTGGGCGGTCCCTTCCTTGAAGGAGGCCACGCGGCGCTGAATCGTCATGGCTCGTTCCACTGAGACAGCTGCTGTCATCTGCACTGAGTCGATAACTGTCCCCAGGAACGACACTCACTGGCTGGGTGACAGTATGCTCTTGGCAAAGTTGACCCTGAGCCCCAGGCAATCTAAGTGGCTGAGAAGGAGGGTCTTGTGCGATGTTGAAACTGCCTCTGACTGGGCCAGAATGAGCCAGTCGTCGAGGTAGTTGAGGATGCGGATTCCCATCTGTCGCCGAGGGGAGAAAGCCGCATCCATGCATCGTGTAAAAGTGCGGGGAACCAGGGACAGCCCAAACGGGAGGACCTTGTATTGATATGCCACCCCCTTGAATGCAAATCTCAATAATCGTCTGTGATGGGGGGCTACCTGGATGTGAAAGTATACGTCTTTCAGATCCAGAGACATGAACCAGTCCCCTGGGCCTGCCAGGCCTCGGCCCGTGTGGCAAGAGGTTGAATAGGCTCTAAAGACTGGCTGCATAAGGGCAGAACACTTATGTTAGGAAGAAGAGGATATTTGCTCTCTTTTCGAAAATGTATGTGTTTTATTTTGTCTGCTATCACTGCGGTTGGACGCCCGGGCACTAGAGTGGGCCCGTGGGGAACCAATAACACACTTCCCTCTGCACCCAGCGCTGAGTGGGGTGACAAGAGGCACATTAGAGGCTGCTTATGGGGTGGTCCAGTGGTAGCGAGACTCAGGCCCCTACTCTTTCTGCCTGGCTGATCAGGAGGACTTCAGAGGCGCCAGATCCAAGGCAACCTTGGGCCGGGGTCCTTGGCGCTTCGGGAAGGGGTAGCGTCTTGCTGAGCGGTAACGCCCTCTATCCTGCCGATCCTTAGGTCGGGGCTTGGAAGTGGCCGGCGTTGGCTTGGCGGGCTACTGAGTCGGCGCAGGCTTGGGGTGACTAGAAGCAGCAGAAGAGCTGGCGCGTTTCGGGATGAAGTGTGGCATCGCATGAGACGACATCTGAGCCTCCATAAAACGCTCCACAAAGCCCTGCACAGCTGACTGGAACAGGCTGTTCGACGAGACCGGAGCATCGAGGAAGGGAACTTTATCCGCCTCTTTCATCTCCGTCAACGTGAGCCAAAGGTGGCGTTCCAACAGTACCAGGCTGGACATCGACCTCCCGATGGCCTGGGCAGTGGCTTTGGTGGCGCGCAGGGCCAGGTCCGTCGCGCTTCTCATCCTTGAGTGAAGCTGCATCGAGACCGGCCTCCTCAAAGACCTGCATCGAGACCGAAACCGCTTGTCCAGCCGCCGAGTAGGCGCGTCCAGCGAATGCAGACATGGCTCTGCACAGCTTGGGCGGATGGCTCGCCCTCGCTTTCCATCCGATAGCCATGGGCGGGCAGAGATGCGCGGCCACAGACTCATTCAGAGGGGGCAGGTGTTCGTATCCCTTCTCTTCAGTGTCGTCAAAGGAGGTGAGGGCAGAGGAAGCAGAAGGACGGATGCGAGACGAGTAGGGGGCGCACCACGATATAGTGAGCTCGTTGTGGACTTCGGGGAAGAAGGGGGACAAGAGTTGGCGGGGGGCTTGCTGGCACCCCGGTAGAAACCACTCGTCCAGCCTGCTGCGAGACGGCTCCTCAGGCGGAGACCATTCGAGCCCGAGCTCACTGACAGCCTTAGTCATCACATGGACGAGCTCCTCGTCCGTTCTGTGTCTGGCGCTGCGTGAAGAGGACGGCGGCAAGAGGGTGGGGTCAGACACCGAGCCCGATAACTTCTCCGCGTCCGAAGCCGCCAGAGAAAGGCTGTCATCCATCTCATCGTCACTCCCACCGAACGAGATCATGTCGATTGCAGCCGCGGAGGGACATTGATCAGGTTGAGTGAAGAAGACCGGCGAATCCTCTCTCTGCTGTGACAGCAAGGCACGCGGGCACTGAGCCGACGTGAGCTTGCTCATCTCCGGCCGCTCGAATCCTCTGCCCCGCTGCCTTTTCCTCGCAGGTCCCTGGGAGGAAAAAGACGGGAGGTCGCGAGGAGCGGAGTGGCTTTCCGAAAAGAAAGCTATCCGTGAGCGCAGAGAGGCGAGACTGAAACTCTCGCAATGAGAGTAGTCAGTCCTGCTGAGCGCAGCTTCAGGGTGGGATTTCCCCAAGCATGACATGCACTCAGCATGACCGTCAACAGTGTGCAGGGGAGTCCTGCACGTCTTACAATGACGGTGCGGCATTTGAAACAACGGCGTTAAAATTTGCTCTTTTGTGAGGCTGTTTTAGATAGTCGCCGGATGGCGGCAAGGGATATACCGGGATCTGCGAGCTGAGCGCTGCAAAAGGTCCAATCCAGCTGCTAAGGCGTTTCAACGGCTTCATCGCTGAAGAGAAGAAATCTGAGATGCAGTGGCGAAGCGGCCGCTTATATAGCCAGAGACCCTGCCCATTTCGGCGGGCTATGGCGGGCTGCATAGCCATAGGCTCGCTCAGCGCCGCCGCCGAGCCATTGGTTCAATTTTATAGCACTGCACGAACCAATGGACGTGCAATTTCACTGCGTGATTGAAAAGGCTTCAGTTAAAGAGGAAAAAGGAGTTTTTCCCATACAAGCATCTTACGACGCAGTACGAGTGAACATATCGACAGGGAACTGATAGTATGATCATATGTGAGATGATGATTAAAACATATATTCATTAGTGAAGATAATAAATATAACACTTTCTAAAAAAATTTACAAGACCCAAGAAAATAAAGAGCAACTTGGTAATCCTTTACAATCACAGCTTATCTCAACAAACTTTTTTTTTTTTTTTGAAAAATTATTTTACATGAATTTCATTACATTCCTATTTTCGTTTTAATTCTTCCTTACATTCATTTTTAACCTCTTAAGACCCTGCGGCCTCATATGAGGACGTTATATTTTAGTGTATTTCTCTGAGACTCTACATGCCACAGTTTTAATGGATGTCCTGTACAGAGCACATTCAGGGCTTTTCAGAGATATCAAATGATTGGATGTTTCACCATGACCACTCCCTCTCCTTGGTCTTCAGATATGTCTGAAATTAATTTAGTAACACTCTTATGGAAATATGATAATATTTTGTAATTACCATTTAAATCTGTCTAATTTTTTAATTGTGTGTCATAAATCAACATCTCAGGAAAATGTTATGGGGTTTCAAATCAAAATATGGCTTTCTGTTACGAAACAGGACGTTGATTTCATACATGTCCTCATATGAGGACACCGGGACTAAAAGCATGTTTATTAAGCATTTTGGGAGACATAACAAATGAATAGGGAACTAAATTATATTTCAATATTCTATGAAATATTATATATAATTATGAAAATCTTGTCAATTATTATTCCCATTATTACACTTCTTTTTTCATTACACGTTGCCCCAAAAACACAATATGCAAATTAGATTTAGTTTATAGATACATTGTATATAATGAGAAAACCCGTTTATGGCCATTTTACACCCATTTTGCAGAAAGATAAGTGGTATATTGAATCATTCTGTTAAAACATAGTTGAGAATCATCTTTATACAAAGTTTGGTGAAAAAAATAAATAAATCTTGAAAACTAAAAATGTATTGGTGATTTAAAAAATCAATTGTTTTTGCCAATGCATGTTCATTCATGTCTTTTTATTTTTTTAAAGAAATTGAGTCCCGATGTCCTCAAACGAGGACATAGCATAACTTATGAATGAAACATCATTTTTAATTTGTTTTTTTGACATTATTTTTAATGCTCTAAACAATGTAAAGACATGAAAAAAAAAAAAAAAAAACATTTTTTCCCCTAAAACTTTTCTCTCGGGTCTTAAGAGGTTAAATTGTCTTGCATACAACTTTCAATTCAATTTTTGGAATTAACTTGGAATTGAAAAGGCATTCTCTATTCAATTCTGTATGACACACGATACTCAAGGAGTGTTTGTTCCACTTGAAAGGCTTCTGTTAGGTTGAGTGCTAAAAAAAAGTCTCTGATTGGCTGAGTGTTATGGGGGAAAAAAAGCAGAAGGAGCCAGTTGGTAAGGAAAGAGGATCACATTTCAACAAAAACAAAATAGCCAGATTTAAAAACAGTCAAGGTGAACATAAATAAAATAACAATGACAAGAATGAAGATAGCAAACTGTAAATGGAGTAAGAAAACAGTGAGTTCATTAACTCTTTTTATAACTATGGCTGTCACTTATGAAATGCTGAATTGTTAATGTTTAAACTGTTATGAGATTCATAAACCCAATACAGTTAAATCAAATTCAGGCAAACCATTCAAGTCATATTCACTTCACAAACATCTAAAGTTCACAGTTTATGGTATCTGACTCATCATTACACCATTCATTGTTTGATCACCTGTTCCAAGGTTGTTGGTTTGATTTCTGCATGGCAAGATCACCATTTCGCAATATGCTTGCCACATATTTCATGCCTGGTCCTGTCTGTCTCTGCTTCAGCTATATTTGATTTTTTTTTTTCTTTTTTTTTCTTTTTTTTAACAAACTGATATTTTATGTTAAAATCTAAGGAGTGTTTTTTTTAACTTTAAATTAAATTTAATTTCAATTTAAAATATATATTTTTTTTATATAAAGACTTGTAATAGTAAGTGATCAGGTGGGCATTAGGAAGGCAGATCTATCTGAAAGGTGTGGTTAAGTGGAGCATGTAAAAGGAAAAGAGATTAAACAGTGTGTACCTAACTGACTGTGTGAGAGACAAAGGGAACCAGAAAAATAGACAGAAAGTAGTGGACACAGCAAGGTGAGTACATTAATGCAATTATTAGTAATTCCAATTTTTTCTGATCTGTTATTTTCTTTCTTTTATCACTTTTTATTACTCAAATTACTCAGTAAATAAATAAATAAATAAATACATCAAGGAAGCAACTTTCAGTTTTGTTTCTGTGTCAGAGTGAGTGGCCTGCTTTCAACTGGGTAGATGTACATTACTGTATGGTTTAAAAAGAGTACAAGTTATTTAATAGTTTTATCATATTGTTAAAATGAATTATGTTATGTAAAATTACTTTATATATAGATAATTATAAACTATATAACATGCAGTAACCAAAATGTAAAATCTTGTAATGGTTAAAATGAAAACGGCATGATTGTATTACAGAGACCAGAATGGAAAAAATTGTAATTCATATAATTGTAATTTAAAAATCCACAGATTATTTATTTTTAATAGATTATTATTTTTATTTTTTATTTATTTATTTATTTATTTTTTGTTACTCCCGTTGTTAAGAAAGTTTTTGGGGGAAAAGCATTTAGGCTCCTGCAGCTTGGAATAATTTACCTTTAAATGTATGACCTTTACTTCATTTTATCTGTTTAAAAATGGTTTGTTTTCTTGTTTTGAAACTTCTTGTAATTGCATTAAATTATATATCTGTGTTAATATCTATAAGTGCTGGGTAAATATTAATATTGCATGTGTTATTATTGTAGTGTTTGTTGTTTTGTGTTATGTTATCTAATTTTGTGTATTAGGAAAATGACATGATGCATCTCAAAGGGTTTATCCCAACGAATACATTTGTTGCAAATCACATGTAAAAGCAGGCATTTGCATATTTGTCTCACTCTAACCACACTATTTCTTATTTGCTGCAACACACTTTAAGGACTGGTAGTCACCCGTACCTGTAGTGTCTGTAAAACTATAATTTTTTTTTAATATTTTCTATAACGTGTTTGTAGTATGCAACAGGGTTGCAATTGCATTACAATGAGTCACTGAAGGCTGGATGCTTGTTATGTCTAATAAAATACAATTAATAATATATTATTTGAGCAGAACTGCTAAATTCATAGGTACACATCACAAATTCAATCATTCTAAATCTGTTCTTTTTTAGAAGAAGAAACAACATTAAAAACAACAACGCTATGGACTTTGGATTTTTCACAGATGGCAGGTTGTTTGATTTTTTCCGCCAAAACAAGACAAAGATGTCTACAACAGAGGAGCCGTTGATGTTCCTCCGACATCTTAAAGACAATAGACTCATTACAGATGAGCTTTATGTAAGCTTGATCTTAAAATTTCAGACCAATAATATATCAATATATAAGCAAAAAGGTTTAACATTTTACATTTTTGCCTTTTTGTTTTTGAAGGAAAAGCTTGAGAACACTGGTGATGATAATGGTGTGTATTGTGCACTGGATTATATTCAAAAACATGGAAAGAAGAATGTTAGAAAGTTCTGGGAATGTGTGGCCCAGGAGCATATTTTACGGCGTTACTCTCAACTCTCTGAAATCACTGCAGCTCTGATGAACTGTGAGAAGTCTTGCTATCCATCAGTCTGTCTCACCATCTGAGAGTGGTTTATTTGTAACATTACACTGAGGTCTTTAGCATTGCTGATCTATTTTCTAATTCTAGTTTCTTATTTCTCAGCTCTTAAGAGTCAACCAAACAAAAAAATAAAAGAAAGAGCTGAGGATCGAGACACAGGAAAAGAAAGAGAGGTTAAAAAGAGAAAGACAGAGAGTGACTTTGTGAGTGACCAAGCTGGACCATCATCACAAAGTACTAACAGCCAGAAGACGACAGATGAGAGAGGTGAGTTCTGAGACCAGTCTGTCTTTTTATCTGTCCATCTAAATAATTACATTAATTTCTGAAACCATTCTGTTTTGTATTTCGAAAAATTCTCCAGATCTTCAGAGCACTCCAGACTCCAGCACAGAAGAGATGTTTTTCCATTCGTCATTGCATAGTAAAGCAGGTTGCTGTTTATTTTTGGACAATTAAACACCTTTTAGCATGAAAACACATTTGCTGGGTACTTTGTGTGCATTCCCACCATTCTTCAAAGTTAATTTTAATTAAATGCTTTTTCCCCTCTTCTCCCAAAGAGGATCTCTGGAACATGCCTAAACACAAGAGATGGCTTCCTGTCACATGTGGGAACGAAAAGGCCTTATTGGACAGAGAAGCACTGTATAACAGTAAGTTATCCTCAATGTTTAAATATCTCAAAGCAGCATAACCTTCTGTTTCAAGGCATTATAACATTGGAACAATAAAGAGTCCTGCATTTATGCTCTTTTGTTTTAATCTCCACAATTTTAAATTTTCTGTTTGCTTTTTTCCTGACATCTAAAACAACTAGTACCATATACTGAAAAAAATATAATTTTTATTGATTTATTGAAAGGCCTATTACTATTATTTTACTGAAAGGCCTATTACTATTATTTTAGGTATTATTTTGCATTTAATTGACACAAAATGGGTTTTAGGAATAGCTCAAAAATTAAAAATTGCTGAAATTTTACTGAATTTACTCATTAGGCCCGATGAATGTTCTTCATTGGAACATATTTGTAGAAATTAAGCATTACATCACTTACTCACCAATGGATTCTCTGCAGTGAATGGGTGCCGTCAGAATGAGAGTCCAAACAGCTGATAAAAACATCACAATAATGCACAAGCAATCCAAATGACTCCAGTCCATCCAAAAGCTGTGCTTTTCTTAGAAACAAAATCATCATTTATGGTGTTTTCATTCTGACGGCACCCATTCACTGCAGAGTAGAGGCTGACATTTTTTCGGGAATCCCATGGGTCACGGGAATCCCGCGGGATGGGAAACAAAATCGCTACGAATCACGTGATTGGGACTGGACAGGAAAAAATGTCAGCGGGAGTGGGCGGGACCGGGAATAGTAATGATACCCAACTTTATACACAAATATACCTTTTATATAAATAAACTATAAACTGTATATGTTAATTCTGAACTCAATTCTAGTTGTTCTGTCACTTTATGCTCTCCTCCTGTTTGTTTTGGTGTGGCTGGTTGTGAATGACGCAGTCCGTGATGGACAGATTGTTAATGGCTGGTCTACATAGGCGCCGATCCTGTGGATGCTCAGGGAAAAACACGAGATAGTCTTCGTTCATTTTAACCAATAAGAAATGGACTGCAGCTTGTACGACTTTATTGTCGTTTTCATAGTTCATTTGAGGCAGTTTTTGGCGTTGTTTTAATGGCAAATGTCAAGAGTGCATTATTGTAATAAGAGGGTGCCACGGGGTGCACAAATCTCTCTGCTTGCATTTAAAATCTCCGTCTCACTTGCATTTAAAATCTCCGTCTCACTTGCTCTTAAAATCTCCGTAATTTTTGGTCATACAGATAAAAGTAGCCTAATACATCTTCCGAATCTGTAAAGACTCCAAGTTTATTTGTGTGCACTCAGAATAACAACGAAACATTGCGCTTCTGTAAAGTAATTCTGTAAGCAAACAGGATGCGCTTTCTGCCGTCTAGGTCTCTGTGAACCAGGCCCGGTTCTAGGATTGCGTGACTGGGGGGGCATTTCGAAAACTTGGTGTGGCAGCATTATTTTACAGTGTGGTGGTGGGGGTGGGGGGGTATGTTAAAGAATTGTGCTATAATATCAAACAAATACAACTCATTGTATACACTACACTATAAACACTATAAACATGGCTTTCAGTTCAATATAATAACAAAAAACTACTTTTTGGATTTTTATTCAACTAAGGTGGGCACGCTGTGATCTGTATGGAAGCCTGTTTCTGCCACTGAATAAAAAATAAAAGAAAAAGGTTATTGCTACTTTTTATCTCACAATTCTGACTTTTTTTTCACAGAATTGTGAGATATAAACTCGCAATTGAGAGTTATAAAGTCCAATTTTGAGGGGGAAAAAAGGCAGATGTGTTCTCAGAATTGCGAGTTTATATCTCACAATTCTGACTTAATAACTCGCAGTTGTGTGTTTTAAAGTCATAATTGCGAGATATAAACTCGCAATTCTGAGAAAAAAAGTCAGAACTGTGAGTTATATCTCGCAGTTCTGACTTTATTTCTCAGAATTGCGACTTTATATCTCACAATTATGACTTTATAACTCTGAGAAAAAAAAATTCAGAATTGTGAGACAAAAAGTCGCAATTACGTTTTTAATTTTTTATTTAGTGGCGGAAACGGACTTCCATAGATCTGTACTGTATTTTTACTGTACAAAAAAAAAAACAACAACACGGGAGTGGGAGGGAATGGGAGTCATTCTTCCGGGATTGGAACGGGACGGGGTTTTCCCCCAGTTTTTTCGTGGGATTGGGACGGGACGAGATTTTTTTTTGCAGGAGTGGGACGGGAGAGGTTTGAAAATCCACTCCCGTGTCACCCTCTACTACAGAGGAACCATTGGTGAGCAAGTGATGTAATGCTCAATTTCTCTAAACCTGTTTCAATGAAGAAACAAACTCATCTACATTTTTAAGGCATGAGGGTGAGTTCAATTTCAGCAAATTTTGGGTGAACAATTCCTTTAACAAAATGTATTTTTCAGATGTTCCAATTGCCATGAAACCACATAGTTTGTACGTCTTTCAGTTTTTGTGTGTATTTTTTCCAACATGACTTACACATTACACTAGCCTACTGTTTACAGTTATTTAATATTTAAATACATTTTTCTATCTAATTGATGAAAATGATTTGATTTATACTATCCATAGATCATTTACACAAATGTTTTATTAACATATCAAAATTCAACTTTATTCTCAGGAAAGAGGGACTGCATTAAATGTGGCAGAGCAATGATCTCCCCTTTTATATTTGAGAAAATGGGTGGAAAAGAATCATGCAAGTCCTGGAAAACAAGTATATTATGCCAAGGCACAACCCTCAAGAGTCTCATGGAGGTGAGAATAGGAAGAGTTGATGCTAATGTGCTAATGTGTCTTAGTACTTGAATGCATTTTGCACAAAAAAAAAAAAACAATTCTGTTACCTATTATAGTCTTTAAAAAAAAAGATATTTCCATTGTGTTTTTCTAATGTGTTTTTTCTTCTTTTTTCAGATGAATATTTTGATGATACCCAAACTTAATGGAAAATTTACCCTTCGTAAATGATGTGCATTATTTATTTAGCATTTTCAAGTCAATATACTGAGCTCATGAATCCACTAATTTTGTTCCACTTTCAATAAAGTCACCCAATGAATGGAGTGTTCGTATTAAATAAAGCTTCCCTGTTTAATTACAATGTTGCCTTCACCTGAAGAGGGCAGCGCTGTTCTATAAGAAGCTCACTGACAGAACGTGAAGGTGAGTTATAAATACAGCATCATTACGTGCTCAGACTACTACACACAACATAACGTCTTGGTTACGTATGTGACCTTGGTTCTCTGAATAGGGAACGAGACACTGTGATAGCGGCCGCTATGGGAACACCTTTCTGTGTGATGAATGTCTGAAACCCTTATACCATCATGCCATTTTATTGGCCAGTAGCGCCTAGCATCACCCCAAGAATATGTCACGTATGCTCATATCAGTGATAAAAGTGCTTGTAGAGGACCATCCTGCTGCAGCAGAAGTATCTTCCAAATGAAAAGCCTTTAAAAAGAGCCTGAGAAGAAGCCATTCTTCTTGTTGAGTGAGCGCACACTCCCAGAGGCGAAGCCAAACCACATACCTCATAGGCCACAGAGATGGCTTGGTGGGAACAGCAGACTGCTGCTTCACTGCTCGAAATTTTTCCACAACAGCAGTAACGGATTCTCCAAACAGACCACCCTTAGACATGGGGACATCTAAAAGGAAAGTTTTGTCCTTTTCCTTGATGTAAGTAAGCCAAAGATGGTGCTCAACTGCCACCATTCCCGCCATGGACCTGCCTACTGCCCAGGCCATGTGCTTGCAAGCGCCAAGTCAGTAGCCCGCCTGAGCTCCTTAACAGCTTCTGGAGTCAGGCCTTCTCCCTCATCCAGCTCCTTAAGCACATCTGCTTGATAAGCTTGGAGTAAAGCCATATAATGAATAATAATAATAATAATTTTTATTTATATAGTGTCTCTCCAACACCCAAGGTCACGTTACAAGTCAGATTAAGGAACAGAAACAAATCAAAGGACGGAACACATACCAAGAGCTGAAAGTAATATACAGAGGTTGCTTACAAAGTTAGATTAGAGATGCATATACCAACACATAACACATACCAAGGGCAGAAAGTAATATACAAATCCCACTTGCAAAGTTAGATTAGGGATACAGAGAGAATCCAGACAAACAACCATAACAGGGTACAATTCTGAGAGCTGAAGAGTAATATTCAGAGAAAAAAAATGTGTTTTTAAGAGGTTTTTGAAGGACAGAAGGGAGGATGCTTGGGGGATATCATGGGGAAGAGCATTCCACAATCTTGGGGCCACAACACTGAAAGACCTAGCTCCCATAGTCACCAGACAAAATTTAGGAGTGACTAACAATCCCTCACTAGAAGATCATAAGGAACGAGCAGGAACATAAGGAAGAAGTAAGTCAGATAAGTATGTAGGACCAAGGTTATGGAGAGCTTCATAAGTGAGAATTGTAGTTTTAATTGTAGAGTATCTTGTAGTTTATGCGCAAGGAAACCGGAAGCCAATGAAAGTGATAGAGGATTGAGGTAATGTGATCATTCTTTCTTGTGTGGGTGATCAAGTGAGCTGCAGAGTTTTGAACATATTGTAATCGTTTGATATTATTAGCTGACAGGCCGTAAAGAAGTGAATTACAGTAATCTAGTTGAGATGTGACGAAGGCATGTATAACAGTTTCAGCATCCTGCTCACAGCGAGAGGATCGAATGCAAGAGATATAATGTAGGCGGAAAAAATTTGTCTTTACCACTTTTCCAATGTGATCATTGAATGAAAGAGTGGAATCAATGAGAACACCAAGATTGCGAACTGTCATGGAGGGCATAATCAGATCATCATCCAGATCCAGAATTGACCACAAAATTTAGATACAACAGCTTTAGAGCCAATCAAAATGACCTCAGTTTTATCAGAGTTAAATTTAAGGTCATTTGCCTCCAGCCAAAGCTTGAGTTCCTTGATGCAATTTGTTAATGCAGGCGGAGGAAACAGAGGTGGAAGGTACGCTAAAATAAATCTGTATGTCATCTGCGTACAAGTGGAAGTTAAACCCATAGAGTTTAATTATTTGTCCAATTGGTAGCATATAAATAGTGAAGAGGAGAGGGCCCAAAACAGAACCTTGAGGTACACCAGAACTGATGGATTTGGCAGATGATTTGTGTTTCTGAAACATGACAAATTGGTACCTCCCTTTCAAATAGGAGGAAAAGCATTCAAGGGGTGTGCCAGTAATTCCAATTGCTGAAAGCTGTGAGAGGAATATCTCATGGCAAACAGTGTCAAAAGCTGAGCTGAGGTCTAACAGAAGGAGCGTGCTGAGAGCACCAGAGTCAGAGGCTAGGAGACGATCATTAAGAAGCTTAACCAGGGCTGTAGAGTATGAAGAGTAGCTGCCACCTGTCCAGCGGCCATGTAAGATTTTCTGACCAAAGCAGATGTAATCCTGCACGGCTTGGATGGCTTGAATTTGGCGTGACATGGGCCGCTAGAGTCTCTTCCACAACTTAGGTATCGCTATGTAGCCGTGCTCTGCCATATTGGAAACAGCGCAGAAGTCAGCTGCAGCAGGATTAGTAATGTGCACCGAAAAGGGTTGCTTCATGATCTCGAAACCTCTTGGTGGAAGAAGGGGAGAGGCTTACTAGGCTGGGGAGCAGCTAATCAAATATCGCATCTGCTTTTTTTTTTGCGTCGCTTTTCTATTCTAACCCCAGCTTGTCTAAAGCATGAGTCTAACAATTCGCTATAAGATGGGGAAATGCGTTTCTCCTGTCAGAGGGAGAGAACTGCACAAATCACCTATGAGTTCCTTAGAAACAGAGGCCGCTGTAGACAAGAAAACGAATTACGAGGTTCCAGGGTAGGCCGCAAATCATCATTAACAAAGACAACCGGGTCCGCATAGTGTTCTTCTTATGTGTGAACATGGCCCGGAAAGAGTGAGAGAAAGGAGGAAAAGCGGAAACCGTAGAAACAGAAAGGTGGGGGTTAGATGCGAATCCTCCTTTCCTCAGAAAGGAGGCGAGCCTCGAGCGCAACACTTTTAAAAGCAGGCTATCGCAGTGTCAACAGTCAGATAGGCCATTAAGTGTCACTTGAGCATGTTAAAGGCCCAAACATTGCACGCACCTGTCATGAGTGTCTCCTCCCGATGAGCCTGTCACACAGAACGATGCATTTCTTAAAGCTCATTGTACGCTGTAGAGGAGTGAAAACTGCTCTAACAGCAAAGAACATGACAAAAACACTTTCTAATGTAGATAATCTGCTTCCTGAAGTAAAAGAATCTGATTAAATCGCACGTAGCATGCTGATATGAGCATACATGACGTATTCTTGGGATGGTGCTAGGCGCTACTGGCCAAGAAAATGGCATTATGGTATAAGGGCTTCAGACATTCGTCACACCGAAGGTGTGCCCATAACAATCATAGCGATGGGAGCATTGAAGTGAACCTATGAAAGGGAACTGATAAGAAAGAGATAAAGACCAAGATATCCACCATATTTTAGCATAAGTGTGTAATATATCCACCCTATTTTAACATAATTTTAGCCATTTATGACTTGATTGTACGAGGTTTCTGGTGCCATTCATTTCCATTATTTTACCAGCTCGTTATGCTTCTTTATGTAGCACACTGATATTTGTTATTATATCATTTTGATTTATTATCACAATGATGAAAGCATTTGTTTGTAGCGCAAATACTTTTACCATTTACTGCACTTTGTTAGTCTTAGTTGTTTAATTGGAAGTCTCTCAAATTCAAAGAAAGTACTTCCGTGTTGGAGAAATTAGTTTTTTTTTTTTTTTTGACGTACTGTACTGTTTTGTTATACTGAATATTTCAAAATATTGGCATTAGTTGATAAATATTACCTCAAAGTTAAATCAGTTAAATCATTACCTCAAAACAATAGTGAACTGTCATTCCCCTTCAGTCGGTCACTCCGAGTCATGTCGGTGACCGACGAATGGGATCTCGCCAGAGAGACCAATCCACTTCGAGTGTAACTAAATGAGCCAATGGGCATTGGCATGCGGCATTCGCATCTGGCTGCCACACCCCTTAGCTGCGGGTATAAGAGGCAGCAGGTGCACCGCATTAATTCATCCTTTCGCTTTGGAGCCGAGTGGTGGTGCATCACTACTGCTCTCCTATCCTGCGAGTGATTGCGAGCGAGTGAGGGTGTTACAGCAGTCAGCAGCAGTGGTCGCGGTCTCACGAGAGATCGTCTTCCTGCAGACAGCCACTCCAGAAGTGTATGCGGCCAGCTCCCCTGCGTGCTTCAGCACTAAAAGAGCAATTTCTCTAAAAGAGTAACACGGGTGATTGTGTCTTTTTAAAGATGTCTTATCACCCGTGTGTTTCTGGGTGTGGTCATTTCCTGGCGCCTCAGGACGGTCACGATCGCTGCCTCACGTGTCTGGGAATTCAGCACGCTGAGGAAGCTTTTGTGGATGGTGCATGTTCTTCCTGTGGGGACATGACGATCTCGGAGTTGCACAAAAGACTACGCTATGTCAAACATGGCGGAGTTCCTCTGCCTCTGCCGTAATCCAGCGTTCGTCCCGGCACCTGGGGCGAAGCTGCGTCTGGTGGAGTCAGAGGTGATTTGAGGATTACGGTGAGGGCTTCCCCAAAAGGAGTTCCTCACCCATCAAGTGCTCCGCAGCCGGTGGAGCTGCCAATGGAGCGTGCTGGGTCCTCTGCAGGACAGAGTATACTGCACGGCGCCCCCTCTGACAACCAGATGTCGATCGCTGCATTGGAGGGCGAGCCCTCTCTCTCCGGGGATGAGAGCGTTGTCCGAGCCAGACCCAGAGATGACGGCCATGCTTTCCCAGGCCGCCAAGAATGTCGGGCTCGTGTGGAATACTACACTGCGTCCCGATCCTTTGAGGGTGGATGAATGGTTTCTCGGTGGGGGTCACGCTGGTTCTCACAAGCTCACAAGATCGTGGAAGGCACCTTTTACTGCCCGAAACAAATCTTGTCGCTCCTTCGCCCTCACCACCCTCGATGGTGGGGCCGCTTTGGGGTACGCAGGCATCCCCTCGGTGGAGCGGTCTGTGGTCATGCAGTCCAACAGCCGCTACCACTCTGCGGGGTGACCCGTGTCTCCCCTCACGGGCCTGTAAGTATTCGTCAGGTTTAACTGACAGTGCTTATAGAGCTTGTGAGGAGGCAGCTTCTGCCCTCCACACCATGGCGTTACTGCAGGTCCTTCAGGCCAAAGCCCTGAGAGACCTGCACGAGGGTGGGCACGACCTGGCGGTTCTACATGAACTACGTGCTGCGACAGACCTTGCGCTTCGAGCAATGAAAGTGACCGCACAGTCTCTGGGTCGTGCAATGTCCATGCTAGTGGTCCAGGAGCGCCATCTCTGGCTGTGTCTAGCCGACATGAAGGAGCATGAGAAGGTACAGTTCCTGAATGCTCCCGTGTCGCAGACCGGCCTCTTCGCCGACGCTGTCAAGAGCTTTGCCCAGCAGTTCTCGGCAGCACAGAAGCAGACTGAGGCGATCAAACACATCATGCGCCGGAGGAAACCTGCTGATTCCACCCCGGCTGCACCCCCTCAGCCTGCTCATTGCCGTGGGCGCTCCCCTGCGGCCGCCCACGCAGCCGCAGCAGCCTTCCACCAGGCAGCGTTGTGGAACCGGTCACAGACAGGACGCCCTGCCCGTCCAGGCGGCAAGCACAAGTGCAAGAGGACCTGAGACGGGCGACCCAGAGATGGAGGAGACTGCTCATCGGGAGATGGTGACCGCACCACTCCCTCTCCTGGAGGAGGGCCGGGTGGAGAATCTTTTGTTTCATTTTGTTTTTGTTTTGCCAAACTTCAATAAAAGAGCGGTTTTCTCAGTCTCAGTCAAGAGGAGGAGAGTTGCGAGCTGTGCATCACGGGATCGCTTATCCCTCCTCTCTTGCCAACGGGCAGCAGTGGGTTGCCCAAGAACACCCCTCCTGCCCATTCGTGGAACCAGGTAAGGGCTGTAACACTCGAGTCCCCGCTTCATGTCGTCACACGCCGGGCTGTCACAAGCCTCATGCTGGGTTCTTGCGTTTCCTCCCGCACGAGGAGGAATCAGATGAGTGTTATACTTCACACCCAGACCCCGCCCGTCCCTGTGTTCCACCACGCTGCCCCACCGCGGGTACATCGGTGGCCCCGTTGGTTCCGCTGGCATGGTCTCTCGGAGCCTGGCTAACGCTCCCCAGTCCGTCCCGGTGGCTCCTGCAGACCATCAGACTCGGCTACGCGATTCAGTTCGCCCGGCGTCCTCCCAAGTTCAGGGCCATCCAGTTCACATCAGTCAAGGCTGTCGATGCCCTTGTCTTGCGTGCGGAAATCGCAGTCCTGCTGGCAAAGGACGCGATAGAGCTGGTCCCTCCAGCCGATATGAGGTCGGGGTTTTACTGCCCTTACTTCATTGTGCCCAAGAAAAGCAATGGGTTACGGCCGATCTTGGATCTGCAAATCTTGAACCATGCACTTCACAAGCTGCCGTTCAAGATGTTGACGCAGAGACGCATTTTCGAGTGCATCCGTCCCCAAGATTGGTTTGCAGCGATCATCCTGAAGGACACGTGCTTTCATGTCTCAATCCTCCCGTGGCACAGGCCATTCCTGTGGTTCGTGTTCGAGGGTCGGGTGTATCAGTACAAGGTCCTGCCCTTCGGGCTGTCCCTGTCGCCTCGTGTCTTCACCAAAGTTGCGGAGGCAGCCCTTGTTCCCTTGAGAGAACGGTGGGGTGCGCATCCTCAACTATCTCGACGACTGGCTCATACTCGCACAATCTTGCGATCAGTTGTGTGCACACAGGGACCTGGTGCTCAGACACCTCAGCCAGTTGGGTCTTCGGGTCAACTAGAAAAAGAGCGAACTCGTGCCAACACAGAGGATCTCTTTTCTCGGTGGAGTTGGATTCGGTCAGCCAGACAGCACGCCTCACCCAGGAACGTGCTCAGTCAGTGCTGAACTGCCTCAAGACTTTATCAGGTAGGACAGCGGTCCCACTGAAATTCTTTCAGAAGCTCCTGGGGCAAATGGCGGCAGCTGCGGCGGTAATTCTGCTCGGTCTGCTCCATATGAGACCGCTTCAGCACTGGCTTCATGGCCGAGCCCCGAGGTGGACGTGGCGACGCGGTATTCACCGGGTTCAGAATACACCGGCCTGCCGTGGAACCTTCAGCCCGTGGACAGATCCCTTATTCCTTCGGGAAGGAGTGCCCCTGGAGCAGGTATCCAGGCATGCTGTGGTGTTCACAGACGCCTCAGCCACCGGCTGGGGAGCCACGTACAACGGGCATGCAGTGTCAGGGGTTTGTTGCCCCCAGTGAGCCTACTAGCACAGACACTGTGCAAGATCAGGGAGGATGAGGAGCAGGTCCTGTTAGTGGCTCCATATTGGCCCAACAGGACCTGGTTCCCGGAACTCATGCTCCTCGCGACAGCCCCTCCCTGGCCGATTCCTCTGAGGAAGGATCTGCTTTCTCAGAGACGGGGAAGCCTCTGGCACCTGCGTCCGGACCTGTGGAAACTCCACGTGTGGTCCCTGGATGGGACGCAGAGGTTGTAGGTGACCTACCTCAGGAGGTCGCGCTCACTATCGCTTCAGCACGAGCACCGTCCACTAGATGGGCACTATGCTCCTTGGCCTATGAAGTGACTGATTGCTCAGGCTGCATGCTCACTCCACTAGGGGTGTTGCATCGTCCTGGTCGCTGGCTCGCGGTGCCTCACTAGCAGACATCTGTAGAGCTGTGGGCTGGGCGACTCCTAACACGTTCGCTAGGTTCTATAGCCTGCGTGTCGAACTGGTTTCCTCCTGTGTTCTCACCTCAAATGGGTAGTGGCACTGAGAGGCCCGGTTCAGAGTCGGCTTGCGGGATCCTTAACGCCTAAATTCTCCAGAGAGTTCCCTGACTGGACAAATCCTGTCGAGTCCTCCAGCACCCTGGCGGCCAGATGTGGAGGAGCATCCGGCGCCAGGCCTTCAGCCAATGAATTCTTGAAATCTACTGTGAGGCTAGTGCCCGTATGAGTGACCCTGTTGGGATTCCATATGTGTATTCCACAGTATACTTATTAGAGCCGTGTTTTCCCTAGCAGACCACGTTCTGCCATTTCTAAACGATGCAGCATGAGCCATCTCAGAGACTTCCATGCGCAATAGGGCCCTGCAGGGTTACTTCACATGAGTAAATGTCACTTAACCCCCTCTGGGAGGAGGTGACTCCGCAGTGTGCCTCTTCCAGGTGGAAGGGCAGGCTTTCCATGTGTTAGACAAGTCCTACTGTTTGGGTTGCTCGAGGAACAGAAGTAGTCGACCTTCTCTGTGTAGAGTCTGGTCCTATCGACTGCCTTATAGGAAGGACCAGGCCTACACAGGGCACTGGAGGGGGCAACTCCTGTGGCGCTTTGGTAGGGATCCCATTCGTCGGTCACCGACGTGACTAGGAGTGACCGACTGAAGGGGAACATCTCGGTTACATATGTAACCCTCGTTCCCTGAAAGAGGGAACGGAGACGTCACATCCCGTCGCCACAGTCGATGTACCACAGCTGAGCTGCCGGGTCACCGGCTTGGCTCCTCAGCGAAAACATGAATTAATGCGGTGCACCTGCTGCCTCTTATACCCGCAGTTGCAGGGTGTGGCAGCCAGATGCGAATGCCGCGTGCCAATGCCCAATGCCCATATATATATATATATATATATATATATATATATATATACAGGTGCATCTCAATGAATTAGAATGTCGTGGAAAAGTTAATTTATTTCACTAACTCAACTCAAATTTTGAAACTTGTGTATTAAATAAATTCAGTGCACACAGACTGAAGTAGTTAAAGTCTTTGGTTCTTTTAATTGTGATGATTTTGGCTCACATTTAACAAAACCCACCAATTCACTATCTCAACAAATTAGAATATGGTGACATGCCAATCAGCTAATCAACTCAAAACACCTGCAAAGGTTTCCTGAACCTTCAAAATGGTTACATAATAGCCTATACAATCATGGGGAAGACTGCTGATCTGACAGTTGTCCAGAAGACAATCACTGACACCCTCCACAAAGAGGGTAAGTCACAGAAGGTCATTACTGAATGGTTGGCTGTTCACAGAGTGCTGTATCAAAGCATATTAAGTGATAAGTTGACTGGAAGGAAGAAATGGGGTAGGAAAAGGTGCACGAGCAACAGGGATGACCACAAGCTTGAGAATACTGTCAAACAAAGCTGATTCAAACACTTGGGAGAGCTTCACAAGGAGTGGACTGAAGCTGGAGTCAGTGATCAAGAGTCACCATGCTCAGACGTCTTCAGGAAAAGGGCTACCAAGCCACTTCTGAAACAGAAACAATGTCAGAAGCATCTTACCTGGGCTAAGGAGAAAAAAACTGGACTGTTGCTCAGTGGTCCAAAGTCCTCTTTTCAGATAAAAGTAAATTTTGCATTTCATTTGGAAATCAAGGTCCCAGAGTCTGGAGGAAGACTGGAGAGGCACAGAATCCAAGCTGCTTGAAGCCCAGTGTGACGTTTCCACAGTCAGTGATGAATTGGGCTGCCATTTCATCTACTGGTGTTGGTCCATTGTGTTTTCTGAAGTCCACAGTCAACGCAGCCATCTACCAGGACATTTTAGAGCACTTCATGCTTCCTTCTGCTGACAAGCTTTATGGAGATGCTGATTTCATTTTCCAGCAGGACTTGGCACCTGCCCACACTGCCAAAAACAACAAAAGTTGGTTAAATGACCGTGGTGTTGGTGTGCTTGACTGGCCAGCAAACTCACCAGACCTGAACCTCATAGAGAATCTATGGGGTATTGTCAAGAGGAAGATGAGAGACACCAGACCCAACAATGCAGATGAGCTGAAGGCCACTGTCAAAGAAACCTGGGCTTCCATACCACCTCAGCAGTGCCACAGACTGATCACCCCCATGCCACACTGAATTGAGGCAGTAATTAAAGCAAAAGGAGCCCCTATCAAGTATTGAGTACATATACAGTAAATGAACATACTTTCCAGAAGGCCAACAATCCACTAAAAATGTTTTTTTTTTTTTTTATTGGTCTTATGAAGTATTCTAATTTGTTGAGATAGTGAATTGGTGGGTTTTTGTTAAATGTGAGCCAAAATCATCACAATTAAAAGAACCAAAGACTTAAACTACTTCAGTCTGTGTGCACTGAATTTATTTAATACACGAGTTTCACAATTTGAGTTGAATTACTGAAATAAACAAACTTTTCCACGACATTCTAATTCATTGAGATGCACCTGTATATAGTAGCCTAATGTTAATGGTAATGCATTATGCATCATGAACAATTTTTTTTAATCACATTTCTGTCACGAAACACTCACAGACTCTATGAAAGATCCAAGTGCAGCATTTAATAAAGTGATCCAAAGTAGTGATGTTCGAATCGTTCTTTTGAGCCGCTTCTCAGCAAGTAACCGGTCGAGCCAGTTCACAAATCGAACTGAATCGAACTTTAGTTCCGGGTTGATGACGCAGGACCATAGACTGTAAAAAAAAAAATGGACGTAGTGTCCGTGACATCACCCGTAGGTTTCTGAAGAGCATTTTTGAAGCTCAAAGTGCGTGGAGACGGCCGTCACCATCTTGGCTGTGCGTCACTCATGGATAATCGAAAATGGGCAAAAAGGCGGGATGTCGGTGGAGCTGGTTGTTGAAACCACGCCCACCTAGCGCGACAGTGGTGACAGCAGCGGCAATCCACCTGTCACTCAAGTGGCCACGCCCTTAATTATGCAGAACTTTAAGGCTTGATATAACTTAAACAGATGAGTTATAAAAAAAAAATCACCCATCATGAAGGGCAAAATTAACTATATATACCAAAATTATTTTTTGAACCAGGCTGTTTTTTTCTGCTGTAAAGTTGGGCATTTTAACATGGGGAGTTTATGGGATTGACTCCCTTTTGCAGCCAGCCTCTAGCGGCCAGTTGACGAATTACAGTTTAAGTCACTTCTGTGTTGGTTTCAAGAGAGAGAGCGGGAGGTTGCCGTTTGCGCAGGGCGCACAGCCGAAGTAGCACGTTCGACTCAAAAAGAACCGAATGAGCCGGTTCAACCAACTGTCAAAGTTTGCAGAGAGTTACCGAGGACTCAAAAAGAACCGAATGAGCTGTGGCGAAGTTTGCAGAGGATTACCGAAGATTCTGATGAGCGAGTTGACGATACTGTGCAAGCCGGTTGTGGCTAAAAGTGATATGTATCCGACTGGAAAATGACAATGAATTAAATTTTCTACCTATTAGATTGTGTTTTATTAACGTCTACACCTACCCCAACCCTAAACCTACCCCTTACAATAATGCAAAAATAGTCATTATTGTTGTACAGTGTGACAAAAATTACGCTGTACTGATGTGCACATGCCCAGTAGCGCATTTCCGGTCGGATATGTATCCCTACTAAGCCTTTGCTGTGCAAACCTGAGGCGCGTACTGGAAATATGCTTATGACTGTTAGTAATTTACATTTTATTAAAACCTGTAAAAAACCTTTCTGTCGATTGATGTACATTTTACTATAGTTTATTGTGCATGCATATTATATTTAAAGTTGCTTTAGCGAAATCAAGGAGTTTATAAGACTGGTTTATTCTTGCTTTATAATTAGACATGTAAAACATATCTATGTGCACCATTGTCTGTAATGTGTGCTGTAGGTACAAAACTTTCAGGAATCTTATCCAAGTTGTAGGCTAGTCAATATTGGTCAGTCAGTCTGATATAAAGGATCCGCGAATGAAACTGTGACCACAAACACCATTAACTTAAGTGAATTATATGGCAATAATCAGTAATATGCGTTCACACAAATAACTTTATTTTTTGAATGTTTCAATATGTGTTGACACAAATGACTTATTTGAACTTTTTCATTGATACAACATGGCACTGAGTTGTTAGAAAAGAAATGCATAGAGACGTAGTGCTTGATGACGTCAAGAACCGATGAACTGTCCGAAAAGAACCGGTTCAATGAGCCGAACTGTCCGAAAAGAACCGGTTCAATGAGCCGAACTGTCCGAAAAGAACCGGCTCAATGAGCCGAACTGTCCGAAAAGAACCGGTTCGCGGAAATGAATCGGACCTTGCATCACTAATTCAAAGTTGCAATCCACAAAAGAGCAAAAAAGCATTACACAATGTGAAAACAGACCGATCACCAGCAAAACAGAGCAATAAGCAATTCCTCCACAATCCAAAGCTCAGTCAGCCAAGCATACTGTATATACAGGTGAGCTAAATGGGTAATCACCCACAGCTGGAGGCAATAAGACTTGATAGTCCAAGCAAAGGCTGATGGGAGTTGGAGTTCAGTGCAAGAAGCAATGATCCGGGAGAAATGCCCTCTAGTGGCTGTCAAGGGCAATTCAGACAATTTCAAATTAAAAAAGAAACGATTCTAAGGAATATTGATGTTGTTTGTACAAGTTTGCCTGTGTGTGATACAGGACAACAGTAAAAGAGTTAATAATGCATGAAATCATATGCAAATATTACAAAACTGCTTTGACAATCCATTTTAATTAAAAGGTTATTAAAAACATTTACATTATCTGGATGAGCTAACAAAAATTATATCCTTTTGTGAATGTTTTCTTATACTATAATTTTATTTTCACTCAGATGCAAAGGCACTGGACCAGGAAGCAGCTTTCAGTTTCATTTCTGTGAGAGTGGGAGGGGAGATATTACACCACAGAAAACTCAACATGGAGGATCCCGTCCACTTCCTGCTGTTCAAGTAATGCAGAAAATATGACAGCCTCCTTCATGAAATGACCCTTTCAGAGCATTCTAGAGTTTGACTGACTGACATCAAGGGATAAAAAAGAGGAGGATGAAGAAACAAAGCAGTAAGAAGAGACAACTTTTCTGGATCTGGGAACATTTCAGTTGCATTGCTGTCTATGGGAGGGTCAGATAGCTCTCCGATTTAATAAAAAATATCGTAATTTGTGTTCCGAAGACGATTGAAGGTCTTACGGGTTTGGAACGACATGAGGGTGAGTAATTAATGACATAATTTTGATTTTGGGGTGAACTAACCCTTTAAGAGTGATCAAGATGTTCATCAAAAATGTTCATCAAAATGGTTTTGGAAAAACAGGGTGAATAAATGGGGACTCATTTCTTTCTTTTTCTGGAGGAATATTCCTTTGAATAAGATCATTACAACAATTATTCAGAATAAGAGAAACTTTACATTCTGTTTAGTGAATATTTGTGTATTTGTTGTAGAATCACATGAAAAGATCGAAGACAATCAAGACGATGATGATGATAATGACGCTATTGACATGAATGTGTTTGAAGGTCCAGTCCTACCTGTTACCTGCGGCTCTTATTCTGGCAGTCTACACAAAAATCGATTTTCCTCAGGTGTGTGAGTGGGAATGCTTTTATAACAGTTGTTATGATTATTAATATGTTGTCAGTGTTTTACATACACAGCTATAAAAAATTTTGAAGACAAGTTAAATGTTTCTCGCAAGCCAGGCTCATTGGAAATATGTGACTCTGCCTACATTTCGGCAAAACCTTCTCAGGGTATTTTACTGCACTTTTTTAGATGACACCTCCACAAGAGGCGCTATCAGGGTATTTGTAGGCAGAGTCCCATATTACTTTTTCTCTCACATATTGACAATGAATGTAAATGCACTGCTTGACTGCAGTGGTACAAGTCTTTTGCACTCAGTATTGTCTTCATCTCAGGGCGCTGTAGGAGATGCATAAGAACAGAGAACTTATGGCTGACGCCTGAGGATTTCATCAAATTGAGCAAACCAGATGGAACATGGAAGAAAGACATTGTGTCCCATGGAATGCCTCTTGGGAAGCTTATAACGGTAAAAGAAAATACTAAATAGTACTAATTGATTAAATTCAGAGAAACAAACAGTGGCGATTGTGCTGTGATGACCCCATGAGAGCCCTTTAAAATCCTACAAAAACCTGGGAGAAGTTCAGAGATTACACCTGATGTTTGTGCCATATTTATGTGGCTACAATCAGTGTTATTTTTATTGGACTCTGAAAGGGGCAGCTCATTTAAAAATTAAAATCCTGTCATCATTTACTCACCCTCAAGTTTTGTGTTGGTAACCAAACAGTCAATGGTAGCCACTGACTTCCATAGTATAGTATGCGTGAAAAAATGCTGTCTGTTGTCATGGCAGGGTCTGATCAAAAGATTTTTCAGTATACACAATACTGATGTGTTTTCACATACTTTCAGAAAAGAGTTGTGGAACCACATGCAGTCAACTGTGAATGTGAGATCTGCCAAGAACCGGATCAGAACCTAGTAAGACAACATCACTCACAAATACAGTCATGTCAAAGCATCAACAAGACCATCAAAACTCATCACAAATGCTGACATTTGAAATGATTTCTACTATGTGCTTCATAACAGTATAGCTTATTTCTGTGTGAACTCTTGTCCCAGCTGAATGATGACGTGTGTTTCGTGTGTAACTCTGAAGGAGATCTTGTGTGTTGTGACGAGTGTCCACGAGCTTTTCATTCACGCTGTCACCTACCAGCTGTAGAAGGAGACTCACCTGGGTGAGAGAGAGAAATCATGGTGGATTAGACAGACTAAACATTTGACTTTGTGTAACACTGTGTGTTTTGTGTGTACAGAAGCCAGTGGAGCTGCACATTTTGTATGATGACGAACATGGAAAGTTCCAGTCAAAAGAAACTGCAGGATGTTTTGAGCAGTCCAGTCTCTCAGTACACACTGGTGATGTTTCTGCAAAATTTTTTAGTCCATACAATGGAAATCAGTGGGGTCCAAAACAACATTTCTTTCATTGCATAGACAAAAATTCTTTAACACTTAACGTTACGGTCTGTTTGATTCTCTTCTAGCACTGCCTGTACCTGCTGTTACACCTGCTACATGAGAGCAAGACCAATGTAAATCTCATATTTAGGATCTTTATCTGGCACTTAAGCCGCTTTTCTACTATCGGGCCGAACGGTTCTCTTTGCTTAACTGTTCCATTCCATGCCGATCTGGGTCAGTCAGCACGGATACAGCTTCATTCTCCACTGCGGTGCTTATAACAGAGCTCTTTGCAATGTAATACAAATGCATCAGTCGTTGCCTTGGTAACGCAAGTGTAATATAAACAGCGATATGGACGATGATCAGATATTTCTGTTTTTGGGACGCCTTTTTTTATCTGATATTTACTTCGTTAAAGGGATAGTTCACCCAAAAATTAAAATTTGATGTTTATCTGCTTACCCCAAGGGCATCCAAGATTGTAGGTGACGTTTGTTTCTTCAGTAGAACACAAACGAAGATTTTTAACTCAAACCAATGCAGTCTGTCAGTCATATAATGGCAGTCAATGGGACCCACGGCTTTGAGATTCAAAAAAACATACACAGATGAAACTAAATTAAACCCTGTGGCTCGTGACAATACATTGAGGTCTTTAGACACGAAACTCTGAAAGCCGTGGATCCCATTGACTGCCATTATATGACTGACAGACTGCAAGTTTTTTGTTCTACTGAAGAAACAAAGTCACCTACATCTTGGATGTCCTGGGGGTAAGCAGATAAATATCAAATTTTAATTTTTGGGTGAACTATCCCTTTAAATAACAGAAAAAAGGATACAACTCTTGATGTGGAAAATAAAATAAACAGAAGGTGACGACGGGTATAGTATCAATATGTGCAAATGTTTCCTCCACAGACCAAACTGTCTCAGACAATTTTTTCTTTTTTTAAATTGAACGTAGCGTAGCGGTTTACTTGTCTGTTCGATCAAATAGCGCACTTCCGCTTAGCCAACTATGGACAAACTGGTGGCGAGGCAAAAGAGTGGGGACATCACACACGCACTCTACCAGCACGGCTCAGCACGTGTCTAACCATGCTGAGAATTCGGGCTGAGAACAGTTTGTAATCGTGCAGCGCCGTACCAGGCTCATGTGGAAATACAACTGGAACCGTACCTGACAGTTCTTAGAATGGTTCAGCTCGATAGTGGAAAAGCGTCTTTATTCATTATTTGCAGCTCTTATATGTGATGTAAGTATACAGCATGTGATGTCTGCACTGCTGGTGTCTAGGTTTCAGGATGCAGTGAGAATATCTGTGGTCCCATGATGCTGGGCAGAGTGAAGCTGAACTTAGAGAATAATGACTATCAAAATGTCCAAGATATTGAATATGTTTTCCACCACTGCACCGCCAACAGGGTGAGTTTCACTTCGGCTTGCAAATGTTACTAAAGACAGGAGTCTTAACAATTGCATATACATGGTCTTTTTATTGACTGAATTCTACATTTTTCTCTTTCTTTACCTGTAGGATAATGACTTCAGTAGAATGGCATCTAGGCTGAAGGAACTGTTTGAAACCATCTTTAAGCTGCTGTAACATCACGTCTTAACAAGATCATTTGTTAGACCTGGTGGTATGACCATGTGTGTGCATTGTACAGAAATAAAAGAAAAATGAAGAAAGAATATTTAGACCTAATAAAAAATTGTGCAGTTGTGAACAATTACTCGTAATTCCTGAATGTGTTTCTCTCGCTTGCCTGCTTACCTGATACTGCTTAGAATAGTGGGTAACACTTTAGAATACTTTTCCTTCGTGAATAACTACACAGGAACAAGTGACTAACACACTATTAACATTGTAGTAACTACTATTATCTAACAAGAAACTCTGATTAATGATTTAGTAAGTAATAGCGCTGCGTTGAAACTGGTAGTTCACTATTAGCTAATCAATAATTACTATTTTTATATATATCCTGGAGAACTACTAAGAACTACTTCAGGTTCATAATTAATGTGAATTATGCATAATGTATAATTAATTATAAAATGAAGATCATGGTAACCCACTAGTAATAACTCAAGTATTACCAAATCCTTCTAAAGGAACTTCCAATTACTTGGATCAGTATTCTAAAGTGAAAAGCATCATAACTTCCTAATATTGACTGATGTCATTGTAAGATTTTGAATATATGTAAGGTTTTGGATAGTAATGACTCATGTGTTACTACATCCTTCTGAAGAAATTACTAATTATTTGGATCAGTATTCTAAAGTGAAGATCACGGTAACCCACTAGTAATGATCTAAGTGTTACCAAATCCAGCAAAATTAATTACTAACCAAAACCTTACAAAAACCTCAAAACTTTACAATGACTTCAGTAATTACTAGGGAGTTATTACGATCTTCACTTTAGAATACTGGTCCAAAAAATTGGTAATTCCTTTAGAAGGATGTAGTACCACCTGTATAGTTACTACCCAATACTTTACAAAACTCTCAAAAGCTTACAATGATTTCAGTCATTACTAAGGATTTATCATGATCTTCACTTTAGAATACTGATCCAAATAATTAGTAAGTCCTTCTGAGGAATTTCATAATACTTGAGTCATTACTAGTGGGTTACCATGACCTTCACTTTAGAATTAATTATACATTATGTAATATTCATATTAATTATGAACCTGTATACAGTAGTTCTTAGTAGTTCTTAGGGAGGTATAAAAAAATAATGTTACTGATTAGCTAATAGTAAACTACCACATTCAACTAAGCACTATCACTTACTAATTCATTAATCAGAGTTTTTTGTTAGTTACTATCAGTATTGAGTTACTCGTGTTCTTGTGTAGTTATTCATTAATGATGGAACAGTATTCTAAAGTGTTACCGAACAGTGTTTCTCAACCCTGTTTTTAGAGGCACACCAACAGTACACATTTTTGACGTCTCCCTTATTTGATCCAGCTCTTTCAGGTTCTGGAGTCTCTACTATCGAGCTGAATAGTTGACTCAGGTGTGTTTGATTAG
This sequence comes from Spinibarbus caldwelli, assembly GCA_039654775.1. Lineage (NCBI taxonomy): Eukaryota > Metazoa > Chordata > Actinopteri > Cypriniformes > Cyprinidae > Spinibarbus > Spinibarbus caldwelli. Next base: position 11,466,064 of record CM077219.1, on the reverse strand, counting down.
GAAAAGTTTGAAAATACATGGTGAGCCTCCAGGAAAAGGGTTGGGAAACACTTGCTTGGAACATACAACATTTTGGATTTACTAAACCTGTAACTCTTGTTTATCCAAGAACAAAATATGTTATCTGCAACTACAACTAGTTTTTTAAATAACATTTATAGCACTATAATTATACTGTTATATGTTACTTATACTGTTATAAAGCAGCACAGTGGAATGCAAATTACAGTGATGTTTGATACAATTATCTTTATATAAGCATCTTTATTCATAAGTCATATATACTCAGTTCATATATAATAGTCGTTTTTTATGCCTTTAATAGTAATATATATATATATATATATATATATATATATAAACATTGACAAAAAGCGTAACATCAAAACAAAATTGTTAGGCCCGGATATTGTTGCGTTATTCACTTTCATTTTTGCCTGTGGGCGTGGTTGCAAGACAGTTGAAAATACAATGAGACAGGAAGATAACTTCACTTTGTGCAGAAATCTTAATCTGTAAGGTAAGTCAATGAGTTCTACATACAAAAACTAAGTACTAGCATAATTTCTGCAAAGATTAACATAGTAAATGTAGCAAAGTTTTTAACATTTTCATTAAAAAAAATAACATTGTAGCACTATAGCCCTACTTTGTTATATACATGTGTTTTTTCTTAACTGCCGGAATTCATTTCTCTATATTTTTCTCTTTTTGATAGTCGTGGAAACTACGTGTGGAATTTTATTTTGCTCGTCGAGCAAACGGGAACGCAATTTAGTCTCCCTTCTATCTTTATAGGGGGTTACCCTGCTGTAGTTTACTTTCGGATTCCAAACACTGAAATGTGTGGAAAGTATTAATTTAAATGATTTAATTATTTAAATTATTAAACTATTTATACATTTATTTTAGGACAAAGTGTGACATTTAAATAGAGACATTTGTAATGTAAAAACGAAGCAGCGATCCCGCAAATCAAGAACATACTGACACTGTGTTACAATTATCTTTACATGGGTATCTTTATTGCTAATGTCAGTTTTAAAAATTTAATAGTAAAAATAATAATAATAATAATAATAATAATAATAATAATAATAATAATAATAAAAACTTTGAAAAAAAGCGTGGCCGTTAAAATACGCAAGTCAGCACAATTTTAGGACCGGATATAGGCTAGTTCCTATTCACTTTCATTTTACCAGTGGGCGTGGTTGCAAGATCTAAATTCATTTTGTGGAGAAATCTGAAGCAATCAATGACATACAAGAACAAAATACTATATCGTGCAACGATCAACGTTTAACGTACCTAAATCTAGCAAAGTTTTTAATATTTATAGCCTAAACACAATATTTATAGGCCATATAGCCTAGTTTTATGTATAATAGCCTATGTAGGCTATATAAACACTGAAATGTGTTGAAAATATTAATTTAGCCTAAATGGTAATTATTTTAGTTTAATTTAATTGGCCTATATTTAGAGGAAAGACTATTACCTTCTCTATAACTGTCGGGAAATAAACGCCAACCCTACTGTTTTAGTAAAATAACTTAAACACTTAATAACGGTTTTGGAGATTTTGTCCGATTTGTGCCCTTATGTTCTTTTCCTAGATAGCCATGTTGTCGGGGATATGACGTTACAATGATTTAGGCGACGATACTAGAACAGTCTCTTGCAACATAGGTGAGCAAAACAAACCCGCAATCCACCTCTTTGTCTTATAAAGGGCCGTAGCTAAGGTATCCTAGGCCAGTATTTCTCAACTGGTGGGGAGACCGTTCTGAGTGGGTCGCGGAGTGTGCGGCCAAAGAAACGACATCAACAACAAAAAACGTAATTCTTAATGTTTTTCTGATGTGAGACTTTTATTTTAAAAGACGCGCGTGAAAGCTGTTGACACTTCTGTCAGATACAGCGGCGCCGCGCTGTATATCACGTCACTAAAGCGCAGCTACGAGCATGCAACGCGTGAAATAAAAGTACAGTACCGATAAATCACATAACTGGTACTGTGTGTGTTAGCTGGGAGGGATTTGCAAGAAGGTATGATATTCATTCTATTCAGGTCAGGAGCAGTTTCCACGTTTCATTAACAGTTCATGTTAGTATTGTATATTCACTATGGTAACTGGTGTTTCCATAACCGAAAAATACCATGTTATTTTCATTTTGTGTCATTTTGTATATCGTCGCTGTCGGGCGGAAACCTCCTATGTCCAAATTTTGTCAATTTCATATTTTTTCACAAATTGATGCTATTGGTCAGTCCCCACGTGGGGCTGTTGTTTTTACAAATTATTAACCAATCTAAAGTGTTGAAAATAGCTTGAGCGCAAATCTCTTAACTCCATTGGACACTTCAACTGTCTGAGAATCCTCGTAACTCCACCTCTTCTTCACTCCGCGGAAGCCTCAAGGCTTTATGTCTCCTCAACAGGCACGTGCAGAAGGGGGGGCTTTGGGGGCTCAAGCCCCTGCCCTTCATCAAAATTATTCAAAAGTGAACCTCTCAGACAAATAGCAATGATATTGTAGTCAATAAAACAAAATGAATTTGAATTATAATTAGCATGACAATGTGCACAAAACGGTAACTAATCGCTCAAAAGTCGGAAAATTCCTGTTTATTTTTAGATATCTGTCAATCTGAGGCTGTTATGGGTTGCGTGTGTTTTGCTCGACTGACTGATATTCAACAGTCTGTCCAGAAACCATAGGCTCTCGAGACATATATGGTTCTTTCAGTGAATAGATCGACGGGAAGGAAAGAAAATAAACCAAACAATATTTTAAACTTTTTTTTCCATCAGTAATCAAAGTTAGTGTGTCGATTTATTAAAAATCCATATATTATATAGTTTAGAGAATATTACATAATTCATCAATGCCCGTTTGTCATGTATAATACACCAACCAATCATGATCTGACACATTTCATTGGACAATAATGTGAATTGGAGCAGACATTTTCCGTTCTTATTCATAAATCGGTTGAAAATTACATGGGGCAGACAAGCTTATTTGTAGAGCGATCTGGATCTGCGGTTTGTCTCATTTTATAAATCAAATTGCATCGCTGAGAAAATGGATGCTAAATGACTACGAAAGCACGGCACAAAACCGTTCAGAACAAAAAGTCGCAATAATAGAAATGAGTATTCAGTTCACTTACATTTATGTATGAAGCACCGTTTACTATTTCATGAAACTATCATAATTAATGAAGCCCAAGTGCCACCTACAGGGCTATTATGTGAAGTGTAGGCTGGCGAAATGGTGACATGAAAGGATTTTATTATATTACCATTTTTGATAATTATGCAGCATTATGAAAGTGTCTTATGCTCATCAAGCCTGCATTTATTTTATCAAAAATGCAGAAAAAACTGTAATAATGTGAAATATTATTACAATTTAAAAGAACGTTTATCTATTTTAATATACTTTAAAATATAATTTATTTCTGTAATCAAAGCTGAATTTTCAGCATCATTACTCCAGTCTTCAGTGCATGATCCTTCAGATATAATATGCTGATTTATTATCAATATTGGAAACAGTTGTGCTGCTTATTTATTTATTTATTTATTTATTATTTATTTATTTTTGGAACCTTGTTTGGGGTTCATTGATAAATAAAAAAATTAATAAAAAGAACAGAATTTATTCAAAACCTCAATCTTTTCAATGCATATTGTTACAAAAGATATATTTTAAATAAATGCTATGCTTTTTTAACTTTTTATTAATCAAAGAATCCTGAAAAAAGTATCACAGGTTTCCAATATTGATAATAAATCAGAATGGCATAAAATGTATTTTAAAGTATATTACAAATTTGATCAAATAAATGCAGGCTTGATGACCATAAATGACTTCTTACAAAAATATAAAATAGTAATGTATCCAAACTTTTGACCTATATATATATATATATATATATATATATATATATATGTGTGTGTGTGTGTGTGTGTGTATATATATATATATATATATATATACATATATAATTTTTATTCTATTTTATTTATTTATTTATTTTTTTTTTACATTGCCCCGATTTTACATTTGAGCCCCTGCCCCTGAGGAACTCTCTGCACGTCCCTGCTCCTCAAGATTGAAAGTCGCAACGAATGCTCGTCGAGCAACACGTCCTCTGAGGTAAATGAGTTTAGGAAGAAGTATGTAACCACAATCATTAGCTCTGATTAGCTCTTAAAGCCTTGTCTCTTGTCAAAAGGCTCAGCGCGACCGCAGACTTTGATGAACACTGCTGGCAGCAGCGACGTCTGTGTCCGTACCATTCTTATCAATGACAGCGTAATCTCGTATCTCCCTGCTCCCAAGTCATAAATCTCGTATCTCAGATTAAACATGATTTTGGGGAAATGTTGTGTTAATGTTGGTACATGTTGGAAATGTTGTGTTAATGTTTAGGGGCAGTTGTGGCCTAATGGATAGAGAGTTGGGCTTGTAACCCGAAGGTCGTGGGTTCGCGTCTCGGGTCCGGCAGGGAATACCACGACTGAGGTGAGACCAAACCCCCAACTGCTCCCCGGGCGCCGCAGCATTGGCTGCCCACTGCTCCAGGTGTATGTTCACTACTGTGTGTATGCACTTGGATGGGTTAAATGCAGAGCACAAATTCCAAGTATGGGTCACCATACTTGGCCACACACCACTTCCCTTTCCTTCCAACAGTATATTATAGCAATATAAGGTATAATACCAACTTTAACGATACAATGTTTAATAACTCAAAAAATATGCCGTTTTTTTAATTTCCTGAAAAATAATGGTTTTGGAGATGCGAGGATTCCGCCCGACAGCGACGATATGTTTAAATGACTGGGGTGGTTCATACCAACTTAAATGTATTAACAAAAATTAGTTTGGGAGTGCTATTTAATAGCCTTACCTTATAGGCTGTTTATTCAGTATTAATCATATTCTTAACAGTCTTAACTTAATTTTTGTGAATTAAATTTGCTTTGTTTTTTTAACAAATTATATATATGGTAAGTGGGTCGCGGCTTGATGACCATGGGAAAATGTGGGTCCCAAGGCCAAACCAGTTGAGAACCACTGGCCTAGGCCACCTTTCTCCCCCTAGCGACGGACATGTGTAAAAGTAGGCCTATCTGAATTTTGGCAAAATGTCTAGTTTGATTTAAGGCCCAGGATATTTTACAGCCCTTGTCTTTGTACATACATCTTAAAAAGTATGTAAAGTGATTTATTTATTTTCCATTTTATGTTTGAAGTATTAAGTTGACTGTTTTGAGTTGTGTGTGTTTGTAATATAGGCTGATCTATAGTGTGTTGTATGTATAAATATTTTTGGTTTTCTCTCTCCAGCAGACTAATTTTGGGATCACTGTCCACCATTTGACTTTAGGCCACAAAACCTCTTTGGCTCAACATACTCATCTCTTTCTAATTCCCATCATTCTTCATGAACTGTGCCAAGTAAGTACTTTGTTTATTAGTTGTCTTGGTTCTTGGCTATTACTGTCTTGGAACTTTGCTATAACTACTTCTTCTCTAATTTTTTTTACTCTGCTTTGTTCCTTTCTTTTAGGTTTTTGTGATAGAGTCTTAGCAATCAGTATTTCTTGGACCAAGGTAGGCAAGTTCTCCTATGCAGCAGGTTCAACTAAATTCACTGGTGACACTTTACAATAAGGTTCAAGGTTTATTAACATCAGCCAATGCAATAGCTATCATGAACTAACAATGAGCAATATTTTACAGCATTTAGTAATCTAAATACTGTTAATTTATACATGATAATACTTTTTTAACATTTTCAATATGTATAAATTGGTGTTGATGTATTGAACAATATTGAACAAACATGAATGAACTATAAATTTATTTTTATTTTTATAAATAGTATTTTTATATAGTATTTATCTTGTAAACAGATATATACTATTCAATGGCTGAGCATAAAGACAACACGGTAACTAAGAATTATGGGCAGGAACCTGGAGAAAAGAAGAAAAGTAAGTGCAATTGAAATTTTTTGATTTGTTGATTAGGCCTACGTTAAGAATATAATGCACTGTTAAAAGTTTCCATTCTAATGGTAAGAGTTGAAAATGATTAAAGTGCCCTATTATGGATTTTTGAAAATTACCTTTCATGCAGTGTGTAACACAGCTCTAGGTGAATGAAACATCCTGCAAAGTTTTAAATATGAAAGTGCACCGTGTATAAAGTTATTGTCTCTCAAAAGAAAGAGTCGACTCTGAATCGTTGAAACGAGTCGTTTTCAACACGAATCCCAAGCCGTTTCTTGTTGAGTCAAGGTGAGACATTAGCATACTACCCGCCCACTTGTTGCGAGGGCAGACCTGGGAAAACTTGGATTTTCCTGTTAGTCTGAATGAAAATGCAAATTCATTCTTTGCCACTAGGTGCCGCTTTTGGAGCGTTAAATAGTCACAAACACTGCTTTAAATGAAATCGACCAATCACCACAGATTAGCGTCGAGCAAAGCAGGGGTTTGTAAAAATGAATCATTGAATGAATCGTTTGAGAGTCGTTGAGCAAATAAGGTAAAAATAAATGCATATTATAAGAGAATGAAAGTGTTTTTTGACCTTGCATGCATGTCAATCTGATGTTGGGGACTCCCAAAACCAAAATACGAGCCTTTCATAACCCATTATAAGGGCACTTTAACAATAACAAAGATTCAACATCAATAAATCATGAAAAACCAAGTCTAGGGCTGGGTATTGACACAGATTTCACAAATCAATTGGATTCTGATTCACAAGCTCTTGATTTGATTTCATTTTGATTTGATTCAGTGCTACATTTAGATATCAATGGTACAGTACATATAATTTTTTATTAAGGAAAACAATCTCTCAAAGAATGCTGTAAAAGGGAACTACTATTAGTTTGCTATAACACCTAAATATGTAAATTCTGTCATTATTTACTCAGCTTCTTGTTGTTCCAAAGCCATAAGACCTTGGTTCATTTGCAAAACATAAATTAAGATATTTATAATTAAACCTGAGAGGTTTCTGTCCCTCCATTAAAAGTTCTTGTAACCAAAACTTAATAAGCTCTTTTAAGGTTGCTAATTGAATCTTTTTTTATAATAAAAAAAAACCCCATAAAAAATTATGGAAGAATAAAGGTAAAATGCTGCATGTTGTAGATTAATTGGTTTATTTTTTTTTTAGGCAACAATCTTCAGCTACAACATGATTTTAAGGTAAGGTAATGCATTTCAATACAGTCATAATCTTATCATGATATATGTAACCAATAAGCTACAAGAGGCCTTACTGGAGTGCCTACAACCCCTTCAAGCCGTGCTGTATTCACAATAGAGCACGCCTCAAGTACCTTATTGCTTTTATAAAACGGTTAGCCTACCACACAATACAAATGTCAAAACCAAATTTTTTTCTATTGTTATGTTAATTTTTTAAGTATATTCATTAAATGCTATCCTTCTGCTAAAAAATAGTTCCTGACAGTGAGAGTAAATGACAAGAGAATGTTCCTACATGTAACATGCCTCCTCTTATTGAGCTCAAATAAAACCTGAGAATAGGAACTGTTCTCATCCTCTGTCTTATACAGAAAAAAATGCATATATTTTCAAATACAGGTGCATCTCAATCAATTAGAATGTCGTGGAAAAGTTCATTTATTTTAGTAATTTAACTCAAATTATGAAACTTGTGTATTAAATAAATTCAATGCACACAGACTGAAGTAGTTTAAGTCTTTGGTTCTTTTAATTGTAATGATTTTGCCTCACATTTGACAAAAACCCACCAATTCAGTATCTCAACAAATTAGAATACTTCATAAAACCAATAAAATAAAAACATTTTTAGTGAATTGTTGGCCTTCTGGAAAGTATGTTCATTTACTGTATATGTACTCAATACTTGGTAGGGGCTCCTTTTGCTTTAATTACTGCCTCAATTCGGCGTGGCATGGAGGTGATCAGTTTGTGTCACTGCTGAGGTGGTATGGAAGCCCAGGTTTCTTTGACAGTGGCCTTCAGCTCATCTGCATTTTTTGGTCTCTTGTTTCTCATTTTCCTCTTGACAATACCCCATAGATTCTCTATGGGGTTCAGGTCTGGTGAGTTTGCTGGCCAGTCAAGCACACCAACACCATGGTCATTTAACCAACTTTTGGTGCTTTTGGCAGTGTGGGCAGGTGCCAAATCCTGCTGGAAAATGAAATCAGTATCTTTAAAAAGCTGGTCAGCAGAAGGAAGCATGAAGTGCTCCAAAATTTCTTGGTAAACAGGTGCAGTGACTTTGGTTTTCAAAAAACACAATGAACCAACACCAGCAGATGACATTGCAACCCAAATCATCACAGACTGTGGAAACTTAACACTGGACTTCAAGCAACTTGGGCTATGAACTTCTCCACCCTTCCTCCAGACTCTAGGACCTTGGTTTCCAAATGAAATACAAAACTTGCTCTCATCTGAAAAGAGGACTTTGGACCACTGGGCAACAGTCCAGTTCTTCTTCTCCTTAGCCCAGGTAAGACACCTCTGATGTTGTCTGTGGTTCAGGAGTGGCTTAACAAGAGGAATACGACAACTGTAGCCAAATTCCTTGACACGTCTGTGTGTGGTGGCTCTTGATGCCTTGACCCCAGCCTCAGTCCATTCCTTGTGAAGTTCACCCAAATTCTTGAATCGATTTTGCTTGACAATCCTCATAAGGCTGCGGTTCTCTCGGTTGGTTGTGCATCTTTATCTTCCACACTTTTTCCTTCCACTCAACTTTCTGTTAACATGCTTGGATACAGCACTCTGTGAACAGCCAGCTTCTTTGGCAATGAATGTTTCTGGCTTACCCTCCTTGTGAAGGGTGTCAATGATTGTCTTCTGGACAACTGTCAGATCAGCAGTCTTCGCCATGATTGTGTAGCCTAGTGAACCAAACTGAGAGACCATTTTGAAGGCTCAGGAAACCTTTGCAGGTATTTTGAGTTGATTAGCTGATTGGCATGTCACCATATTCTAATTTGTTGAGATAGTGAATTGGTGGGTTTTTTGTTAAATGTGAGCCAAAATCATCACAATTAAAAGAACCAAAGACTTAAACTACTTCAGTCTGTGTGCATTGAATTTATTTAATACACAAATTTCACAATTTGAGTTGAATTACTGAAATAAAACAACTTTTCCACGACATTCTAATTTATTGAGATGCACCTGTATATTCTAAAATATAGTTCAAATTAGACAAAAAATGGTCAAAAAAAAATATATTTGTTAAAGTATGCCTCAAAATATATATGCGGAAATATATTTTCTAGTAATATGTTTTTGTTTTTTCTAGTAATATGTTTTTTGTTTTTGGTTTTTTTTGTATATTTTTAAAAAGTATATTTTAAACACACACACACACACACACAGTCTGTAGGTTACTGTAAGATTGAAAATGTATTTTCATGCCACTGAAATACATGTTGAAATAGGTGGTTGAAATATATTTGGTATATGAGGGTTGAAACTAAATAAATTTTATATTTTAAAAACATATTTCATTGAGTTTCACTGTTTACAACATACATTTAGCATAAGTTTAAAATATATTTTGGTCACAATTTTATTTATTTATTTATTTATTTATTTTTTGCTGTATGGGGTGTAATTTATTTTTTAAAACCATATATGATATTTTCTCACACACAAACATCTGCTTATCTCAGCATGAGAAAATGTCTGTTCTTATTTTAATTTTTGCTGAAATATATAATACATGGAACAGTTTTGATGCTATATTGATTATGTTGCTAAGGGTGGTTGCTAAGGGTGTTGCAGCGGTCATTATCATGAATAAAACACTGCTGTTGACCAATCAGAATCAAGGACTGGAACTAACCGTTTTATAAAATCATATATCATGTATTTTCAGCATAATGAAGCATGCAGCTTTATTGACAGCATTTGTGGCATTATAGTGATCCATAATATTGTGGCTACTAATTAATGCATTTACAGTGGCAATAACAACAAAACATATACTTTCAAAAATATAGCTACAAGACATAAGCATTATACATGTGTTACTCTCACTATTTAAATTTATATCTAATCATTCAACTTTGTTATGACCATGTAAAGTCAGTATGTTGCATAATCTGTGCAAAGATACCAGAAGGGGTATGTTATATAAAGCAACCCCCACTTGCAGGAATTACATCAAGTAACATTACATTTATTCAAAAGTTCATCCAATTAGAAAACTATTCCTATGCTTAAAAAGGATGTCTTTAGTGCTTTCTGTCTATTTACGCCTGTTTAAATTATGCTTTACCCGTGCCTATTTTTTCAGTGCTCTTAAAATATTGTTAATTCTGTCAATAGAGCCTAACCTGCATTGAATTCTTAATAGTCCTTTAATTAGTGTCTTTGTCTTGTTTTCTATTAAAAATGTCTAAACATTCTCAAATAAATTAAATTTACTCAAGACAATTAAAATACTTTTTAATAATTCAACAGAGAAAAGATGTCATGAAAAGAGAAATGGAAGAAGAATCACCCCAGTATGAAGACAAGGATAAGATTAAATTGCAAAACATCAAGAAGCTCTTCAGTAGACTCAAACTCAGTGATGAAAACTTTTACAAACTGAGGTCAAGAGACTTTCTGCAGGTTGCTCCATCAATACAAAGGCATGAAGCTTGTAATGAGAAGAATTTGGTTCAAACTTATATACATGGACTCCTGATGGCAGATTACACAGCAAGATACATTCCAATAGAAGAAGAAAAAAGTGAAAAAGCGAAAGGCACCATGGTTTCTGGTGTGCTAGGGGGTAATGCCTTTGAAAAAATTTTCAAGAGGCCTGTGCATGTTGATACAGGCAAAATACAGCCCATTCACCCGATGGACATTCAGATGGCAGTGTTTCACTCTGCAGATAATTTCCTTCGTCAGCTTATGGTAACAAAACTTTCACAATGTCAGTATGCTCTTCCTCTGCTTGTACCTAATCTGTTTACCCAAGAAGAGATTGAATTTCCCCTTTGGACCTTCAGGCAATTTAAGAAAAGCTGGAAGTCACACAATGAAAACATCACTAAAAACCAGACAATCTATAAGGCTGAGACTCCTATGATTGCCTTTTTCAGGTTTTCAGCAGTTTCTTCATCCAAGTCCGAATTAATGAACAACCTGATCAATGAACGGCATGAAACATTCTTTCACAGACACTGTCGTGGAAGCACCAAATCCCGCCTGCTGATGGATGGAGTGGTTGAGATCGCCTGGTACTGCCCGTCTGGAGAGAAAACCAATAAATTCCCAGACTGTGTTGCCTTCTGTAATCTTCATGGCAATGCACAAGATAATGAGACACAGCTAAAAATTCTGACTGAAGAGTCCTCAATAAATGTAGTGTTTCTGCCAAATCTTCATGAGAGTGACAAAAGTGTGGCAATAGTTGAAAAGCTCTACAACAGCACAAAGCCTCTCATTTGCCTTCTGACTGAAGAAGACTCAATGGTTTCCAAGATACAAGAAGGAAAATATACAATTGGCTTGAATAAGAGAAGTAGATCAGATATATCAGAGGAACTTAGAAGAACCATCAATGAGTGCCTCTCAAAAACGTTGTTGGTTTTCAAACTTGAGAATATGTGCAAACATTCAGGAATCAAAGTGGATGAGAATGATGAGGACTGCATGAGAGGAAAAGAGGCAGCAGAGCAGATGATGAGACTACTGGAGACAAAAGAAATGTCTAAAATCAAAGAAACATTTCTGCCGTGTCAGGGAAAACTGTGGCATGACTGGTGTCTAAAGAGCAAAGAACTACATCGACCTCAAGGGCATAACATTGAAATGTATAATAGCCAAAAACAAACAGAAATGTACAAAATCCGTGAGCAGCAGAAACAAATTGGCCTAGGTGAATTCTTGAAGTTGTTTATTGAAAACCTGAATTCCATTAATGCTGATATGAAAATGTATTTCCTTAAATGGCTGGGGATCCTCCTGGATGAGTACACTTCAAAAGATTTCTGCAAGCTTTATCATGAATATTATGAAAAATGGTCAAAAGTGCTGGATTTGAAAAAAGAACATGAAAAATCTGAGCAACTCACAGTAGAACAGATAAAACTAGAGAAGCTATCAGAAAAGCTGAATGCAGCAACATTTGGCTTGGAGCACATACTAAGAGAGATTGGCCAGATATATGAATCAAATGTATCTGTGAACAAGAAAAGATCTGGATGTAAACTAGATGTCAGCTCTCTCGCACAGTTAGCTGCAGAGCTCATGATCTCCGGATACCCACTGGAACTGATGGACGGTGATGCAGCTTATGTGCCTCTGATTTGGGTTCAGGCGGTTCTAGGTGAACTTATCAAAATGTTGGGAGACCTGAGAGTATTTGTGTTGTCAATTTTGGGGATTCAGAGCACTGGGAAATCCACCATGCTGAATGCCATGTTTGGACTGCAGTTTGCAGTCAGCGCTGGAAGGTGCACCAGAGGAGCCTTCATGCAGCTGGTTAAGGTGTCAGTAGAACTAAGAAAACAGTTAAACTTTGACTACATTCTTGTTGTAGACACTGAGGGTCTTCATGCTCTAGAATTGCCTTGCAGGTCATCAAGACATCATGATAATGAAATGGCGACTTTTGTAGTCGGACTTGGAAACATGACTTTGATCAACATTTTTGGTGAGAATCCAGCTGAGATGCAGGACATCCTTCAGATTGTTGTTCAAGCCTTCCTGAGGATGAAGAAGGTACGACTGAACCCCAGCTGCATGTTTGTGCATCAGAACGTTGGAGACATCACAGCGAGCGAGAAGAACATGGTAGGGAAAAGGCACTTGCAGGAGAAACTAGATGAGATGACTCAACTAGCGGCTAAAGAAGAAGTCTGTGATGCAGAATGTTTCAGTGACGTCATTGAATTTGATATAAAGACTGATGTGAGGTACTTTGCCCAGCTCTGGGAAGGCAGCCCACCCATGGCACCACCCAATCCATGTTACAGTAAAAATGTGCAGGAGCTTAAGAGCACCATTCTTTCCCGTGCCTCACAATATAAAGGTGTGACACTGGCACAATTCAGAGATCTTATTGGAGACCTCTGGAACGCTCTTCTGAATGAAAACTTTGTTTTCAGCTTCAAGAATACTTTGGAAATTGTAACATACAGAAAATTAGAAGAGGAGTACACAAAGTGGACCTGGAGTCTCAGAAGTGCCATGCTGGAGATTGAAGACAAATTACACAACAGAATCAACAACAGACAACTTCATAAAGTTGAGAGTACAGACTTGGAAAAAGAGATGGCAGAGACCAATGAAGAGGTGAAAAAGTCCATGAAACATTACTTTGAAGAACATAAAGAAAGGGATATGTTGATTCAATGGAAATCGAAATTTCAAGAAAAAATCAAGCACCTGCATTGGGAGCTTGTGAGAGATGCAAAAAGAAAACTAGAGAACATCATCTATCAAAGGAAAGCTCTCACCAAACTGGATGGAGAGAAAACTCTGCATGAGCGAAAACTCCTTGAGAAAAGCAAAGAACTTGCATTAAGACTTAAACAAAAAGGTCTTGATGAGAATGAGCTGAAGGCACAGTTTGATACTGTGTGGGAAACGTGGGTCTCTCAGTTGACAGGGGATGTTCAACCTTTTGATGATCTTAACTTGGAAAGTGACATAATTACAATAATATCTGAAATTCATGAAAAAGCACTTGTGCTTGGCAGATTAAATAAATATAAACACATACATCAAATCACCGACTTCACCACATATGTAAATCCCATCAGAAAATCCTGGATGAACAAACAATTTGGCCTTCCACCAGAAGAACAAGAGTCAATAAAACAACTGATGTACAGTATTTTTTGTAGAACTGAGAACCAAGTGAAATCAAAACGAGTTGCAAGGACAGGCTACAACAAAAGCTACATTCAAGAAATTGCTAAGCTTGTAAAAATGAATGTAGAAAACTACAAGTGCATAAATGCACAATATGAATTTAAGAAAGAGTTCACAGTTGATCTGACAATCAGTGCATGTAAGTGGGCAGGTGAGAGGTTTGCAGAGCTCCATCAGGTATACAGAAACACCAATGATCCCTTGATTTATTTAGAGAGAAAGAAACCAGAATACTACAGCGTCTTCCAGGGATTCTGCAAAGGTGCAACATCTGCTGCAGTATTTGGAGCCTTGATTTGTAGTGAGTTGACAACCCCCATTCTCCAGAGTGCCTACAACAAGACAGCAAAAGATCTAGCAGGAGAGATGCGCACAAATATTCCAGCTTTCAAAGGCAACAGGTCAAACCTGGAGAAACACATTCTGAAAGCACTAGCAGAAAAGGAGGACTTTCAAAAGTTTATTCAGTACATAAATTTTCCAAGAAACCACTTTGAAGATTTCATCAAAGCTGAAGTGAAATCATACATAGCAGGGCAGAACTCCTCAGCTCTTACATTGATTAATGGGAACATCACGCACAAGAGGCAATGTGTCATCACAGCTGCCGAATCGGCAACAGCTGAAGTCATGAATAAAAGTGGAGATGCCAATATGTGGCTGGAGATTTTCTCAGACTGTCTGAAAGACGAGCTTGAATACAGTAAAGAACATCTCACTGGCAACTGCTGTCAGGACATCAATGACTTTGAACTTCTAGAGGAGGTTGTGAAAAGAGAACTTCTTCCCATCACAAAAGAGTTGAACAGATACTTAACGAAGCCTTCTGATATTAAAATGGAAATGTTCAGGGAACCACCAGATGAGATTTTGATTGAACATTTCTGCCAATGCTGCTGGGTCCAGTGTCCTTTCTGTAAAGTTGTCTGTGTTAACACAATGGAGGACCATCCTGGAGATCATATTGCTCCCTTCCATCGTAACTGTGGGATGAGAGGAATGATTTACAAAGGAACAAATAATCTCTGCTTGACATTCTGCACATCTTCAGTGGCAAGTGACAGTTCCTTTTACCCGGATATTCAAAAAGATGACACAGTTTTATGGAAGGAGTACAGAACAGCAGGTCCAGAGTTTGAGAATTGGTCCATCACACCTGATCTCTCAGAGCTACCATACTGGAAGTGGTTTGTGTGTCAATTCCAGGCTGATTTGGAAAAGTATTATAACAAAACTTTCAGTGGTTGTGGTAAGATTCCAAATGAATGGAGATCCTACACAAAAGAGCAAGCTATGGAGAGTTTGGAGAAATACCTGTAAGGTTAATTAGGTGCCTTAAAGGTCACCTATTTTGCCCCTTTTTATAATATGTAATATAAGTCTCAGGTGTCCCCAGAATGTGTCTGTGAAATTTCAGCTCATAATACCCCACAGACCATTTATTATATCATTTTGAAAATGCCCATTTTGAGTGGAAGCAGAAACGTTTTCGTGCATGTCTCTTTAAATGCAAATGAGCTGCTGTTCCCTGCCCCCTTTTCCAGAATAGGGGTGTGCTGTTACAGCTCTTACCTCTGATACTCTGATAAAAAAAAAAAGCATGTTTGATTTTGATTATCATGTCTATCGTGCTGAAATCATGAGTTTTAAACCATATTATTTTAAACTTCTGATATACGGTTTTCTGAGCGCACACATCCAAAGCACGCGCACAGAAAGCGGCTGCACATGGCATGTGAGTACTAAACTAATTTCTCTTTTATTGCGCTTAAACTGTCAGATACACAAGTTCATGTTAAAAACACACAGGACTTACAAAAACAGTGTGTTATGTCTGTGAAGGTAAACAGCTGGGAAAGAAATTGCATGTTTATATTAGATCTGTGTGGCAGCAGCGTAATATACAGTAAATAAATCAATAAATCCACTGCTGTCTTTTCTTCTCTGAAGCTGGGAATCTAAATAATGTTCTGTGCTCGTCTGTGCAGCCAAAGACAGAACAATTAGCATGCTTGGCTTGAACTTTTGCCATGGCATTAGAACTGGTACACTGTTGTCGCTTGTGAAAACACAACGGCGACGCCATGGATGGAAACTTGTAGATTAAGGGGCAGTAATATTATAATAAGATCCCCTTACAACGCCACTGGGGGAGCGAAATCTGACGCGTTCATTTTTTCACTCGTGTGCAGAAAAAGACTTACCAAAACAAAATTACTTGGTTGTTCTTTGTCACGTTTTCTGTGTTGGTAGATGCACCGGGGACCAGTTTTACTAACAGCTTGTGCCAACACAAACAGTCTTTTGGCGTTAAAATTGTACTGTCAGGATTTACTAAAGACGCGCAGTGATGAATTAGAGCTGAAAAGGTGTGGGCACAGTTATTTTTGCACCTGACCTTACTGAATATGCATTTGCAGGAGTTTCCCTTTCAGACGCAAAATTTCTGTGATGAAAGTATTCAGTTGAATCACGCAACGAGATTTACTAACATTTGCGCTCGTCAAATTACTGGTATTTACGCCATTATTTAATGCCCAAAAAAAGCATGTCTTAAACTGCACTTACGTAATTATTGCTGCTAGGAGGAGGCACCACAGAGAACAGAGAGCACGTGGTATAAGGTAGAGGATTTTTTCCACACGTATTAATTTACTGGAATGCAAGAAGAGCACAAAAATATAGTTTGCCAAGCTATGTTATTTTTAATTTGCTTCAGGAAGTAAGAGACGACTTGGAACCCTCAACCCTCAACCAGCGTCTCGGTCCGTGTACTTGGCGGTCAACTGATCTTCCTTTTGAAAATAGAAAAACAAAATCGGGAATCAAGTGTTCACTTGTTTTTTGATTTAATATTGAAAGTAGAAAAATGAGAAAACAGCTCCTTTTTCCTTTTTTCATTTTTTTCCAAGAAACGAATTCAGCTTAATTTTCGTTTTTTTCGTTCAGAGGTAGAAAAATGTATAAACTGCTTGAATATTTCTACACGTGGGCAGGAATTAAACGCCCTTTTCTGCTGATTGGTCAGCCGAAAATCAAACTGTGCCGTCATCAGTTCTTCCGCAGTTACTTTCTTAAGGCAGAACCATAACCACTAGAAGGCAAGCCTGCAGCCATTAGCCAAAAAAGCATAACGGCTAAAGCTAATGCTTCTGGTCTGCCAGTATTTGGGAAAGGAGACCGAGCCTGCATACCAATGTGCATACTATCCATCCTAAATTCTGTGTGATATTAGTAAATTTCAGTACTATTTAGGGCAGATAGCATGGATAGTATGCACATTGGGATGCAGGGCAGAGGCCATTTTTTTTTTTAATGGATGTCAATAGGGGAGAGGCTTCACTACGCTGAATAAACAGCTTTTTAGAGGAAACGGCTTATCATTTAATAAATTGACAGCCTATCTGCTAATCTTCAACATGTTTTACACTAAACAAAACTTTTGTATTTAACAATTTTTAGAGTTTACCATGAAAAAAAATGTTGTTTTATTAGAGAAGTCACTGACTTTTTGCGACAGGTGGGATTCAGCTTACGGCACTTCTCATTCATTCCTAAGGCATCCGTAAACGGCGAGTGAGTGTCGCACAACTGTGACTGAAATTCAATGATGTCAAGGCTGTAATGTGATTGGTTATTACAGCACACGTGATCCAAGTTAGCCGTTATGCTTTCTCCAATAGTAAGTAATACAGACCCGCTCATATCCCTATAGTAAGAAAATCTCTGGCAGAACAATAGTCCTCCACTGCTGCAGGTGTACTGATTCTTAACGCGTTTATTGCAACCATAGATATGTATACGTAGATACCTCATCATATTGTAATGGTCAACTTGATGTCATTCACCATAGTAATCACTGAATATTCGAAAGATGCCACAATACTGCACAGAATGGCTCAACGGCTGTGTGCGAACCTACAGTATGGTGAATGACGTCAAGTTGACCGTTCCAAGATGGCGGCCGCATCGCCTTGAGCGGATGAATGGGGCATCTATACATATCTATGATTGCAACTACATTTCATCTTTTTCTCATCAAACAACCAGATTAATGAATAGCTCGACACAACTTGTACCGGGGCAGAGATTAGACAGCGCTTTCCTCTGTGTAGACATACAGTCCAGCGGTTCTCAAACTGCCAGATGGTCCGTGAAAAAAAAAATGCTATAGCCTACCGTATTTTCCAGACTGTAAAGTCACGTTTTTGATACATCCAGTGATTTATTCCAAAGTGACTTATATGATGCATTTAACATCAAATAATCTAAATGTAGACTTCTAGTAGGTGCGTAAAGTAGGCTATTTGCTGTGTATTGGTTCATGTTTGTGGTGTGCGCCAGAAAGATGCTCAATGAGACCGAGATGCGCTAAAGCAGCACATTTTGCTGTTCACTTTATTTTTCAAAGGCATGACATTTTGTTGTCATTTTGAACGTATACACAAATAAAAATATAGGCCTACTTTTTTACCATACTACCATGAATGACTGAGGAAAAAAATCCAAGTAAACATCAATTAATAGGCCTACCCAATATTAATTAAATAAACTCAGCAAAAACAGAGTTATGACTGCATATTTGCTGTACACTTCAATACTGGTCTGCGCTTGACTGTAGTTTCGTTTGTCCGCTGTTACTG
Organism: Spinibarbus caldwelli; assembly: GCA_039654775.1. Lineage (NCBI taxonomy): Eukaryota > Metazoa > Chordata > Actinopteri > Cypriniformes > Cyprinidae > Spinibarbus > Spinibarbus caldwelli. Next base: position 11,447,484 of record CM077219.1, on the reverse strand, counting down.
AGTTTATTTAACCCATTGCAACTTATTATGAACTAGGGGTAACTACTCACCTTGTTATTCTAAAGGCTTATTACCTTCCTTTTTCAAACACACACACACACACACAAAATGTCTTGCTCTCACTTGGCAGAGAATGGCAGAGATGGTGACTTTCACTTTTTTAAGTGGATTTTTTGTTGTAAAATAATCCTATTAAATCTCGTGGCGTATAATCCAAGCGTTCTTAATATATTCTGTGGGGTTTGGTGAGAATCAACCCGAAATGGCAAGTTACATTTATGAAAATCTTGCGTTACAGTCCTGTGTGTGAGTGCGCATGCAGCTCACGGCCGGCACAAGGGCATATCCTTATAATCAATTTTAAATAAAAAAAGACTCCCTTATAAAACTCAAAAGAGTATGTATTTTATCTCTGTTGTTCTCCGATTGTAAGATAGTCAGAATGACACAGTTCTTGAATGTTATAATAGTCCTTTTTGTATTAGTGTTTAAAATATTTTATTTAAAAGTAATTAATTAAACAAACAAACTTGACGGCTGAAGGTCTGGAATCTATGGTAGCTTTCATTGGCCAATTCCCGCCCATGAGGCTGTTTGACCGACATTTCATACAACCAATCACAGTTTGTTTCGTTCAGCGTCACGTTTCGGGGTGTTTCGGGGAAATGTCGCCACAATAACAGACATTTCATAAAGATGCCGTGTGTAGAGATGTGTAAAACTTTCGGACGTATTTTAAAGATTCTATTCTGCGAACTTTAAATATTTCACATACTTTTGAAAATCCAGAGTTTAGTTGATGCTGATAAGCGCTCGTCATCACAGTTGTAAACACGACGGCTTTCTTCCCTTGTGAGAGAGTTTGGCGTCATGGCATCTTTGTTTCCAGACGGAACGTTAAAGAACGCGACACACACGTCTCCCGGAAATCCTGTATAATTCAACCAATCCGACGACGACTTCGAAACTCCTGAAGTGTTTCCACTTTTGTGTGCCATATGCATCAGACGTTTAGCCAGCTTTCTGTGGGCGTGACGTCTGAGGCTGAGACTAGGCTAGCCGTCATATCATACATGCCCAGCTGATGCAAATCATTATTTATATCTACACAGAAGAAAGCGCTGTCTACACTCTACACTCTGCCCCGGTACGAATTGTATCGAGCCATTCATTTGTCTGTTTATTTGATGAGAAAAAGATTAAATGTAGTTGCAATAAACACATCAAGAAGAATCCGTACACCTGCAGCAGTGGAGGACTTATGCCTCGCGAAACTGCGGAAGATCTTCGACTGACCAATCAGCAGAAAGGGGCGTTTAATTCCCGCCCATGTGTAGAAATCAAATATTCAAGCTGTTTATACATTTTTCTTCCCCCAGAACGAAAAACGGAAAATTAAGCTGAATTTTTGTTTTGGGGGGGAAGTAGCTGTTTTCTCACTTTTCTACATTCAATATTAAAACAAAAATTAATGAACGCTCTATTCCCGATTTTGGTTTTCTAATTTCAAAAGGAAAATCCATTGGCCGCCAAGCACATGGACCGTCTCTCATGCGCTTTGCCATGCGCTTCTTAGCCATGCTTGTTTACATCAGAGTGCACACGCGTCTTTGATGCAGCATACAGTGATGTTGTGCATTGTGGCCAGTTGATGGGAAAAGTATTCTTAAAATGCATTCAAAATTCTGAATAATTTGTTATAAATAACTATTCTCTGTATTTTGAAGTGCCCACGATAACAATATCGTGCATATTCATTATCGTGATATATCACATTACTGAATACCGGCACATGTCTAAGTGGAACCAAAGTGTCTTGTAAAGCATGGAGTTTATTGCCAATAAGTTTTATTGTTCTCACCACTTTCTAAAGGCCTTTTTATGAAGAGATGTCATTATAATTAAAATTATGCCAGATTTGTAATTATTTTATACAGACATTATCATGTAGGCGACCATTTGCTTTAACGTTCAAGAGTTTTTTTTTTTGTTTTTTTTTTTACTGTTTTTTTAGCGTTTTTTTTTTCAATTAAATAATTTTAAAAAAAGTGTTTTTTTTTTTCAACTTTTTGTAGCTGTAGGTTTTGCTGACATTGTTACCTGTAACATCATATTACTAGTATTCCAATGAACTTACTGTATACTGTGGTGTTTGCTTCAGTGATTATAATAAAGATGTTTTTTTCCTTGAATTTTTTCTTATTGTAAATAATGTTTCTTAGAGTAAATTATTTACAGGACAAAAATAATTTTAAGGTAAGATAATTTTCAGGTTTATCTTATAATTTTGTTTGCAGACCATGGAGGTTTTTAAAGCCCAGTCCCATAAAAAGAGCAGGGGCCTATTGTTTTTCTAAGGATTCTGCACTTTTTTTTTTCTTTCCAACTATCTGGGGTATTTTGGGGCCCTTAACATGCTTAAAAACCCTTGAAAATTGGCCCACGTGTTGGAATTGTTGGCCATCAGGGCCAGGCAGAAGGTCTCATGAGGGGGTCATTTTCAACAATTTCTGTAGCACACACCATTTCACCTACAGTCACTAAAATATCATACACATATAGATCTTGAACCGAACAATTTTCTTGCTGAATGTCAGTGTTCTGGCTAACAGGAAGTCAGCTATTTTGGATTGTTTGAAAAATGCATACTCTGGAATTTAATATACTCCTTCTAGGGTTTTTATCTGATCACCACCAAACTCAAGACACTGAGGATGCAAAATTGTTAAAAGATTTTTGATATCTCGAACGGTTTGGCCATGGTGAAAAATGAGAAACAGGAAGTGTGTTATAACTTCAACATACATAGTTTGAGTTTGATCAAATTTCAGTGGTTTGTTCGTTGTATGAGGCCGATCACATAGATGTGACTATTAAGTTATAGTGCCAACAACTGGCAGCAGGAAGTGTGTCCTTGTCAAAATGCTTTGAAATCAGCCTCTTATTTTTACCTGATTTGCTTCAAACTTCATCATAATAGTGTCAAAACATGGAAGATGTAAAACCGTGAAGAATTCTTGATATCTTAAATACTGTTGCCATGGCAGTGCTTAAAACTTTAAAATTCTTCTTCTATATACTCCTCCAATTGCTATCATATTATTTAGACCAGACATTGTCAACATGATGCCAAAACACTGAGGAACCAAGAATTTGAATGGCTTTTGGATATCTCAAATGGTGTTGCCATAGCGATTTATTAAAGTAACGGCAAAAAACTAAATAGGAGTTGTCTTATAGCCTATCTTTAAAGTGCATTCAAACTCCTCAAAACTTTTTACAGATGGAGAACAAGTCATTCTGATGAAACATGCTTAGTTTCATGAATTTCTGATGCTCTGGGGCCAAACACCAAATTATAAACTTTCAGACAATCCGACAGATGAAGGCTGTAATACTAAGGCCGTCCACTAGTTGGAGTCATAGGATAAGAAATCTTTTGAGCCTAATCTTGTTTCTAACAGTTTCCATCAGTTAGAATGACAAATACATAGAATTAGTTAGTATGTACTGTACTAGTAATAGTTATTTTACAAATGCTTTTCAATATATGTTTTGGTAACACTTTACACTTCACAATAAAGTCTCATTTGTTAACTATAAGGTCTCATTTGTTAACTTAACTGTTAGTTAATTAGCTAACTAACATCAATATATTTTTAAAGTATGTTTTTACAGCGTTTTTAACTGTAAAATATATTTTTAAAGCATTTTTTAAACCTTAGTTAATGTTACTTTTCTTTTCTTTTTTGGCTAATAATTGGCTGACTATACATCATCTCGTTGAAATTATTTTAAATTCTGAAGTCCTCAGAGACCATTTGTCATAACCAGTCATTAACATTAATACACATTACATTAAGAGGACATTAAATCATGAAAATCAATAAGACTGGAGAAGGTCAGTAACAGAATTGCAGCACACAGATTACTGTAGTATTCCTATTTTTATAGCCTTAGAAGTGAATGACAGTTGAACTGTTTTATAATAATTCCATAATAGTATCATGTGAACATAGTAGTATTTCCAGTTTAATTAAACTTCTGTGGTAAGCTAAATGTTTGCATTTTATATAGGCCAGCGGTTCCCAATTCCAGTCCTCGCGCCTCCCCGCTCTGCACATTTTGTATGTATCTCTTATCACTTCAGATGTTTGTTCTATTCGACCGCAAGTGCCCTGTGAAGTGGACTTCAAATGATATTCCGCCATGATTCCAGTTCGAAGCGAGCATATACGTTCCATTAAAGGGCATTAAAGTGTGCGAGACGTGAATTTAAATTGTATTTATTTACAGAGGTATATTATGTCACACTTCACACTTCTCTAGTAAGTTTCGTCTGTGTGTGAAGATGCCGCAGGCAGTGGCGTAGCGCAAATCCATGAATGAATGTTTCGAAGTGAAGTAAACTTCAATGGATTTCCCGTGCTCAGGGAGTAGGGAGAAATGAACACTATAGGGACCATGTCAGTCGGAACACAGTTCGTGCATGGAGCATTCTTCTAACGGGCTGATGATCTGAATCAGGTGAGTTAAACAACAGAGACATGCAAAATATGCAGAGCAGAGGACTGGAATTGGGAACCGCTGGTGTAGGCTATTCAGGGATTATAAATAATTATTACCTACTTACACATTAATAAGGTACCTAATTAAAACAGTGACAAAGTAAAACCTGAACAGTGCAAAATGTATAGATCATCACCTGTGGGGAATATTAGGTCTCCATTATTAATGAGAATGTTCCTGAACAGCTCATAAAATGGTTTGATTAGTGAATGATCTGTGATCTTGTTACAGATGAGGGGGCTCTGGTAAGACCTGCTGTCAGAGTTTTGCGTCTTGGTGGATTCTCAGCTAGTCTCCGTGCATCTTCTTCTTCCTCTCTCCAGAGCTCACGCTTTTTCCTCTCTAACTCCTCCTTATCTTCATAATTCTCCTCCAGCTCTCTCTCCTTTCGTGCAATCTGTTCCTGTATCTCCTCCAAAATCTTCTCTTGTTTTTCACGTATCTTTCTCTCTGAGTTTGGGTAAAACAACGTCGTGTAGCAACTTCTGCCATTGATGGCAACCAAGGTATCGATCTTCTCCAGAAGTTTGCTCACTTGCTCAAAGTTTCCCTTGTTCTTGTTATTGAAGAACACAAATCCACCATTGCATGTGCGGATAAAGTCTCTGAGGTCTTTGTCTGAGCTGGCAATCACATCATTTGGCATTTTCCCCTCTAGTCGATCTCTGTGTGTGAACAGAACAACCGTGTAATTCCAAACGTTCATACCGAACATGTTCTGGATTAATTTATGCATGTTCTTGTCCTCATTGGTTAAGTTTCCCACCGGCTGAACCAGCAGAAACACATGTGCTCCTGGTTTATAGAGCGAGAAATATTTCATGATCTCCCTGATGACCTCCTTCTCCATTCGATTGATCTTATTCAGTCCTGGCGTGTCGATTATGGCTACAGGTCGGCCGTTGATGTTTCCAGATGCTCTTTCACAGATCTGTGTGACTCTGCTCAGCTGCATGTCTGTGTTGAAGACGTTGCATCTGAGGAAGGTGTTTCCAGATGAGCTTTTTCCAGACCCTCTAGCACCCAGTAACATGATGCGCAATTCCTCTGTCTCGGCTTCAGCTGGAAAAAGATCTTGCACATAGGATGGTATGTTGAAATTTTAAACTTGGCAGCAGAAGATATTGAAGGATAGTTCCAAAAAAAAAAAATAAAAAATTACTCATGTCTTTACAAATCTGTTATATACAGGTGCATCTCAATAAATTAGAATGTCGTGGAAAAGTTCATTTATTTCAGTAATTCAACTCAAATTGTGAAACTCATGTATTAAATAAATTCAATGCACACAGACTAAAGTAGTTTAAGTCTTTGGTTCTTTTAATTGTGATGATTTTGGCTCACATTTAACAAAAACCCACCAATTCACTATCTCAACAAATTAGAATACTTCATAAGACCAATTAAAAAAAACATTTTTTAACAGGCTGTCCCCCTCCACCCTTAAGGTTTACGTTGCTGCTATTTCCGCCCACCACGACCCCATAGAGTGGAGGTCGGTGGGGAAGCACGATCTGGTCATCAGGTTCCTTAGGGGGGCCAGGAGGTTAAATCCTCCTAGGCCTGCCTCCCTACCCTCTTGGCATTTGGCATTGGTGCTAAGAGCCCTACAAACTGCTCACTTCGAGCCTTTGCAGTCAGTTGAGTTGAAGTTTCTTTCTATGAAAACCCTACTCCTGACTGCATTGGCCTCGATCAAGAGGGTGGAGGACTTGCAGGCATTTTCGGTCAAGGAATCGTGCCTTCAGTTTGGGCCAGCTGACTCCAGTGCAACGCTGAGACCCCGGCCCGGCTATGTGCCCAAGGTTCCTACCACTCCCTTCAGGGACCAGGTGGAGAACCTGGGAGCGCTGCACCTGGAGGAGGCAGACCCAGCCCTAGCTTTGCTCTGTCCTGTACGCGCACTGCGACAGTACGTGGATAGAACTCAGAGCTTCAGGACCTCAGAACAGCTCTTTGTCTGTTACGGAGGACAGCAGAAGGGGAAGGCTGTCTCCAAGCAGAGGACGGCCCACTGTATAGTGGATGCCGTCACCTTGGCCTATGAAGCACAAGGTGTGCCCTGCCCGCTCAGGCTGCGTGCTCACTCCACTAGGGGTGTCGCATCGTCCTGGTCGCTGGCTCGTGGTGCCTCGCTAGCAGACATCTGTAGAGCTGTGGGCTGGGCGACTCCTAACACGTTCGCTAGGTTCTATAGCCTGCGTGTCGAACCGGTTTCCTCCTGTGTTTTCACCTCAAATGGGTAGTGGCACTGAGAGGCCCGGTTCAGATTCGGCTTGCGGCATCCTTAAAGCCTAAATTCTCCAGAGAGTTCCCTGACTGGACAAATCCTGTCGAGTCCTCCAGCACCCTGGCGGCCAGACGTGGCGGAGCATCCGGCGCCAGGCCTTCAGCCAATGAATTCTTGAAATCTAGTGTGAGGCTAGTGCCCGTATGAGTGACCCTGTTGGGATCCCATATGTGTATTCCACAGTATACTTATTAGAGCCGTGTTTTCCCTGGCAGACCACGTTCTGCCATCTCTAAATGATGCAGCATGAGCCATCTCAGAGACTTCCATGCGCAATAGGGCCCTGCAAGGTTACTTCACATGAGTAAATGTCACTTAACCCCCTCTGGGAGGAGGTGACTCCGCAGTGTGCCTCTTCCAGGTGGAAGGGCACGCTTTCCCAGTGTTAGACAAGTCCTACTGTTTGAGTTGCTCGAGGAACAGAAGTAGTCGACCTTCTCTGTGTAGAGTCCGGTCCTATCGTCTGCCTTATAGGAAGGACCAGGAGGCCTACGCAGGGCACTGGAGGGGGCAACTCCTGTGGCGCTTTGGTAGGGATCCCATTCGTCGGTCACCGACGTGACTCGGAGTGACCGACTGAAGGGGAACGTCTCGGTTACGTATGTAACCCTCGTTCCCTGAAAGAGGGAACGGAGACGTCACATCCCGTCGCCACAGTCGCTGTACCACAGCTGAGCTGCCGGGTCACCGGCTCGGCTCCTCAGCGAAAACATGAATTAATGCGGTGCACCTGCTGCCTCTTATACCCGCAGCTGCAGGGTGTGGCAGCCAAATGCAAATGCCGCGTGCCAATGCCCAATGTCCATATATATATATATATATATATATACATATATATATATATATATAGTAGCCTAATGTTAATGGTAATGCATTAGGCATCATGAAAATTTTTTTAATCACATTTCTGTCACGAAACACTCACAGACTCTATGAAAGATCCAAGTGCAGCATTTAATAAAGTGATCCAAAGTAGTGATGTTCGGTTCTGGAGCGAATCGTTCTTTTGAGCCGGTTCTCAGCAAGTAACCGGTCGAGCCGGTTCACAAATCGAACTGAATCGAACTTTAGTTCCGGGTTGATGACGCAGGGCCATAGACCTTTTTTTAAAAAAAAAATGGACGTAGTGTCCATGACATCACCCATAGGTTTCTGAAGAGCATTTTTGAAGCTCAAACTGCGCGAAGACGGCCGTCGCCATCTTGGCTGTGCGTCACTCCCGGATAATCGAAAATGGGCAAAAAGGCGGGATGTGGGTGGAGCTGGTTGTTGAAACCACGCCCACCTAGTGCGACAGTGGTGACAGCAGCGGCAATCCACCTGTCACTCAAGTGGTGAAGAAGAGTTTTATTGGTCAAAGCATGAATTAATCAAGTATAATCAGGGTGAATCTTGCCTATAATATATCTATTTAATCTTCTATTATACTTGTAGGCCACTGGGTAAAAAGTGCCTACGTGGCTGGGTCCACTGAGTAAAAAGTGCATACGTAGTTGAAACATGCAAACAGGAAACATCTGGAAGAGTATAAGGGGGCTTTCTTCCTATACCATAACACGTGTTGGAGCCCCTTCTCTCTAGGGAGGAATCAGATTGTATGTATAAGGAAAACTCTATGAAATGTATGGAACACGCCTTAAAGGAAAAACTGTATAAAAGAGACAGCACCAAAGCATTCGGGAGATTTTTTCTGCAGAAAACTTCTCGGCTTTGTTCTTGTAATAAAGTCTATCTTCTGGCATCAAAACCCAAAGACTTTAAGAGTGATTCTTCATAACAGCGGCAGAAGCCACCACAAATTGGCGTCACGAACAGGATCGGAAAGGAGCAGAGGGTGAAAGACCACTTCGGGCTGGCTTGGCAAACGGCAGATTCTGTGGCCACTAAAGGTAGGCAATTTTTGCTTATATAAATCTGTGATGTTTGCCAGTTAGCACGAGGTGGTAAGGACACTCAGGAGTGCTCTTCCAAATTTAAAGAACAAAAAGAAAAAGGGTTCTGATTCCAGAAGAAATAACTGCATGCATTTATCTGGTTTACTGTTAGGAAGGCCTGATAGGTAGCCTAAATTGAAACTAGATGGTGTAGGCAGACATACATTGCTAGCAATGGTCTGCGTTTATTTTAGACTGGGCCTGAAGGGACAGAAATAAACATGAAGCAGATGTAGTATAGGACGCGCGAAAAAAGCCTGCGGATACCGCCCTGTTTATAAATACAGGGGTCTGCACGTGTAGGCAAAAAGACCTACGGATACCGCTCTGTTTAAAAATAAATAAAAATAAAAAAAAGAAGTGTAAGGAAAGATACAGGGGTCTGCACGGGTAGGCAAAAAGACCTGCGGATACTGCCCTGTTTAATAAAAAAAAAAGAGATGTAAGGGAGATTACAGGGGACTGCACGGGTAGGCAAAAATTCCTGGCTGAGCGCTGTTTTTTTACTGAGAGAGAGAGAAAGTGGATAAAACAGTAAAAGAGCGAGAGTTCCGCTGCAGGTCACTCACAGAGAAGTGGAGTGTTTTGTTTTGTAGTATGTCTGAAACTGTGTTTGTGTCCAAGTACCTGTCCGTGTGAAAAACTATGGTTGTATGAGAAAAATTCTGTATTGGGTGAATAAGCGGTGCGTGCCCCTCCCTGGTAGAGACGGACGCAGTTCTAGTTACACCCGAGAGGGATGAATGAAAGAATGGGCCCAATAAAAAAGAGATGAAATTTGAAAGCATAAGAACCTATAAATAAAGGGATGCAGAATGAAAGGATAAGCCCTGTCTGAATAAAGGGACTTATATGAATGTTATTTGAAGAAAAAAAGTGTTCCAAGATATGGACTTTGCAGAATATTGAAATAATAATAGATTAATTAAAATGAGATATACATTTATGCTTTAATGAATTATCTTAATAGATGAATAAAAATATTGCACGTGCTTAAAACTTTATATTTTATACCCGAAGACGTCTGAAAATTTGTATCTTGTTATCCCTGGGGGACAGTAAGAAAATTAATCCATTACACAGTTTCAGAGATTTGGATTTAAGTTAACTAAAAATAACTTGTGTAGTGAAATGTTGAATGAGAGCAAGATTGGGTGACCAAGTTCATTGAAATTTGAAATCAAAAGCCATAGATATTTTACAATAATAAAGGAACTTGTTGATTAAATAATTAAACTAAATAAAATGAATTATTTGATGTTGGTTGGGAAAATTCATTCACTATTACTGATTATTCTGAACCATGTATGCAAATATAGAAGACAAATGATAATTGAAGTCTTTAGTTTACCATACGCATGTCATGCTGGTGTAAAAGAAAGAATTCTTTTGTTTTATTGTAGTATATAATAAAGGTAGATTACTGCTACTTTCTGCATTTTGCAAAGAAGAAACTGCTTGCTGTTTTTCTGCAATGAAGAACTTGCTTTACTAAAATAGAATAAGGGAACTGCTGTATTTAACCAGATGACTTTTTTATTTATTTTTAGTTATTTATTTTTATTTAACCTTTTTATTAAGGAACCATTGAAAAAGATGGTTGAAAAGTGAAAATTAGATAAAGAGCTGATTGCTCAGGCACAATTTGATCAGAGTTTACAAATGTTCAATTTGATTAATGCAGTCTCTGAGGGTTAAAATTTCAGATGCCTTCTGGAATAGAGCCTTGACAAAGGGAAGCAATGAACTGGAGTCTGTTAATCAAAGAGGAGAAGAAGCAAAGACAAAGAAGCTGCAGAGAAGAAGAGGGAGGAGCTGATGGACTTGCAACTCCCCTCCTGAAAGAGGAGTGCACACTTCTGCATGGAGAAAGGCTGACTTAAAGCAGGAAAAGGTGAATTTTTCACTTGAGACTTTTCCTAAGGGTGAAGAGAACTTCCTGAAATGCAAAACTCTGGCAGGATCAATCAAAAGCCAGACTGAGGAGAGGCAGAGAAACAACGGAGACCATACACCACAACATCAGGTCTTTGAGTGCCATCACAGACTGATGACCCAGTGCAACAACCAAACAGCTTCAGCAGACTGATGATCTAACCAGAAGCACTTCCATCCCTTCCCTTTGCACGCACAGGTGCTGCATATTTAATGATCACTATAGAGACTGCTTCAAATTTTGTTAATTATTTTATTAATTTTTTATTAATCTTGATTACTTACTGGTCTCACAGCAGTTCTTTGAATTCTGTGTTTTAACTAACGTTCTCGATCTGCTTTTCAATAGGTACTAGTCCAGCCTTGTGTCTAAAAGAACAAGGAATTGAGACAGACAGAAGTGGTGCTTGACTCACAAATCAGATAAAAATGGAGCTGGATTTGGAATAGCGAGGGCTATTTCATTAACCAACTAAGGGAAAATGCACAACTGAATTGTTGACAACAATGTTGAACTCTTTGGAAAAAAAGAAAAGAAAAAAACGGTAGACAATATGTCTAATAGAAAAAATAGAGCTGATAAAATAAAAAATATTGGTCACTCCATTTTGTTTAATGGTAATTTAAAAGGGCTAGATTGAATAAAGTAATAATAATAAATAAATTTAACTCCAATGGTCCAAAATCGTGAAATCATAAATGCTGTCATCACTGGGGATAACAGGATAGAAATGTTGATGGCCATGGATCCTAGATTATGCAGAGATCTCCAAGCTCCTTTTCAAAGTAGCTCATGAGCAATAACAAAAATCATATGACTAAAATTTAAATTAGACAAGTGACATTTGAAAAATTACACATAGTTCTCTCAACTGCACAATGCCTAAGAAAATTATTCTAAACCAATTAACCTATTAGATTATGTTAGAAGAAAAAGAGGTTGATACCTGAAGTGTTAAATTAAACTTTATGATGACTGATGTTGTCCAGTTGAATATGACAATTAGACACTATGTGGAATGCTACCAGGTCTACGCTCAGTAAAGTCCTATTCAGAATCCATGGCATTCCACAGCTAAAACCATTCAGTTCACAATCAGCTGAAATCAAGACAAAATATGTTTTTGGCCAAAAGGGGGGTGTGAAAGGGTGTGAAAAAGTGTGAAAAAGTATGAATGATGGTGTTGTGGAGTGAAAGAAGGTGTCTGACGAGACACTGAGGCAAATCAATTATTTTGCCAAAACAACTGTATGCAAAATTTTATATGTGGGCCCACAGGGCAAATAATGCCCAGTAGAATAATGACCGTGGATGAGTTTGGTTAAGTTTCCTGGTCAGTACCTAGATTATTGTTGTGGCAGAAAGAAAAACAGTGCCACACTTGTGCAGCGCATTACATGGGAAAGCAAAGCAAGCAAGCTTGCTCTGTCCACCCCACATCTAACTTTCTTTTCAGCATATCAAGATGGAGCTGATTCTGTGCCAAAAGGATAAAATATTGTCTTTCTGACTGTTAACATAAAGAACGTGGGTTGAGGGTTTTCCAGGTCAAAATACCTATGCTACTGAGCAAGATAGGCATAGAAGAAATTATCTAGTAAAATAGTGAAACTCAGTTTATAAAACAAAGAGATAACTGAATTAGCAAGTTGTTGAGAATACATTTGTAATGAATTGAAAAATAGTAAGATTAGAGAGAACTAAAACCAAATTCTTTATTATATTAGAGAATATGGGTATTCGACCTAGGCTCATTGTATTGATAGCAATGAATTTGTGAAAGCTCAAAAAAGGTGCCAGGACAGCCCTCAACCCACATGAAATTTCCACAGGTCACACCAAGAAGGATAACTGGACAGATGAGCAAATGAGCATGCTTGATATCACTAACAAAAACTCTGAAAGATTCCACCTACAGGTGCAGCAGTTTGGTCAAGGCCAGGGAATGGTTTGCTCCACCATTAAGGACCAGTGAGTGTGCAGTCATGATCTCAAGGAAGAATCTTGCATTGATCAGCAAAATAGTTGCAAAGTGACACCTGGGTCCACCTCTCTCTCCTTAAAATACGCCAACCAGTTTCAGCAACCCTACACAGCATGAAGTGAGGGATGAAGGGCGTGCTAGTAACGACCCTCCCTTGCCAATGAGGGAAAGACCATTGCAACGACTCGCAAAGAGTCACCCTGGTGAAGATGGAATGATTAATGGGACAGTTAACAAATAATCAGAATACTTGGGAGCCAACAAATGGAAAAGAGGAAGTGGAAAGAGAAGGAAAAAGACAAGCAGACAACTCAGGAGAAAGAGACGAGGATAGACCAGTGACGCAAGATGAAATGCAAACTGGGCCTTTTAATAGTGAACCATCGCTAAGAGACTCTCACTAATATTACAACTAGTGCATGCCCACACTCCAAAATACGCAGCACATTTTAAATCGTGGCCTTTGCGATTCGAAAATTGCACTAAGCAATACCGCAATTCATAATTAATGTTGGTATATCGTGCAGCCCTAGACTGAACTGTGTGTGAGTATGTGTGTGCGTCATAGAAATGCAAATTTAGCAACAGCCAAGTGACTTTGAGTGCCCCACCTTGTTCCACTCTGCGACCCACCGCTTGAAAACCCTTCTAAAATCTAAAAATCTAGTGAAATCAGATTAGATGTAGGGAAAGGGAGGCAAATGCTTTATAGAAAGAGGCAGAGAGTAACTGTCTTTAGAAAGTGTACCCAAAAAATAGCATTTTGCCCATATTGGAGCTAGTGTCTCCAATTTATAACAAACTACAGAGAAGAAGTATAAAACAAGCCAGGAAGATAATGAAAGAGGCAGACAGAGAGACAAACAAAAAGGAAATGTTGTTTTTCAAACTACCCCCCTATCTGCCTTCGGAGGGAGAGTTCCCAATTCTCAAGCGAAAGGTAGAGGTAACGAGAGAAATGGACATGGAAAGACAAGTAGAGTTGGAAGAAAAAAAGGAACCAGCTGTAAAAACAAAGAGGCAGGGAACAGAAAAGGGAAAGTGAAAGATATTTACCTACGGATTGTTAGAAACAAGCACGCATAGCCTTAGAAATGATGAAAACAAACCAAGAAGGCAAAACAGAATATGAGGAAGTTTTAGAAAAAATAAAGAGGAAAGATGAAAATTGAAAAATTGAAGCACAAGTATAAACTATGGAAGAAGAAATAGAGAAGAAAATTAGATAATCAGGAAAAAAAAAAAAGATCCAAGAGGTAAATGAATTGAAGAGACGGAGAAGTAAGTTGTTTGACAGTAGTGAGGAAGTGAATGGTGAAGAGGAGTTATTTGATACAGGAAAATGACTCTCAGACCACTGGATGCACAACTCCCTGATATTCATGAGGGCGCAGGAAAATGGATAAGAGTATTTGAAGAAGAGACAATGGGCAAACTTTTGACTGAGGGGACATTAAAGCTTTGCTGGCTGAAATTACAGGAGAGGCAAAAGAAAAATTTGACAATGTGTCTGAAAACCATCTTGTGCACCTACTAATGCAAATCCAAGCTCAACCAATAGAAAGCAACCAAACTTCCCTTCAATTAACTTTTCAACCATTGAATAACAGTGATAATGATATCAACTCAACAGAGCCAATGATAATCAATAAATCGAAGAGACACAGATTATAATATACAAAGGGACGCAGAAGTTAGACAAAATGATGAATTATGGGAAACAGCTCAAAATAATGAATGGTATAGATGGGCAGCTTTTACTACGAGAGAAACAAGGAAAGAAAATTGCTTGCTATGCTCCAACTCTCCGTTAAACAAAGTGATAGCCATACCAAATCCACATGACTACCAAAAGTGTGCCGAATTTGGGAGAAACTTTTGTTATTTAACAGATTCTACTAGACCATATTATATTGCTGAATGTCTAGGATTTTTTGGAAAATCCTAAATTAACAAATAATTTTTTAGACCACTCTGGGGATCTTGGTGTCAGTATTCGGACGTCAGCTGAAATATAAAATTTGAAAAGCAGAAAGTAGAGATTCCGAAATGGTATGGCATAAATTATAAACAAGAATATGAGTGTTTTCCTAAACCAAAAGGAACACAATATGTGGACAAGTTCAAGGGCAAATGTGCTATTATTTGGTATATAGATAAGAAAGATGCTTGGAAATCTGGACTTCCTTCTAGAGCTCCAGAAATGTTAGCGCTTGGAACAATGAAAAGAAATAAAATAACAACTGAAGAATGTAAAAATCAAACTATTGCTTTACCTTCTATAGAAATTTATGAAGACCAATCATTAATAATAGCAGACTTCTTTTGAATCTGTGGAGGTGAGACATTGTTGCTTTCTTTATCAGTCGAATGGAAAGGTATGTGCATAAAAGTACGATTACTTAAAGAACTTAACATAGCACAATGGGGAACAGAACAAAGGGTAAACAAAGAAGACAACAGAATTAAAAGAGGTTATGAGCCAGACCCCAAGGTATATTTAGACTCAATAGGACAACCGAGAGGGAGTCCCAATGAATTCAAGGCAAGAGATGAAGTGAAAGCAGGTTTTGAATCAATATTTGTTTGGATCACACCTAACAAAAATGTAAAGTGGATTAATTACATTTATTATAATCAACAAAGATTCATTAATTATACTGACGATGCGTTAACGTTATTAGGAGACTAAGTGCACACAAGTAGAATGACATGGCAAAACAGACAGGCACTGAATTGGCTTTTAGCGGATAAGGGAGGAGTCTGTATTATGTTTGGAGATCAATGTTGCACTGTTATACCAAATAATACTGCCCCTGGAGGAGCTTTTAGTGAAATGATGATTAAAATTAAAAAATTAAGAGCTGAAGTTACAGCAAATACAGGAAGAGACAAACGAATTTGGTATTGGTTTGATTTGAAATTTGGAGCATGGGAAGCATGGTTTTCTAAACTAGGAATGTTTTTAGGAGCTGCTATATTAATAGAAGGATTATTATTTTGCTGTGTATTACCTGTATTAAGAACATTAGTCGTCAATGCTACTGTTAAGCAAATGAAAATTATAAAAGTCCCAAATAATCAACAAATTATCACAAGAAGGAAATTGGATGAATATTATGAAGGATTGCTAAACAAACTGATCTTAAATGAGCAAACTTTGGATGAGAGTTCCAGTGACTCTGATGAGTATGAAAAAGAGGTGTAAAGATGGGCAATATCCAGGGTGTAAAGGTTAGCCTAACCTCTACCCAAGAATGGCCCTCTACGGTGTGCAAAGTATCTGGGCTGAAGATCAACAGATCTGAACTATTTTTCTTGTGATGTTCAATGTATTATGTTTTGAATGGGTTTTTATGTCTTTTATACATAACTGTGATAACCACAGGCAAACGCTGAACCAAATGCACGCTCATGCTTATAACATGGTTTTATCTTAAATAAGGGGTTAAGGAGACACGATCTTTTTACTTTCTCAAATTAGAGGAAGACTTTTTGGTTCTGATGCTCCTCCAGAGTGCTGCTGCATCATCTAGTCATTGATGATAAGACTGTGTGACTTATTTAGTCACTAGATAGTGTTAACTGAAAGGACTGAATTATGAAGTAGCACTCTCGGTAGACATAAGCAAATGTGAGACTTAATAAAGTCTCAGAGGGGGGAATGAAGAAGAGTTTTATTGGTCAAAGCATGAATTAATCAAGTATAATCAGGGTGAATCTTGCCTATAATATATCTATTTAATCTTCTATTATACTTGTAGGCCACTGGGTAAAAAGTGCCTACGTGGCTAGGTCCACTGAGTAAAAAGTGCATACGTAGTTGAAACATGCAAACAGGAAACATCTGGAAGAGTATAAGGGGGCTTTCTTCCTATACTATAACACGTGTTGGAGCCCCTTCTCTCTAGGGAGGAATCAGATTGTATGTATAAGGAAAACTCTATGAAATGTATGGAACACGCCTTAAAGGAAAAACTGTATAAAAGAGACAGCACCAAAGCATTCAGGAGATTTTTTCTGCAGAAAATTTCTCGGCTTTGTTCTTGTAATAAAGTCTATCTTCTGGCATCAAAACCCCAAGACTTTAAGAGTGATTCTTCATAACAGCGGCAGAAGCCACCACAGTGGCCACGCCCTTAATTATGCAGAACTTTAAGGCTTGATATAACTTAAACGGATGAGTTATAAAAAAAAATTCACCCCCCTCACAGTTGTCATGAAGGGCAAAATTAGCTATATAGACCAAAATAATTTTTTTGAACCAGGCTGTAAACATGTTTTTTTTCTGCTGTAAAGTTGGGCATTTTAACATGGGGAGTTTATGGGATTGACTCCCTTTTGCAGCCAGCCTCTAGCGACCAGTTGACGAATTACAGTTTAAGTCACTTCTGTGTTGGTTTCAAGAGAGAGAGCGGGAGGTTGCCGTTTGCGCAGGGCGCACAGCCGAAGTAGCACGTTCGACTCAAAAAGAACCGAATGAGCCGGTTCAACCAACTGTCAAAGTTTGCCGAGAGTTACCGAGGACTCAAAAAGAACCGAATGAGCCGTGGCGAAGTTTGCAGAGGATTACCGAAGATTCTGATGAGTGAGTTGACGATACTGTGCAAGCCGGTTGTGGCTAAAAGGGATATGTATTCGACCGGAAACTGACAATGAATTAAATTTTCTACCTATTAGATTGTGTTTTATTAACGTCTACACCTACCCCAACCCTAAACCTACTCTTTATAATAATGCAAAAATAGTAATTATTGTTGTACAGTGTGACAAAAATTACGCTGTACTGATGTGCACATGCCCAGTAGCGCATTTCCGGTCGGATATGTATCCCTACTAAGCCTTTGCCGTGCAAGCCTGAGGCGCGTACTGGAAATATGCTTATGACTGTTATTAATTTACATTTTATTAAAACCTGTAAAAAACCTTTCTGTCGAGTGATGTACATTTTACTATAGTTTATTGTGCATGCATATTATATTTAAAGTTGCTTAAGCGAAATCAAGGAGTTTATAAGACTGGTATATTCTTGCTTTATAATTAGACATGTAAAACATATCTATGTGCACCATTGTCTGTAATGTGTGCTGTAGGTACGAAACTTTCAGGAATCTTATCCAAGTTGTAGGCTAGTCAATATTGGTCAGTCAGTCAGATATAAAGGATCCGCGAATGAAACTGTGACCACAAACACCATTAACTTAAGTGAATTATATGGCAATAATCAGTAATATGCGTTCACACAAATAACTTTATTTTTTGAATGTTTCAATATGTGTTGACACAAATGACTTATTTGAACTTTTCATTGATACAACATGGCACTGAGTTGTTAGAAAAGAAATGCATAGAGACGTAGTGCTTGATGACGTCAGGAACCGATGAATTGGCTTTTTGAACCGGTTCAATGAGCCGAACTGTCCGAAAAGAACCGGTTCAATGAGCCGAACTGTCCGAAAAGAACCGGTTCAATGAGCCGAACTGACCGAAAAGAACCGGTTCAATGAGCCGAACTGTCCGAAAAGAACCGGTTCAATGAGCCGAACTGTCCGAAAAGAACCAGTTCAATGAGCCGAACTGTCCGAAAAAAACCGGTTCGCGGAAATGAATCGGACCTTGCATCACTAATCCAAAGTTGCAATTCACAAAAGAGCAAAAAAGCATCACACAATGTGAAAACAGACCGATCACCAGCAAAACAGAGCAATAAGCAATTCCTCCATAATCCAAAGCTCAGTCAGCCAAGCATACTGTATATACAGGTGAGCTAAATGGGTAATCACCCACAGCTGGAGGCAATAAGACTTGATAGTCCAAGCAAAGGCTGATGGGAGTTGGAGTTCAGTGCAAGAAGCAATGATCCGGGAGAAATGCCCTCTAGTGGCTGTCAAGGGCAATTCAGACAATTTCAAATTAAAAAAGGAACGATTCTAAGGAATATTGATGTTGTTTGTACAAGTTTGCCTGTGTGTGATACAGGACAACAGTAAAAGAGTTAATAATGCATGAAATCATATGCAAATATTACAAAACTGCTTTGACAATTCATTTTAATTAAAAGGTTATTAAAAACATTTACATTATCTGGATGAGCTAACAAAAATTATATCCTTTTGTGAATGTTTTCTTATACTATAATTTTATTTTCACTCAGATGCAAAGGCACTGGACCAGGAAGCAGCTTTCAGTTTCATTTCTGTGAGAGTGGGAGGGGAGATATTACACCACAGAAAACTCAACATGGAGGAACCCGTCCACTTCCCGCTGTTCAAGTAATGCAGAAAATATGACAGCCTCCTTCATGAAATGACCCTTTCAGAGCATTCTAGAGTTTGACTGACTGACATCAAGGGATAAAAAAGAGGAGGATGAAGAAACAAAGCAGTAAGAAGAGACAGCAGATGGGGTCATCTTCCCATTCTAGATCTAAGAAGAAGAAACAAGCCAAGAGACAAAACTGTCCCAGTGAGTCCAGAAAGTATTTTTTTTTTACTAATATAATTACAAAATAGTAATGAATCAAGTAGATGTTTTTCAAAATAACAAGAGATGCACATTTTACACTGCCTAATATGTTATTGAGGAGTTATTTTCTTCTTCACCTAACTGATTTTGATTTTACTTGTTTCAGAATCATCCTCAGGAAAAAAAACCCCTCAAAACAAATCTCAACTTCCTGTTACATGTGGTTATAAAGAGGGCATGTTGTATTTGAAGAAATATTATGAGAGTAGGTGCAGAAACATTTCTACATGTTAAAGAATTGAGTAATGTTTATGAAGAGCTACACATTTTTGAATGTCTTGAGATTGTAATTCTGGGGAATCTAGAACATTCAGATTCTCAAAAACATGTAATTCCAATAGTGATTGACTAAATCAGTTTTCTGTCTGTAGAGCAGAAGTGCATTTTCAGTGAGGACCAGTGGTTCACGCCCTCTGAATTTGAGAGGTTTGGGATGAAGGAGAAGAACAAAAAGTGGAGGACCAGCATCCTTTGCAATGGGATTCCACTCCAGAAACTCATAGAGGTACATAAGACCGGTTTCAACAACCATTTTAACTAATGCACACTCAAGATTATGATTTTTTTGTGGTTAATGTGGCCTTGGTGATTGGTGAGTCTGATCTGTTAGTAAATCATTTGAGAAACTCAAATAAATAACAGTTTCCTGAAATAAAAATTAACGCAATGCAGATAATATAAACAACTAATGTCATATATAAATACGTTTATGACATATTCTAACTTTGTTCTTTTTCTGTTCATAGGATGGATTTCTTTTACCTACAACCTTTAAAAAAAGCAGGGTTCAGAATGCAAAGGTTTGGCTGCTTTTCGATCATTGTAGATCGGATTTGATGGAGGACTTAACCTTTCAAATGTGACTTAAAGGGTTAGTTCACCCCAAAATGAAAATTATTTAGAACCCGTAAGACCTGCGTTCATCTTCGGAACACAAATTAAGATATTGTTGATTAAATCGGAGAGCTATCTGACCCTCCATAGACAGCAACGCAACTGAAATGTTCCCAGGTCCAGAAAAGTAGTAAATGCATCATTTACTCAACCATTCTTCTCCCTCGAGTTACGTCTTCTGCCATTTTAGAGAGTATCACAATACGTACGCATGCTTTCCCCTAAGCGTAAACAACGCTTATTACGCAGATTAAACATTCATGCGCGCTTTCCCCCTGAACGTAAATAACGCTGATTACATCAAATACGTTCTTGGGTACTCTCCAAAATGACGGAAGAGTAAGTTATTTTTGTTTTCTTTGTGCAAAAAAAAGTATTCTCGTAGCTGCAAAACTGAAGTTGAGCCACTGATGTCACATGGACCTGTTTTACCGATGTATTTACTACTTTTCTGGATCTGGGAACATTTCAGTTGCGTTGCTGTCTATGGGAGGGTCAGATAGCTCTCCGATTTAATCAAAAATATCTTAATTTGTGTTCTGAAGATTAACGAAGGTCTTACGGGTTTGAAACGACATGAGGGTGAGTAATTAATGACATAATTTTCATTTTGGAGTGAACTAACCCTTTAAGAGTGATCAAGATGTTCATCAAAATTTCTCCTTTTGTGTTCTGCAGA
Source organism: Spinibarbus caldwelli (assembly GCA_039654775.1). Classification (NCBI taxonomy): domain Eukaryota; kingdom Metazoa; phylum Chordata; class Actinopteri; order Cypriniformes; family Cyprinidae; genus Spinibarbus; species Spinibarbus caldwelli. The sequence continues at coordinate 11,426,673 of CM077219.1, read as the reverse complement.
AGAAAAAAAGCCATGTGGTTTTGGAAAAACAGGGTGAGTAAATGGGGACTCATTTCTTTCTTTTTTTGGAGGAATATTCCTTTAAATAAGATCATTACAACAGTTATTCAGAATAAGAAAGACTATACATTCTGTTTAGTGAATATTTGTGTATTTGTTGTAGAATCACATGAAAAGATCGAAGACAATCAAGACGATGATGATGATGATCACGCTATTGACATGAATGTGTTTGAAGGTCCAGTCCTACCTGTTACCTGCGGCTCTTATTCTGGCAGTCTACACAAAAATCGATTTTCCTCAGGTGTGTGAGTAGGAATGCTTTTATAACAGTTGTTATGGTTATTAATATGTTGTACACAGCTATAAAAATTGTGAAGACAAGTTATCTGTTTCTCGCAAGCCAGGCTCATTGGAAATATGTGACTCTGCCTGCATTTCTGCAAAACCTTGCTCAGGGTATTTCACTGCACTTTTTTAGATGACACCTCCACAAGAGGCGCTATCAGGGTATTTTTTAGGCAGAGTCCTGAATTACTTTTTCTCTCACATATTGACAATGAATGTAAATGCACTGCTTGACTGCAGTGGTCTTTTGCACTCAGTATTGTCTTCATCTCAGGGCGCTGTAGGAGATGCATAAGAACAGAGAACTTATGGCTGACGCCTGAGGATTTCATCAAATTGAGCAAACCAGATGGAACATGGAAGAAAGACATTGTGTCCCATGGAATGCCTCTTGGGAAGCTTATAACGGTAAAAGAAAATACTAAATAGTACTAATTGATTAAATTCAGAGAAACAAAAACAAACAGTGGAGATTGTGCTGTGATGACCCCATGAGAGCCCTTTAAAATCCTACAAAAACCTGGGAGAAGTTCAGAGATTACACCTGATGTTTGTGCCATATTTATGTGGCTACAATCAGTGTTATTTTTATTGGACTCTGAAAGGGGCAGCTCATTTAAAAATGAAAATCCTGTCATCATTTACTCACCCTCAAGTTTTGTGTTGGTAACCAAACAGTCAATGGTAGCCACTGACTTCCATAGTATACTATGAGTGAAAAAATGCTGTCTGTTGTCATGGCAGGGTCTGATCAAAAGATTTTTCAGTATACACAATACTGATGTGTTTTCACAAACTTTCAGAAAAGAGTTTTGGAACCACATGCAGTCAACTGTGAATGTGAGATCTGCCAAGAACCGGATCAGAACCTAGTAAGACAACATCACTCACAAATACAGTCATGTCTAAGCATCAACAAGACCATCAAAACTCATCACAAATGCTGACATTTGAAATGATTTCTACTATGTGCTTCATAACAGTATAGCTTATTTCTGTGTGAACTCTTGTCCCAGCTGAATGATGACGTGTGTTTCGTGTGTAACTCTGAAGGAGATCTTGTGTGTTGTGACGAGTGTCCACGAGCTTTTCATTCACGCTGTCACCTACCAGCTGTAGACAGAGACGCACTTGGGTGAGAGAGAGAACTCATGCTGGATTAGAGACTAAACATTTGACTTTGTGTAACACTGTGTGTTTTGTGTGTACAGAAGCCAGTGGAGCTGCACATTTTGTATGATGAAGAATGTGGAAAGTTCTAGTCCGAGGACCCAACAGGATATTTTGAGCAGTCCAGTATCTCAGTACACACTGGTAAAGTTTATTTAATTTTTTAGCCCATAAAATGGAAGTCAATGGGGTCCAAAACAACATTTCTTTCATTGTACAGGAAACAAAATTAACACTTATAGGTGTGTTTTTTGTTTGTTTTAGCACTGCCAGTACCTGCTGTTACACCTGCTACGTGAGTGCATGACTGACCCCTGCGCCAATGTAAATCTCATCTGCCTTTGTGTCTCTGTCCTGTTCTGGATCATTTAAATATTTAAAGCTCTTATACATGGTGTACATGCATGTGATGTCTGCACTGCTGGTGTCCAGGTTCCAGGATACAGTGAGAACATCTGTGGTCCCATGATGCTGGGCAGAGTGAAGCTAAACTTGGAGAATAATGACTATCAAACAGTGCAAGTGTTTGTCTCAGATATTGAATATGTTTTCCACCACTGCACCGCCAACAGGGTGAGTTTGGAAATGTAGCTAATCAATTTACATGTCTTTTTTCAATAGACTAAATTCAGTCTTTTTCTATTTCTTTTCCTGTAGGATAATGACTTCAGTAGAATGGCCTCTAGGCTGAAAGAACTGCTTGAAATGGTCTTTAAGCCCCTGTAACATCACGCCTTAAAAAGAAGTCCTTTGTTATACCTGATGGTAACATTTGTGTGTATTGTACAGAAATTAAAAATAAAGAAAAATATTTAGACAACATAACAAATGTGTTCAGTTATAAACAATTACTTACAGTGCATTCAACTCACCACCTTTTTCCAAAAAAAAGAGGTTTTAATTCCAAGTATGTAATTTACATGATTTGTCCAAAACCAATGAGTTTTTGTTGTTCTTTTTGTTTTGTTTTTTTGCATTGAAGGTGGTGAGTTGGGAATATTTATTAGTATTCTTCTTATTAAGGTATAAATAAAATTGAGTTTCAGTTTAGACAATGTTTCAGTCTCATATAATAGAAAAAGAGAAAATCTGTGTGCTTGTGTGTATTTTTTTAAAGAGTTCAGTTCATTAAATAGGCCGAAATGACAGAACAAAATAATTATCCAAAGAAACTGATGGCCCTCCTTTACCTGGACCAAGCACCGCCTATAACCATCAGCAAAAGTATTACTGTATATTCTTTTTGTTAAATGTTTCATCTGTTGTTTTTATAAGTTTGATTTTCAGTCAGATCTAAAGACGTTATACCATATTCAGATTAAATGCTACATTTAAAGTGGATGAAAACTAGGCATGTTGAGGTCAGTCTTAGAATGTTTCTGCTAGTCATGTAGTGTGTCCCCAGTTTTAGTCTTTATAATGGCATGCACTGTATAAAGGTCCTAGATAATGTAATTTTCACAACTCACAACTTTTTGAGACATTTTAATAAAGATGTTTCTTCAGCTGAACAAATGATTTTGTTAAACAACAGTTAAACAACAAACAATTACATTTGTACCAAGTTTGCTTTATACATTCACAGCAAAATCAATAATTCAATAATTAAATTCAACAATCAATATCATTATGAATTACAAAATTATAATAGCTATTTGAAAAATATTCTCAGCTGATGCTAACTGGCTAGCTAACTAGCTACCTGATGCTAACTTGAGGTAATTTTTTAAATAAAGTCCAAATATTTTTATTCAACCACCTAGAATACATTTGATGGAAAACCAAAGGATTTGATGTTCAGAACAGAGTATCTACAGTAATTAAGTCATGCCCTTGAACATGTCATGTCATTCTGGGAAAAAAAAAAAAAAATATATATATATATAACACATACTCCCTGTCTACAGGCCTTATATTCTCCTATCATATACAACTGTGATGTTCTACAAAACAACAAACTTTAAAACACTTTTTTCCTTACTGCTGAAAATTAGATCACTTACTGTGAAACACGTTTTCTCTCAGATACATCACCTGTGTAAAAACGGTGAATATTTCTGCATCACTATTGTCAAGGCAGTCCATAGCAACAACAAAAACGCATCTTGACTTTATCTAGTGGTTATTTTGGGAAAAAACAGTAGGGGGGCGTTTTAGCCCAATGGAGAGTTTTCCCCACAATATGTTATGCTTTGAAACATTTTAATGTAAGTTTGCCTTAAAATGGCAAAGTAAACACAAAAGAAAAAGCTCATTAAGCCCCACTTCGCACAGCCCTGATAGTTCTGACAAAAGCTAGAAAAATGGTAATCATGAAGTCTTTTCGTTTCGTTTCACTTAAGTTACTGTAAGTTTCATTTCTGCCTCAGTGTGTTGTGAGAGGCGAATGAGGTGAGATCCGTTTATCCTCCAGTCTTGAATTTTCCCTCAGGATAATCATCAGACGGTATGGTTCTTTATACATACTAATTTGACTTAATTAGTCTATAATTTTCGATTACCGATATTTTATATCCCGTTTTAAAGTTACTGCATCAGTCCGTTGCTCACGCGCTTTTGCATTGCAGCCAATGTATTTTAAATACCAAATGAGAAATAAATAAACAAAAAGAACAAATACTTAAGTAAACAGTTGCAGTAGCCTATATAATATAGGAGTTTTGAAACAGCGTCTCAATAGGTTAAGACAATTCCAAAGCCAGAAGTTGATGGATAAAAGTTTAATTTTGAAATTGATTGGCAGGCATTCTTAAAATGTTTGTTAATAATTTATTAGTATAGCAGGTCAAACAATCTGCTTTCTCCAGGGCCCTCTGTCTCACAGCAAACAAATAGTACAAGTCAACAACACACAGTGAAGGATACAAATAAATTACCCTTAAACATTACCAATGAAAATGGGAGAAGCTAAGGTTGTCCTTGTTTTATTTTACCTATGTGGGTGCAATATAATAGACTGAACCAGGAAGATGTAAATAATATTTCATTTGGCTGTGTGGCAAAGGTAAGGTGACTGGTGTGCTGTACTTCAGAATATTATGCTATTAATAATGATGGTCACTGTACTTTTAATCTGTTGTACTATGAACAATGGTGATTAAGAGCTTGATGTAAATAGCCAGTTTTTAGAAAATGAAGTTGAGGTTCCATAAAAGTAGCTTTGATAAAAGTTTTTTGTTTAAAGATTTTTATTTATTTATTTATTTATTTTTTTGGTAAAAGATTTTGTTTACTTGTATCAGACTCAAGTATGTCATCTACTAAATCATGTGGCAAATCCAGCAAAATCACAAACACTAGATTTTAAAAAGTTGTTTTTTTTTTCTTTGCCTTGCTTTTTCTCAGTGAGTCAAGGTGCTCTCTGATGCAGTTATCCTGATTTAAGCTGGAAAAGGGATCAGTCTGATGTAGGACATAGGTATCATGGGTAAGCAAACAAATCCATAATCATCATCTTAATGACCAAATTTATTGAACACATTGTCTTTGCACATGCAAGCTAATGTATTATATTTTCATGTAACAGGTTCTCACTTCTCAAAGGCTGATAATAAAGACAATACGGAAACTTCTGCACATTGTCAGGAATCAGGACAAAGGAAAAGGAAGAGTAATGAGTCATTCCAAGAGAGTAAGTGCAATTTCTTTTAACTTACATTTTGTTTTAATGCACATCAGGAAGGAGGACTATGAACTCATTTGCACTGAGAGATGTCACAAATATTAAACAGTCAAACAGGTCATATTTCTAAATCATATTTTTTAAATGTAGCTCCTTTTTCAGTAGCATAATTACACTATACATAAATAGCAACAGCTGACTAATTCAAGACTTTAAGAATTCAGAATTTAAGTATTCAGATATTATGATTACACATGCAGTACTTTTGGTTTGCTTAAGTGAGCAGGACATGTTGAGCAATTGTGATTAGGTTTCATTTCTGTTACAGCAAACATCAAAAAACAAAGAAGTGACTTCGCATCAGACAGTAAGTCCAACCGTATGACTAAAATTTTATACCTCATTTTTCCATCAGAGTATAGTCCAATGTATTATGAAAAAATTCTGTAATAATTTCTTTGTTAACAATAATTTCTGAGAATAAAGCATAGTATCATTTCAACAACAGGTTTTATAATATTGATTATAAAAGATGTTTAACAAATGTTTACAGAGAGAAAACCTTTGATTTCTCTACTGTTTTGGCTTTTTATTTTTAGGCAGTCATTTTCAAATGAAACCAGGCGATAGCAAGGTAAATAAAATTGTATCTCACAAATACACTACATACATAGCAGATTATGAAATTTAAATTATGTTAGAAACAAAAAAAATAAATAAATTGTTGATAGACAGCTTCCCCTCTCACTGACAGGTTACAGTTGATTTTTAGCCTTAAACAGATGAAATGACAAATGAAATGAAAATTCTTAATTATTTGAATAATTAAGTTATTAATTCTTAGTTGTTAATCACTCACCCACATGTCATTCCAAACATGTAAGACCTTCATTTATCTTCAAAACACAAATTAAGATATTTTTGATGAAATCCGAGAGCTTTCTGAGCATCGTGGTACTCTCATGAATGGCGGCGGGTTTGGAATGATATGAGGGTGAGTAATTAATGACAGAATTTTCATTTTCTGATTAACTATATAGCACTGACATACACTGTTTGTAAACTTCATTGATTCGACTTCATTTCACATGAAATGAATACATTTAAATTGATTTGATTAAATATGAATATGACATATGAACAGCTCTTTTCTAATTTATCAGGGAAAAGGCAATAAGCATGGAGTGGTGGGGCTAGACCAATATGAAGACAAGAAAAGCTCCAAGCGGGAAAACATCCATCAACTCGTTGGTAGGCTTAATCTCTTGGGCAAGTACCACAGCAAACTAAAGTCACAAGCCTTTCTGCAAGTATCTGCACCTTCATTGCAGAGGCATGAACCTTGTGAGGAGAGTAACTTGGTTCAAAATTATATACAAAGACTCCTGATGGCAGATTACAGAGCAAGATACACCCCAGTAAAAGAAACACCCAGCGAGGTGTTCAACACACAAGGGACCATGGTGTTAGATACAGGAAAGACCAATGCTTTTGAGAAAATTTTCAAGAGGTCTGCACCTGAACAAACAAATGAACAGAGTAGACAGCCCATTCACCCAATGGACATTCAGATGATAGTGTACCTCTATGCAGATAATTTCCTTCGTCAGCTCATGGTAACAAAACTCTCACAGTGTCAGTATGCTCTGCCTCTGCTTGTGCCCAATCCATTCACCCAAGAGATTGAATTTCCCATGTGGACTTTCCGGCAAATCAAGAAAAGCTGGAAGTCACAGAAAAGAAATGTCAGCAAAAACCAGACAATCCACCAGGCTGAGACACCTATGATTGCATTTTATAGGTTTTCGGAAGTTTCTGCCTCCAAATCTGAATTAATGAACAGCCTGATCAATGAACGACATACCACATTCTTTCACAGACACTGTTGTGGAAGCAGCAAATCCCGCCTGTTGATGGATGGAGTGGTTGAGATTGCCTGGTACTGTCCGTCTGGAGATAAAAACGATAAATTCACAGACTGTGTTGCTTTCTGTAATCTTCATGGTGATGCTCAAGCTAATGAGACACAGTTAAAAATTCTGACTGAAGAGTCCTCAATAAATGTAGTGCTTTTGCCAAATCTTGATAAGAGTGACAAACGTATGGCAATGGTGGAAAAGCTCTACAGCAGCACAAAGCCTCTCATTTGCCTTCTGACTGAAGATGACTCAGGTGTTTCCAAGCTGCAGGAAGGCAAATATAGAATTGGCCTGAAACGAAGAAATAAATCAGATATATCTGAGGATCTTAGAAGAGCCATCAAAGAGTGCCTCTCAAAACCACTGTCAGTTTTTAAACTTCTGAATGTATGCAAACACAAAGGAATCAAAGTAGATGAGAATGATGACGACTGCAGGAGAGGGAAGGAGACAGCAGAGTGGATGGTGAAACTACTAGAGGGAAAGGAACTGTCCAAAATCAAAGAAACATTTCTGCCTTGTCAGGGAAAACTGTGGCACGACTGGTGTCTAAAGAACAAAGAACTACATCGACCTCAAGGGGATAACATTGAAATGCATGGTAGTCAAAAAATAACAGAAATGCACAAAATCCGTGAGCAGCAGAAAGCATTTGGCCTCAGTAATTTTATGAAGTTTTTTACTGAAAAGATTTATTCCAGAAATGCTGACGAGAAGATGTATTTCCTTAAATGGCTTGGGATCCTCCTGGATGAGTACACTTCAGAAGACCTCTCCATACTTCATCATAAATATGATGAAAAATGGTCAAAAGTGCTGGATTTGAAAAAGAAACATGATAAATCTGAACATCTCACAGCAGAACAATCAGAACTAGAGATACTCTCTGAGAAACTGAATTCCGCAACATTTGGCTTAGAGCATATACTTCGTGAAATTGGCCAGATATATGAATCAAATGTATCTGTGAAGAAAAATAAAAGATCTGGATGTAAACTAGATGTCAGTTCTCTGCCACGGACTGTTGCAGAGCTCATGATCTCCGAATACCCACTGGAACTGATGGACGGTGATGCTGCTCATGTGCCTCTGATTTGGGTTCAAGCGGTTTTAGATGAACTTATCAAAATCCTGGGAGACCAGAGAGTCTTTGTGTTGTCAGTTTTAGGGATTCAGAGCACTGGGAAATCCACCATGCTGAATGCCATGTTTGGACTGCAGTTTGCAGTCAGCGCTGGAAGGTGCACCAGAGGAGCCTTCATGCAGCTGGTCAAGGTGTCTGAAGAACTAAGAAAACAGTTAAACTTTGACTACATTCTTGTCGTAGACACTGAGGGTCTTCGAGCTCTAGAGTTGGCTGGGAGATCAACAAGAAATCATGATAATGAAATGGCAACGTTTGTTGTTGGTCTTGGAAATATGACTCTAATCAATATCTTTGGTGAGAATCCAGCTGAGATGCAGGACATCCTTCAGATTGTTGTTCAAGCCTTCCTGAGGATGAAGAAGGTACGACTGAACCCGAGCTGCATGTTTGTGCATCAGAACGTTGGAGATATCACAGCGAGCGAGAAGAACATGGTAGGGAAAAGGCGCTTACAGGAGAAACTAGATGAGATGACTCAACTAGCGGCTAAAGAAGAAGTCTGTGATGCAGAATGTTTCAGTGACGTCATTAAATTTGATATAAAGACTGATGTGAGGTACTTTGCCCAGCTCTGGGAGGGCAGCCCACCCATGGCACCACCCAATCCATATTACAGTGAAAATGTACAGGAGCTTAAGGGCAATATTCTTTCCCATGCCTCAAAAAGTAAGGGTGTCACACTGGCGCAATTCAGAGATCGAATTGGAGATCTCTGGAAAGCTCTTCTAAATGAAAACTTTGTTTTCAGCTTCAAAAATACTTTGGAAATTGTAACATACAGGAAATTGGAGGAGGAGTACGCAAAATGGACCTGGAGTCTCAGAAGTGCCATGTTGGAGATTGAAGACAAACTGCGCAACAGAATCAACAACAGGCAGCTGCATAAAATTGAGAGTAGAGAACTGGAAGAGGAAATGGCAAAGACCCTTGAAGAGGTGAAAAGCTTCATGAAACATTACTTTGAAGAACACAAGGAAAAGGAGATGCTGATTCAATGGAAACTGAAATTTCAAGAGAAAATCAAGCACCTTTATGGGGAGCTTGTAAGAGACGCAAAAACTAAATTAGAGAATTTAATCTATCAAAAGGAAGCTCTCACCAAACTGGATGGAGAGAAAACATTGCGTGAAAGAAGACTCCTAGAGAAGAGCAAAGAGCTTGCATTCAGTCTTAAACACAAGGTTCTTGATGAGAATGAGTTGAGAAAACTATTTGATTCAGTTTGGGAAAAGTGGGTCTCTGAGCTGACAGGAGATGTTCCACCTTTTAAAGAAATCAGTATAACACATGACATAATTACAATCCTAAACGAAATACATGAAGGAGCACTTGTGCGTGGCAGATTCAGTAAGTTTGAAAACATTGTTCAAGTGTCTGATTTCACCATATATGTAAATCCCATCAAAAAATCAAACAGAAATTCCATTAACACTCCACTGTTACCACCAGAAGAACAAGAGTCAATAAAACAACTGATCCACAATGTCTTTCGACAAACTGAGAACCGTGTGAAGTCGAAATCAGTTGCAAAAATTGGTTATAATTCAAGTTATATACAAGAAATTGCACAACTTGTAAAAGATAATGTTGGAGGACACAAGTGCATGTACACAAAATATGAATTCAAGAAAGAGTTCATTGTTGATTTGACACTTTATATGTGCAAACAGGCAGGTATGAGTTTCGCAGAGCTTCATCAGGTTTTCAGAGAGGCTAATGATCCCTGGATTTATTTAGAGAAGAAGAAACCAGAATACTACAGCGTCTTCAAAGGATTCTGCGAAGGTGCAACATCTGCTGCAGTATTTGGAGCCTTGATTTGTAGTGAGCTGAAAAACCCCATTCTCGAGAGTGTCTACAACAAGACTGCAAATGATCTAGCAGGAGAGATGCGGACAAATATTCCAGCTTTCAAAGGCAACAGGTCAAACTTGGAGAAACATATTCTGAAAGCACTAGCAGAGGAGGAGGACTTTTATAAATTCATGAAGTACATTCATCATCCCAGGGACCACTTTGAAGATTTCATCCAGTGTGAAGCAAAAGCATACATAACAGAGGGTAACTCCTCAACTCTTGCAATGATTAAGGGGAACATCAGACACAAGGAGCAATGTGTCATCACGGCTGCTGAAAGAGCAACAGCTGAAGTCCTAAGTACAGGTGGAGATGCAAATTTGTGGCTGGATATATTCTCAGACTGTCTGAAAGATGAGCTTGAATACAATAAAGAACATCTCACTGGTAACTGCTGTCAGGACATCACTGATTTTGAACTTCTAGAGGAGGTTGTGAAAAGAGAACTTCGTCCCATAATAGAAGAGCTGAACAGATACTTCACAAATCTCTCTGATATTGAAATGAAAATGTTCTGGATACCACCAGATGAGATTTTGATTGAACATTTCTGCCAATGCTGCTGGGTTCAATGTCCCTTCTGTAAAGTTGTCTGTGTTAACACAATGGAGGACCATCCTGGAGATCATATTGCTCCCTTCCATCGTAACTGTGGAATGAAAGGGATGATTTACAGAGGTACAACTAACCTTTGCTTGGACTTCTGCACGTCTTCAGTGGCAAGTGACACACAGTCCTTTTTCCCAAAACGTAACTCAGATGAAACAGTTTTATGGAAGGAATACAGAACAGCAGGTCCAGATTTGGCAAACTGGTCCATCACACCTGATCTCTCAGAGCTGCCATACTGGAAGTGGTTTGTATGTCGATTCCAGGCTGATTTGGAAAAGTACTATAACAAAACTTTCAGTGGTTGTGGTACGATTCCAAATGAATGGAGATTGTACACAAAAGAGCAAGCTATGGAGAGTTTGGAGAAATACCTGTAAAATTAATCGGTACCTTAAGTTTTTAAATAAACTCAAAGAGGAACCTGTAAAGCCTGGAGCTTATTGCCAATCAGTTTTATTTTTTTCACCACTTACAGGCCTTTTCATAAAAGATTTCATTATAATTAATATTTTGTAAGATTTTTAATTATTTTTTTTCAGAAATTATTATATATACCATTAGCTGACTTTGATGTTAAGGGGTTTTTGATTGGTATTTTAATGTTTTTTTTTTCTTCTCCTTTTTAGTTAAGTCATATGAAAAATGTTTTGTCTACATTTTGTAACTGTAGCTTTTACTGACATTGTTACCTGTACCGTCCAACACAATATTAGTATCACAATGAAATGACTGTATACTGCACTGTTTACTTCAGTAATTGTAATAAAGATTTTATGGTATGGTATCTTCTTAGAGTAAATTATTTACAGGCCAAAAAAAATTTAAGGTAAGAAAGTATAATTTCAGGTTTGTCTTATAATTGTTTGCACACCATACAGGGTTTTATTTATTTATTTATTTATTTATTTTGCTATACTAATTGGCTGACTGAACATCTTGTTGAAATTATTTTGTCTTACTTGTAGATTATCTTAAAACTTCTGATTAGAAAAATAGTCCATTACAAAGTCTAAAGTCCTCCGAGACCACTGTTGTAACCAGTCATTACCAGAAGAGGACAGCATTAAATCATAAAAAAATAAGAATGAAGAAAGTCAGTAACATAATCACAGCACACAGATTACAGCAGTATTCATATTTTTATTGCATTAGAGATGAATGACAGTTGAATTGTTTATAATTAAGAAATTTCCATAAGTGTATCGTGTGAACATAGAGGTATTTTCAGTTTAATTAAACTTCTGTAGTAAGTTAGATGTTTACATTTTATATACAGGAGTAGGTTATTCAGTGACAAGAAATAATTATTACCTACATTAATGAGGTACTTCATTAAAACAAGCACACCACCAATAAATAGCCACAAAGTAGGGCCTAAAACCTGAACAGTGCAAAATGTATATATAGATCATCATCTACATGGAATATTACATCACCATTATTCATGAGAAAGTTTCTGAACAGCTCATAATATGGTTTGATTAAAGAATGATCTGTGATCTTGTTACATATGAGGGGGCTCTGGCGAGATTTGTCAGAGTTTTGCGTCTTGGTGGATTCTCAGCTAGTCTCCGTGCATCTTCCTCTTCCTCTCTCCAGAGCTCACGCTTTTTCCTCTCTAACTCCTCCTTATCTTCATAATTCTCCTCCAGCTCTCTCTCCTTTCGTGCAATCTCTTCCTGTCTCTCCTCCAAAATCTTCTCTTGTTTTTCACGTATCTTTCTCTCTGAGTTTGGGTAAAACGACGTTGTGTAGCAGCTTCTGCCATTGATGGCCACCAAGGTATCGATCTTCTCCAGAAGTTTGGTCACTTGCTCAAAATTTCCCGTGTTCTTGTTATTGAACAACACAAATCCACCACTGCATGTGCGGATAAAGTCTCTGAGGTCTTTGTCTGAGCTGGCAATCACATCATTTGGCATTTTCCCCTCTAGTCGATCTCCGTGTGTGAACAGAACAACCGTGTAATTCCAAACATTCTTCCCAAACATGTTCTGGATTAATTTATGCATGTTCTTGTCCTCATTGGTTAAGTTTCCCACCGGCTGAACCAGCAGAAACACATGTGCTCCTGGTTTATAGAGCGAGACAGATTTCATGATCTCCCTGATGACCTCCTTCTCCATTCGATTGATCTTATTCAGTCCTGGCGTGTCGATTATGGCCACAGGTCGGCCGTTGATGTTTCCAGATGCTCTTTCACAGATCTGTGTGACTCTGCTCAGCTGCATGTCTGTGTTGAAGATGTTGCATCTGAGGATGGTGTTTCCAGATGAGCTTTTTCCAGACCCTCTAGCCCCCAGTAACATGATGCGCAATTCCTCTGTCTCAGCTTCAGCTGGAAAAAGATCATGCACATAATACGGTATGTTGAAATTTTAAATTTGGTAGCAGAAGATATTGAGGGATAGTTCCAAAAAAAAAAAAAATTACTCATGTCTTTACAAATCTGATATATATATATATATATATATATATATATATATATACAGTGGTGTGAAAAATTGTTTGCCCCCTTCCTGATTTTTTATTTTTTTGCATATTTGTCACACTTTAATGTTTCAGATCATCAAACAAATTTAAATATTAATCAAATATAACACAAGTAAACACAACATGCAGTTTTTAAATGAAGGTTTTTTTTTTTATGAACGGAAGACAAAATCCAAACCCACATGGCCCTGTGTGGAAAAAGTGTTCAAAGGCTCGTCTCAGTTTTGCCAGAAAACATCTTGATGATCCCCAAGACTTTTGGGAAAATCTGTGGACTGACGAGACAAAAGTTGAACTTTTTGGAAGGTGTGTGTCGCATTACATCTGGCGTAAAAGTAACACAGCATTTCAGAAAAAGAACATCATACCAACAGTAAAATATGGTGGTGGTAGTGTGATGGTCTGGGGCTGTTTTGCTGCTTCAGGACCTGGAAGACTTGCTGTGATAAATGGAACCATGAATTCTGCTGTCTACCAAAAAATCCTGAAGGACAATGTCCGGCCATCTGTTTGTGATCCTCAAGCTGAAGCGAAATTGGGTTCTGCAGCAGGACAATGATCCAAAACACACCAGCAAGTCCACCTCTGAATGGCTGAAGAAAAACAAAATGAAGACTTTGGAGTGGCCTAGTCAAAGTCCTGACCTGAATCCTATTGAGATGCTGTGGCATGACCTTAAAAAGGTGGTTCATGCTCGAAAACTCTCCGATGTGGCTGAATTACAACAATTCTGCAAAGATGAGTGGGCCAAAATTCCTCCACAGTGCTGTAACAGACTCATTGCAAGTTATCGCAAACGCTTGACTGCAGTTGTTGCTGATAAGGGTAGCCCAACCAGTTATTAGGTTTAGGGGGCAAGCACTTTTTCACACAGGGCCATGTGGGTTTGGATTTTGCTTTCCCTTCATAATAAAAAACTTCATTTAAAAATTGCATGTTGTGTTTACTTGTAATCTTTGTTAATCTTTGATTAATATTTAAATTTGTTTGATGATCTGAAACATTAAAGTGTGACAAACATGCAAAAAAATAAAAAATCAGGAAGGGGGCAAACAATTTTTCACACCACTGTGTGTATATATATATATATATATATATATATATATGTATATTTTGGATTGTTTTTTTTTGTTTGTTTTTTATAACATTTTATTTTATTTTTGTTTGAGTATGTTCCATGGAAGAAAGTAAGTTATACAGGTTGGAATGACAAGAATATTCCTTTAAAAGGATGGTTCACCACAACATAAAAATTCTGTCATTATTTTCTTGTTCACATATAATTCCAAACTTGTATGTCTGCATTTTTTTTTTTTTTTTGTTCATACTATGGAAGTCAATGGGATACAGGTTTGGAACTACACGAGGTTATGTGATTTAATGACAAGTATATGATGTGATTTAAGTGATTGAGTTATACCATCTTCCCATCCCCAAGAGGTCTCCAGAATACTGGCTGAAATCCTCATGCTTCACACTTGTGTAGTTCACATTGTTTACTGATTTAATTCAATGTCAAACACTATCTCTGCACCCAAATGTATATACTTTTGTACCTGTTTTAAATAGCTCATGCAAAACATTGAATCTGAAGGTCAAAGAACATAAAAGTTAAAGGACTGGAAACTGCATAACTTACTGTTTTAGAAGTAAGCACTTAATCAAATTCATTAGACTATGAGAGAATATGAATTCAGTTTCAAACCTAAATGAGCAGATTCACTGTCTACTTTCTACATAAGCAGCTGCCTTGTAAGGGAGCATCCTAACCAAAATTCACCAATCAATAGCATATTGCTAAGCTAATGACTTAATATATTGCATAAAAATAAATAAATTGCATAAAAGATAAAGCATAAAAATACACAAGACTCTCAAATGTACTGTTCTCTCTCTAGTGTACTGTGTACATTAGAGTTCATTGTATTACATTCTTCAATCTTTAGGATTTGCTGAAAGAGTTTTGTCAGAGTTTTGTCAGTAATGTTCTTTTACCTGAAATGCAGTCATGTTCTTATGCCCAAAAACCGTTTGGAAAAGCACATATGACTTTGTAAAACCTTGTTACTATAAATTCTGAGCATTCTTGGTATTCAGATCTGATGAGTTTGTTTCTTTATCTTGTTTCTGTTCTCTTGGCATTTTGTGTTTTGTATTTACAGCTCAGATTGGAGTGATTTCATGTGCAATGGCTATTGTCTACTTCTCTAGACTCAAACAACTCAAGCACTAGCAGACAGTAGACCTTCTGAACCTGCTTAGTACATTGATTTATTTATATTTAGTGCCAGTGGCAAATAATATCACACTTACCATTCAAGGAGGGTGATTTTGAGTTTGCTTTTAAGTCTTGAATATCTAAACCAGATAAAGCCAGGTAATTAATTGATTTATTAATAATATATACAACTAATAAGAAGAAGAATAAAATAATATTAAATTTAATTAATATAAATCTCACAATTTATTTAACTTACCATGCAAAGTTGGTGATTTTGAATTTGTTCTTACATTTTCATATAGTTCATCAATCTCAGCTATGGAAGATATTGAAGACATTGAATTTTACCTTAATGTCTTTCTATTAAAGAGCAGAATTTTAGAATTATACGATATGATTTGAATGAATGGATTCAGATATAATGAATCAGTAACTCACAGCCCAGTGATGAGTCCAGTTCAAATGTTTCTTTCTCTATTTCAGCCTTCAGACTGTCCCACAGCTTCTCTTCTGAAGTCATTGCTCTGGTTTATAGAAAAGAACCCAAGGAATGAAACGTCTGACCTCAATATTTGAGACTCAACTCCTCACTTAATCAGTTTAGTCTCTAAACTATATATATATATATAAATAAATATATATGTAGATATTTATAAAGATTTAAATATAAAGATGTATTAAAGAAAATACTCACAGTGGTCAGAGCTGATGTTTATGATTCTGTATCCACAGACAGAGTATAAAGTTCTTGAATCTGAGTTCCTTTACCACTGTGAATGACTGAGAATCCTGTTTAACCAGTGTCTTTAAGGGTTGCACAAGCCCAATGAGACATCTTCTATCCGTCTTCTAACAGGCATTTAGATGATAAGAACTAAACATCTTTCAGATACGCAAACAATTTAAGTAGTTTCAAGCATGAAGACAAATGTTAGGGTTACTCATAGAGTATGTTCTTTAGTATTTCATCCAGTCAGACACTTCCGCTGTTATCTAGCATGTTTCTCAGGTATGCTGAGCAAACGTGAGTGGCGTGAGCTTTTTATATATAGAGAGAAAGAGAGAGAGAGAAAGAAATGACATAATTGTCAGTTGAATTCAAAGATTATTTCTCCTTGCGACTATGAATATTGCTCAAAACAGTTTCCTGGTTATTGAAATATACAACCCCAATTCCAGAAAAGTTGGGACATTTTGTGAAATGCCATAAAATTAAGAATATGTTATTTGTTCATTCTCTTTAACCTTTATTTAATTGATTAAAGTACAAAGAAAAAAAAAATCCAATGTTTTCACTGGCCAACTTAATTTTATTTTGTAAATATAAACAAACTTTAATTTTGATGGCCACAACACACTCCAAAAAAAGTTGGGACAGAGGTAAGTTTACGACTGTGTCAAATCACCTTTCCTTTTAATTACACATTTTAATCATCTGGGAATTAAGGATGCTAATTTTTTAAAATTTTGCAAGCAAAATTTTTGCTCAGTCACACTTGATACAAGACTTTAGCTGCTCAACAGTCCATAGTCATTGTTGTCTGATTCTCCTTTTCATGATGGGCCATACATTTTCAATAGGAGACTGATCTGCTGGCCAGACAGTCACATCCACATGTGTCTACGAAACCACGCTGTTGTAGCACATGCAGAATGAGACCTGGCATTGTCTTGATCTAATAACTATGGACTTCCCACGAAAGATGTCATCTTGATGGCAGTATATGTCTCTGTACAATCCCAATATATGCCTCCACGTCAATGGTATCTTCACACATATGCCAGTCACCCATACCGTTTGCACTGATGCACCCCCATAACATGACAAATGTTTGCTTTTGCACCTGTCTCTGATTGAAGTCTGGATGGTCTCTTTCATCTTTGGGAATTACAATTTAATGTCCATTTTCCCCAAACACAAGCTGAAATGTGGACTCATCTGACCACACATTTTCACTGTCTTTTGGACAATCTAAGATGAGCTCTGGCCCAGAAAACTCTCTGGCATCTCTGCCTAGAATTGATGTATAGTTTTCTCCTTGTGTAACAGAGATTCACATTGCATTTCTTGATGCAGCTGCAGACTGTGTTAAAAGACAACAGTTTTCCATAGTACTCCTGAGCCCATGTGGCTATATTTCACACAGCAGCATGACAGGTTCTCTTGCAATGCCATCTGAGGGCTCAAAGGTCATGCACGCTCAACTAAGGTTTCCTGCCTTGCCCTACACGTACTGAGATTTCTCTGGATTCCCTGAATCTTTTCACAAAATTTTGTATGGTAGTTGGTGAAAGACCTAAATTCTTTGCAATTTTTTCATTGAGAAATGTGGTTTTTGATTTGCCTGACAATTCTCTCATGAAATTTGGCACAAAGTGGTGAGCCACTATCCAGGTTTGCTGGCAAAGACAGGATGCTCCATATAAACTCAATCATGATACCCTGACCTATTACCAGTTCATCTGCTTATTGTGGATTGTTTCAAAACAGTTTAACTTGGATATTCTATAACCTTTTCACTTTTATTATCCCTCTGTCCCAACTTTTGTGGAGTGTGTTGCGGCCATCAAAATGAAAATAAAAATGTTTATATTTACAAAATACATTTAAGTTGGTCAGTGAAAACATTGGATATCCTTTAATTGTACCTTTGTCAGTTAAATGAAGGTTAAAGACAGTTAACAAACCACATATTCTTGATTTTATTGCATTTTACAAAATGTCCCAACTTTTCTAGAATTGGGGTTGTAGTTATAGAGTAAAATTATGAAGTTTTTAAATATTCACATAGCAAGTTGAATGCCAAACAGTCCTATTTAGAGGTTTTTATATGACTGTGTTAAGTATTTCATCTTGTGGTGTGTCAGGATGCGATGTGTGGCTTGTTTTCAGGAAGTACATACTGAGATAACACCTGTGAGCCCATGAACAGAAAAAAAAATAAATACATAAAAAAAATACCTTCAACCGGTGTTATCTGATTGCCATCTGTTGCTATTTTCAAAATGTGTTTTTCATTCAAATTCAATTCAGAGCTATGCATGTATATAATATTTAATAATGCTAACCAAACAAATATCCCTATAAGCACAGCCCTAAAAAATTATAAAATAATAATGGATTAGTTTTTAGTACATATTTGTGAGTCTGTTTGTTTCCTCTCAACACTGTTATTATGTTAAATAAAATGTAAGACTGTGAGTTACTTTGGAAGAATTTAATGGTAAAATAACAGTTTGACAAACTGCTGAATGCTTCTTTCAGCACATTAGTGTCCTTTTCATGACCCTCTGAATGGTACAGTACATTACAGTAGATACTTTACATGCAGTTGAGTATATTCCTGTTGACCAGTGGAGGGCAGTGGTGACACAGGAAAAGCCTCATGATGTGGAAATAACCTTAGCATGTAGTCAAACCACTGTGTTACTCTACACTCTGGTATGTAAACATACACCTCAAGAGGTTCGAAAGAGAGAATGTCAGACAGAAGGAAATGAGCCATCTAACAGAAACAGAAGAAGGAGGAGAAAAACACCATAGTTGTTTTATAGTTATTGGAATCTGGCCAGAACAATGATTTGAGTTTCTGTTTCTAAATGAAACCATTTAATGTATTTTTCAGCATTAACACTTTTATCCTGAATAAAATTAATTTTTCCACTAGTGTTTTAAATATCATAGAGAACGTAGAGATAATATATGCTTCATTTTTTTTCTCAGTTCAGTCAGTGAAAATAAGCAGATAAGTAGCAAATATTATCTGAGCAAATAAGTTCAAGTAATAATACCTGACCGAATTTGAAAAGGCTTTTCTTGTCACATTAATTCTTTTGTCACTTAATAATAGTGACCTTTAAATTTATATCAGATTAAATAAATTTTATGTATTTTTATTGATGCTGGATTTGTGGTGCAGTAATTCATCTAGACTGCAGGGTAAATTTACTTCTCACAATCATATAAAAACTTTGCTGTGTGAATATTTAAAAACTTCCTAATTTTACTCAATAACCCCATTTTTAAAAGCAGGGAATATTTTGAGCAATATTTATAGTTGCAAAGAGCAATTATTTAAGGCAGTATAGCTGAACAATTAAAACTTAAAAATTTTGGCTGCTTCCACAATATTTTTCGAATTCAGTTGACAATTTTTCAGATGTCAAAGTTTCTTTTTCAGAGGTATTTCTATACTCTTATTCAACTTTTCTTTTGTTCAGGCATTATAGTGATTTAATTTAAATGTACAAAATTCAGACTTCATTTAGTATTTGACATTAATGACAAAACCTTTAAAGTGGACTAAATGATATTGGGTATATCAATTTCAAAAATAATCCCTAAGCAAAATCTTATAGTCATTGGGCAGGTGTGTTATAATGTGCGGACACATCTTTTCATACATCAGCCACTAAAAACAATCATTTTACTCAGTCAAAGGAAGAAAAACAAAAAAATACATCAGTCGAAGGCATTGGTAGCCTAGTCAATTTCTAACTTAATGTAGAAGGAAAAATACATACAGTGTCACACAAGAATCACATATAGAATCACCCAAGTTTTGTCAAATAATTGTTAGAGTTTCTAGGTGGAAGACTTTCGGCCTGACGAGTGCCGTTTGGCTAGACTGATTTTTTGCTTGGCTGGATTCTCAGCCTTTTTTCTTGCATCATCTTCTTCCATTCTCCAGAGTTCCCGCTTTTTTCTCTCCACCTCTTGCTCAGTTTTACAGTATATCACCAGCTCTCTCTCCTTCTGTGCAATGTTCTCCTTTCTCTTCTCTAAAATCTTCTCCATTTTCTTCCTGATTTTCCTCTCTGAGGCCGGGTAAAAAGACAATGTGTAGCAGCTCTTTCCATTGATGGCCACGAGGGTCTCGACTTTCTTCAAGAGTTCTGTCACAGGCTCATAGTTTGTTGTGTCCTTGTTATTGAAGAACAGGAACCCACCACTGCACTTATGAATGAAGTCGTGGAGCTCCTTGTCCGAGCATGCGATGACGTCATTTGCCACCTTTCCCTCCAGACGATCTCCATGAGTGAACACAATGATGGTGTACTTCCAGATACTCTCCCCAAACATGCTCTCGATGAGTTTATGCATGCTCTTGTCATCGTTAGTTAAGTTCCCAATAGGCATAACCAGCAGAAACACATGTGGTCCTGGAGTATACAGAGAGATGGACTTTAGGATCTCTCGAGTCGCTTCCTTCTCTGTGCGGCTGTTCAGTCCCGGCGTGTCGATTATGGCCACGGGCCGGCCGTTGATGTTTCCAGACGCTCTTTCACAGAACTGTGTGACTCTGCTCAGCTGCATGTCCGATTTAAAAGAGTTGCACCTGAGGATGGTGTTTCCGGTGGAGCTTTTTCCAGACCCTCTCGCTCCCAGTAACATGATGCACAATTCCTCTGCCACAATCATGAAATATCAAGGTTTTAATCACACAAAAAAGAGTTTAAAATAACTGTTTAACCCTCATATTCAGTCCATGGTTGTTTTAATAGCTTGAAAAATTTAATTAAAGTGACACTACATGATGTTTCCAAATCTTATGTGATCTGATTATGACAAATGCTTAATATGCTTGATAAAATGCTTTAGTCATCCTTCATGACAAATGTTAAATTACATATTTAATGGGGGGGGGGGGGGGGGGGGGGGGATATTTTTGTTCTTTTTAGGGTATTTTCCCTGGTGTTCCTGCCTACAATAAATTACATGTAAATCTCTCATTATGTTATATTATCACCAAATCTTGGATTCAATACTTTTGTCGACTTGTTTTCTTTCAGTTAGCACAGGTTTTTGGAAGTGATTAATTGTAGGCCTCATTGACCAGAGCTTATGCACAAGTTTTTGAGTGAACATTGTCAAAATTACCCATATATATATATATATATATATATATATATATATATATATGTATATATATATATATATATATATATATTTTTTTTTTTTTTTTTTTTTTTTTTACTCAAAATCTGAGGTGCATAAGCTCAGATCATTGAGGCCTACGAACAATTATTTCTAAAAAATAAATATAAAACCTGTGCTAACTGAATGAAAACAAGTTGACATAAAAATCAAATCTAAGATTTGCTGACAATATAGCATTATGAGAGATCTACAAGCAATTTTTAAAAAGCTGATCATTTTTGAACTGGAAATTAGTTACAGGATTTTCAGGGTTAAAAAAGTTTAGATTTGTAAGAATGCCATAAAATATCTCACCATGTTCATTTGTTGATGCAGTTAAATTGGTTTCCTCTACATTCGGCAAATTTTCATACAATATTTCATGTGTTGCATCTGTGAATAAAGTTACTGCTTGAGTCTAAATAAGACATGATTTTATATTGACAGGCCATTTGCTGTTTAATCTTCAAGAAATTTTGTAATTAAAAAGACATTGATCTTCCTTATCTGATAGTCATTGACAGTTAAAATACTGTATGGAATAGTTACTATATTAGTTTGGCTTTTTGAGATGTCATAAGATAAACAGATTAATTTGTATAATTCATTGTGACTCACAGCTGGTTGATGAATCCAATGCAGAATCATTTTCATCTTCCTCAGAGTCATCTATCTCTTCATCTGACTTCTTACTGTCCATCTTATCATGAAGAGTCATTATTTTCTGTTGTAAAAAGAAGAGATTTTCAAGCATCACACTGCAGAATATCATTAGTATTTTTGCCTTGTTTTCCAGTAAAAATATTATTGCACTAATCTAATTTTAAGCATAAAATTCACTAACTTTCGTAAGATGCTTAAAACAAGCAAAAGATCCCTGATCTGTTATTTATGAAAAGTTTAGTTTCACTCTGTTTATTCTGCATCATCAAAGTATAACATCAAGGAGAAAAGAAAATGACTTACCAGAGTTGATGAAGTTTAGAGTTTTAAACCTGTTCATTTATAATACATAGATGCAGAGATCAGCACTGACACACTTGCGTGGGAAGAAAAGTCTCTAGGAAATATGCTTGTTTCTTCTGTGCAATGAAGAGTTTTTCTGTTTGAAGGTAGGTGTAATGTAATCCACACAGGTTTTGACTTCAGGTAGAGGGCTGGTCTTGTTGAAAGATGCGATCACGTCATTCGACAAGGGTTTCATTGAGGCACAGGACTAGTTCAACATGTTAGTCAAGTATATAGAGTTTGTTTGACATGTCCATGTTCTGTTCCAATGAAAAATGCGCCTCCAGCCTTGATAATCTAATATTCTTTAACAGTTATTGTGACCATTGACTATCTATCTATCTATCTATCTATCTATCTATCTATCTATCTATCTATCTATCTATCTATTCTAAGGATAATCCCTTGAGTATATTAAAATCTGTTTATTTAAAGTGATTTGTTTGTTTGTAGGGCAGTGTAACAGCAATGACTGTTTTCTTTCCTCTTGACACAGCCCAGCTCAGGCTGCAAGGTAAAAAGTGAAACACATGAGTTTATTTTCCTGCTGAGTTTTGCATTTGTTAGTGTTTTAAAATATGTGACCACATGTCTTTCTGTTTCTGTGCAGTTGATGACAAGCGTAAAGCCAAATCTACCCCAGACATTCTGTCAGAGATCATCAAGGAGGAGGGCCTGTAAGTTATTTCACATGTGGCGCTTTGTTTTGTTATCTTTTTCATTTCAAGTTGCAAACATATTCATGTTTTTTAATTCTCTCTCTCCAGGTTAGCTCCATATAGAGGCTGGTTTCCAGTGATCTGTAGCCTCTGTTGCTCAAACTTCGTCTACTTCTATTGTTTCCATAGTCTGAAGGCCACCTGGCTGCAAGGTCAGAGGTCAACGCCAGGACGAGACTTCATAATTGGCTTTGCTGCAGGTTTGCTTATTTGAAAAACATGAAATGATCAAAAATACAATAGTTTCTTTCATATATATTTTGTGCAACCAGTTATTTTAACAGAAATGTTGTATGAAAGTACTATTTGTGCTTCCGATACACGTGTGGGAAAGCACAATTTCCCTTAATAATACAGTTTCTCTTTTCCATTTCGTTTGAGTAAAAACAATAATAAAGATTAATTAATAAGAATAATTTATAATAGAATTAAAAAAAAAAATTGCTGCTTGTTAATACAAAGACCTGTATGCGTTTTTTTTTTTTTTTTTTTTTCTTGTGGAAATCATTATATGCTACCAATCAAAAGTTTGGGGGTAAGTAAGATTTAAAAAAAAAAAAAAAATGAAAAGAAAAGAAAAGAAAAGAAAAAGAAATCAATCGATTTATTTAGCAATGATGTGTTAAATTTATCATAAGTGAATCCTTCAAAAATGTATAATGATTTCCACAAAAACATTAAGCATCAAAAACTTTTTCAACATTAACAATAAAAAAAAAAAAAAATTATTAAATGGATACTTTACCCAAAAATTTTGTCATAATTTACTTACCTTCGAGTTGTTCCAAATCTGTAAGATTTTTCTTTTTTTAATCTTTTGAACACAAAGATATTTTGAAGAATGTTGGTAACCAAGCATTTGCTGGTCCCCATTTTATGGTGGCCCAGTAGTGCACAACACAACAAAATCGCCACAACACAATGCATAGGACTAACTTCATTGTGTTGCGACTTGTTTCCATTGTTTTGTGGCTTGTTTCTGTTGTGTTGTGCTAATTTCGTTGTTTTGTGGCTTGTTTCCATTGTGTTGTGGTAATTTTGTTGTGTTGCAGCTTGTTTCTGTTGTGTTGTGGATAGGGCTGTGCAATTAATCGAATTTGATTATCATGCGCATCTCGTCTGTAAAGCCGGTTCCGTGATTAGCAGTAAATCACCATCACCTGCTTTCAGATGGAGCGGCAGTTAATACACAGAGCCATAGTTCACTGACAAGCTAGGCAATATCGCATTCATAATTGCAGACGAATCGCTTTTGATTTTGAATGCGATATTGCCTAGAATGTCAGTGAACTACGGCTCTGTGTAGTAAATGCCTCTCCATCTGAAAACAGGTGATGGCGTTTTACTGCTAATCACGGAACCGGCTTTACTGATGAGATGCGCATGATAATCTAATTCGATTAATTGCACAGCCCTAGTTGTGAAGATTTGTTGTGTTGTGCACTACTGGGCCACTGTACCATTGACTTCCATAGTATTTTTTTCCATACTATGGAAGTCAATGGCTACCAGCAATTGTTCGGTTACCTACATTTTTCAAAAAAAAAAAAAAAAAAAAAAATAATATATATATATATATATATATATATATATATATATATATATATATATATATATATGTCCTAAACTTTTCTGTCTACCTTTAGGTGTAGTGAATGTTTTTGTGACCACTCCACTCTGGATTGTCAATACCAGACTGAAACCGCAGGGGGCGAAATTCAGAAATGAAGACATACAGCCCACACACTACAATGGAGTTATTGGTAATTTTAAAAGACATTGTACATGATCTTCATTTCATTGCCTTTAATTAAACTGTGTGTCCAGTGGTGATATAAGGTGATCTGTCTCTCTTTAGATGCGTTTGTACAGATCATGCAGCAGGAAGTAGTGGGTGCGTTATGGAACGGGACGTTTCCCTCCCTGCTGCTGGTGCTCAATCCAGCTGTGCAGTTCATGATCTATGAGGGTCTGAAGAGGCAGCTCATGAGGGGCATCCACAGAGAGGTCCGAGCAGACTGCTGATCCAAGAACAGTTTTTAGGGTTTATAATTTACTAAAATTCATAGTAAGGTACATTTACAATATTAAAGCTAATATAGGAATGTAAAAACTTTTAATTATCTTCATTTAGAGGCATTTCTCTGCATACTCAATTATGACAACATATGAATAAACAGACAAGTTTATTCACAAGATCTCTGTTGCCTGGGAAACAGTAACTACAGCATTCTGATATTAAAGAGCATGCAGATGACGATTCGCTCATTTAGATCAGCGTTCATGTGCAAGCATCTGTCGAGTATGAGTAAACGACCCCACATGTGGCTGTAAACGTGCATTGTTACTATAGCAACATAGAAATATGATTATGTAACTCCTTGGTAACCGTGGATGATGTCACAGTCCATTGAAGTTTAAATTAGAACATTTTGGTTTGACATTTAATGTGCGGTTTCCTCTGTTAACAGCATGAATGAGTTTTCAATGTGTTAATTTATCTACATATTCAAGTTTCTTCATCCAAAAACCTACATTCTAGCATGTCATTTCAAACCACTTTATTCCTTCTGTGCACTTTTCCAAGTAACAAAAGAATAGTGACCACAGTCTACATGTAGTATCTGTAATGTAGAATTGTACGCTATATTTATGTTATATAAGTCTAAAGATTATGATAGCTTAATGTGAGGAACTGTCTTGCTCTCCATTATAATTGTAAAACTTAATCGCGCTCGCACATATTCACACTTACACAAAAGTTGGTGTTTGGTGTCATTGACATCAGGCGTGAGTAAATAAAAGGTGCTTTCGCACCACATAGTTCTAGGAACTAGCCAGAATGCTGGTTCCTATATAACCAATTTCTCCCTCTGGCCATGTTCCTGGTTGCATTTAGGAACTCTGAAACGGCCGACAGCGACGTCTTTATTCTAGCGATGGTAGAAACTAACCTTTTCGAAGCTTTGAATCAATTGAACCAATTGCTTCTCAAAACAATTAACTGTTTCGAAGCGCTTGAAGCACCACAAGCTAGTGATGCCTGCTGGTCAAAAGTGTGTAAATGCAACAAAAACTCAGGTTAAAAATGCTTAAACAAATTTTAAAAACCCATTGCAAATGTTTTATTGAAAGTATAATACATTAAATGCAATAAAAATAATAATATACCATAAATATTAATGTAAATATGAAGTGTCTGTATAATATGTGTTTTTTAAAATATGTGTTATTTTATTTTGCAGGGCTTGTTTTGTTTGTTTTATGGAGAGCTTGTATATAGAGGCCAGTAAGAGGCTATTAACTACTTCTCATCCTTTTAATTACACAAATTTCTCGTTAAAAATGTCTACAAATTGATGAAATGATTCGAGATCAGGTGAAAACCATAGACGCTGGTTCAATGGTTAGCCGCTGTGGGGGCGATCTCAATGAACTCGCATGATTCACGGGTTCATGATTCATCGCCCCCAATGGCAAACCATTGAAATTTCGAAACAGTTATGACACAGTGAAACCTCGTTTACTGTAATCACATGACTTTGGCAGTTTGATATGCGTTCTGAACCACTTTGATTCACAAAGGTTTCAAAGCTTCACGAAGCAATGCTTTGAAAACGCCCATCACTACTTTATTCGCGGCATTTACAAATGTCAGCAACCAGTGACTGGAGGACGCCGTGATCAGAGCTGTTTTTGTTGTGTGTTGTGTGTTTTGTGGTAATGTAGATGGAATGTAAACGCACAATTTACACGATTGAAAGAGCATGAAAATTTGACTAAATCTCCTATGACTGCTTGCAATGTTATCATAGAGGAAACACAGACTCTTCGTTGTTTAACTTGACTATTTTTCACTATATTTCTGTTTGATTGTTTACAGCTCTCCTCAGTGGAGGTGTTTCTTATTGGAGCCATTTCCAAGGCCGTTGCAACCACTATAACCTACCCTCTACAGACAGTTCAGTCTGTTCTATGGGTAAGACCAGAATACATTTGGTTTATATTTGCCCAAGCAGCTCATATTGTGCGTATTAAATTATTGGTTCTCAACTGGTTTTGTTTCAGAACCTGATTTCTTATATAAAATAGTTCAGAACTTTGGGGTCAGTAAGAAAGACATTTTGAAAGAAATTAATAGTTTATTTGAAAGGAACAACATTCAAATGTTTGGGACCAGTACAAAAAAAAAAAAAAAATCTACATTGTTGCAATTTCTATTAATCAAAGAATCTGTATCACAGATTCAACAAAAAATATTAGGCAGAGCAACTGTTTTCAACATCAATAATAATAATAAATGTTTCTTGAGCAGCAAATCAGCATATTAGAGTGATTTCTGAAGGATCATGTGACACTGAAAACTGGAGTGATGATGCTGAAAATTTAGCTTTGCATCACAGGAATAAACTACATTTAAAATGTATTAAAACAGAACAGTAATAAAAAGTGTGTCATGTTACTGAATCACAGATGAATTTGCACCAGAAAACTATACAGATTGGACACAGGACCACTTATCTCAAAACCAATAGATAAGTAAGGGAAGAGTTTTTTTCTCCCTTTTAAGAGTTGATATTTATTTATTTATTTATTTATTTTTTGCTCTCTAAACTATGCATAGTTATATGGTTAGTTTTATTTATTTTTTATTTTATTTTATTTTTTTTTTTTGCATTTGCATTTGCATTTGCATCCATCAGCTCAGAACCGTTGTGTTAGATGAAACCAGAGAACCTCAAACCATTTTCTTTGTGTAATGATAATATTGTCTATTTTAACTGTTGTTCTCATTTGAGTTCAGTTTGGACAGCATGGGCAGCCCTCAGATCAGTCCAAACTCCTGAACAGCCTGAGATCTGTCATGTATCTGCTGATCAATAGAGTCAGGTAGAATAACACACACATTTCACCTGACATGATTTTGCCTGTGTAGTGCAAATATATTTCACTCTACAGTTCATTTTCAGTAGATGTCATGCAAGTTATTGCCAAGTGATTGATTGGCTTCTGGTGACATCTGAACTCCTCCACTCAAACACAGATGTTTGTTGTTTGATTTATTGCAGGAAGTGGGGCGTGCTGGGATTGTTTAAAGGCCTGGAGGCGTAGCTGCTTCAGACGGTCCTCACTGCTGCACTGATGTTCTTACTGTACGAGAAGATCGCCAACACCACTTTCAGGGTCATGGGGGTCAAACGCACCGTGACGTCCCATTGACCTCCCATTGACCTCCCACAGGATGTTTATTAGCTCGCTGATGTCAAAGGAAATGAATATACCTGTTATGAAAAATGGTCAATTGATTTTTTTTTTTTTTTTTTTTTTAATGAACGAAATAGACAGGAACAGTCAAAAGTTTACACACACTTGAATCAGTTTGTTTCTCATGAAAAACATTTTGATCTATTGGGTTAAGCTTAAAAATAATATATAAAATATAAATAATATTTATATTTTAAAATGTAAATAAAAATATTTATATATTAAAATATAAATAATAAATATATAAGTAAGAAAATAAAATATAAATAAAAACAAACAAAAATTAGAAATGTTGCTTTGGCAGCTAACTGAAGTAAATAATTGTAAGTACAAAAATTACTAAAACTGAAAAAAAAGAATTAATGCTACATATAAATACAAAGAAAATACACTAATATTAGTTTGAAAACTGATAACATGAAAACATAATGCTAATAAATGCTTTAATGGTATATAATGCTAAAATAACACTGATATATTACATGGTTTAAAGTATTATCTAGACATAAAATGTGGCTATTTCAAGAAAGATAAAATATAGAACATTTTTGATTTGATAGAACTTTTTTGTTTTTCTATAATTCTCATTTCCATTTGTGTTATTTTATAGTTTAATGACTTACCTATTATTCAGAAATTCGTAAGAAAATTTTAAAATAAAAAGTGTGTCCAAACTTTTGATTGATAGTAATAAGATGTCTGCAACAGTACTGAAATCAAATCCAATTAAATAATTAACGCAATATGTTCTCTTTAATACAAAAAATTGCCTCAATAGGCCAATACCTTGGTCAGTATTTATTGTTAGTTTTTAAAGAGCATTTCATTTAGAATATGAACTAATTTTGTTGTGAATACCAACAAATCTGGACTGGTTTACATAGTGTCAAAAAGAAAATAATGTATGTGACGGATTTGTTACAGTTTATCATACGAAAACAACTTCCAAGCTGGTTTTTCTGGTTCTGGGTAGGTGATACTTGATTTCACTTGACAACACAAAGCCACTGAGACTGTAATGGCCTTTAACCTAAAATGTTTACAGTCTGCACACAAAAATAACTTTTCCCCCCCAATCTTTCTTGATAAGGGGATGTGGAATAACCAGTTAGTGAATGTTGCATACAGAAAGTTTAAGACACTGAGGCTCAAGTACATGCTTTATATACAGACTCATGGGAATCTATACTGAAATTTAGATTTAGAAATTAGTAAAAGTATTTCTCTCTCAGCACTGATGTTCACACTGTACTGGAATGCATACACTTACAGTTATGTATGAATGTAAAAATATGGATGTTTATTCTTGAATGTCAATAATTCTATTAACATTGATTAATATATTTATTAATAATCACAAATCCAATGTGAGTCAGATGATTCAAAATATTAATAATTAAATTATTCATTAATAACTACTTAGATTTTATAATTGATGTCACATAAAAGTTATATAATATGTTTCTACAATAAGAAAAAATTGATCAGTGACAATATGGTATAAAATTGATTGTTTTGCTTTTTTTTTTAATTTTTTTTTTTTAATTTGCTTTCAATGGAAACAACCTACCTTTTAATAGGGTCAGAAAAACAGACAATTGCATAAATTGTCCTCCAGGAGGCAGTAAGATCCCTTTTTTGTGCTGTACTTCAACTCAAAACTCTCAGTCAAAAGAAAATTAACTTTGTGTCCCCATGATTTAGTGATTTATTAAAGATTTTTAAAAAATAAAATAAATTAAAATATTTTAGTTATATTATTATTATTATTATTACTAATGTTGCTAGGCAATATATTGTCTTCCTTCAGGGGTTGCTTGAGTGCTCAGAAAGCCGAATCCTCCATTGTGAGAAAAAAAAAAAAAAACGTAAATAAAAAGTTTTAGAGTCTAATTTGTGTTATTAGAGATATTTGTGCACTTTAAAGTATATTATTCAAATATGCATTAAACTGAAAATATTTAAATTAAATTAATGTTTATTTTTTATTGTATCAAACGCTGAACGTTCCATCACAACCGGTGAGCGTTCTAATTGGCCCACTCGTTCCACCGAGAACATCGAGCAGCGATCTGATTGGCTTAGTTGGTTGTCGGTCAACACTGTCTATTATAAATAGACCTCGTTCGTCCCTGTCGCGGAAGTCATCTGAATGAGCCTATTGGCTATCCGCAATGCCATTCTTCAGAGTACTCGCCCACTATTGGACGAATCCTAAAAGCAGGCGGGGTTCCGGTTGAAGTTTACTGGATATCGGAAACGATTATTGGAGTGCAGACCAGTGGAATACCAATAGATGGGATGGATCAAGCACTGTAAAGTAAGACAACTGTTAAACTTGTTATATTTAAGACCTGGTTTGACACGCAGCCGCTGTGCACGCGCAGTCGTTTATTCGAATACTTTCAATGTGTTTAATATTGCATTATAAGCTTGCTGGAGGCTGTACTGTGTAGTTGGGAACAGCAAGCACATGGCCTGAGTTTGCTATGCCAGGTTACTGTGCCATATGTTTGCTAGGTGAGACAGCATCTTTTTGGTGCTGTCAGACGTATGACTGAAGGTTATAAGGGATACAGGTCACCTTGGCCACAGTGGGCACGGGAGGTGCTTGTGGTCCTGATGCTGTGAAGGTGGGACTGTTATGTAACATGCATCATTACATGGTGTCTTTATTCTTTTATTGCATGCATCTGTCATTAGGTGGGTTTGCATGTTGTGACAGCTCTTGACATATATTATTTACAGCCTTTTAAGTGTGTTATTTTGCCTTTGGGTCAAAAATACTATGGTAATACCATGTTTTCTGCATTTTTACATTAAGGTATTGTCCTACCATGTAAATATCACAGTGTATGAATACTGTAATCATACAGTACCAAAGTGTGTTAGAGTACCATCAGACTCTTTACTTTTTTTCTGGTTGTAGCTGATGGTCATAAAGATGCATTTGAACTATATAACTGCATTATAGCTTTATAAACAATAGTGTAATGTCCTTTTGCATTAACGTTAGTGGTTTAAGTCAAATGCTTTTTAAGCTTGTTAGGGTTCAAGGTTCTGTTGTAAGTGTCTTGAGATGTATTGCATGATGCATGAGACTTATTGATCGCTTTTTCTGTCACATCAGCATTTTAACTGCAGGATGGAAACATGAATACATGATATTCCACATATACACAGTAATAATAACAAGGTTTGTGATCAACAAGCATGACTAGGTCAGCTTATGATTCATAGTGACTAAATAAATTGGGACAAAAGGAACTCAAATTTCTGCTTCATCTCACACAGGAGACTTTGAGATAAACCAGCTTAAATTTATAAAACCTGTCTCTTATGCCTGTGTTCTTTTAGCCACTCTCACTTTCATGTTTTTTGTCTTGCAATTCAGGTTTCAAAGGAATGTTCCGGGTTCAAAACAAGTTCAGTTATATCAACAGCAGAAATGTGCAGCTTGCACTTTTGATAAAGCACTTAATTCTTCCACATAAAAATATGTGTTGTTTGGGTGGTCTAAATGGTCCTTTTAGAGGTGGAACTGCTGTTTAGTGGATGAACTTATGGTTATGGTTAATTGACATAATTCTAACGTGTGGATTTCTGTCTATGTTAACAGTCTTGTTCTGGTATCTTTGTGTGGCCCATGAAGATACTGAAGGATGAGTAAAAATTATTTTCTGTGGCATGCTGTTGAGCGTTTATTGAGCCCAGAACATTCCTCTCTGCAACAAAAACTCATGTGTTTTTAAAAAGTAAAACTACAGGGTTCAGCAAGGCCCAGTTTGAGAGTGTTTCAGGCCTGTTGATACCAATGTTGTTTTTGTTAACTAAAATTTAACAAAAAAAAAAAATCTTTGGGTAATTAAAATAAAGCTGACATAAAATATAAATTGAACTTAAAGAACTTTAAGTTAGAAATGTTGCCTAGACAGCTAAAAGAAATAAAGAAGCTTAGTTCAAAGTACTAAAACTAAAACTGAAATAAAAATAATTTAAATCTATATAGAAATATATAATAAAAACAAAACCTACTAAAGTGACAAACGCACATAAAGAAAATACTAAAATTTGAACTAAAATTACAACGAAAATGAAAAATATAAAAATAAAAGCTAACTCAAAATATTATTAAATACTTATTAACAGTATATAAATAATGTTAAAATAACACTTTTACATTTTAGATTTTAGATTTAGATTGAACATTTGGCTTTGTGTGATGTATTTCACATTATATTGGTGACAAATCTGCAGAATTTGCAACAACAATGCTATCTTGCTGGTTAACATAGATGAGGTTTTGTGGAAACTGCAAAAATGACTTATCTTAGACAGTCTTAGAAACATTATTTTCATAAAATGTTGAAAACTATGAAGCAGTCAGTATTGTTTTGCACTGTGCAAGTATCATTAATAACGCGTTAACACAAATTCATTTTAACGGCACTAATTTTATTAACGCGCGATTAACGCAGCACGCATTTTCTGTTTGACCCGTGGCCTAACCCGTACTACTATAGTTGGAGAAATGGAAATGGATGGAGATGCTGACAGTATTGTCAACTTAGCGACTCCTCAGACCACTGTAGCAGCTTTTTTTTTTTTTTCTTTTCAAAAAACGCCTAGCGACCAATCTTTATAGGGTTTGCACAAACCTTATTTAGTTTCTGAGACTCGCGGTACTGATGCGCGAGGTCTCTCTTTCCTGCTGCGCACACACCCCTCTCTCTCTCTCTCTCTCTCTCTCTCTCTCTCTCTCTCTCTCTCTCTCTCTCTCTCTCTCTCTCTCTCTCTCTGCGTCTGCTCTGTTCAGCACGCGGATGAGAGGAACAGCGCTTTCAGTTAAAACAGATATTATGTTGATTCTCTAATTTAACATGCAAGTATAGCCGAAATCACAGCACAGCTATTGTCTTTATCTTATTTGATTTTATCAGACGATGGCTGGATTATAAATCAGGATTTTTGTGCAGATTAACATCTTGGAAGGGAGAGCTGGTTATTTAGTCCTATGGGTCGCGTTTCAGTCACTGTTTCATATTCATTCCGTTGTCTGACAACAGAAACAGTAAAATATATAAATGAAAACAGTTTTATTGAGAATTTAGCTCCATCAAAATACAGTATGTGGGCACAGAGAGGCAAACAAATGTAATAATAAATAATAAATGTACATTTTGCATGTTCAGAAGAAGTGAGATGCCCTGTCATGCGGAAATGTGAACAGGTTTGTGTAAGTAAACTGCTCAGTGCAAAGAAAGAGAAGTAATGGGAACCTGGTATTTCTTTTTTCATGTGTCTAATAGACATGAACAAGTTCTTTGAAACACATCTATGATCTTTGAAACATGTCTAGTCTTCAGGCTCTTTTAACTATGGTTTCATTAATAATAAACATATTGCATAAAGCATCCATATTTGTCATTGCCCATGTTGATTAGAGTATTTAAAACATGAAAAGTATTCATTTAAGGTACATTTAGAACAGATAAAAATGTGCGATTAAATTGCGGTTAATCGCGAGTTATCTCACGACAATCATGCGATTAATCGCGATTAAATATTTTAATCGATTGACAGCCCTAGAATATTTATAAAATAATAAATAATGATATTTCATAAAGTAAAATATATTACATAAAAATATTTCTAATAAATATAAAATGTATTTTTTTATTTTTTTTTTTTTTTTTTTACACAAAATACAAATTGATAATTGTTTTTAATGCCCCTAATGTTTATAGATCTCATAGATGTCTTTTTGTTAGCTAATTTTTTGCTTTTTCTTTTTCCTATTTTTCTTTCTTTCAGTTAGTGGTGCCTCACGCCTGACATGGAATTACGCTGGACTTTTTTGAGCACGAAATAAATCAGGTAACCGAATCACAGGCACCTGCACGCAGACACCTCTGGGTATTTCCCCCCTCACATCTGCTCGTGTTTATTTTGCTGCTGTATACGCAGTTCCCAAAACCCTGATGTTATCTGCACTTCTCAGAAGCTCTGTTTTAACATCCCTCAAGATGCTCTAATTGTAAGAGGTTCACTTCATGCTACGTTACAATACTAAGAAAATTACATATGTGTGAAGTACTGTCCACTGTGGTTGTGAACTTGGTAGCCATATAGCCTAGTAGTTAAAGTCAATATGAAACACCATCCACAACCAATTTTGCTTCTGTAATCTCATGAATCTGAGAGAGAAGAACAGTATTAGCCTGCTTGACTGTGCGATTGAAAGTCAGTTGGCAATGTATGCCACTTGGGTGAGTACCAAGCAGTTTGCCTGGCCCCACCTGGGATGGATTAGCCAGCTGCCACTTTGCAGAGGCATACGGCATGATAATTTGACCCAGTGACCTCATCTTTTGGGTAAAGTGTGTAGTCTTAAACTGTTGCCTTGTCTGTGCCTCACTCGTTTAGCTTGGTAAACAGAAAAGCC
Organism: Spinibarbus caldwelli; assembly: GCA_039654775.1. Classification (NCBI taxonomy): domain Eukaryota; kingdom Metazoa; phylum Chordata; class Actinopteri; order Cypriniformes; family Cyprinidae; genus Spinibarbus; species Spinibarbus caldwelli. The sequence goes on along the minus strand of CM077219.1, from coordinate 11,391,927 downwards.
ATCTCACTGCCCGCCGCTGAAGCCAATAGTACCGCCAGAGAGCATTCATCCCAGAGGGAATGATGTTTTGCATTCTGACCCAGATAAAAGCAAATGGACTGACCACAGAAGCCAAAATAAGAAACCTGCCCACAGCTTTACAATTCAAAGACCTGAGGGAAACCACATTTTAAAAGAGGAGTCAGAATGCAACACATGTTGAGCCTTCGGTTTAAGTCATACCCTGATCCCATTCCTCACCCTAAAAAGGAGCCAAAACCCCAAAATGTGTGACTTTAATTGGACTTCAAATATCAGTTGGCTGGGAGGTAATAAAACAGCGTATTGAAAAGACTGTAATGTCTGCCTAGAGTTAGCAGTGATATACGATTAGTGATGTCAGTAAGTGCAATATGTTCCCAGCACTGGAGCATCAGTTTCCCATAATGATCAATAAATTATATACATTTCGTCTAAGTGTATAGCAAAGTCTGTGCCATCATACAGTCAGGATGTCGGAGAGAATGTTTTAAAGTGTCTTAATACCTAATGATTATATATAATGATTTAGACTTTTCATTTTTTGATTTTTATGGATTCTGTTTTTTTTCTGTTTTCATTTTTGTAGACTCCGTTTTAATGGTTAAATTAATTTTTTTAATTATTTAAAAAGCATCTATAATTAATTGAAATTATGAAACTTACACAATTAACACAACAGCAATTTATTACAAGTGTAACAAAAATTACATTTTTAAGGCCCTATGAAATATTTTATTTTTTTTCTGAAATTCAGTTTTATTTTATTTTATTTTATTTCCAAATACTGTGTTTTCCATTATTTTATGGATTCCATTTTAATGGTTTCATTAAATTGTAATAATTAAAAGCATCTCTAATTAATCAATTTTATAAACTTTATTTTATTTATAAAATTTATTTATTATTTTTATTTTTTCAGAAATACTGTGTTATGTATTTACATTTTTTCTGCTAAATAAATTCTGGTAAATATTTTTTTTTCTGGTAAATATTCCTTAAAATAATTTTAAGAATAATTATTATTAGTATTAATACTAACATTACAGTAAGAAATATGTTTCTGTCACAGTTTCTTCATGTTAACCAAACTTTTATTTTGATGGGTTGCTGCGAAGACCTTTAAGTTTCTGATTGTATGATATGACCATAGTTTTTCTCAAAAGAAATGGTAAAATGCTCATGAAGTGACTCTCAGAGCAGTTCTAGAGATTATGTTTATGTTTCATGGACTCATATATTAAGGCGGCAAAGGCTGAAAACACCAAATTTTCCGCATTTTGTCTTATAAGCTCACCAAGGCTGCATTTATTTGATTAAAAAAATACAGTAAAATGTAACAGTATTATGATATATTATTAGGCTATAGTTTAAAAAACTGTTTTCTATTTTACTATATTTTAAAATGTTTATTAATTCCTGTAACGCAAAGCTGAATTTTCAGCATCATTATTCCAGTCTTCAGTGTCATGTGATACTCCAGAAATCATTCTAATATGCTGATTTGCTGCTCAAGAAACTCTTATTATTAACATTTTGAAAACCATTTTTGCTGCTTAAAATTTTGTACATGTGAGAATCTTGTGGTCCCTTTTCCCAAAACCTCCCTCTGTGTATCATCACTTTCAGCACATTTTACACACCACAAAATACTCCCACTCATATTTTTAGTATTACTACCCAGAAGTGTTTTGTGAACCAAGCAAAAGGGAAGAAAACCAAGGAAATTAGGGAAAAATAAATGACTTTGCGAAGCACTTGCGGTGCTGAGAAACTTAGAAACTGAGATATAAACAGAATGCGTCTATCAATCATATTTTCCCAATTGTGACATCATTCTTCACCATGGCGATAGATTCCAGCAGCACTGTTTTGCTCAGATGGCCTGATGAGAAAGAAGTGTGTATGTGTTTGTGTGACTCAGTCTGCACATGACTAAGCTGTTATCTGCTCCTCTCTTTATCTCTGTACTCAAAACCCTGTAGAGAGAAACGCATTTTTGAAAACACCTGACAATCTTTCTATCAAAACCAATTCTCCTTTTCTGCAACAAAGAGTTGGTTTTCTGCTAACTTTCTGTTGTAAAGGGATAGTTTGATCTGTATGGCTTTTTTCCTGTTCGACAAAATGAAACGTATATACAGGACAAATAACATAATCAAATCATCAAGAGCTCAGTGAAAAACCTCACTGAATCCATAGAATTCACTAACATTGTCATTTTTGATTCATTAACATTGTCGTCTTTTTTAAATACCTAATTTAAGAAAAATCTTCATTAAATATTGCTCAAATATGAATTGGGCTTTACCAAGTAAATGAGCTGAACTACTTCATATGTCTCCTGTGCTTGAGTTTTCAGCTTTGTTGACGTTTGCAACTTCTCAGTAAAATAGCTGAATTAACTGCAATTTCCCTGTTATTCAAAGCAAGGTTATAGGATCTGACACTGAACTTGTTTTCTGAACAGGGATTTTTGTAACTTGAGATCAGTTCTGATGGAAGCAGACTCCATTTTACTTAGAAAGTTGAGAGGTTTTTATAGAAATTCTCTGAAAAAGAGAAATCTGTGATTTTAATGATTAAATTATAATCTGATAGTTCCTTTAAAGAAGTGAGTTGCATGTGAAATATGTTTTATGCTTCCTGGATGTTACAAACACACACTAGTGCATTGTGAACATGTAGAATTACCCTTATTTATTTATTTATTTATTTATTTATTTATTTATTTATTTATTTATTTATTTATTTATTTATTTATTTATTATATATTTAAATTGTTTATTTTTTTAATTATTTATTTAAAAAATAATTTAAAAAAAATATTTATTTTAAAATATATATTTATTAATTATTATTATTATTATTATTATTATTATTATTATTATTATTATTATTATTATTATTTATTTTATGGATTTTTTTTAAATATTGATTTTTATTTTTATTTTTGAACATAAAAATGTTCTAGAATCTAGATGTTGCAGACATTCTAAAATTCTCTTTTTTTCCCCTGAACATTTAAACATATTACAGTTATCTTTTTTTTGAACATTCAAACATTCTAGATGTTGCAGCCATTCTAAAATAATATTTTTTTAAACATTCAAATATTCCAGATATTGCAAACATTCTGAAATGGCAGTTGATTGTTGGAAATGGTGAACATCATTCACAGATGTGGCCATGACTGAATTTGTGACTCAGCGTTTGGGATGATGTTATGTCGGATACCTTCACAATCTGTCACTGCAGAGATGCTACTTGTGTTTCTCTTTCTGTATGTGAAGTGTTATAACATGTTACCATGGTGATGGTGTTTGTCATCTGCTTAAAATGCTTGCAGCAGAGTTTGTTACCGCTGTTTTTTTTTTTTTTCTGTTGCAGTGAGATCATATAACTCTACACAACAGTGACCACACACACACACACATTTTCTCTCTGAGTAGAATACCCCTTTTCTTTGTTATGTAACTAAAGGTCATATTCACAGTGTTGTACATTTTTCCTTGAAAATATTCTTATTCTGGAAAACTCTTGTCACAAATTACAGTTTGTTCCATTTAAAGTTACATAAGCCTACTAAATACTAACTTAAAGTAGGTTAACAATGAATGACTAATGTAGTTACTTTTAATAATGTTTTCTCTTTTTCTTTTAGGGCTGTTTTTGACTATGGCGACTATGGGGGAGGAGTCAAGTCTCAGTGTCACCGCCCCTACTGATACCACAGGCTCCGCCTCCAGTCCGCAGAGTGACGCTGTAACCAATGAGCTACAAGAGCTGTCTCTTCAGCCCGTCCCCAATTTGCTTCCTATTCATGAGAGGAAGAATGGTGAGCTTATTGTAATAAAAAAACGATTACATGTAATTAATAAATCTAAAGACAGAATCTTCAATAACTCAAACTGAAGCATATGTGAACACAATATTCATAACTACAGTTAATCACCTGTTTTTTAAAGTGACCGTTTTTGCAATAAAGCTTAGCTTCACTTATGTAATAACCAATACCAATATGATAGATGTCCCATTATCTTCTGAATTACTGTAACTAACTCTAGAGACTTTTGAGATGCGTAAATAGTATTGAAAACCTTCAGTATTTTATTTTTATAGTAATCTAGAGCCAAATTTTTATTAGGTACAGAGTGCTGGCAAAATCACAGTAATGTACAGCGTAGAATTGCTTATTGCTTTTATAAATTTACCCTTTTTAATAATTTCTTGTTCAAAATTAGATAAACATACTGTACACTATATACTGTAGAGTTAAGCTGATGGTCTAAAAGTAACTTTTTTGTCACACTACCCAATGACAGGTGAATTGAGAAAAGTTATTTGTTGTAAATATATCTCGTACTCAAATTATTTTTGAGTCACGCTTGAATTATTTAGCTGTTTTCCTTATACATTTCTGGCAATCAGTGCAGGTCATTGTGTCACTCAGCGCATAATACAGTATATGAGATGAGTCAGTCTCCATCGCTCTGTGAAACGCTGCCTGTCAGAACAACGTCAGGACTGATTTTGTTCCTCATATTTTTGTCTGGGTGGCTTAATGAGAAGAATTTTTCACATATATGGCAGTGTCACCACATGGAGTTATGGAGGAAATAAAACTTAAGACAGACTAGATAAGCTTGTGATGGTCAGTTTTCCACCAAAAATGTAAAAGAAGTAAGGTACCGTTCATTCTAGACAGTGTATTACATTACCGGTCTTTTGTAAACCTAGCAGCCAATTGCAAAACAATTTTATTTTCATTTAGCACTTATCAGATGCTGACCTGGGATTTAAAACGTGTATATACAGTCAAACCAAAAATTATTCAGACACCAGATATAATTTTTGATATTTTTTTACTAGTGAGTGCAGGACACTATAGTTCATTTATGTAAGTGATAATAGCAAAATAAAGTAAACTGTGACATATTATACACAAAAGTTATTCATACAGTGGACTGCCAGTAAAATTGATAAAAAAAAAAATTGGGACCAAAAATTTGATTTGACACTTTGACCTGACCATGTTTTGTTACATGCCTTTCTATCAAAGTTATCTGACATTATTAAGATGAATTTGTTCTGACACAGTTTAACTCTTGAGTTGTTGTCATATTTTATTACCATTTTCTAAACTATAGTGAATAAACTGTGATAATTTGAGAAATTTTGAAGGTGTCTGAATAAATTTTGGTTTGACTGTTGCTAAATCGCTAAAAATCATGGTAACACTTTACAGTACGGTTTCATTTGTTAACATTAGCTAACTACATTAACTTGATCGAACAATGAAAAATACCTGTAAAGCGTTTATTAATCTCAGTTAAAGCTAATTTAAGTATTTGACAATACATGATTAGAATCAAAAGTATCACTCAATATTATTTAACTAATGAACTAATAATGAACAGCTATAGTTTTATTAAATAACATTAACAAAGATTAATAAATGCTTTAACAAATGTATTGCTCATTTCGATTTTAGTTGTTGCATTAAAGGTAGAGTTCACCCAAAAATGAAAAATTTGTCATCATTTGTTGAATGCAAAATAAGGTATTTTAAAGAATGTTGGTAACCAAACAGTTGCCCTTAGTCATTGACTTCCATAGTATTTTTTTTTTCCATATTATTGAAGTCAATGGCTACCAGCAGCTGTTTGGTTACTAACATTCTTCAGAGTATCTTCTTTTGTGTTCAACAGAATAAATAAAAAAAAAAAACTAATACAGATTTGAAACAGTTTAAGGGTGAGTAAATGATGACAATTTTTGGGTGAACTATTCCTTTAAGTAATGGATCTTATTGTAATGTGTTAACAAAACCAGAACCCATTAAATGTACTTTCACTAACATGCACAATTAGGTGTACACATAATGTTATGATTTTGATATGATAGGCTTAGTGTTCTGATCTGCAAACGTGCACATGCTCGCACATGGCTAAGCTGATTAACTGTTTAGCGTGTGGTGACCGGCCCATGGCTAATAATGGTTTCTAGGGTTATTTTGCATTACTAATCTTTGTAAACACCCACACTCACATCCCACAAGCTCTGTATATGGAAGACTGAAATTCAGATTAAAAATCTAGTTGTAGGAGCCATGTTATCTATGAGGTGTCGCTACTGCCACCCAGTGGATCCTATAAGCACTTTGGTCTATTTTTTTTATCCTGGAAAAGTATTGGGCAGCCTGAAATCACTTACACTATATACAAAGTCTGGCAAGTGAGTAGTCATTTAGCAGATGCTTTTAACCAACCGTGAGCGACCTGATTTTATGTGCCTCGTTCAGGCTAATGGATCGGCCCTAGTGAGAAGGGTCTGGCTGCAGACATGCATTCTACTCTGTCTGCAATGTCACTTGTGCTTTCTGTACAGGAACTGGAAATGAGTCGTATAAGAGTTTGGTGCTTACTGCTTCATTATATGTATTACTTGTATGACTTTTTAAAATTATTTTGAAATAAATATAATTGTTTCAGCAATGAAACTAACAGCGAAATGTGTTTGCGGAAGACATAGTGTATGTTCTGTACTTATGCTGTACAGTCAAGACAAAAATAATATTTGGACGCTTTTATATATTTGTTACCTTATCTAGTACCATTCATTTCCTAAGTGTACATTTCAGTTGGTTTCTGAATAATTTTTGGGGGCGACTGTATGTTTGTTTGGCCACATTGCAGGGATGCCATTGTGGTGATTGTTTTGGACCTCAGATGGCATGAGAGACTATTATTTTAGTATTATTTATATTGTAGTATTCATTAATATTTTGTTATTTTTATATTTTCAGTTTTCATTTTAATTGTAGTTTTTTTAGATTTAGTAATTTGTTCTTTATGTGCTTATGTACTATGTTTATTAGTGCTTTATTTATTTATTTATTTATTTATTTATCATTTATATAGATTCCTATTTAGCTTTAAAGAAGTTGTTCACCCAAAAATGAAAATTTGCTGAAAATTCACTCACCCTCAGGCCATCTAAGATGTAGATGAGTTTGTTTCTTCATCAGAACAAATTTGGAGAAATTTAGCATTACATCACTTGCTCACCAGTGGATCCTTTGGAGTGAATGGGTGCCGCCAGAATGAGTGTCCAAACAGCTGATAAAAACATCACAATAATCCACAAGTAATCCACATGACTCCAGTAATCAATTAATGTCTTGTGAAGCAAAAAGCCAAAATATGTTTTTAACTTCAAACCATTGCTTCCAGTTGTCCAGCTAAAATATGAGTCCTCTAACCATAATATTGCTTTCTCCAGTGAAAAAGTCATCTTGTCTGAATCAGGAGAGAAATATGCACCAATCAAGCCCCGCTTACAAGCCAAAAAATGACTTTAAAACATCTTAATAGTGGATTTGTTCACAAACACACACTTTTTTAATTTATAAGACATTAATTGACGGACTGGAGTGGTGTGGATTACTTGTGGATTATTGTGATGGTTTTATTTGGACTCTCATTCTGACGGCACTCATTCACTTCAGTAGAACCATTTTATCCATTTAATATTTGAATTTTATTGGATTTCAGCTTTATTTAAATTAACTAAAAATATTTTTACTGGTTTTTGTTTTAGTTAACAGTAACAGCACTGATGAGAGACTCCATTTGTAACTCATGATGCGGGAAACAGGACTGTTTATATATACATTTATTCATTAAAATGCAGTGCGTTATTTTTGTCACCCTTGAGCTATCATATTTTCTTAAGTGCTAAGTTTATCTATAAAATACATGCATCTTTCTTGATTTGTCTCCTCCAAGGATATTTTACACCCTCACACTTCGGCGTGTAAAACCAAATGTGCTACAGGAATAAGTCTGCGCCGCATTTGCTAAAAAAAGGCTCCTAAAACACCTGCCGAACGGAGCAATTTTACACCTTAGCGGTGAGGTGTGGCTGTCAGACAGACTTTGGACACATTTTCATAAATTCAGCAGCTTTAAATAGCTGCACCACACAAATGTGATGTTCTCCATACAGCCGTCAGAAAGTCTCCACATTTTTAGGAAGTCATATTTCACAGATTTTAATTTCAGCCATATATTCATATTGAGAAACACACTTTTGTGACTGCGAATATGCGTTTGTGTGTCATTCTGTTGGCAGAGAGAGGTCATTGAGTGCAGAGTGGGCTGCTTTAATAAAGCACACACTACTCAGCACAAATGTGTGTGTGTGTGTGTGTATTTATGTGTGTGTGTCTGGACTGAATGACTTGAGGAACAGCTGCGGTTGTGCGGTAGTGCTGTCACACACACACACCTTTCCCTGCGGATAACTTCAGTCTCCATGCTGGTTCTGCAACAGCAGGAGCTCTGGATCTTTGATGTGACTGTTTCTTCTCATCAGATATTTTTTATTGATTTCTTTTACATCATCTTCTTTTTCTCTCACCCGGATTCCTGTTAGCAGATCAGCAGTTCTAAGTGAATGACTGAAACCGGTGAAATATGAAAGACACAAAGGCTGAATTAAGTTTTTGGAGTTAGAAACTTCAGCGTCTCTTTGAAGGAAAAGCAGTGTAGCTCTTGTTTTTGACCTTTGGAAACCTTTTAAAAAACCTGACCACCATGCTGGACACCAGCTCGTGGCTCCACGCCAGCCCCGCCCCTTTTGGATCTGCTCCAGTCAGCCGCGGCGTGAAGAAACAAGCTGTCCGATTGGACCGTGAGCGACGTGCCTGCCTGAGTCTGAGAGAAGGTGTGGAGTCATGTTGCATGTATGCGTTCAGACCAACAAACACAGTTAAAGCCTTTAGCGAGCATTTGAACGGACCCCTAACTCTATTTCAACTTTGATTAGTTTGACCCGCACAGTTTGTGCTACAGACATTATTGAGATCTCAAATTGTGTGGCTTTGTGAGGTGTACTATTACTGTTTTAAACTTTTAGACTTAAACATATTGGCTTGGCAGATGATAAAAATGGAGAAAAAAAATCACATAAACCTGTGGGCCAGCAAGCAACAACACAGACCATTTAGAACTCTATTAAAACTTCTTGGCAATTTAATTTTATGTGCTTTTTTTTGTTTGTTTTTGTTTTACTAATTTTTAGTTTAATTTAGTTACATTTTTAGTTGCCAAAGCTACTTTTCTAATTTTGTTTGATTTTTTTTTTGTTTAATTTTTAATCTAATATTTCTGTTTTAAATAATAATAAAAAAAAAAATGGTGTTAACAATAACAACACTGCTACATGGTTTCATTACCATGTAATGGTACAACATTTAGTGTGAACTACAGTAAAACCAAAAATTATTCAGACACCAGATATAATTTTTGATATTTTTTTTACTAGTGGGTGCAAGATGAAATTGTTCTGACACTCTTGAGTTGTTGTCATATTTTATTACCATTTTCTAAACTATAGTGAATAAACTGTGATAATATGAGAAATTTTGAAGGTGTCTGAATAAATTTTGGTTTGACTGTATACTTGCACCACCAATTAAGTCTTGCTTAAGGGTTTGTTCACCCAAAAATGAAAATTCTGCCATCATTTACTCTTCTGCTGAACACAAAAGAAGATATTTTGAAGAATGTGTGTAACAAAACAGTTGATGTACCCCATTGATGCTATGGAAGTCAATGGCTACCTTTAACTGTTTGGTTACAGAGATTCTTCAAAATATCTTCTCGTGTGTGAAACTCATACAGGTTTGGAACAACATGAGGGTTGGAAAATGATGACAGGATTTTCAATTTTGGGATGCACTCACTGACTAAGTGTGTTGAAGTGTTTTAATTTGCTGTGGATTAGCAATCAGATGTAATTAGATCAAATGGGAGCACTGAGCAGTTGATGTTGTATTATTGAATATTTTATAAGCTAGTGAGACCTGTAAAGAGCAGGCATGATCCACTGAGCTGTTTGCGCGTGTTTGTGTGATTGTGCGTGCTGTGCGTGGAATGCCATGGGTGATAAGAGAACCAGAGCGATGACATTCCCACAATCCAGGATGAAGAAGCATCAGCTCATGCACACACACACACATGCATGAACAGCATTTAGGTGCCCTGCAGGTCGCAATTTGAGACATGAGGCATAATTTACAGTGATATCCTCAATAACTCAGCAGCAGCTCATCGGCCTGCCACACAGATTGAGTGTCAGGTACAGTATGACTATGAAGAACAAGCTACAGAGAAAGATGGAGGGATTCCAAACACACCCTAAGTTGTGCATTGTGAGCTTAGTTTAACTGTGAGATTTGTAGAGAAAAGGTAGTATGTGCATCCCCTTATTTTCTTTCCTTGTTCACACTCTTCAGGTCTCTGAGGATGACGTTACATTTCTATATCATTGTGGATGATGTATTTTGGCAGTAGTTTGTGCTGCAGTAACTCACTCTGACACTGAAGGAAAGCTCACACATCACACACACACACACACAATTTTCCCGGACCAACTGTAGATCCCTAATACTGCAATTATGAGTCATCGGCCTCAATTCTTTAGCTTACAGGGGTTGTAACAATCATTAACTCACAACGTTGAGGTTTAGTGTGTCCGTTAGCACTGTTGTCCTCCTGAAAAACTTACACAGGCCTCCTGCCAGCCATCTTGATTTCACCTCCTTTAGTGACCTCACGCCAGATCAAAATTCAGCAGCCCATCAGCTGTTGTGATGACCTAAGTCAGATCACAATTTAGCTGCGCAACAGGTGCGACACTGGCTCTATTCCACAACACAAACAGCATGTGAACAGGTGCTACAGGCGCTTGGTTAATAAATTTAACCTTGCTGACAGGTTCAGACCTCAGCAACACCAGCCATGTTCGAAAACACTCTTCTGGCTTTTATAATTGTCAGATGAGTGATAAAATGCTTTTGTGAGGAGATTTTATCTCAAACTGTGCTACCGTTTGACGTCACACAGTACATATCACTACCATCAAAATGTTTTACAGTAATGGCTGCCATTTTATACTTTTTCTCATATATGTGCAAGATCTATAATTTGTAGAAATGTATATTGATATACTATCGATATTAAAAGTATTATGAATTATTATGTGTTCATATCAATACTATGTATTTTACATGTATTTTATATCATATATTACATATTTTGTAACATTTCTGTGACAAAATTGTTTAAATATTTGTTTATATGATTGACAGATTTTTTTCTGCAAGTTCTGAAAGCTCTTATTGTAATTCCTCTAACATCTCGATTCGTACATGTTGACTCTATGCCACATGGTTAATGATGACGCCAGGGAGCAAATGTGTCAAAATGTCAGATGCAAGAACCAAAACCACAGCGAGAGATGGCTCGATTTAGCCTCGTATCAGGTTATTAATCTAACAGAGAGGAGCCCGTTCCCTCTGTGGTGGTGTTTAATTACATATTTGTTACATGAACAGCTTGGTTTCGCATTCTCGTAGATGTTTGAAACCTGCAGCGGGATGATACCAAAATACGGTTCTGAGGCTTTACATTTTTATCCACCTGAAATGTTTCAAAAGTCATTGACACACAGCAAGCATTTTTTTTGTTTTTTTATTGCATAGTGTTGGTGTTTCTTCTGATGAATGAGATAGTTGCTTGACTTTCTGTTTTGGGGGCCTTGATGGATATTTGTTTGCAAAATGACAATTATATTATTATAGGCCGTGTTGGGGTTAGCGCATTAAAAGTAATGCAAGTTATGTAATTAGATTACTTTTTTCAAGTAACTAGTAAAGTAACGCATTACTTTTAAATTAACTAGAAAATATCTGAGTTACTTTTTGAAATAAGTAACGCAAGTTACTTTGTTTTCCTATTTATTAACTGACACCTTTCCTGTCCCCGTGTTCAGAGAAATATCAAGTAAGTGCAGAGGCTGAGGCATTTTCTTCAGCCTGTGGCTTATTAATTTCAATCTTGGTGTGAAAGGGCCTTTACAGTCGTCAAAAACTCAATTGTCATATTGTCCTATCTTCACCCTGTGAGATCGCCGATACACAATATTATCGTGCTGATTTATTTAATTATTTATTTACTTAGTTTCATTGCCGGAGAGTGATCCAACTCCAGCGTAAGGCTAAAAGCAGCCTAATGTTTTTAATATGACTGAATTTGTATTTAACATAAGTTTATAGACACATTGTAAGTTACTAATTATAATGCTTACATTTCCTCAGTTATTCAAAAAGCAGCTACAGAAAACAAGCAAAGAACATTACATTACCAAAGAACATTGACTTCAGTCTAGCGTGAGTATATGCACTTTAAAAAACACTCCCGTTATAATCAATGAAGCCGTCTACACTGTATGATGAATAAATCGCTTATACTTACATCACGCGTACATCTGCACTGCACTTTGTTATTTATGATGAGAGAATTCACGAGAGAGCTGAATTCAGTCAGCGAGCGCACACTGAACAAAACTCCGCTGTTTCACCGATGATTCATCTGAACACCTCTGATTGGTCATTGCATTCATAAGCTCAATAGAATCGTGTGTGATTGCTTATAATGCGCAACACTGTAAAAACGCGGAAAAAGAAATATATTGGAACTAATAAACCCTAATATTAATTAGATAATAATACTAGCCTGATAATAATAATAATAATAATCATCATCATCATCATCATCATCATCATCATCATCATTGTCTTGCTATTGTCAAAGGCATCAGGCACAGACGATATCTCTGACTATCGTCGATACACGATATTATCGTCTATTGGCACAACCCTATTACGTAATCAGATTACTTTTTTCAAGTAACTAGTAAAATAACACATTACTTTTAAATGAACAAGAAAAAAAATCTGAGTTACTTTTTCAATTAAGTAACGCAAGTTACTTTGTTTTCCTATTTATTCACTGACACCTTTCCTGTCCTTGTGTTGAGAGACATTGGTAAGTGCAAAGGCAGTAGGGATGCGCGGTATACCGGTACTGGAAAAATACGGGTATATATTATATTTCAAATGGTACAATATCATAATTTTGCTCAATTCGGTATTTCATACACTGCTGTTGCGAAGTGCACCTGTAGGTGGCAGTGCTTCCCAAATTGCTGCGCAACTGGTAAATGTCACAAAAGAACAATGCGATGGATCAAACAGATGAAACTCTATCAACGCACCCGAAATTAATAAATAAAGAGAACAGTAGAAGTGAAATATGGCATTACTTTGCATACAAAACAGATGACAAAGGTGGACGAACTGACCTTACTGCACCTGTATGCAAGCGTTGCTATAAATCATGTGTTGCCACAGGAGGCAACACATCAAATCTTTTTAAGCATTTGTCGCTTGCTCATCCTGATCTTTTCAGAGAATTAAGAGATCGACAGGTGAGTGCATCATTCATAAATTCAGATTTAATTTGAACTTTTATTTACAACTGATCAACGCACATACAGATGCGAAGTTTTGGTCACGTAATATATGTTTGTATGAAAACAGTCCACATTTCATACAATCAAATATTAATTGAATTTGAATTAAGCAAGAGTTTTGCTATATTAATTTTAGTATCAATGATATGAAATGAATGTTTCTGCTGCGCTGCTGACCGCTAATATGAAGCAGCCGAGAGAGTGAGATTTATATCTGAGAGAGAGAGAAATAATAACGTGATTTTGAATATTACTTTGATTGTTAGAATAACACTTTACAATAAAGCAACATTTGTTGCATTAATTGCGTTACTTCAGTTGTATTTTTTTCCTTCAAACTCAAAATGTAACCTATGTTCTCAGTAGGTTTTTTGTTACATTTTGAGATTTGAGATGTGTTTGCACTGAAAAGATAAGAAGATTTGAATATATTTTCATTGTATTACTTTAGTTATATATTTTTTTTCTCCAACATCATAATGTAACCTACGTTCCCTGTAGGTTTTTTGTTACAGTTTGATACAAAGGTATTAAGATATTTATTATTATTATTACTATTTTAATAAAATTGTTTTCAATTCACTTATCTTTTGAGGCTGGTTATTTGTCACCTATGGTATCGATTTAGTATCGATACCGAGGTATTACATTCTGGTATCGTACCAAAGCCAAAATTATGGTATCGAGCCATCTCTAAGAGGCAGGGGCATTTTCTTCAGCCTGAGGCTTAATAATTTCACTCTTGGTGTGAAAAGGCCTTTACAGTCGCCAAAAATATAACTTTTGGGTTTTCTATTATTAAAAATAAATAAGCAAGTCCAGCCCAGGTGACAAAAAGTAATGCAAAAGTGACGTAATGCATTACTTTCCATAAAAAGTAACTAAGTAACACAATTTGTTACTTTTTTATGGCGTGTATTGGATTGTAATGCATTACTTTTAAAAGTAACTTTCCCCAACACTGATTATAGGCTAATTTATATATTAGCCAATAAGCAATGTGTTATCTCTTTATTTTACCTTGTCTCTTGTGGCTTTACTGGTAAATCACTTGATGAAGCAAATATTTTGTTGTGACTATACCTTTGAGGTTTCAGTCTAACCCCAGATAACCTGTATAGATGTTTGCTTGAAGAAGTATAAATGTCAAAGCCTCTGGCTGCTACTGTATATTGTATTTTACACGGTAGATGTGCCATGATCCTTTTTTTTTAATACAGTACATGTTTCTTTGTTTAATCACTATTTAGATTCAAACACTCATTTAATAGAAATGACGGTCTTTCTTCCTGTGGAAACATGTCGCACACTTCTGTTTTAAATTGAATGCAGAAACAGGAAGAGGAAGTATGTTGTAGTCTGTACTCTCTCCTCTCTAACTGATAAGCTCTCTGTCGGCTGTCAGGAAGAGCTTGTTCAAGGGGAGGATGAAGGAGACAGATCGAGCTGCTTGCCGGGTATTTTATCAACTTATGTGTATTCTGTCATGCTGTATTTCCTTACGCTTATAGCGTGCTGTCTCCCGAACATGCAAATATTGAGGCATTGCAATAGTAATGAACTACAGTGAAGTATTTTCTACATAGTAACTTTCAGATGTGCTTCTGTTTTGAGAGTTCAAGTGTTTTCATTGCGCAAGACCGGTCTGTTAGCATCATACTAGCAATCTTATCTTTTGAACTCAATGAAATGTTTCCTTTTGTGTGTATATAAATGTGTAGTTTTGTATTTTGCACAGTTGATGTTGCTCTTCTGAATCTATATCTATCATTCAACCAATCAGTCGATCTATTGTTGTGTAACAGTGCAACATTATGTCCCAAGAATGCGTATTTGTAAACCTCTTTTAAACCTGTAGTCCAGTCAGAATTGAATTAGTCAATATGCCAAATGTTCATCCTTCATCTTTGACTTGATTTCTTGTTTTCTTCTAGTGCTCCAACTCAAACTTCAGCAGAGACGGACTCGAGAAGAACTGGTTAACCAGGGAATCATGCCACGTAAGAAGCACTCACACTCTCCTACTAGTACTAGTTGATAATAATCTGTTGTTACTAGGCAGTTCTATTAGCGTTTAGATATGAGGATCTCAGATGTTCTATAGCACATCCCGAATGTTCCTTTGATCTGATTTTGAAGACATTTTCCTTCCTTGAACAAGATAAGTCCCACACCTGGTTCATGGTTTTCATCTTTAAGTGAACATGGGTGAAATGCTAGATGCCTTGTGGTTAGATCTACTAGGTATAGCTAGTCTCTCTCATCCTGTCTAAGATTTGGTTTGGTAAACATAAGATAGAGTCGAACTCGCTTCCTTTGCGTTGTGGTTTTTCTCTGAGCATGAAAGGTTAGCCCATTCATCTCAAAACTACAACATTTCGAGCTTAACTGTCAGATCATCACTATTCTGATGGTGTCTACTCACTCGATTTTAGCAAAAAGGTTTTCATCTTGTGTTGGCTGGAGATTTATAGTTTGATTTAGGTTAGTTAAAATTAAAAAATAGATTGCATGATGATTTGAATGCTTAATGATGAGTAAAACGAGTACGCGGAGGTCTCACCCAAACATGGATCTCAGTGTAAGTTGAACAAGCTCTTTTTGAAGTAGCTCAGGCCAGTTAACTCAACAGATCTCTTAATCTTTTCCTATTATACACTTGTTCTCCTTAACCAAGTGTCTTATAGAAGAATTGCCAAATTATATTTAATAACTCAAGGTACACCTCAAGTTTTAGGTAACTACTGGTATAGTTAAAATGATATACATGCAGAACGTTTAGTCAGGCGAGAAGTTTGAGTCACGTCATTCTAGTGTATCTAAGGCATTTAGGTTAAGCATGTTGTTCACACTTAACTGAGACTTTAACACTAAAGTTGCCTCACACAGGATGCACGGTTTAAAACAACGCAACACTTTAGACACTTAAAGGTTTGAATTCAAAATCTCATCATTAATTTGGCAGCCTTTGAGAACATTTTAAATGCTATTTCGTGCACCTCTTATGGGCTATTCCAATGTACTTCAATAATAGTTATACAGCGATGATAGTTTTTCGTATCATAGGGTCACAATTAATTTGTCACTAGCTGTGTTTCCTTCCCAGTTACAAATTGTATTTATGTGAATAACTAAAATATCGAGGAAAAAAACATAGTAGCAGTATTTCCATGTTTTTAAGAGAACAAACTTTGAGAAGTTATTGCAAAGTAGCTGTAAATATTTTATTTTATTTTATTTTATTTTATTTTACCAGTTGGATTAACAGCAGTTATTAGTAGGGGTGCGACGATAAATCGATGGATCGATTTGTGGATCGATTCTGGGATTTTCCGAATGCATCGCGATTCTATCTGGAATCGATTCTTGGTAATAATAATAATTCGCGTCAACCTTTTCGAACTTTATGAATGATTATTTTATGTTCAAGTGGTGTGTGTGTGTAAGGAACTGAAAGCACGCAGAGTATGGCTGTTTCTAAAGCACATAGTGCCATCTGCCATTAAAACTAAGCTTAGAATCAATTCCAGAGAGAATCGCAATGCATTCGCAAAATCGCAGAATTGATCCACGAATCGATTTATTGTCGCACCCCTAGTTATTAACCATGCAACAGCACAAGCAGAAGCAGCATTGGCAAACAGAATCTGTCCTGTTTTTGTTTCCAAGTTACCAATGCTAATCATGTACAGCAGAAACATATAACAAGTAAGTTGCAGTAGTGTGCCATCCTCCGATCTCCGGCTTTACTCCTACACAAAAGATTAGCCTTAACCTTTTGAAGATATCTGGTGGAGAAACACTAGTTGTATAATCCAAATGATCAGATTGATCTGATGCTTAAAGCTATAGAGCTTAAAACAGACCTTTGCTCTGACCCTTCATCTGCATCTGAATATTTTGCATTTTAAGTGTTTAGAGACCCATAAAGGTCTTTAATTTGATTCTCTCAAATATACAGATACCATGTAACCACCTCGTTTTGTATCAAGAGATCTGGACTTGCTAATGAAACATCTAACTGTTTGGGTTTCCTTTTTGATTTACAGTAATGAACTTTAATCATATCTGTTTCCAATGCTTTATGTGCCAGTTTCATCTACAAAAATTATGATATGATTGTAGGTATACATGCATCCCTTTTTAAAGCATGCATACGACACATACTAATACATTTGATATACATTTATGTTTGATTTATATTAAACATTGATTGTGTGACTGGCCCTTTAAGGAGGCGTGCCAATAATGGAAGCACCGAATGGTTGCTTAAGATCTCTTCTTAGAAACATCTGAAAAAGAAAAAGAAATGAAAGCCGGAAAAGCAGAAGCAGAGTTCAAATGAGGTGATGGTTCCCCTAAGTAGTTTTATGTAATGCTTCATACTGAACCCATAATGTCTTCCAGCATCTGTGATCCAATTTGAACCCAGTGTCTGCTGATATCAGCATGTCACTTGGCACACTGACTGGACTGTCAACACTGTTCAACCAGCAACAATGATGCCATTGAAAATACTAGATAAGAATAATATAAGAAGCTGTTTCTTAGAGATTTCCTTAATTGTCAGATATCTTTTATAAACGATATTTTTAGCTTTCTGTACTACCCATATGTCATGTTGATTCATTGAAAACTGCAAATTGCTTCAATTCTGCTCAAATTTTGATTACATTAATCATATTTACTGATTTATTTATTCATTTGTTTATTAATTTATTTATTTGTATTTATTTTATATTCTTTCTTTTACTTTTATTTTCCGTTTTCATTCATTTCTATTATTTTACTTCTTTTATTTTAATATTTTTTTTATGTAGTGCCCCCCCCCCCCCCATTTATTTATTTATTTATTTATTTTTTACATACAATGCATAAAATGGCACTACTGCCTAACCAAAATCACTTAAATTGGTGTCCTGAGAAATTAATTTCTGGGACAAATTAATCATGGCATGTGTGTGGTAACTAATCATAAAAAGTAGGTTTGGGAAGCTTGTTTGAAAACAGTCATTATTTTTTTCAATTTTATTTCATGGCTAATTGCATACATGCAAATGTGAATGACTCTAGCGGTGCAGAAAATGCTCACTGCAGCTTTAAGTTTCAAGAATTGAGATTTAAATCTAAACGTTTCGATTGCTTTAGTTCAGATTTGTATTATGGACACTGGATTACGGAGTGTGTAGAATACACATTTGCATGCTAAAACATGAGTCTAAGATGGAGATGTTTAGTGCACTCTTACTCAGTGAGTGCATGACTAGCCATGCTCTTCATTTGGGTGGGTTGCATACACACACAAACTCAGATGAGCCAATAAGAAGGTGATAAGCATTGTATTTAAATATATGCCATGTTTCCCATTATATCTGTTAGTAAAAGGTCAGAGGCCTGCTATAATCATCAAAGCCATTTGCTTTCCATTTGCTTTCCAAATCCTTTTGATTATACGAAGCAAACTAGATACTCTGAAGAGAGAATTTAGAAAGTCGTTTGGTTAGAAAGGGTCTGTCCAGGATAGAAATAAACAGCGATGACAGCAGATGGCAACCTAGGGGATCTTTACAGCGCTCACCCAATAACTGTCTGGATCTAAATATGGATCCCAACGGGAAGGAAGAGCAACCAGCAAATGTGCAAACGCGTATCTGCACTTTCAAAATATTCCTGAGCCCCACTTTCACTGTCTTCTCCCTTTCACTTCCTGTGTGTGCTGGCTTGCATTTCCTGTCAACTTGAATGCACTCTTTCGCTCTTATCTGCCTTGTCTGATCGCCCTTGACTGAGCTGCCATCTTCTACTCTCAAATTAATGCTTCCCCCATTAAAACCCGTCATTACAGCCTTCAGAATAAGGACAGTTTGACCTTTGATCATCAGAACTCAAAACCACCAGGTCAGAGTGTAAATTTAGTTTGACAGTTTTTCTGATGTTGATGTGTATATATATGTTAGGGGTGTAACGATACACAAACATGACGGTTCTGACGTCTACCTCGGTTTTGACGTCACGGTTCAGTATGGTTTCGGAACAGCTGTTTTTATATATATATATATATATATATATATATATATATATATATATATATATATATATATATATATATATATATATTTTTTTTTTTTTTTTTTTTTTAACAGTGTTTTACTGAACAAATTGCTCTTTCTTTAAATAAATTCAATTGTAATTACAATTTTCTTAAAGATAAAAATCTACCTCAGCTTATGCTCTGAACTATAGGGAGCCCTTTTACGTTACTATAAGGTTACAATTAACAATAGAGGCCAAACTTACATTTAATTACTATTTAGTTTTAAAGATAATAATCAACATTCAACATGTAAACTGCACATAATGCAGTTTTTAAATTAACTTTATAAAATGTTTGTTGTTGAAATATATTCATATACACAGTGGCTGTCATAACAGATTAATTGTTTCGTAACAGATTAATTTAAACATACATAAAAATAATTAAGACATCACTTACAGATAAAGTAAAATATAATGAGTATATGGTCTAATATTTTGCGAAATGCTTTTCTCTAGACTTCATTTCTTTAGCGAACTAACGAGCTGTTGACACTAATGACTTGCCTGAGGTAAATGAAATGCTACGTGACATTTTGTTTACAAGCTGTTTTATTGACCTCTTTCCGCGGTTGAAACATTGATTGATTGAGTGATTACATGAGGCATAAGATGTTTATTCATGTTTAGTTTGTGTTAAAACTAGTAGTAAAGAGGAAGGGATGATCTCGCTCACTCCCGCTCGAGGCATTCATACAGCGACCTGTCTCGTCACATCAAAGAGCATCAAAACCGCATTTATTGTTTGAATTTCCTGAGAAAATTAACAATTTAAAGGACGAGACTTTGTTTCCTATCAAAAGTAACAATATATAAAACTGTAAGTCTTCAATGAAGTTCCACTTGTGCAGTGGTTAAAACAATGCTGTATTTGTTCGGTACACATGCGTACCGAACCGAAAGATCCATACCACAAATTTTCGGTAGGCATACGTGTACTGTTACACCCCTAATTAATTAATTAATTAATTAATTAATATATTATATACTGTATATATTCTGAATTAAATTTAATTGCATTTAATATACTGTACATACTTACATTTTTTTTTTCTTTTCACATGCTGTCATTACATTTATTCCATAAATTATATATTTGTTTTTCTGTATTTGTGGCTTTGTGATACTCATTCATTGTATGCAGGGAGTAATATATCATGGACATGAATAGGAAAGATTAAAGTCTTAAAGTCTTAAAATGTAAATATTCAGATTTTGCATATTTTTTTTAAATTATTTACATGATTTTCTATATAATTGTTGCAATATTATAAAAAAGATAGATTTTAAAACTAAACTAAAAATATATTGTAGTATGGAATAGAAAAGTAGGAACGACAATTGTTTTTGCCCCAAATATATATATATATATATATACACACACACATACAGGTGCATCTCAATAAATTAGAATGTCGTGGAAAAGTTCATTTATTTCAGTAATTTAACTCAAATTGTGAAACTCATGTATTAAATAAATTCAATGCACACAGACTGAAGTAGTTTAAGTCTTTGGTTCTTTTAATTGTGATGATTTTGGCTCACATTTAACAAAAACCCACCAATTCACTATCTCAACAAATTAGAATACTTCATAAGACCAATAAAAAAATAAATAAATAAATAAATAAACATTTTTAGTGAATTGTTGGCCTTCTGGAAAGTATGTTCATTTACTGTATATGTACTCAATACTTGGTAGGGGCTCCTTTTGCTTTAATTACTGCCTCAATTCAGCGTGGCATGGAGGTGATCAGTTTGTGGCACTGCTGAGGTGGTATGGAAGCCCAGGTTTCTTTGACAGTGGCCTTCAGCTCATCTGCATTTTTTGGTCTCTTGTTTCTCATTTTCCTCTTGACAATACCCCATAGATTCTCTATGGGGTTCAGGTCTGGTGAGTTTGCTGGCCAGTCAAGCACACCAACACCATGGTCATATAACCAACTTTTGGTGCTTTTGGCAGTGTGGGCTGGTGCATGAAATGAAATCAGCATCTTTAAAAAGCTGGTCAGCTGAAGAAAGCATGAAGTGCTCCAAAATGTCTTGGTAAACGGGTGCAGTGACACCAGCAGATGACATTGCACCCCAAATCATCACAGACTGTGGAAACCCAACACTGAACTTCAAGCAAATTGGGCTATGAGCTTCACCCTTCCTCCAGACGCTAGGACCTTGGTTTCCAAATGAAATACAAAACTTGCTCTCATCTGAAAAGAGGACTTTGGACCACTGGGCAACAGTCCAGTTCTTCTCCTTAGCCCAGGTAAGACGCCTCTGATGTTGTCTGTGGTTCAGGAGTGGCTTAACAAGAGGAATACGACAACTGTAGCCAAATTCCTTGACACGTCTGTGTGTGGTGGCTCTTGATGCCTTGACCCCAGCCTCAGTCCATTCCTTGTGAAGTTCACCCAAATTCTTGAATCGATTTTGCTTGACAATCCTCATAAGGCTGCAGTTCTCTCGGTTGGTTGTGCATCTTTTTCTTCCACACTTTTTTCTTCCACTCAACTTTCTGTTAACATGCTTGGATACAGCACTCTGTGAACAGCCAGCTTCTTTGGCAATGAATGTTTGTGGCTTACCCTCCTTGTGAAGGGTGTCAATGATTGTCTTCTGGACAACTGTCAGATCAGATCAGTCTTCCCCATGATTGTGTAGCCTAGTGAACCAAACTGAGAGGCCATTTTGAAGGCTCAAGAAACCTTTGCAGGTGTTTTGAGTTGATTAGCTGATTGGCATGTCACCATATTCTAATTTGCTGAGATAGTGAATTGGTGGGTTTTTGTTAAATGTGAGTCAAAATCTTCACAATTAAAAGAACCAAAGACTTAAACTACTTCAGTTTGTGTGCATTGAATTTATTTAATGCACGAGTTTCACAATTTGAGTTGAATTACTGAAATAAATGAACTTTTCCACGACATTCTAATTTATTGAGATGCACCTGTATATACACACAACCCATATCTATGTTTAATATTGACAGCTATTGTGAGTTTATTATTATTATTATTATTTTCAGTTTGTCATTGTAATTTTAATTAATTCATCGTTTTCAATTTCATAATTTTCCTTTAAGTTTAGTGTTTTTTGCGTGTGTTGTAGTTTTAGTTTTGATTTAGTTTTGTTTCTATATTTTTGTGTTGACAAAGTTAAAATGCTAAGTAGTATCATTACATTTTTCAGGGCTGTCTAGTGAAGGCATGTTATAAAATATTTTAAATATGATGATATGTATATGGACAATATCTTCTGCATCAAAAACTAAATCTAACTATATATAACTATATAGTAACTAAATATAGTAACTATATAGTAACTAAACTATATATATATATATATATATATATATATATATATATATATATATATATATATATATATATATAACTATTTCATGACAAAAGGTTTTTTTGTTTTTAGTTTTTTTTTTTGTTTTGTTTTGTTTTGTTTTCCAATTTATATTAGTTTTTATTTCAGGCAAAGTTAATGAATTTTTGCATGCATTGTTAGTATACGTGGATGCTGATAACACTGTTTTGTAAGTGACTAAGGAAACGTGTTCTGTTTTAGAAACATTTAAGTTTGCATTATCAGCACGATGAATCACATATCCAGTATGCAGTTCAGAAAAGAAATCTGAAGATTTGAGCCTGAATCTTGATGGGGATGTGGTTACAGGGACTTTCTGCACAAGTTCTGATTACATAAGCTAAAACAACATGAAGTCATTGGATACTGCAGAAAGCCTTTACAAATGCAGTTACAAGAGGTTTTACAACACAAACTGCCTGTGCCCTAATTTTCAACTTTTGAGCCTTAGTAATTTCTCATCTGAAGATAAACCACAAACATCGCCTTGTCTTTGACAGTGGAGGACCATTGTGAATATAGGATCCTCATTTAACACATAATCAGCTTTAGTAATTGGCCTGTTCAAGATTTTTTGTCAGATAATTAGACCGTATTTGACCCCAGTAATATAATGAATCCCTAGTTTCAAGATGGCGGTTGGGTGACGTGGCGTTTAATGGTGTGTTAGAGCTGAAAATGATGATGAGACATCACAGAGATCAAGTGGTTTTTCACACTAACCTCATCATTTCTCTCTCTCACACACACTTTTTGTTCTTTCTTCAGGCAAATAACTGCATTTTGTGTTTTTGCTGGTCAGAGTTAAAGGGCATTGTGTGTGGATGCAGTGATGTGAAAGGAGCTTGTGTGTTGCTGTGGGCAGTATGTGAACCGCTCTGACCCACAGACCAGAATCTCCTAATAAACAACTACACATCTTTTTCCTCTTGCTTTTTTCCAGACAGCTCTGTTTTTTTTTTTTCTTTCCACACGCTGTCATTGCATTTATCTCTTAAATTATAGATTTGTCTGTTTTATCATATTTGTGGTTTTATAATTCTTAAAAAGTACACATACTGTATGTAGCAGAATTGATTTTACATATTTTTAAATGATTTTACATTGTATTTAATGTAATTAGTAGAACATTATAAAAAAGGAACAAATGAAAACAAAGACGAACTTGCAGTACACAATAGAAAAGTAGGAACAAAAACTTATGTTATTTAAAAAAAGAAAAAGTTGTTGTTCTAGATATATATAATCAATATCTGTATGGATAACTATCATGCATTTATTTAATTTATTTATTTTTATAATTATATAAAATAAAGTGAAAGTTTTACATATTAGTATTATATAAAATATATAGTTATTATTACACACACACACACACACACATATATATATATATATATATATATATATATTTATTTATTTATTTATTTAAACAAACACACACAATGATATTTGAATGAAATTCAGTATTTTCTGTATTTATTTATTTATTTTTACATTTTAATTTATTGTAATGCAATATAATTTGTTTAATTATATGTTTAGAGAGGGGATCATTTTACAGACTATTCAGCAAACCACCCAGACTTTTGCATGGCCAAGCACCATTCACAAATTTTCATAAATCTCTAGTTCTCTGTATCACCAGCGGGCTTTGCTTTCAGTCTCCGGAGACGCAGTGTGCTGACAACTGTGAACCAGATAGAGAAGCTGTGTTTCAAGGTGTATTAAATATGGAGCAGAAACACACACTCAAGACTGTGAACCTGCTGGATTAAACTGTCTGTCAGATGTGCCTGTTGCAATATTATTTTTAGATTTTGCGTGTACAAATGCGTATATGTGCCTGAAGTAAAGAGGTGCAGTGTAATATGTTGTTCCTGTATCAAGGTCTTTTAACAAGCATCTTTTTTTTTTTAATACAAAAATAACATTTTTACCTGATCCAAAAAAAAGCTGAAAAGTATTTGCACCACACTGCAGCAAAGATGTTTCCTGTAATGTGCACGACGCAGATAACGAGTTTGCTACTTATGATTTTTCTCATTTACCAAAAATGTTTTCCGTTCTCACAACTCCTTTTTTTAAACAGAGAAACTTTATACATTTATATATCAACTTTGGATTTAATAGTCGTATCTCTTCGTATCTTTTTGCCTTCCAGCACTGAAAAGTTCTGCATCCTTTCATGAGCAGAGACGAAGTTTAGAACGAGCCCGGGTAAGTTTCTTTTTAATCATCTCTTCCTAGTGAAGCCAAAATAAACTCTCACTTTATTTCTCATACTTTCCTTTTGTATCTCAGACTGAGGACTACTTGAAGAGAAAGATCCGCAGTCGTCCAGAGAGGTCAGAGCTGGTCAGGATGCACATTCTTGAAGGTGATTATTTTAATAACGCCCCCTGCAGTTCAAACACTGACACACACCTCATAGAAAGACTATGGGCCAGATTTACTAACAGCTTGCACCAGTGCAAACCGTCTTTTGGCATTAAAATAGTACTGTCAGGATTTACTAAAGACGCGCAGTAAAGAATAAGCGCTGAAAAGGCACAGTTAGTGGACACGGTTATTTTTGTGCCTGACCTTACTGAATATGCATTTGCAGGAGTTTCCCTTTCAGATGCAAAATTTGTGGGAGGAGAGTATTAAAATGTATCACACAACGCGATTTACTAACATTTGCGCTCGTCAAATTACTGGCATTTGCACCATTATTTAGCACCCAAAAAAGCATGTCTTATGCAGGCAGTAATTTGCGCTGCTGGAAATAGTAGGTAATGTGGGAACTTTTCACCTACTGTACAGTAAATACTGAATTCGGACATACTACTCTCACATAGTATATTTCACCTAATATACAGTAGAGAAGTATGCAATTTAGGATGCAGCCTGTACTTTAAATGAATTCAAATGAGTGTGGTCCAGATATTTATTTTAAAAAAGGAAGTACAATTTAAACTGAGGTACATGTAATGAACAATGTGATCATGCGCATGATGGCTGATTTTGTATGTTTTTTTTTATTTTTTTATTTTATTTCCTGTATACAGAGACGTCAGCAGAGCCGTCTCTACAGGCCAAGCAGCTTCTGCTGAAACGAGCTCGACTAGCCGACGATCTGAACGATAAAATCTCCCAACGGCCCGGGCCGATGGAGCTCATTCACAAAAACATCCTTCCAGTGCACAGCAGCCTCAAACAAACCATCATAGGTACTAAATCAAAGCAAGAAACATGATATTATACACACTACAGACAGGTTTTCTGCAGTTTACTGTTTAACTGAAGGAGTAGCTCCCCCTTTTTTCAGTACAGTTTAATTAAGTTTTCTTATTAAATTAATTTTAAGTACTGTGTATATATTGTATGTCAAGTTATGTGTCAAATTATATTGAAATTTGTATAATGTAGACTAACAATTGTTGAAAATCTAATTTATTATAAATATTTATACACACACACACACACACACACACATATATTCTGACAGTTTTTTTTGGCCTGTAAAAATAAATATTAACCATATGTAAGTTTCAACTGAACAAGAATAAATAATATTTACTTAAAAAAAAAACTTAGTGTTAGCTGTGTAAGAAATTGGCTGTTGATTATTGTCATTATCAATTTTGTTGATTGGTTGTTGCAGTCTTAAATATATTAGCATTATATCAGTCACAAAAATTTATATTCCTCTCACTCAACATTTCCTCTAGTCTAGATCATTCCCTTTTCCCCCTCAATCTACATCCATACACAGGCTCTCCAGTGCTCATTCCAGCGCATCATTAGCGGTGCGTTTGCATTCATCTTCATATTTATATCCCGCCACGTTCCTGTAGTGGTGCAGAGGGTGGTAATTTAATGCAGAGTTATGGTAATGAGATTGGTGTGCGTCGAATACCAAGTTAAATTAATTAGAGGGGAATTTACATTCGCGTTCATACAGAACACGCCATTCTGTGGTAGCGTGAGTCGATTAACCATGAAGTTTGTGCAGCGTCACACAATGCAGCACAGTGAAGGAATACTGAAAGACGTTTGCACAGAATGACTTAAACTATTTTAATCCCTAAATAACCTAATTAGAGAGTTAATGATTCGGCATAATCCCACGCTCTCAGAACACGCTCAAATTAAATATAAATATCATGCACTGGAGTTTAAAGGTTTTATTATTCACTCTGGGACAATATTAGTGCAGCGTAAGTGAAATAGGGAAGCAGTACACTAAAGATCAGAGGTTTCTTTCATGTTGTTTTATTTATTTATTTTTATTTAAGATGATTGACCATTACTATTGCTATCACATTTTTTTATTCATTCATTCATTCATGTATTCTTTTTATTTATTTATTTTTTATTTAATGTATTAATTTATTTATTTAGTCATTTTTAGGCAATAATAAAAGTCCCATATGTTTGAGCTGTGGGCATAAATTATATTTTAAATCATGCAGCTTGTTAAGGAGAGGTGAGCTGTTACTTGACTTAAGCAAACACCTAGCAGAAAAGAAAGCAAAATACAATTCTGAAAATAAACCCATTTTTCAAATGCAAAAATAAGAATAAATTGAAAATGAACAAAACCTGAGCCTGTAAGCAACCACATAGCAACATCTCGACATTGTGGCAGTGAGTTTTGCGTAGGTAAACGTCATTTATGCTTTCTTCAGAAAATGTGAAAATCTTTTATGTTGTATTCTAAGCATCCTTTTTTTCACTCTCTCTCTCAGAGAAGGAGTTTCCAAAAGTAGAAGCGGAGAACTCTTCGTTTGATGAGGAAAGCAGTGACGCGTTCTCACCGGAGCAGACAGTCCATCAGGACTCTCCCCTCGGCCAAGGACACTTACCTTCTCCACCTGAGATACCGGCCAATGAAACGACACCAAAACAGGTGCCATATGTCAATTTCCACACTTACAAAAGGGGGAAAAAAAAGTAAAATTATCATTTTTTTTAGACTTCAAAGTCATAGAATGTAAAATGTTCAATTCAGATTAACTTGACTGTTAAAGATTAGTCTTAAAATGTATTTTAAGGCAATGAATTTTGCTATGTATTAATGTTGACAAGCAAACAGTCAATATTGTTATTCTTAACTAAAACTAAAACCATTAGAGGTTTTTGTTACTTTATTTTAAGGTGTCCTTGTTACAGTGTAATTACACATTTAAGTACTGAGTAATATTAATTAACTACATGTACTTACTATATGGTTAGGGTTAGGATTAGGGTTTGGTTTAGGGTTACTTGCATGTAATTATGCATAATTTATTGTTATTATAATAGTAAGTATATGTAACGTGTAACAAGGACACCTTAAAATAAAGTGTTACCGAGGTTTACATTATTTGAAATAAGGCTTATTAAATTAGATTAAAAATATGTAATAAAATACAAGTTTTTCATCTGATATTTATATTTTATTTTTAACTAACTTATTTCAGATAGTTGCCAATGCAACATTTCTAATTTTCATTTAAATTTAAGTATTAAATGACTAAAACCGAAATTAAAATAAAGCTAAATATACATAGTGAAAATCAAAAGCACGTAACAAAATTACTAAACCTTAAACTAAAATATATGAATACATAGAATGATAAATTCCTGCACCATTGCACCCTACATTTTTTTCTTGTTCAATATGTTGAATAATATGATAATATAAAATTAAACTAACAAAACTAGTTATTATTACTAAATTTTAACATTAACATGCAAACAGTCAGTATCATTTGTGTTTACTAAATCTAAAACTATTAGAAATAATAGTTTTTTGTTATTTGAAAAATAAAGCTTTATTAAAAATTAGATTAAGAATATATAATAAAATATTTTTCGTCTAATATTTATATTTTATTTTTAACCAACTTATTTCAGTTAGTTGCCAGTGCATCTCTATGCATTTCTAATTGCCAATGAATTTCAGATTTTTCAAGTTTAAGTACTAAAATGACTAAAAACTAAATAAAAATAAAGTTAAATAGATGTATCAAAAGTCAAAAGTACTAAACCTTGAACTAAAATTAAAATGAAAACTGAAAATAAAAGCAAATTCAAAATATTATTAATAGTAACAATAATTATAATAATAAAATACTTCAAACGGTATCAGTGGTATATCAAAAGTATGTACTTTCCCATCACCAGTAACACATATACTTTTAACGCACAGAATGTGAATTGAGTGGCCTCAACTTTTAATTAAACCTGCACAAATCTTGGCAGTTTCAGTAAATCCCCTCTAAGGTCAATAAAGTAATAATCTATCATCATCAGAATATCTCTCTCACACACACACACACACACACACACACACACACTTTGAAGTCTTTGTGTAGCTCCTCATGCTCAGTCAGCTCTCAAGAGCCCTGAATTATTTGCAGTGCTCACATCTTCATTCAGCTCATTACACATCCACATCAACACATTCACACACACTTGAAATGTGTGTGTGTGTGTGAAATGTGCTTCGCGAACTGTACAGCGCCATCAGCGAACAACAAACAAATAACCCCGACGGCTTTTTCATCATAGCCGGTGACTTCAACCACGCAAACTTAAAGACAGTTTTGCCAAAGTTCTACCAACATGTGAACTTTGCAACAAGGGGAAACAACACACTGGACTTTGTTTACACAACAGTTAAGAACGCATACAAAGCCGAACCCCGCCCCCACCTCGGGTACTCGGACCACATCTCTGTTATGCTAATCCCAGCATATAGCCCACTTCTCAAACTCACCAAACCGGTTCAAAAGCAGATCACAGTATGGCCAGACAATGCCACCTCAGCACTGCAGGACTGCTTCCAGGATACAGACTGGAACATGTTTAAAGAGGCGGCCACCTACAACAACCACACAGACCTGCAGGAGTACACCGAAACTGTGACTGCTTACATCAAAAAGTGCATAGATGATGTGACAGTCACCAAAACCATCACCACACGTGCCAACCAGAAGCCATGGATGACAGCAGAGGTTCGTGGGCTGCTAAAGACCAGAGATGAAGCATTCAGATCAGGAGATAAAGCAGCCCTCAAAACAGCAAGAACCAATCTGTCTCATGGCATCAAGAAGGCAAAACATCAGTATGCTAAAAAAATCAACAATCACTTCACAGACAGCAGAGACACTCGGACCCTATGGCAAGCCATTCAGACCATCACTGACTACAAGCCCCTGCCACAGGCCAGTGATGATGACACATCTTTACCAGAGGCACTCAACCACTTCTACTCACGATTTGAGATGCAGAACGACACACCTGCACAGAAACTACTCACATCTCCAAACGACCAGGTACTCTGTCTCTCTCCAGTCGACGTAAGGAAGACCCTATCCAGGATTAACCCACGAAAGGCTGCGGGCCCTGACAACATACCTGGACGTGTACTGAAGGACTGTGCTGCACAGCTGACGGATGTCCTAACAGACATCTTCAACATCTCGCTGAGCCAGGCAGTCGTCCCCACGTGTCTCAAATCCACCTCCATAATTCCAGTACCAAAGAAGTCACCTGTGTCCTGTCTGAATGACTATCGTCCCATAGCACTGACCCCAATCATGATGAAGTGCTTTGAGAGGTTAGTCATGCAGCACATCAAGTCCAGTCTCCCAAACACGCTGGACCCACTCCAGTTTGCATACCGTCCAAACCGTTCCACGGACGATGCAATATCCACCACTCTCCACCTAGCTCTTACCCATCTGGAACAGAAAGACTCTTATGTAAGAATGCTGTTCATTGACTTCAGCTCAGCATTCAACACAATAATCCCACAACAGCTCATCCACAAACTAAACCTGCTGGGCCTTAACACCTCCCTCTGTAATTGGATCCTGGACTTTTTAACTGCAAGACCTCAGTCAGTCCGTGTCGGCAGCAACACCTCCAGCACTACCACACTGAGCACAGGTGCCCCACAAGGCTGTGTGCTCAGCCCGCTGCTCTTCACGCTGCTGACCCACGACTGCACTGCCAAGTCCAGCTCCAACCACATCATCAAGTTTGCTGATGACACAACTGTGGTAGGCCTCATCAGCAACAACGATGAAACGCACTACAGAGAGGAAGTGGCACAGCTGGCTGAATGGTGTGGTGCTAACAACCTGTCCCTCAATGTGGGTAAGACGAAAGAGGTTGTGATGGACTTCAGGAGAAACTCTGTTGACCACCCCCCGCTGACCATCGACGGCTCAACCGTGGAGAGAGTCGGCAGCACTAAATTCCTGGGAGTGCACATCACAGAGGATCTCACCTGGACCACCAACGTCACGTCACTCAACAAGAAGGGACAACAGCGCCTCCACTTTCTCCGCCGGCTGAAAAGGGCAAGTCTCCCTCCACCCATCCTCACCACTTTTTACAGGGGCACCATTGAGAGTGTGCTGACTACCTGCATCACTGTCTGGTATGGGAACTGCAGTGTTGCTGACCGCAAGACCCTACAACGGACAGTGAACACTGCTGCAAAGATCATCGGTGCCCCTCTCCCCTCCATCCTGGACATTTTCCTTTCACGATGCTCCAACAAGGCCACCAGCATCGTGAAGGACCCCACCCACCCCTCTCACAACCTCTTCCAGCTCCTGCCATCAGGTAGAAGGTACCGGAGCATCAGAGCTCGCTCTGTCAGATTGCTCAACAGCTTTTTTCCCCAGGCTGTGAGAGCTCTTAACTCCAATCCCCCTGTCCCCCTCTGAAACCATGAACACCTCAGCCCTCCCACCCCCCAACTCATTAAAAACTGCTGACAATTTTACTAAGTGCAATTCTGAATGTGCTACACACAGGTGAGTGGGCTATACAAACCACCTGTAGTAACGCACTCATCCCACTATATGCACACTAGACACTTTCTACAAACACTCCCTGCCACAAAGACTCTTAAGAAAATATATGTCTACTTGAACATTGCACTACAAAATAATACGTTTACTTGAGCATTGCACTACAAAATCTTTTTGCACTATGCACTGTCTCCCACAAAATCTCTCTTCTGCACAATAATGTACAAAATATATATTTTTTTTGCACAATTTCATGTACATATATCTCTTTCGCACAATTTCATGTACAGTATTTATGTAAAGTTTTTTGTACAGTCTCAGTTTGTGTATGTGTGGACAACTAGGTATAGCAGTTATAGTATTTTTAGTATATGTATAGTCAGATAGTTAACTGTTGTATAGCTCTATTGTTTTTCCTATACTTGCATTGTTGTATGTTTAACTAGTATGTAGCACCGTGGTCCTGCGAGACACGACATTTCGTTCCACTATATGTCCACACATGTAGCAGAATGACAATAAAGCTCGACTTGACTTGACTTGACTTGACTTATGCTAACAAGCATGCTTGTAATTGCACTCGATCTGCGCACATTAATGTCCTGTAGTCACATAAACATGATTGAGTTCCTCAAGTTCATGTGCTTCTCTGGATTTTCTTAGGTCCCGCCCCCTCCTCCTCCTCCTCCTCCTCCTCCTCCTCCTCCGCTGCCAAACACAGCTGGCCCCGCCCCTCAGCAGAAACTAGACAATGGAACAACAGGACACAAGCAAGCTCCTGCACTACAAAAGGTGACAGTTTCTCATTTAACCTAGGACAGCTGGAATTGCAATTTTAAACTCCTGCACACATGCCACAAGATAAATCCTCTTCCATGCTTTAATGTCTTTTCTAATGTTTCTTTTAGGGTGGTAAAGTTGGTAGTGAGCGCCCTGTTCAGCGCTCTAAGAAAGTGAGAGACAACAAACCAAAAGTAAAGAAGCTGAAGTATCACCAGTATGTTCCTCCAGACCAGAAACCCGAGCGTGAGCCTCCACCTCTGCTCGACTCCTCCTATGCCAAACTCCTCTATCAACAGCAGCTCTTCCTCCAGCTGCAGATCATCAACCAACAGCAGCAAAACTACAACTACCACACCATCCTGCCTGCTCCACCCAAGTGAGATATGCTATATATTTATTGTATTGTTTTTATATATATATATATATATATATATATATATATATATATATATATATATATATATATATATGTAATTCAGTGTATATTTTATATTTACAGTATATTTACAAAAAAACTGAAATACTATGACAAATACTATGTATTGTTTATATATTGAATTATATATTAAGATTTTATAAGTATTTTTGTGTATTTTTTTATATTTTATATTTCTTTTAAACAAATAAGTAACATTTTTGTAATGTTTTTAAGTTAAATCTGTTATGGTCACCATGGCTGCATTTATTTGATCAAAAATACGGTAAAACAGTAATATTGTGAAATATTATTACAGTTTTAAACAACTTTTTCTATTTTATACATTCTAAAACGTAAATTTTGAGCAGCCAGTCTTCAGTGTAACATGAACCTTCAGAAATCATTTGAATATGCTGATATGCTGATCAAGAAACATCTTATTATTATCGATGTTGAAAACAGTTTTGCTGCTTAATATTTTTGTTGAAACTATGATACATTTTTTTTCAGGATTCTTTGATAAATAGTTCAAAAGAATAAATGTCTTTACTGATAAAAGTAAAAAAAAAAGAAATTAAGAAAGAAATTTCATATGTTCATCAAGGCTGCATTTAGTTTATCAGAAAAAAAACAGAAATATTGTGAAATTTTTGCAATTTAAAATAACGGTTTTCTATTTCAATATACTTTAAAATATAAATCATTTCTGAGATGCAAAACTGAATTTTTAGCGTCATTATTCCAGTCTTCAGTGTCATATGATCCTTCAGAAATCATTCTAATATGCTGATTTATTATCTGCTCTTTTTAACCTTTTATTCATCAAAGAATCCTAAAGTATCACAGGTTCCAACAAAAATATTAAGCAACACAACTGTTTCCAATATTGATAATAAATCAGCATTTCAGAATGATTGATTTCCACAATAATGTGAATGTTGTTGAATGTTCAATCTGTATCTGCCATGTAATAGTCAATGAAGCTGATATAAATTAAAATACAATCAACATTATTATTCTTTTTTTTTTTTTAACACTTTATTTAGGCCTCCTGCTGATCAGCAGCCTGCCTCAGCCAATGGCCAGTCGCCATCCAGAAATGACACGCCCCCTCAATCAACATCCACTAATCTGATTGTTCAGAATCAGCAGACCACTGCAGTCGGAGGTGGAATTAAAATAGGACCTCTGCCTCCCAACCTGGATGAGCTGAAGGTTGAATCCCCTGCTATGATAATAATTCTTAATTTCAGTACTGATCACTCACTGGA
Source organism: Spinibarbus caldwelli (assembly GCA_039654775.1). Taxonomy (NCBI): domain Eukaryota; kingdom Metazoa; phylum Chordata; class Actinopteri; order Cypriniformes; family Cyprinidae; genus Spinibarbus; species Spinibarbus caldwelli. The sequence continues at coordinate 11,357,788 of CM077219.1, read as the reverse complement.
AGTCTAATGAACTCCTGGCACATCCTGTCATTCTCTTCACTTCCTGCAGGTGGCAGAGCTGAAGCAGGAGTTAAAGGTGCGAGGCTTAACGGTCTCAGGCACCAAAAATGACCTTATTGAGCGGCTGAAGAATTTTCACGAGCAGAACGGTGGCACCAACGCACCAACATCTAAAACCAACACACCACCAGTCCCTGTAGTGGGAGGAGTCTCTTCCTCCACCCAATCAGCAGACAGGAGCGTGGTGGTTGCTTCCTTCCCATTCATCGCTACTGCGGAAAGGGGTGGAGCTCAGATGACGGCGCCTCAGATAATGCAGTTTGGCAGCACTAGCTCCTCCCCTCCGGTTTCCCCCGCCCACTCAGAGCGCTCATCGACTGGAATGAGCCCAGATGAAACGAGCTGTAATGGGGATGCTTTTGGGGAAATGGTAAATGTCTCCTCCTGTGCTTTCTTACTGCTAGTCTTCAAACTAATAGAAATGGGTAACTTCAGGATAAGCAATTGTGAAATTTTATCAAGTGTGTAAAAAGTGACATTTACAGATAAGCTTACCCTCTGTCTGCTTTGGAAGCGACCAGTGAAGCGTTGCACCACAACAGCTAGAGGCTGTTACATGCGTCAGAGCTGCATGTCACCTCTGAATGTTCACTCACCACAAACCATTCAGATGTGAGCTTGAGGCTACACTTTAGCAACAGTAAAATGTTGCCTACTTAATTAATTTTTAATAAAATCTCTTGATCTGATAATTGATGATAACATAATAATTGATTTTATTAATAATAATTTAAATAATGTAACAGCAACAGAAAAATTAAAATAAAATCTGCCTGCTGTAGTTTTGTTGAAAATCTGTTAGTCTACTAACTGAAAATATTGAGAAAATATGTTGGTTGTAAAATTGATAATAAAATAGAAAAATATTTAAATCATAATTAATGAAATCAGTTAATATATATATATATATATATATATATATATATATATATATATATATATATATATATATATATATATATATAAAATAGTTAGGTTAGATCTTAGCAACGGCAAAATAAAAAATAAAATCCTTTATACTTTATTTTTAGTAAAAATCTGGTGGGTATATATTTCATAATAATATAATAATTTGTATTATTAGAATTTGGTTACACTTTATTTTAAGGTGTTCTTGTTACAGTGTAATTATACATTTAAGTGCTGAGTAATATTAATTAACTACGTGTACTTACTATATGGTTAGGGTTAGGATTAGTGTTTGGCTTAGGGTTACTTGCATGTAAATATGCATAATTAATTGTTATTATAATAGTAATTGCATGTAACACGTGTAACAAATACACCTTAAAATAAAGTGTTACCTAGAATTTAAATACATTTATTTAAAAAAAATAATGTTTAATCTAGACTTCAGCAACAGTAAAATTTAAATAAAATCTTACATTGTTTTTAATTAAAATATGTTTGATAATAATATAGTATTTTAATAAAAATTTAAGCAGTTTACTTCAAAACAATATTTATGCTAGACTTCAGCAACAGCAAAATGAAAGTAAAAACCCACCTTATTTTTAATGAAAATCTAATCTTTCATAATTAATTTTATTAATAATAATAATAATCAAATGATAATTCATTAATTCTTTAAATCTATGTATGATATGAATATAAAATTCCATTTATATTTATTTGGTTAAAATCATCATACCAGATTTGCAGTAATGTTCAGTACGTATTTAACAAAATAAAATTCATTCTTTCTTATATGTGTCTGAAAACCTACGTAAATAATGTTTTATTTTAACATAGTAGTAAAGTTGTTTGAGTAGCTGTGCAGCAAGTCAGCAACTGAAACGGTGCATTCATTAACTAATTGCACATTGCAGTATGTCAGCTGCTTCTAGTGTAGACTGTTGATTATGCGTGTAATGTAGTTTTGTTGTGCTGGTGACACAGTATTCCCAAAGTATGGATTTATTACATTTATAGAAATTTTTACTGTATTTTCTCAAAGAGTTTGGAGTATTCTGAATAGCTCTTAATATTTATATATTTCCTATTCCTGTCCCTTTCAGGTGACCTCTCCCCTTACCCAGCTCTCCTTGCAACCTTCTCCTCCTCTCCCTTCCACGATCTGCATTAAAGAGGAGCCCGGCAGCCGGACGTCTCTGTCCTCCTGCTGTCTGGTGTCCCAGTCTGCGGCGCCCCCTATAGACAAAGACCAGATGCTGCAGGAGAAGGACCGGCGCATTCAGGAACTCACACGCATGCTGCTGCAGAAGCAGCAGCTGGTCGAATCTCTGCGCTCGCAGCTGAAGGGCAAACGGGTGGGCGTGCCGGTCCGAGTGAAAGAAGCACTTCCTGGTGTCACTATGGAGGCGATCAGAGCAACCATAAAGGAAGAGGTCATAGAGGTGATTGAAGAGAGCGAGATGGTGACAGAGGTGTTCCCGCATGCAGGGCAGACGCAGACGCAGGAGCAAAGAACGGTGGCTGCAATAGAGCTGGAGCAGGACCGACAACAGCAGCAGCTCATAATGCAACAGAATCAGCGCAACCTGCAGCAACAAGTGCATCAGAGGAAGAGGAAAACAAAAAAACAACAGCACAACCAACAAAAACAAGTCAGTATGGCGTTTCCACAACATACAGTTGCCTTTTTGAGATTAATTGTATGAAACATTAACATTGTCGTTTAATTAGAGTAATTAAAAGAACAGTTCCAAAATGAAATCCTGACTGGTTGCCGCTTTGAGTCATGACCCCTTTACAAAGAACCCAGTTTCTCAACGTATAAACCTGGGTAACTACCCCTAACTAAAACTAACCTTTTTTTTTTTTTGGAAATTAAATAATTTAATGAAATAAAATGTAAAATATTATGGGAAAAACCTTGGCAACTAAATTTTATACACTAAGGGCCAGATTTACTAAACAGGGCAAATTAGTGTTAGAGCGCAATTCCATAAAAGCGCCGATGGGAGGGAAAATTCTGCGTGTGGTTTACTGACTATGCGCACATTAAGGAACAGAGATGCAGCCAGATCATTTCCATAATGACCAGCGAAATCTACCAAGAACAGCGCCAATTAGCGCCTGCTTTAAGACATGCTTTTTTGGGCATTAAATAATGATGCAAATACCAGTAATTTGACGAGCGCAAACGTTAGTAATCACATTGCGTGATTTATTTTAATACTCTCCTTCCATAAATTTCGCGTCTGAAAGGGAAGTTCCTACAAATGCATATTCAATGAAGTTAGTTGCAAAAATAACTGTGTCCACGCCTTTTCAGCCTGACAGTATTATTTTAATGCTAAAAGACGGTTTGCGCTGGCGCAAGCTGTTAGTAAATCTGGCCCCAAAATTACTGGAAATAAAAAAAAAAACCTTAACAAAAATAAATAAATATATCATCAAATAAGATACCAACTAATCAAAATGAGAAAAGCTCATAGAAAAATTACGAACATTTTAAATTAAAACATTTTTGAGGTATTTTAAAAATTCAAATCCGGTGGAATTGGACTCCTTTTATACTGATGCCGCATGTTGTTTTTTAGGAGGTTTTGACTCCCCTGAACATGATTTTTGAGTGATTTCGGTGCAATTTTGGGCTAATTTTGGGTGTGACTGAGTTAATTTTCAGTACCTATTGTGCTGGTTTTGTTATGCAGACTTGGCAAACCTGGTTGACACTGTATTTTCAGAGTACTTTCAGGAGAAAAACGATTTTTACACTGTTTCCCCTGACACCCAAGCACTACATTGCAGCCTCCTGGGGTTATGTTTGCGGCACAGCAGTAGTCAGACATTGAACTTTCATTGTAATGGAAAATCATGGAACATCTCATGTTTTTTGCTAACCTTTCTTCTTTTCCATTTTTCCAGCATTTGCCTCAAGCACTTACCAACCAGCAGTCAAGTCCTGTTTCTTCATTCCCAGTGGATGTATTGAATTCAAACTCCACCCCCACCATAGTGACCAACAGCAATGGCAAACAGTTCCTGCTAACACTGTCGAATCAAAACACAGAGGCACCAGCCAGAGGCCGTCGCACCCAGGGCAAAGTAACCTATCAGATTAAACTTGTGCCTCAGTGCTTAGAGATGTCAAAATCTATGCAATCATTATGTAATCATTGATGTTTGTCATTTTCAGAGACTGCAGTCTACACCCACCATGTTACCCAACCAATCAGTGACTGAATTACTTAACAAAAACTACCAATCAGAACAGCCCATACAAACCGTCATTTTGAAACAGCCAATCAAAAAGGTTAGTACAAAAACACTTACAATTACTTCTAGTTCAGTCGCCACATTCATTCTTTAAGCTGTTAATGTTAATTGAGACTCTATGATAGCTAATAGGGAAGACTTTTGCAGAAAATGACCATCTTTCCTCCATATAAATTAATGATATGTATAAAGCAACATCACTTATTCCTGACAAGTCATTGAACACGATTAAACCCACTTATTAAAATGTTAATGATTAATCACTGTTATTGGTGTTCAAATGAGGGCTGCAGGCATGGGCTGTTAGCCCATTAAAATTGGGACTAATTGAGATGCATGTTTTTACTTTGACAGGCACTAAAGCCAGACCTAAATGTGACGACCAATTACAAAGCATCAAGCTGCACATCCATCTCATCATCAGCCAATATCCAACCGTTCTTCTCTCCAATGGATTCCATGAACGACACCGAACCCGTCCCTTCATCTCCCAACAACAACAACGACGTAAGTGTTTTGTTTGTGTACGTACTAAAGATCTGTTTCCAAAACCTGGTGTGCTAGATGTCATTTATATTATTGTGCCTTGTAATGTACATTGTTTTAAAGAAGTTTAAATGTGAAAAAGTATGTGAACCCTTTGGGTTAACTGAATTTTTCTATTAAATCTGCTCTTCTGTTTAATCGCAATAATTGACAAACAAAATGCTTCTGTTTAAAAGTTTGGAGTCAGTAGATTCTTTTTTATTTTTTTATTTATATTTATTTAGTTGATAAAGTGACAGTAAAGACTTTTTCATTGTTACAAAAGATTTCTCTTTCAAATAAATGCTACGCTTTTAAACATTCTGTTCATCAAAGAATCCTGAAAAAAAAAAAGTTTAATGGTTTCCAGAAAAAATATCCACAAGTGTTTTCAACATTGATAATAATAAGAAACATTTCTTGAACAGCAAATCAGCATATGAGAATGATTTCTGAAGGATCATGTGACACTGAAGACTGGAGTAATGATGCTGAAAATTCAGCTTTGATCACAGGAATAAATTACATTTTAAAATATATTTAAAATAAAAAACATTTATTTTAAATTGTAATAATAAGGTAAACGTACCTATTAAGCTCACCAAAATCTACATTGAGACATTTTTAGTACATAAGATATCGGTTTCAGTACAAAATAGGGATGCAGTGAAGTATTGGCCGCTGATATTTATCGGCCGATTTTTTATTAATTTAGAGCCATCGGCATATCGGAAATAGAATGAAAAGGGCCGATACCGATGGTTTATTAATTAAGTGCATGGAGACAATGAGTTGCATGTCTGTTGCAAAATCCAGCGGTTTTCTCTGGGCAGGACAATTAAATACTTGTCAAAACAAAATAAAATCTGTACAAAATATATGTGAAATGACCGCGCTCAGCTGTAAATTCATCATTGGTAAGTCGCAATGGCGTCTGTGAACCAACAAAACAGAATAAAATAGGCTACATAAAAAAGGAATAGGCCTACACACGAAATATATTTTATTTCATTAACAGATTAATACGTAACATCAACCTTCACATATGCTATATCAGTAATAATAATACGATGTGCGATTTGACATTGAGTAATTGCAAAAATCAAACAAAAGACAGAGAGTGCACGCATACATTATGTAGCGCACATGCTAGTGCGTTCTTTCACTGCATGATTCAGTATTAAAATACATGAAGAATGATCAGAAAATTCAAGATATTGGGGCAGGAAATGTATATATTTATATCATTTCATAGTTAAACAATATCGCACGAAGATCAAGCGCCGTGTTTTTGCTCCAAAAATCATCATGATTACAAATGTGATTTTATAACAGATCAATAAACAAGAAGTTAATATTAAAAGACTTACGTTTTAGACACCAAATTGCCTGTTTTTGCGCTATTTCACAGACAAAAATAACTTCAAACACAGCCACAGCACTGTTTTGCGTCTCTGAGCAATATGACGGTGTTTCTGTACTGAATGAATCAACCGTTTAAATGATTCGGTTCAATCGCAATGACTCACTCATTCAACAGTGACTTGATGTCACCTACTGGCGGTTTTAATTTCAAATGTAAAGTTTTTTTTTTTTTTTTATATATATATATAAATATCAGTATTCAACGTTTTATGTATCAAAACATTATTTATTCATTTGTAACTGCAGGTTAAGCATTCCATGTCCCTCAGAGCTGCATTAAACAGTGGGTAAATATCTATTCCACTTCAGATGCAGCTTCTGTGTTTCCTCTGCATTGCAAAGATGAATTTTGTTGATACGGACTTCATTTGTTTGGTAACAGACCAAATATCTTATACTAATTGACTGAATAAATGTAAGAATTTGACTCAAAAAGTGATGCAAACTTTTAGAAAAAAAATGGCTTTACAAAGGTAAAAATGCCCATAAAAGGTAAAAATCAATTTAAACTTAAAGTTAAATTAAAATAATTTTTTATCACTGCTGTGAACTGACCACCACACAGAATATGAAAAATATCAAAAACTTTAGAAGTCAGCTGTCCACGGTAGTCCTTAAGACATTAGAACAATAACACACTCAGCAAAATATCGTCTAATTATCATTATCGAAAAAATCGATAAAGAATCCAGAAAATATCGATATCTTTTTTGTCAATATCGCCCAACCCTAGCAGGAACAGATATGTTCAAATACCAAATTCTGCCTGGAGAGAACCAGTCGATTATTTTTTTCCGTTATTAAGCCCTGCTTTATGCAACTGACCAGTATCGGTATCGGAATCGGCCAATAGTTGTTTGTTAAAAATCGGTATTGGTATCGGCCAAAAAAAAATCCTATCGGTGCATCCCTAGTACAAAATGTTAAAAAAATGTTAATAAAATAATAATCTCTCGCACAATAATATTTTATTTTATTTTAAATGACAAAAGCATTTCATGGATGTACATCATTAATTGCAAAAAGTCTGGCTGTGCTTAATGGGTACTTTTTTACCCTTTAAGCACACCCCTGTTCCCAATAAGCTCACATCATGTTTTATTAAAAATTCTTGTCTATTTTAAACAACCTTTTTAAAGAATAATTGAAAAATGTTTTAATTGAAGGTACAATCACAAAAAAAAACAAAAAAAACACTAAAATCAAGAAACAAGGCATTCAATTTGATCAGTTATATATTCATAGTGAAGTGTCATTCAGACATATTGCAACATCTAGACTAGTCCACGTTCAGCTAAGTAACGTTCAAAAATCGCGTTTCTGTGTGAGTTTGTTGTGATCAGAAGGAATTTAAAGTCTGATATTGTCTGATCCTCAGTCGTTTAGTGTATGATGCCCAGTTTTTCTTCGTGACTATTTACAAAGTTGGTAAGTGTGTGATGTCTGGTGTTTTAAAAATCTGTTTAAATTTTAAAAGTTGTGTAGTGTATTCCAGCCTTTAGTTGTTTTTTTCCTGGACAGATACAACAGGTTTCTGATGGCTCCTTTGTACAGACGACATGCCTCTTGCATCTTTGGGCATAAACTATAGTTATGTCTAGATTTTGTTATCTTAAAGCTGTGAAAATAATTTATTAATCATTTTATAAAGATTAACTTAAAGTGATAACCATCAGTTAATATTTTAAAGTCTGTTTATGAAGTATTTACATGGACGTTCAATGTGGAAGAGCTTAAAGAGAGCACACTGAGCTTAATTGGAGCAGCAACAATTTTTTAATTAATAAATATTACATGAAATTTAAAGGACAAGATTTTGCAAAATAAATAATCTAGGTCATGTATTAAGTTTATACATATTATGATATGAACAGCTATCATTAGCAATATCTATGAAATTATGCTTTTTCTTACTGATGTCACACTGAAGCTGTGTGATTTTCATAGTAGTGTACCCTTTAAGCTCACCTTACAATAATATGAAATCTTTAAAAATTACAGCAGTGTAAAACCACAGACCAGCAATAAACTGTACATTTATAATATTATGGATTTAAAAGTACAAGGCACTAATGCCTGTGAAGTAATATATTAGTGTAGCACACAACAGCTAGTCAGCTAACTATGTTCTGTAGCATCTGCGCTATGTTGCTAAAACTATCTTTTGGATCTAACTGTAATTATTTCCCACATCCAAGTTCCAGGTTATAATATGCAAAAGTCTAAAAATTAATATCTTAATTTTGCAGTAAGTAATGAAACTTACCCAAAATAAAGGCTTAAACATCTAAAAAATGCACATTTACGGGGCTCCTCTTTTGGTGAAAGTTTTCAGACAGCTTTCAAAAGGGCTGCCAGGCAGTGTGAACACATGGAGACCCATATCTCAGTGTGCAATTATCTGATTGACTTGAAATTATAGGAGGTATGTAGTAACAAACACATCAGTTGGTTAAGACATCAAGTAGGATAATACATTATTTTTTCTTTTTGTAATCTGAGCTTAAAAATGGTAGTGTGCTTAATGGGTACGTGAGCTTAATAGGTACGTTTGCCCTATTTCTCAATATTACTGTTTTTACTGTATTTTTGATCAAATAAATGCAGTTTTGTGAACATAAGAGACTTCTTTCAAAAACATTTTTAAAAAATCTTATCGACCCCAAACTTTTAAATGGTAGTGTATTTAAGTAATGAAACGCTTTATTGAACACAGCAAACCTTGTAAACATTCACAGTACAGACTAGAAAAAATGATAACCATGAATAACCTGGTGTCCATTCAAAAACACTCACAAATTTTGAATTTGCTCTTCACAAGAACCATTGCCTGATGTGAAGTATGCCTTGTGCCAAAGAGATCTCAGAACACCTAAGATTAAGAGCTGTCGACTGTGTAAAGCTGGAAAGAGTTACAAAAAGGGTTTTGGAGCAGAGCTTATGTTTGTGTCTGTACTCTATGTAAAGACTGTCTTGGGGCCAGCAAGAATCTTTTCTAAAGCTAAATAAAATCTATGTCATACGAGGCAGGAATTCTAATAGGAGTTGTGTCTAGACTGCTATACGGCACAGATTCTATTAGTGGAGTACAGATTTATAGGTCTGTGATATAAATAGAGTGCAGCTTGTTTGTGCTAACATCTTAAGACCTTTACTGCGACATGCATGTTAAGTGTTTTGATAGTTTGGTGTGGTATGATGATCCTTACCAATCCTGCTTAATCTGACTCTAAAACCTCTCTTCTTCTTTTTTTTTAACCACATTACGTATAATTTTCTCTTTTTTTGACACCTCTGTTTCTTCCCATTACATTCTGTCATTTTATGCTGTCATTTTTTTCATGTGGAGCACAAAAGGAGTACTTGCAGTTTTTTTTTTTTTTTTTTTTTTTTTTTTTTTTCATATAGTGTTCTGTCAATCTCCAAAGACATCAAAAACATCAAATGAGCACCACAAAAACAGATCAAACAACTACTACTATTCAGGACTTCAGGAGATTTAGGGCTAGATTTTTAGGCAACAGCTTACACCAGCGCAAACCGTCTTTTGGCATTAAAATAGTACTGTCAGGATTTACTAAAAACGCGCAGTAAAGAATTAGTGCTGAAAAAATGTGAAAACAGTTATTTTTGCGCCTGACCTCATTGAATATGCATTTGTAGGATTTTCCCTTTCAGATGCAAAATTTATGGGAGGAGAGTATTAAAATGAATCACGCAACGTGATTTACTAATGTTTGCGCTCGTCAAATTACTGGTATTCGCATCATTATTTAACGGCCAAAAAAAGCATGTCTTAAAGCAGGCAGTAATTTGCGCTGCTCTTGGTAGATTGCGCTGGTCATTATGGAAATGATCTGGCTGCGTCTGTGTTCTTTAATCATCAGTAAATCACACGCAGAATTTTCCCCTCCCATCGGCACTTTTAAGGAATTGAGCTCGAACACTAATTTGCCCTGTTTAGTAAATCTGGCCCTTGGAATATAGGGCATGAACAATATGGGCTACGTTTTATGGTGCATATGTTACGTTTTGGTGTATTTTTGTCTTGTAAACTACAGTTTATGGAGATGAACTGCATGGAAATTCATCAGAATTCATCTGTTAGTGTTCCATGAAAATAATGACAGAACGAAACCTTTAATATGCATCCTTATCTGTCTGTCAGGAGGAGATGTGTGTGAGTTTGGACCAGCATGCTTTGCTTTCTCCTTCCACCTTGTGTTCACCCATAGCTCTTTGTCATCAGGTACTGTCTCGTCCTCCATCTCTCTTCCATCTGCTGTTGAATTTTCCATTGTTCCTCTGTGAGATTAACTTGTTTTCTTTTCATATTAATATTTCTGACCATTAATTTGTGTTGAAATCCATGATTTGTTGCCACTTGGGGTTGATTTTGATTGATTTCCGGAACAGATCAAAGATTTGATTATTGAATGAGATCCCAGTATGTAATGATGTTGATGTTCTTGCAGGAGAACGGCTGCCATCAGCAGGTTGATGACCTGTTTGACATCCTAATTCAGCGTGGAGGTGATTTTTGATGATTTATTTTAATATTTATTGATAAGTTAGATGAGAGAAGCATATAGCTGCTCACACTCTTTGTTTCCTGCATCCTACAGAAATCTCTGAGAATTTCAAAGCCGCACCTGATCCTGTTCTTGAAAGGCTTCGGCCGAACACGCCCCTTTCCTCAAACTCCTCCCCTCTCAGTCTTTCCCGTCCTCCTGATATGCCCCTCAAAACTTTAATTTTAGAACCTTGGCCTCCTTCGATTAAGACGCACAGCAACTGTGACAAAAGAGGTGGGCGTCTTGAAGATTTCCTGGAAAGCACTACTGGCAAACCTTTGCTGGGAGTGGAGCCAGGAGGACCGACGACGCTAATTGTTGACCTCCACAACCAAATGCTCAGCACGCCGAGTATCCTAGACCACCCACGTTCCCCAATGGATACATGCGACATGAGTTTTTCCAGTCAGTCTCCTTCAGATTTGATAGACTCCGCCCCCGATCCTATGGATTGGCTGGAGTTTGGAATGGGCGGGGCTGGAGGGGAGGGGCCTGGGATGGTACATATGAATGGACACAACTCCTCTAGCTTATTTTCCACAGACTTTCTGGACACTTCTGATCTGAATTGGTCCAGCTTATAGCTCGTGGGATATCGCAGACTGCTATATTTTTGGAAAGGGCCTATTGTGGAATTAGCTTCTTTCACATAGTACAGTTTATACTCATTTCCACCAGTGACTTTTCCAGTTTGAATTCACCAAATATCGATATTCGAAATACTAACTTAACTTGGTTACATTTTGACAAACTTTATCCCTCACCTTTGCTTGCACAAAAACTTACACCCCTGATAGCACACATATGTCACAGAGCCATCTACTTATCGTTTTTATCTGCTTTTGTTCATCTGAAACACATTGCCTAAATGTTTCAAATTTGGATATTAGAAGATATTTTTGTTTTTTATCATTTAAAATATGTGAATTGCTCTTATATTAATGACACTTAAAATGAGATGCTTTCTAGATGAGGGAGTCTTTCAAATGTCTCGGTGATATATGTGTGCTTATGGAAACATACATACAAGCAAGCAATATACCATGTTTTTGCATCAGCTTTAGTAAATTCATTCACTAAGTGCAGCTTTTGGATTTAATTTACCTTTAATTTTGATTATGCTGCATTAAACAAATTGTTTTTCTGACTTTACCTGCTTTACTAAATATAGCTGGTAGACTTATGTGTAACTCAATAGCTTTGAAATATACACCTGGATTTTATTATTTCTAGTATTGAACCAATGTTGCTAAAATTTTATAGCATAAGTCAACAGATTTTGTAATATTTTCTTAGCATTGACATTCATATGTTACCATAAGCGTATTAATAATTATAAAGATAATAATTTAATATTTTTATTATTAATCATTAGTACTTCACATTGTTTAATTCGTTCAGTTAGATCTTTGTTAAACAAGAGACTCTCAACAGGTACATGTATCCACAGCTACTAATGTTTAACATTTTGTATATGTGCCAAAAATAAGTATTTTATGGCTATATAAATAGCCAGTAAGCTATTCAATATTTAATTGAATTATAATACAACAACTGAACTATGCTACTTTAGCTTTTTTTCATTATGAAAAGACAAGCCATTCAAAGTTTGTTTTTGTTAGCATTTGCTAGCATTGCAACCTGATGAGAGCTGCCAGATGAAGTTTTAATTGTGTAGTTAATTGCCAAGTTAATGGTACAAGATTAAACAATTCCCAGAGTGGTTGACAGTTAAGAGTATGACTTCGAACTAATACCCTTGTGTTACTCCTCATCCTTGCCAGGTTTACATTACTAGTCATCAAAGTACAGTATGAGACACATTTTAATCATATTTTAGCAAGCTTAAAAGAAATGTTACTGCTTCATTTTTTTAGATCCAGTAAATATTTTGATCAAACTGTGTGTGCTATATACTGTATAAGACATGGCGAGTTCTGGGAAATTACTTTATTACATTACGTTTAAATTGAATGTTAAGTCAAACATGCCTATACCTTTCAAAAATATTGTGTCCATCTAAATGAGAATTCTTCAACGTTTTACTGTATATATTCTGCATTGTATATGAACTAAAATGTTGTATATGCCTATCACAGTACACAGCGTACTGTATGTACTGCACTGTATTTTATCAATACTTCCGTCTGTATGCTGAAGTTTTGATAAAGGAATATGAGCCTATAAGAGATAATGAATGTTTCTAAGATGATCTGAATGTATAGTTTTTAGTGTATAAATGTTTATAAGATATACACAAGGCATAATCGCATTTAATCAATAAGGAACATTCAAATTTGAAGGACCCTCAAACACATTTGTATATTATTACTGTTACTTTCTTTATGCATTGCTTTAATGTGCATTTTTTCGGTGCTTCTGCATATTGTACATGAGCTCAGGAATGAATTGTATTGTGTGTGTGTGTGTGTGTGTGTGTGTGTGTTGGTATGTATGTGACGTCATTTGGAGGAACAGCATTACTGTCCGCAGTATTCATGCTCTCCATCTGTTTGAATTTGCACTTGCAGAGTTTTGGCTGGTGCTTCTTGTGGCCCAAATTGAACTTCATATCCACATGATCTCCAGTCCACCTGCTGTACGCTGGAGAATCAAACTCCACAATGCTTCGTTGGCTGAATGTATTCATTTGTGGGGCTTCAGAGCCTCTCAGGGCTTAATGTCTTTAAGACTTTTTTATTTCTGGAAAATAAATTAAATGTTACAAATAAAAATAAATGTTTTGTGTGTTTTCCAGAGGGGATAGGTCAGTTCTGGTTAAAAAAAATAAAATGTGTAGTGGGTCAGAAGGGTTGACTGGTGCTTGGTATCATACAGTATATTCTTACAAACATGTCTGATGGACTCTAAACTAGTGTATTTATAGGGGCTTCCTTTCCTTATAGAGACAGTTCACTCAAAAATGAGCAAGTGAGTGAATAATGATTACATTTCAGCACAAAGATGTTGTATAGTTTCTGAAGACTTCAAATGTATGGCATAAGTCTCATGGACAATTTTTATAGTGCTTTTTTTTTTTTTTTTTTTTTGTCATTTTGGAGCTTGACGGCCTGGATCCTCTGTGACTTTCATTAAAATTTGTATAACATTAGCATTTCTTTTTAGGGTCACTTGTAAGTAAGTCATCAGGTTTGGAACATCATATGGGTGAACCATTCCTATAAGATTGACTTGAGGGGCTTTCACACTGGAGGAACCTTTTCATAGTTCCTAGAACTATTGGCGGAAGTTCCCGTTTTTGGCGTGTTCGCACCGCAGGAACTAGGAACGTAGCCTATTTAGTTCTAGGAATTCCTTCACAGTAGGGTCTAAAACAGTTGTATAGGAACTACCAGTGACGTAAGTGTACGCTGATTGACCAAACGCATGCGAAAACACCAGCTACCATGTAAACATATTTACTCCACGAACATGGAAAACAGCGATAACAGCATATACCTGTTGTCTGCAGTTTTGTGTTCTTTTCTCAGCCTCGATGATATGTAATTGCAAGCTGTCATAGAAGATTTAGTCAGATTTTCGCACTCTTTCCATCGCGTAAATTGTGCGTTTACATTCTATCTCTGTTATCACGAAACCCACGACACACAACAAAACAGCTCCGAACACGGCGTCCTCCATTCACCAGTTGTTGATGTTTGTAAATGCCGTGAATAAAGACGTCGTTGTCAGCCGCTTCAGGGGAAATTGGTTCTCTAGGAACCACCATGCTCTGGCTAGTTCCTAGAACTATGCTGTGTGAAAGCCCCTTTGGATACAACCCATTAACTACTAGTCTTAAAAAAAAAAAAAAGTTTTTTTTTTTTTTTTTTTTTTTTTAACTGGTATCTATGGTTCCATGAATATCTTTTAACATCCATTGAACATTTTCATTGAAATAAAGGTTTTTTACAGTGGAAAAGTTTCTTCAGATTTTTAAATTGTTCTTCCCAGTAAGAAGAAAAAGATTCTTTTAACTGTTAACTGAAAGGTACTCTGTGGAACCAAACATGGTTCCCCTTTCAGTCGGTCACTCCGAGTCACGTCGGATGACCGACGAAATTGGGATCTCGCCAGAGAGACCAATCCACTTCGAGTGTAACTAAACGAGCCAATGGACATTGGCATGCGATTATTGCATCCAGCTGCCGCTGATCACAGCGTGAGCATAAGAGGCAGCTGATGCACCGCATCAATTATCCTTTCGCTTCGGAGCCGAGCGGTAGTGGTTAAAGCTACTGCTCTCCCTTCCAAGAGAGTGTTCTGCGAGCGAGTGCGGGCGTTACGGCGCAGCAGCGGTGGTCACGGTGTCCGGGAGAGAAAGATCGTCTTCCTGCTGACAGCCACACTAGGAGTGTGCGGTGGCCAGCTCCCCTGCGTGCTTCAGCACTAAAAGAGCATTTCTCTGAAAGAGCAATTTCTCTAAAAGAGCAACACGGGTGATCGCGTCTTTTTAAAGATGTCTTTTCACCCGTGCGTTTCTGGGTGTGGTCGTTTCCTGGCGCCTCAGGACGGTCACGATCGCTTCCTCACGTGTCTGGGCATTCAGCACGCTGAGGTGGCTTTCGTGGATGGTTCATGTTCTTCTTGCGGGGACATGACCATCTCGGAGTGCGACTCTGCTATGTCAAACATGGCAGAGTCCCTCTGCCTGCCGTGATCCGGTGTGCACACTGGATCCGGTGGAGTTAGAGGTGATTTGAGGATTACGGTGAGGGCTTCCCCAAGTGGAGCTCCTCACCCCTCAAGCACTCCGCAGCCGGTGGAGCTGCCGAAGGAGCGCGCTGGCCACGCGTTTCCTTCGGTGCCCCCTCTGACGACCAGATGTCGATCACCGCATCGGAGGGCGGGCCCTCTCTCTCCGGGGATGACGACCCGGCTGCGTTGCCCCCTTCGGGTGTGGTAGCGTTGTCCGTGCCAGACCCAGAGATGACGGCTATGCTTTCCCGGGCCGCCGAGAATGTCGGGCTCGTGTGGAATCCTAAAAAGCCACCGTGTCCCGATCCTTCGAGGCTGGGCGAGTGGTTCCTCGGTGGGGGTGGCGCTGGTTCTCAGCGCCCCCCTCCGGTGCCATTCTTTCCGGAAGTGCATGAGGAGCTGACAAGATTGTGGAGGGCACCTTTCACTGCCCGAAACACATCTTGTAGTTCTTCCGCTCTCACCACCCTCGATGGTGGAGCCGCTTTGGGGTATGCGGGCATCCCCTCGGTGGAACGGTCTGTGGCCATGCAACTGTGTCCAACAGCCGCTTCCACCCTGCGGGGTGATCCGTGTCTCCCCTCACGGGCCTCTAAGTATTCGTCAGGTCTAACTGGCAGTGCTTATAGAGCCTGTGGGGAGGCGGCTTCCGCCCTCCACGCTATGGCGTTGCTGCAGGTCCACCAGGCCAAAGCACTGAAAGACCTGCACGAGGGTGGTCACGACCTGGCGGTTCTACATGAGCTGCGTGCTGCGACGGACCTCGCGCTACGAGTGACGAAGGTGACCGCACAGTCTCTGGGTTGTGCGATGTCCAGGAGCGCCATCTCTGGCTGTGTCTCGCTGACATGACGGGGCAGGAGAAGGTACTCCCGTGTCACAGACCGGCCCTTTCGGCGACGCTGTCGAGAGCTTTGCCCAGCAGTTCTCGGCAGCCCAGAAGCAGACTGAGGCAAACACATCATGCGCCGGAGGAAACCTGCTGCTTCCACCCCGGCTGCAGCCACTCAGCCTGCTCGTCGCCGTGGGCGCCCCCTGCGGCCGTCCCCGCTCCCGCGCAGCCGCAGCAGCCTTCACCAGGCAGCGTCGTGGAGCCGGTCGCAGGCAGGACGCCCAGCCCGTCCAGGCCCCCGCCAAACCTGGCGGCAAGTGCAAGAGGCCCTGGGACGGTCGACCCAGAGATGGAGGAGACTGCTCATCGGGAGATGGTGACTGCACCACTCCCTCCCCCGGAGGAGGGCCGGGTGGAGTATCTTTTGTTCATTTTGTTCCGCCGCTGGCCCAGCAGCCAGCGGTACCCAAAACATCAGTAAAGAGCGGTCTCCTCAATCTCCGGGTCTCAAGAGGAGGAGAGTGGTGATCCGTGCATCACAGGATCACTTCCCTCCTCCTCTCTCGCCAGCAGGCAGCGGGTGGTTGCCCAAGAGCACCCCTCCTGCCCATTCGTGGAACCAGGTAAGGGCAGTAGCACTCCAGTCCCCGCTTCAAGTCGTCAAACGCCGGGCTGTCACAAGCCTCAAGCCGGGTTCCTGTGTCTCCTCCCATGCGAGGAGAAATCAGGTGAGTGCTACACTACACACCCAGACCCCGCCCCCTGCCGTCACAGGCCAGGCCGTCACAGGCCCTGGGGCCGGTCCCTGTGTTCCACCTCGCTGCCCCACCGCGGGCATGTCGGTGGGCCCGTTGGCCCCGCTGGTGCGGTCTCTCGGAGCCTGGTTAGCGCTCCCCAGCCCGTCCCGGTGGCTCCTGCGGACCATCAGACTCGGCTATGCGATTCAGTTCGCCCGGCGTCCCCCCCAAGTTCAGGGGCATCCGGTACACTTCAGTCAAAGCCGTCGATGCCCCTGTCTTGCTCGCGGAGATTGCAGTCCTACTGGCGAAGGATGCAATAGAGCCGGTCCCTCCAGCCGATATGAGGTCGGGGTTTTACAGCCCTTACTTCATTGTGCCCAAGAAAAGCGGTGGGTTACGACCGATCTTGGATCTGCGAGTTTTGAACCGTGCACTTCACAAGATGCCGTTCAAGATGTTGACGCAGAAACGCATTCTTGGATGCGTCCGTCCCCTAGATTGGTTTGCAGCAATCGACCTGAAGGACGCGTACTTTCATGTTTCGATTCTCCCGCGAGACAGGCCATTCCTGCGATTCGCGTTCGACGGTCGGGCATATCAGTACAAGGTCCTGCCCTTCCGGCTGTCCCTTTTCGCCTCGTGTCTTCACCAAAGTCGCAGAGGCGGCCCCTTGCTCCCCTGAGACAACGGGGTGTGCGCATTCTCAACTACCTCTACGACTGGCTCATACTTGCACAGTCTCGAGAGCTGTTGTGCGCACACAGGGACCTGGTGCTCAGGCACCTCAGCCAGTTGGGCCTTCGGGTCAATTGGGAAAAGAGCAACTCGTGCCAGTGCAGAGGATCTCTTTTCTCGGCATGGAGTTGGATTCGGTCAACCAGACAGCACGCCTCACCCAGGAACGTGCTCAGTCGGTGCTGAACTGCCTCAAGACTTTATCAGGCAGGACAGCGGTCCCACTGAAACTCTTTCAGAGGCTCCTGGGGCATATGGCTGCAGCTGCGGCCATAGTTCCGCTCGGTCTGCTCCATATGAGACCGCTTCAGCACTGGCTCCATGATCGAATCCCGAGGTGGGCGTGGAAACGCGGTACTCACCGGGTTCAGATTACACCGGCCTGCCGCAAGACCTTCAGCCCGTGGTCAGATACTTCGTTCCTTCGGGCAGGAGTGCCCCTGGAGCAGGTATCCAGGCATGCTGTGGTATTCACGGATGCCTCGGCCACCGGCTGAGGTGCCACGTACAACGGGCACGCAGTATCAGGGGTTGGACGGGCCCCCTTCTGCGTTGGCATATCAATTGCCTCGAGTTGCTGGCAGTACGCCTTGCCCTGTGCCGCCTCAGAGGGCGCCTTTGGGGCAGGGACGTTCTGGTCCGTACGGACAACACTGCGACCGTTGCCTATATCAACCGGCAAGGCGGTTTGCGCTCCCGTCGCATGTCGCAACTCGCCCGCCACCTCCTCCTCTGGAGTCAGAAGCATCTGAGGTCCCTTCGTGCCATCCACATCCCAGGAGTGTTCAATCAGGCGGCCGACGAGCTGTCTCGAGCGGCACTTCCTGGGGAGTGGAGACTCCATCCCCAGGCGGTCCAGCTGATTTGGAGTCGGTTCGGAGTTGCTCAGGTAGACCTGTTTGCATCCAGAAACCACCCACTGCCAGTGGTTCTACTCCCTGTCCGAGGCAACGCTCAGCACGGATGCACTGGCACACAGCTGGCCCCAGGGCTTGCGCAAGTATGCGTTTCCCCCAGTGAGCCTGCTAGCACAGACATTGTGCAAGATCAGGGAGGACGAGGAGCAGGTCCTGTTAGTGGCTCCATATTGGCCCAACAGGACCTGGTTCCCGGAACTCATGCTCCTCGCGACAGCCCCTCCCTGGCCGATTCCTCTGAGGAAGGATCTGCTTTCTCGGAGACGGGGCACCCTCTGGCACCCGCGTCCAGACTTGTGGAAACTTCATGTGTGGTCCCTGGACGGGACGCGGAGGTTCTAGGTGACCTGCCCCAGGAGGTAGCGCTCACTATCGCTTCAGCACGAGCACCGTCCACAAGACGGGCCTATGCGCTGAAGTGGAACCTGTTCGTCGAATGGTGTTCCTCTTACCAGGAGGACCCCCGGAGATGTTCGATCAGAGCCGTGCTTTCCTTTTTGCAACAAGGGTTGGAGCGTAGGCTGTCCCCCTCCACCCTTAAGGTATATGTTGCTGCTATTTCTGCCCACCACGACCCCATAGAGGGGAGGTCGGTGGGGAAGCACGATCTGGTCGTCAGGTTTCTTAGGGGGGCCAGGAGGTTAAATCCTCCGAGGCCTCCCTCCCTTCCCTCTTGGGATTTGGCTTTGGTGCTAAGAGCCCTACAAACTGCCCCCTTTGAGCCATTGCAGTCAGTCGAGTTGAAGTTTCTTTCTATGAAAACCCTACTCCTGACTGCATTGGCCTCAATCAAGAGGGTGGGGGACCTGCAGGCATTTTCGGTCGACGAATCGTGCCTTGAGTTTGGGCCGGCTGACTCCAGTGCAACACTGAGGCCCCGGCCCGGCTATGTGCCCAAGGTTCCTACTACGCCCTTCAGGGACCAGGTAGTGAGCCTGCAAGCGCTGCCCCTGGAGGAGGCAGACCCAGCCCTAGCTTTGCTCTGTCCTGTACGCGCACTGCGTCAGTACGTGGATAGAACTCAGAGCTTCAGGACCTCAGAACAGCTCTTTGTCTGTTACGGAGGACAGCAGAAGGGGAAGGCTGTCTCCAAGCAGAGGATGGCCCACTGGATAGTGGATGCCATCACCTTGGCCTACGAAGCACAAGGTGTGCCCTGCCCGCTCAGGTTGCGTGCTCACTCCACTAGGGGTGTCGCATCGTCCTGGGCGCTGGCTCGTGGTGCCTCGCTAGCAGACATCTGTAGAGCTGCGGGTTGGGCGACTCCCAACACGTTCGCTAGGTTTTATAGCCTACGTGTTGAACCGGTTTCCTCCTGTGTTCTCACCTCAAACGGGTAGTGGCACTGAGAGGGCCGGCTCAGAGTCGGCTTGCGGCGTCCTTACGCCTAATTCTCCAGAGAGTTCCTTAACCAGGCAAACCCTGTTGAGTCCTCCAGCACTCCGGCGTCCGGACACGGCGGAGCGTCCGGCGCCAGGCCTTCAGCCAATGAATTCTTGAAAACTGGTGCGAGGCTAGTGCCCATATGAGAGACCCTGTCGGGATCCCATATGTGTATTCCACGGTATTCTTATTAGAGCCGTGTTTCCCCTGGCGGACCACGTTCTGCCATCTCTAAAGATGCAGCCTGAGCCATCTCAGAGACCATGTGCAAAAGGGCCCTCTGGGTTACTTCACATGTTTGAATGTCACTTAAACCCCCTTTGGGAGGAGGTGACTCCGCAGTGTGCCTCTTCCAAGTGGAAGGGCACGCTTCCCAGTGTTATCCTAGTCCTACTGTTTGGGTTGCTCAAGGAACACCAGTAGTTGACCTTCTCTGTGTAGAGCCCGGTCCTATCGTCTGCCTTATAGGAAGGGTCAGGAGCCCTACACAGGGCACTGGAAGGGGCAGCTCCTGTGGCGCTTTGGTAGGGATCCCAATTTCGTCGGTCATCCGACGTGACTCGGAGTGACCGACTGAAAGGGGAACGTCTCGGTTACGTATGTAACCCTCGTTCCCTGAAGGAGGGAACGGAGACATCACGTCCCGTCGCCACAGTCGCTGTACCACCGCTGAGCTGCCGGGTCGCCGGCTCGGCTCCTCAGCGAAAACATAATTGATGCGGTGCATCAGCTGCCTCTTATGCTCACGCTGTGATCAGCGGCAGCTGGATGCAATAATCGCATGCCAATGTCCATTGGCTCGTTTAGTTACACTCGAAGTGGATTGGTCTCTCTGGCGAGATCCCAATTTCGTCGGTCATCCGACGTGACGTCTCCGTTCCCTCCTTCAGGGAACGAGGGTTACATACGTAACCGAGACGTTCTTCTGTGGCATTGCTGTGAAAACACTTTTGAAACCTTTATTATTAAGAATGTAGTCAAGTTTTGCACAACCATGCTAAGCGTTTTTGCATAGTATGCACATTTTCTGAGTACATTTGAGACGTGTACAGTTGAAACACCTTAAATAACTTGCGCACATAAGAACCCCGAGTCGTGATTTTTGCTCCACACGTGTAATAGTGTTCTCTTTGATCGTGGGAAATTTAAAATATGTCCGTCTTTCCACTCCGAAGATATCGGCAAAAGTTTTTTTTCCAAGGTGAGATTTTCATTTCACCATGTCCCTTCCACAATGAATAGCTTATTATTCTTTTATGATTGTTAAACTTAACATATATCATTGCAAACGTTACTCTGTGCTCTAAAAATAGACATATTTTATGACATTGTGCCATGCAAGGTCTTTTCATAATCTAGAGAAACGTGCGAGTATGTGGGGTACGGTTGAGACACAGTGTATTAACTGTACCCGGATTGGTGTCCTATTGCTTCACATGCTGATTAGTTGTACAGTGTTATGATAATAGAATAAAAGTCACATTCACACGTTATGCAAATTCTGTTAAAAAAATTATATTTGTGATATTTCAACTGTCTATTATTAATGGACATATTTTCTAACATGAATGTTAAAAGGATTACATAGCATTTTAAGAAATATACAAGGTGGTAAAGGTACAGTTGAGACACCCTTTAGGTTGCTATGTACTGTATACAGTAACAGTACAATCATAGAAAATAAAATGCATACAGAGGCTGTGTGTGTTTGTGTACTGCTATTACCTACATTATGGGTACCAAATGTCCCCCACAAGTATAGTAATACCAGTAAATTCTTACCTTATGGGAATATTTTTTAGGTCCCCATGATGAAACAAGCTTATAAATCATACAGAATGATTGAAAATGTAAAAATGCAGAAAGATTTGAGTGATGCGTAGGTTTAGGTGTAGGGTTATACAATATACAGGTATGTATATTGTTATTTTTACTGTTATATTTACATTTGTACTGTTTGCCATATATTTTCTAGTGTTAAATATTTGTTCCTATTTTGTTGAACTGAATCTGAATTAAATAAAGCAAATAAATCAATTTATTTTTAAACTCTAATTATTTAAAACTAATTTTTTAATTTATTAAATTTGCAATAAATGGTTAGCCAGCTTTAGAGCATTAAGAATGGGTGTCTCAACTGTACCATGCTACTGTTTCAACTGTACACCATATGGGTACAGTTGAGACAAAAAATGCACCTCATGTTTATGAGCTAATCGTGGAAAAGATAAACTACTTATGGCTATTATCAATTTATAATATTTTAGTACACAAGCAAATGAAATATCATGTGAAAAATCACTTCATTTCAGCATCTAGTTTTTGTGTAGTGATGGAAAAAAACAGAGTGTCTCTACTGTACTCAGTCTACCCTACATATTGTTCCTATAAGACCCTCTAAATTCTGATTATTCAACAGGAGGCTTCACAATGCAGTGTATTTGTCATTAAACCAGACATGATGCAATCAACAATTTTTTTTTAGTTTTATTCTAATTTTATACTATATAAAATAAAAAAACATTATATATTTCATTTATTATTATTATTATTTACATATTTTATTATTTAATTTATTTCATTATTTTTATGAGGGGTGAGTGTGAAAACAGACTCTCAACTACAACATGTACTTGATTTTTCCCATGTTCAATGAACCTTGCTTCCAGGCAGCTGGTTAGATTAGATGGCTCATGCATGATTATAAATTCATAACTTTCCTCTGGCAAGATCGGTGTAATGCACCTTCCCTGTCCGCAAAATACTAATTCACACCCAGGCGTCGAATGCAAACCCTTCCTCACCCCTTAATGAACCCATTAGAGAGTATCTTGACCTTAGGATGAGCGACTGAAGAGAATAAATCTTTGCGCGTCTGTTGCGCCGTTTAACTGCAGCCTTCCAGGACTCTCCGATTGTAACGGAACAGTCTGTTCCCATGTTCCCCACCCCCCTTGATGACATCATTGCTCCTGTCCCGTGTGTTTTCCTCCTGGCTGAGTGTTTCAGTGTCCATTCATCACATTGTTTAATCAATTTACAGATATGCAGAAATCTATCAGCTGTAATGGACTGCTGACCCAACCTCTTTCCCAGACAGCCCCTCTCTTAACAACCCAAATTAATTAAATAATGGCTTGCGCAGACAGAAGGGCTTGTCATTGTATTGCTCAACTAATAGAGCATCATATGTAATTTATTCATCGCAATAAGGTGATTCAGCTGAGCAGGTCAAAACCTGATGGACGAAAGGAACCATGAGGGTCTTGTGTCTCTTCATTATCAGCAGAGTGGGTTTCTCCTCAGCAGTTATGGGCCATCTGGTGACCCATTTCATTGGTGCTTCCTCATGACGTTTAAACCTAAGGTCGTTTATTAAGGTGCTTGCAGACTAAAGAAAGCTTTTGACGCATATGAGTGTGCAAGTTATGTTTGGAGGGTTTAGAAATGCTTGGTCAGTTGAAAACAAAGCAGGAATACAGCAAATTAGGACCAACTTGTCTAAAATTCTCATTGGTTAGTGGATGTCTATTTGCATTGCATCAAATGTTCTGATTGCGTGAATAATTTTCACTTTCGTACTTTAGTTTTTATTGACATTCTTGCAATCCACCATGCCGATGGATTGCTTTCTCCAATGGCTGGTGCACCAGCTATGCATAAGTCAAACTTTGCCAAATTGTGACGTACAGTAAATGGCACTAACTTCCAATTTGCTCATTACTAAGTTTTTGAACCATTAAACTTAACTGAAACGTAACTCTACACCGAAGAAATAAATTTGGTGTAAATATATTGTATTTTTAATGGAAATGTAATTTATCACTGTTGACAGTTGTGAAGCAAAAGAAGTGTGAACAGAATAAACGTCATGAAATTCATGACTTTTCAGTACTACTTTAAAACTTATATGATCAATAAGTCATAGCAACATGTTTTTGCATTACTTACATTGAATCAATTTCAACATTTTTCAACTATATATATATATTCCATTTACAACTACACACACACACACACACACACACGTGTATATATATATATATATATATATATATATATATATATATTAATGACTTGTACAGTCAATTTGATTATATATTATACTTCTTTATTTATTTATTTAAAAAGTGTGTTTATTGGACCAATAAAGGTAAACCTCATATTATGCGCCTATGCATTACTTTACAGCAAGATTTATGAAAAATCACTATTTTCTAAATGCATTTTATTGGTCTTATTGTAAACTTTTCGTCCATGCATGTCTCTTTGTTTGACCTCATAATTTAATCTCCAGTCATTTTCTCCACTTAACTGTAACTGTACAGTCTTCATTGTGATGTCTCTTGCAGTGAGATAACAGTGTGACTGACAGGTCGAAGTTCTAGAACACATGCAGAAATGCTGCCTGTAGCACATGTTTGCCCTGACCGTTGTAACGGTGTAGAACCCTTGTCCGTGTGAGCCCAACATTCATCTTCCATGTGAATAGTGTCATGTGTCCACCCTCTTTTCGTTCTCAGACAAGTGACTGATGGAGCTGGAGCTGGTTCTGTATCATAATTGTGTGTGTAACAAAAAGGGTAGGGGGTTTGCAGGAATAAAGTGGTCTGCCTTCTTCACAGACATACTTTCTTTACAAGGTCTCTCCCTGTTGTTTCCTTCTCTATCGATTTAAAACAAGAAAAAAAGTAGCAAACTTCTCTGTTTTTTAGCACTCTATTTTTCTCCTTTTCCTTTGGCAATGCTTCCTGATTATTTCATCATCTCTGTCTCTCTCAGTGTGTTTAAGTCCCATCTGGCTGCAGTGTGAGAGACTCAGGCCCCGTTTATCACATAAACACACACTTCACCTCTAACACACCTAAAGTCACTTTTTTGCACTACCATTCAACAGTTTTGGGTTTGTAGCATTTTTTTATCTTCTTGAAAGAAGTGTCTTATCCTGACCAAGGCTGCATTTAATCAAAAATGCAGTAAAAACAGTAATATTTTGAAAAATAAATTTTAAATAATTGTTTTCTGTTAATATATTAACAAGCCTCTTTCATCAAAAAGTTCAAAAGATTATTTGGAATAGAAATCTTTTGTAACATTATAAATGTCATTATTATCATTTTTTGGTCAATTTATTGTGTCCTTGCTGAATAAAAGCATTAATTTCTTAAAATACAATAAAAATCTGTCTGACCCCAAAATTTTGTGTATACAAACCATACATAAAATACAGCTCTATTCCAAAATTTGGTGAGCTACCTTGTTGTTTAATGTCTAAATATGCAGCAAACTTCCAAGAAAGCATCCTTTCTGGAACAGAAAACACAAGCAATAACTCTGCATGCTGCACAAATAATCTTTTTCATCCTAAATTCATAATAGACTAGAGTTTGATGTTAACGTCTTGCTAAGCTACAGTAATAGTATGATATTCTAAAAATACATAAGCTGTGTCCCAATTCAAAGACTGCATCCTTCAAAGGCTGCGTTCAATAGCCAAATGCGTCACAGTGAAAGTCGTGACGTATTGTCAGTGGAGCGACAAAAGCCGTCCCAATTCAAAGACTCCTTCAAATGTGGCCTCGAAATGTGTCCTTCGTTTCCCAGGCCATGAAGGATACAACAAATGGATCCTTCGTGGCCCAGACTGTCCCAAGATTCAATGCACGCCAATGATGGCAATTTTTTTTTTATTTTTTTGAGAGAGAGAGAGAGAAAAAGTTGTATTATACTGTTAAATGTAAAGTAAAAGTACTGAGTTTCAACTTAAATACAGTATGTAGTGTTACAAAAACAAACAAACAAAAAAACATTTAAAGTGGTATATTATATGCAATGCTAGTAATACTTTCTATTATGTACATAAATGGACCAAGGTGAACATATTTAGACAGGTTGTGAAGCCTGTTTTGTTTTCTTACTGTTGTATGAAAATGGTTGTGCATCAGAAAAACAATCCAGCTATCTTTAGAATTTTATCTTTGAATTCTGTTTTGCACTCTGTATATTTCTGTAGCTTCGATGTTGAAGAGTAATTAGCTGGTGAAGTGGATTTTCTTATTGTAGAGTTAACAAAAGTTATCATGTGGATCGTAATGTTTGAAGCAGATGTCATAACAAAAGTCAGGAAAGACCGGGAAGATTTTAAAACTAGCGGTTAATTCATAAGATATTCATGTTGTGGAAATACAAACCAGAAGACAGAAAACAAAGGGGCGGAGCTATAAAAAGTCTTTTTTTTTTTTTCTTTTTTTTTTTTTTAAAGTCCAGTAGAAATGTTACTGCCGCTCGTCAATGGCAGCTGTCACAGTTGATAGGTAACAAGAACAATCCTCCGTAGACTAGACCGTCCCATTTAACAACGGTTGGTTCGACCTTTATGGCCTTTGAACTGGGACACAACTATAGTGTACTGCATGCAAATGTTAGGTACATTAGAAAATTTTACTTAGAATTAACTATTCATACTTCTTGATACTAAATAAAAAATAAATAGGCTACAAATAAACAGGACTTCTATCACCTCGTCAGCCATCTTGTATGATTTTTTCGCAGTGCATTCTGGGAGCAAAAGATACATGCAATGATTGCCTTAGCTTTTGGATGAAAGAAGAAGCTTTTAGAACAGCTTTCATGTCTTTATTGTTGTCTAGATGTGTAGCTCACTACGTTTTGGCACAGAGCTCATTTCTGGTGTTGGTTTTGTTCTGCAAGTGTTTTGTTGCAGATATTGCATGTGTATTTCTCCATCTACAGGCCCAGAGTGAGAGACAGATGTTCAGAAGTACGCCTACATCAAGCAAGGATGAGAGACATCTGACGCCACTAGAAAAACTTTATCTTTTGGGATCTGCAGGTAGAACTCTGTCAGTGGAAACACAGTGAGGTCTGATGCCATGTTTTGATGTGTGAAATCATTCATGACAGGTTAAATCATTCATTTAGACTGCAAATTCCTCAGAGCTAATGATATTTTTGAGTCTCTCAGCACATAACTGAATTGCTTAACTTCAGGAAAGACAAAAGCACATCATCTCAGAGATGTCCACTGGCAGAAGTGTGAATTTTATTGGCAGCGTTGAGGGTAAGTTTTAAGTAACCATAATAGATGGCACTGTGTTAGCTCATAAATATTAAATCATTGCTGACAGAAAGTCTTGCAGGGATGATGTATTTTTGTAGGCCGAAACCTGAAAACGAGTTAGCATTTTACATTCCGTTGTCCTTAAATCAATGGGTTTGAATGGGTTTTTGGTTAAATACCTGAAATAAGGTCTGTGGTTAATATAGGCTCAAGATATTTCCATGTTTCATTCTATGGCGTAAACATTAGTAATAGCTGTTTATAATCACGCTCTTGCAAACTACTCAAACTTTCATGGAAAATGTTTTTAAAATAAAGACTGAAAGAGTTGTTGAAAGTTGATGGTGGTGACGTTGAAATCATGCAAAAGTGGTGCAGTTCATTTATAGCCTACATTTAGCTTTTTACTTCTGCCGACTGTGTTTAGACTTCAAAATTCATGTTTATTTGTGAAGATTATCATGAACGAAATGTGTAAGAATCAGAAGCTTTCGATGGTCACAGAGCTTATTTTCTGCAATAATCCAAAAGCAGATAGAAAAAAAAAAATACTTTTGGATTGGCCCACAAAAATATGTCATCACTGCAGTGCTTTATTGATGTCCCTGGAACATCCAATCATATAACCTAATTAATATTCATGAGTTTGCATCATAGTTGAATTGGTAAATTCATGTATGTGCTTGAGTTATATGGTTGTACATACCAAGTTGGCTTGACAAAATGGTCACTTTTTTCTGTTTAAAATAATATCAGGTATCTGAAACTACTGTGAATAGTAGTTATAGCCAAAGGATGGATATATTTTAAAATCAGCTGGCTGAACCTGGGAAAAAAAGTGCAGGAGGTCGTGGCTCCCTCTGGTTCCAGCACCTCTAATGTGAATGAGTGAGTGAAGTTGTCTTTTTTCCTTGAGTTTCTCTCCAATTAAACCGCTGTGATAGATGGCTTTGCGGTTACCTCTTTGCAACCAATTCACTTCTCAGGCTACTAAAAACAACAGGTCTGCCAGTGGATCGTCTAATGCGCATTGCAAACTTAACTGGTGAGAGCTGGCTTTGCAGCATATGAATAACATCACACTCTTACATAATACTGCAGTGTTTTTTATATAGTTCACTAACAGTATACACTTTCTTTTATGCAGTATGAATATATTGAATGATGTTTATTTTAGTAGATTCCCCCAGAAATAGCAGACAGCAGAGATCAGACTGACCGATCCCCATCTGACACCATTAATCAGACTCAGTCCAGAGGAGCGTTTCACTCTGCCTTTTATTTT
The DNA here is from genome assembly GCA_039654775.1 of Spinibarbus caldwelli. Lineage (NCBI taxonomy): Eukaryota > Metazoa > Chordata > Actinopteri > Cypriniformes > Cyprinidae > Spinibarbus > Spinibarbus caldwelli. Next base: position 11,329,348 of record CM077219.1, on the reverse strand, counting down.
TTAAACAAGTTTATACAAAGAACACTTAACAATGTTTCTGTTATAAACAGATGCTTAAAAAGCCATTAAATCAGTTGGACCGTGTCCGTAGGTTCCTTAGAAATTGCAACTAGTGTCGTAGAAACGATTGGCATTTTCTTTGCTGTTGTGTCGGCATGGTCATCATCAGCATCATCATTGCCCTTGTCATCAGGAACATCAAATTTGCTCTACCATATGTTCAGTTATCTCATTGCTTATAGTAAAAATTGGTTTCATAATAATAATAATCATAATTTATTGAATATGGTTGCTCTCATGCCAACCTAAGAGAAAACATTACAGATTTCTTCCTACATGACAGTTACAACAATTGTTGCATTGAAACATGTATTTATTTATTTATTTATTAGATGAAGTGAACAGTCAATGTTCTGTTCATATTGAAAGGAATATTCCAGTTCAGAACAAGTCTATCGGCAGCTTATGACAAAAAAATGTGGATATAATTGGATATATAGGCAAGGTTAGTAAGGAATATTAAATTAGTGTCATGTTAACACACAAAATCTTTAGCTTTAGTGTTTATATTTTTACAATGGTGTGTAGTTACTGTTGTAACATTTATCCAACCTGGTCTCATGACGAAAACGTACCTCGGGGAACTTTTTCGCAAGACGCGAAATACGTACCGCCATGTACGTTACGTGACATATTCGATGTGAAATGTCCACTGGGTGGCGCTAAAAGAGTGCTCTTTTTTTTTCCCCAGAACAGATGAACGTACATATGGTAGGTTTTATGTGATGTTGGTTTTGTAGGTGTCACCGCAGTTCTGACTTGAAATGTCCGTTGAGTGGCGCTATAAGTCTAATGCTCTTTGACGATTTAAAATAACGTACCATCTGCACTACACCTAAACCTACCTGAAAGTATGAACAAAAGCTAATGTGATGTGAAAACGCAATCGCAAACATGCGATTTTAGCTTGTTTTTTGATCTCTCATCTTTCAGCTCTTTCATCGTGAGTCATGTTATTGACGAAATTCGTACCATTCCGCATCCTACATCCAATTCTGAGCTATCTGAGCAAGGTTGTTACGTCCGGAAAGCAAAACATATGGAGCTATAATCATAACTGTGTACGAAAACGATTACAAGTGCTCGCTGTTTTACCGCCTCTAGTGTTCATTTCTGTTGGAAACTGCAGTGATATGTACTTATTGGTGCATATTTCGCATCTTGCAAAGCAGTTCCCACAGGTATGTTTTCATCATGAGATCAGGTAGCGTTTATTCCATAGACTTCCATTGTACGTGCATTAAATTTGTTGTTCTAATTATATGATTTTCTATGGTTATCAGCAGTTTACGGGTAGCTACTGGCTAGTGGCTAGACCTAAAAGTTGCCAAAGTATTTTTTGCTATATAAAAATAAAAATTAATAAATAAAAAAAATAAAAGATAAAAAAAAAATATTGATGACTCACCCTCAACTAAACAGATTTTTGTCCAATCGGATCTGTACAATGAAAATCCCTAAACACCCTCTAAACCCAAACTTGCAAGTTGTAAATCATGTTTTAGGATGAGTAAGAATGAGATTTGAATGTGTCCAACCTAAACTTCCTGTTTCAACATAAAATGTCAACATATGGCAGAAAACATGCCCATCAAGCAAATTCATGAGGCCTTTAGCTTGTTTTGAATTTAGGATACTCCTTTAGAGTCAAACCAAATCTTCCTAGACATTATCCTTTGTAACAGTCCATGAATGTCTTTTAAAAATGTACAACTCTTACATGTCTATAAACTGTGGTTCTTCTCAAACAGGTGCATTTCAGCTTGGCTTTTGAATCTCCAGTCTTTCATGTGCTCTCTACAGCTCTGTGTTTCCCTGATTGTCTCCCTCTTTCACCGTCCTGTAAATTTCATTTCTCTGAATTATTCAGTGTCTCCTCAAATTGCAAACCAGACTTAAGGGGAAAAAAAGCATGGCAGATATGGAAATGGGGCATTAGACAAGCAAAAGAGATGAAGTACATGGAAACGAGAGAATAGGATGACAGATCTCCTCTCTCCACCCAGAGTTCTTCATCATCATGTACTGTATTATCCTCCATTTCTCTCTCTCTCTCCCCAGCCTCAGGAGACCTGTATTAACTTAGATATCACTGACAGCTAAGACTTACACCTCCCACTGTCCCGACGAGATAGAGAGAGAGAGAGAGAGAGAAATGGAGGAACAAACACAAACGAGACAGTGACAGAGAGAGAGAGACTACAGTAATATTGGGTCCACATTTAGAGCAAGTGACGCGACAAAACTAGCTTATAATCAATGAAACTGTCAAAGTGTGCCATGGTGCAGTAGTTGAGATTTAAAATCAGTTTCTGCAAGGGTATAAAGTTTTAAAATATTTTGTGTGCTTTATCAGAAGTATTGTTCTAGAAATCAGTTTGACTCAGTTGTTTAAAGTACTAAGTATAAAGCATATATTAATTAGTCATCATCTCCATTCATATGTCCTTTTATTGAGAATGGATCATTTTGTCTGCTTAACTGAACTAAAAAGGCATATCACGATCTCGAGAAACAATCAATAAAATCCATTTCACTGTAAAATGTACTGTAATCAAACTATGGTCATTTATCCTTGTAAAGAGACATCTCATCAGTCACTACAAGATGTGTCTATATTATAACCATTGATGAAGATGAATTTGACTCAGCATGTTCAATCTGTACATTGTACAGTTCACGTTTCAGCATATTGATTTTAGTTTAGTCTTGTATATATTGGATGTTGAGGACAACTTTGTTGTTACAGTAACTTTGCACCAAAGTTACTCTAACAACAAAGTCTCATTTCATCTATTTCAAAAGCTCTTCAAAAGCTCTTACTGCTTTTCAAAGGTAAGTTTTTGTTGTTGTTGTTTTTGAAAGAAGTCTCTTTTGCTCACCAAGGCTGCATTTATTTGATTAAAAATGCAGTAAAAACAGTAATATTGTGAAATATTATTACAATTTAAAATAACTGTTTTCTTTATTAATATATTTTAAAATTTATGAATTTATTTAAAATGAATTTATTTCTGTGATGGCAAAGCTGATTTTCAGCATCATTAACAAAGTTCAAAAGAGCAGCATATTAATGATCAATTTAATGTGTCCTTGCTGCATAAAAGTGCTATTTTTTATTGATGTATTTTTAAAACTAAATTGAACTGTAATTAACTGTAATGCAAAGGCAGATGTTTTTTTTTCACAAGTATATTTTTGAAATGTTGTCACAATACCCTTACAAAAGTGTAATTTTTCGGTACTTCTTACACCCCTCTATAGGCCCTGCATGTACATTTATGTCAGTTTCAAGATGATGAAGATGAAAAGTGTCTGGATGTACACACTGACAGTGCTTTTTCCTTTTTATCAATTTTTTTCCTATTTGCCAATTTCTGGGTGGCACAAGTTACTACAACTATTGATGCAACAAAGTTAAGGTAAGGTAAAGGTCAATTTTATGCAAATAAGCCATGTAATATGGCAACTACCATTAAGAATGCATAAAGGGTAGACTCCGTGACCTCCAACAGTTTAATCACAGTCAGTGTGAACATTCAATGAGCCTTGAGGAGTCAGAGGAGGAGTCTAGGATGAGTGGAAAAGAGAGAGAGTGAATGCTGATGACAGAGAGCTGTGTATAAAGGGAATAAAAAGAGTACACTGGGCTATTATTTATCTCAGCAAGTGAACAACTCTGTCCTAACCAGGCACGACTGCTGTTATAGCACTGTTTTGGGTAGCCCTGCCCACAGTTACTTGCTTACTGGTCCAAAACCCTGCTAGAGCAGGAAGTAAAATTCCCAGTGATCCCACAAAGCCCTGCTAATGACGTAATTAAAGTTTTATGTATGCTGTTTTATGTATGATTGCTGATTTTATTACATCATTTGCAATGCTTCTTGGTATGAGAACTTAATCACTTCAAAAAAAAAAAAAAGTTTCTTTTTCCCATATTAAAATACTTTTTTTTTTTTTTGCTTCAAATTAAATGTTGATTGAATGATTTATCTCAGAGCTGTTTGTTTAGTTCAACACTTTTTTGAAATACCATTGGGAAAAAATACATCCAGAAACCAGGCTGTCACTTCTGTGTTTGCATGGCATTTTGGACAAATAAATTATTTGGAAATGTGTCTCATCGCACCTAGTTAGGAGACGGGGTGAGCTGCTGCACCTAGAAAAGCCTTTGGGAAAGTTACACACACAAAACACTGTATTTACGATGTCAAATCCTCAGCTTTAGTTTGTGTTTGTATTTGTGAAAGGCTGTGAACTAATGTTGCTTTATATTCACATCATATTCATACATTTTTACACAATATTTATATATTTATCTTTTTGCTCTTTTAACTCTGATGTATGAATAAACAGGCGTATATAATCAGTAAACATGTAAAACACAAGAAACATGACTGGAGATATTTCTCAATGCTAGTGTTGCTGTTAAAAAACTGGCCTTAAGTCAACAGACAAGCCTAATTAGTCTTCCTGTCATTCTCTCTATTAGTGATGCAACCAGTGATTTTTAATTAGGGTCAACCTGCATTGCTGTAGCTGGCTTTGGATTCCTTTATGCTGGTAAGTCTTTTTTCATTTCTGTAATGAGCTCTCATATGTCCTTAAAACATTTTTGCATATCTTTTCAGGGTTCAAACAAGAAAACTAACCCATTCCATATTCGACATGGGGTAACTCCTGTTAAGAGCACATACCTCTTTAAAAGCCCTTAGTAGAATTCATCCTAATTATACATACACAAAAGGTACAGCTTAGAATAGTGCATAAGATTAGATCGGTCAAATGTACCACCAAACAATTGGGAACAATGTGATTCTCCAATATACATATTACATGTCTCTGGACTGGCAACTAACATGTCATTCAAGCATTGGTTATAATACGTCTTTTAAAAATGATTAAATAAAGCATAGGCTTTATACATATAGCACAAGCTTCAAATATGGCAAGACATCTTTTAAGTTAGTAAGGAAGGTGAAAAGAGTTTTAAAATTCAGAAGCACTTCATCTCCGTCAAATGGTTGTCAACTGCGGCAGGCTCAACTTTGATTCCAATTACGCTTACGGTACAAAAAATACAACATTGCAAATAGTACATAAACAGTAAAAAGTACATCATGTATTGCTAAAGATAAAATGCAACCCGGTGGCATTCACATCACAGGTAGAACGCTTTCGTTTTAAGAAGAAATCAGAAACAACAGTCAGTCAGCTTATTTGGGTGGTTTAAAATAACCACTGGAAACAAGTCTTCACACCGAAGGAATTCGAAAGTAGATATTTACACCTTGTGTTTCTTTGTAACAGATGTGAACGCACTCAACCTCTTTTGATTTCACTTTATAGTCTTTAACCTGTGGAACATTAAATATTTAATTGACCAATCCAGTGCTTTATTGAGTTAATGACAAATAAAAAGTTTATTCCCGGACGTTAGAGATTTCCGTCCCAGAGATCTTGTCACTGTGGTTAAATCTGCTCTGCTTTTTTCCAGCATTCCTCAAAGACAGACTTCATGACCTCCCGGCCAACAAAGTGGCTCCATTTCAGGCAGAGGGCTCTGTAGCTGGCTCACCTTGGCATCGCTTGACATCTCTGTGCCAGGAGAGTCTGACAGCCGTGTCTGTCCTCCAGGGTTTGCCCCTGAAACCCAATGACACCCTAGAGCCATTTCCACTAAAACAGAATGAAGCATCACTGTAGCTCAGGATAGTTTGACTCGATCCTGACCCATGAGAGCATGTTGATACATCCTCACATCAATTCAATGGTTGAAAATAGCCATCCAGGAACATGCTGCAACTGTATTTGTTGTCATATTTTTGGAACTGCTGTCCCTGGTGTTGGTCCAGAAGTAGAAATTATCTCCAAAATGAAGCTGGTGAGAATATAAAGAGAGGAAGAGCTACTTGTTCCTTTCTTTTTTCCTCGTTTCTTTATAGTTCATTACAAACCCAACTGCCGTAACGTGTACTGCAATGACTATAATGCAATATAGTGTTTAGAAAGGAATGCTTTGTACCATTGCCTCCTCCTTCTGAGTTCAATAATCCTTCTTTGCCTCGCAATACTGCAGTTTTATTTGCAAGCAGTTCCGTTCAACATTTCACACTCTTTTATGGTCCCTAGGTGGCTTGTACATTAGATGTCATTGGCCCATAAAATCTCAAGGCTGTTCAAACAAAGTGTGCTACTTTTTAGACACAACCGTTTGCTTGGTAAACAGATGCTTTTTTGTTATGTAAAGAAGCAAAAGGTCACCATCAGACATCTCTGCGGGTCTCCTTTAAATTGGTGCGTTAAGAAATCTAAACTTTGTTTTGTGGTCTCGCCTTTTGTCTTTGAGTAAGAACGATAAATATCCATTCGAATCTGTTGTGAAAGAAAAAAGATAAGACAGACGAAAAAACGTGTCTACGGACAGTATGGGAGAACATATTTTGAATCTTCTGTATTAAAAGCAGGCCGTCATCAATTACAGCGCCCCCTGCTGTTCTGTGGCAGTGTGGCAGCCAAACGCCTGGCTGGGAACAGCTTGGAACAGCAGAGAGTGTGTGAGTTTGACGGCTGTGTCCATCAGTCATTTGGCCCCAGGCAGGAGAGGATGGATAGGCCTAGTATTGCTACCATTTTCCTTGGTCTCTCAAGCAACTCCTGAGACACCTAAACTCTTCACTTTAAAACTGATGCTCACCACCAGATTTAGTGGTTCCCCATGCCATGTGCATTGGGGTGCTACAATAAGGTGTAGGTATTGCTGCTACATGCTAGGTTTCGCCACTAAATCATCAGTCTAATAGGTTCTTGCTTTCACCAAAAGGATAATTATTTACATTCAGAAGTATTCAAAGGAAACCGGCTGCCTGACAGATATTGCAAAGAATACACATGGGTCAATTTAGCTAAGTTGTTTTGGCAGTGCTACTTATGACATTGCCGGATTTGTTCACCTCCTCCATCACTGTGGTACCTCATCTCTGCGGGCGACTGTTGTCCCCTGAAATGTCTCTCTCGAGGTCTGTCTGTAATAGAGACTTGCTTATCGACCTTGTCTTTACCTGTGCTGGGTCTCAAACAAGAGTTTGAAATAGAAACAGCCAGAATAGCTATGACTTGATGTTGGAGCGGTCCGCTCCCTGGACAAGTGCTGGAATGCATCCTTTGATGAAAGTGTTGAGGTAAAGAGTCCTAGGGACATTGGACTTTGTCAGATTCACCTAGACCCTTAACCGTTGACTGAAATAACAAACCCTTAGACATTACAACACTTCAAACTATCTTTCCCTCTCACGGGACAGCTTGGTTTCTTCCCTGTCCTCTTCCATATGCTTCCTCGCTGTTCTTTGTCCTCGATGGTCTAGAATTGTCGGATTAATATCTCACTGTGTGGCAGCTCTCGGCTGATAGAAGTTGACAGCACAATGGCCTTGTCCAGAAGAGTGTGAAGGCTCCTGAGGTCTAAGATTCCTGCTCTTTGCTATCGGACACATGAGACAAGAGAACAACTGGCCAGAATTTTAGGGGGGAGGTAAGACCACCAGGGATTCAAAGCCCATCAAGAATCAGATTCAAGACCATGCAATGTTTCCCCTTCAGTTCTTTGTATTATAGTACAATGAATATAAATCTAGTCCAAAACGAATACAAGGAGGAAATATACTATAAATATAACTGGAGCACATGTGTAGAAGCTTTCACATCCAGTTGTCTAGTTGAAATCATGCTTTCTTGTGTTTGCATCCCTTCCAGGATTTCCCCTCAGACCGTCACTTCTGTTTTGCTGTTCGTGGGCAGTCCCTTGTGTTTCGGGTGGAGGTGCGGAGACTGTCCGTACCCCAGAGGCTGAGTGAACAACTCTGGAAGAGTCTCAATGCTAAACTGACGCTTGTTGGAGAAGGCCTGGCGCCGATTGTTTGGTTGGGACAGTGGTGGCTGTGGCTGCATCATGAGAGGGACCTGATGTTGGACATGGCACTTGTTGGGGTCCCAAGCTTTGAAGGCCGAGCTCGAGGTGAGTGGGTGGGTGTTAGTCTTGGAGATCTTGGGCTTGGGGACTTGGGCTGACGTAATGGTTATGGCCAAAGGAGTATGGATGTCCGGAGGGGGAAGAAAGGGTTTATCTTTTGGGTGGAAAGCAATGGGCTGGAAGGCTGCAGGCGAGGATTGGCGGTGTGCGTAATCCATCATGGGGTAGCTCTTGGGGTAGTAATCCCTTGCTGTAGTATCTGCAGTGAGAAAGCGCAAACTGTTAGAAATATAGAGGCTAACACTATGAAAAATATGCAATAGATTCATTTAATAGTGTTGCTTCTACACTCACATACCCTATGGTGTACAAACCTAATGTATTTGACTATATTTAGTGTTTAGAAGATCTAATGAGTAAAACACCTGGAGCAGAGGGTCATTACGTGTGGCATGAGGATGCCCTCGGCTCTTTTTTACATCACGCCAAACACTTGCATGCATGCACGCACGTACATACATTGACTTGAGGGAGCTGTGGCTGTTCACATCATTGTCATGATGAAATATGAATTGTATGTGTCCTGAGGCTAGCCTCTGTTTGAAAGGATCAATGCAAAGAATGTCCAGTGAAGAGGTGATGCACATAGTTGAAAGGAGACAGTAGAACGGTTTGCAGTTTGGTCTGGTTTTGTTTATATGGTTAAAATGTGTAATATTTATACTTTGAGGTACAAGGACAACCTACAAGGCATACGGCACGTACGGCAACATTACCCACCTGTAACCAAAAGGCAATTTTGTAAAATGTTTTATACTTGCTGGGACCAATGATCCATAGTTCTACCTGTTGTTTAGTATGGTAATCTCAAAACAGGATTATAATTATTATGCACTATTGTGTGTAATATTTTGATTAGTGATATTAAGAGTGGTTTGGTAAAAGTTACAAAGGAGTTACAAACGATATAAGATAGGCTTGTTATTTTATTCTTTTGCAGGTTAAAGTGGGTTAGCATGTTAGCATAGTTGAAAGAAGAGAGTTAGCCTTTTAGCCTGTCTCGTCAAATTAGCCCATCTCTGCTGAGTGCTGCAAGTTATAGACAGGCTACTCACTCCACTGCCCTCAGACATAAACAACCTTGCTTCACTGTTTTGTCATTTTTGTCTCCTTTTTCTTGTTTTCCATTCTGACTTCCTATACTGTCCTTTCTCACTATCGATTGATACACGGATAATGCACGAGGCGAGTACCTGCTGAAAAGGCACACAAGCATGTAGCATAATTTCATTGTATGTGTACGTGTGATCTCACACATAAAGTATATCCTGGTCCTATGGCAATCATTGTTTCTGCCAAAATACTGTAGTCACTAAAGTAAAACTGTGGTAACTTGGCAATAGCAGCTACTGTTATGATTCTTTATGACTGCATCAGTATGGACAAGCTCACTGTTTGTAGTTGTGCATGAGCGAATGTCGGTTAGTATTACAATCAGCTTAGAAGGTCAAAATGAAACCTGAAGAGGTTTTAGGGATGTTGCAACATGCTGAGGGCCAAAGCCATGTCTCAGCACTACACGTCTTACGTGTTTGAAGAAGTGACAAAATCTGTGTATGACAAATATGACAAAAATTTACCCAAATGAGGATGTTAATTTGTTCCTGTAGATTGTAAATCAAGCAGTAAATTGCTAATGCGGTTAGACAAGCAGATGAGCTCATATTATGTTTTTAAGTGTGCACATCCATTAGCACATTCATGTGCTTTTTAATTCAGGAGTGTTTTGATTTGAACTTGAAGGAGCTAGAGAGAAGCTAAAGAATCACAATTCAGTCGACTTCCAGTGAAGGTCCAGTGAATAGATAATGTGGGCAGTGTGCGTTGAGTAGGCATGAATTATTTAGGGAGTGTGCTTAAAGAGAAGGACACCGAGATGTATTACCCTGATAATGAGCAATAGGAAAAGATTTAACACACGCACACACATATGCCATATACACACATCTAGCCTGAAAAAGACAGATATATATATATATATATATATATATATATATATATATATATATATATATGAGTGAGCTGCACACAATCCACCATGTTTATCTTCACACTAGAGCATTTAAAAGCAGCATTCAAGTAAGTAATGTATTCCTATTACAGCTACAGAAATTATTCATTCAAGAGTAGTGAGTGATTTTCTGTATTTTTTTTTTTTTGGGTCATATTAACAGCATAGACAGCAGTACAGGTAATCTATATGCTGCTGTCACTTAATACATAGATCTAAAATAAACATGCAATTTCTTTCCCAGCTGTTTACCTTCACAGACATAACTGACTGTGTTTTTATATGTGTGTTTTTTACATAAACTTGTGTGTATTTGATAGTTTAAGTACAACAAGATACGAAAGAGAACTTAGTTTAGTACTCACATGCCGTGTGACAGCTTTTTGTGTGCGCACAGAAAACAGTATATCAGAAGTTTAAACTGATATAGTTTAAAATAAATGATTTCAGCGTGATAGACATGATAATCAAAACCAAACAGATGTTTTTTTTTTTTTGTTTTTGTTTTTTTATATCAGACTATCTGAGGTAGGAGCTGTAAAGGCACAGCCCCTATTCTGGAAAAGGGGGCAGGGAGCAGCAGCTCATTTGCATTTAAAGATACATGCACGGAAACAGCCTGTTTCTGCTTCCATTCAAAATAGGCATTTTCAAAATGATATAATAAATGATATGTGGGGTATTTTGAGCTGAAACTTAACAGACACATTCTGAGGACACCTGAGACTTATACATATTGTAAAAAGGGGCATAATAGGTGCCCTTTAAAACATAAAGTATATGATATGTTATCATTTGCATCAGATGTGTTGGGGTCAAATTTTGCCTTCCTTTTTGAAACTTTATGAAAACAAAAAATTGAAAACAAATTTGTAGACATTATATAATGTTGTAATAAAATGTAAAATTTTAAAAAGGGTTTAATGGAGGGTTAGGATTAGGATATTGAGCACATCATTCCCTCAGTGTAAATACAATAGCAGTCGATGAAATGATAGGAAAACATTTTGTGTGTGTGTTTGGTCCTCATGGGCATTCAGGCACTGCAACAGGAGAGAATGTGACATAACAGCCTGATGATGTCAGACACAGGAAGTGCTCAGAGAGTGAACATATGTATCTAACTAATGAACAGACGGTAAATGTACCAACAGCCTCTCTGTCCATTTCTTCTCTTCCTTTCTTACCGTCTCTTCCCCTCTTTATCACATCTACTATTTTTCTTATCTTTCTTAACTCCTTCTTGGCTTTTCTCCCTTTTGTCTTTCTTCACAACTTTCTCTGTTTAGTTTAGTTGTCCTCTCTCTATATCTGTCTGTCTGTTTCCGATCGTTATTCTTTAATTAAGACGGTGCTGGGAAGCTGTTTTAGGCACCTGCCACAAGTTGGCTCCGACCCTATTCATTACACCCCCTCCCCATGCGCATGTAAATGAATATATAAATGAATCAATTTCTTATTGATTTATGAAATTAGTATGTGAATTTAATTATAAATGTATCATTATCAACACAGTCCTAGCACCAGGTAAGAAACTTAAGAAATTTAAAAAATGAAATTACTCAGAATTTATTCAGCAAGGATGCATTAAATTTGTCAAAGGTTAATGTGAAGACATTTATATTGTTACAAAAGACTTCTATTTCAAATAAATGCTGTTCTTTTGAACTTTTTATTCATCATAAAAAAGAAATAAAAAAATATAATTGTTTACACGAAACATATTAAGCAGAAAAAAAATTCAACATTAATAATAATAAAAAGTGTTTCAGCAAATCAGTATATTAGAATGATTTCTGAAGGATTATGTGAAACTGAAGACTGGAGTAATGATGATGCTGAAAATTCAGTTTTGAATCACAGGAATAAATTACATGTTAAAATATATTCAAACAGAAAATAACTATTTTAAATGGTAGTAATACTTCACAATATTACAGTTGTACTGATCAAACAAATGCAGCCTTGCCTTGTTGAGCATAAAAGACTTATTTCAAAAACATTTTAAAAAATCTGACCAACCCCAAACTGAAGTATTTTTATTTATTTATTTTTTTCTTGGTACAAACAGATTATTAAAATAGTGTATGATCATATACACTATGAAGATCTAAGCTTTATTGTCCTTGAATCTGTTTTTTTATGATGTTGTTCCTCCAGCATATGGCATGTATTTTTCCTTAATTTCATGTATAGAACACATTAGTACATTTCAACCGATTTCCCATCTGCCCCTAGTTCTCAGCAAGTGTGTATTTATATGTGTCTCAGGGGTAATGCGCTAAGAACAAACGCTAACTTGGCTGTTTAGTGAATTGGCCCCTCTGTGTTTTGAGTCATGCTGTGATTGATAAGGTCAAACTATTTAGCGTATGTTTGTGTCCATTATTATCATATTCTTATGTGGACAGTACACGCTCCCGAGATCGTCCACCTGTGATTTTAATAACATGTCAGGGTTTTTTCCCTCTTGATCTGAGAGGTGATATTTGCATATGTGATTATACTGTGTTTTCCCTGCAGTCAATGACACTGGGAATGATTTGCAATGGTAATCAGTGGTTGTGGCTAAAGTGACCTTGATGAACATGTGTGGCGTTTATGGTGTGCATTACAAGATGTGACAGCTGTTTGTGTGTGTCTTACCCATGGTCTTGAGAGAGGAGTATTTGTTGAAGCCCAGGTTGTTGTGAGGCTGGGACAGAGCCATTGCGGGACTCAAAGGAGGAAGTGTGACGTTATTCAGGTGATTATGCTCTGAAGGAAGAGAGAAAGCACAGGAGGAGAAGGAGGACAGAGAGGAACGAGGGAGCAAAGAGGAGAGAGAGGGACACAAGGAAGACGAGTGCGTTAGTAAATGGGAAGTCAGCACATTTTTAGAGAGATGAGTGCATGTGATTATACAGTAAAGAAGAAAGTCTGCCGTTAAAGTAAAAGGAAACATGCATGAGTCTTATAGCTCAGAGGTTCCTGTAGAGCGTCAAGGTCGTGGGTTCAGTTCTCAGGGAATGCATGAACTAAAGCTATGTATAGCATGGAATGACTTTGTGACTTTAAATGAAAGTGTCTGTTGTATAAATGTGAATGTAGGCTGCTGTTGCATAACGCTGCAGTCTTAATGAAGTTCTCAGTTATGTTTTATGCAAATCCACTGCAAAAAGTTTTTTAATTTGTCTTTTTTGACTTTCTTCCCAGTTAAAACAGCTGTAAAAATCCATAAAACAAGATTAATTTACTTGAGAAGTGGCAATGCATAATATATTAAGACTAGTTTTCAGAGATATAACAGTATTACTGTATCATATTTGATATGCAAATTTTAAAAGGCCTCTAAATGATCAACATGATCAAAAACATGAAACTTGTCTTACACAATCTGCTACATGTCTTCTGTCTAGTTTATATTTTTTTAGCCAGTAAAAGGCCTTTTTGTATCATTCTAAAAACCACATGTTTTTTGCTGTGAAATCTTTAATGATTTTTGTAAAGTAAACGTAAGAATAACTTTTATAGTGTTAGTAAAATTTCAAGATGAACACTTACTGGACTGAATAAGTTTAATAAGGTCCACACATCATTTGTTAGAGAAATCATGTTTAAGTGTGAATATCAAATATGATGCATCAGGCTTTTGAGGAACATTTATTTGTTCATCTCTCAATCATCATTTTATTGCATTGCATTATATGTTTGTCTCCTCAACAAAAACTACAGAACTTTGCATTTAATTTTCATTTTACTAAGACATCTTACTATTGCGAGATATAAATTTACAACTGATATTTATATGCATTTTATATAAGTACACTCTAAAAATGCTTAGGTTGTTTCAACCCAACTTTGGGTCAGATATATGCTAACCCAACTTTTGGGTTAAAAATGTAATGTAAAAATTAACCCAACAGCTGGGTTAGATATTTGACCCAAGGTTGGGTTTAAACAACCCTGCATTTTATACTGTTCTCAAAGATTACAATGATTTACATTAAACTGCATCTCACTGTCACAATTACAAGCTACCAGAATTTCATTTTATTTCCATTTTTGGATATATAAATATCAGCAACTGCACCAAATTGCACATCTTTGCTCAGTTTGGGCCTCTGTATAAAATTGAGGAGTTTTTTTCCTGCTTGAGTCATCGGATATGATACTCGTATGCAAAAAAACACATATGAAAATTTTTTGGATTTTATATTTTGTCTAATGATTCAATAAGTTCTTCCATTTCAATACTTTGATTATTCTGACTATTCTTTCAGGCTTTATTCTGAATATTCTAATTCAGGCTTTACAGGGTTAGTGCATGTGCATTTTGTCTTAATGCACTGGTGGATTTATTCCTCTTTCAAGTATAAACAAGTTAAGTATAAGTAAAACAAAACCTACCAAAATACATAAGACAAAATACACATACATTGATAACAGTCTTAATATCTATCAAATGTCACTTCTTCTCAAAAAGTAATTCTTGTTTTTCTAGATATTTTTAACTAGAAAACAATCTTAAAATCCCTTTTGAGAAATAAAATAGACAATTGTTAAAACGTAATACAATTCTAGAAGTGTAAAATTAATGTGGCAGCAAAGCCTCAGATCAGCAGGTCTTGGAAGAATTCAATGAGAAATGTTTGAGCTCATATAAAGGACAGTGAACACCCACCAACTTTTCGGCAGTTCTGGTGACGGGTGTTTTTTTCCCTAGGTATTTTCTTCATAGGTGGTTCAAAAACAAGTTTTAACCAAATCCAACCATTTCCAACATGAATCACAAGCAGAAAAGTGTTTGAAGATCAAAAATACAAAGGTACATGGCTATGCTCTTAATATCATTTAATGTGGCTATTCATCTTGACAATAATATCAAACATAAAGCAGTCAAATCAGAAATGGCAATAAAATATATGTGACCCTGGACCACAAAACCAGTCTTATGTTGCACAGGTATATTTGTAGCAACAGCCAAAAATACACTGTATGGGTTAAAATTATTGATTTTTCTTTTATGCCAAAAATCATTAGGATATCAAGTAAAGATCATGATCCATGAAGATATTTTGTAAATTTCCTGCCGTAAATATATCAAAACTTCATTTGTGATTAGTAATATGCATTGCTAAGAACTTCATTTGGACAACTTTAAAGGCAAATTTCTCAATATTTTGATTTTTTGCACTCTCAGATTTCAGATTTTCAAATATTCGTATCTCGACCAAATATTGTCCTATCCTAACAAACCATACATCAATGAAAAGCTTATTTATTCAGCTTTCAGATGATGTATAAATCATAGACCCTTATGACTGGTTTTGTGGTCCAGGGTCACATATGTTCTGATCATAAATATAAAACAGACATAAAAACTGAATCTTTAGATATTTTTAGCACATTTCACAATACACATTGTTCAAAAGCATCTTCACAGACATTAGGAAAAAAAAAATGTTTATTTCGGCCCTGTTTACACTAGTGCGTTTCCATTTTAAAACGGCATTTTAAAATGAAAACGATCCTTGTCTATATTGGCGTTTTCACTGCGTTTCAGAAACGATCTCTGTCCACACTACACAACCAAAAACACGCCACATGACTATTCATGCAGGTACAACAATGGGCATGATGTTATTGTTTACACAGTCGTCAAGGGTACGCAGAGCAAATGTGGGCAGCCAAGCCATCATTTTCAAAAGTCTCCGTTTTGGTCCGTTTACACTGAAACGCAACCCCGGAGTTTTCAAACAGGGTCTGCAGCGTTTTCGAAAGTCTCAATGTTCGAGGGTCGAAAACATAGGAGTAGTGTAAACGACAAGCATAACCATATAAAAAACTAAAACGCACTAGTGTAAACGTAGCCTCAGAATGTAGAGAATTCAATTAAGTCTTTTGCAATGTTTCATGAGAGCGATCAGAAAATTCCATGATTTCCACTTCTAGTAAAATTGATTTCTTTGATTTATAGATCATTCTTCAGACTTTGGGTCGTTTAGATCTTTGTTGAGGTCTCATTTGAAACTGTATGACTCACTGGCATCTGTTTCTCAGGAGAAAATGTAAGGTCATTGCTGTCTAGTAGAAACAATTGAGATAAAGAGATCACATTTTTTCTTTCCTATACGAGTATGTTTGTGCACGTGTGCAATTAATGTCCATTTCCAAGGTGGATGCATAATAGACTACTGTATATGTGACAGTCTGCTGTCTATACACTGTGCGGAGGTCACTAAAGGTTATTTAGGACACACATCCTGTGTCCTCCCCTTTGGGCTGGGGTGTGTGGTCACTGACCTGATTCTGTCAGATCACTTTGTGCTTGTGTATGTGTGTGTATATGCACTTAACGTATATATGTTAGTGTTAGTGCATATGTGTGCTTTTAGGGTGGCAGAACGGATCGTTATGCCACATACATGCAGTACAGATACAATTAAATGCTCAGGTTATATCATAGTAAATGGATGCAGGTCATGGATTATGTCAGGTTCATGTGCACATGACACATATTGTGTTTATTGACACTGTCTGACACATCTGAAAACTGTTAATCATGCACACACATGTACAATCACACATAGCATTAAAAAAAGAACTTTTCCACTTTGCTAGTCCTCCAGTCCATATCTGCTTTCAACTTGCTGCCAAAAGTCATTTCTGCATGAATTTGTGTCTTTGTTTGCATTCTGATTTTAACATTTAAAAAATGATAATTAAATACTTTTTAACTATGTTTATGGCGATTATTGGTTGCTTGCTTTCTTTTGAGATTTATGGGTAGTATTGTTCATCACCTGGAATTTGCCTTAAAAAACAAAAACAAACAAATAATTGTTTAAGTTTACACTGACTGATGGCTTCAACAGAATTATTTCCAGAACCCAACTGATGATGTTTATTGTAAATAGATTCATAGCTAAGGAGTTGTTTCTTCATCATGTACACATCTGCAGTATTGTATTAACCAATAAGCATCCAGTACTGGAGCTATGTGTATTAAAATATGTTGGAGCTATGTGTATTAAAATATGTAACATACTTTGTATATTTTATGTACAGCATGTTTTATGCAACTTAAAGACGCATTTCTTCATGTCTCTTCATGTCAAACTCCACACCAACTCAGTCTCATTCACAACAGGAGATCTGTCTGTTCCTCCACTTTAATTCTCTTTTAGCTCTCTTTCTATATATCTATCTGTATGTTTCATTCTTTCATTCACTCACAAGCAAAAGTTTCAAACTAGAATCTGAAATTACTAACTGATTTACTGTGTAGACATACTCTAGTCTCCACAAAATATTTATCATTACAGCCATGAGCATGTAAAACTGTTGATTTTTTTGGTGAAAGAAATTATATTTTTAAAAATGCTTTAAAACTGTACAATGTGGCCACTTTAACTAATACCACAGTAAAAAAAAAATAAAAAAAAAAATTTTAATTTTAATTGTAAGACTCTAAAAATGTTACAGTACGGTAAAAATTTGTTAACGGGTTAATGGTAAGTTCCCTTACTCTATATGGTGGAAAACTATAATAGATCATTTGTGACATTTATTTGTAATTTTACAGTAAAATACTGTTAAATGTAGTTTTTTGGAAGGGAAAAAGAACAGGTCAAAATGTATTGCCTGCATGACATCTCACATTTGATTGTTTCTTCTTAGTTTTTTTTTTTTTAGTTTTTTATCAGTTATGTACATTTGGGTATTATGTTACATATATTGTTAAATGAATGTTTATTGCATTATTTTAGATCGTTCACCAGTATTATATTATTATTTACCTCAGCTTGTGGAAAGGTGAAAAATTGTGATGAACTTTGAATCCTCATGTGGCTTTCTTTTTACCGCTTATGCTTTTAAGGTGGTTGTCATGTGAATATATTATAAAGGTAAAAAATGATTTAGATATTTTAACACTATTTCAGTTAATGAAATGTCCCTTTTTAAGTAAATTTGAGTTAAATCTGTAAAACTTAAATTGATGTACCGTTACAACCAGAGATGCTATTATTGTACTATAAAATCCACAGATTTTGTTTTACAGTGTATATTTAAATCTATAAATTTAGTATATAACAGTTTCTGCTGTTCTGGGTCATGTCATTGGCTATAATAGGAAGCGTTCTTGCATCACTCTTCTCCGGACAGACTATTTTTAAGGACATATAGAATAAGAGATCTGTAACACTCTACTCCGATCTAGTGTTTTCCTCTAGAGATTTGTTCTAGAATAGAAGTGTCAGACTCCCAATAATTAAAGGTGTGACATCTTTTCTCAGTTTCTTCCGAGTTTTTATAATTCCTTTTATTGTCTCTGTCTGTTATGTTGTGAAAGAGAATGGGTAAAATAGAATCTGGTAGTGTTTGGAAAAACAGATAAGGTGTCAATCAAGCAGAGATTCTTTAATTAAAGTGCAGATTTTCCGCTCTTCCATTCAGTGGCTTAATAACGAATGTCAGTTTGTAATTGAGATTGGTCAAAGGCTCTTGCATGTGAAGCAATGCTCCAATCCAAAGGTTTTCATTCCTGCAGAGTTTGGATCCATCCTGCTCCAAAACGTCTGTCTGGAAAGTCCCAGTGATCCTGAAGATCTTGATCTCCTGGTTTAGATGCGTTTAATAAGGGTTGAGGTTAAACTCTAAACACTCTTAAAAACTGAAGTTCTAAAAGGTTTTTGTTGTTGTTGTTGTTGTTGTTGTTTTTTTTTTTGTTGTTGTTGTTTTTCAATGATGCCAAATAAGAACAATTTGGGTTCCCCAAAAAAACTTTCAGCGAACAGTTCTTAAAAGAGCCGTTTTTTCTTAGGTTAAAGAACATTTTAATAATCTAAAGAGCCTTTTTTCAACTATAAAGAACCTTTTGTGCAATGGAAAGCTTCCATGGATGTCAAAGGTTCTTCATGAGACCAACAATGCCATTAAAGAACCTTTATTTTTTTAAAAGTGTAAGACTTTGGCCCTCAACCCTAATGGCTGGTTACGTTCACACAGCAGCAAAATAAGGTTGTTTGAAATGAAAAGTGTTATTCTATTCATACACAATTTGCTCATGAA
The DNA here is from genome assembly GCA_039654775.1 of Spinibarbus caldwelli. Classification (NCBI taxonomy): domain Eukaryota; kingdom Metazoa; phylum Chordata; class Actinopteri; order Cypriniformes; family Cyprinidae; genus Spinibarbus; species Spinibarbus caldwelli. The sequence goes on along the minus strand of CM077219.1, from coordinate 11,310,194 downwards.
AGTTACTCAATTCTTTTACTTAAAGACAGCCACAGTTATACTATATACTATACTATACTGTACTATACTCTATACTATACTGTACTATACTCTATACTGCACTTACATTTCTTATTGAAATAGGAAGTTTTGGTGGGACAGTTCATATGCATGTAGATGGGTACTACATTTAATTTGGGTGTTTAGGTGTCTTTTTCTTATTAAATATCCAATTTGACTCTCAGATGCATTAAATTATTGACACAAAATAGGCTTTAACAATGTTTTTCATACTGATTTGAAAAATGTTACCAGTTTTGATATTTACCATAGTTATCTGTCAATATATTTAGATTGTGAATATGTCTGCTGTAGTATGTACAAGACAATTTGAGCCTTTCACTTGTTCAATCTCAAAAACTAACTTTATGTGGGCAAAGTCCATGTAAAATTACTGAATAAAGAAAGTTTAACCTCTCAGAAAGCACATAAGAAACTGTGTATTGCTCTGAAAGCCTTTGTTGAACCTTTATACAGCATATGTTTTACTTTACAGTCCACATGCAGTACCTGTTCATGTAGTTTGTTGATTACAGAGTGGTCTGAAATCAGCTGAAAGGATGAATTTTCTGCCTGAAGAGAGAATTCCTGGTCTGCCAGTGCACAATGCCTTGAACTCCACACTGTTCCAAGTTCTGGCGCTGGTGGATTGACATTACGAGCACGAGGCTCTGAGCGATTTTCTGCGGTCAGGCTGCAGTTGTAATCTAATAATCTAATCATCTAAACTCCATTACATGCAGACGTGGAGATCAGACTCTGATACTATCAGACATGACTGTGTCTCACACTATATCTGCCCCTCACCCCTTTGTCCTGTTCTGTTTGCTCATATTATTCTTTCATTATCCTCACTGATTCCTGTGAAATCAATTAAAGGTCAAGAGGTCAACTCAACCCATCTGATACTACAAACTATTTGGTCCCACTTTATATTGTGTCCCTAATACCTGTGCACTTGCATAGTAACTTGATGTGTATGTAGTATGTAACCACAATGTAAGTACACATTGGTACATAGTATCTACAGCTCTAATGTTTGGGTAACTACACATATGCAACAACCCACTGAATGGTATGTGTAAGTACAAATGTGTAACAGGACATTGGTAACAACACTTTTTGGTAATGAAAGTATAAATGTGTAACAGGACTAACAGGACTTTTTGGTAAAGAAAGTGTTACACTTTATATTAAATAGACAATTCCTATGGATTTACCATATAATTACTCTGATGTTACACAGCAGCGGCCAGTAAGTTAGGCTTTACATATAAATTGTGGTTGGTGTCCAGAATGTTACACTTTATATTAAGTGGACAGTTCCTGAGGAGTTACCATGTAAGTACACTGGTATTACAGTGATGCACCAACTCCAACTCGAAATCCAACTCCTCCCACTTTACATATCCCTAAACCTACCCATCTCCACTCCCTGGATCACCCCCTGTTCCAATTACTCTTATACATACTGTTGTTACAAAATGTAGTTATATAATTCCTGTTACACGAGTACTTAGTGAAGTGAAAAAAGTGTTGATACCAATGTCCTGTTACACATTTGTACTTACACATACCATTCTGAGGGTTGTTACATGTGTGTAGTTACAGAAATATTACAGCTGTAGATACTATGTACCAATGTGTACTTACACTGTGGTTACATACTACGTACACATCTAGTTACTATGTAAGTACACAGGTATTAGGGACACAATATAAAGTGGGACCAACTTTTTTTTTATGGTGGCACTTTTTATGATCAAAATCATGTGATCATGTCATCATGTTGAAGGTTAAAAATATACTGCTTGCCCCAATTCTCTCTGCTCTCCATTATTTTTTCCATCACTCGTTCCTCGTTGTAGATGATAGAGTGATGGGTGGGTGGCCTGTGCTCCTCTCAGACTGGAGTTACATAACTTAATGAACTGCTAAATGGCTATCGAACTGTAGCTCCCTGTAACAGCCCCTCTTTCCCGTGGGAGTCTGACGTTTGCGTCATAATTAATAATAACTGCATGGCGGTAACTGTGCATGGATCTGGTAACCTGATGAGGTGTGGACACTTGCTGAGTAAGGACAGACGGAGGTGTGCTGTAGATTATTAATCTGATTTTGCTGCTCAAGGATTGTTAAAATGGTTAGGCTGGTTTTACTGCTTGTTCCTTCCTTTTTTTGAGAGCTATAAATCAATATCAGTCAGGGCTGATTGGTATAAATCAGTTCACAAATTGTTCTTCAATGATGAAAGCACACCTCGTTCAATCTGGTTCTTTTTGCTTGCTGGCTGAGATGGAATACATGATGCGTCTCATAATAAGGAATGAGTTACAAAAGGAAACTAAAAAGCAAGTCAAAGTGAGAGGTCACAGTAGAATCACTATGAAGTCACTATGATGTCACAACAATGATTTTACAATAGAATCCCAATGACTATGAAATGAATTCACATTGACGTCACAATATTGTAACAACAGCCACAATGGAGCTTATAAGACAATGAATTTGAAAAATTGTTTAAAAATTACTTAAACTTTAATAAATATATTTTTTATTTATTTGCAATTCATAATGTTTTATCATCATCATCATCATTTTTATTATTAGCAACACTGAAGATTGCCAGACGCTAAACCCTTTTTTATATTCTATTGATTGTCTGATATTATGATTTATTATTTCTATGTTGATTTTTATTTTGAAGTGTCTGATAACTGATATGCGAACTCAAAAATAATTTAATAAATGACATATTTTTAATATTATAATATATAATATTCATAAGGATTTATTATTATTATTATTATTATTATTATTATTATTATTAGCCACAGTGGAGTTTTATTTTTTGTGATCATCTGATATTGCTTTTTAAAAATATTTTACTTATGTTTAAGTGTCTAATAAATTCTATTCAGAATCAAAAATCAAATTATTTTAACTTAAATTTTTTTTAAATATTATAATACATAATACTCATAATGTTTTATTATTATCATTATTAATATTATTAGCAACAATGAAGCTTGTAAGAGGCTAAAACCTTTTTTATATATTCTAGTGATCATCCGATATTGTGTTTTATGATTTATTACATTTAAGTTTAAGTGTTTAATCAATTTTTTTTAAGTAACGTTTTTAATATTCTAATATAATAATTTATAATATTACTTAATATTATAAACATTATATTTTAAAAAAATGTTTTATTAAATGTATATTTCAGTCATGAAACTCTAGAGGCGCAGGCTGACGGGTTGTTAACGTAACTGATGATGTTCAGAGCAGGGGTGTCGCGATATACCGGTATTGACGATAACCGTGATATTCAAAACAACAATTATCAGTATCGTGTTAATTTAGTGTGTGACGATATACCGGTATTGGCGATAACCGCAAAATTTAAAATGAACAGGACTCTTATGATAACACCACATGTAAATACTCCAGCGCCAGTACCTGGTTGACCTCCAGGTGGAAGTATTGTGCCTTAACCCTGACACCTGTCAAACAAAGAAGACGCAGCGCACGCAGCTACTCCGAGAAGAGCCGTGTTCATCAGAGTAAGTTGTCATTATTTTACTAGTCATAGAATGGGAAATGTTACATTAACCTGTTAACAGAGGTTTTCTGTGTTCATATATTTAAATAAAGGGTGATTATTTTAATAAGTACCGCGTTTTCTTTACTTGTCTTATTTTTGTATTTGCAATCAATATGGCCTGTGCGCAGTAACACTTTATTTCTTTGTTCAAATCTATTAACAGTTACACGATTAAAACTGATCTAGAAAAACTGAGCGACCACATTGCTACATTAAACTCTGTAAAATGTTAAGTTGGTCGCAGTGCCATGCACTTAATGCCTCATCTGCAGTCGTTCTAGACGCACATTAAAACTGAATTAGCAGCGCTCTTACTGCATGACTTCAGTGGCGCCGGCGCAACTATAGGTTAAAGAGCTTAAAATACCGGTACACAAGTTAACAGGTTGAAGTATCAGTTTAGATGTTAATATGGCAACACTTTACAATAAGGTTCATTAGTTAACATTAGTTCATTACATTAGTTAACATGAAATAAGAATGAACAATACTTCCACAGCATTTATTAATCTTAGTTAATGTTAATTTCAGCATTTACTAATGCATTATTAAAATCACAAGTTGTGTTTGTAAACATTAATGCACTGTGAACTAACATGAACAATGAACGACCCCCCCCCCCCATAGATATTGCGATATATCGATATCGTGAATTCTTATGGCCACAATAACCATGATATGAAAAATCTAATATCGTGACATCCCTAATTCAGAGAGTTAAACGATTTGGCACAAGCTGATTGGTTCATGTAGAATATGCAGCCAATGAGCTAGATAAGTAAACGGTCTTCACTCTGATTTCTACAGTGCCCGGGAGGGGCTGTCTTCGGTTCACTTAGTTTTGTCGTGGAATAAGGGAAGATTGATTGAGTCTCCAGGGATTCTGGGAGTTTAAGTTTGAATTTTGACAGTTGGAGTTTGAATAGTCTTGGCTCATTTGAACATTCCATCAATGTAAGTCTATGGGATTTTTATGATTTTAATCTTCAGTTTTATGAAAACCGTAAGTCTGATCAGTTAGAAAAGATACAGCAACTAACTTCAGATCAGTCTGAAGATCTGGGCTGAGTTTGGAGTTTGTAGAGTTAAAGCTCTAGGAGGAGTTAGAGTTGATTATTTTAGTCTCAGAAGAATAATAATAACTCTAAGTTTAAGTAGCATTTCAGTTAAGGCCCGGTCAGACTACACGATTTTTTTGTCGGTTACGACAGTCACTGTGTCAGATTATGCGATTTTGACTCATAAAATCTTGTCGTGTCGTGAACAAGAAACATGTCAGACTATATGATGCTACCCGATCATTCATTGTATGCCGTCATTAATGACATGCGTGCTGTCATCGATACAGTGCGGGACGAGACAGAAGGTGCTATGAGCGTAAACAAACAATGGCTAGCAAACAGCGTGTTTTGCCCTGTCTTGTCATCAGAAAAGCCCAAAAAAGAAAGAAGACCTGACAATGGACACAAATCTGGATTGCATGAAGAGGATGGTATGGACTGTCAAAGAGAACTGAGGTAAAATAGTTTTTATTTTACCTTTTTTCACTGTGTCGCGGTAGTCCCTCATCATAAATGCAGTAGTATTGTTGCCTTAGCTCCACGAACATTTCCTCCATTGTAAAATTACACTTAGCAAGACCGATACCGTTGTCTCTCTTTCGTTACGGCTTGTTTGAAAGCTTGCACAAAGGCGCTTCTGTGCTCCTATTGGCCAGTGTCACTGATGTGATGGAACTTGTCGTGTACGACGGGAAAAAAAAAATTAAACATGCTAGTCTTTCTGTGTTGACGTCGTGGAGCGTCGTGAACCATCACAGAGATGTCGTGCACTATGACACACTACACGAGATGAAATGATTGAATCGTGCATCCCGACGCTCATTGTCGTTTACAAATCCCCACGACACCCTACATCAAGCAGATCGTGGCAAAATCGGCCTAAAATCGTGTAGTCTGACCGGGACGTTCAGACTACACGATTTTAGCCCGATTTTGCCACGATCTCGCATAATCGCATAATCTGACTGTCATAACCAACAAAAAAAAAAAAAAAACGTGTAGTCTGAACGGGGCTTAATATGTTGTGGCCACGAAATATTAATTCGTGGGAACGTCATATTAACTCGTGGGAACGTAATATTATGTCGTGGCCACGAGATCGTTTTGTCGAGGTAACGACATCCTTATGTTGTGGCCTCGAGATGCTATGTCGAGGGAACAACATCCATTTCTCGTGGCCACAACTTCTTATGTTGAGGGAACGACATATTTTTCTCGTGGCCATGTGTGTAAACAAAATACGTGACCATAGCAACCTGGTATTATCAGAGATGGATAAAACATTTTATTAACATTAAACATTTCATTTAATATTTGTATATTATTATTATTATGTTATATTAACTTGTTAGGGCTATATTTATTTCATATAAATATAATATTTTATTATTTCCCCTTTCAATACGTATATCGCTTTACCTAATTAACGTTCTGTATAATTATGCTATTTGCTACCATATATTGTATGTGAGAATACAACGCCAAGCGTCGCGGATTTTAGAACAGAAAAGTGAATTGGGGATAACCTTATTGCTTGAAACCTCCGATGCTTGTAATATTTTCTGCGGGCATTCATTTCTACATTAAATTAGCTGTGAACGGATCGCTTCAGATGCACACCTCACTAGTGGGGTCAGTTTGCAGTCGGCGTTTCACAGTTGTTGACAGATTTAAGTCAAGGTGAACCTGTGTAACTTTCTTCATAAACGTCATACTGTCAACAGACTTACTATTTAAGCATAACAATTTAATGAGCAACAGAAAATATACGTGTACTCCTGCAGCATTGCAATGCAGTTCAGAAGAGCGAGCGCTCATTCTTAAAGGGGCCACGTCTTTATTTCACTCTTTACTTTGGTTCAACAATAGTGAAGAGTTTATTATGAAAGTCATGTTTAGTCTTAATTTAAAGATAATTTATCAGGAATTTGTTTAAAATATAAAGATACTAGTAATAATAAATCATTTCTAAGCAGAAGTCACGTTCAATGTAGCCAATAGTAGGACACCTTAAACTGTAATTTACTATTTGTGTATTCAGTAGGGCTTATGGCAATTTTAGTACTTTCATGGAGTGTAGCAGCAGTGCCATAGAATTCAGTTTGTCAGTAGCAGTATGCATAGCAAATCATGTCAAATTATTACTGTCGTTTATAGCAGCGGCAGCAGAAAGTATCTGGTTGCATGAAATTTCATTAGTAACACATGGGGTAAGTAACTTTTAAAATTGAAATAGGCTTTCATTACTTGTTTATTTAACAGGGCGTACAGAGATTTTGTGAACTCTTCAAAGCAAAATAGGCATTATTTGTTCGTATTTGCTTGTTTAATAAAGACTAAGTAATTCTAAGTATTTTCGTGCAGCTGTAGCAGCAGTATGAATAGCTATTCAGATCGCAATTTTTAGCGAATTTAATAGCAGCAGAATGGCATAGCAAATTCAGATACAGTGTTAGAAATAATATTAGTAGCAGTCTGCATAGCAACCAATTATTGTCGCTAATACAGCAGGGGCAGCAGATAGTACTTTAGTTGCGTGAAATTTTAGTTATAATGCATGGATGGGCTTACAGCAATTCTAGTACTTTCATGGAGTGTAGCAGAAGTATCCATAGAATTTCAGATTGCATTATTATTAGCAGTATGCATAGCAAATCATATTATGCTTTTAGTTGCGGTAGCAGTAGGCAGACCGTAGTTGCTAAAGTTCAGTGAGCTCTTCAAGAGAATAGGCATCATTAGAGTTTTGTTTATTTAAAAGGGGCTTATAGCATTCTAAGTACTTTTGTGCAGCTGTAACAGCAGTATGCATAGTTATTCAGATCGCATGTAGCGAATTTAATAGCAGCAGCATGCATAGCGAATTCAGACACAGTGTTAGAAATGATAGCATCAGTCTGCATGGCAATCCAATTATTATTGTCGCTAATATAGCAGCATAGCAGCGGCAGCAGAAAGTACATTTAATTGCATGAAATTTCAGTGATAACTGGATGGTAGTGAACTTTTAGGTGAAATAGGGATTTTATTACTTTGCTATCCAATTCAACAGGGTTTACAGAACTCTTCAAAGCAAATAAGCTTTAATTGGTTGGTTTATTTAATAAAGGGGCAGTGGCAATTCTAATTACTTTTGTGCAGCATTATAGCTATTCAAATCACAATGTTAACAAATTTTATAGCATGCATAGCAAATTCAGATGCAAGGTTAGAAATAATAATTAGCAGCAGCATGCATAGCAAGTCAAACTATTATTGTTGCTAATATAGCAGTTGCATGAAATTTTAGTGATAACTCACGGAGGGTAAATTAACTCTTAAGTGCCATAAGCATTTATTAATTATGCAATAGGGCTACAGTAGGTTTCGTGCAGCAGCAGATTATGCTTCGCAAATTCTGATTAAATATTACAACTGCAATAACTTGCGCAGTAAATTCCTATTACAACATTGTGAATATCATTAACTGCAACAGTACGTATTTTAACTCCGTATTGAAATGTTAGTGAATATTATCAATAGCACCAGTAGCTTGCATTGTTTTGTTGCATTGGCAGTATCACACTGCATACTGTGCGGACAGTTTTACCTATCGTAACGGGTCTATTGATTTTGTCATGTTGTGCCACTCACGTCTGGCATAGACACTGTGTTAGAGTAAAATAGGCATTCACTTAGCCACTTATATGCCTAATTAATGGAGCTCACAGCAGTTCACTCCCTTTGCCCAGTAGCAGCAGCTTGACAAGGCATTCAGTTATCGAGGTTTTTTGCAGCTGCAGCAGAATGCACAGCATTTACATGTTGTAAATTTTAATTTGGACAATTAATATAAACAGCAGCAGTATGTACAGTAATCAGATGGCAATGTAGCAATAATATTACAGCACAGCATGCAAAGCAGACACTGCATTTATAATAAAGTCACTGTAGTGTCTCGCTCAAGACCATCTTGGATTGAGCCATGCATTTAGCTAATGATGTGTTCATAAAATGCAAACATAATTGTTCTTAATATGCAATATAAATATTTTAAATGATCAAAATAAGTAAGCAGCTGCTTTTTTTCACCAAATATTTTGTTAGCTTATTAATAGGTTAAAGTATTTCCATTGCAGTAACATTGATGAATGTCCAAAAAAAAAAAAAATACAACTCTTGAATGACAAATTTATAATTATTTGCTCAGGCTGCTCGAGCCTGAGTCAGGTGGTTGTTGGGGGTTACTTCATCTATCAGCCTGCAGGTGATTCCTGTTTGTTAATGACACACATAGTGCGCTTTTCTACCTAGGTAAGTTTGAGCTATTGGCTCAGACACACATAGTTATTTAGATCATTAGTTAAATAAACCTAAGGGTACAGCACCCAAGTTCACGTTGCTAAGCTCCTAGTTAATTTATCTGGGCTTCACTAGCCAAGAAACACATTTAACTCAGGTCACTAGTTTTAGCTATCTGGTCAACCGATCAGGTACACACAGCAATAGTTCACTAGCCTTAAGCCATTCGGCAAAGCCGGCCCAGGCGCACATAAGCCGCTTTTCCACTGTCGAGCCAGTGCTTTAAACGGGCCAGGCAGGGCTAATAGCCTCGGACCTGTAGCACCAAGCCCAAAATCACGATGCGTTTCCACCGTCAGGCCAGAAGCTCCGCTGTGCTTCACTAAAACCCGCCTTTTACATGCCTCTCTGGAACGTCACTCAACCCCATCATTTCACCAACAAAGAGAATCAGGAAACTAATCAAAAAATAAGTCACTGGAACTGGAGCAATCACAAAACGAACATGATAAAAGCGGCCGTTTGTTTGCATGTTTTGTTAAAGATTTAAATCCAAAAGCATCGACGTTTTACAATAATAAGTGATACATTGATTATAATGAATTAATTTATCAGGATTGAAAATTAGTCACACAGGAATAAAGCGGTATGAACCATTTCACAAAAGAATAAGGACACATACCCTATTATTCAGTCGAGTCTGTTTCTGTGTTTGTAGTCACAGTATACATCACATTTAGAAAGAAAGATCATTTCTATATTTTTTTGCATCTAAAATAAAACCTGAGTGCGAGGGAGCTCCCGAACAAAAACCATTATTGTATTTTTATGACACGGAGCTTGTAAGAGGCTAAAACCGCGGAGCTAAAGTCTCGAGAGGAGACTTATGACAGATAAAATGTTACTAAATAAATACACGATTGTGATAGAGAATGAGAAGCGGTTTGATTTCTTCAAGCGGTCGTATTTACCATGTTTATTATGGTAACTTTAATGGCTAGCGTGCATAGTTTTTTGCATCGCTTATAAATATTTCTGCCTTGTATGGTGATCATAATCCACATCGGATCTCAAACAGAAGTTATTTCAAACACTCGCCGCTGTTTGAAAGTGAGTTTTGAGCTCAAATTATTTTAAAAGTCTTTAATGCTGGTGTTATAGCTGTTAAAGGGGTCCTATTATGCTCTTTTACAAAGTCTTGATTTTGTTTTGGGGGTGTACTAGAACATGCTCTCATGCTTGGTGGTTCGAAAATTGCATTATTTTTCACATAATTCACATTATTACAATACCTTTCTCCCCAGCCTGGCACAAACGGCTCGAATAGTTCCGGGTTTGATGAAGGCCCACCTTCCGAAAAACGAAATGTGTTGGCGAACAGCTTAGACGGTGTTTCAGTACTGCTCCGCCCCTTGCCAAAGCAGCAAGTTCATCAATATTGCCATATCAATTTGGGCTGGATTCAGACCCCAAGAATACTGAACAAGAGGATCGCACAGAATCTTTGCACGTACGGATATTGCAAGACATGTTAAAGTGGTAACGTTATTGTTGTTGTTGTTGTTTTTTTTTTGTTGTTTTACCGGTTTCCCCGGTAACACTGTACACAAAGCAGAGGTCCACTCACAAACGCTGCTTTCTCAGACATTACATGCAAGATGAAATGAAAATGACATCCAAAATTTTCTGAAGACAGTCGGTTTCCTTCAGAAATACAGTGATATAAAAACACCCGCACCAGGTTTTGATTTTGAAACGTGCAGTGCTCAACCAAGCGTTCTCCCCACCCGCCAACCATTTGAATTTCCGTTGGCGGGATTTATTTTAATGATATTCTAATGGACAATGCTGTAGTCCAAACGAGCCGTTCGTTGTAGTTCTTGAAAAGGGATTTTTTAAAAACTAAATATCCCTTTGGAGTGGACTTTGAGATTTGTAACTTTGTAGATCTTTTTATGCCCAAACATACATACTACACACTGACTAAAATTCAAAAAGTGAAAAAGCATAATAGGACCCCTTTAACTTTGTTCATAACCACTCCTCTAGCCCCAGTTGGCCCGCTTTGGCCCAAGGTTTTTGTCGGGCCAAAAAACCCAGGCCGTTGGCCCCGATGAAGCACCGACGAAGCACGATCAAGCCCCGGAAGTGACAGTGAAAACGCGACTGGCCCTGGCACGCACTAGCACGCCCGCTTTCTGGAGCAGCAGCAGTACATATGTCTTGGCAATAGATCTGTTTGTTCTGGGGAGGTTTATCTCCTATATTTCTTTTTCTTTTTAGGGATGAATTTAAGCATGTTATTGTGTAGCATCAGCATACATATTCAGTTGTTTCGTTATTTTATATGCTATTTGTGCAGCAGCAGTATGTCTTGAATACTCACAGCACCGTATCGCCATATGCATTGGCAGTAGCAAGTTCCTGTACTTGCTTGTAGCAGCAGCAATGATAAAGCAATTACCAACAGCAGCAGCAATTCAGCAGCAGTGTAGCAGATCTATTCCGCCAAGACCAAATACATTAACATTGTCATATCCATCACCATGCTAAAATGTTCCGACTGTTGTCATAATTGAATTATAATTATTATTTATGCCACAAATTATTAATATCATGCATTATATTTATGAAACATTGTTTTGTAATCTGATAAGTATAATACACATTTCTCACTTGATAATAATGGCTGTTATTTTAAAAGTTTAGCAAAGTTACTTTATCTCTGGATGCCACTGTTGGGTACTATTCTGTGCAGACAAAATATTAAAAATCTGATATTAGAAAACAGAAACTTCTTTTGTGTCCGAATCCACATTGTCCTTCTCTGTTTAGACCAAGTAGGGAGTAATCATGGAGATACTGTCAGACTGGAACCACAATAGAAATCACAGTTGAGCTTGTGGAGGCTAAAACCTGTTGTGTTTTCTAAAAGTAAAGGTCAGGTATCGATGGAGAATCACACTGAAGAAACAAAGATAAATATTTTGAACCTTACAGATTAAATCTTCTCTGTTTTCTGTATATAGAGGGAATTTTCGTGCTGTTTTGACCATCCGCAGGAGGTTAACTTTTTAAGACAGACTTCACAAAACTTTTTGTAGAGCGATTCCTCACTGGAAGTTGAGTTGGAGATTTCTGTTCTCTGAGGGTAGGCGGTCCCTCGGGGTAAAATTCAATCAAACACACACGGCCCGCCACAGAAAGCGCACTACTTCTCATTAATAATGCATCATCCCGCTCAGGAAGAAAGAGCAATCAACATGCATATTCATTTAGCTTTTTAAATATTACTGTCCAGCCCTTTAAGGCTTTGAAGAGCATTTTACCGCAAGGATGAGAGAGAAACAGAGCCAGGAAAAGAGAGGTAAAGAAACAGTAAAATAACCTAATATGCAAAAGAAATATTGACTGCCACGAGGGAAAGAGAAAGTAAGACAAGGCCATATTGCCTTGCTTTATCACTTTAGAAGTGGAATTGAGTTTGTGCAGTTGTGTGTGTGTGTGTGTGAGAGAGAGAGAGAGAGAGAGAGAGAGAGATCAGCTCCTTTGTCACACTTCTCCAAGTACACACTTAGAATTGACTTGAATTGGCTCTGATATACTTTGACGAATAATCAGTAGTGACAGTGATGAGATGTTAGACTGGCTCACACACACACACACATACACACACACCTTTTTCTGTCAAACAATTACACTAGGCCCTAGATCTGTGCCACAACACACAATCTGACACAGTTTACTGCTGTCAACATGCATTTAGTTACCTCTCTCTCTCACACACACACACACACACACACAAACACACACACAACTACCCAACTGTTGAAGGGTGTATGTAACTTTGGTGCCTCCCCAACCCACACAGACACAATGCCATCAAATAGCCAAAAATTCATAGGCAGTTTACATAGCCTTTGAAAGCATTTAAATATATCAATAACATATGAAATCAGTACAATTAGAAACACACAAAAAAGTGTTTTTAAAGTTTGTTTAGAATATAGTGAGCAGCTTTAAGAAAAAAAATTCTGGATTTGCTTAAGTTGCTCAGTTTGTAGTTCTATATTGGTAAATTTACACCAATATAGCTGATGACTTTGCAATTTCCTTCACAAATAAAACAAGAACCATCAGTGACCAATTCCTCACACCACTAACTAATGATAACTTCATAACGACAAATACATACTCTCTCAACTCCTTCTCTCCTCTCTCGGAGGCGGAAGTTTCCAAACTCATCCTTTCCAATCATCCCACTACTTGTCCACTAGATCCTATCCCAACTCACCTCCTTCAGGCCATTTCTTCTTCAGTCATACCTGCGCTTACTCACATTATCAACACCTCTCTTCACAATGGTACATTTCCCACAGCATTTAAGCAGGCTCAGGTAACCCCACTGCTTAAAAAACCCTCTCTAAATCCAGCACTTTTAGAAAACTACAGACCGGTATCCCTTCTTCCATTCATTGCAAAGACACTTGAGCGAGTTGTGTTCAACCAACTCTCTTTGTTTCTTGCACAGAACAATCTTCTGGACAACAACCAATCTGGCTTCAGAAACAGCCACTCTACCGAGACTGCCCTACTCTTACAGAGTAGTTACAGAGGCCCTGAGACTGGCAAGAGTGGCTTCCAAATCCTTTGTACTCATCTTGCTGGACCTGTCTGCTTCTTTTGACACAGTTAACCACCAGATCCTCCTGTCCACCCTCAGAAAGATGGGCATCTCAGGAACCACGCTCCTGTGGTTCGAGTCTTACCTCTCAAATAGGTCTTTCAGGGTGTCTTGGAGGGGTGAGGTTTCGAAGTCACAACTTCTTGCTACTGGAGTTCCTCAAGGCTCAGTGCTTGGACCAATTCTCTTCTCCATCTACATGTCGTCATTAGGATCAGTCATTCAGAAGCCTGGCTTTTCTTATCACTGCTATGCTGATGACACTCAACTCTACTTCTCATTCCAACCAGATGATCCGACGGTAGCTGCTCGCATTGCAGCCTGTCTGAGTGACATTTCTAGCTGGATGAAGGATCATCACCTTCAGCTCAACCTTGCTAAGACAGAACTGCTCGTGGTCTCAGCCAACCCATCACTTCACCACAACTTCTCTATACAGCTGGGTTCGTCAACCATAACTCCTTCCAGGACAGCCAGGAACCTTGGAGTTGTGATCGATGATCAGTTAAGCTTCACAGACCATATTGCTACAACGGCCCGGTCCTGCAGATTTGCCTTATACAACATTAGGAAGATTAAACCCTTCCTGTCAGAGCAAGCCGCACAACTCCTTGTCCAAGCTCTTGTTCTCTCCAGACTGTACTATTGTAATGCTCTCTTGGTGGGCCTTCCCGCTAGTACTATCAAGCCTCTGCAACTGATCCAGAATGCAGCAGCCAGAGTGGTCTTTAATGAACCAAAAAAAGCTCACGTTACTCCTCTCTTCATCAGGTTACACTGGCTACTGATGTTTGCCTATAAGACAACAACTAGCGCTGCACCAACGTATCTAAACTCACTAGTTCAAACTTATGCACCCTCCAGAAGCTTGCTCTCTGCAAGTGAACGACGCCTTGTGGTGCCATCCCAAAGAGGTACCAAATCTCTCTCGCGGACCTTTTCCTGGACTGTGCCCAGCTGGTGGAATGACCTCCCGATCTCAATTCGAACATCTGAGTCTTTAACCATTTTCAAAAATCATCTAAAGACACATCTTTTTCGCCAGCACCTGACCAACTAATATTAACACTTTCCTATTCTATTTATTTAAAAAAAAAAAAAAAAAAAAACTATCCACATATAATGTTGGGGACACTTAATTTCTAGAGATTATCGTCAATTTGACTTCATAGATACTATTTAAACTAAACTGAGCTAGACAATGACATCTCTGAATTCAATAATGAAATGCCTTTAACTGAAAATTGAGTGTTTAATCTTATTATTATACATTACTGACACTCTATCCTCCAATTTGATACTGTTAAGTGCTTTGACACAATCTGTATTGTTAAAAGCGCTATATAAATAAAGGTGACTTGACTTGACTGTGCTAGACTAACTGAGACATTTCATGGCACTGCTGCACTCTCGATGGCCTGATTGCTTCTATTGTTCTCATTTGTACGTCGCTTTGGATAAAAGGATGTAAATGTAAATTGTGAAAAATGTGATTATGAAAGTAGATAGTTTTATATATATATATATATATATTTATTTATTTATTTATTTATTTATTTATTTTTATGTATAAATATGCCTTTATTTTAAATTGATGTAAAACCACCCTAACACCCTAGCATCCACTCATATTTTCTTCAGGAAATGTAAAAGACAAGCTTTGTTTAATTTCCTTTGTTTTATCATTAGTATTAAGAGTTTCTTTTATTGGTGTGGGAGAGTATGAGGAAAATGCTCAGTAGGGCAAGCCAATTTGGAGAGCTTGAATGATATGGAACAGAATCGAGCAGGACAGATCGATTGGGATAGGGTTGTACGCAGATTTTTGCATTAATTAGCATATTTCTAGCTGCTATTTCCCATATTCTTCAGCATTAGGCTTTCAGTGAGATGCTGTAATGCACATCTGGGTGTGTGTGTGTGTGTGTGTGTGTGTGTGTGTGTGTGTGTGTGTGTGTTAGTATGTGGTCACTTGATGCAAGTTGCTCAAAGAATTTGTGGTATAGGTGGATAAATGGATATACATTATCATTTCTGTAAAAGTCAAGTCTCTTATGTTCACCAAGGCTGCATTTTTTGGGAAAAAAAAAAAAAAAAATACTATACTAGAAATATTAACTTAAAAAAAAACAAAAAACTTTTTACTTTGTTAATATATTTTCAAATTCCTGTGATGCAAAGCTGAATTTTCAGCATCATTACTCCAGTCTTCAGTGTCACATGATCCTTCAGAAATCACTCTAATATGGTGATTTAATACTCAAAAATATTTATTATTATCAATGTTGAAAACAGTTGTGCTTTTTTTCAGAATTCTTTGATAAATAGAAAGTTCAAAAGAACAGCATTTATTTGAAAAGGAAATCTTTATAAACATCTTTGACTTCTGGTCGATTTACTGCATCCTTGCTGAATAAAAATATTAATTTCTTAAATTAAAAAAAAAATCTTCCTGACCACAAACTTTTGATTGGTAATATGTATGTATTTATATTAGATTTATTTCATCGTACATGTCCCAAAAACTATGGTACTATCATGGCCTAAAAAATGATTACCATAGTAATTTTAATTAAACTATGAAGTAACCATAAGCAACCTAGTCTCATGACGAAAACATACTTGTGGGAACTTTTTCGCAAGACGTGAAATACGTATCGCCATGTACGTTTTGTGACATATTCATTGTGAAATGTCCACTGGGTGGCACTAAAACAGTGTTCAGTTTTTTCACCAGAACA
This sequence comes from Spinibarbus caldwelli, assembly GCA_039654775.1. NCBI lineage: Eukaryota > Metazoa > Chordata > Actinopteri > Cypriniformes > Cyprinidae > Spinibarbus > Spinibarbus caldwelli. The sequence continues at coordinate 11,293,781 of CM077219.1, read as the reverse complement.
AATGAACGTACATATGGTAGATTTTATGTAACGTTGGTTTTGTACATGTCACCGCAGTTCTGACTTGAAATGTCCATTGAGTGGCGCTATAAGTCTAATGCTCTGTGACGTTTTAAAATAACCTACCATCTGCACTACACCTAAACCTACCCGATAGTATGAACAAAAGCGAATGTGACGTAAAAACGCAATCATGCTGTTTTAGCTTGTTTTTCGATCTCTCATCTTTCAGCTCTTTCATCGTGAGTCATGTATTTGATGGGATTCATACCCAAGGACTCCCCATCCTAAGTCCAGTTCTGTGCAGACTGAGCTAACGAGCAAGCTTGTTACGTCCGGAAAGCGAAACATATGGAGCTGTAATCATAACTGTGTATGAAAACGATTACAAGTACTTGCTGTTTTACTGCCTCTAGTGTTTATTTCTGTTGGAACCTGCAGTGATATGTACTTATTGCTATGTATTTCACGTCTTGCGAAAAGGTTCCCAGAGGTACATTTTCGTCATGAGACTAGATAGCCTGTAAAGCAAAAATTATGTATCATGGTATTCTTTGAAATACCATAAAGTACCATGTAAATACCATGGACTGTATATTTCAGTATCATGGTATATTTCAGAGTAGCCTGGTATTACCATCTGAAGCCATCACCGTACCATGGTACTTTTTAAAAGAATACCAGGGTATAAACAGGGTATTTCCAAAATGTCTAAAAGTCATGGTAATACAATTAGTATGTGTTTTTTTTTAGTGTTGATGGATAGATAGATGGACACTTTATTGATCCCCAAGGGTAAATTTAGTAGACTGTCAAACACACACACAGGCTACATGCAAGCTCACTGCCAGAGCTAGTACGGTTTTATTTTTCCACTTCTCAATGGACTGGAACTAATTTAATGGCACATATTCCACTAAATCCACAAGGTGCATGCAGAAAACTAACATACACACGTACACACAAATACACACCGAAACCTCATTATAAGCACAGGAAATTAGTGAGTCTCCCCAGACTTCATGCATGTGTCTTTGAATCAGTCTGTGTGTGTGTGTGTGTGTGTGTGAAAGAGATCGGTGTGCATACAGTACAATGCAATTCATTCACTCAGCAGCACAGCCTGACCCAATCTCTACAAAGTGCTTGCGAAGCAATCGTGTGTGTGTGTGAACCTGCTCAGTTAAACCTGATTGATGCTCTCACACACACAAGCAACTTTCTGACCTTCAAACCACCTCCAGATACCCCCCTTCAGAGGGTACGACCCTTTTCAATCCCTATCTGAGCACAGTCGGAATGGGTCAGTCCACCTGCAGAGAAGGGGTGTTCACCAATACTCATGCAGCTCTCTAATTGGACTGCACAGGAGAACCAGAATGAAGGAGAAAAAAAGATAAAGAGCGGCAAATGTTGTGGAGTATGATTGTAAGACAATGGGAAGATGAGAGATTTTCAGAAGCACAGTTGAGTTATTCATGGAGTTATTTGTGTTTTGGGAGAAGGGCGATGAATGAAAGGGGAAAAAAGGGATGAGAAAAGACAGGACGGAGGGAGAGATGAAGGCATGTATGATTTCTAACACAGAGACCAGCTGCTCTACTGTCACACTAAATAACCCTCACTCTTATTTCCTCTCTTCTTATGCCTCTCTCTCTCATGATGTGCTGATGCTGTCAGTGTGAAAGCATGTTTCAAAAGAAGTGTGTGTACAGTATGTCATAGAGTTGCTTGTTGTGGTAATTTTGAGATAAACTGGTGTGTATATGTTTAGTTGTAGAGATGTAAGATGGTTAGTAATGTAGCTATGAGAAATTGTGTGCATTAAAGGGATTGTTCAGCCAAAAATGTGTCATTGTTTGCTCACCCTCATGTCTTTCCAAACTGCATGACTGACTTTCTTCTAGGGAACAAATGAGGAGAAATTTTGAAGATGAATTTCATTGTCTTTTTCCATGTAATTACAATGAAAGCGAGTCTGTAGCTTTCAAGCTTCAAAAAGGACACAAATACCCCATGAAAGTAGCCCATTTCCCAGCAGGTACAAAACAGGCACACAACGTCATAAGACGTTGATATTTGGTTAAATTTCGGTTGCGACGTCGGGTGACCAAAATTCAACGTAAATTCAATGTCTAATGTCAATGTTAAATTGATGTCCAATACCGACGTCAGCTGACGTTGAGATTTTGTTGTTTTAGGTTGTGCAACCAAAATCCAACGTTAAGTCAACGTCAAATATTGACGTCAACCCGATTTTCATTTTCAGCCAAAATGCAACATCTGTCCGACGTCATGTCCAACGTCAGCCTGACGTTACATAGACGTCTGGTGCCTGCTGGGTTGGCTCATGAAAAAGAAAAGAGATAGAGATGGGAGGAAAAATTATATTTCAACCCTTTTGCATTCACTAAACATTCCCCTGTGAAACTTGGCGTTGACTTACAAAACTTCTTTTGTGTTGAAAATAATATGTTTGGGAGGAAAAAGTTCAAATTTCAGTGCTTTTGCGAGTTAACACAAAGTTCCTTGTGGAACACAATAGTTTTGCAAAGGAACACAAATGTGTTGCGAGAGAATGCAAATGTTTTGCAAGTGAATATAAAGTTCTAAGGCAAACACAATCATTTTGGTGAGAGAACACAAATGTTTTTGCAAAAGAATGCAATAGTTTAGCAAGAGAATGCAAATGTTTTTGCGAGACAACTCAACATTTCTTGGGGGAACGCAATAGTTCTGTTAGAGAACAGTAGTTTTGCAAGAGAACGCAAATGTTTTTGCGAGACAACATTTCTTGGGGGAACGCAATAGTTCTGATAGAGAACGCAGTAGTTTTGCAAGAGAATGCAAATGTTTCACGGGCAAACATGCAGTAAAGTTTCTTAGGGGAGCACAATATTTTTAGGAGGGAATGCAATACTTTCGTGAGAGAATGCAACAGTTTTGCGAGAGAATGCAAATATTTTGCAAGTAAACGCAGTAGTTTTGCAAGAGAACGCAAATGTTTTTGTGAGACAACTCAAAAATTCTCAGGGAAATACAATAGGCCTGTTAGAGAACGCAGTAGTTTTGCAAGAGAACGCAAATGTTTCGCGAGCAAAGGCACAGTAAAGTTTCTCAGGGAAGCATGATGATTTTGCAAGGGAACGCAATAGTTTTGTGAGAGAACGCAAATGTTTATGTGAAAGAATGCAGAGTTTCTCAAAAGAACGCAGAACTTTTTTAAGAGAGAGCGAAAAGCATTGAAATAGAAATTATTCCCCCAGAGCTCTTTTTTTTTTTTTTCCATCACAATGTCCCCTTAGGGGTTCCGTAATATTTCGGGTTTTCTGAAGCACACAAGTTGTATGGACCACTTTGACAGTATAGTGATTTTGTGTGCTTTTTTAAGCTTGAAAGCTCCAGTCCCTATTAATTTTAGTTGCATTAAAAATAAATACCAGCACAGTCTTCAGAATTTCTCCTTTGTTTTTTTTTTGTTTTTTTTTCACAGAAGAAATAAAGTAATTTCGTTTGAAATGACATGAAGGTTTGTAAATTATACACTATTTTTTTCCCTTTTGAAATTTAGAAAGGTTTTAAAATGTTTAATCTGGTGTTGCTCTTTTTCATGCAAATTAATCAGACACAGCTTTTGCAGGACCTGACCCTCTGATTTCCACAGAGCAATGAAAAACAGCTGGATTTGAGGACATCTGAAAACATCTGTCACATGTACGAAGGTCAAACCAGATGAGTCTTACCCACACACATCCCGCCTACAGCTTGTCTATCTCAGTAGACATAATTTTTGGAAAGTCACATAACAGATTAGATTTTACCTCAAACACACTCATTGCTTTGACTTCCATAGGAAACACACATACTAAAGGATACAAAATCACAATAAAAGAAATCTTACGCACTAAAGGATATTGTTTAACTTCAAGAAGACTTGGAAGACTTTTATGATACTTTTCTGGCACTCAGGCCTCAGTTCCCCATTCATTGTGAATGCATGGGAAAAAGTGACAGGCTTTTGTGCTCAATGATGAAGTCAAACACTTTGGAAGGACATGTAAAAAAAAAAAACAGAATTTTAATTTTTGAGTGACCTATATCCCTTAAATTGTGTAATTCCTGGAATGTCAGATGAAAAGAACATTTTATGTGAAAAACACAGCAAAAAAGTACTCGTAATGTATGCATTCTAGGGTTAAAGACATGTATTAACAGAAACACGCATACATACGTCATCCTGCTATGCTTGACATTTCAGTGTCTCTGCTCAGACCACATGTACTATCTGCCATGTGACATTTAAACCTCTTTCACATGAGAGGAGAGAGGTTGAAAGGGCAGTATTTTCCACTGTTCTGAGTTTTTCGTATTTTCTGGCTTTCCACTCCATTTCCTAAAAAGCATATCTCGACCTGATCCCTAGCTCTCTTTCTCTCTCTCTCTCACTCATTCTCCATGTAACTGCCATTCACCATTGTACTTTTCTCTTTCTCCTTTAATCATACTCCTTTCACACAGACATCAATGCATCTTTGATTGACATATTCTACTACAGCTTTATGATTGGTGCATTTGCAGGAAGGAAGCTTCCTGTTGCTAAATTGCCATGCTGACTTCAATCCTTCCAAAGTGCCTTGAAGTAACTTTAACTGAATTGCACAGTTGCACCAGACCAAAATACAGTATGGCACAAAGTTTTGTTAGCTTTGGACATATATATATATATATATATATATATATATATATATATATATATATATATATATATATATATAAATATTTACACTATTTTATTATAATTCACACACATTTGGCAATTAAATTTTAAATTTTTTATTAAATGTTATTTATTTTCAGTTTTTTAATAACTTTAATATTTATTATAATATATATTCTAAAAATGAGTGTTTTTATAATTAAAACCTCACTTTAAATAATGCAGCCTATAATGTAAAAAAATGTCAGTCTATTGAAAAGTAACTTTTATTTATTTGCCATAGCCCATTTTAGTGCATTTGGTGGTTGTGTGAATGTATCAAGAGGAGGGAACTTCCATGAGCAACCTTTACTATGTCTGGTGTGCAATGGCATTTATTTAAAGCATTGATTTCAAATATTGTCCTGTTACAACACACAAACAGCTAATTCCAAATATTTCCCTTCCTTTCTGACCTTCAAGAGATCTTCAAACATTTTATTTGATCTTTTTCTTTCTGGAGTATCTATCCCTCTTGAGATTCCACCTTTTCTAAGATGACCTTTCAGCAGTAACATGCTGTATGCAGAAGGTCACACTGTAATAATCTTATTAATTAGAAGAAATACAAAGGGCTTTAATAGCCTTGAGATCATGCCAGGGCAAAACATCACAGTCAAGAATTATTAATATCCTAATATCATACTTAGATGTTTGAAGAATGTTTGTGTGCAACAGTCACTTCTACATTGTAAGAGTGATGTTTTTGTTGTTGTTGTTGTTGTTGTTGTTGTTGTTGTTGTTGTTGTTGTTTTTCAATTGTGTTTTGGGTAATTGTTTACTAGCATATTTTGAATTTTTCGTTTGCCTTTTAGTGTCTTAATTTTCAGTAAAAATATCTAAAAAACCTTAAAACAAGATAAATGTACTTTAAAAGTAAAACCGCATAAGATATTAAGACTTGTTTTCAGAGAAAGCATCTTTAATAGAAGTGTATTTTGTTTTATTGCACTGGCAACTTTTAACTTGAAAAAAGCAGCAAGAAAATACACTCATATTAAAATATTCTAGCTCTGAAAATAAGTCTTAATATCTTATGCAATGTTGCTTCACAAATACATTTATCTTGTTTAGAATATTTCTTGATATTTTGACTAAAAAATACAAAAATAATTGTTAGGAATAGTATTTTTGTAGTGAGTTTCCATAAGAGACCATCATGGCTGCTAACAGATCCTGATTACTGGTTCTGTAGCCAGTTTAGCTCCAGGCTCAGTGCAGAAATCACCTCTGATCTGTGGCAACATTAAAAGACTTCAGATCAGTGAGCATTACAACAGGACTCAGATCAGTTTAACCCTGTTATGAAGACGTGTCAGTGATGAAATGAATGCTCTGTCCTGCTGTGGCTTCAGAATATTGGGGTAATGTCCTGCTGCTTGTCTGCTGTGTTTAGGCCAAGCTGAGTCTGAAGGGTGTGTTTGTGTGTGTGTGTGTGTGTGTGTGTGTGTGGTGTCCACAGCTGCTGCTGGGGTCAGCCAAAGGGCGCTGGAAGCGGTTGGTAAGATGGGTGTCATCAAACTTCCACTTCATTACACTTTACACATTTACGCACACGACGCAGGCACAGTAAATGTCTGGTCAGTCACGCTGGTGCAGATTCTCAAGGGCATACAGGTGCATCTCAATAAATTAGAATGTCGTGGAAAAGTTCATTTATTTCAGTAATTCAACTCAAATTGTGAAAGTCGTGTATTAAATAAATTCAATGCACACAGACTGAAGTAGTTTAAGTCTTTGGTTCTTTTAATTGTGATGATTTTGGCTCACATTTAACAAAAACCCACCAATTCACTATCTCAACAAATTAGAATATGGTGACATGCCAATCAGCTAATCAACTCAAAACACCTGCAAAGGTTTCCTGAGCCTTCAAAATGGTCTCTCAGTTTGGTTCACTAGGCTACACAATCATGGGGAAGACTGCTGATCTGACAGTTGTCCAGAAGACAATCATTGACAGCCTTCACAAGGAGGGTAAGCCACAAACATTCATTGCCAAAGAAGCTGGCTGTTCACAGAGTGCTGTATCCAAGCATGTTAACAGAAAGTTGAGTGGAAGGAAAAAGTGTGGAAGAAAAAGATGCACATAGCTGCACATATGCATGCTATCTGCCATATGAGTAATATACTCCTAGACATATGGACATTCATGTCATCCTCAACACACACACATTTTGATTTGATGGATGTGTTTTTCAAGGGTGGTCAGTCATACAACCCGCCTCGACCCCACACACACACACACACACACACGCATGCTATCTGCCAAGAGCATGATTGGCACATATGGCACAGAGTCTTTTTCTGTTACATGCACACAAACAATGCAATGTCTCATCATCAAATGCAAACAGTGTGACAACTCATGCTGTTGCACTCATTAGCTGCACATATGAAGCATTTTGCGCTCAGCCAGACCCGTAAGATCTGCATCTTTAGAAATGCAGTAAAAACATGCTTATATCAGCAGTAAAATCGTCTACGTAAGAGATGTGTCTCTCCAGAGCAGGTGAAAGAAACGGAAGTGTTTTTGCCTGAAGGCAGTTCCAGAGGTGTTTGACTGCTCGGCCAGACAGCAAAGATGAACTGTAAGATTTACTGTAAGATAAACACGAACATCTTGCCATCTGTCACAAGCAAGGTGTCAATCACACACACGGTTGAAGTGTGTAGTTGAAAATGAAGTCAATTTGCTGTGGTTTTGTATTTGTCTTTACAGCTGACTAGAAAAAAAAATGGTGAAAAAGATTTGAGTTGACTCTAAAATCATTACTTAAAGAGGTTCTCTTTTACCTGATCCGCTCTGCCTGATCAAAATATTTTACCAGCATAATATCATGTAGCTAGATTGATTAAAATCAATAAATCTGTAGATGTTTAAAGTTGCTTGACAAAGCTTTTAGAGTGTATAACCAAAATGTTCCATTAATAACTTGTAATTCTTTATAGTTCTTTATACTGGTCCTCAAATCTGATTGGCTGACAGAAGTGTGATATTCTAGTGATAACAGAACTCCAACTGTTTGTATCACTCCACGCAGTATTTTTCACAGCAAGTGTTATGGCGGATGCCCAAATCCACTATAATTTTATAAATAATATTTTTGTGTCACAGAATGTAGTTTTAAGAGTTTTTTAGGTAACAAAGTACTTGTTTAGACTTCAAGTATGCAGTTTGTTAATAAAGATAACGTCTATTTGAAAATTTGCTTTGACGTTTTCGGAGATGTGAGCTCCAGGGCATCAGCGGCCATTCAGTACTCATGAACCTGCAGAGAGCAGCCTTACCTTGGCCAGTTCTTCTGGAATTTGCCACTGGCTCTGATGTCTCTATAGTGGTTAAACATGAGCTGTAATTCGTTTTGGGTAAAGCTAACAGGTAGTCTTTGGTCTCATTAATCTATTATTGTTTCAGAGCAAATAGATTTGGCTGAGGGCAAAATCTCATCAGGTTATATTTTATATAATTCAATGCTGAATATAGCACTGCCTTTGTAGTTTTGACTGAATTGCCTAACAACTTTTATGATGGCTGTTGTTGTTGTTGTTGTTGTTTATTTAATATGATTATTCAATAACTAATATTGTCCATAAATAATAGTAGTATTTAGTGTTGGGAAACGTGTGTGTGTTTGTGATAGTGATTTTAGTTACATTATTCTGCCATTAGATGGAGACAAGAGACTTTTTTATGAGTGAATCAGCAGTAAAGACTTTTATATTGAAAGAGACTGAAACAGGGTTGTAAACAAGGAAGTTATTTTTATTTTCAACAACAGCTTGTAAGACTTGCTGCAAACAACAGCTTGCAGCGCTTTCATCGGAAATCACCCTTAACAGATGAAAGGATAGTACGACAAAGATATCGCTTTCATCAACGAACATTCAAACTAATGTTTTATTGTGAATATGAGATTGATCTGAAGAATGAATGCTGTATTATTTGCAGGTAATCACACTCGCTCAGTCCATCTCTCTCTCAAAATTAATACAGTATTACAAGTTTTCAATGAAGCAACTCGACGTTCCTTCGTTACTAGTTCTAAAGTGACGTTTTCGAATCAGTAATGGAGGCTTGGGCTCAGCTGTTAAACTGTCAACTGAGATTTGAATCCATGGTGGAAGGAAGTAGTTCTGCACAAAATAGGGTTTTTAAAGATACTCCGTTTTTGTTTCTTACACACTCATGCCGCCAAACTGTTGTATAAATGCAATATCACACTCGTAGCTGTGCGATATGGCTGTATATTGTCACTCGGCTACTGGTGTGATATTGCTCATTGAGAAAACCTTTATTTTTAAGAATGTAAAGTTGTTTGAATGGCTGCAAAACTTGCCACCATTATGCCAGGGTATTTGTGTGATTGCCAGGGCATAATGACAAAAAGCTGCATGATATTATTAATGTCCACAGCATGAACAATGTGGGTTGAGCTACACGTCTGAGTTTATTGCTTTGTGTTTATACTCACCTTAGCTATGATTAAATTGTGATCCTGGCTGTTGTAAACATCACTAATAACAATTATAATTGGAAATATGATAATCATAATGATGCTTATTTAAAGCATACGCTTCTGCATAAGGTCATGACCCCAAGATTTCAAATATTTGTTGAGCCGGGATGGAAGGATGATGAAAGAGGGAGAGACAGTTCTCTCATTCAGTTCTCATTTTCCTCTCTAAACATTGCTCTAATTCTCCTTTCATTCGACAGCCTATCGCACCCACACCATTCCTCTCCCACACTCATTCATCTTTCCTCTTGTCTCATTCGCTCTTTCTTTATTCCTCCCCTTAGGTCTTTTTCCTCCCCTCCCATCTCTCTCTTACTATTTATTCATTCAATCTCTGTCTCATTTTCCTCCTATTTTTCTCTGCCAGGTTCCCTCACCTGGGTTTCTTCATTCCTCAAATCTCATTTTCCTTCCTGTGGAAAGTGGTTCTCAGACATTTTCAGGTGGAGGACACCTTCAACAAAGATTACAGACCACTTTACACTCCAAAAAATAGAGGAAACCACCAACTACATCAAGAATTACAGTTTGGTGTAAAAACTTTTTTATTTTAAATTACTTTTTTGATCTGAAAACATTTACTTAAATAATATTATATATTTTGTTATTATTTTTATTTTTATTTTATATATCATTTTATATTATTTAATTTATTAATACATAATTGTATATATTTATATACATTATTTTTTTCTGCTGTTTTGTTTATTTCATTGAAACAGCTTTCTTAACAGCCCCCCCCCCCCCCCCCCCCCTTTTTAAGCTAATGAACTGAAATAAGACTTTATCACACTATGTCAACAAACTTATTCCATATTAATCAATGAATTAAATTAATGTTTGTGCTTTTTGTAAATTATAATTCTATTTATTTAGGTCTATTTTTTAGCAGGTCCACAGACCCCTATTTGAAAAGCGCTCTTCTCATCGAGTCCATCATTATACTCCACCTTTGTCACCTCATTTCTATCTTCCTCTCAAATCCATCCATCCTTCCTGACCACCTGTGTTGATGTGGGTCTACCTGTCACGATTCTTCAGCTGTGTGGGTGGGTGTGTGTGTGTGTGTGTGTGTGTGTGTGTATGCAGATGGATCGTTCTTAGACCCTTGTGACCCTCAAACCAGTGTGATCAAGCTGGTTTAATGAGCACTTAATTAATCTCTTATGGAAGAGGTGGATTTAGAAGAGGAAGAAGATAAAAGAAGTACGAGCAGAAACACTGGCACAGTGGAAATTCTCACACTCCCAAGGAAAACTCATACCTGTGATGAAATGCGTGCTTGAGATGGAGAGATAAATGGGTCCCTAATTCTCAGACAGAAGCACAGTGTGTTCTTGATCAGCAGGTCTTGGTTGAAGTTTCTTAATTATGCCTTAATTAGCACAGTTGCTTCGTTAAGCCACTTCCTCTTCCAAGGCTGTGAGGAAGCAGCAGTAGGACCGGTCATATCCGCAAATTTAATTACTCCCTCATTCCAGGTCATTACCCTCACAGGGTCAAAAGGTGATGGCCTTTAAGCCTAGGTGTGTTTGCTGAGGTGCAGGTGAAAGTCTGATTGCATAAAAGTAAAAGTAAATTTAAGGTACAATCTGTGCCCATAGCACATTTCAGAATGAGTTGCATGGCACAGTTTATGATTAGAGTTAATGGCAGTGGTATTTTATACTGCAATTATTATTTTTTTTCCTCAGGAAAAAAATGATAAATAGAAAATTTAAACATTTATAGAAAAGTGTTTTTACTAATAATAAACTAACTAATTAAAAGTGAAAAAAGCACATAATCAAATTACCAAAACTTAAGCTTAAAAGTAAAAGTAATTTTTTCTGCAAATTTTATCAAAATTAAATGACTATGCTTAAAACAAGCGAGGAAAAATTGTCAATGGAGTAAAAAAAAATTAAATGTGGGGTTTCTTGCCTTATCAGCTGATGTTTTTTCCTGGTTTTAAGCATAAAGTAACTTAATTGTATTTTTTTTTTTTCCAAAAATAAAAAGGATTATGTCATTGTGCTTCTCAAGTAATTGTACCTTGATTTATTAATGCTTTGATATTTTTACTGGAAAAAAGACAAAAATACTGAGCATATTATTAATTTTTTATTTTAAATTTATGTAATTTTGTCATTTTCATATTTCTATTAGGTTTAATTGTTTTATTTATTTAATTAGGGTTTTTAAAAAAAAAAAAAGTAATTTTAGTATTTCAACTTGAATGCCAAGATATCTGGCATCTAATATTTATATTTAATTTTATTTTTTTATTTGATTTCAGCTATATTTCAATTACAGAAAATAATTTTAGTTTTAGTAAGCGGCATCACTGGTTAGGGGTTTTAATTGGTCAGTCAAACGGATAGTCCCGCACCCAAAATGGTACCATTAGTTGAGCCAGTGATGCCATGCAAGGCTGCTCAAACAAACAGCAATGTTTTGAAAGCGCCACAGTATCAAAAATCAAATACTTGCAGTTGTCACTGCATATTAATCTGGGCTATAGAAAGTATTTGTAACACACATATTTAAGCAGCTATATGATCAATACTTCACATTCATGTGCCAAAATCTCCAGGGCTCGCATCAGCTTTGGCAATGGAAATACAAATGCAAGCAATCTGTCAAGGCTGCTTTTTACCTCAACACTGAATGTTTGATGTTCATTATATTTTATTTGACGTTCATTATATCCATGAGTCCCTGTGATTCAGCTCAGCAGAGACTCAGGAGCTCTGACTCACCGTTGTTGGTGCGCATTGTCCTGCCAGAGATGCCGTTGGATCCGATAGGGTGGTGGCCTCCTCCTCTATCCACACCCCCGGGCTCGCCTGGCTGTTTCAGCAGTTCCGTCAGGGCCCTAAAAAGAGACGGGTTTGTACGCCATCAGTTTCTCAGCAGGGTACTTGGCAAATAAAGGTGAGTGATACAAGCCAGACATGAGCACAGGCCAGTGTTTTGCATTCGGTCCAAGTCACATCTCACTAATTCAAGTCGTTTGTCTTCAAGTCTTATATACCTGGCATTATGTGTCATGAGGAAAGAAATGAACTTGAGATTTCCGTGAATAGTGTGATTTTTAGTAAACCTTGTTCCTACAGTGCTGAAGATTCATTTCAGGAAAGAATTAGGACATTGAAAAATATTTTTAACCATTTTAACCATGAGATGTTGTCAGGCCATATGTCAGTCAAACAAATTTTCTTGTCCTGTAATATCAGTCATTATACTGTGCTCATAGCGCATGCTCTTCAATTGCACACACACATATAGCGGTGCGTGCTATAGCCTGTATCATTTTATATTAAAGCGCAAATGAAACAATGAGCATGCATGTCATAGTGCATGCACCATCCGCGTCATATAGAGGTAAAGTAATAACAGCCAAATAAGCTAATAACCCAGCTGCTGTGATGTCTCTTAATCAAAGAACAAAAAAAAAAGAGGAAATCAGTAACTGCTGTAGCTTTAAGGATTCATCTATGTTTAATTTAGAATTTGGTGTTTGATAACTTTATTCAATTTCTGTATATTTCGTACTTGATGAAGGGCACAGGTAAATATGATATTTATTATAATGGGTTTATGTGAGGATTGTTTAAAGTTCACTTAAATTACAAGTTGTTATTTTTTTAAAGTCTAATAAACCTTACAATTGATAGCTCTCAATTATACTGTAATGGTGAATGACTATAGTCGATGGTTAAATATTAGGAAAAAAGAACAATTTCCTAGAGACATCACTAATATTGGTATCAGTGATACTCACCTTCAGTCATAACAAAAGATGCCATTAAACAAATATTAAAAATATACTGTCTTTATGTTGTTTCTACATTAATTTGAAGATTGAATGTGAAATTATTGCAATATTAAAGTATATTTAAAAACTTTAATGTTAGGTGGGATTAATCATGATTAATTTTAGAAAAAAAAAATGTGATTAATTAGTTAATAAGTTAATAATTAATAATGATTAATTAGTAATAATTTTTTGATAGCACTAATTTATATATGAAATTTTAATTTTATTTACTGAATCTATTTCTTTGCACTTGTTTGTGCCTTTTTTATTTACATATAGTCTTAGTAATTATTCTGTATTGCAAGTCATTCTTTTATTTCCACACCGCTTATGTCATTTTATCTACACTATGCTTTCAAAGAACATTTCAATATCTGCCCCAACCATCCTTGGCTCTGTCCCTTCCTTTGTTCACTAATTCCTGTTCTCACCTTCAGAATCCAACCAAAGCCCTCAATGGGAGCTTCAGTGACTGTAACCTTCACCGATCGTCCAGTGCTGAGCCATCTCTGAACTCTCAGGGCTGCTATAATGTCTCGCTAACACTTATCTAACAACAAACCCCTTCAATTCATCCGTCCCCTACTGGCAAGTGATTTGGCGGTTGCATTAAAATTGTGTAGGTGCACAGGAAGTGCAAGCGTGACCTGATTCCAGTGCAATTCAAAATAATTCTGCTCGGCTGCTCTTCAAGGTTCCGTTATTTCCCTCGTGACATCATTGTCTCAACATTCTCTATTCCACAGGCTGAGATTCAGGGCAGGATGGAATCTTGGGACATTTCTAAAGCAACAGTTGCCAGGATCGCTGGGCTAAGGCATACGAGAAGGGTCTGTCTCTTTCATGATAATGACCAGGAGAATGAAGCACTCGGCTCCAGCCAGCTCTCTGCTGTATGCTCAACTGATGTGCTGCCCTGTGAATCATTTCTACTGTCTCCTCAAAGCCAGTATATGCCACACAGGACGATGGCTGTCTACAAACTTCCTGTCCCTCTAGCGAGCCGTATCATATCCTGCCCTTTGTTGGACCTGAAAATAGTTTATTTTACACTCAGACAGGCAATTGTGAAGGTAAAGTATGTTAAAAAAATCAGGTAATTTAAACAGTCTATATTATTATATTACTTTTTTAAAACAAAGAGTATCATAATTTTGAGATATTTTAACAGGAAAATAAAACAAAAAATACTTTTAAATATCAGAAAAGTATGGAAACTCATTTCCGCCACTGAATAAAATATTAAAAAAGGTAATTGCAACTTTTTATCTTTCAATTCTGACTTAGTTCTCAGAATTGCACGATACAAACTCACAACTGTGAGTTATAAAGTCAGAATTGTGATACAAACTTGCAATTCTGATGTTTTATTTTTTTTTAAATTGCATGATTTAAACTCGTAATTGCAAGTTATACACTCTTAAAAATAAAGGTTCTTTATTGGCATCAATGGTTCTATGAAGAACCTTGAGTATCCATGGAATCTTTCAAATGCAAAAAAGGTTCTTTATAGTTGAAACAGGTTCTTTAGATTTCTTAAATGTTCTTCAGAATGGTTCTTTTAGGAGCTGTTCACTGAAAGGTTCTTTGGGGAACAAAATATGGTTCTTCTACCGCATCACTGCAAAAACACCATTTTGGAACCTTTATTTTTAAGAGTGTACAGTCAGAATTAAGAGATATAAACTCGCAATTCTCACTTTTTTTCTAAGAATTTAGCAATTCTGAGAATTTTGAGAAATAAAGTCTCAGAATTGTGAGATAAAAAGTCGCAATTACCTTTTTTATTTTTTATTCAGTGGCGGAAACGGGCTTCCATAGTCATGTTCTGATTGGTTGCATGGTTAAAAATCAATTAAAAAGATAATAATTAAATTTATTCCCCAACTAAAAATGTGCAGACATATATTTGACCACAGGCAACAGTGGTTTTATTTCATCGATTCCACATATTTAAGAGAAATTCCACAAACTGCAAAGCAATTAAACATTAATGTCAGTTAAGAAAATTCCCTTTCAACTACAAAATTGGTTAACTAAAATGTATGTTCTTTTTAACCAATTCAATTATTAAAAAGGGTTGTGTGCCGGAAAAAAGCCAGTAGAGGGTAGAGAGTAATCAGTGAGCACAATTTTTTTCTTAGTGAAGAATTTAGTGCAGATTTCCATTGGGAAATGTAGCTAGAATAGAATGTTTCTCATGTTGCGATCACATGTAAGGATGCACAGAGCATGTATACATACAATCTGAGAAACATCTACACAAATGCTCCATTCATCTGCTCCCAGCTGTGTTCACCAAGAATATCTCAGTTCACTTGCTCTTCTGTTTCGAAATTAAATATTTTAAATGGCTCAATCTCTTTCACCTACGGCCAGGTTTTATACTTCAGAACAGAGCAGCAATCAACCGTCATTCAGCCGTTTATTGATAGAAAATGATCGTTAATCATGCTGATGGTCTTAACTTCCAGGGGTGTTAATGTGTGTGATGAATGAATTTCTGATTGGCCATACATATGCTGGATTGGATTGCATGAGTGTATTAGAAGAAATTATGTGAGAGATTTCCAATCTTGCTGATGCTCTCTCAGCATGTTCCCTTTTCATTACAGAAACATGTGGTCTTTAATTAAACTGTTACTTTTCAGTAAAATTCCCATTAAGACGCTCCAGTGGTAATCATAGGTGGAAAGACTAACTGCAGGCGTCCTAAATCAGTCTTAAGTGCCCCCAACTGGCTCCTAAACTCACTTTAAGACTCGGCTGGGAGCACTTTGACAAGAACTCGACAAGGCCTATACGCTAGACTCCCTCCTAATCAATGTAGTCACTGCCATGATAGGAAAAAAAAACTCTCAGACCAGTTTGGACCAGCTTAGATTTCAGTGACACATTTTTAGTCACATTTTTGACAAAATCTCTTCATTTTAATCAATGTTTCATTGTCAAATTCATTATTTGATTATATTATTATGATAAATATATCTAGTCCAATTTACTATACTAGGAATGGGATATAATTTTAATAAACAAAAGATACATTTCAGTTTATGATAATGTTCAAAATTAAAATATTGAAAATGTCAAACAGTAGCACGCCAACATTTTTCCAGTTTTATTAAAAATTAATAATCTTTTATTGATTAAAATATATTTTAAACATACTGTAAAATCATGCAATACAATGTCAAAACTCTCCTAGTTGTGATACTAATAGCATATAATGGGTATAAGTTGCTATGTTGTGAATTAATAATGCTTTTTAACTCATTTTCCATGTTTTAGAGACTGTTTAGGATATTGCATCATGTGTAGCGTGTTGTTACTGCAGTGCTTCATAAACGGTGTGAGTTATGCATTTAGAATAACATGCAACTGTTCAAATCCGCCGTTTGCTTCAGGGTGTCCAAGTGCAAGAGGTAAAATTGCTTATGTTGTAGATAGACTGAATAATGATTAATCTCATATAGGATGCAGCTAATTAATCTGCTACCAAAGAAGATCTGTGATCTTTAGCTCTTTCAGCTCAAACTACTTCAATGATAATTAAAATAATTTAGGTATGGTCATGACTCATGATGCATCTTTTTTATGTTTCCGCCACAGAATAAAAAAAAAATAATAATAAAAAAGGTAATTGCGACGTTTAATCTCATAATTCATATTTTGTTTTTCCACAGGTCAGAGTTTACATCTCACAATTCTGACCTTGTTTCTCAGAATTCTAAGTTCTCACCTCGCAATTGTGTTTTTGTTTGTTTCTGCCATGGAATGAAAAATAAAAAGGTAATTTGTGAATTTTTTCTCACAACTGACCCTTCGCAGGGAGTTTGATTGACAGGCGATATGACCAATCATAATGCCGAATCTTCCATTTTTGTCCGACAAACAAACCAGACAGGGCTGCATTTCCCAAAAGCATCGTAATCCTAAGTTGATCGTAGCTCCATTGGTTACAGTTGGTTTTATGATCAATTTAGGCTTACAATGCTTTTGGAAAATGCAGTCCAGGAGAGTAGATTAACGTCGGTGGACTTAAACTTGAAAAATAGTGTTTACAGACGTCTTTCCACGGTTAAAACAAGATACCTTGTGATATTCATTCATGTTTATTTCGTGCTATAACTAGTAAAGAGGAAGAGATGATTGGTTCACATGCCGCTTGAACTGAGGTGCTACAGTGATCTGTCACGACTGTTGGCACGTTGTCAGTTTCCTCTTTGCTTCGTGATGTATTTTTCACTGCGTGGCAGAAACAGGCTTCCATATCTGGTCATATGAAACTATTTACATTATTATGCAATAAGATGGTTGCAGCTGGTCATTTAAGCTAATAGCAACCACTTTATTAACAGTAAAGTTCAAATCATCCCTAACATCAAAACATATTTCAGCAGAGAGTTTTGTTTTTAATCTCGTCATGCATTGGGAATCAGTTAGTTGAAACTTTAAGCTGGTGAGGCAGATGGTTCAAAGTGGCCCGGTTAGCCACAGGGCTAATGCTGCTCCAGTGAGAGAGACTGTATGTGTATGTTTGTGTGTGTGGAAATATGTGTGCTTGTGTGTGTTTCTGGTGCATTAGCCATTAGCGATATCACAGTAGGGGAAATATTTGGCCCTGATGTGCCTGACACACTACAAAGAGCCTCAGATATGGTTAGCAGCAAACCAGAGACTGTGTGTGTGTCTTTGCACGCTAATCTGTGTAAAAAGACCTTTTAGCCCCCCCCCCCCCCCCCCCCCCCCCCACTTGTCGTTTCATGAGAAATCATGTGGTCTTGTTCAAGGTTGTCTGCTTGGATATAAAATCAATCAGATGTCAGTGCATGTATCTGTTTTGGTAATCTATTGGCGGGAAGGGAAGATTTGCTGGGTAACAGAAAAGCAATGAAGTTTGACATCCTTCCCCTCCTGACTGATTTTCTGGAGAAACTCAATAACGCCTGACAGCAGCAGATTCTCTCTGGAAATTTATAGACTCTCTGCTTATTATTGCTTATTAACTTGAGACAAGAGCATTGTGGGGAAATTTTGAAAAATGGACAACCCTCATAATTTCAACCCTCAAATGTAAAAAAGAATTTAGCAGAGGGAGATATGTATGTATATGGAATGTTTTCACTGATTTTATTGTCCATTAATGTGAAAATAACTCTGTTTGCTTAGGAAAGTGTATTGCTAAATACACTTGTCTTAATAAACACAACCAACTACATCTGTGATTTTGTCCTTGATATTCTTTACACAATCACAATTTGAGTTTTTCTTTTTTGTCTTTTTCAAGTTGCCCAGCTAAGAAACACCCTGAAAACACTTGGTTAGACTATTCATGAGCACCACTCCAAACCCCAAGGTAATGAAATTTACACACACACACACACACACACACACACACACACACACACAGTGTCCCTGGGGATGTTTGTGTGTGTAGACATTTTGGTGGATGAACTGATATAGATTACCTATTGGAATTGGCACAGGCATCTCAAACACATGTACACATGCTCATAGTTCAGCAAAGAGCACAAGTCGCCCAAATGTCAGATCATAGGTCTGTTTTCCAGCAGCCTGTGTCTGTCTTTCTGCTGTTATCTGCACATGAATGCAGTCATTTGTAGTCTCTTGTCATTCTTTTTCTAAAAAACGGATCTCTTTCTATTTATGATCCCTCTTTCGAATTATAATGAATCTGACAGCTGCCAAGTACAGTCCCAAAACGCAGAAGGAGGTGTATTTATATGTGTGTGTGCATGCATGTGTGCGTGTGTGTCTGCCTGTCTGTGTGCGTCAGCAACCAGGGTTTATAAGCACTGCAAACACTCTTAATATAATAAAACGATATTCCTGTTTCGCTGTTTATGCAGGTTGAAGCTCTATTCCAATTATATTCCTATTTGCATGATATAAAACACATTGAACTTTGAAAAACAATGTGCTATAAAATTCATTTTATATTTAATATTTAACAATTTTATTAATTTTTTTGTTAAATTATTCAGAAACATTTTATAATAAGGTCCCGTTAGATAACATTATTGGCTTCACTTTAAGTAACAATAAGTAATACATTTGACAGTATTTATGAATCTTTGGTAACGTATAGGTTAATAAAAATACAATTGTTAGTTCATGTTAGACCAGGTGCAATGAATAATATTAATATACACAACTTTTGGTTTTAATAATGTACTAGCAAATCTTGAAATGAACATTAACTAAGACTAATAAATGCTTTTGAGATATTTTTCATTGTTAGTTCATGTTAACAAATGGAACATTATTGTAAAGGGTTACAAAGTATTTATGATAATTATAATTGTATTGTTTTTTAATTTATTTGATGAAATATTATGATATCTTATAGAATTTCAGATCATTTAATATATTATCTAATATCTATTCCAAAAGTTATTTTATATAAATTATTTAAATTTTATTTTATTCTTTTATTTTACTTTTTATATATATATATATACTTTTGTTTTTGTTTTTTTTGCTATTATAATTGTAATAATAAAAAAAACTTGCAAGATGTTAAGTCAGATTTACAAGGAAAAAAAGAAAAATTGAAAGATGTAAACTCAGAATTATAAGTTTACAATGTCCAGTTGTAAGATGTAAACTCACATATCTGAGGAAAAAAGTTGTGAATTGTGTTAAATAAACAATTGTGAGAAAAAGTCAGAATTATCAGATAAAAATCTGCAATTACCTTTTTTTTTAATTATGTGGTGGAAATAAACTTCCATACAAATGCTTGGCCCCCACATTGCAAGTGTGCAATCCTGCTGTACAGTATATTTTATATTTAGCATGCATTCTTTCTAGCTTTAAACAGGTCAACAGTTTAACTAATGGATTATGGATTGCATTCAGACACATTTCAGAATGCAACAATGTGTGATATCGAGCTTGCTAGAAGTTTGTGTTCACATAATTATTTATTTCAGGACTTTGTCTTCATAAACAAAGTGAGGTGTCTTAAAAATAGTCCAATTAAAATTAGAATGTGATTAATTCAGTTATTCTTCTTCTATATATGACTTTTTATATTCAGATAATGCTGCTTACAGATTACTGCTTTACTGCAGTCAGATTTGCTGCCCATGTAAATCTATCCCTTGTATCAGATTCCTTTATTTCATCTCTCATCATTATCTGAATGAAAACATCACAAAAGGCTTCCCTCATTCTGCCACACACACACACACACACACACACACACACACACATGAAAATGTCACTGGGAATGCAAACACACACACACACACACACACACACACACAGCACTTTCCAGAACAGATGAGGCTTCAGGGCAAAGCTAAATGACTGACGTCACTGTGATGCATCAAACACACACACACACACACACACACACACAGCCTGTGAACACATGCTGCAAAGTAGAGCTTGTGTGTAGATATACAATTAAACATGGATGCTAAGTTATCACACACAGTAATACACAACCAAAGTAGGATGATTCACACCATAGATCGTGGAGTGTAATATCAAAGACACCCAGACCGCAGGGAACAGATCGAGTGTGTTTGCATTTGATGTGATAACACTCCAGACACCCTATCACACACTGCTGGAAGTCAAGCACATGTGGTCAGAGATGAAGTGCTTTTAGCAAAATACAGTAGAGTTTTTAGCAGATGTGGCATACTATAAATAAAACGGTATTTGATGTATGCGCGAGGCATGTTGACATTCGAATGTTCTCTGGTGCAGTATGATAGAGCTAGACAAACTTTGATGTTGGTGTGATAAAGTTCACCTTTAAACTGCTTTCAAGGCATGAAAAATTTAAAGCATAGATGAAGATTTTCTTAGAATTTTTAGAACATAAATGTTCAAAAGAATTCAGCTAAATTCTTCAACCTGGTCTCATGACGAAAACGTACCTCTGGGAACTTTTTCGCAAGATGCGAAATACGTACCGCCATGTAAGTTTCGTGACATATTCAATGTGAAATGTCCACTGGGTAGCTCTAAAAGAGTGTTTGGTTTTTTTCACCAGAACAGTTGAACGTACATATGGTACATTTTCTGTGATGTTGGTTTTGTACATGTCACCGCAGTTCTGACTTGAAATGTCCGTTGAGTGGCGCTATAAGTCTAACGGTACATTCACACGGGGCATCAGCATCCACGCTTAATGGAGTGTCTGAAGCTTGGTGCTGACGCGACCGTCATAGTGATAATAGCCAATCACATTACTTTTCTGGTGTTGCCTGAACAGGATTGGCTAGTGTCTGCGCTAGGGTATTTGCATAAGGTGATCTGATTGGCTGATGCCTGCGTTGGCGCTTGAAAAGTTGAAAAGTTTTCAACTTCTGCCACGAGCAATGCCAGTGAAGCAACACGACGGACGCACAATTCAGTTCGGCAACGCTTAACGTCACTTCATTCAAAGAAGCGTTGACGCCCACACCCCGTGTGAATGTACCGTAATGCTCCGTGACTTTTTAAAATAACGTACTATCTGCACTACATCTAAACCTATTCGATAGTATGAACAAAAGAGAATGTGATATAAAAACGCAATTGCAAGCATGCCAGCTTGTTTTTCGATCTCTCATCTCTTTCATCATGAGTCATGTTTTTGACGGGATTCGTACCCAAGGATTCTGCATCCTAATTCCAATTTTGTGCTGGCTGAGCTACCAAACAAGCTTGTTACATCCAGAAATTGAAACATGGAGCTGTAATCGTAATTGTATAAGAATACGATTACAAGTACTCGCTGTTTTACCACCTCCAGTGTTCATTTCTGTTGGAAACCACAGTGATATGTACTTATTGCTATGCATTTTGCGTTTCTCATGCAGTACACTACAGCAATAAAAATAGAATGTGCTTTATAAATATTTCAAAATTTAAAATGAATTACTGTTATTAATAATGTATGCAATTTATATTTTTCTTTTGCAGCCTAAAAGCTCACACATTTATGTATCTAGGACTGTTGATCTAATTAGGGCTCACTTGACAATGGTAACATAAGAAGTTATTCTCAAAACTCACAGTTTTTTTATTCATGTAAACAATACACTGAATAAGTAAACATGCAAATTTTGAACACACAGCAGTGTAATGGTGTAGTTGGATGCGTAAATAAACCATAGAGTCAATCAGTTAGAGAAAACAAAAGCAGTCAAAACAGCCTGAAGGACTGTGCCAAGTTTGGTGGATTGAAAGACCCAGGAGGAACAAAACACTAGATGCATTGCTATAATGTACAAATATATATAATAAAGAAATAAATGTATGTTTTCTCTAAAAATAATTTCTAATTTGTTCGTTTTTGAAGATCAAGTATGACCAGGACATCTTTATGAGATGCACCTTCTCTGATATCTCTATCTCTGAGCTCATCGCAGCTCCAACTGTACTGAATGCTGAGTGGAGGGTGGCTGATGACCTACTAACAGTTCATGGCTATTGATTGGATCTCTGCTGTGGAATCCAGAATATCTAAATCTACATCCCAGCATCGCAATGACCTCCTGTGATCACATGACCACATGTCACTAACATGGTATTGCTGCTACTGAATAATGACTCGCACACATACCCTACATAAATCAAAAGATCACGAACACTGCATAAAATTAGCATTTATGCCTTTCTCTTTCTCGTTCCCTGTGTTATATGTGCTGTTTTGCTGCACTTAGCTACACCTGTCAACTCCTATCAGGTCTGCAAAACTGTAATATAATAAAATACCCTGTGATTCACACATACACAGATAAACATTCATAGATGCTATTTGGCCGCAAATTAACATTCTTTGACTGACACTTTAAGTCCTCAAAGTCTCGCTCTCTCACAAATGCGGACAAGCTAAGTCCAGAAAGATGCTGTCAACAAGCAACTACAGACACAAATGCCTGGCCAAAGCATCATGAGTGTACCTTTGAAGTACATATTCACTTCATCTGAGTGAAACAAAAAAAATAATAAATGGAGGGAATAGATTTGATCGTTAAAAGGGAAATGTGGTAGCATTCAAAATAAGGTATATTATTAGGATATTTTTGATTTCATGTTGACTTTAACATATGTTCTTGCATTACTGTGGTAGTAACAAACCTCAAAACTCAAGGGAGCAATAGATTTGCCTTCATTTGTCTGTTATTATTCAGGTAGCTAGTTAGCATTCAGCTAGCATGTCACTAGTTGAGGAGTATGTGCTACTGTTAGGGATGCTGTCACGAATCCAGTTCATGGTCTTCCGTCCACTCACCATCAGATGTCGCCCTTCCTTTATATTGACTCTCGTACCACACAGACTGTTGCCCATTAAACTGGACTGCATTTCCCATCATCCATTGCACTGAGCACACAACTGTCATCATCACACAGCTGTCTCAATCACATGCTCACACCTGAAAACTATCACACAATCACACACCCTATATAAACCATGGACTTCCATTCACAGATCGCCGAGTATTGTCTTGCGTATATCGCTCTTCCAGTGATAGCTACATTACGGAGCCCTTCCGTGTTTTCTAATGTCTAAGTCTAGTTTATTGCCCGTGTCATTCGTTTCTTGATCTTCTGCCTGTGTAACTTGGATTAACCCTTTGCCTGCTGTTTCGGACACTGTTTATACCTCGCCTGGACTATTGCTCTTGTTATTGGATTATCTCTCTGCTTTGCCTTGTTGGATATTGTTCGCCGATCGAAGACCCATGCTTGCCGTAGGATTACTCTTTGTCTTGCCTGTGTTATACCTGTTTGCCACTGCTTGAACCATGCCTGTTATGACCACGTCTCTGTCTAATAAAAGTTCGCACATGGATCCGCACGTCTCTCGTCTCGTCGGCTCCGTTACAGAATACTCGGCCCAACGAGGATCCAGCGGCTTTTCTACAGGACCCTGGCCAGGTATGAACCCGGTCGACCAGCTGCTCAACCTGCGACAAGGGAGTTTAGCCATTGAGGAGTATGTCACTTAATTCTGTGAGTTATCTAATAGGGTGCCTTTTGATGAGGTCGTATTAAAAGACATCTTTCGTTTTGGACTAAGTGAGCCCATGAAGTCATGGTTACCAGAGGGGAAGTTTAATTGTAGTTTAAAGGACTTTATAGACTATGCTTTGCTGTGCACTGGCGCATTGTTTACTGTGGGTGTCGCAGAGGAGGAACGCGACACCGTGTCTGTGTCTGAAATGGCGGACGCATCAGAGCGGGCTCACAAAATGGCGGCCACAACAACGCACCGTCATTTCTCAGTTGATTGTAATGAGTCCAGCAAAGTCACAGTTGATTGTTATGAGTCAAGCCAAGTCACAGTTGATCGTCATGAGTCAAGCCACATCTCAGCTGATCATCACGAGTCAAGTCACGTCTCAGCTGATCATCACGAGTCAAGTCACGTCTCAGCTGATCTGCCAGAGTCTCTTCACGTCACAGCTAATCTGCCAGAGTCTCATCATGTCACAGCTGATCTGCCAGAGTCTCTTCACGTGTCAGCTGATCTTCCAGAGTCTCGTCACGTCACAGCTGATCTTCCAGAGTCTAATCACATCTTAGCTGATCTTCCAGAGTCTCTTCACGTCACCGCTGACCATCCAGAGTCTCTTCACGTCTCAGCAGATCTTCCAGAGTCTCTTCACGTCACCGCTGACCATCCAGAACCACGTCACGATGCAGTTGATCAGCCTGAGTCTTGTCACGTCCTGTCTGCCACACCCAGATATTCAAGGTCAGTCCTTCGGTATCTTAGTCTGGTATCCAGTGTGAGGGATGCACCACTGGTGTCTGCACGTGCAGCTGGTATCCCCAAACCAGCTCACTTTAACTCTCCTGTTCCTGCTCCAATTCCCCTGTCCGAAGCGCTTCCCATGATGGGGATCGCTTTATGTTGCATTTGGGCTGCATATACCACCTCAGAACTGCCCCAGGCGATGGCACCCGCTGCAGCTTCTCCAGAGGTGGTGGCACTTGCTGCAGAAACTCCCGAAGCAGCGTTGCTCGCTTCAGCTCCTTTTATGGTGGTGGCACCCAGCAATGTACTCTCAGCCTGTTGTGTCGTGGTCAAAGAGACTGTTACCACTGTAGAACCTCTGGAGGTGGCGGCAACCGCTGCAGAACCTTCGGAGGTGTCAGTGGTACCCACCTGTGAACTCGCCCTGTCCTGTCACGGCTAAGGAGGTCGTTTATGAACTCTCGCCCTGTCCTGTCACGGCTATGGAGGCCGTCTGCGATTCTTCGCCCTGTCCTGTCACAGCTATAGAGGCCATCTGTGATTCCTCGCCCTGTCCTATCACGGCTATGGAGGCCATTTGTGGTTCCTTGTCCTGTCCTGTCACAGCCACGGAGGCCGCTTTTGAACTTTCGCCCTGCTCAGAATCAGCCAAAGAGGCAATCTCTGAACTCTCGCCCCATTCTGAACCAGCCATGGTGGCTGCTTGTGAATTGTCTGTCTTTAGCCCAGAAACTATAAAAGCACCCCATGTCTGTCCAGTTAACTCTGTCACTGCCATTGATACCACTCGTGAACTGTCTGACTATCTGGTTTTAGCTAACAAACCTGTTTTTGAACTTTGTGCCTGTCTACTTACTAGAAATGAGCCTGATTATGAACTGTCATCCCGGGAAACTACTGATGAACTTATTGTGTTCCCTGCCTTGACTCTTGGGGCCCAAAAGTCTCTGTCTGTTTCGTGTGTCTCAGTGTTTCCTAGGTCCCAGTCCCGGCCTTGGTTTACAGTTCCTTCTGCTCCAGTCTGGTGGTCTTCTGCTTCGTCTGCTCAGGTCTGGTGGTCATCTGCTCCGCCGTGGCGGTCTTCTGTTCAGGTCTGGTGGTCTTCTGCCCTGCCTGCTCTGTCGTGGTGGACTTCTGCTCTGGTCTGGTGGGCTCCTGTCCTGTCTGCTCTGCCCTGGTGGGCTCCTGTCCCATCTGCTCCGCCCTGGTGGGCTCCTGTCCCGTCTGCTCCGCCCTGGTGGGCTCTAGTCCCGTCTGCTCCGCCTTGGTGCCTTGCTCTGCCGGCTTTGCCTCAGTTCCGGGTCTCTTCACTTCCTCATGGACCTGGCCCTCCCCTGTTCCGCCTCCGCTCCACCGCCCTCCTGGATTGTTCTGAGTTTGGAGTGTCTGGAAGCCGCTCCTTGGGGGGGGGCTCTGTCACGAATCCGGTTCATGGTCTTCCGTCCACTCACCATCAGAGGTCGCCCTTCCTTCATATTGACTCTCGCACCACACAGACTGTTGCCCATTACACTGGACTGTATTTCCCATCATCCATTGCACTGAGCACACAACTGTGATCAGCACACAGCTGTCTCAATCACACGCTCACACCTGAAAACAATCACACACCCTATATAAACCATGGACTTCCGTTCACAGATCACAGAGTATTGTCTAGCGCAGTGCTTCCCAAACCTCTCCTGGAGGACCCTCTGCCCTGCACATTTTGTATGTCTCCCTAATCAGACACACCCAATTTAGTTCTTGCAGTCTCTACTAACGAGCTGATGAGTGGAATCAGGTGTGTTAGATAAGGGAGACATACAAAAGGTGCAGGGCAGTGGGGCCTCCAGGACAGGTTTGGGAAGCACTGGTCTAGCGTATATCGCTCTTCCAGTGATAGCTACATTCCGGAGCCCTTCCGTGTTTTCTAAAGTCTAAGTCTAGTTTATTGCCCGTGTCATTCGTTTCTTGATCTTCTGCCTGTGTAACTTGGATTAACCCTTTGCCTGCTGTTTTGGACTCTGTTTATACCTCGCCTGGACTATTGCTCTTGTTATTGGATTATCTCTCTGCTTTGCCTTGTTGGAAACTGTTCGCCGATCGAAGACCCACGCTTGCCGTAGGATTACTCTTTGTCTTGCCCGTGTTATACCTGTTTGCCACTGCATGAACCATGCCTGTTATGACCACGTCTCTGTCTAATAAAAGTTCGCACATGGATCCGCACGTCTCTCGTCTCATCGGCTCCGTTACAGATGCACTGTACATTGGTAATTTATGATTTATATTGGATATTTGATTGTGCATGCTCTTTTCTCCTACTTTTTTTTTCATTTAGATTAGCTTTGCCATCCTCTAACACTCACTTAAAGTTCATCTTTACAAACACTGAGAATTTAATAACAATGTTAAATGTAATCTTAAAGGAATAGTTCACCCCAAAATGAAAATTTGCTGAAAATGTACTCACCCTCATACCATCCATTATCTAAACGAGTTTGTTTCTTAATGGGAATAGATTTGGAGAAATTTAGCATTACATCACTTGCTCATCAATGGATCCTCTGCAGTCAATGGGTGCAGTCAGAATGAGAGTCCAAACAGCTGATAAAAACATCACACTAATCCACAAGTAATCCACACCACTCCAGTCCATCCATCAACATCTTGTAAAGCAAAATGTTTTTTATCAGCTGGATGTTCATTCTGACGGCACCCATTCACTGCAGAGGATCCACTAGTGAGCAAGTGATGTAATGCTAAATTTCTCTAAATCTGTTCTGATGAAGAAACAAACTCATCTACATCTTGGATGGGCTGAATAAATTTTCAACAATTTTTTTATTTTTGGGTGAACTATTTCTTTTTGGCACTCTCAAAATGTAGGTTCATGTTTGATACTGTACATTATAAATAATTTAATTCATATTAAATTCATATAAAAATTTACTTCGTAATTATATTCACTGGCAGCACATAACATTATTCATTTTAGCATGTTTTATTCTTAAATTATATAAACAAAATTATACAGAATTTTACCATCTGCCATCATAATATTAAAGCATTTATCAGCCAGAACGCTTATATTAGTGCATCAGTGCATACTTGCATGTAAAATCAAGTTTGTGCAGCTAGTGTTTGTGTTCAAATACTTACATTAAGTATGTTTTGGACCTAAGACATTTGTACATCACATGTATAAAACCACTTGTATAAAAGCTGCAATTATGCAATTATGCATATCAGTTGGCCGATACAAAAAAAAAAAAAGAAACATCTCACCCTACACGCCTCACCTCTTACATGTACACGCACAAGCAAATTCATGTAGTAATCAGAGTAAAGAACAGACTGAAGCTGTACTAGCAAGACGTCAATCCCTAAGGCAATTCTCTCGCTCTCAACAGTCTGCCGTCAGATTAATGCAGATTAATGAAGTCTAAAGGCAACTCAAGACGTATTGGCACCCTTCATGAAACTGAGCAAATGGGATCGTTTAAATTAAACAAATACACCATGAGACATATTTTGGGTTCAATCATATGAGTCGTGCTTTTAACCCAAATACACTTTACTGAGTAGTGCAAAACAAAGGTTTCCTAATTATTGCCATCCTTACAAATAATATTTGCTAAAGCCTCTCCTGAAGAATATAAGGGCTGAGTCCACTTAAAAATAAAAATATTAACTAAAATGTATTAGTATATACAGTATCTTAATATAACTACCATTCAAAAATTTGTAGTTAGTAAGGTTAACACTTTAATTCAGCAAGAATTTCATTAAATGTGACAGTAAAGAAACCAAAATGTTACACACATAGAATATTTTGAAATCTCTATTCATCAGTTGATCCTGATAAAAATGTATCACAGTTTCCATAAAAATTTGAAGCAGCACAACTGTTTACAACATTGATAATAATAAGAAATGTTTCTTGAGCAGCAAATTAGCGTATTAGAATACTTTCTGAAGGACCATGTGACACTGAAGACTGAAGTAATGATGCTGAAAATTCAGCTTTGCATCACAGGAATAAATTACATTTTAAAAACCTATTCAACTAGAAAAAAAGTTTAATTTACAATAGCAATTTCACAATATTACAGTTTTTACTGTATTTTGATGAATTTTCAGACTGAAAAGTATATCATGTCATCTACATAAAACTAGAATAAATGTTTCACTGTCATTTCATGTAATCACTACTTTTGCTCACTTTGTATTTAAAATGTGCAGTATAAGCGAACCACACGGTGGACACAAAGCAAACTGTAATCTGTAATCCAAGCTCTTTTAAGGGGTTAATTTGGCTTTAAAGTTGTTCACAGATAAACCAAATTCTTGTAAACCGCTCTCTGAAACCTAAAATTAAGCAAATTCTACCGTCAAACCAAATTTATATTACACAAAGCAATTCTATGACTTCAGAAGACTACATTTATAATACTTTTTTGGTGCTCTGTCATTTTGAAGCTTTAAAGCTGTCCTCGTTTATTGTAATATGAATGAAAAAGTGCAACTAGTAGGACTTTGCAAAAACTCATACAGGTATGAAAAGACATGAAGGACGTTCATTTTTGGGTGAGCTATGGTTGAGAGATGCAAAAAAGCTTCACATTAAAGAGCTTGATTTCTCCTTCTCATGTCTCTCTCTGTGCTTTGCTGAGGTTGTGTTCTGATCTTTCTCATATAGACGTCCTGTGATCTCATCCCCTGTGGAACTCCATCAAAGAACTCATTTTCTCTCCTCCAGACCAACTCGTTTTGTTTTATAACAGCACGTTTCATTATGGCCTTATCAGGGAGGAGACGGTAAGACAGATTCACACACACTCAGAGGGCGAAATGCTGGGTCATACCTCCTCGCTTTCAAATGAACAGGTCAGTTTTCATTGATTGCCTGTTTTTAAACTGGGCCAGCGGGAATATTGGGTTTATATACTGCACTTCACTCAAGGGCACATGCTTTTTTATGAATGTGTGTGGCTGTGTGTCCTTCTATGGTTGCGTCACATTGATCCTGGCGGCTGCATTGCTATAACTGTGTAAATTGTGTTAATATCTGTAGAGCTGACTGGGCTAAACCGAGCGCTGCATTACACGCCTGCATTACAACACACACACTTTCCTAAGAGATGTCAGAGAGAGGTGAGAAATAAAACGCTGGATTCAGATAAAATCTGTGAGCGATTTGAGAGTATTTACTGAGTGGAGACGACGCACAAGAGATTTGAGAATATGTGTGCGTGCAATGAAATAAAAGTGTTAGGTAAAGAGGTAGAGATAGAATTCTGGGATATTTTTAAAAGAGAGAAACAGAAGAGGCATACATTTTTAAATAAAGTGAGAATCGATAGGCTGAAAGCGGATTCAGGAAAGAATTCAATTCAATTCAATTTATTGCTCTGAGAGTAAGTAGCCAGCATGAAAAGGTTTGTCCTTTTTCAACATGTGGTCTTATTGATATTGGAACTTAGTATGGACCGTATTTATGGGTGAAGGTGATATAATTTATCAAATAACAATGAATTTTAAATAGTTTGGGAATACCTTTAAATCCCTCTCCAAACTCATAAGTCTCAACGTTCATCCTTTTAAGGTACTCAGGTTGATCTTTTGAAGCATTTTAAAGCTTGTGACCAAACCAGACCAGTTTATTGAGGTTTGTATAATGTGTGACCTTTCTCTTTAATATTCTTCTAATTTGCACTTCATTCTACTAATTGGTGCACTTGATTCTAATTTTAGCCACCTGATGTAGTGATAAATGTTAATGTGGTTCCCAAACAACAAACTAGCATTTCTGTTTATTTAACCTGTAGAAATCATTACAAAATCTACATTACAAGTGTTGTTTGTTAAACTATATTGCCCAAGTTGATGAAATGCTAATGCAGTATCTATATGTCTTTAAAGGTTAGTCCACCAAAAAATAAACATTTTGTCATCATTTACTCACCCTCAAGTTGTTCCAAACCTGTATGAGTTTCTTTCTTCTGTTGAACACAAAAGAAGATATTTTGAAGAATGTTGGTAACCAAAAAGTTGATGGTAGCCATTGACTTCCATAGTATGGAAAAAATGACTATGGATTTCAATGGCTACTGTCACCTAGGGCTGGGTTTTGACACAAATTTCACGATTCGATTCGATTCTCATTCACAAGCTTGCAATTCGATTCGATTACCAATTCGATTCGATTCAATATCGATTATTTTGGATATATATCAGGTACAGTACATGCCAAATTTTCTCAAGGAAAAAAAAATTCTCTCAACCAATGCTGTAAAATATACATGAGAGTCAGTTGGTACTACATTACTATAATATTAAAGGTTAAAAAAAATTTTACAATAATAAATTTACAGTTACATAATATTTCTGCTTCAGTTCGTTTTTTTTAAAATATAAACACTTAAATGGTGGCTGTCATAAAAACTTGGATTTATTCAAACATAAATTAAACATTGAAGAAAAATTATAATGAATATGTTATATGGTGCATTAAGCAAAATGCCCCTCTCTACAGTTTATTTTTCTATCTGACTAATGAGTTTATAGTCACCAAATATGTTTTTTCTGAGGTAAATGTGACGCTATGTGACATGTTTAGAAGTCATTATACTGACGTCTTTGCGCGGCTGAAACACAGATTGAGCGATTACATGAGACAGGATACGGATTGTAAAGTTGTACTTTCTTTTAACTTACCTTCGGATGTTTAGTCATGTTTATTTTGTGCTGAAACTGGTATTAATGTGGAGGAGATGATCAGTTCACGCTGTGTCTGTTACAGCGCTACAGCGATCTGTCACTCCACATTAAAAAAGGGTCATCGGATGCAAAATTCACTTTACAAGTTGTTTGAACATAAATGTGTGTTGGAAGTGTGTGTACACATCCATCCTATAATGATAAAAATCCACCCAGTGTTTTTATTAAAATCCCTATTTTAAAATCCCCTTTCACAAATCAGGCTGTTCTGAGATTCCTGTCAGAATGACGTAGTTCTGTACAGGCCCCTCCCACGAGGGTTGATTGACAAGGCCGTCTTACCTTAGACCCGCCCCGAGTGAGCTGAGAGCTGTAAACAGTCCGACCGCCATTGTATCAGCTCCGGTGCAGGGGAAGACAAGATGTCTCAGATTAAGCGATTGAAGTGTTTAGTTGTTGGATGTAATAATGAATATAGCAGTCGTCATTTACTCCTGACATCTGAGCTGCTGAAGACGCAGAGGATTAACGTTACTTTCACTTTGAAGGGAATGAGCCAATCCCCGATCTACATAAATGCGTCTATGTTCGCCCGAATCATTCGTGATCCAGCTTCATCTACAGAAGAAGTGAGTATAACGGTTTTTATGAATCTTTGCAAATCGCCTTTCCTAATAATGTGCTAGTTAGCAAGTTTCGCGGCTGAAGTTTAGTATGCTCCATAGATATATACATAGATGCCTCATTATCAACTGTTTCTATGGGCCGCGATACGTAAGCCATCCACCATTTTTGGAACAGTCTGCGAATCTTTGAGCGCATTGACTGTGTGCATCTACAACAGCAAGTTATACGCTTGTATATCTTTGAATATTCGTTGATTATTATGGTGAATGCGAGATGGCTGACGCGTCAATGTATCTGGAGCGGTCGAATAGGAAATCTACACATATCTATGGTCTGCTTGTCACTCCATGGAAGAGAGGGGCGGAGTCAGCAGAGCTCACTAGCATTTAAAGAAGCATGGACTAGAACAGCGTGCTGAAGACAGAGCTGATTTTGACAGGGTAAAGAAGGTGTTTTTTACACTACCATTGAGAAATTTTAACCAAAGTATGTTATAGACTTTTCATTAAGACCCCAAAGAATCATATCAACTTGTGTAAAATGGGCATCCAATGACCCCTTTAAAGCTGCAGTCCGTACGTTTTGCCTCTTTGTCACCATCTCTGTTTGAAAACCTGGAATTGCAACCTCTTGCGGAATTATCTTCCGTGCGTGGGGTTGTGATCCGGTTTTCCAGCGTGGCTCCAGCGCGGATGAATCTAATGTTTTGAGGTGAATGTGTGGCAGTCAGTGACCGCACCAGTAGCCCATCACTGCAGAACAAAGATACTGTACTCAGGAATCACAGATTCTAGGCTACGTCTTGGAATATATGACCCAAATAAGAATTTTCACCATATATTGCCATCTGAACAAGTAACAAGTCTGCCACGTTTGTTCTGCCCAACTGAGGAAAAAAGAATTACAATAAATCACGCTACCAATGGTAATTAAATCTAACGATCGGTTAGCTCATATCAAATCTAACCGTGCAAATTATTATTATTGTTATACTTTATTCTCAAATTTTTATTGTTAACAACATCAGCATTGCGTGGCAATGAGTATAGTGTGTATTAACGTGTAGATTTAAGTTTCTGTACAGTCTAATCTAATTGTCATGACATCCAAATTTCATATTAAGAAATTTTTTTAACCCAAAAAGCAAACTATGCTCCCTTCGAACTGGTTGTCTTCAAAATACAAATCCTGTGTAATCCCAGGCTATCTGTAATCAGAAGCACATTTAAAACTGGAATATAATTTGATTTCATTCACATGTGTTTCATAAAGACATAATCCTTTCTGGATTACAATCCGCCATCAATATGATACATTTAATTATTGTAGCTGCTGTGAGAAAAGGCTATAAATGATCCACCACCTGCAGCATCCACACGTGCTATAGCCTAGAAGCCCGGACAACTTCTTTATATTCACAGACGTGACGTAATGATGCAGTGCCATGCTCGAATTTCCCGCGGAAACCTACCCGTACCACTCAAATTAGAAAACATTATTATAAGATAACCGTTGTGAATCGGGCTAAAGTAAGGCGATAGTTTTGAACACTAGCTGGTTATGTACTTGCTCAAATATTGATTTTGGATAATTTTTAACCCAAAAAAGTTATGGACTGCAGCTTTAAACAGCGCCAAAACGGCATTTATTGTTTAAATACTGCAATACAATGGACAGAATTTGAAATCTGAGACTTTGTTTCATATTAAAAGTACCAAAGCACAATGCTTATTGCAATTTATTGGATGGGAAGTACCATTCAATGTTCCGTCCATTAACTGAAAACAGGCTACACTAATCGATACTTGGGATTTAAGAATCGATATCGTTCCGTAAAAATGAGAATCGATTAATATCGAGATATCAATATTTTTAACCAGCCCTACTGTCAACTGTTTGTAAACTTGAGGGTGAGTAAATGATGACAGAATTTTCATTTCAACCTCAGAAATCATTCTAATTGTCATGAATCCTGTCCATGCACTTCCGTTCACTCACCACCAGAGGTCACTACTCCATCACATTGACTCTCACACCACACAGACTGTTATATATTACCCTGGACTGCATTTCCCATCATTCTTTGCACTAAGTACACACAGCTGTCTCAATCACACGCTCACACCTGAGAACTATCTCACAATCACACACCCTATATAAACCATGGACTTCCGTTCACAGATCGCCGAGTATTGATCTGCGTATAGCTCTCTTCTAGCGCTAGCTGCCTTACCATGCCATTCTGTGTTTCTGTTCAGTTCCAGTGTTGTCCTGCGTTTATCACTCCCCTAGTGTTAGCTGCGATACTGAACCTGTTTGTTGTTTTCTAGTCTGTGTTCCCTGTATTTACCCATCTCACTGTTCGGACTCTGTTTATTCCCCTTGCCTGGATTATTGCTGTGTACCTGGATTTACTCTCTCTGCCTTGCCCTGTTGGATACTGTTCGCTGATCATCGACCCACGCTTGTTCTAGGATTACTCTGTGTCTTGCATGTGTTATACCTGTTTGCCATTGCCTGAACCTTGTTTGTCTTCTGACCATGCCTTTAAATAAAAGCCTGCAAATGGATCCGCACGTCTCACGTCTCATCAACCCCGTTACACTAATATGCTGAGTTCATGCTTAGGAAATAATGTTTATTGATATCAATGTTGAAAACAGATGTGCTGCTTTTTAAGAATTTATTGATGAATATAAAGTGCAAAATAACAGCATTTTTACATTACAATGTACTGTTAAAATCTTTACTGTTACTTTTGATAAATTTAACTCATCCTTGCTGAATAAAAGTTAATATTTCTTTTTTCTTTTTTTTCTTTTTTTTTTTTTAAATATGGAACAACAAAATATATATATATATATATATATATATATATATATATGACACTACACATTAAGCAGAACATTGGTTCTGTGTGTATCTTTGCTTGTGATGTGGGCCGTTCAGCCAGAGGTAAGCAGTAAATAAAATTTTGTGCAAGCAATTTAATCCTAAATCAAGTTAATCGGCTCTACTGTCTGAAAACCAACAGCCATTTGCGGTGCAGCCGTGCAGAGAATTCCAAACACATCCACAATGGACATGTGGTTTGAGCCGAGCACTTCAATTTGGGTCAGCTGTACTCGAGCTAATGTGCTTGTGGAAGAAACACAGAAGGGTTTTTCACTCTGGGTACTGGAAGACCAGAATGTTGTTAGAACAGGTTTAGTGAACTGAATGGCTGAATGTGATGTGGGGTTAAAGAGAGAAAATAAATCCAACATACGCACACATTTATCACTCCCTTATGAGGATGAATGCGTCACGTAGGTAATTAATCCACTTGGGAAAAAAAACACTCTCACACACGCCGGCTGACTTAACTGGTGCACACACAGTCCACGACGGTGCAATTAGGGGGAAATGATGAACCACCAGCACCTTTGCTGAGTGAAGGTTTATAAAAACATCAATCCTGCACCAACTGGCACACCAACTGCCCTCCTCTCTGGAACAAGAGAAAACCGTACTCCACCTCCAAGATGAATGACCTGAACCTCCATGTGGACCAGGTCAGACTGCACCTGCACTCTTTAGAGGAGATATGAAGCATTCTGCAGGGGCTAATGTGCTTGTTAAAAACAAAAGATCTATCTTAGGCACATTTTATATATTTATTTTATTTTTATATTTTCATTTCTCATTCCACAGCATTATTTTATTTATATATATATATATTGTATCGTAGTGTTTATTCGTATTTTCATTATTTTTTTAAATATTCCTATATAGCTTTCATTTATTTTTATTTCAGTTTTAATTTTAGCATTTTTTAAGCAAACTTTCAGTAATTTTAGTAGTTTCAGTTCAGTTTTCAATTCTAATTTTTGTTTAAATTTAAGTTTTTCATGTAGTATTCATATTTTAATTTATTTCAGCAAGTAAGCTACAGATAACCAAGTAGTCAGGGTTGAAAACCACAGGCAATTGAGTGAGGGTTTTTTATTTATTTATTTATTTTTTTAATTGCTGTGATTACTGTATGCATCAGATGGATATTTCTCTTCAGCATCTCA
This sequence comes from Spinibarbus caldwelli, assembly GCA_039654775.1. NCBI lineage: Eukaryota > Metazoa > Chordata > Actinopteri > Cypriniformes > Cyprinidae > Spinibarbus > Spinibarbus caldwelli. Next base: position 11,257,582 of record CM077219.1, on the reverse strand, counting down.
CGCCATGAGCTTTTTATTTCTTGAGGCAGTGCATCAAGTTAAAATAGAATGCATTTCAGTACGCCAGTTTGTTTGACAGAATGAACCTTCGTTCCTTGAATCTACTAGATTCATCAGTCAAATGAACAATATACATTTCCCTATCTCTCTGCCACTTCTCACGCTATGTCCTTCCTCCACTCACTCGTCTTACCATTGACTGTAGATGACTCCAGAGTGTATAGCTTGATTGACAGGACAGAGATCAAGATAAATATCTGTATAATCCCTACCCTACACCCCCTGGTCTCAATCAGGTCCTCTCTTTTGCACTCGGCCTTGACAATCCCCCCACACCCCATCCCACCATCCCCCCTGGAACAAGTTCGTTCAGGATGACTGAGCAGCGCTGAGCTTCTGAAATGAGGGATGAGACATGAAGAGGGAAAGAATCGTTCCTCCCACAGGGCTTCAGCTCTGAGCAGCTCATTGGTGATACTTATCACTGCACTGTTTTGTGTTTTCGCTGTCTCTTTTTTATGTGGGAAACCGTGCAGCAGTTATTCAGGATCAAGGTGAGAGAGAGAGGGGGAGATAGAGAGAAGGTGAAGTACTCAATTGCTGCAACAAATTGCAAATTAGCCATCGACTTTCCATCAATGTGATTAAGACACAAAGCACATGCACAAACACACAAACTCACTGTGAAGGCCAAAACACACAGTGCCATTTTACATTCCGAAAATGTCCTCTGTTTAGATTATTTTCGACTGCAAATCAAGAATTTCTTATGAGCAGAGCAAATGGGACAATTTTCCAGCAACAAGTAGATTAGTCACATTGAAAACATAATTACTGCACAACACCAAATCAGGATATACTTAATGTTCAAAATATAATTATGTGGAGAAGAATTGTAGACCAATGAGATTTCACTGGAGGCGGGGCTACCCACACTTGAAAAATTTGCCTGCTAAGCTGACATTACCGTTGATAAAAATGGCTTAAAAGAAATTGCATTTGAATTTTTTACCAAATCTGAGCATACTGTAGCTGAACCTGGCCATTTTGTGTTTTAGGGTAATAAATATCTGTGAATGCAAACCTTAGTGACAACTTATCATATTTTTATTTTCTCCATTAACATAACATTTTCTGTCATGACAACTCTCAGAAGATTTTAGAATGGCAATGGATATGACAATTAATGTTAATGTATTTGGTCTTGGCGGAATAGATCTGCTATGCTGCTGCTGTTGATTACTGCTGTTGTTGTAGATTATTGCTGCTGCTGCAAAGCAAGTACAGGAACTTCCTACTGCCAATACATACACCAATACGGTGATGTGAGTATTTAAGTCACAAATAGCATATATAATAACCTGTAATAGATCTATACAGGCAGGGCCGGTGCATGCATATAGGCGAACTAGGCAGCCGCATTTTCAAGCGTTTCAAAGCATCAACTCTCCTAGATGGCAAAATAAAAGTGTTAATAACAGTTGTTTGGTCTATATATGTTTTTCTATTGAGTTTAGCAGCTGAGCTACATGCTAATGTCAAACTCTATTATGCAGCAACATTATGCTGTCTTTTAAGATACCTCATTTCAGAATGAGAAGAAGGCAAAGGCTTAAGTGTAAGTTGGGTCTTCCAGCACTCTGATTTGTGTGGTACTGTACATGCATGCTAGCATAGAGCACCACTGAGAGGTTCAGTTTCAGTCAAAATGATCACTATGTAGACAGCGAGGCATTTCACTACTTTAGAACAGAGTTTGTATGATTACTATACATGTGTGTGCGTGTGTTAAGTTTGCTGTTCATTAGCTATATTACAAGGGTGGGAAATGAGATGCATTTAAGTGATGTCACACACTGTGCCTGGGGTGTATTCAGTATCACCCCACGTTATGTAACGCTGTAAAATGGCTGTGTGTGTTGTGTGTGTTACCATTAAACAGTTGGGGACCACAAATACGCTCTGTGTGTGGTGGAAGCCAAAAACAGAACACACGCACACACTCCACAGGCATCTACAGCTTTTTAAACTGAAGTCAGCATGGTTCAGTGTGTCCAGTTCACGTGTACTGTATGCATGAAAAGGAGATTTACATTCTGAAGCCAAATTATTTTACATTGTGCAAGTGCAAAAGCGTCCTCAATCATGAAAACATGTTTGGGTTTTTTTGTCCAGATAATTTTTTATTGACTGAAAAGAGATGTTAAATTTAAAGAGACAGTTCACCCAAATTGAACAATTTTCATTGTTTACTCGTATGATTTTTATTAAGAATATACTGGCCACTCTTATACACCTTAACCATCATGAAAGTGAAAGGGAACAAGGGAACTGCGGTTGTAAAGCTTCGAAATGACAAAATAAGCAGCATAAAACTACCATATCCATTAAGATTTTCCAAGCCTCGGTCATTAGACATACAAGAATCAATATCATTGGGCACCAGTGGCATCAAATGGCATCATTGTACCATTTATGTTGTTCTTACAGTATGACTTTTGTAGTCTATTTCAAGAGCTTCATCTGAGACAAAGATTAACTGTAAATAATGATTTGTAGTATGTTCCTTGTACTGTATGACTTTAGAAGACTTGGGTTTGAACAGACCACTTTTATGATACTTTTTTGTTTGTTCTTTTGTCATTTATAGAGCTTGACAACCCCAGTTCCAACACAGGCTCACTGGAAAAACTTGCCTCTACTTACACTTTTGCAAAACTCAAAACATACACTGCCCTCCAAAAGTTTGGAAACACCCCTGGCAAAGTGTGGTTTTGGATGATATCAGCATAAATCCTTATCATTTTTTGGTGCAAATACAGTACATTAAAGTAACTTGACATTACCATTGAAGACTAGCAATAATAATTTTCATTTTGATTACATAATAATGGCAATATATACATGTCAAAGTCAGACATGCCCCTTTGCCAGCTGTGATGCCTAGTTGAGGGGGGCAGTCGTGGCCTAATGGGTAGAGAGTCGGACTTGTAACCCGAAGGTCGTGGGTTCGAGTCTCAGGTCCGGCAGGGATTGTAGGCGGGGGGAGTGAATAACCAGCACCCTCTCCTCAATACCACGACTGAGGTGAGACCCTTGAGCAAGGCACCAAACCCCCAACTGCTCCCCGGGCGCTGCAGCATTGGCTGCCCACTGCTCCAGGTGTATGTTCATTACTGTGTGTGTGCACTTGGATGGGTTAAATGCAGAGCACAAATTCCGAGTATGGGTCGCCACACATCACTTCCCTTTCCCTTTACTGGTTTAAACTTGGCCCAAGATTTTTGGGTCAGCACACCTTAATAGCTTCAACAATTGATTGCCAGTTAAGTTTAGAATACAATGAACCTGTTTTATGAATGAGCTGTAATAGCTGCTAATGGTGGATATTTTGATTAATCGAAAATTTAAGTATTTTCTATGTATAAACTGTTTATGTAATAAAATATGTTTTTGTAGTTTGTGTTGTCCCTTATCAGTGTAAAATTATCACAAATTAAAAAGGATTCATGCAATATTGTCCAAAACCCCACTTTTCTAGGGCGTTTCCAAACTTTTGGAGGGCAGAGTACCTATATACAATTCACTGCAGTTTCCAGCTGAAGTGAACACTAGTGGCTATAAAACACCAATAACATTTATTCCTTTTCACACAAATTCTAAATACAGGGCCAGATGTTCAATTAATGGTGTATTTTCACGTGGTGACCTCAAAACACTTTTACCACAGTGCATGATTCTTAAACTAATACATTTTGATGTTTGCATCACATAACCAGCTTAATATGAATGACTTTTCTGATGTAGTAAACTTGCTCAGTAGCTCACCTGGTACATAAGCAAGCTATAGAATGGTTGCTTCAGCAAATCCATTTTTATCTCAGATTAGCTTTTGTTAACACTATCTGTTGGGTTGGGTTTTAGTGTAGGCGGTATCTTATTTTGAAACGTGATAGAGCATTAACTTTTTAGCGCCAATTACCAGACATTTCATTACCGAACTGCAGAGATACTGTATGTACAACAACTAACGTAATGAAGCATTGCCAAATTCACATTCGTCTGTTTCTAATAAAACTGAACATGCTTTTAGCTCCACTCACTGGATATTTTACTTTGAAAGTGCCGCAAAGCGTGCAAGAAACAACACAATATCATATAGCACAAATGTCACCACTGGCAAGTCTTTCCCAGTGAGCCTGGGTTGCCCAGTCCCCATTTACTTTCATTATATAGAAAAGAGTGGCCAGGATGTTTTTGCAGTAGTTTTTCTCTATAGAAAGTCATGCTGGAATAAAACTACATGAGGTTAAGTAAATAATGACACAATTTTTATTTTTGGCTGAACTGCCTCTTTTAGTAATGTCCTTCTGCCGTTAGACTAGTTTGCCTTATGACATCATTTTTTGATGTTGCCCCTGCAAAATACATCATTTTTTGCTTTTAGTCTTTTACTCCTCGTGGTATTTAAGTCAAAATGAAATCTCGGGCAGAGCAGTATCCTGCGGTGAAGCTCTGTAATCGGTGTCTAATCCATCCGTAGTGGCAGCATCCGTCACTGACATCTTTGCTCTTGAGCTCAGGAAGGCAGTTTCCTAGAGGAATTGCAACAATTATGGGTGCAATGGTCCATTTAGTAGCTTTACAAGATGGTCACCTTTACAGCCGGAGTGATGTCCATCTGTGTGTAACGTGCAGTTCAGCTTCTTCACAGAGGCTTTGATAGACAGGTACATGCAGTGAAGCTGCTAATCTCAAAGGGCTCTGATAGCTGAGCTTCGGGCTGCCAAAAGCCCTCAGAGCCCTCTCAATCTTCAATGAAGCGGAACAGGATGTGTGTGTGAACATGCGTATCTGTCCGTGTGATGGGCTATTGGTGTGTCAAAGGGGCTAAAGTGAGGTTAGGGGGTGCAGCTTTTAATGATAGATACACTCAATAAAACTGACAGGAAATTATGAGGAGATGAGACATTCTCATTTTCTGCCACCCACATGAGCACCACGGCTCAATGTGTCCAAGCATGCAGAGAAAGTGACAGGTCACGTCTTCAACCAACAGGACATTCTGTTGAGGAACAGTAAAGGAGACCGGGGCTAGTCGTCCCAACTTTTACTGAAGATTTCTTAGTATAGGTTTATATTTCAGTCAATTTCTGTATAAACAAAAAATGTTACAAAAAACATTTTCACCATTATTGCCCAGGAAAACAGACATATAGATCAATTAACACATGACAACCTATAGCAAGAAAAGTTGTCACACTGTACAGGGAATTTTTGGCAACTACTAATAGCCTATAATATTTTCTAAGCAAAATTATTAAGCACAAAAATATTAAAATATTGTTTTAGCAAGCAGATATTGTAAAATTGCAACACGTGACAACCTGCCTTTACCTGACATATATGAAAAAAATTTTTTAGTTCAACTCAACGTAATATTATTTATTTACTATTATAGTTTTTATTAATATTTAGAATTAGCTTTTAATTTTAGTTTAATTATTTATTATTTAATTAGTTTAAATAATTATTGTTTGTAGTTTTGTTGTGTGCTTTTTGTCATTTTTTTAAATATTACTATTAAGGTTTAATTTGTTTTTTTTATTTCAGTTTTAGTATTTATTTATTTATTTATTAACTTACTTATTTCAGTTAGTTGCCAGAGCAAGGAAACATTGCTATTTTATTTATTTATTTATTTATTTTTAGTTTAAGTTTTTCATCTAATATTTATATTTTATTTTTGTTTCAGGTTTATTTCGATTAACAAAAATGTTTTTTAAAAGTTTGGATTTACTTAACAATAATAACCTTGTGTATGCCAAGTTTTATTACCTTCAATTGATACTCAACAGCTAGTAAAAAATCTTATGATAGTGAAATTTAATTTAAGATGATTTTACGGTAGATATTTCAAACCAATACACAAAGCCACTGTTTAAATAGAAAACACGCATTTGTGTAATTAGACCTTTGACTCAAAATCTTGAGATATAGTGCTTCTGACAACTTCCTTGCGTGATAACAAGCCCCCCGGTCTCCTCTATATATAGGCCAATATATTTTTTTCCTCTAGAGATGCTTTCAAAGACAGACAATTACTAATCAAACTATATTCTCAGACAGGAAACAATATCACAATGACACTGATGAGGCTGTGCTACAGTTAATTGGGAAGCTAATTACTGGTAAAGACAACATTGTTCGCCCATTAAATGTTTGCAGTGAGCAGGATTTCAAAGCCAAACACGTCATGGCAATAACCCTCTTGTTAGTGTTAACATGCAAACAATAAGTGCAACTGGGGGAAGATTGGTGAAACTAAGTTTTATACCAACAATTAACGCAACCTAATGGGATACTAGTTAGTGATGTACCTTAGCATGTTATGGAGGGCCAGAAGTTTTATTGTAGGCCTACAACAACACAACTGTGTTTACTAGAAAGTTCATAAAAAGGTAAACAGACGTATTAGCATTTGCATGATTTGTTGTTGATGGAAATTTACGAGTGGGAAGAGTAATTAGCAAACTCCTCAGGAGGTGGAAATATGTTTAGTGTTACATATAATGGAGGAATCAAGGCTTCAGAATTTTATCTATACATATTCCAATACTTTTACCATTAATTTCAGCTTTTTTGAGAAGCAAATACGTAACAATTTTCTAGATGAAATTTCTATTTTTCTGAGTCTGCTTTTCGTGTTTTTTTTTCGCTCTTCAAGATTTATTTCCTTCTCATTACACTGCCAAATGTGTCAAGAGTCATTCTGCATCAGTTCTCATCATTTCTGCCCTTTATTTCCTTCTGAAAAGCTGTGAAAAACACCCGGGAGTCTTTGACCTGTGGCTAAGTGAAGTGCAGCAGGTTTCAGTGTATGCATGAGGCTTGTACAGAAGGACCTGTGAGACGTCTCCCGCTGGTTTCTGCTCGCCTTGGTGGACTCACTGTGGAGCTCAGTTTGTTTGTCTAGTGCATTAATAGTTCCAGGGCCAGCTTTGGGAATCATCTCTATCAGAAGTTGTAATGCATTTTTAATGGGGCACCACTGTATTCTGTGGGCCCTGTCTGCTGGCCAGTAAAGCTGAATATAGACTAGCAAACAAACTCTATGAAATCAGAGAAAGAGAAATATGTGGTGAGGGTTATCCGTAAAATGAACCACAAGCTCCTCAAATGCACACATACATGAGACATCTATTTGTTAATTTTGGAGGGCTCTTAACCCTATACATAATTTTGAAATGGAATAAATGGAACCGTTTATTGAACAGTTTTGCATGTGTGTTTTTTGTCATATTTGATACATCAAGCTTTTATGGCTCAGGAAAGTATCAAGGTCATACTCAAGAAGGAAAAGGCTCGGAGGCCTGAACTAAGCAAACAATTTGGTGATATTTATATGGCCAAAAATAAGATGAAATTCTGCTTGTAAGATGAGCTTGTAATCAATGGGATTTATAGCAGACTACTTACATAAAATGCATTTAAACGTCAGTTGTCACTCTATATCTCCCAATAATATGTCTTACTACAATTTAAAGGAATAGTTCACCCTAAAATTAAAAATTGTCATCATTTACTCACCCTCATGTCGTTCCAAACCTGTATGAGTTTCTAATGTTAAACATAAACAAAAGATATTTTGAAGAATATGTTCCCCATTGACCTCCATAGTATTTCTTTCCCTACTATGGAAGTTAATGGGGACCAACAACTGTTTGGTTCTTCAAAATTCTTCAAAATATCTTCTTTTGTGTTTAACAAAGAAACTTATACAGGTTTAGAACAGCATGAGGGTGAGCAAATGATGACAAAATTTTCATTTTTGGGTGAACTATTCCTTTAAATTGTTAATTTTATAGTAAAAATTCTGTAGTTTTTAATTTAGGAGGCAAAACTTTCAATACATTGATGACTAAGAGATTACAAATACACATTCCTCAAAAGTCTAATGTATCATATTTGATATTCACGTTTTAATGATGAATGGATAATCATGTAAACCTAATTTTCTTCAGTCTAGTAAGTGTAAATTCTTGAAAAATGTAAATAAATAAATAAATAAATATTTGTAATTTTTACGTTTACATTATAAAAATGAGTAAAGATTTCACAGCAAAAAGACACATGAACCGCAACTTTAACATTTTTAGAACTGTTCTAAAATGCTTTTTACTTGCTAAAGAAGTATAAGCTATCATTCAAATGATTGAAGGCATAGTTAATTGTGTACAATAGGTTTTTAAGCAAATTTTTGATCATGTTGATCATTTAGAGGCCTTAGAAATTTGTGCACCAAATGATACAATAGGCTTTATAAGCCCTCCAAAAACTGGCCAACGGAAAAACATATACAATAATATAATGAATTATCTGTGATTTAAATGTTGCTTGCAAAATTTTTGTTTTGTCAGAATGCACAGCTACTTTTAAATGGAGGAAGACACACTTCAGAACCAGGGGTAAACTGGACCATGCTAACCAGACAAACCTTGATCCATTTACTTCGACCTGGTGGAAACAGAGATTTTGACCATGACATGAAGGCTGAAGGTGAAGTTCATCTTCGAGAGCATCGCAACATAGCCCACTGGTAACTACTTTTTCTTAAATTGACAAATATTTGCTATTATTGCTAACTCCTGGCAACATGTATTAGAGAGCAGGCATCTTGGTGTTTACTGAGGACACACTCATTAAAAACTTTACGAGTTACAAGTTTCTGCCCTTACTTTTGTCCTTCTCGGGCTCTTTCTTTTCTTCCAGCCTCTCAATGTGAAGCTTTATTTGCATGTTCACACATTTTAGACATTAAAAAAAAATTACGGAGTCACTTCCATTATTGCCTGGATGATCGTGTAATACAGAGGCACTCAGCACGGACGTACAGTGTTTACTTCATAAGCACACAAATGCTACCTCAAAGATTCTCTCGCTCTCCGTTCACTAACTTTGTCTTAGAAAAACTTGCCATGTCTGAACAAGAGACTTGTCAAGCACGCACATTAAAATTAATGCAATTAGAAAGCAGAGCATTCGCACAGTCCAACCATCACTGGAGTAGTGGCAAAAAAGCATCATTTCATGCTGAATTTAACTGATTTTATATGTGAAAAACAAACCCACATCAGCGAACACACAGTTTGCAAACACACTCAAACATGATACACCCTTCAAATGCACCAAAGATAATTATTAAAGGTCAGATTATGCATAAAAACATGCATAAAAACTTGCATTCGCACACTCAAATGAAGCACGTCATTTCGGTTTCTAGACGTTTCACCAGTCATTAGTCACTGTTCTGACCCTGTGATTTTATAAGGTCAGTGGCATAGGATGGGTTTTGTGTATGTGTGTGCGAGCACGTTGGTCTCTATACTGGCCCATGTATGTGTTGGATGAATCCAGTCATGTTGGCCTCATTGGATTTCTCAGAGCTGGTCAATAGAATCACTCTCTTTCTCTCCTCAATGTGCCTCTCTATTTCATCCCAGCAGACACTAGATATGTTTAGCTGCGCCATTTATGACACACACTTTATTCGCTACTTTTGGCACCCATTTATCGAGCCTCATTAAGCTTTCCTATGATAAATTGTGTTAAATTAACAAGCTGGCTATACACTTCACTAGCTTGCCCTTCTAACTCTGCTTTTGTCATTGTGCACATCTCACACATACACATCCAACATCTTTACCAACAGAAACTCTTATAGGAAACAATAATGCATTTCTGCCATGCAACTTTTTTATTCCATCACAAACCGTAAGAGGTTTGTTTTTACCCACCTGCTAAAATCATCAGACAACGGTAGGGGTGTCCCCGACTAAGGATTTTGATAGTCGAATCGGAATTTTCGAATCTTGCCGATAGTCGACTGATAGTCGAATCGTATGTTTGGGGGCGGGGCAAAATTTACCAAGAGTCAAGTCAGACATTTGACAGTAATAATTACTGATGTTAACACACAGAGAAAATGTGTAACGGACGCCTCGCAGTACAAAAAATAATGTTTTATGTTTTGATTATAATAGTTAACATTTAACGTCAGTGAAACCCTAAGAATTCACAAAAAAATAAATTGCACTAGTGCTTTCATTATAACGTTATGTATTTGACAGTAGTTATTAATGTTCTGCATTTGAGTTGTGTGTGCTGAAGATGACCAGTAGAGTGAAGCATGCCCTGATAGCACACGTACATCTTAAAGACGTCTATTTGACGTCTGCATTTACATCTGCAAGACGTATTTTTTAGAGTGTTTGCTCATCTGCAATACATCTATAGGACGTTTCCTTTTAGATGTCAAATAGATGTCTATTAGATGTCTTTAAGATGTTTATGATTTAGAATGTATGTAAAACTGACATCTGAAAGACGTCTGACAGACGTTTGTAGACAGAAGATGCTTTCCAGATCAAGAGATCTTTAACAGACATCTTGCAGACGTATGTGTGCTATCTGGGTGTGAGAGCAGGTTTTTAATCAATGGGATTTAACTCATCATTTATCTCATATAGAATATGCTTCGTTATTTACACAACATAACGTTAATATTATGACTTATAGGCTATCTGCACAAAATGCCCCGAATGCACATGAATGTGCATGGCTCTGAATCCTTTTGTAGACACGTTCCTCACGCAACAACATGCAGAAACACAGCAACTAAATTCTAAAATTCACAACGTTTTATTATAATAGTGTTCTCATTATAATGTTATGTATATGACTGTCCCAGCCAGTCATAGTTATTAATATTCTGCATTGTTGTTTGTCCTGCTCGCGCTGCGCGCTGAAGAGATCAAATGCAACAACCAAATGCATCTTATACGAGATAAATAATATATACACGATATATATAAACTGGCCGAAATGTTTTGAAATCACTTGTGCCCTACCTGATCGAAAAAAATCCAGTCTTTCACTCTGCCTGTGTCAATTTGAGTCTTGTTAAAGATTTAAATCCCTGCCGCCAAGGTGCTCCTCTGTCGGTCAACGATTATGGAAAGTGAAACTTAAATCTATAGGGGTGGTTGGATTTATTCACGCACGTTAATATTTATTAAAAGCTTCTTTCTTTTCAGATTCTTATTTACAACATTACCTTAATAGGCTGTGTTAACTTATTGGGAGAAAACTGGTAGTTCTATGTGAAATCAGACATTGAGCACCCCCATATAGCCAAAACGGCATGATCATAACACCTCTGCGAATATTCGACTGTGTGATTGGTAGTCGAATCAGGCTCCTCCTATCGAAGCATCGAATCTTCGACTATTCGGGGTCACCCCTAGACAACAGATCATTTATCATTCGTTCTCTCGTGCGCGCTTTCTATCTCGGGCATGGCATGCTTCCAGCACTTATCAATAGCCCTCATTAAATCATGGTGGTATCGGTCTGCCATGCCACATTATGGGTGAGAGACAGATAGCTGGACTGAAGTCCCACTCTTCCCGCCCCCGGAGGACAGCGTTATGCTTCCCTGAGACCAAAGAGACCAAAGTGTCAACTTTATTTACATTATGATAGTGTTGAGTGCATTAAAGCGGTGATTTTTTTATTTTATTTTTTTTTTGCAAACGTCATATAGTCAGAACACATAACAGAAGAGTACAAAAATATAAATTTTTCATTGTGCTGCTTCTTTTGAACTGATCGCAGCTAGTACTGTTTAGTTCCACTCAAACAAAAGCTGAGCTCTAAGAAATCAGCATGAATGTATGATCTTAGAAATACAGTAGGGTGCAGAAGTCTGAGACCTCACTGAAAAACTGAAAACTGATTTTAAACCTAGAAAAGGTTTGGGAATTTTAATGTGTAAAAAAAAAATAAACGTTATGATAAAAAATATTTCAGATTATGAAATTTCTGCTATTACTATTTGTGATACTGATTATGTGACTTGTTTATGACTGATTATGTGATATGTTTGTAAAGATGGTCAGATGTTCATTCTTCTCATAGAAATAGCACAAATATGCTCATAGGGTTGTCTTAAATTATCCTGGAGAACATGTGAACTCGTGAAATTTATGCAGCTTGAGAACTCCTATCATTAATGAATATACAAATTAATAAGATATTTTTTTCTACTTTCTATTCTAACAATATAATCTGTAATTATATAGTAGCTTTTTCACTAGTGGTCTCAGATGTTTGGTCCCCACTGTAGTTCTTTAAATTCAGAAAAGATAATTTGTCTCATCAATAATATACGGTTCTGTATGAGGTTCTAAAATAAACTATATAAGGTTCTTGAGCTGGCTTTATGATTTGAGGTTACAATAATGTCTTGATGTTACATTACAGGTTCTTCAGATTGGTGTTTTGGTTTCTGGGTTCTTCCAAACATAAGTATATATATAGTTTTCTGGTCACACTTTATTTTAAGGTCCAATTCTCGCTATTAACAAACCATTAACTATGACTTTTGCCTCAAACTCATAATGTGCTGCTTATTAATAGTTAGTAAGGTAGTTGTTAAGTTTAGGTATTGGGTAGGATTAGGTATGTAGAATATGGTCATGCAGAATATGTGCTTTATAAGTACTAATAAACAGCCAATATATTAATAATAGGCATGCTAATAAGCAACTAGTTAATAGTGAAAATTGGTCCCTATACTAAAGTGTAACCAGTTTTCTAAAGAATAAATGTTCCACTTGGGGGTTTTCACAGCAATGCCATAGAAGAACTATTCTGAGTCCCCCAAAGAACATTTCAGTAAATAGTTCCAGCAAAAGAACCTTTTTTTTTTTTTTTTTTTTCTTCTCAGTGTGAAGAACTTTCCAATAATCTGAAGAACCTCCTATGGTACATGCCAACAAGAAACAGGTGTTATGGTTCTTCATGGAACCATATGAAAGTAAAGAACCTGTATTTTTAAGAATGAAGATGACAAAAAGTTCTTTGTGAAACTCAAAATAGTCCTTCTATGGTTGTACAGAGCTCGTCTGCAATTACAGACAAACAAATAGAGATTTTGGTCTAAGTCTCCTACTTAGCAGATTTTTCTGCTGAGAAAAAGCCCCTCACATGTGTTTCCTCTACAATTTCTGAAAAGATCTCAAACAATGCTTAGTTGCAAAAGTCTAAAATAAAAACTCTGATCAAAAGGTTTGATCTTTACAGCTCCGTACATCTACTGCATGTCAAAAATTGACTTGTTTTTAAGTCTCTTGAGTGTATATATAAGAAGCAATATCTAATGCAAAGTTGATACTTAAATGAGACATCTCTGAGAACCTAATTAACGAGCGACCTCTGAGCAATGAAGTCATCCTCACACCCACTCACCTGGAGTTTGTCATGTCCGTCTGTCCTCCTTGACTTTTTTCCAGGCCCAATTTGGTGAAGATCCCAACCAGAACCATGATGGCCACCACTCCACATATTATGTACACGATCATGTGAGTGCGGTCTCGATCCGGTTCCTCCTGGACATCGGTCACCGGAGCCGCCGGCTTGCCTGTGTTGGCCCACACCGGCGTGTCGTAATTGGAACAAGACGTCTGGTCCAGGCTGTGAACCTTGAACTGGCAGCAAAATCGATAGTAGCAGGAGCCACAGCAAAACAGGTAGATTCCTGCATTACAGTTAAACGGAGGATCCCATTGACCCATTACATCGTAATAACCCCAACAGCGACTCCCGACCGATGGGATTTCGTCTGCGTCTGACCCCGGGGTCGCAAGTGTGACCTCTGGAGCACCTGACGGAGCAGCCGTCCGATTGGTGGCTTGAACACCTGTGCTGGCAGTGTTGGATTTTTGACAGTAAGAAACGTAGCTCAACAGTAAAATGGCAGTCAACACGTTCAAAACCAGGTGTGAGGCAGCCATGATCCTCTCTGAGTAATCCCACAATGCGTATCCCAGACTGCAACAGCACCACTGGGGACAATTAAACCAGTGGAGTTTAGTTAATGTGAACCAAGAAAGCAAGTTTACTGAGCAAAGAGTTCTGTCTCCAAGTTTAGCGCAGGTTTAATGCTGACTTGTTGCTCCTAAAAGAACGGCAAGCTGATACAGGGAAAGCAGCCCTCATCAGGGAACGAGACGGAGAGCTTTCCACGCCACTTCAGCACACAACGTGCTCGCCGTTGTCATCACTACAGGGAGAAAGTGAGAGCGAGCAAGATTCCTCCCCTTTGGAGAGACTCCAGATTCGAGGATCCAACCCTGAGACAAACTGTTTCGTGGCCTGAGAAAAAAAAAAACAACACTTCGTAGAATTCCAATTCAGAAGCCTGAAGAAATGACACTGTTGGAATCAAGCCTTATCCGTGATATTTGTCCCACTGAACATTGTGTGATGCCAGCGAAGAAGAGATGCCTCACGCTACAGTTCGGAGGTATTCCACAAGTCATTCTCAGTGTTTTACACTGTTCTGTTTTCTCAAAGGAATATCTGTTGTTCTTTAGTCCTCCTGAAGCTTTTGTTTTCACAATCAAGGTGTCTTCCTTCTGCTCAGCTCTGTCCCCTGTGACAAAACACCAAACATATTGTCATACATTCCATTTTCAGTCAAAAAAAGGTTATGATTAAAGATTTCTGCTAAGATGTTCACGTGACAGTTATTGATAAGTAATAATAGTGTAATATACTATACATATAAATGTATAAGTCTGAATATATAAATGTAAACTATAACTATATTTAGTTTTTATATAATTTTTGGGTCAAAATATGTTCCATGCATTTTCACCCAAATATTTTTGCTGAGAGTTCTGAATACATAAATGTTAATTGGAATATATAGATACAAATCTGAATATATTCATTTAAATTTAAATATTACACATAAATATAAATTATATATAATGATCAACTGAAATCATAATACAGTAAAATAAAATATATAAAATATAACTGGAATTTATTAATAATTTCGTTATTTTTACATTATATACGTAACATGGGCAGTTTAAAAATAAAATGTTTTGTCATAAATACAGTGTGTTGGACCCTTCAGAGATGCATGTGCTAATCTTAACAAGATCTAGACCAGAATGAGCAGCATTGCAGATTGTTTTTTTTTTGTTTGTTTTTTTTCACTCGATTGCTCTTAGTTGGAAGCCAAAACACAACTCTTCTTTTGGAATAGATAAAACTAACAGGTCTGATCTGATCTGCTGAATTCTATTCTGTGTGTGAACATGCAGCTGTATCTCACATTGAGCACTTTTGATCAGATATTCTCTCTCGTTCACACATGCTCTCTGCTTCTCTCTCGCTCACAAACATACTCGCAGTCCCCACAGGAAAGAGAAATCACAAATGAGATCTCTCTAACATCTTCATTCCTTTTTCTAGACCACAGTCTCCATTGGGTGCTTCTCCTGAGGAGAGTTTCAACAGAGATCTCAATATTGCCCTCTGTTTTGACCAAAGTCTGCAATTTTAGTATGAACTCAAACTCATTCTAATCAAAATCAAAATGATATGAGCAATGCTGTCCACAATATTAGTTTAGTTTTCTACTTGTTTCTCCAAAGACATTTCAGGAGAAACATCTGAAACAAAGTTGCTACTCAAAGAAACATAACTGAGAAGTCTTCTGAGCAATAAAAGCGCAACCTTTGATCAACATCACCACATTTTCCTCTGTGTCTGGCTTCTTTGGGGCCTCTTCTTCTCAGTTATAGAATTTTGCTGCAGTTTCAACTCTTTCCTTTGCTGTTCCTCTAAATCTACCACACACACAAAGAAAGAAAGAGGGTCTCAGCATTACAGCCCCTCAGTTTTTTCACACACAAAAACGCAAAATGCGCGCACACACACACACACACACACGAAAAGACACAACAGCACACCTAATCCCCAAAGCACCTATATAAGCTCCCTCTCTGTGTCTGTCTTTCTCCATGTGGATGCGTGGTGCAGATGCACACGTCTCAGAATGCAACAGATCAGCTTCCTACAACGGAGGAAATGCTTCTGAAGCGTAGAATCTGAATCCATCGGCTTACCCATACGCTGTTTATGAAAACAGGCATACTGTATATTGATATATGTATAGGATTGTTATAGATATATCTCTATATGTATGTGTTTTCACTGGAGGCTCTGAAGAAGTTCTCCTCAGAAAAAGCAAAAGAAAAAGTGACAGTGGATGACAGATGAGTGAGGAAGACCAACAGATGGCAGGTAATGTTTATTCTCCTCAGTTTTTCGTCCCAGTGCATTCCCGTTTCTCCGTTCCGAGCCAGATTCCGTGTTCCAGGGATGGTGTGTTCCCGTGTGGAGTCAGGAACGAATGATAGTGGCTCGCGCTCTCTCTCTCTCTCTCCCTCCCTCTCTCTCCCCCTCACTCTCTCACTCAGTTTGTCTCGTAAGCGAATGAGCGTATCTCGTTTGCTGACTCGCCCCCCTTCCTCCCTTTTTCTCTCTGTTTTTGACACCTTCTCCCTCCTTTGTCCCATGTTTTGTTCTCACTGTTCAAAAATATTCCTGTCATTTCCCTCTGTTTCTGCCTCCTCTTTGCCATGTTTACCTGCTCTCACTATCTCCACAACCTGCTATCATTTTTTTATGTGTCAACTATCTATTGCGCTTTTCTCTTTCTGTCTATGAAAACAAAATCGTATGGTTCAACAGATGACTGCAGCAGTGTTTACTGAGACAGCAGGTCACATATCTCTGTGTGTGAGTGAGTGTGTGTGTGGCACATATACAGCGCTCTTTAGGGGTTTGGCTGAGATGATGGGCAGGAAGCAGCAGGGGCTTAACAGAATAGAGGGATCATGGAGAGGAAGGAAGGAACGAAGGAAGAGTGGATCCAGAAATATGGACTGAGGAGAGAGTGAATTTTAAGGTTTAAAGGAACAATGGATCTTATCTTGGAAAAGCAAAAATATTTGGGTGAATCTAAGGCAAATCCAGAATATTTTTAGAATACTGTAGAAAATTTTATACCCCAAAGAATCCAAAAAAATAAAAAATCTAATTGCAGACATTTTCACTTACAGCAGTTTTTACTTAAAGCAAAGGTATGTGTATCTGAACTCATGACTGTAGTTAGTTTGTGAAAAAAATCCATAATTTATTATGTTTTTTTTATTTATTAATATAAGAAAAATAAGTTGAGCACCATAATAGATAACATACAAAATGTTTTTTGCATTGTGACAATTTTCATGAAAACTAAATACATTCTTCCCAATATTCATTATAATGCAAAATACAATACTAATACATCCATACTGTCACACTTCTCAGGGGAGCAAGGAGCGAGGAGTACTTCAAAAACAGTCTTTAATAATCCAAACACGTAATAGACACAGGAACACCTGGAAAGACGTACAAATGATATTTAAGGACCAACAAACATGAACTGAATGGACTGGGGCTTTTAAGGACAGGACAATCAGGGGAGGAAGACGAGACACACCTGGAAACAAATTAACAATTAACACGAGGGAGAAACACACACAGACAGGTCCATAGTCCTGACATAACGCCCCCTCCCGGAAGGTGCGTCCTCACACCGTAGTAACATCCAAAGGGGAGGGGCGTGTGGGAACTAAAGAGGAGGCTCAGGCGGAGGACGAACCCCCGGGAGGGGGCTGGCTGACAGAGACCAGGGAGGCGACGAAGGAGGGAGGAGCCAGGACAGAGACAGGAGGGATCCGGAGCAGGAGGAGTCCAGCAGGACCCAGACCACAGCCATGATGTCGACCCACGGTGGAGCCGACGGAGGGAGGAGCCATGGAGGAGGAATGGCCGCCGACTCCAGGGGGCCGACCAACGGTGGCGGAGCAGGTGGTGGAGGAGCCCGAGGTGGAGACGGAGAGCCAACGAGCCAGGGGAATGCCGAGGATCCGGAGGGCCAGGGTGGAGCCGAGGGCTCTGGAAACCGAGACGGAGATGGAGCTCCGGAAATCCGCGGCGGAGCCGGAGCGACTGAGGACCAAGGTGGAGCTGGCGAGAGGAAGGAGCCCAACGGAACCGGTGGGATGGTGCGACAAGGTGCAGCCGTAGGAGCGGATTCCTGAGGCGATGGCGGGTCGACGCCCGACCAAGGCGGAGCCGGAGGGACGAGGGAGCCCGGTGGAGCTGGTGGATCGATGGATGACAGTGGAGGCGAGGGAGCTAGGAGCCGAGGTGGAGCCGCTGGGTCCACGGGCCGAGGCGGAGTCCGGGCAGAGGAGGCTGGAGGTGGAGGTGCGGGATACTGCCATCCTCCGCATTGATGGTGGGCTGAGGGCGAGTGGAGGGGCTGCCAGACGACAGCGGTGGAGGAGGCAGGAGCGGGTGGCGTTAGCTAACATCAGGAACAGTCGTGTATGGTCCTCGAGAGATCGGTCCTCCTGCTCCAGCAGGAGGAGGAGGAATTCGGGCCGGACGAGGGGATCCATCAGGGTAACACAACGGAAACAAAAACACTGAGAAAAAACGGTAAACAAAACGGAGAGTAAAACACGGATGTTACTGTTTCGGTCGGTCCTTCTGTCACACTTCTCGGGGGAGCAAGGAGCGAGGAGACGAGGAGTACTTCAAAAACAGTCTTTAATAATCCAAACACGTAATAGACACAGGAACACCTGGAAAGGCGTACAAATGACGTTTAAGGACCGACAAACATGAACTGAATGGACTGGGGCTTTTAAGGACAGGACAATCAGGGGAGGAAGACGAGACACACCTGGAAACAAATTAACAATTAACACGAGGGAAAAACACACACAGACAGATCCATAGTCCTGACACATACTTATATATACAAAATACAATACATACTTATTTTTAAATGTCTTTGCCTTTTTTCTACGCAGAATAATGCACAGATAACAGACCCATTTGTCACAAATTCCTCAATTAAAATTCCGCAATATTTTCACAGTAATTTCAGTAAAATAAAATACCCAGCATTAAAATATAATTTGAATAGAATAATACATAAAAACACAACTACATAATTTCAAAATAAATAAATAAATAATATAAAAATATAAATAAATAAAGAGAGTGGTGTCTATAAAGTTAGCAAACACATTTTTAAATTAAACTCATCTTATTATGATTACAGGAGCAAATTATTGATAAAGACTTATTTTAATTTTACGTGATTCATTGCACAATGTCATAACCTCAAAACACTTGATTTGTAAACTAAAACGTTTTGACATTTGCATCACTTAACCAGCTCTATATGTATGGCTTTTCTGATGTAGTAAACTTGCTCAGTAGCTCACCTGGTACAATGCTGCACTTGCATGAAAAAAAAACATCGCAACATCGTTTTGCGGAAATGCACATGCACGTTTTTCATTACACTAGGCTGTTTAATCAACCCAGGCTCATGAAAATATGTGCCTCTATATACATTTATGCAATACTGTAATTATATACCTTACTGCACATTTCGTGGCAGTTTCAAAGTGAAATGTCCAGACATTCAATACGTGACCGTGGCATGTTTTTATTACGTTGGTACAGAAACGTATTGCTGCGTTTTTATTACGCTGCTTGAGGTACGTATTGTGGCTGTTCAGAATTCAAATATCCGTTGAGGGTCACTAAAAGTTAATGCTCTATCTTGTTGGAAATATCCCCTACTCCAAACCCAACCTTAAACCTACCTGATAGTGTCAACAAATGCAAAGGTGATATAAAACACATTTGTTGATGCAGCCGTGCTATTTTAACTTCCTTTTGTGGATTTGAGCTGTTTTGTCGAACCGTAGTTTCACAGGGTTTGTACTGGAGCTCTTCATCGCTCAAGTGCAACGCTGTATTGCATGAGCTACCGAGCAAACTCATGCATATGAAGCTGTATATGTGACGACAGTGTTCAAAAGTATCAGTTTTCAGATCGCGCAGGATGTTAAAATTGTTTTGAAGGAATATTCATAATATTACATAATATTCTACAAGTAATTGTGTGAAATTTAGGCTTTATTAATCAAAACTCTGTACCTATAAATCATACTTTGTGTGAAAAGGAATAAAAGTTGTCAGACTTGTACTGCCTCTAGTGTTCATTTCAACTGGAAACTGCAGTGATTCGTACATATAGGCACGTTTTTTTAGTTTTGCAGAAATTTATATAGAGGCACATATTTCCAATGAGCCTATGTTGTATTTAATAAACCCAGAAAATTGCAATATAGAAAATGATGATATTGCGCCTCTTGTGGATGTGTCACCTGAAAAGTGCAGTGAAATGTACAGAGAGTAACATATTTCTGGTTTTGCAAAAATGTTGGTAAAGTCACGTATTTCCAATGAGCCTGAGCTGCTACTGACAGTTGGGAAGGCGGAGTTTAAATGTGCTTAACTGTCATGAAAATATTGTCACAATGCAACTAATTGTAAAGGTCATAACACTTTCCCAGCAGCTTTTATGAGATTCACCCACTGAGAGTTGGATAAAAAGCAGCAGAGAAAGGAAATAAACGAGGTCACGTAAAGAACAACAAGAACAGAGGCAGAAAGAGAGAATCATTTGCATATATGATAATGTTTTCATTGAGTGTTTTGGTTGCCTGTGGCTCTGTGAGCTCTGATTGCTGTTAAATATTTCTGACTCATTTAAACGGGCTGATCTACAGCACTGATGTTTCAGAAAACAGGCCGCAGCCAACGGCAGAAAGGGATTTTGAAGATGGGGGAAACTTAGTCTTTCTCTGGCCATAGGCAATCATCTCACGCAGTCCACTGTCTACTGCTTTTGATCACTTACATATCCATATTTACATTGTCACTTTTACAGTGCATTCAAGGTGTTCTCTCCAAACTGAACCCATGACCTTGGTCATTTAATTTGATTCCCATGCGTTTTTCTATTTCCTTCTCTTCCCATAGCATCTCTCTACTCAAAATCAGTCTCTGGGTCTTCTCTCTGGTTCTGTGTTTTTGAATTATTGCTCTGGCGCAGCAGCGGCTCTCTGCACCACAGGGAAGGAACGGATGAGTCCAGAGGTCTTGTGGGAGAAATAAGGGGCAATGAGTGTTCAGGCCGGGGGAAATTTATCTTTAATCATTTCAGATACTCTCTCTCTCTGGCCTGATCATGCCATTTCTCTTCTAAATGGAGGCAAGTGGCCTTGGATAATCCCATGTACTCATTTGCTTTGTGTTTATCTTTCTGTTCGGTTCATCTCAGCCAGGATCTGAATTCTGTAGGTCCATGCAAGAGGTTTTACTGGCATTTTGCATAAAAGGCTTAGTAACAGAGAAGCTATGTAATGTTTTTATTCGAAATTAACACAATTTAAACAAGCGAGTACATCATAAAAACATCATCCAAACTGTTTTGCCTTACCCTAAATCTCTATGGTAAGCCTATAATAATTATTTATATTTTAGAGCTGTTGGGACAGATTTCTTCAGAAACTGCATACTTTCATCATTAATAGATGCGTGTTTACATCATATCCATAAATAAAGGAAAGAAGGTTAGGCTACTATATGCCGTGGAAGTAGCTTGAAAACTGAACCTCGAACCAAGAAGAAAAAAGGGAAAGTGACTGTACCTGTAATAAAACATGAATCAACATAGTTTGTATAGCATCTCATTTGCATTGACTAGGTTCACAAAACAATGTTTATGTTAGTACCAACAATAATGCTAGCCTATGAACTAGTTACTACTTTGGTATGTTTGCCTATAAATATCCTTGCCAAGTTATAATTTCCACCTGATGAGATGTCTAATAGTAAGCGTTACCAAACGTTTGTAACTTTACAATATTAAAACAACTGATTTGAAGTAGAAACATCAGGGGCATAATAAACTACCTACCTGCTCATATGAGATCCAACTTTCTTTGGTTATGATGTTGTTATGGTTAGGTTTTGATGTTGTTAGTGATATTCGCACAGATAAGGCGATCATCTGTAAACATGGACAAAGTTGTTCATTTCTAGCCATTAGATTCATGCTCATAGAACAGCGGAGCTGAAGCACGACTCACGTAAATATCAAAACAATGTTCCTCAAGTATCTTGTAGATTTATGCTTCAGCCACTAGAGGGCTGAGTGTAAACATTTTTCTTTCAGAAAACATAAAATGCCATTAAACATGAAGAAGTCAAACAGAAGTGGGGGATACAAATAACAGATCTTACTAAAAATCACTGTAATGCACAGCTGTTAAGAACTTGCAATGCAGGGCACATACAGTATGTCATATTGAGTACTATGAGTCAGTGTTTTGCCTGACCCTGTTTACTAAAATAACATTCTGCTAAACTTCTCATTTTGTGTTCCACAGAAAAAGTAAGTCATAGGAACAACATGAGGGTGAGTAAATAATGAAAGAATTTTTATTTTTTAATATATAATTCAAATGATGTGCAGTCACAAGTGTGCGTATATCAACTTTAAACTAGTGTTATTTTAGTATTATTTATTTAGTATTATGGTATTTATTAATAATTTATTTATTTTAATCTGGTTAGTCATTTTAGTACGTCAAATTATTTTATCTCAGTTAGTGCCAATGCAACATTTATGATAGATAGATAGATAGATAGATAGATAGATAGATAGATAGATAGATAGATAGATAGATCGATAGACAGATATTCATTAGTTTTAATTGTTATTTTTAATACTCATCCAGTCAGAGTCAACTTTTATATATTAATATACTCTCATATATTTCCTAATCTCATATTGTGATCAAACAACATCTACACTTCATCTTTTCACCTCCACCAAGCCAGTCACCTTTTTCTTCCACTCTATCTTTCCCCTTTTCCCCTCTCTGTCTTGCTCTCTCTCACTCTGTTAGTCAGGAGCTGTCAGTCAGTATAAATTACTTTTGACTCCGGGTCCAGAAGGAAAGAGGGCGGAAAGAGGGGAGGGGGTGTTGGTGTTGTTTTACAAGAATAAAAGAAGAGACAGGTGGAAAATGGTGCAAACAGAGAGAAGCTGATGATTTGGGTGTGATATTTAAACAGAGATGATGCCAGCAAAGTGGATGATATGTCTATAGCTCAGTGGGACAGTTTACAAGCAATTTAAACATACAAAGGGGATGCACAATGCTCAAATTCTGACCAATACCGATACATTAATAATTATTTTTATGTTATGGTTGATATTTTAAATATATATTACTTTGCAGAATAAAAACACTTAAAGGGAATCCCTTTAAAGAGATAGGCTAGTATACATAAATATAATAATTCTGGCATCATTTACTCACCTTCATTGATATATTCATCTATCCCTTTAAGTTAGTACTAGATGGTGGCAAAAAATACTCTAAATCTTAAAAAAAAATGCACATATATATATATATATATATTATATATATATATATATATATATATATATATATATATATATATATATATATATATATTCAATATAACAATATTCATTAATTTTCATATACTTTTTTATTGTTTTGAAGTTTCCTATATGATTAAGTGACCTCATTACAAATATATTTTAATAAGCTAAATGAAGACATATTGTAGACTTCTGTTGTTTTCATATGAGGATAATCATAATGACTAACACTAACCTAAATCTCAAAACACATTTTACATTTTTGGAACGATTCAAAAACCATTGTTCTTTTTTTCAAAAAATTTTTTGAAAACACACACACACACACACACACACGCACACACGCACACACACACACACACAGTCACACACACACACACACACACACACACACAGTGTCCTACCCTCATAAATGTGGTCACTCTATACCACATATTGATTTGTTCCACAGGTCCAGATCTTGTTGCACTTCCATTTATGCTGAGAAAAGGATGATCTAGTTTCAGTCTATGTTTTATGATGTGTATATTATGTATTTGCATCAGCCATGTGTTGGTGCAGGCAGATGAAATTCCAGTTCATTCAGATTAGTTCAACATGAAATCAAAGTTGACCCTATTTACATTCCTAAATGCATATTTTAGTCATATTGTGAATAATTTTTGAACTTTTAGCCTTTGCTCTTCCAGTGAAATAACTCTCTTATTCAGATGACATCATCTTGTCTGACATCATCAGATGACAGAACTCTTGTTTTTAGCCCCTCCCCTCATTCATTCCCGTACAGAAAACCCACTTTTACAATCTAATTTAATTTAATTAATTTAATTTCTGATGGATAAAATCAAGCCTATTTTTTCCTCATTGATTCCTGGAAAAATGTCATTGCAAAAAAAAAATATATATATATATATATATATATATATATATATATATATATATATATATATCTATCAAGGATGCTGTAAATAATATATATATATCAAGGATGCTGTATGTGTCTGTCCACTTGTTGTCCTTGGCAGCTTTGCATCTATATTTCAGACCTTCCCCATCATGTATAATTTCTGCATCCATTTCATGTTTCTTCCCCATCAGGAAAACTCTTTTTGGTTTGTTTGTTTTGATTTGTGTTCATGCATATGTGTTTCTGTGACATACAGGTGCATCTCAATAAATTAGAATGTTGTGGAAAAGTTCATTTATTTCAGTAATTCAACTCAAATTGTGAAACTTGTGTATTAAATAAATTCAGTGCACACAGACTGAAGTAGTTTAAGTCTTTGGTTCTTTTAATTGTGATGATTTTGGCTCACATTTAACAAAAACCCACCAATTCACTATCTCAACAAATTAGAATATGGTGACATGCCAATCAGCTAATCAACTCAAAACACCTGCAAAGGTTTCCTGAGCCTTCAAAATGGTCTCTCAGTTTGGTTCACTAGGCTACACAATCATGGGGAAGACTGCTGATCTGACAGTTGTCCAGAAGACAATCATTGACACCCTTCACAAGGAGGGTAAGCCACAAACATTCATTGCCAAAGAAGCTGGCTGTTCACAGAGTGCTGTATACAAGCATGTTAACAGAAAGTTGAGTGGAAGGAAAAAGTGTGGAAGGAAAAAGACGCACAATGAACCGAGAGAACCGCCTTATGAGCCTTATGAGGATTGTCAAGCAAAATCGATTCAAGAATTTGGGTGAACTTCACAAGGAATGGACTGAGGCTGGGGTCAAGGCATCAAGAGCCACCACACACAGACGTGTCAAAGGAATTTGGCTACAGTTGTTGTATTCCTCTTGTTAAGCCACTCCTGAACCACAGACAACGTCAGAGGCGTCTTACCTGGGCTAAGGAGAAGAAGAACTGGACTGTTGCCCAGTGGTCCAAAGTCCTCTTTTCAGATGAGAGCAAGTTTTGTATTTCATTTGGAAACCAAGGTCCTAGAGTCTGGAGGAAGGGTGGAGAAGCTCATAGCCCAAGTTGCTTGAAGTCCAGTGTTAATTTTCACAGTCTGTGATTATTTGGGGTGCAATGTCATCTGCTGGTGCTGGTCCATTGTGTTTTTTGAAAACCAAACTCACTGCACCCGTTTACCAAGACATTTTGGAGCACTTCATGCTTCCTTCAGCTGACCAGCTTTTTAAAGATGCTGATTTCATTTTCCAGCAGGATTTGGCACCTGCCCACACTGCCAAAAGCACCAAAAGTTGGTTAAATGACCATGGTGTTGGTGTGCTCGACTGGCCAGCAAACTCACCAGACCTGAACCCCATAGAGAACCTATGGGGTATTGTCAAGAGGAAAATGAGAAACAAGAGACCAAAAAATGCAGATGAGCTGAAGGCCACTGTCAAAGAATCCTGGGCTTCCATACCACCTCAGCAGTGCCACAAACTGATCACCTCCATCCCATGCCGAATTGAGGCAGTAATTAGCGCAAAAGGAGCCCTTACCAAGTATTGAGTACATATACAGTAAATGAACATACTTTCCAGAAGGCCAACAATTCACTAAATTTTTTTTCTATTGGTCTTATGAAGTATTCTAATTTGTTGAATTAGTGAATTGGTGGGTTTTTGTTAAATGTGAGCCAAAATCATCACAATTAAAAGAACCAAAGACTTAAACTACTTCAGTCTGTGTGCATTGAATTTATTTAATTACACAAGTTTCACAATTTGAGTTGAATTACTGAAATAAATGAACTTTTCCACGACATTCTAATTTATTGAGATGCACCTGTATAATCCCTCATGTTGAGAGTAAGTGTGTGAGATGGATGGATAGATGGAGAGACTGAGAGAAAGAGGGTGGAAAATGTCTCTGTAATCAAACTCCTCCCTCTCTCTCTCCTCCAAATGAGCTCATCTCTCTCTCTCTCATTTCCATCAGCTCAACTCCCCAGTCACTTTATACCTCTATTTCTCATCACTCTTTCTTTCGAGCCTGATGTACTCTACCTATTTTTCTCTCACTCTCTTTTCTCACCTTCATCATCTGACAATCAGAGATGAATGAACTTTTATGGAAACTTTCTGCTGTGTGGCTCTTTGATCAGCCCGATTATTTATTAAGATCATTACAATATTTATCTGAGCCAGACTTATTTATTATTAAAATAGCAAATTTAGCTTTTTAAAAGCCAGTAAGCCAGCCAGAAATATGTGTAATTCTTCAATTAGACTCTTGTTTTTAACAACTCTGAATCAATGGGATTGTTTTGGCATTGTGTTTTCATGAAAAATGTTGTAGTCTGAATAATTAGGGATTAAAGAGAGACATAAAGCTGTTTCCAACCCAATCTCACATAAAAATATACCTATTTTACGAGGTGGCGATTTTGTATGAATTTGTATGTAGTGAATCGTACAAGTACATATGATTTTTGAAAAAATGTCAAATGTAGGCCCACCCATAAACATACTGGGTCGTGAGCAGATCATACGAAAATTCATGGATAATAATTCACCAAAATGTAAAATAGTTACGAATTGCAATGAGACTTTGTTGGCTGTTTC
Source organism: Spinibarbus caldwelli (assembly GCA_039654775.1). Lineage (NCBI taxonomy): Eukaryota > Metazoa > Chordata > Actinopteri > Cypriniformes > Cyprinidae > Spinibarbus > Spinibarbus caldwelli. Next base: position 11,230,793 of record CM077219.1, on the reverse strand, counting down.
CATATCTGTAAGCCCAAGCATTGCTTTGTATTTAACTTATATTTTACAGAGTAACTGGAATAAAAAATTTTAAACACAACACAAGCTGATAATTTTTGTACGTATTATTTTCCAGCAACTCCACAAGGTAATAAGCAAGGTACCTTATAAAGTCTGAGAGTAGTTTGAGGTTTGAAAACAAAAACAGCCAAAAGCATCTATCCTCACTACATTTTCGGCTCTTTTTTTTTTTCCCCTGTTCTTTCCCTGGCACGCAGGATTGAATTTTTGCCCTTTGAAGGAGAAGGGAGGTCACGGTTGTGTTTGAGGCATTTCACTCTTGAATGTCTCCAAAATCGGAAGCACTGACATGGGGCTGAAGCTCTGTCCTTAAAGTCAACTTTGAATCAAAACTGACCTTTTTTACTCATTTACTTTTATAATTAATAATGTACTTTATTTACCTACCTAATCTACTTTTTTTAATGAGCACACAACTAAGCTCTATTACTCATTACACATGTAAAGAGGGTGTTTACACAGACGTCTTAAAGGCACAGACACAAATAAAAGTTTTGGGGAAGTCTTGGCCTAATGGTTAGAGTGTCGGACTCGTAACCTAAAGGTTGCGGGTTCGAGTCTCGGGCCAGCAGGAATTGTGGGTGGGGGGAGTCTCGGGCCAGCAGGAATTGTGGGTGGGGGGAGTGAGTGTACAGCGCTCTCTCCAGCCTCAATACCACGACTGAGGTGCAAGGCACCGAACCCCCAACTGCTCCCCGGGCGCCGCAGCATAAATGGCTGCCCACTGCTCCGGGTGTGTGTTCACGGTGTGTGTGTGTTCACTGCTGTGTGTTTGCACTTTGGATGGGTTAATTGCAGAGCACAAATTCCGAGTATGGGTCACCATGCTTGGCCACATGTCACGTCACAAAAGTATATTGTTAAATATTACAATTTAAAATACCTGTTTTCTATTTTTATATACAGTGGGTACGGAAAGTATTCAGACCCTCTTAAATTTTTCACTCTTTGTTATATTGCAGCCATTTGCTAAAATCATTTTTGCAGATTTATTAAAAAAGAAAAACTGAAATATCACATGGTCCTAAGTATTCAGACCCTTTGCTCAGTATTTAGTAGAAGCACCCTTTTGATCTAATACAGCCATGAGTCTTTTTGGGAAAGATGCAACAAGTTTTTCACACCTGGATTTGGGGATCCTCTGCCATTCCTCCTTGCGGATCCTCTCCAGTTCTGTCAGGTTGGATGGTAAACGATGGTGGACAGCCATTTTTAGGTCTCTCCAGAGATGCTCATTTGGGTTTAAGTCAGGGCTCTGGCTGGGCCATTCAAGAACAGTCACGGAGTTGTTGTGAAGCCACTCCTTCGTTATTTTAGCTGTGTGCTTAGGGTCGTTGTCTTGTTGGAAGGTAAACCTTTGGCCCAGTCTGAGGTCCTGAGCACTCTGGAGAAGGTTTTCGTCCAGGATATCCCTGTACTTGGCCACATTCATCTTTCCCTCGATTGCAACCAGTCGTCCTGTCCCTGCAGCTGAAAAACACCCCCACAGCATGATGCTGCCACCACCATGCTTCACTGTTGGGACTGTATTGGACAGGTGATGAGCAGTGCCTGGTTTTCTCCACACATACCACTTAGAATTAAGGCCAAAAAGTTCTATCTTGGTCTCATCAGACCAGAGAATCTTATTTCTCACCATCTTGGAGTCCTTCAGGTGTTTTTTAGCAAACTCCATGCGGGCTTTCATGTGTCTTGCACTGAGGAGAGGCTTTCGTCGGGCCACTCTGCCATAAAGCCCCGACTGGTGGAGGGCTGCAGTGATGGTTGACTTTCTACAACTTTCTCCCATCTCCCGACTGCATCTTTGGAGCTCAGCCACAGTGATCTTTGGGTTCTTCTTCACCTCTCTCACCAAGGCTCTTCTCCCCCGATAGCTCAGTTTGGCCAGACGGCCAGCTCTAGGAAGGGTTCTGGTCGTCCCAAACATCTTCCATTTAAGGATTATGGAGGCCACTGTGCTCTTAGGAACCTTAAGTGCAGCAGAAATTTTTTTGTAACCTTGGCCAGATCTGTGCCTTGCCACAATTCTGTCTCTGAGCTCTTCAGGCAGAGTCTTTGACCTCATGATTCTCATTTGCTCTGACATGCACTGTGAGCTGTAAGGTCTTATATAGACAGGTGTGTGGCTTTCCTAATCAAGTCCAATCAGTATAATCAAACACAGCTGGACTCAAATGAAGGTGTAGAACCATCTCAAGGATGATCAGAAGAAATGGACAGCACCTGAGTTAAATATATGAGTGTCACAGCAAAGGGTCTGAATACTTAGAACCATGTGATATTTCAGTTTTTCTTTTTTAATAAATCTGCAAAAATGTCAACAATTCTGTGTTTTTCTGTCAATATGGGGTGCTGTGTGTACATTAACGAGGAAAAAAAAAAGAACTTAAATGATTTTAGCAAATGGCTGCAATATAACAAAGAGTGAAAAATTTAAGGGGGTCTGAATACTTTCCGTACCCACTGTATATACTTGATCTTTCAGAAATCATTCTAATATGCTGATTTGCTGCTCCAGAAGTTTTTTTTTTTTATTATGATCAGTGTTGAAAACAGTTGAGCTGCTTCATATTTTTGTGGAATTCATGATTTTTTTCACGATTTTCGGATGAATAAAATGTTCAGAAGAACATGATTTGAAATAGGAGTCTTCTGTAACATTGTAAATGTCTTCACTGACACTTTTGTTTGATTCAATGCACACTTGCTGAATAAAATATTAATTTCTTTAAAAAATTTACTGACCCATACTTTTGAACAGTAGTATATTTGACCCCTTTAACTCACAGCAAAACTGAAAAATTCACAGGAGGTGATCCTCATTCTTGAGATCCACTCACACTCATGGATGAAATTACAGCTCACATTTCAGACATCACAGAGGTAGAGGAGTTAGAGAGGAAGGGAAAAAGGAGGTCTTAACTCATAGTGAGAGAGATTTCCATGTCAGCAGGAAGTATCAAATCCTTTATGATATTCCTACTTCCTAATAGCTGGAATAGCACCAACCAATGAGACAGTGACCTAGAAACATGAAGACAAGAAGAAAAACATCATACAGCGCTGTAGCGTGGCCATAAAAGACACATTGCTCTTGATTTACAAGAGATAATAATTCTGAACTGCATACACACAAATGCACCGAAAATAAAGCCATTTATTTTATCACATTTACGCATGAAGACAGCACATTTCCCATGTACCATACTAACATTTGTGGATATAACACTTTTTTTATTTTAGTCACAAACTCGTTAAACAAGGCTGAATATCCGGAGTGTTTGTCAGTCTCTGAGAGGGACCTATTTCCTGTCTTTGGTTTCCAAAACAAGGTTTATTCTTGCTGCGGTTGTCACTGGTTCACGAAGAGAGATAGAACCATTCCCATTTCATACAGGCGAGTAAATGGCAGTAAATGTCAGATAGAGGCCATTTACTTCTGAAGCAAAGCATCTTGGGAAAAGAGGCTGGAAATGGCTGTCAGAGGCTGTTTAAATCTGTTTTATTTTGAAATTATGAGCTCTATTTTAGTGCCTAGATTACCTGGAGATCAGGGAGACAGCAGAGGGGAGAGAGCTAGAGAGAGAGCGAGAACATGTGGAGGGCGACTGATTAAGTCATATTTACACGCTTAAAAAAAAGGAATAAATTTGTAGCACCTTCTTTCTGCCATAATTTGGGTGTCAACAGCTGTTGCAGACATAATGACGCGCAGCTGGAATGCAGCTGCGCATTGTAAATGCCCTCCAACGATGCAAATGGTCATTAAACAGGAAGGAAGCTGAATTATATGCATTATTTGACAGAAGAATGAAAAGAGAAACAGTGGTATGGTCAGTGTTGACTAAATTAAACATAAAAATCCAAGGGTTGAAATATGGAAACAAACCATATTTTGGGGGGGGGGTATAGTGTTCTTATAACCTGGATGTCATATGACAAATATTACAGCAATATTTTCCTGTGAAGCTACTCTGAAATAATGCATATTGTGAATAGCACTGTACTAATAAACTTGACATTTTTCATAGATATGTAAATAATTTTATTTTGCATTTGTGTGTGTGTGTGTGTGTGTGTGTGTGTGTGCGTGTGCGTATGTGTGTGTGCGCGTTTTTGTGACAAATGAGGACATAAATTTGTATAATGACACAGGTATGACATAGGTATTACAAGGAGAAGGTGACTTTTCAGGACATTACCCCATGTCCCCACTTTTCAAAACGCTTATAAATCACACAGAATGGAGTGTATTTAAAATCCGAAATAGCACGAAGTTTCCTGTGAGGGCTAAGTTTAGGTCTAGGGTTGGTGTAGGGCAATAGCACATACAGTTTGTACAGTATAAAAACCATTACGCCTATGGGATGTCCCCTTTTCACAAAAACAAACGTGTGTGTGTGTGTGTGGAAGTTCAGTTCCATGCTGAAGTGCTACTAAAAATGTCCAATTTATGTAAATGAGCAGCAAAGAGTAGCAAAGTGATGCATATTTATTTATATTTATTTAATTATATGTTCAGTTACATTTCAACTAACTGTAATGTTAATTAAATTGTACTTTAGAGGCCATTACCATTAACATTGTAGGCCTGTTTAATATAATCTAATATAAACTTTGTGGCATTGTCAGATTGTTTCTCAGCCATTTTAACATTATTGGTAACACTTTACAATAAGTGGTTTTGTTTGTTAACAGCAGTTATCGGATAATAACATTACAATAATCCACAAGAAATCCATCATTAAGGCGTTTTAACTTTGAACCATCGCTTCTGGACAAAACTGAAGTCTATAATCCATGATAACACTTCTTCCGATGAAAAAGTTCATTCCTCGTTGTCCTCTCACATCAAAAATTCATCAATATTTTTGTTTAGAGGTGTTTTGTGTTTTGTTTTCACTTGTAAACAGTGATTGATCTGTATATTTCTCTCCTGATTCAGACAAGACAACTTTTTCACTGGAGGAAGCATTAATATGAATTACTTATATTTATATATTTTATACTTATATTTTAGTCTGACAAAGTTACAAACTTCTTAATGATGGGGTTGTTTCTTATAAACACACGTTTTTTGCTTCACAATGCATTCATTGATTGACTAGAGTCATGTGGATTACTTGTGGATTATTGTGATGTTTTTATCAGCTGTTTGGACTCTCATTCTGACGGCACCCATTCACTGCAGAGGATCCACTGGTGAGCGAGTGATGTAATGCTAAATTTCCCCAAATCTGTTCTGATGAAGAAACGAACTCATCTACATCTTGGATGGCCTGAGGGTGAATAAATGTTAAGGTTTTTTTTTTGTTTTGTTTTTTGGGTGAATTATTCCTTTAAGATTAATAAATGCTGTAGTTTGGTGTTCATTGTTATATAGTTCAGTGTTAATTTATGTAGTAATTTGAAGTATGTCGTATTTTCCTGCACAGTGTTAATTTATGTAATGTTAACTGTGATAGCAATCCATCCAATTTGTGATTTCTGTTGCTTCTCCTACGTGTGTGAGCGTGTATTGAACTCGAATAACATCCAAAAAGTCCAGTAATTTCCTTTTCAGCAAGTTTAATAACAAAAATTAAATGGAAATGTTACACGGTCAAAAAACTGTAGCGCTCCATTCTTGCATGAACAAATTCTAACGGTCCTTGCTGGTAATGACATCAGCATCATTTACAATCTTTATATGAAACATATTAAATTATTTAAATGCAATTATTTAACAGTTACTTAATCCAAGCAATAACTTATTTTGCATCTATATAAATAAACAAATACTTAAATGGCTCTTACACATCCGGCCCCTAATTGGTTGGGCAGATGACAAACCAATTATCATCGATATATTCACATATTAAGAGCCGTTAAAACTTTAACATTTTAAATAAGAAATGGCAACTTAGTTCTTTCACATTTCCTTTGTTTTTCTTTCTTGAAGATTCTTAGTTATTCTGCATACTTAAATTGCCTCCTGAATTAAACACAATTTGTTTACAGGTCTCTCTAATATATTTGTCTTGGTTTGTAGTTTCACTCGGCGTACAGCTCCACTGGAGTCTGGCAAGGTTTCTATTACTCTATCAGCTACCTCAATGTCCAAGCTATCAGCTACCTCAATGTGCACTGCTCTAATTGTTAGGCAAGTGAACAACACTCCATAACTTTTCACAGTACTCCGGCCCCGTTTAACATCAAAGGGTCCGAAGTAATCGACACCCACGTTTGTAAATGGGGGTTTATCAGGTAGCAAGCGGTCTTCTGGCAGGCTTGCCATTTTTTGCTCTCCAACTCTTCTATTGAGTCTGCGACAAACTGAGCACTTGTATATCAGCTTCTGAATAGCTGTGTTGGCTTGTGGGATCCAGAATTTTTGTCTGAGCATAGATAACAGGTAGTTTCCCATATCTTTGATGAATGTCGCTTAGAATGAGAGTGGAAATTCTGGAGTGCTTAGAAAGAATCACGGGATGTTTAGATTCTTCTGGCATGGCCGCCTTGTTGAGCCTACCACCCACTCTTAATATTCCATCCTGAAGCACAGGGTCAAGCTTGTACAGTTGACTTCTTTTCTTAACAGGAACATTCTTTCTCAAAGCCTCAATTTCTTCTGAGAAGTGCTGTTTCTGACTGTACTGAATGAGTTGAATTTCTGCTTGAATTAGGTCTTCCAGGCTCAATGACATTCCTCTCACTGTTGATCTGTATTTTTGTGTTTGATCCTGCAGAAAGACTGCTTGTTTTTCTGGGTCTTTCTCTGTTGTTTCCTTGCTTTGCATAATTGCAACAGTATTTCTTTGAACCTTAGCATCCACGCTGTTGCCCTTTTCAACTGAAACCAGCCTGAGTAGTAATCAGTTAACTTGCTCATAATGTCACTGCTTTCACTGACGTTGAGAACATTGACTTTGATTTCATTTTTGATTTCAGGGTCTTGTTCTGGAACTTGACTCATTTGATCTGGTCTTTGTGGCCATTTTTCTTCTGGTTTCAACAAAAAGTTAGGCCCTTTCATCCATGTTTCTGCTTGTACAAAATCTTTTGCTTTAAGACCTCTAGTAGCTTGATCTGCAGGATTCTGTGATGACTTGACAAACCTCCACTGCAATGGAGTAGTAGCATCTCGTATTTGTGAAACCCTGTTTGCTACAAAGGTTTTGAAGCGAGCACCCTCATTACCAATGTAGTTGAGCACTGTAGTGCTGTCTGTCCAGAAAACAGACTGCCGCAGTGGGATTTGAAGTTCTTGTCTTAGAACTTTATCCACTTTGACTGCTACTGCTGCTGCTGTCAATTCGAGTCTGGGAATTGTGATTTGTTTGAGTGGGCTAACTCTTGACTCCCCCATTAACAAAGAACAATGTTTCTGATTTAGTTCATTTGTAAGTACCAGATAAGTTGCTGTGCCATAAGCGCTCTCGCTGGCATCAGAGAAATGATGCAGCTGTGCCTCTGTTGTGTTTCCAAACTTCTCTGGTTTTACGCACCTTTGGATTTTGAAGTCTGAGAGGTGATTTAAATCTTCTAGCCATCTAACCCACTGATCATCACGCTTGCCATCAATCTCTTCATCCCATCCGTATCCTTGTTTACACATATCCCTTAAGAGGAATTTAACTGGTAGGATGAGCGGCACCAGAAAGCCAAGAGGGTCGTAAATTGAATTGACGACAAAGAGAATACCTCTTCTGCTCAGTGGCTTCTCCTTTACCTGGATGTTGTAAGTGAAGGTGTCATTTTCTGTGCACCACTGCATGCCGAGTACTCTCTTGATGGGCAGAGAATCCTGATCCAAGTCGAGGTCTTTTATTCCACTGGCCCTGTGATCTGCGGGGATAGACAATAATACTTTTCTACTGTTGCTTACCCACTTTGTTAAGCAGAAACCTCCTTCAGAACACAAGTCTCTAAGTTCCTTAACTAAGTCAATAGCTTCTTTTTCCATGCACACTGATCTCAAACAGTCATCTACATAAAATTTGTACAGAACTGTTTCAACAGCCTTTTGAGATGCTACATCTTTTCTGTCCTCTGCTGTCTTTCTCAGTGCGTAAGAGGCACAGCTAGGTGATGATGTGGCCCGAACAAGTGCACCATCATTCTGTACTCCTCTATAGGTGCATTCAAATTGCCACCTGGCCACCAAAGAAAGCGAAGCAGATCTGCATCCTCTTCAGGAACCCTGATAGAACATTGACTCCAGATCCACCATCATGGCTATCGGTTCTTCTCTAAATCTGGTGAGCACACCAATGAGTGTATTTGTGAGGTTCGGACCTTGTAGCAATTGGCTGTTTAGAGACATGCCTTGAAAGGAAGCAGTACAGTCAAAGACCACTCGAATTTTCTTTTTCTTGGGGTGGTACACCCCATGGTGTGGTATGTACCATACTTTGTTGTCATTGAGATCAAGCTGTTCTGTGGGAACTTTAACTGCATATCCTTTCTCTATAATGCTCTTCATGAAGTCACTGTAGTCTTCAAGCAAACTTGAGTTCCTTCGAAGCTTCCTTTTCAGGTTAGCTGCACGCAGTTCAGCAACAGATCGATTGTTTGGCATTTTGACTGATTCGTTTCTCAAAGACAATTTCACACAGTAATGCCCATTCTCAAACTTCGTATTTTCCTGCACTGACCTCAAGAACTGTTTGTCCTCCTGTGACATTTCTTCTTTTTCTTCATAGTGGCGTTCAGGAAAGTCTGAGTTATACTGTTGAATCAACAATTGCTCTATTTCCACCACTGAGAGACGATTAACTGTATGGTGCAGCACTTTAGACCTTTCTGCAGTGTTGCTTTCTTTCTTAATGGTTCCACTCACCACCCAACCCAGTGCAGTCTTCACGACATACGGTCCATCTTGTTGGCTATTTATGATGTACCACGGCTCCATTGTCTTTGGATTGTTGGCTCCAATTAGAAGATCCACATTTGCATTAATGCTAGGTATGCTTACTTCCCTCATGTAGGGCCATTTGCTGATATCTTCTTGTTTAGGAATGTTCTCGTTTTGAACAGGAATGCTGCAGTGTGTAAAGACTTTAGGAAGCTCAAAGTACTCTGTGTCTTCCAGCGCACACACCTCCAGGTCTGTAAGGATAAAACTGCTTACTAGCTTCTGCTCTCCTGGTTTATCTTGACACATAGTGCTCAGTAGAATCTGAGTTGGCTTCCCTTTCAGGTTCAGTTTCTTTCGCAGCTCTTCAGTACAAAAAGTAGCTGTACTTCCTGCGTCCAGGAAAGCATATGTCTCCACATATCTGTCACTTTTACCTGACTTGACTTTTACTGGCACTATTGACAACACACAGTTATCTCCTGCAGACTCTGAGAAGTTGCTTGATTGATGGTTAAGAGAGACCTGGGCACGAGATCTTTTTGTCTGATGATTCAACATCTTTTGCACCTTTGTAGTCCTCCATAATGTGTAGAATGTCTGGGAGCATTCCTTACATTCCATTCTCTTTTTACACATCTTGCTAAGATGGCCTTTAGTTAAGCATCCAAAGCATAAGCCCTTGGACTTCAGGAACTCCACACGTACCTTATGTGGCTGCTCTTTGATTTCACTGCATGACTCGAGAGTATGACCTTTGGAGCAAAACATATATGGTTTCTCAAAGGCGTTGATGATCTTGGACGGACTGACCTGTTTTCTTGACACATCCGGTGGCCTTCTTTCTTCCATGCAAATGTTGGTCGCAAAGCTGCTCTTACTTATTCCTTTCTTAAGATACTTCTCTTTCTGGTTCTCCTTCACTGCTACAACATTGCGGTTGTCCAGTATGTCTCCAAAGAGTGGGTCCATGGCCACTTTTGCTTGACGATCAATAAAGTCAACTAAGTGAGTAAATCTGGCTCTTACTCCTTGTCGTTCTTTGATGTCAAAAGCTTCTGATCGCCACCTTTCTTTCATTTTGTATGGCATCTTTGAGATTACAGCTCTCATATTGGTAGGATTGTCCATTTCCTCCATAGACTCTCCATCTTCCAATGTATTACGACAACCAATCAGGAACAGAGATGCACTCAAGGCTTTACCATCATCAGACTTGATCTGAGGCCACTTTAAAGCTTTATCGATATAAGCCCTTGCTACACTCTAAAAAACGCTGGGTTGTTTTTTTAACCCAATTGCTGGGTTATGCCTGTTGGGTCATTATGTTGGGTTGTTTTTCCAGTGTTGGGTAGTTTTTGTGTAACCCAGCTGTTGGGTTAGTGGCTGGGTCAATATCACTGACCATTGAAACTATGCACCCCTCCCCCTCCCTCCAACGAAATAACCCAGCGAGTGCACTTTAACCCAGCTGTTGGGTTACAGTCAAAGCGCGGGCTTTTCATTCTCCTCAAGAGAGAGCGAGTCCTCAGCGCCGCCGATTTAGTGGACTTCTTCAGTGAAATTAAGGTTTGTATACATTTTATTCCATCTATAAAGTCTTAATTGTGTTGTAAATGATTTTATTTCACGCAACGCAACATACATAGGAGATGTCAGTCAGCTAACGTTAAATGCGTCAGCAACGGTCGTTTCGCGTGATGGAAATGTCTTGCCTTACATAAAATAAACTGATTTTATTCGTTATAATACTGCTTCTAATTAATTTGGATGTTAAAATATGTTCTCAAAACTCTGTACTGTTTGTTTATCGGCAGGTTATGATGTCAGTCGCGGCATCTTTCAGCTACGAGTGAAACACGAGGTAGCGGTCTGAAGTTCGCAGTTTCCCCGGGGAATAGCAGCCCATCGACGGCTCAGATTTCAGCAACACACCGGCACAAGAATCGCCACTATTTCGGTTAAAAAGGATAACAGAGAACCGTTTAATACACTTGAGTTAAAATATTACTTTTAAATGTTATATTTTTATTTCTAAAATGCGTGTTAAACGAGTTTAAATGTATGCAAAGTTGAAATCTATGCTGCCTAATTCAATTTGTCTTATATTTTTGTCTATGGGTGTTTTCACTTATTAATAAATGTTCATGTTTTGATTATTACTGTTGCCTCTTGTAATTCTGTGTCTGCTTTTTAATTTCCAACCTATTTTTGATTAATTTTAAGCCAACAGTAGTAATTTTCAATTAATATTTGAGTTAATTAAAACAACCCAACATGTTGGGTCAAAAATTTAACTCAACTGGCTGGGTTAAAATAACCCAACGCTGGGTTTGTCCATATTTGACCCAGCGTTGGGTTACCAAAATAACCCAAATTGGGTTGTTTTAACCCAGCGTTTTTTTAGAGTGTATGATCAGCTCATCTCCATAATGCCTTTGGAGAAGTCGTTTTGCTTTTTTGAAACCTCTGCTTGATGGCATATATTCACAGCTCCTGACGAGCTCTTGTGGTTCTCCTGCAGTGTATTGTTCTAGATAATATATCTTGTCCTATATCATTGTCTGTTTTACGTTCAATGGTATGCTCAAAGGACCTGATGAAGGATTTGTAGGTTAACGGATCCCCAGTAAACACTTGGATGTCTTTACAAGGAAGATGAATTTGTCTTTGCTGTTTCACAAGCAATTCCGTCAAGTCATGTTGTTTCTGCATAACCTGAACAATGCTGTCGTTTGCTTGACGATTAGCACTGTGGTCAGTGTCTTCTGATGTGCCTAATTGGGGTGCTGCAAGCCAAGTCAAGTCAAGTCACCTTTATTTATATAGCGCTTTTAACAATACAGATTGTGTCAAAGCACTTAACAGTATCAAATTGGAGGATAGAGTGTCAGTAATGTATAATAATAAGATTAAACACTCAATTTTCAGTTAAAGGCATTTCATTATTGAATTCAGAGATGTCATTGTCTAGCTCAGTTTAGTTTAAATAGTATCTATGAAATAAAATTGACGTTAATCGTAAAAAATTAAGTGTCCCCAACTGAGCAAGCCAGAGGCGACAGCGGCAAGGAACCAAAACTCCCTCTGTGACAGAATGGAGAAAAAAACCTTGGGAGAAACCAGGCTCAGTCGGGGGGCCAGTTCTCCTCTGGCCAGGATATTATTATTTATTTTTTTACTTATTGTTTTAATTAAATGTTAAATGTATAAATGTATTATATTTCTATTTTTATATTGTTGCAATTTCTAACAATAATAGTATTATGTAGTTAGGTATTTTATTATATTTATAGTTATTTTGTTTAATTTTAAGTTCTATTGTATTTAAGTCGAGGTCTTCACTGGGGATATGTCCCCGGGGCTCATCCAGGTGTCCGGCCTCCGGCGACGATCAGGGTCGCAGACATCATCTCCCGGCGCCGATCCACCATCTGATCCGGACACGGACTGAGAAACAGAATAATAAAGAAACAGACAAATATTACCGTAGATGCCATTCTTCTTACGATGTAACGAGTACATCGTGTGTTATGAGGAGTGTTCCCGGTTCCGGTTGATCTAATTAATGCAGCCTAACAATCCTTTAAGGGATTTGAATAATAGAAGTGTATTAGTGTGTTATGTGTAAGCCAGGTTAAAGAAATGTGTCTTTAATCTAGATTTAAACTGACAGAGTGTGTCTGCCTCCCGAACAGTGTTAGGTAGATTGTTCCAGAGTTTAGGCGCTAAATAGGAAAAGGATCTGCCGCCCGCAGTCGATTTTGATATTCTAGGTATTATCAAATGGCCAGAGTTTTGAGAACGCAGCAGACGTGGAGGACTATAATGTGATAAGAGCTCGCTCAAGTACTGAGGAGCTAAGCCATTCAGGGCTTTATAAGTAATTAACAAGATTTTAAAATCTATCCGATGTTTGATAGGGAGCCAGTGCAGTGTTGACAGAACCGGGCTAATATGGTCATACTTCCTGGTTCTAGTAAGGACTCTAGCTGCTGCATTTTGGACCAACTGTAGTTTATTGATCAAGCGTGCAGAACAACCACCCAGTAAAGCATTACAATAGTCTAACCTTGAGGTCATAAACGCATGAATTAGCATTTCTGCATTTGACATTGAGAGCATAGGTCGCAATTTAGATATGTTTTTGAGATGGAAAAACGCAGTTTTACAGATACTAGAAACATGGCTTTCAAATGAAAGATTGCTATCAAACAGCACACCTAGGTTCCTAACTGATGAAGAAGAATTGACAGAGCAGCCGTCAAGTGTTAGATAGTGTTCTAGGTTATTACATGTGGGGTTTTTAGGTCCGATAATTAACACCTCTGTTTTTTCAGAATTTAGCAGTAAGAAGTTACTAGTCATCCAGTTTTTTATATCGACTATACATTCCGTTAGTTTCTCAATTTGGTGTGTTTCACTGGGCCGTGAAGAAATATAGAGCTGAGTATCATCAGCATAACAGTGAAAGCTAACACCATGTCTCCTGATAATATCTCCCAAGGGTAACATGTAAAGCGTGAAAAGTAACGGCCCTAGTACTGAGCCTTGAGGTACTCCATACTGCACTTGTGATCGATATGATACCTCTTCATTTACTGCTACGAACTGATGGCGGTCAGATAAGTACGATTTGAACCAAGCTAAGGCACTTCCACTAATGCCAACAAAGTTTTCTAGTCTATTCAAAAGAATGTTGTGGTCGATAGTGTCGAATGCAGCGCTAAGATCCAGTAGAACTAATAAAGAGATACAACCACGATCAGATGATAGAAGCAGGTCATTTGTAACTCTAATGAGAGCAGTCTCAGTACTATGATATGGTCTAAATCCTGACTGGAATTCCTCACAGATACCATTTTTCTCTAAGAAGGAATATAATTGTGAGGATACTACCTTTTCTAGTATCTTTGACAGAAAAGGGAGATTTGAGATCGGTCTGTAATTAACTAGATCTTTGGGGTCAAGTTGTGGTTTTTTAATGAGAGGCTTAATAACAGCCAATTTGAAGGTTTTGGGGACATATCCTAATGACAATGATGAATTAATAATAGCCAAAAGAGGATCTATGACTTCTGGAAGCAGCTCTTTTAGTAGTTTAGATGGAATAGGGTCTAACATACATGTTGTTGGTTTAGATGATTTAACAAGTTTATACAATTCTTCCTCTCCTATAATAGAGAATGAGTGGAATTGTTCCTCAGGGGATCTATAGTGCACTATCTGATGCGATACTGTAGCTGACGGCTGCATGGTTACAATTTTATCTCTGATAGTATCGATCTTGGAAGTAAAGTAGTTCATAAAGTCATTACAGCTGTGCTCTTGGGAAATGCCAACACCTGTTGATGCTTTATTTTTCATTAAATTAGTGACTGTATTGAATAAATACCGGGGGTTATGTTTGTTTTCTTCTAGAAGAGATGAAAAGTAATCAGATCTAGCCGTTTTTAATGCTTTTCTGTAGGATAGGGTACTTTCCCGCCAAGCTATACGAAATACCTCTAGTTTTGTTTTCCTCCAGCTGCGCTCCATTTTCCGGGCTGCTCTCTTTAGGGTGCGAGTGTGCTCATTATACCACGGAGTCAAACTGTTTTCTTTGATCTTCCTTAAGCGTAAAGGAGCAACTGTATCTAAAGTGCTAGAAAAGAGAGAGTCCATAGTTTCTGTTACATCATCAAGTTTTTCTGCGCTGTTGGATATGCTGAGGAATTGAGATAAATCAGGAAGATTACTTACAAAGCAGTCTTTTGTGGTAGAAGTGATGATTCTACCATACTTGTAACAAGGAGTAGAATTTACAGTTTTAGCTATATGGAGTTTACACAAGACTAGATAATGATCTGAGATATCATCGCTTTGCTGCAGAATTTCAACACCACTAACATCAATTCCATGTGACAGTATTAAATCTAGAGTATGATTTCGACAATGAGTAGGTCCTGAAACATGTTGTCTAACCCCAATAGAGTTCAGAATGTCTATGAATGCTGATCCTAATGCATCTTTTTCATTATCGACATGGATATTAAAATCACCAACAATTAAGACTTTATCTGCAGCCAGTACTAACTCAGATAGAAAATCTGAAAATTCTTTAATAAAGTCTGTGTGGTGCCCTGGTGGCCTGTACACAGTAGCCAATACAAACATCACAGGGGATTTATCACTAACACGTGTTTCTCTAGATAATGTTATACGCAGCACCATAACTTCAAACGAGTTATACTTAAAGCCTGCCCTCTGAGAAATACTGAGAATATTGCTATAAATTGTAGCAACACCTCCCCCTTTACCTTTTGGACGTGGCTCATTTTTATAGCAGTAATCTTGGGGTGTAGAGTCATTTAAAGTAATGTATTCATCTGGTTTTAGCCATGTTTCTGTCAAACAAAGCATATCTAGCTTATGGTCAGTGATCATATCATTTACAAATAGTGCTTTTGTAGAAAGGGACCGGATATTCAGTAAGCCAAGTTTTATCAATT
The DNA here is from genome assembly GCA_039654775.1 of Spinibarbus caldwelli. Taxonomy (NCBI): domain Eukaryota; kingdom Metazoa; phylum Chordata; class Actinopteri; order Cypriniformes; family Cyprinidae; genus Spinibarbus; species Spinibarbus caldwelli. The sequence continues at coordinate 11,215,406 of CM077219.1, read as the reverse complement.
GTTTCTCTGTATTGTAAACATTTTTTATTTGTTGAACATCAATTAAATTGTTACTATTACTTTGGTTTGGACGTTTTCTGTATTTTCTAGTACGGGGAACAGACACAGTCTCTATAGTGTGATATCTAGGTGAAGGAGTCTCTATGTGCTGAGAATTAACTGACTTCTGTGACGTTAGGCGGCTAGCAGACGGTCGGTTTATCCAGTCTGTCTGCTCCCTGACCTGGGCCCTAGTTAGTCAAGTACGAACTCTAAGACTATGTGCCATATTTCTAGAGAGAAGAGCGGCACCACCCCAGGAGGGATGAACACCATCTCTTTTCAACAGGTCAGGTCTGCCCCAAAAACTCTTCCAATTGTCTATGAAACTTACGTTATTCTGCGGGCACCACTTAGACATCCAGCCATTGAGTGACGACAGTCTGCTATGAATCTCATCGCCACGGTAAGCAGGGAGGGGACCAGAGCATATTACAGTGTCTGACATCGTACTTGCAAGTTCACACACCTCTTTAACATTATTTTTAGTGATCTCCGACTGGCGAAGTCGAACATCATTAGCGCCGACGTGGATAACAATCTTACTGAATTTACGTTTAGCATTAGCCAGCACTTTTAAATTTGCCAAGATGTCAGGCGCTCTGGCTCCCGGTAAACATTGGACTATGGTGGCTGGTGTCTCTATTTTTACGTTCCGTACAATAGAATCGCCAATTACTAGAGCACTTTCATCAGGTTTCTCAGTGGGTGCGTCACCGAGTGGGGAGAACCTGTTTGATGTTCTGATCGGAACGGAAGAGCGGTGTTTTGACCCGCGACTATGCCGCCTCACAGTCACCCAGTTGCCCTGCTGCACGGGCACAACCGGAACCGAACAATGTACAGGAGTCCCTGAGCTAGTCGCATCCAAAGCAGTATCTACAGCCCTCACATTCTTACTATCCTCAACTAAAGTTTGGATGCGTGTCTCTAGTTCTAAAATCTTCTCTGTCAGCCTAACTATTTCCCTGCATTTATCACATGTGAATCCCTTGTCGCCGACAGAGAGAGATAAACTGTACATGTGGCATGAAGTGCAAACAACAAGAGAAGGAGAAGCCATTACTCACCTTGATTGATGAATGATACCAACTTAACTTACCACTTACCACTGTTGTTTGATGAACTTGTGAAAAACGGAGCGAGAGAGAAATGAAAACGGAGCGAGAAAAAAGAAAACAATAATAGGCGCGAATAGAAACGTGAATGGAACCTAGAGTAACAAGCTAACCGGCTAACGCGCTATACGCGCGCTGCACTCGCGGTTTTAAAAGCGAACGATCAAATTAGTTAGCAAGCGACAATGGATTCGAGATGGCCTTTGTTCTACTTTTCACCACAGCTGAATGACAAGGTGAATAGTCTCTTTGCTCTGTTTTCAGTTCTAATTGCTTCAGATGGATTCCTTTTCTTTGCTTAGATTGTACGCTGCTTCTGCCATCCTCTGAACGCTCATACTCTTTTAGTACCTTTAACTTAGCATTGCTTTCTGCAAGCGCTGTTTCAATTTCAAGTTCCTCCATTTTTGCTCTGAGCTGCATCTTTTCAATCTCAAGTTGTTGTTTTTTCTTTAACGCTGCTGCTCTTGCTAGCAAAGCTGCCCGTTTTGATTCTTCTCGTCCACATGCAAACAATACTGAGGAGGAAATTGATCCACTGTCAATATCTGAATCACGCTTCTGTTTTGAGTCACTTCTGTTCACAGATATCTGCGAGGCACTGTCTTGAGGAGTAACATCATCCTCCATCTCAACATTGTCATTTTGGCCTTTATCACCAACAGCAGCCATCCAATCTTTAGTTTTCTTTATAAAAAGCCTCAAGGAATCCATTTTAGGTTCAAACCAATTTGTTTGATCTGCAGTATTTTCATCTTCAGGCAGAAGATCTTTAACTTGCACATTTAAACTCAGTTATCAACTGTGCAAATTCAAGTTGCATCAGATCTTGTACATTCTGCAGATTTCCATCATCAATCATTAACCCTTCAATGGTTTTGATCTTACTGGTAAGAGCAGATAATTTCGCTCTTCTCAAACTAATGCATCTGTGAAGTTGTTCTTCTAATGCTCTTTCGGTGGGTTTACATATTCTCTTGAGTTCAAAAACTGCAACGTCCTCCTCTCCTCCCTCAGCCATCCTAATTCCACCAATGCACAAACTGCTTGCAGACGTTTAAAAGTACACGTAATAGTTTTCTGCTTCAAACGTGTGCATTTCAGCTTCTTCAGACATGCACTGAATCATCTTATAGCCGATTCAAAATCCGTTACCTTGTTCGCAAAGGTAAATACTTAAATGGCTCTTGCATTAACAAATTAACTAATATTAACAAAGACATTGTTGTAAAGTGTTACAGCATAATTATTAAAAACATCGTTTTTGCACTAACAAAGAAGCAACTAAATAAGCTTATTCACAATGGCTGACCAGCGCAATAGTCAGAAATTGAAAGCAGAACCTAAAATGCAATCAGCTATGTGTCTTTAAAATGAATTGCAAGGTTAACACAAGTTGACAGGTTGACATAACAAGAGTGCTGTGAAGCAGGCCTACATCGCTTTACATTCATGAAGGTGCTCATCCCACATGATATCATGCGGCGTGTGAGGCCATCGCTTTGTTGTAGTGAGAGCTCAACGGCATCGAGCATCTGTCTTTGCTCTTGCTCCCCATTAATCAAGGCAATCAATTCATCAATTAAGTACATCACCATAGTTACCAGAGGCCCCTGGGGGCCAGAACAACCTTGCTTGATCCCCTTAGTGCTGCTTAACCATAGAGTAATAAAATCTCCAAACAAACTATAGAAATCATTGAACCCGCTTTGTTGCTAAATCAATCACAGAGCTCTTAAACATCTGTCACTGTGACGGCAGTAATATAACAGTGAGCATAACGGATATGTTTGCTGCTGTCATAATTTCTGGGACAGTGCGCCAACTATTCTGATTCACACTGTGTTCAAGATTGTAAATGTCAGTTTAACAATTAAAAAACAAACAAAAATCCGTGTGCACGCTTTCGCAATCCGTTCCCGCGGATTTGTAAACTGTACTCACGGATTTGTGGCCCGCCCCCACCGGCAGATTCAACCAGGCCACCTGTTTAGGTGCGGGATGCATTGAATTGTGTTTAAACTTTATTTTTCACAGTAGCCTATATAAGACCATAATCAAAATAGTCTTATTACACTGTAAAAAAAAAATTCGTAAAATGTACGGTAAAAAAAAACGGCAGATGTGGTTGGCGGAATTCTACCGTAAAAAATATAGTAGCAACATTTTAGGTTTTACGGTTTTAACTTAAATTTACAGTTAAATACTGTAATTTCATTAACTGATACACTCTGATAAAAAAAGAAGGTTCTTCAAAGGTTCTTCACATGTAGTAACAGTTCTATTTAGAACCATAGCATCCTGAAGAACCCTTTTAATGCTGAAATGGTTCTTTGTGTTAGTTAGGGTTCTTTATTCCCACCTTTTTCTTTTTCAAATCTGTAACTGTCAAAGTACCTCATTACTGATTTTCTGCAGCTCAGTGATCCAACTACAGACTGTCATCACACTCTCAACAGGTAAATGATTTCTTTCTTAAAATGTCTATAATTTTTAACTTTCAAATTGTACCTGGTTCATATTCATGTCTTTTTCTCTTTTCAGTTTAAGAGAACATGTAAGTGTGACCAGCCCTGTTCAGTTAACGACACTTCTCTCCCCTTCACCTCTAAATAAGTAACAAAAATACTGAATTTATGGTCCTTACAAAAACAAATGGAAGGAGACCCATTGTAACTCTAAACTCAATTGTGTATTTCAGATGCATCACATCCTACAACCTCATCATCTGCAGAGAGATGCTCAATCACACCAAAATACACATAATGATGGACTTGCAGGCATCACAGAGGATTATTAAAATACAGTATTTCACTGGAACTTGGTCTTCATTTCACTATTTTGTTTTACTTGTAGTATTTATTTATGCTCAATGCCAATTGTCATTTATTAACGTATTCTGCTAATAACTGTTGTTAGAACACTATAATTTTTGCTACAAATTCACATGCCAGTAAAAAATAAAAGTACCTAAATGACACATGTTGTTGTTGTTTTTATGTAAAACCCTAATAGACACTACAAGATATCGTAACACCAGGCAGATAGAGGTGTAAAAAAACAATATTAATCAATAATATATACAAATAATATTAATAATAATAATAGTAAAAATTAAATATATTAATATATTAATACTAATTAAAATAAACTGTTGTTAAAAAGGTTATTTTTAACCTATATAGCATTTTCAAAGCATGGTTCTTTATGCAACCCTCTAAAAAGGGTTCTATTTAGCACCAAAAAGGGTTCTGCTATTGTTACAAGCCGAAGAACCCTTTTCTGGTACTGTTTAGAACCATTTTTCTTAAGAGTGTATATACCAACCTATTGAAGTACTGAAATCTGTTTTGTACCTTTGTAATACACTGATAACCACCAAAAGCAGGTCACATGATGAACCAAAGCCCATCACAAGCAGCTTTTAAATAATAACATATATAGAAGGTGCACAGTGTCATTCGCACAAACACTAAACACCATCATGGTGAGACTCATTAAACTGAAATATGCAATAAACATTAATTTAACAACATTATATGTAACATACAACCCTAATAAACATAACTGATAAGAAAAAACTAAGAAGAAACATAGTTATTTCAAAGAAAAAACATCCAATTTGAAATGCAATGCAGGGAATTGTGGGAATGTCAATTTACGGTTTTTCACTGTAAATTTTACATACTTTTTCTATTTCCAAAAATGGTATTTCACCATAAAATTGTCTGAAATGTCATTACAGTTTTTCACTGTATATATTAGGGGAACTTACCGTTAACCATTTAACAGGTTTTTACTGTAGCATTTTCACAGTTTTTTACCGTTAAAATCACGGTCATTTTTTACAGTGTAGCGTTGTTTTTGCATTAAGCTCCAATAGGATAAAACACCGTCGCCTGTGTTTTGTAAACTTTATTTTTCAAAATAGAGAATTTCCTGAATTTTCTAAAAAACGATAGAGAGAGGAGAAGGTAAAAAGCAAAACAAAACAAATACCATACAGGTGATGTTGTCATTACTTTGCTCTCTAGTAGTTGAATACAATGTTGTAATATGCCTAGTTATTTAACAGTAACAGTGAAGCATGCATCTAACTCTGGGGGGAAAAAGCTTAGTACAGGGGTCATCAAACTTGATCCTGGAGGGCCGGTGTCCTGCAGAGTTTAGCTCCAACTTGCCTCAACACACCTGCCTGGAAGTTTCAAGTATACCTAACAAGACTTTGATTAGCTGCTTCAGGTGTGTTTGATTAGGGTTGGAGCTAAACTCTGCAGGGACACCGGCCCTCCAGGACCGAATTTGGTGACCCCTGGCTAAGTATAATAAAATCACCAAAAGAAGTCTTCATGTTAAGAATGAATAGTACACACGTATCCAAAACTGTAAAAGGTTATTTAAAAATAAAGCATTCATGAATTATTTTATGATAAACATTTTACTGTCTTAAGTGCACTCATTTATTTAGCCTATAAATTAAAATAATAATAATAATTATTATTATTATTGTTATTATAATTATTATTATCATCACTATTGTTATTGTTACATTTAGGTTACATATGCATTTAGAAACTTTTAATAAAAACTTTTTATCCAAAACGACTTACAAAAGAGGAACAAATTAGTCAAAAGTCAGTCATAACACAATGGCAGGTTTATTATAAAGTGCTAAGATTATCACAAATAAACAAGATTTTGATGCACATCTTTCTTATTAAATCGTTGTATTCCACCTCATTCCCGCTACAATTGATAGAGAATCACTTAAGACAATTTGATGTAGGCCTATTCCACATAATAATATACAATAAAACAATATGATTCATTAACACGTAGGCTACCTGGGAGCTTGCTGTTCTTCTAAAATGAGTTTGTGAGTACAGTTTACAAACCCATGGGAACAGATTGCAAAAGCGTGTGCACGCATTATGAATTTGTGGGTACGGATTCAAAAACCAAAGGTACGGTTTACAAAATCTGAGCACACGGATTGGAAATTTGTGGGTACGGTTTATTAATCCGTGGGCATGATTTGTTAAACCGAGGGAACAGTTTAAGAATTTGTGAGTACGGTTTATAAACTGAGGGGACGAATTGCAAAACCGTAAACACAGATTGATTTTTTTTTTCTCCTACAGGTGACTTCCGGGGCTCCGTAGTAAACACTGGCGTGCGCTGTGAAAACCTCACAAGGTGTTCTTTTAAGATATTTATATTTGCTCACACAAACTAGTTCTGACTGTCATCAATGTCGACAATGTTTTTAAATTATTTTTTTGTGACCATTTTAATCACTGTACTACTCAATATTTGACAGCGTGAGTTGGTTTCCTTTGCCCGTGCCATCCACTGCTTTGGTTTGTGACAGGGAAAAAGTGCTGCCCAGAAGGCAATAGAGGAGCTCCAAGACAGTTTATTGCCAGCACTTCTCTCTCCAGCCCTGCAAAGGTCCCTCAGAGTCGCAACAGATGTTCACCACCACCACAGCTCTCAAGGTGAAGAATGACGTCATCTAGGTAAGCAGATGCTTAGCATTAGTGCGGCTGCAATTTATGCGTTAATCTCTAGAAGGTGGCAGGTGGCCCATACAGGCCAGAAGGTCTTTTTCTTCACTGTGGGTGTAAAGTGACCTTGCCAGTATCCCAGCATGAGATTCAGAGTGGAAGTGAACCTTACTTTGGAATATGGTAGCTGTCAAACTTTTAGACCTTACTGAGCCTCTGATAGTAGTAGAAGGTCTAACAGGAACCCAATTCCTAATCCCAATATCATTTTCCTCCAGTTGTTGCGCCTGACATCCCGATGCATCAGGGGTGTCAAACTCAGCTCATGGAGGGCCGCAGCCCTGCAGAGTATAGTTCCAACCCTGCCCCAACACACAAACCATGTAGGGTGTTTCTCAAACGGAAGGCTGCATCCTACTGAGGCGCCGTCCTTCCTAGTTCAGTCCTTCAGAGTCTTGTAGGCTAGAGTCCTCATCGGCATATAAACGCTAAGTAAGTGTGCGTGGCTACGTCACATATGTTCCCACCCTCACCATCACGGCACGAAAATACTAATAAAACTTAGTTTTGGAAAAATACTTTGTATTACAAATCTTTATATTATTTGGCTTTCTATTAATGCAATACAATGAATCACAGCCGTCTAGAGTCTCCCTGTGGCTTAAATTATTGGCAGTTTAGCGTTTAGTAAGCAATTTACACAAAAACAAAATATAACATCTTTCCTTTCATGTCCAAAAACGTTATTTTTGTCTTAGATTTCATAATAAATGCAGACAAGCCTAGTACTGACTCGTTTTTCGTCAGTTTATTTTCATGAAATGGAATGGGTTGAGGAATTGAGATGGCCTTCAGAGACATTTGATGACATGGCAGCCGAGATATGCAGCTGCATTTATTTGATCCAAAGTACAGCAAAAACAGTAAAATTTAAAATAACTGTTTTCTATTTGAATATATTTTTAAAATGTAATTATTTCCTGTGATCTTAAAGCTGAATTTTTAGCTTTTTTTATATTTTATTAGTTGCCAAGTCAACATTTCTCATTTTCTTTTAATTTAATTTGAATTACTAAAATAAGTAAAACTAAATAAACTAAAACAAACTATATAGCCATATTTAAAAAAAAAATAAATAAAAAAAACTAATAAAAATTACAAAAAGACAACAAAATTACTAAAATAACTCAAACTAAAATGTAAACAGAAATAAATTTTTATTCAGAATATTAAACAAAATTTTAATAGTATGATACTAAAATAACACTGCTGTTTGCTAAAATAACACTATAGACAAACACTTTAATATGCAGTTATGAACTACCATTATGGGATAGACCACTTTATAATCCCCTCTTTGTGGACAAATGCATGTGAGTTGAGTTGAATTGCATTGCGAATTGCATTTAGTTGAATTGCATACTAAGATGGGACAGGAGAATATGTTTGTGCATATTTTAGTTGTGCACTAGATTGCATGCTAACCCTTGCTTTTTCCCATCCATGAATTAGGCGATGACCTGTAAGCAAAGAGTCTGTTAGCCATGTGATGTATGCAAGACCTCATTCTGCACAAACTGTAGCAAGAAAAATAACAGGTAAAGTAGATGAATACTGAACCTACTAAGCATAATTTTCATATTACTGTATGCTAGTAGAACCTAGTATGCATACTAAGTGTGCATACTAAGTGTGGATGATCCGGTGCTTCTCTGGTTCTTCAGAGCAGAAAAGTGCTTCTTTATCCGCCAACATGCAGAAGGAGTGATGCTGTTCATTTGCTTCCTGTTACAACTAGAGAGTCATGTAAGTGTTTCCAGAGCTCAGCTTATTGAGATGCCAGCCTTCTTTTGTATCATCCAATGATAATTAAAGATGAGGTCTAGGTGTTTCCATTTATACTGCAACACTTGCAGCATCTATTTTGTTGCTGTTACCTAAGATGATTCTGAAATATACATAGATGGTTTGTGTTTTATATCTAAATATTTAGTATAACCATTTCTATGATGCACTGTGAAACAAAAATATTTTATTTTTCTTTCTCAGAAGTACTGTACTTAGACCTTAGATAATATATAAAGGCAAACATGCAAAATACAGGAAATGATAAGATCAGTATGACGAAGAGAGAAAATTTTAAGGCTTTGTTGGTTGAATTGTCCCGCTGACACAGAAAATCCCAGGAAAAAGCAGAACAACGACAGAGGACAGAGGAGAAAGGGAAGGAGGGAAGGAAAGATAGGAGCCCAAGGTGCCTCTTTTGTTTAATTAGCTGAGCCAAATTAATTAGTAACAGAAGCTTGAATTAATTATGGTTGAAAAGCAGCAAAGAGACTGACAGTCATGGTAACGTCCCCAAAGATTTACTGTTTCAGCTTCTGTTAATGTGCAATTAGACAGTCTCTCTCTCTTTCTCTCCCGCTTATTATAATATAAATAACATTGCTCCCAAAATACAGCTTTTATTTCCTTTCTACTGCATGTGTCGTGCTGTGTGTGTTTCCTCTGGATCTGTTCTTTCTGATTGGGCTCTGTAATTTGCGGCCTTTTATTTGTTTTAGTGCCTGAGTGCTTGCTGTTATTTGTTTTAGTGCCAGTTTATTATTGGACATGTTTGGCTTAAGTTACTCCACTTTACTGGTGGAGTATGAGGATTTGTGAGTGTATTTGTGAGTTATTCTGCAATGGATGGTTTTGTCCTCTTTTTACTTTTACTTTACTTTTATTTTTAGTGAGGACAACAGAAACAATCAACTGTAGTATTACAACAACTAAAACTGATCCAAAACTAAAAGCTAAAACTTTATAAATAGTATATATACACACACATAAAAAAAAAAAATAATAATAATAATAATTAATTAATTAAATAAAAATGAGAAATGCATATGACAAAATTTCTAAACTTAACATTTAAATGAAAACAAAATAAAGCTACAAACAATTCAAAATATTAAGAGAACAAAAGGTATAAGAGTGTAATAATGATTCTAACATAAAACTAAGCCAAACACCAAAAACAACTACGTGTATGTACACACACACACAGAGACATCTATGCACACACACAGACACACATATCCATAAATATGTGTTCCATATATATATATATTCCATAAATTTTTAACTAGCTTAACCAGCAACGTCAAGCTTTCTTTATAGTAAGGGCAACCTTTCTATATATAACCTTTCTTTACTTGAGAATGCAAGTGATTCTTAATTCTAATTCAGTTCCTTAATTTGAGATAGAAAACAGGACGCAGAACTGCAATTTGAATATTTTTATAATATAAAATAGAAAGCAAATATATGTAATATTAAACATATTTCAATTTAATAATAAATATATTTCTTAAAATTTTAAATATAGCCTAATTAAAAATGAACTAAAAATATATGTAACTTTCTAGTATTTTTTTTTAATTAGAAGATAACTTGAATATTAGATTGATAAATTTGTGTTTAATGGTTTTGAGAAATATTTTTAAAAATTGGAATTTTGAAGGTTTATAGGGCTTTCAGACAGACATAAATATATGGATGGATGGAAATTAAATACCACCTACAGAAATTTGTTTAGTTATATAGTAAATCTTTTTTTTTTTTTTTTTATCTTAGAGGCCCGTTCACACCAAGGACGATAACTATAAAGATAACGATAAAGATATAGTTCTAAAAATCGTTCCCAATATTAAAGAATAGCATAGCATAGAGTCCACACCACAGCTATAACGATAAAGGCACAGAGAAAGGACATCACTGGAATCACTTTCAGAACGTTTTTTTCCAGCTGATGAACCATAAAAACATTGACACCCAATCAGAATCAATTCTGCTATTACGAGCTGGAGAAGACAAGCGTTCACTTAGAATAAACAGACGATAATATCGCTAATATCGTTATCTTTATAGTTATCGTTCTTGGTGTGAACGGAGCTTAAGAACACTTAATTTCCCAGAATGCATTACCTGTGTTGAATTTCTTTAAATTGCAATTGACTCTTCGCAAAAACCCGCCCTCCTTAGTTATTGTTGCTATGTCCAACAAGCCATGCCACTCTTATGATACACATCATGTTCTCAAAAAAATACATCATGGAGCAAAGAGGAAACTGACAACACTCTGACAGACATGAAAACAAGTTACTTCTGGTACGAAACAAGGTCTCAGCTTTCAAATTTTGTCATTTTTTAAGAAATTCAAACAATAGATACTTTAATAAAAATAAATGCTAAATAATTTTGTGGCTCTTTAATGTGTCGTGACAGATCACTGTATTGCCTCAGATCAAGCAGCATGTGAACCAATCATCTTTTCATATTTACTTAAATCACGAAATAAACAAGAATGAACATCAGAACGTATTTTATTTTACCTGTGGAAAGACGTCAATACACATTTTTCAAGTTCAAGTCCACCGAAGTTAATCTACTCAACCGTCTGATTTGTTGGTCAGATCGCCTGTCAATCAAGCTCAAGGGTCAATTATAGTAATTCCTTTTCCTGTCATCCTAATTCAGTTTTCTTTGGAGCATAGCCAGTGTAATTCAGTTCTAACTTAATGTTTAAAAATTAACCAATTCTTCAATTCTGAACTTTGCCCACCCTGTGTAGTAGTTTTATCTAAATCACAGATTTTCTATGTCTTAAATCCAATACAATGCAATAAGAAATAGAAACAGGTACTGTACATATACAATTAAAATGGACAGAAAAATCCATATATTGTGCTCGATGAACCAGTTCAAGAGCAGAGCAGCCTGATGGACACTTACATTGTCCCAGATGATAACAAATCTTAGCAGCTGTGGGTCATGCATCTGATCCACTGGCAGGAGAAGGTCATGTAGTGCGTATATAGGCAGATAATGTATAAGCAGTGTTGTTGGGCGTCATCTTGGCTGATCGTCGGACACATTTGTGTGGTTTGCACCACTATATATTGGTACATTCAACCCTATTGACTTAGTTTTATATGGGTAAATTCAACCTCACCTATAAAAAAAAATGTAAAAAATTATAGTGCACTGCTAGTTAGAAGATTAGCTGAAACAAACAAAAATACATCACAAGAACAGAAAAACACCTAAAGCAGTCAATCAGCTGTAGCACTATACACTAGATGACAGTAATGCATCTGTGTAGTGCTGATAGGACAGTTATAGTATAGCATAGCATGCTTGCACTGCACATCATAGTGCATTTCTTTGATTTTCTCAAAGATTTACAGATTGGCTTCTTTATAGCTGCTTTAGGTGTGCTTGTGCTGTAGGACTATACTTGCTAATATTTGAGGTTTGTAAATATTACTTTCAATTAATTAAAACATTTTAATAGAATTAACTACATGATATGGTGGATAATTAATTCATATGTTTCCAAAAAAAGCCCTCAAAATAACAATTCAATCCCATAACATTATTGTGGCAGATGAGTGAATCTTTGGGGAGATATTACAAAAAGTGGCTTTAGAAGTCAATATATTGTTTGCGTTATTAACTGCTTTATTTTTAATCATGTTTTTTATATAATTAATTGCACCAAATTAACGTTAAATTGGCAGCCCAAGTAAATATTTTATGCCAAACGATTTTGGATTTTTTTCAGATGAACACTGCATCAATTCAATTACGTTCACAATGGCTGTTTCCTTTTCAGCGTGAAAAGCCTGTGTTTTCAACCATAAAACGGCATCAAGCAGCTCTGCAAAAGATCTGTTTTTGGAAGAGAAACTATTAGGCTTCACTGAGGTTGCTCTAAGTTTCAACTCATCTCAGTGGGAATTGCAGAGACCTTATCATAGCCTGAGGAACGGCAGCACGTCTTTAATGTTGTATTAGGATTTAAATGTTTTATATCACAAGAAAGTTGTGCTTCAAGATACTTTCACAAGCGTATTTAAAAACGTCAGTAGTGGCTCGGGTTTTATTTACAAGACTAAATATTTAGATCAGATCATTTAAATCTAAAAGTCAGTCTAAGATGTGTGAGATGCAGATAGTGGATGAGAGGAAAGAAGAGTGATAATGATAGAGATAGAAAAGATAGAAATCCTTGAGGTTTGATATTAAGCAAGTAAGACTGTTAGTCCAGGAATTACAGACTTGAGTGAAAGTAAAGGAGAAAAGGGAACGAAAACCCTTCCTTTATAAACCAACATCACTGGCAAAACAGTAAGTATAGTGTTGTATATATGGCTGAAAAATAGATGAAAATATTAGTTGATTTCTATTATTTTCAGTCTTTTGTAACATTCAGTCTTTTGTAGCTGATCTCATGAAAACATGTCTAGGTCACTTAACAAAAGAAAGCATATCAGGCCTATTTTAGGACCATTAGGAATTGCATTGTAACATTATTTATGCCAATTAAGCACATGTTCCTCCACAAATTCTCATTACTACAATGCATACTGATTTTTTGTAATTACCAATTTTCTGAATGGTGCTTTTCATCAGATTGTTTATTCTTGGACTTAATTAAAAAATGTGTATATATTTATATTTATATGTGTGTGCGTGTGTTTTGCATTACATTATTAATTAGTGGGTAAATATGCTTAATTGTCATCAAAAAAATAGTCACAATGCAAAATATATTAATGGTCCTTAATATAGGCTTTATTTATAGGCTTCAATTATGACTAGTTATTAGACATGAGAAATCAAATTTGCCTTGATCTTTTGGCATATAAGAGGTCTTTGTACCATTAAAACATCCTGCAAGTTTCATAGCTTAAAACGTCCTCCTCATTATAAACAAAGCATTTATTTAATCAAGCTCCAAAAACGGCTCGTTTTAGATCTGAGGTCCAAAGTGATGTCACCTGGGCTCAGTCATTTGCATAAACACCGCCTCCAGAGCAAGACATCGACAAATAGTCTTCTTCTCACCATAGGCCCTGCCCAGTGGCGTTCAGCATAAATGACCATTTTATTTTTGATCATGTTGTCAAAACACTCACATGCAATAGCGAGAGGGTGTTAATACCTATGCAATGACATTAGCCAATCATAACAGCGGCCGATTACTGACAAGCCTTAAAGGACTCACCCCTTAAAACAGGTCGTTTTAGAGAGAGCGTCAAAATGAGGATTGAAAATAAGCATCTTTCCACATATTTGTTTTTGTGCAAAACAACTTTATTAACATTATAAGTAAACCTCAAGGAACATATTAAAATAATAAAAAAATCCACATCATGACCCCTTAAAAAAAAAAAAACAATTTTAGCTTAAACTGCAAACACTCATTTCCATAACTACACACTCTCACACAATTGTGTAAATACAAACAATTACTGTTTTGCTTTTTTAACTAACAATGTACATTTGCGAATATGCATATTTGTATTGACATGATCAAATCTTTGATTAGGAATAGCCCAATTCTTACTCTGTGTATTGCTTTAAGGATAATTCTCTATTTCTGTGGCTAGCTGTATCCTACCACTACATTGCAACAGTTTCACAGCCTCATAAATTCTATTACACAGCATGTCATAAGCGATATGCAGTCGGCTCCTACAGAGGCACAGTTTTTATCTGCAGGTGTGTTAGCCAGTGTTAATGTGCTCAAAGCTCACTTTCCTTAAAGCATAATTTCACGCTGGCAGTTGTGAAAACAGCAGTGATAGAACCTCAGCAGAGGTCGTACGCAACCGAGAACAAGAACAACTGAGATGCAGCTACATTTCAGAAACTGAAATTTAGAGCATATTGTCTTGATTTCAGAATTTAAAGGAGCAATTTAAATCCTCAAGAAAAAACCTTGAATTATCAGGGATTTATTCTGGCCATGTCACTCCAAATGTGTTAGACTGTAATCTAATCTAGAGGTTACTAAAGATTCCCTTAGTTTTCTCTTTCTGCTGCCTTGCACTAGGTGGCTCCGCCCACAGTGAATATTTATTGGTCTAAAATTACACTCTGCATATGTTCTGACTGGCTGCTGTTGCATGGCATTTTTGCTTGCCCTGTGAACAAATTATTTCTAGCTAGAAAAGAGTGTCTGTTTTTTGTGTGCTGTTTGAGCCCCACTTGTCTGTCTGGATCAGGCTGGATCTGTCAGCAGGAAACTCGCCAATAGCAAGCAGAGGAGCGAACACCCCACATTTGAGATTCAGTTTCTCCATGATCTCTTTAGTGTCCATTCAGATCCTGTTATTTTCTCTTCTAGCTCCCTGTGTTCTGCCTACACGCGCACAAGCGCACACCTCAGCCTGCTCGCAGTCTCTCTATCTCTTTCTCTCTTTTGGTCTGCTAAATGTGTAGTTTGAGATTAAGTTTGACGTTTGAAGAAAGTCTGAACCAAAAAACCCGCTATACTGCCAGTAT
Organism: Spinibarbus caldwelli; assembly: GCA_039654775.1. Classification (NCBI taxonomy): domain Eukaryota; kingdom Metazoa; phylum Chordata; class Actinopteri; order Cypriniformes; family Cyprinidae; genus Spinibarbus; species Spinibarbus caldwelli. The sequence continues at coordinate 11,200,402 of CM077219.1, read as the reverse complement.
TATGAAGGCTTCAGAAAGAGCTCAGACAAAAGACCACATAAAAGCCATTATTGCTCTATAATTAAGAACAATGACATCATTATCTATCTATCTATCTATCTAGAATATCCTACACTGTAAAAAAAAAATGTTTTCAACTTAAAGTGTTTATGCTACCTTAAAATTTTAATTTTAGTCAACTTACAACTTCACATTTCATGTTGATTAAATTTCAAATTTTAAGGCAGCACAGACACTTTTTAACGTTTTTTCTCAATAGCTTTGGCTCAGTTCTTGAATGAGAGTTTTTTTTTTTTTTTTCGCAAAACAATAAGTTCAGATGTCTAATGTGTGTTTCTTGTCCATATCGGATTTGAATTTCTTATTGATATAAGCAAATTGCATGTTTTGGCACATGTTTGCAGAAGAATATAAGTACAACTGTCTACAATTTGCACAATAACTAAATGCATGTGGCTTGTTGATTAAAACTTATGAGTTGATTCTCAACTGTCAAACTCTTCATCATGTGAGCCATCACTTTCAAAATGATCCATTTAATTATCAAAACCTGTCAGACATGTATATATTGCATAAATATCTTACACAGAATATCTTTACATTAGGGTTGCAAAGGGGCAGAAAACTCATGGTACATTTCCAGAATTTTTGGAAAATTTCCAGGTTGTTTTGAAAACTTTAGGAAAAATTTTTTAAATTTTCAGAAACTTTTAGAAAGTTCCCAGAAATTTACTGTACATTTTCCACCCCTTTGCAACCCTACTTGGCATTGTTATGAAAAGAGGAATCCCAATTTTGCTAATCAACCAAGTTTGGAAGCATATATATAGAGAGAAAGAGTTTGCTCTTTACTACAGCAGTAGTGCATAAATGCATTATATTTGTACAGTACATTTATCTGTAGAAATGTGTTACATGTAAACTGAACATTCACAGTTGCTTGTTGTGGAAGATCTATAGATCAAAAGATATGTTAGGGGAAGACAATAGAGTAATGGCTAATTTCCAGTTTGGCTAATTTCCAGTTTACATGTAACACATTTCTACAAAAATAAATGTAATTTATCGCCGCTTTCACACAAAATGCATTCATGATGACATCTGTCAAATTACATTAATTCTTTTCTCAGCACCAAAACTTTATTTACTATTCAAGCCAATTTTCACATTTACATACTGTTTTCAAAACTGTTAAACTTAAGTTCAAAACCTAGCACAGTATAAAAATGAATAAGACGGAAATTTGCTAAATTTCTACAGTAATGTCATATAGAAAAATATTCTGAATGTAAAAAATCAAATACTATCGAAACAGTAGCATGTAGCTGAACATCTTCACAAGTGTTAGTCTTTCACTTTCATTATCATCTATAAAAAAGGGGAAACCTTAGTATAATGGGGAAAACAGTATAATGCTTCCTGTTGTTGGTGTTTTTTTAGGCTGTTGTGTTATGAATGATAAAGTGTGCTTGTTTGGTGAAAAGAGTTATGGAAGAATGAGTTTATTTGAGACATTAATGAAGTGTTTTGGTAGTTTCAGTGCATTTTGAATGTGAAATGAACTGCTGTGTCAAGTTGAAAGATGCTTAGTGTGTGAACTGTGTGAAAAGTTTTGAAAAAGTGTAAAAAACGGTAAAATGCTCAGCGTGATACGCAGACAAATACTGTTGTATAGTAGAAAGCAATATGAAATGAAATTGCATATAACACAAAAAGAAATTAAATGAAATTTGCATATAACAAGTAAAAAACATATAAACG